>JAFBMR010000001.1:0-1328632 GCA_019976455.1 Aspergillus sp. 'subgen. Cremei'
GAATTTTAACTTTAGGTGGGTCCCCATTCACTTCAAACCATTCACTAAAAAGGTCTGGGCCTAGAACCTTCTTAATTAGGAAGTCCTTAAAGAACGGGGCTTCATGATAGTTTGAAAGAAAATAGAACTGATAGGCCATATTAGTGAATTCTTCACATTCACTAGCCCCCTCTAGAGATATACTAGGTTGAATCTCTAAGAAATAGTCAAATTGAAGAAATAAGTCTCTAGTCAGCTGGTTTCCAAGGTCTTGAATAGTAACCCTAAAAAAGTCTCTTAACACTGACTGAGAAATAAATAAGCTTTTAAACTTAAGCTCATTAGGCCTGATTTCTAGAACCTCTTGACCAAGACTACTAGTCATCTCACTAACCCTAAACCCATAGGCTCGTAGGGCTAATATATCTCCTAGGGGGCTCTCTGATTGGTTAATAACCCATTCCTTCATATAATCATGAAGAAAATCAGAGAACGTCACTGGACCACCTTGATCAGACTCTTCAAATAATATATATAAGTATTCTAGAATAACCATCTGACTACTATATATAAAACTAGAGTAGATCTGTGTGATCTGATTCACTGGCTTAAAATGACCCTGCCTATAATCCATACTAAAACATGCGAGAAATGCATTAATAGGTGAATTAAAGGATTCACTAGATTTAGTCTCAACTAGGCCCATAAATAGCTTCTGAATAAGCTGAGATCCTATTTTCACTTGAGCTAGTGAATGAGACCCACTATATATATAGGATTCATCTGATTGGTCAGATTCATCTTCATTATCACTAGGGGCCTCATCAGGGTCAACCTCCTCATCAGAATCCTCTATTAGATTATCATCCCACCCAGGCCTAATACTAGAAGTACTAGGGTTAGGGCCCCTTCTAGCCCTAGGATTAGGGCTTTCTCTAGGGCTTAGGGTTTGAAGAAGAGAGATAATCCTCTCTATATCTTGAATATCAGAGCTATTCAGAGTGAATAAAGGATTCTGAGGGGTCCTATCAGGGGTACTAGTCAGCTCTAGTTTAAAGCTATTTATTAAGAAGATAATAAAAGCCCTAAATACCCTAATATATTTCTGCTGACTAGTCTTCTCTTGTAAAAGCCTAAAAGGCTTAATAGATATCTTATCTAAAGAGAAGGAATTAAGAACTAGTCTTGAATATCTCTTTAAAGACTTAATTCTTAATTCACCCTTCCAAAATAGGTAATCAAGGCAGTAAAAGAGAAACTCCTCTAATTGATTAGGGCTAGTCTCTAGAGTGAATAGACCCTCTAATTGGCCTAGATCCTTATTATGAAAGTATTCAGGATATTTAGACTGATTATGAAAGGAGGATGACTCATCTCTAGAGCTATTAGCTCTAAAAACCCTATCTTCATTCAGCCCCTGCTTAAATTCATGGAATTTAGCTAGAAAATCCGCTACTAAACCCTCCCTATTAGGGTTAGGGTCTCTAGAGACACTAACCCTAATAGGGATAGAGGGCTCAGGCTCAGTTACCCTAAAGAAATAAGAATTACGCTTTAGGGATTGAATAGGACATCTCCTAATAAAGCTATTAGGGTTATCCTTTCCTTCTATATGTTTTTCATTAATATGTCTTCTTATCTGTGCCTCAGCTGATGATAGTGAATGACATAAAACACATTGAAATCCAGGAGTATCCCTAGTAGAAAGCCCTAGAATAGGGCTAATAGGCTCACTAGCCCTAATCAGTTTATGGGTTTCATGAATAGAGCCAATACCTAGTTTTTCTATATTAACTAGATATTGGCCCTCTTCCATTTTATACTTAGTAAAATGGGATTATAGGTGGCCCTCTACCTCCTTAGGTTGAATATAGACCCTATCCTCTAAGCAAATTAGAAGCTTATAGGCCTCTATATAGCTAAGAAAGCTAGGAAGCTGAAAGGATGTCATTTTCTAAATATATATTAGCTTCAACCCTTCTATATATATATATATATATATATTTAACTTACCTCCTAATGACACACACCTCACTGGTTAAAGGAGAAGCAGATGTTGAATATAGAGGAATCTAAATATATATTAGTAATAGTTATTTAAAATAGTTATCTAAACCTACCTCTAAAATATAGAGAGAAAGATCGAAACTTTTTTTTTAATTTAAGGCTTTTTTTTAGACTGAAAGAACCTTCACTTTATAGTGAGAGCCACTAAGAAAAGTGAGAGATAGAGGAGGCTATAAGGAATTTTAGACCTATTAGTTAAAGGAGCCTTCTTTAAAGAGTAATAGAATAGGGACATACCAGTAGGTCTCTAAAATAGAGAGAAAGATCAAAACTTTTTTTTTTATTTTAGAATTTTTTTTAGACTGAAAGAGCCTTTACTTTATAGTACGAGCCACTAAGAAAAGTGAGAGATAGAGGAGGCTATAAGGAAGTTAAGCCTAAAAGTTAGAGAGGCCTTCTTTAAAGAATAGATAAATAGGGACATACCAAAAAATCTCTAAAATAGAGAGAAAGATCAAAACTTTTTTTTTAATTTTAGGCTTTTTTTAGACTGAAAGAACCCTCACTTTATAGTAAGAGTCACTAAGAAAAGTAAGAGATAGAGGAGGCTATAAGGAAGTTAAGCCTAAAGGTTAGAGAGGCCTTCTTTAAAGAATAATATAATAGGGACATACTAGTAGGTCTCTTAAATAAAGAGAATAGATATAGAGTCAAGACCCTAGTGAATACTAATAGTGAATACTAGTAGTGAAATACTAATAGTGAATAGAACCCTCTGGTGGACTGGTAGATCGATTGAATATATAGAGTCAAGACCCTGATATAGCTGGCTGGCTGGCTGGCTGGATGGCTGGTGTAGGTTGAAATATATGTTTTTTCTTCCTACATATATTCACCAACCTTAGTTGGGTGGCAATCGTGCATACAAACGTTCCTGGGTCCGAAAATGGTTCTGGGGGGCCCATTTAGTATGGGGTGGTCCATGCATTGGTCCATTTTCCCATACAAAGTGGGCCACTCACATTCGCCCCCTACCCAGGCTGCAACTACACTTGGTGAAAATAGGCCTTCAGTCAACTAGTCAAAATGAATGAATATATATATATATATATAATAAATAAATATTAAATAGAAATATTCAATAGAATTAATATATATAAATATATATAGTAGAGATATATAGAAATAGTAGAGATATATATATATATATATATTTACTAGAGTACTCTTCTTATCTCTATATATTCCCTACTTTTACTTATAATTATAAATATTCTTTCTATTCTTCTTCTTTTCCTTTACTTTAGGCTTTCTTATTTTTCTTTTAGTTTTCCTTATAATCTCTTATTCTAGATTGAATTTAAGTCTTTTTCTAAGTCCTACTCTTAATCCCTACTTAGATATTCCTTATCTATCTTTTTCTTATCCTTAGGATTCTTTTCTTTTCTATACTAACTCCTATACTACCTAGAATATATCTAAGGTAATAAATAATATCTTTAAGTAAGCCCTAAGTTAATTTTTAGAATTCCTCTTATATTCCTACTTATCTTAATTTATTTCTAAGTCTTTTTAAGTAGAAAATAAATAAGAAGTAGACCTTTAAGGAATAGTTAAGGTTACTACTTCTCTATCTCTAGGTAAGACCCCCCTTAAATCTTTAACCCTTAATAAATTAGTGAATATTAGAGCTATTAAAATAAGAAGGATACCACTAGATTCCTATTAAAAAATAGAATATAATAGACCCCCTATGATTAGTCAGCTTATACTTTCTAAAAAGTTTCCTTTTTAGGTAATTATTAGACTATTTAATAGGTAATAGATAATAAAAATATATTTACTAGATTCCTAGGAATTTAGGCTATCTAGAGATACCCCTCCCACCTCTATAGGCCAACTGGTGGTAGAGTTATTTAGTAATTAATAAATAAATATAGTAGATACCTTACTATTTAGGCCCCTACTACTACTAGATAGGTGCCTTAGGCATCCTCCCTATATGGGTGGTAGCCTAATTAGGAATAGACTACCCGCAGGTCATTTTCTTGGCATACCCCAACAAAAAATATGGCTAAACCCCACCCCCCTCAGCTGTGTGAATATTCAATATTTTTAAATATAAATATGACCATTAGAAAGCTCTTAATTCAGTGAATAAAACGGTGTATTTATCGATTCATAATATGTAATATTCATGGAGATAGAGGGTATGCAAAGATCCCTCTTGCACACCCCTAAACCCTAGGAATGCCAAGCCTTTTTTACTACTTGTATACCCGGTATGCAAGGTCCGGAATAAGGTCTAGGGTTAGGGTCTCTAGAGACACTAACCCTAATAGGGATAGAGGACTCAGGTTCAGTTACCTTAAAGAAATAAGACTGTTCTAAAAGGGACTGAATAGGGACCTTCCTAAATAGGCTTAGAGGATTTTGACTTTCCCCTTTATGTTTTTGCCTAATATGTCTTTTCAGTGAATCAGTTACTGAAAATAGTGAATAGCAGAGAATACACTCAAAACCATTAATAACTTTAGTTGAAAGACTTGAAATAGGGTTTATAGGCTCAGTAGCCCTAATTAGCTTCTGGGTCTCATGAATAGTACCAATATTTAGTCTTTTTATATTAGATAGATATTAGCCCTCTTCCATTTCATACTCAGTAAAATGGGATTGAAGGTGGCCCTCAAGGTCTTTAGGCTGAATATAGACCCTATCCTCTAAGCAAATTAGAAGCTTATAGGCTTCTATATAGCTAAGAAAGCTAGGAAGCTGAAAGGAAGTCATTTTCTAAATATATATTAGCTTTAACCCTTCTATATATATATATTATATTTAACTTACCTCCTAATGACACACACCTCACTGGTTAAAGGAGAAGTAGATGTTGAAGATAAAGGAATCTAAATATATATATTAGTAATAGTTTTTTAAGATAGTCATCTGAACCTACCTCTAAAATATAGAGAATAAATTTTCTTAAGACTGAAAGAACCTTTACTTTATAGTGAGAGTCACTAAGAAAAGTAAGAGATAGAGGAGGCTGAATAAAATTTTAGACCTATTAGTTAAAGGGGCCTTCTTAAAGAATAAAAGAATAGGGACATACCAGTAGGTGTCTTAAATAGAGAGAAAGATCAAAACTTTTTTTTAATTTTACACTTTTTTTCAGACTGAAAGAACCTTCACTTTATAGTGAGAGTCACTAAGAAAAGTGAGAGATAGAGGAGGCTATAAGAAAGGTAAGCCTAAAGGTTAGAGAGGCCTTCTTTAAAGAATAGATAGATAGGGACATACTAGTAGGTCTCTTAAATAAAGAGAATAGATATAGAGTCAAGACCCTAGTGAATAGTAGTAGTGAATACTAATAGTGAATAGAACCCTCTGGTGGACTGGTAGATCGATCAAATATATAGAGTCAAGACCCTGATATAGCTGGCTGGCTGGCTGGCTGGCTGGTGTAGGTTGAAATATATGTTTTTTCTTCCTACATATATTCACCGACCTCAGTTGGGCGGCAATCGTGCGTGCATACGTTCCCGGGTCCGAAAATGGTCCTGGGGGGGCCCATTTAGTATGGAGTGGTCCATGCGTTGGTCCATTTTCCCATACAAAGTGGGCCACTCACATTCGCCCCCCTACCCGGGCTGCAACTACACTTAGTGAAAACTAGGCCGTTAGTCAACTGGTCAACACTAGTAAATATATATATATATAAATATAAATATTAAATAGAATAAATATATATAGTAGAGATATATAAATAGTAGAGATATATATATTTACTATACTACCCTTTTACCTCTAGGTAAGAGTCCCCCCTGCAAATTTTTCGAAAGGAATACTTTAACCCTTAGTAACTTAGTAAATATTAGAGCTATTAAAATAAGAAGGATATCACTAGATTCCTATTAAAAAATAGAATATGATAGACCCCCCTATGATTAGTCAGCTTCTACTTTCTAAAAAATTTCCCTTTTAGGTAACTCTTAGGCTATTTATTAGGTATTAGATAATAAAAATATATTCACTAGATTCCCAGAAATTCAGGCTATCTAGAGATACCCCTCCCACCTCTATAGGCCAACTGGTGGTGGAGTTATTTAGTAATAAATAAATAAATATAGTAGATACCTTACTATTTAGGCCCCTACTACTACTAGATAGGTGCCTGAGGTATCCTCCCTATATAGGTGGTGGCCTAGTTAGGAATAGACTACCCGCAGGTCATTCTCTTGGCATACCCCGACAAAAAATATGGCTAACCCCCACCCCCCCCCCCAGCTCTGTGAATATTCGATATTTTTAAATAAGAATATGACCATTAGAAAGCTCTTAGTTCAGCGAATAAAACGGTGTATTTATCGATTCAAAATATGTAATATTCATGGAGTTTTGGGGTACCCCAAATTGACTGGCGGGTACCCTCTAACCCTGGGAATGCCAAGCCTTTTTTACTATGGGGGTACCCGGGTACCCTGTCGCGGAATAAGGTCTAGAGTAGATACCTTACTATTCAGGCCCCTACTACTAGTAGATAGGTGCCTTAGGTGTCCTCCCTATATGGGTGGTGGCCTAATTAGGAATAGACTACCCGCAGGCCATTCTCTTGGCATACCCCATCAAAAAATATGGCCTACCCCTACCCCCCCTCAGCTCTGTGAATATTCAATATTTTTAAATAAGAATATGACCATTAGAAAGCTCTCAATTCAGCGAATAAAACGGTGTATTCATCGATTCAAAATATGTAATATTCATGGAGTTTTGGGGTACCCCAAATTGACTGGCGGGTACCCTCTAACCCTGGGAATGCCAAGCCTTTTTTACTATGGGGGTACCCGGGTACCCCGTCGCGGAATAGGATCTAGGCTGCATCGACCGATAGGGCCTTTAAGAAGCACCAGCATTGACGTCTCGGTCCTGATAACTTGTGTAAGTGAGTCCAAAATATTCGTAAGATCCTCAAGCTCATATTGAAGCCTCTGTAGAGTTTTGTCTCGATCTCTGTAGCGTTGGACGGTATTGTAGAGCGACCGTGTCGACTGAACAGCAGCTGTAATAACAGCTACTACCGAGGCAGTAATGCTTAAAGGATCCGCCATTTTTGATGGTCGCTGTGAGATTTCTTCAGTCTCCCTTGATGAAGTGGCAGTACGAAGTGAAAAAAAAATAAATGCTTTCCGGCTGAAGCGAGGGTAGCTGTGTGTTCAAATACCAGCCGCAATTCCAATCATTCCCTGTTGGACACGTCTGATTAGCCCAAGTTAGCGCCGAGTGACGGATACAACCCCGTAGCATCCCGCTAACCTGCAGGGATTATAATGTACGATGGGCTGTGTGTTGGCTTGTTTTCATTTCATACTCTGCAAGAATTGGCGGCCTGATTTCCCGAGAAAAACCAACGGCGGCGATGGGTTTGCTGGCGTCAAGACATCCAGGCAGCATGGGTGCTATTTACGAAGATAACGGTTTAGTTGAGGGGTTAGTCAACGTAATCCATAAGCGGGATGACAAACCAAGCGAGTTGACAACCCCACGCGTTTCGTACGCCTCAATTACTTAAAGCAATTCAACCCACCACCATGCCATATTTTGGTAGTGGGGCACGATAATAATCGTCATATATTTGCTGGTCAAGCCGATTTCGAGAACGACTTTACATAATAAATGTATAGACATAATAATAAAGACTGTACAAGTACCATAGAGCGATGTATTTCGTGAAGATTGTTGTTGAATATAGTCATTGGTGGTTGTTGTGTGCCGAGCGGGAACTAAACTCGATCCGATGGCGGTCCCGCCCGAGGTCGACCCCGAGCGGCCTCCCCACAAACCACGACTCAAATTTCTCAAGACGAGATTTCTCATCACCCTCAGAATTCAGGAGAGTCACAAGGCAGTATAAAAGACGGAGAAATGGAACGGCTGTCACCGAGTCCAACCAACCCCCGATATTCGACCTTTCGGGAAACAATGAAAGGGGACCGACGAGGTGGCATTCCTGATCGCAGACCTAAAAGAGACCATAGCACAACAGAACAAGGTTATCCAGAAGATGGCCACGGACATAGATGAGATTAAGGCGGACCAGCAGTTTGCAAAAGACCAAAATGATGGATTGCAAGAGGAAGTACGGTCCCTCCGGGCGCAGCTTGACACAGAACCACCGACAGCCTCCCCGAGATCGTGGGCAGCAGTAGCTGCTGCCAATGGACATGAAACCAGGCCAAGTACAACCCCTCGACACCCAAGGAAAGAACCCAAATGTGTCCGAATCAGCGCCCAGCGAACCCCAGAGATCTAAAACTGCGAAGATGCAGGCTTCACAAGATACCTGCAGACGGACGTGGCAAACACACACCAGAACAGCCCTACTAAATGCCAACACCACCAAAGATGTGCAGGTAGCCGGAATCGGCACCACCAAAGTGGGGTATGTAATCAGATTCAAGGATGCAGAATCGGCCGAAACAGCGCGCAAAAACAATGAATGGCTGCGCGAGACAAGGCTGGGGTTAAACCGCGATTCGGGTAGCCGTACACCACGTACCAACACAAAGATTGGACCTCGATCGGGAAAAGGAAAGGGCCATCCGAAAGATCACGGTAGAAAATGACCTTCAGGAACGCGGTTTCCGAATGGAGGATATCGCCTGGTTGAAGAAAAGGGACAAAATGCTGGGGGCATACGCCACAATGGGTATCTGGTTCGATTCAGCGGAGGCGGCGCTATGGATGCTCGACAACGCCTTTTAATCGACCAACGTTACATCGGAAGGGTGGAGAAATGCGAAATCAAAAAGAAGCGGTGCTTCCGCTGCCAAGGGTTCGGCCACCTCGCATGGTCGTGTGAGGAAGTTCCCCGGTGCGGCCACTGCGGCGGCCAACATGAACGAGCACGATGCCCACAAGGTATCAGAGCCCACTGTCTGGACTGCAGTGGTGAACACGCCACTGGGGACCGCATATGCCCGAAGCCTGCCAACGCACCACCCTCCCAATGATAGAAAACAACCTCCGAGTCTTACAGTTGAACATGATGAAATCGAGGGCCGGCATGGAAGCACGATCACCACCGCATATCGAACACGCGTGAACCATAGGGCATGGAGACTCCACCGGCCGACGGTGGAGAGCGACTCAGCCCGATGTGACACACTGGGTCGCGGCGGTAAATTAACCCAAGTTTATTAGTTAACTACAGAGTAGTCTATAACGCAAGCCTCTTAAGCGTCTTGACAGCATCTACTTCATATATCGAGCAGTTGAAATTTGTAGACTTTGAAGCCTGTCCCTATATCTATTCCAATTCAATAAAACAAACACACTCCACAATGAAACAAGCAGTTATAAAGCAATAAATGCAACAACATGTGTAGCATATCCTAAACAGGATCTTGCAGAAATCAATATGGTAGCTTCATACGCTATCGAAGATCGCTGTCTGTGTGAACGGTGTTCAGGGCAGAGGGAAGTTGGCCTAGGCGTATCTCTCCACTAATGATGCATGTGCATCTCAAGTCGGTACTATCCTTAGACCCTCAACATCCCTAATCAAACTGGAAAGCATGCATAAATGGCCGAGATTAAGCGACATGGCCCCTGGATGCTGCGTCGACGATGACCGCGCAAATAGTTTGATCGAGGACTGCTCTATTTCGGTCGCCTGCTGAAATCCCTGTAGTGCGGTTTGGAAGATTCCGTTTGTCCTTTCAGACAAAAACATTATCTCTAAGCAATGGCGAACCAAACTCAGATAACCACGGACAGTGGAAATGTTAGATGAATGGAGGAAATAGGAATTTATGTGGACGTCTATCAGTGAGCAGATTAGAAGGTCCCTTAGCAAAACTTCCAATACCAGATCTAGCTTTAGGATGATTGCTAAAAGATGTGTGGGATGAATTTCCAACATAACTGAGGCAAGGAATCCAACGTCTTCGAAGTACATCCATGTACTGATTGGTGCCGGAAATACGTGGTACAACGCTCTCTCATGCTCGATCATTTGGGATCTCAGTGTTGCGTATTGGCGAAGATGGTCGTTTGGCTCTAAGGGCCATGGTTGAATGCCAATGTAAACCCTTAAGAGTTTCTGCATTACTATGCATGCCGTGTTGTTAGGAAATGGAAGCTGCGAAGCCTCCTGTGCCAAACTACCTGCCACATATATAGCAAACAAGTCATTGTCGACCACTCTACCTCTGATAAGACTATGGAGAATCATTGCAGTATCGTGTCTTTCCAGAGGCTTTTCCGGGGGCTCTACTCTTTCGTACGGAATTGACAGGTAAAGGCCAATCCACACCGTGAGACCCAGGAGGAACTCGAGTGGCGTGGCGGCTTGGAGCAAGATTTTGGTTGACGTCTTGCAGTCAAGGTCTGGCGGAAAATACCACTGAGACTTTCTTTTCGCGTTGATGCAGGGGCTTATATGGTAGATACAGTTGATAAGATTTAGAGGCAGCCGACTTCGGGTAAGGTTTCTTGATAAAGACGCGGTTAGCCATACCTAGCAAGATGAGAGGAGGGTTACATACTTGAACATAGCAACCCACTCATCCTCCATCGGACTTTTATCCATGGATAGTTGAGATGTAAACCGTCCATTCCGGCCTGTCCTGCATAGTAGTTTATCCACAATACAGTGTTGACAGGGCTTTTTTGCTGAACACTGAGGCATAGTTAATGGGAGCATCCTCTAGATAAATTCGTCTTCAGAGCAGTGAAGCACAACTAAGGGCATACCTGTCTCTTTCAATATCGGCACTTAATGCAGACATCCCATCCTCCTAGCCGTTGAGTACCATCATACTCTTCGTTTGTTCCAACCAGGCTTTTTTTTGTAATGGGGACTCGTATAAAGCTCATTCTCAACTCATAGGGTAGGTGGGGTATACACAAGCAGTGAGGAAGTCAAGTCATGATTAAATGTATGATTGAAGAAATGGTGGCCGCATTTATAGGCAGGAAAGAATCACAGAAATAGCAGCTCATCCAGCGAGGTGTCGGATATCTAGAAGATCAAACATCGGAAGTATTCAATTAGGAATGCCAGCATATTCAGCCGGACTACCGTTGATATCAGTCAAATATCTTGATAATTTCGGGTTTCACAATTGGCGCATTTTGTATCATTCCCTGAAATGAAGAGACTTTGTAGGTATAAATTAACAAATAATTCTAGAAATCGAGTGTCAGAAAATGATGGTATAAGCCACGCCTGGGTTCACATGGATTGGTTGACTGTGTACGTGCTGGAACATACGAGGGTTTGATTTTTCAATCTAATGTGGCGCATGGCCTCTGCCCCATTTCTCATGTGACAAATACAGTCCAATTTAGTATGTATGTATACTTCTATTACATTGTCAGAACATTTTGATTAAATGCATCATCCTGTATTGCCCCGATTCGTGGATTTTGTACCGAAAGATCACAAGTCACATTAAAGCCTCCAATTTTGCTCTCAGCTTGGTAATGACTTTGCATCCCATTCCAAAAACAAACAAGGCCATCAGTACAATGTTCATCGTCGAACAATGAGATTATACAGCGAGACCCTGTTAGTACGTCTCCATATAGCGAAAGGCGTTTCCGTCCAGGCTATTGTGGCATTGACAGGACACGAATCCATTCTCAGGAAGTGGAGTTGCTTCTCAGGAACACTTCTATTCTACACAGTGTATGTGTGTATGTGTTTCATTTATCCCAACTTCTCGCTCTTCGCGATATGCAGGCTACCATGACTAGAGCTATCCTTATGTGTCTATTTACAGTGTTCCATGTTATATCAACAAGCTTAGAGCCTCATCAGGGCCTGTGGTGGTCTGCTTGCCTTGGGACTGTATCATTGCGATCCCTTGGATCCGCGGCTTCGGAACGTACCTGATGCTTTCGCACTTAGCACTGCGCCCAGTATACTGCCCTGGGAGAGGTGTCTTGACTCATCTCCCGAGCTTGATCAACCCTTGCCCTTGAGCATAAGTGATATATTGTTGAATGCCTCTCCTAGTTCGGTCCGTAGCTTTTCTCGTAAGGTACTGACTTTCGGGCAGTCCATTAGCACGTGTTGTCAATCCGGTGAAGATGTCCACCATTTCTGGTTGTCATCCATTCTCGTTCCCAGTCCCGAAGAATCCGATCTCGTATAAACCTTCTTTGGTGATTAATGACGCGGCGGAACGGTGTCGGCCTTTAGTCCTACTGCTTCCTTGGCCGGTTGGTCCACTGCGTCATTTCCGGGATCATCAGTGTCCCGGTGCCCACTGGAGACGAAGGAGAATCCCTCGAGCTTTTAGTTCCCTGGCAACCTGTAGGATAGCATGAATGACTCGTTTTCCGGATTTGTTCATGGGTACTTGATTGCTTGCAGCGCTGATATGCTATCGCAGAGTTACTGCGGCGGCCCCGAGTTGGTTATGCTGTCCTGACGCATCTGAATAGACAATGACTCCTGGAGTGGCCCGCTATGTAGCGGCATTCTCTCTGGCATTCTCTCGGACCGGCTCAACATCGATCTCTACATAGACCGGTGGGTCCCATGGAGCCGGCGTTGTTCTACAATGATAATGGTGATGAAAATTCATACGCCGACTCCTCGCCTAAGGCGATATGCAGGGTACCACGATCTCTAACCTCTATGTACATCCATTCATCGTGAATTATTACTTTCTAGACGAACTTGGAGCCCCGTCAGGGCCTGTAGTGGCCTATGTGCCTAGTGCTCTGTCCTGCCGCCCTCATGGCGGGCGACTTCAAAATCTCTGCGATGCCCCTGCAAAGTTTAGTAGCGCTCCGAGAACGCTACTTTCCTGCCGGCCATCTTGTAGTCTACCTTCCCTACCTTGCCCTGCTTCGCCAGCATATCAGAAATATTATTGAGCGCCCCTCCAATCTTCCGTCGGAATTCCTGACGCAGCCCGCTGACCAGCGGGCAGTCGATCAACACATAGATCATCGTCTCGGTAGCTCCACATTCCATCGATCATCGTTTCGAAACTCGTGGCGCTTCGCGTGATTTACGAGCCACGCGTGCCCCGTTCGGAGCTGTGTGAGAAAGTAAACGCAGTTTCGACTGAGCGAGCCATAGAGCCGGCGTGTCCGGCTTGTGGGTAGGGTAAGGTCGATACGGCGGAGGTATTCTCCCTTTTCAGACGTCTTCCATTCTTCTTCCCATTCTCTGCCAATTTTTCCGCGGGTGTATCCTTTTTCCCGCAATAACAAGTGCTGGAATGGGTGTTTTCTTTCCAGGCCGACTGCTTTTTTGGCGAGATGGTCCGCTGTATCATTCCCCGGGTCACCCGAGCTGATTCTCCTTCCCTGAGGCGTCTGAAAAGACGGTTTCTGTGGCTTGTCTTGCGAGAGTGTTGGCTTGCGCCTTTTCACGATCCGGCTTGATGTCGATTTCTCTAAAGGGCTGGGCCTGCCACGGTGCTAGTGGTCTTGGGTTGATAGTCTCTAAGGCCTGCGACCGGGGGTGGGGTTCATAGTCCGCGTCGTTTCCGCTAGGGGAAACACGATCTATTGCTGATGTGAGTACTATGTGCTCTCACTCGGAAGGCTACTCCGTGGAGTGGGTGATCTTCTGGTAGAGTGCTGAAGTGGGCCACCACAATCTGTGCTCGCTGTTTGATTCGTAGGTGTGGGCAGTATATGGGATTCCACTCCAAGCGCTGCGGTGGACACCATCCGGAAGGCTGAAAGGATCCGGATCAGCGCCGTCCGTTAGACGGTCGCCAGAAAACTGAGATGAGTCTTGTTTTAACGGACGTCTTTATATCAGCGTGGCTTCGAATCATCGCTTTCCCCCCTTCTTGGTCAACCATGATTATGGAGTGGTTAGTGAGTTCCTTCACCACATCGTCGCGAGCATGTCCGAATCGAGCATGTCACTCTGTAACGGGTCCCCATAGGAGTTATATCATATGTTATCTTTAATTGAGAAGTGATAGAAAACCCTCCTCAAAAAGCCACAGAAGATTGATGGAGAGATATATATATTCTCGTCATGCTAGGTGCTTGGATGCTCCCTAAAATAATCATGAGAGCCTGCTGGTCAAGCGCATTTTAAGAACACTGTAGAAGAGGAATGCAGTCAAGAATCTGAGGTAGATAAATAATGATGATTATCTAGTTAGGAAATAGTGCTGGGTGGTCTTTTCTTGATCGCCAAATCCATGAATATTGGTTGACCGAGATGTTGGCCAATGCCATTCCAAGTTGGTCTTCAATATTGAACATCATCTGATTTTCCCGAACGTTCTTTTATCATTCTAGCCAAGGAACCTTCAGGCGAAGAATCCCTAAGAACGCTATCCTTCAGCTTCGCAATATCGCAGTCCTTTCCAGCCCGTAAAGCGCATATCATTTCAAGAAGCAAACTTTCCATCGTTCGTGTCCTATGTTCAAGCAGCTCCCGATAGTTTCTCATGCGCTTATTCTGGGAGAAGTTAAAAGTGCACATGGACTGTGTCTCTTCACAGCCTTGACAAGGGTTTCTGCCGATACACTTCGCTTTGTTAAATAGCTGAGTAATTGCGTAAGCGGAAGTATCTCATGCCTTCTGTTTTCTTTGTTTGCATCTAGTACATGCTATAGTTCGACGTTTGCGCTCCTTATGGCAGCTGGTATGTTCAGTACGCCCCTGATAGAGACCATTGGGTGGGGCAGGAAGTAGGCACTGAGGCCATGGTTTCTCCTGATTGTCCATCTTAAAAGATGCTGATAATTGGCACCCCAAAGAATCCGCGCAGGCTGGAAGAGGTATATATGAACATGCCAGTTATGTCTCAGGGGCTACGTAGTTCAAAAATGAACTGGATAAGACCATGCGGGTGCCCACTGTGTTTCACTGTAACAAAGAGATAAAGACATGGGAAGCAAGTGTGATAGGTGCCCCACAGCATCTCTTTCAGTTTTTGTGGGCATTGTGGTGATCATTGACTGATGGTACAGTAACACTAACAGACGCCGCTACGGTTGTTAAACAAAGAGAATAGACACAAATGCAAGGCCTAGGCAATCATTTGAAATACTCATCAAACCGAAGTTGTGCAGGGATCATTGTTCGGAGGGTCTAGGACATTAGTTTACAAACGTAGTTATCTAGTAAAAGAATTTTGCTAAGATACTTCATGGTCCATGTTAACCAGCGATTGAGTTGGTTGAAGCAAGCGAAGAGACTTTTGGAGCTTCTACTACGGAGTATGTGTGCAATACTTATGTATGTAACTTAGAAGCAAGTGGTCTTTACTTATTTGACCCCTCGGGCCGCGCCACGGCGGATCTGTATGTCCGTTTCCGACTGTCACGCGGTGGCGCGTTCTCACTCACATGACCTACCTGAACGTTATTCCAACTTAGCGATTGCCTTTGTTTTTCGTCGGTGACCAGAAAGTAAAACTGCATAGATCAACACCCCCCACCACCACGTGACTTGTCATTGAATCCCGGAGGAGACAAATTACAGTATCCTGAAATGTAGTCTACAACCCGATCTGCACTACGAATGCAGATAAGAGTAATGGTGACGAGAATGCGACATGATCACCAGGAAAGTCACAATAGATCCAGTTCGCTTGGGGTTTCGAGCGAGCCCCGTAATATCACGTGCCATCGGTGTTCCAGTTTAGTGTAGCTACCACTGTCGTAGAATCGAGGAAGTGTTTGACTGAAGGTAGAAGGCCCTAATTGAGCTATGTAGCCTAAATCAGGAGTTCTGGGTAGCCAGGCCAGCTGGCCAGCCGGTAGACATCTACATCACAGTTTCTCGCAGCCAGTCGCTGGCGAGCCAGGTATGACAACATGATCGGCCATATTGATCTGTTCTACAGTGTCAGGAATGGCGGGTTTTGCATAGCTAAGAAAAGGCGGAGCCCATTTTTTACGTCACAGTAGAATAACTTTTAACTTAAATTCACTGGCTATTTTGCAGATGGTTTCTGCATTCAGTTGACATCCAATCGCGGCTTTATCTTACAATTTAGCATGTAACATTGATACGATATTTGGAGGAACACAGATAGAGGCACTTAGGCCACCACAACCCTGACCAGGCTCTAAATTTGTCGAAATGTACAGTAGCTGATTATGTACTGTACATAGCGACTGATGGGCTGTTCTAGATAGCTCTATCCTACGCACTACTGTAGTAGAAACTTATCCTCAAGTCAAAGAGGCTGGCTCAATAATTGTTCGGCCTAAGATCTTGACAGGGCAAGAAACAATCACCCTATATTGACAATGACTGTGCGATCGAGGTACAATGATAGCTCTATTTGTGGTAGCCTGTATATGTCAAACACCAGAGTCGGGTTAAATAACAACAACAACAACAACAACAACAACAACAACAACAACAACAACAACAACAACAACAACAACAACAACAACAAGAAGAAGAAGAAGAAGAAGAAGAAGAAGAATACGCGCTGTCATGGTAAGCAGAAAAGGTGTTGAATTCCAAAATTTATCATACTTCGATTTCCGGACATGACTCAGTAGCACGGCTGTTGCGGGCCAGGCTGTGCATGGGCAGCAGAATCCAAAATCAAGTTGGAATAACATGTAAGGATTTTGCTTTTGTTACAGATCTGGTCTGGTAACGCTTCTCATGAGGTTCTCTGTGACTGTCTTCTTCTATTATCCTGGTAATGATTATTCGCCTCTTATTAGGCACTGATTCATCATCAATTCCCAACTTTGGCGCTGGTCTCTTGCGTGTAAAATGTTGGCTTTTGATTTCATTAGGAGGCTTTTTAGACCAGGCAGATCTAGGCTCTCCATGGGCGATGGGACATGAAACTGAAATTGATGATCTGCATGAGGATTATGCTTTGGATTTTGATCTGGTCTGGTACTGTGATTCAGGCGCTTCTCAGTGGCTACCCTCCACTCGTTCGGCAGATGATGAGTCCATGGCACTTTACGACCTTCCGTGGGCTGAACTAGAATCAACTAGAAATTTTGATTCTTGAAGCAAGTATCACCGGTGGGGATATGGAAGTCAGGGGACCAAGCAAAAGATAACAGCACAAAACCCTCAAAAGTCATAGATTAATTTCAATTGATTGATCTTGGATACTGAACAAGAATATTCAAGAATAGTCGACAGAAGTGAGCAAAGCATGTAACTTATATCAACAGTGCTGGATGAGGAGCATCAAACATGAGTGTTGTTCTAAACCTGATGCCTTACTCAACCCGCAACAGAAAGCTCACTAACTGTCGCACCGGAACGCCCATTCAAAACTGACTCCAGTATATAATAAAAGGAGTCGGTAATAATGGGGTCATAGATATGCATATTACAGAGAACTTGACTCTTCTATTGCAGCCTCCCAGGCTGATTATGGATAGTGTATAAACGGGCGGTTGGTGACAGCAGTTCCTATCAGAGTACAGACTCACATCGTGCATTTCTAGAGTAAGGCCATGGTATATTATAACCCACCATCGGTATTTGCTACGTAATATGTGGTACTCTTTGATTTCGTTGGGTTTCGGCGGTACGACAAGGGAAACACGATCCTATAATCCATTGGCTGGCAAATTATGATCTGCGTTTCCTCAAATTCCACAATATCACTGTTGTAGAAAGATGCAAGAATGTCTCAAGCTACACAACATATAGTGCGATTGGAAATGGAGCCTGTCAGCATGCTCTCTAGCCCAGAGACTCTGATACAGTGTATATGATACTCAGATCTCACTGGGGCACATGCACTGTTCTTCATGTACCGACTCGTAACTAACTGTGGGAATGACCTAGCTAAACCCGATGCTCTACTGATTGTTGAACATACCTAGCGGTTCATCCTGGTATCCTTTGTTTTGAGTATGACAAGCGTAGTCCTAGACTTTATATAGAATTGTGATACCAAAGTGCTAGACTAGTTTCCTTGTCTTAATTCTCAGATCAGGAACATCATCAGTGTACCTGTGGTGCTGCGTGAGATGGCCACTATTACTAAGGTAGCTGGGCTACTCAGCCAGAAGAAACGCCAGAGCAAAAAGCCCCTTGTTAGCAGGAATCAATCTATAGTGACAATAACAATGATGATTATCTAAGGGCAAGCTAGTATGACTTTGGTAGAGGTCATTACGATTCTGATATCTGACTAGCCACATTTTACCTAAACAGGAAAGTATATCGAAACGATTTTATAGATCTCAAGCCTAAATCTGTACCCCATGCACTGATTGAATATATGTATATATCTGATAAATACACGGCAATAGGCCATCTATTAGGATAATGCAGGTAGTTCTATTCCATCTGTGTATCCCAGAAGTCTGTTACACTGATGAATTTGTTCCCTGTTTCTTATCAGTATAGGCATGCTATCTGGTTTACAGGTGGGAATCACTTACAGTAGTGATAGAAAAGCTTATCACCATCATCATTGACCAACACAACCTATCCACTAGGAGTGTACACATCGCCATTTAAAACATAAACAACGGTTCCACCTCCATCAACAAGCTCCTTACCATTTCGATCTAGGAAAGGAACACGAGAGCTGCTCGACCGCCCAACACGAACGTGGTATCTAGATCCGGCATTAGTACATGGCGACTATTAATAACCTAGCATCAGACAGACCTACTCGTCACCGCCGGAGGCAGGTTATTAGGTTCAAATCCACAGCATTGACCGTAGCTGAACCAGAGGTAGTAATAAGGAGCGTGGAAGGAGACGAAGCTACCTTCAATAGGACGGGCCCCGTTAGGGTCCGAACAAAAATGTCTGAAGGGTTGCTATGTCCTGGGAACATTGCCCGTTCTGTGTATACCAACTGCTTGCATCCGAGGCCAGGACCACGAAAGGCAGATCCGAGTTCAATGGAACCTGCCAGATGCCTGACCAGTAGCTGCCAAAGCTCAGGTAGGCTTCCCCATTATCTGGAACGATCACGGATAGGGTTGATTACATTAGATATGTTGTATGGGTGCTGTTGAGATCTGTCTCCTGTACTGGAGTTGATGATTGCTCCATGGTCAGTCCACTCCCCAGGTCCAGGCGGTTTAGATGTAGCCACGCTGACAGCACTATCATGACAACCCTTAATGCTAACGCGGTAGTAAAGGTAGAGCAGATTGCTGACTTGGAGGGCTGTGGGCGCCCATGGGGCGGTGCGGTCTCCCTTGAGGACTACACTGTCATTGTCCAAGACAGAACCGGTCTGTTTCCATGGCCCGTCCATGAAAGAAGCCTCATGGATAGCCATGTGCTTACCCACACCGTAGGAGTAGTACATCCCATTAACTTTAATGATGGTAGGTCATGGATACGAAGTTTGGTGCCATGAGTAGCCAGCCAGAGTGAGGCATGCTGAGCGCAGCTTTTGGGCTTTGTCGTTGGAACTGGGGGCACCAGTCCCAACTAGGTACAACAGGTTCTAGCCATCTACGCATTAGCGCATCTCCAGCTAGGTTTATTGTGTGATCACAAGAACGACTAAGGATATGCGTGCAAGACCTACCGGTTCCGGCTCCATTCATGTCGTAGTGTTATGTACAATACAATAAAATCATTGTTGTTTGAATGTTGCTACTTCGCAAAGGGCAAGAATGTATATCTGCTAGAAGTTCGATATCAAATTAATCCAATATGAGAATATACTCCTATCATCTTAGAATAAAATGTTGGCGCAATAGACATTAATTCCAAAAAGATCGAAAGAACGGCCCACCAGGGTGCTCATGTATGCTAAATCACAGCTCTCCAAGCCAAAGTCATAATGAAAGTATTAGTACTATATATAGCACTGAAAATATCTTATGGTACTTCTCAATTACTTGGCATACCTGATCTTGGTTAATGCGCTGGAGAAACTTGGCGCACCACGCGGCACTCACTATCCCTAATCCAGATTAGCATACCTCATGGAGTAAGCTGTGGCTCTCCATATTAGGTTAAGCGGATGTAGTTCCCGGTTTAGTTAGACTGAAGTAAAGATGGAAAAGAGAAGTAAAACTATGATTTAGATAGGGTTTCGTAGAAAGCTTTTGTCTCTGCATATAACAGTGACAGGGAGGTCCCCACGCAGTGGAAAAGACTTCGGAATATGTAGAAAGCAGCAGAGAGCCAGCACCCTAGCCGTACCATTGAGGATTTGATCGTCGAAATATCGAATTAACGTACCAAGCGGGATCGTCTATCCCAATCCGGCTTAGTGTACCTCGCGGGGTAAAGACGACAACGCAGTTTCTAACCCCTACGCTACCCAGTTGAGCCAGTTCCACTAAATCTTCGCAACAGTTTTATTAAAAAAAGGGTATTAGTCCGGGTAAAATAGCACTCAGGCGGTAATTAGTTAGACGTCAATACAGGACCCACCCCGAAAGTTTCTTAGGCCGTTGACTGCATAAAACGGACCTACCACGACTCCATAGGCCTTATCAACGTAGTATTAGCGATTTACCTCATATGCCTCGTCCACGATGATTGGCAGGAAGGCGAATTCGCACAAATACTCACAGGGACCGGGACGCGCTGTTCCTGAAATGCAGGTTACGGCCCACATGGACCGCTTGATCACCATGTCCATGTGGAGTAGGTTTACTTCAGTTACAAGCCCCAAGGATAAGAAACACAATACAGGATACAGTTTGTACTGTTGTTCCATATTTCTTTAGAAAGATATTTGTGTTTACTATCATTGCTGCCCTGTATTATGGCTTGGTACTGTATATATACCAGGATTTTGGCCAACAGAAAGAACGACACTGATGACCTTGCCGTCTCGCATTTCCTCACCATTTCCGTGTATGAAGTATATGAATCTCGTCTCTAGCCATTGGGAACAATGTCCGACTCAAGTGACCAAGAATGCCGGTTGGAAAAGGAAAATCAGCTGGACGAAATTGCAATCAAACGACGGAACTATAGTGACAAGAGCAAAGAGCTCCATAGCCCTTGCCAGCATCAGACTCAAAAGAGTAACCGAGAATTCCATCAGGATACTGGGTAGACGCACTCTGGTAAACAGACAGACCAGCAACCTCAATATCTTGAGCGCCGGTAAGGGTCAAGCTACCTTGGGGCTGCAGTGTGGGTGAATAAATATTAACAACACCGGACTGGGCCACAAACAAGTAGTCGGATCCAGGCGCAACATAAACAGCTAATCCTGTACCAGGGTCTTGATCGTGGGAGCGGATGTTGATTCTGTGGCCTGGAAAGTGTAAATGGTGTTGTCACCACCTGACAGATAGACAGTATCACTGGTGGGAGAAATAGCACAAGAACTTGGTGACACGGGAAGGTTGAATGTTTGGGTCCCGAGGAAGCGCCGATCGAATATAATTCGAAACCACGTCTTTCCAGAATATAGTAATGCTAGCAATATGCTGTGATCAAAGGAGTGAAAGCTATTACTGTAGCATTTTTCTTGGCTTTGCTTACCTATATAAGATCGAGCTTTACTCCTTGGAACATCAGATATATACCAACTGGAATCTCCCAGAAAGAAACGTGTTGAAAACTGAGGTTTAACTCCAAAAAGCCAAGACAGTCATTAGAGTTATTGCGATAGAACTTTCGAAGACGGATGCGACTTATCCGGCAGTAGATCCCAAATGGCTGTTTTAACGGGTGTGATCTACAGGACGCCGCGGAAATTAAGGAAATATTTCCCGCTTGTGGGATGGCCAAGGCTTCAAAAATGCCATTGCTCGAAGAGCACTGCTCTGACTCCAGTTCTAAACTTCAGCATACAGCTGACAACTCCTTCTAAAGACTATCAAGTCGAATCCGTTCTGTGCAATATCTACCTTACGATCTCATTTTGATGTATATTGCGATTCCCTTCACGACCGAATACAGCAGCTTGGATTCCAAACGGATATAGGAAATAAGAGTAGCAAGCGAACAGCCCAAAGAAGCAATAGTGGAAGGAGGATCCTGAGAAGAGTGCTAGATCAAGAAGCTGCACTGTTGTACGCTAAGGGCCGGTTGTCGGATGGTGAGAATACGGACGAGAGACCTACTGAACACACCGAAATGCACTAGGAGTTCAACTCCTCAGAATTCAGGTGGAAGACAAGCTCATTTAAAGCTTCGTGATATGTGATACGTCCTTCGCTTCTCTGCAAGGCAAAAATGAGGAGAAGAGCCCACAGGGCCATCGATAACAGAGTTGCGATTGGAATTAGGACGTACGAAGCCTACCGAACCTTTATCACCGACAAAAAAGTGTCAAATTCGAGCGAGGGGCGAGTTTAGAATTGGCGGCTGAGAGTATAGTTATATGAAATTGTTAAATATATACACGATTCATTAGTGCTACTCTCCTGTCTGCAATTTTATCTACTACAGTACATGCTGGCTTCCTAATACATGTTGTCACTCGAAATTGCTAATCGCTTTGCCTGACGGCTGCTCGGATGCGCTCATCAGCCGCTCGTATGGCTTCTTCGCGCGCAGATTGCAACGATGACGGGGACGATGGTGATTTGTCTTCCCCTCTCGTCAATAAACTAAATCATATCTTCTGTAAAAGAGTTATCCAAGATAATCTATCTTTTGACTCTCGAGCTCCAGTATACCTGTATGGCACCCTGGCTTCTACCGGGAATTTCTCTGCGAAGCGCGTGGCAACCTTTGACCAAGGTCGGCATCATTCATCCATCAACGCCCTCAAAAGATATTCTTCCTCCCACCACTAGTAATGTAACTGTTCGAAGACCGCCTGGTTTGGAAGCAAATCACGTGCAAGTAGGAAACGGGCATGTTATAAAACGTAGAGGTATGTCTTGTATGGTTATGACCACAATGAATAGTCCTGGCGTCTGAAACCACTATTCCCAAAATAACTGTACATGGCCAATATGAGACAGACCAATATAACTTGAGGGCCGCTGATTTTTGAGGTCAGTTGAACAATGAACACTGTTGAACAGTCGCGACCCCCACAGATGTGTCCAACACCCGCAGTTTTACATGGTATTACTAGGTGGGCCGCTGAGAACAAGGTTGGATGACTTGTTCCTTTGTATACATACTCAGCTCCGTGTAATTATTCCTGGCATTTCGGCAGGAGTCTCAAATACTTAACAACATTTTCCGACCGGTGTCTTTAATGATACCGTGGACTCCTTCTCTCAACAATGTAGCGTGGACAAATTACAGTGTCCCTGTTCGACCGATCCTATCGGGATAGTGGACACTCGTAACGTAATAGGACTCGTTCAACTGCGTTAACCACAGTTTGAATGCTCTTTGCTTATCTAGGAAAATGTAATATCAACTAGCATGGATGCATAGGGGCCATTAATTACCGTGCCATCCATACTATGAGCACTTTCCCACCAAAGAGAATAAAGAGAATACTTATTACCGAACACCATGGTTTACTAACGCCACAGTTTACGCAGATTGAACAGGTCCATCGAGCAATTCCGGAGCATCTTTCAGGTTTGGAAAGCAGATATATAATACCCTCGCCTGAAGGTATCAAGGTATTAAAGGGACCAAAAACCTTTCCCCTTCTACAGTTACATTCGCAGGATAGCTCTAATGTCCATGGATGAGCGTAAAATACTGAAGGCTCCAGATTCACCCAAAAAAATGATAGAAAAGAGATCGGCGGAAGAAGGGCCTCATGAAGAAGATCTGTGAATACAGTAAGCTGTGTGGTGCTGATGTTTGCCTGGGAATCCGTATCAGGGAGTCTGGCGAAGTCACCACCTTTCTCGCCGATTCAACGGGCTTTTGGTCTAGGCTAAATTCGGAGCTAGTACGATTTAAAGCTTCGAGATATTATTCCCTTGGTAACTAACGTAGATTAGGAAACATACTATCCGCCACCTATCCACAAAACAGACAAAGACATCGACTTGGCCCATTCAATCCGGAGAAACGCAGTTCGAGATGACGCGAAGCGAAAACCAAATAAACAAGTTGAGACAGGCTCATTGGAACCAATAAGGACGGGGGAACCAGAGCTGTACCCGAGCGTATGGTAATTTTTATGTTTTACGCCTGCTGTCTCATTTTTTCTCTCTAAGATAGTCACAGCCTAGCTTGCAAGATCCTGGAAGCTATACATCTCAAGACAGATTTTGCAAAAGTCCATCATTCCTCAAATACTAGGGGTGATGGTTATTATGACTGGTAAATGGAAAAAAGCTCCTGTCCACGAAGGATCGAATTCTCTTGAACTGAACATGAGCCATTGTCCCAGCTCCTGACGATGTGGCTGTATTTCCCTGGAACTACATTTCAACAAGCTTGGATGTCTACGTCGGACCGCTGCCGACCGTAGTAGTAGTCGAGGGAACTCCACTAGTGAAAGGTGGCCCGTTGATAGAAGACGCATTTCCAAAAGCCGGTGTCCCGGAGGAACCAGATGGTATTCCATTCGCTGTACTGTTAGGGTTGAGAACGCTACTTACAGTGAGCATAAATAACTTGAATTAGGCCATGTAAACTCACCTATCAATGACATGGATGACACCATTCGCTACTAATATGTTAGGTTGGATAACGGCAGCAGAATTGACAAATATAGTGCCATCATCAGCAAATGTGACGGTGACGTTTGTCCCAGTTGTAGTAATCCAGTCAGCATGGTCAATCCTTGTTGTGTAAATTGGAAGGGTATCATTAATAACATGATACATCAGTATCGTATGGAGCTCTTCTGTTGCCATGCTTGCTAGTGCTGAGCCAACTTCCTGAAAAGCTGCGTTATTAGGTGCAAAGAAGGTGGCATTTCCCCAGTGATCCCACTGAAAGTCAACCTCACGAACAGCACCAGCAAGAGATGTCAGACCGGCTGCAGTAGATGTTGCAGTAACATTTTGAGGAATAACAAGTATGGAGTTTATGATGTGAATCAACCCGCCATTGAATTTGATATCCTACAGGAATGTCAGCTTAACAAGATAAGAAAAAAAAGAAAGAAAGAAAGAAAGAAAGAAATGAGTGCTGGGGATAAATATACAGGTTCAATCACCGTCGAATTTGTATTGTATCCTGAGTATATTTCCACTTTTCCTTCCGAGCTTTCAGAATTGTTGCTCGATTGATTTCCTGTCCTGATGGCCTGGACCATCTGTCCTCCGCTGATATTGACATACGCCTCATCTGTCAACATGGTCGGAAGGAACATTACTGTATCTGTGATGTTATCCACTGAATATCTGCCAGTAATGACATGATACCGCAGGAAAGATTGAGTATAAGCAGCATCACAGAAAAGCGCATTTGAACTTGTAGGATCACTGTTAACTAGAAATTCCTCGATTGCCCTATTGGAAGGGGCAAGAATCGTGATATCATGTGCTAATTCCAGTGACCGAACAAAGTCAGGAATGGTTGAAATAAGGGTGCTGAAAGTGGAAATATTAGTTTTAGACCTCAGTACGGACATTAGGCTCTGTGCTGTAGCCAAGGCAGAGGTAAGAAGAAAGTATGCAAGCTGCATTATCGGCTATCTTCGTTTTGATTGAGCTGTAGAGCTGGAAGGAATGAAGTCAGAATGAATTGAGTCTTACCATGTGGTGAGGGTTGACGATTTATGTGGATTGGACTAATACTTATCTATAATTTTTGTTACGAATTTTTGATGTTTCGCCTGGATCTGGTGACGTGTGCCAAGTCGTAGATGATATCCAGCCAGCTCTCAACAGCACGCGGTAACGAGAGATGTGACTGGGGTGCTTATGACCTCTCGTACACTTAGCACGATGGCGAACTTTATTTTCATTGCTGGTATTGCCCTTCTGATAATGACAAAATGGATCGACAACTCCGTCAAGTATCCTTGGTATAGTAAAATCTAATGCGTCGCTTGGGTTGGTAAATGAGGGGCCGACTCCCCATGATTTAGTAAGCGTGAATAGTAACCAGATAAATCTGCCTTTATCCAAGCACAAACAACCATAGAACGTCTGGCATGAAACGAAACTTAAGTAGGAAGCGAGGTTCCACGCAATAGAGGTACAGGATAATACGTCATAATGAGGTATATTTCCTTATGTACAAATATTCTATGACATGGGAAACTGTTTTAGCACTATGAATGTGACATGTAACCGTATGTAACAACGGGCTAGGACAGGGAGGTGTGTAATAACTAATCATCATGTCCTACGACATAGGTCTGTTGTAGAAAAGAAGAGCGTGTTATAGAGCAGGAAGTTGTGTTTTAGCACATGGAAACGTTCCCTGATAAATGAATGTGCCATAGAACACCTATTCAGTTATATAACGCTATTGCCGTGCTCGGCCATGCCCTCTCCGTACAAGATAAAGGCGCTTGTTTCAAGACACGCTTGCTTATCACTGTACATAGTGGTTTGTCTTGAACTATTATTAGCATGTGACACTCCCCACCGTGCCAGAACAATAATAACCATCATGGGACATGTGCATTAGGTCAAACCCATTTTTTCTGGTCATGGCTCAATCCAGTTTGCTCAGAACATGCATCCTTGTGACATCACGAATGTTCTTGCCGTAGCACACACAGAGTATACGTGCCAGCATTTGCACTTTTGGCACGGCACTGTGTAGCAGCACATGTTTTATAAGTAAGCCTTTTCCCAACCTATACTATAGCTTACGGAATTCTTATCAACTCATGGACTGCTCACCCAGGGAGCATGCAACACTTGGCAGGAGGAAATCACGTTGTTGGCTGGCAGAGATGACGGACGACGACAGTTGGTTTTAACGGGAAGTGCATAGAGCATAGGGAGCCCAGAAGGAATACGCTTTCCTCGGTCGGGTTTAGCGTACCTCACGGGGTAGATCCTTACGCTAGGTAAATCGGTGCTAGCGTATAACATGAGGTGCACTAAGGATTACGGCACGTGACTAGTCTCCACAGAGCTAAGAAGACGTTTAGGTTTGTGGCAAAGTTCAGGTTATAATAAAATTTAGCATATTATCGGGTAAAGTCGATCAAGTTATATATCGATCGATGATGTACAGTATATGATACTGTCGGACGAGTTTTTTCCTCGTGCATATATATATATATATAATCTTCTGTCATGTGTTACTGTAAGGCCATCGACTAAATAGTACTACAACACATATCCCGATATTTCCCACTTTTGAACCTGTCAAGTAAAGAGAGGAGCCGCGTATATTGACTTCTAAATCTTATTCTTTGTGGGTTATCTGAATAGAAGGCTTGATCATTGATGTTTGTGAGGCCCTATTGTTGACGGATAGCGGTTCTCCGCAGAACAGATTCACTATCCCTAAACCGGACTAGTGTGCCTCGTGGGGTAAGACAACTGCCGCCAAAGCCATCATGCTTCCTTGGATTTGCTCCAGGAAGAGCCAGGGCTACTGTGGAAGAAGACGGAAGAAGACAGTTGAGACCTTGTTCAGTCCACGGACGTAGTAGGCTACTACAAGCAAATACATGCAGAACTGTTTAGAATTGCAGAAAGGTGTGAGACTGGACATGCGTGAGAGGATTGGCATAGCGACAAGCCATAGAAAGATGGCTCTCGGGACCGGGTGTACGTATTAATTCTCCAACCAAAATCTATGAAGCCATGTCATTGGCCCAGAAAAAGTAGTCAGCGATGGGCATACAGGCGTATCCCCTCCTGATGTCCTCCGAGGGAATTATAAGTGGAAAGACATCGGAGAATGTGGATATAGATGTTGAGGCGAAAAAATGGCGGGTGGAGTTTGGAGACGAGGCAGGGGCAAAGATTGAACAGGTGGTCAGGGCCGCCATTCCGGATTATGAGTTTCTGAGGGCGAGACGATTGAAGGCGTAGACTTCATTTGACACGTTTATATAATATTCCATCAATAATATGCAACACTCGGATCTGGCTCAGCCACCTCCTGTGCGGCAAAACTACAATGCCGACACACCGTCCCGATATCGTCCATTCCAAGCCCATAATGCGTCGTCAAAGATCAGGTACATAACGTTAAGAAAGCTATCTTATACAAAGAAATACTTTTCAAAAATTTAAGGTCAGATAGATCCCACGAGTCCCAATGTTCAAAAGCTTGCCATTTTAGCACCCAGGAACCCACACTATATCCAACACATCCACAAACGAGGAAAGTTTTCCTCATAATCTGCCAACAACCCCGCATCCATTGACCTTCAAAGTCCACCAGAGACGACACTTCCAGTAAGTTAATTGGATTAGCAAAGCAGACTGCTGTTAGTGGTCCCAGCCTTATGAGCCAAAGACTTTGCACCAGTTCTGCTTTTTGAAGTAGTCTGCGACGCTATTGAGCTTTGGCGCTTGTTCCAACTACCCAAGTTAGCGTAACGAAGGAAACGCATCATAGTATGACACTCACGTCCTGTGGATGCACAACGGTTGGATATCCTCCATAGTACACTAGGATGGATGGATGATTTCATTTACCCTGACCCCTCGCAAATATAAGCGATATGCAGGCTACTACAACTATATCTCTACCACTGTGTCTTTATTGTGCATGATCCCGTTCCTTACAGGCAAACATTAAGCCTCGCCTAGGGGCCTATGTTGGCCATTTACCTTTAGTTCTGTCCTTATGGGCCTCTTGGTCCGCGGCTATAAAACCTTTAAGATGCTTCTATAAAATCTAGGACAGCCTTCACATAGCTGGTTTCCCCTTTCCCTCCTAGTATGGTTGGTATATTACTGAATGCTTCTCCTATCTCTCTGCGTAGTTTTTACTATAGTATTCTTAGGTTTAGATAGTTAAGTATAACATGGGTGACTGTCTCCTTCACCCCATATTCACATCTATTATCTTCTTAGAATCTGAAGAGCTTACTATAAGGTGCCAGCCAGCAGTGGCCTGTCTGCAGCTAGGTTAGTAGGTAGGCATAATTCTGTGGTAGCGGGCCATATAGTTACTAGGTGCAGATAGCTGGCAGCTTGGTGTTAATCTACTAAAGGTGGCCACCTTTTTTAGATGTCTTCTATTTATGTTCCCACTCTTTAAGAATCTACTTACGGATGGCCGTCTTTTCTTATAAGATAAGGCAGTAGAAAGGATGCATTCTTTCTAGGCTGACTACTATCTTAGCTAGCTTATCTACTACATTATTTCCAGGGTCATTACAGTGTCCTAGGATCTACTAAAGGTGGATGGGAATGCCTTATGCTTTTAATTCTAAGGCTGCCTATAGGTTGGCATGGATAATCTATTATCCTAACTTATTATGTGGGTTCCTAATTGCTTATAGTGCTAATATACTATCACAGAGGATTATTACCGGCTCTTAATCTAATGTTATTAGAGCTCTTAGTCTCAGGCTTACTATCTTAAGGATAAGGCTAATAGTATAGAATATACTAATAAGCTCTGCTATGTAAACTAACTATTTTGCTATAGAGCCTATAGAGAGCTGTTAGGATTCTACTATTTCCTGGTTTTAATCTAATATTACTGTGGCCGCGCCCAGATGGTTATTCTGCCTGGATGCATCTGAGTAGACCACTATACTAGATAATGCTTATAGGGCAGTGGCTCTGTCTTTTACTTTATCTTAGTCTAGTTTAATGTCAATTTCCATGAAAGCTAGGGGATCCTATGGGGTTAATGGTTTTAGGTTAATTATTTCTAGTCTGTCCAGTTATTCTAACCTTATGGTTTTTATTATCTCTACTAGAGGGAACTGGGATTGGGATCCTATATTATTATGTCACCTCTGAGCTCTTGACAGTACTTCCTGAATCAGGTGGTTTCTAGGGAGCATGCACAGACTGATAATAATATTTTATACTCTTAGTTTAAGTTATAGGTGTGTTAGTAGTATGTATATTTCTACCTTTAATATTACTGTTACAACTATTTAGAATGTAGATAGAATTTAAATTAAGGTTAATCTTTATACAGTGTTAAGCACTCTGAGGTGTCTCTTATCCTTAAGGGGGTTATATCAGACCATTAATGTATAGTCTATAATGGGGGTGATGTAGGCCTAGTAGACCTATCTTATTTAGCTGGGGCAGAGGTGTTAAAGTCCTACTAGGGTAATACTGACTTTAGTAGCTCACTTTACTGCCTACTATATATATACCTTCTACCTTAGTTTATAGTTACACACCACACTAAGTAGCTTAGCTGTTAATAAGGGTTTAATAGTTATATCCTACATTACTAGCTGTCCTTTAGTCTGTTTGCTTTTCTTTCTAGTGAAGTAGATGAGCTCAGTTTTTTCTATGGTAAAGCATGACCCTGTTTATTTAGCCTATTATTTAATATAGGGAATATCTTCCTCCTACAGCTTCTTAAGGTTTTCCTCCACTGATTTTCCTATGTGCTAGTGAAAGTAGTCATTAATAAAAGTAGATGCACCTCTATGGTAGTCCACCAGCTGGTTTACTAGGTTAGAGTTAAAGAAAATAAAGAGGATTAGTAACAGAGGTGAACCTTATACTAGGCCTATATTCTATAGTAGGGATGTTATAGACTTAAAGTTATTAAATAAGATACTGGCTAATCAGCCTTCTATGAAGCTAGCAACCTAGGTTTATAATATAATAGGGATACCTTTAGCTTTAAGTTATAGGTTAAGAATGTGTCTGCTGACCCCATTAAAGGCTCCTTTTAGGTTGAATGCCACTAGTGTTATTACTTTTGATTTAAGCTATACTTAGTTAATTACATTCCTTAGTATGAGAAGCGCCTGTTTAGTATTATGGCCTGGTTAACTGCTAAATTAAGTATTTAGTAGTAGGCTGTGTGTTTCTATATAGTATAAAAGGTATTTAGCTATAACAGCCTTAAGGACTTTCCCTAGTATGTTTAGGAGAGATATTAGTTAATATATGCTAGGGATAGTATAGTTAGGTTTCTCTAGCTTCTGCAGTACTATAATTTTTGCTTATTTCTATTACTCTAGGTAGTATCCTAGGTTAACTAATATAGTGAAGATCTGAAGGATCTCTTTACTTAGAAAGTGCTATAACTATTTCTATACTAGTATTGGTATTCTGTCCTCTCCAGGTGCTTTCTTAGGTTTAGTGGCCTAAAGGGCCCAGTGGACCTCTTGTTTAGTGATGGGTACCTATAGGATCTCTTCTCTCTATTCTATATCTGCCTTATTCTCTGGCGGTGCCATCTTAGGGAAGAAATTTTCTATAAATAGTTTTGCTTTATCCGCATTATCTGTTACCTCTCTTATCTCTTATTTTAGTAGTAGGATACTGCCATATAACTCCTGTGGATATATATATGAAGCTGCTTTCTAGAGGTGGCCTTCTCTAGTGCTGTTAAGGAACTCCTTCTAGTAGATAGCTTTTACTTTTTTAATAGCTCTTATCCACGCCCTGTGTTTCTTACATATATCTTTAAATAAGCTTAATAATGCTGGATGTTAGCGCTCTCTCTTAGTGTAGCTTTCCTACCATTTCCTCTATACTCTATTAACTTTATATTACTGTATTTTTAGTTCTAGGGAGAACCACTATTTAGAGTACAGTAATGGCTTAGCTATTAGTATGTGTTAGTCTATTACTGAGGTTATATATAAGATGAGCTTTACCACTACTTTATCTAGTTCGCCCTCTAATTAGATGGGCAGGTTTTATGTTATTTAGGCTTATATAGATTCTCTAATCTATCCCCAGTCTGTGTAATCATATACTCTTTAGGGCTTATATTTAATATTCTATGATAGCTGGAGGGACCATTTAGAGTAGACAGCCTAATAGTTAGAACTATAGTAGTTATGGTATAGGTGGCACTTTATAAGGCTTCTAGGCGCGTCTATTATAGTGAGGTTAATAGTGGAGTTGCTTCTAGGGTAGTTTATTAGCTAGTATGTAAGAGTGCCTTGGGGTAGGTATGACTAGAGTCTATACTTATAGAGGAAACTGATAAGCTCTTTAGCATGCTTAATTATGCTAGGGTAGATATAGTTTTTGCTCTACATTAGGTAATGGTAGTTAAAGTCCCCTACTATAATAATTATTATTATTTTATCTGTTATTTCTGTTACTTATTAGATATAGGTTTTAATCTCTCTTAGTATTAGTAGGATTGAGACCTCTTCAAGGGCCTGGCTGTGGTTTATGGTTAGGATATATACTAAGAATATTAGTGTCTGCCGCTCCATGGTCCACAGTTTAACTATTATAATATTAGGGTGGTTATACTTTATCTATTAGTATGAAGCTGTTAAGATTTGTCTGTTTATATATAGTAAACTGTATTTCTTAGGGGTGTCTTCTTAATATGTTAACTAGTAGAGATGCCAGGCACTGTGGTTAATGTATATGTTATATACTATGAGTGGCGGTTCTTAGATAAGGAGCATGTCTAAGTTTTATATTTAAGAGTTATTAACCAGGGCTTCCATGCCTGCTCTAGATTTCTATATGTTCAGTTATAGTAAGCGTAAGTTAGGTGTTATTATTAGGTATTAGGGGGGTTTAGCCAGGCTAGGGCAGCTTTAGTTATTAGTTAGGTGTTTACCTATGTAGTTAAGGCACTAAGCTCTCATGCCAGGCAGGTACTGTTAGAGTTTATACCCACCTATATAGTGTCTATACCTTACCCTTTCTCTGCACGCCTAGGCTAGGTGGCTGAATCCCTAGTATTAGTAGCATTATCTCTCCTTTAACTGGTATAGTTTTATACTGCTAATATATCCTTGTCCTATTAGGAGCCTATAGTCTAGAGCCCACTCTACTGCCTTATAAGTATTAAACTAGATAGCTAATAATCTATGCTTACCTATTAGTTTATCCTTTAATCTTAGCTAGGCTATCTAGTTAATGCAGTAGCTATATTATTCTATTTCATTTTCTTCTATAATCTTATTAATAAATGATTATTCATTTTCTGGTAATAGAAAGTCTTTAGTTAGTGTTCTATGTACTACTACTGTAAACTATAGTTAGGTGAGTTTAGTATTATTACCTAGTTCTTCTAGCTATTCTATGTTTAATCTTGCTATCTCTACCTATGTTTAGTCCTTAAACTGAATTATATACCTAGTTCTGGTGGTCCCCACTCCTAGGACCTATATGTTACTTATCACGTGTGCGGTTGTGAGTGCATTCTAAATATGTGTGACTGCTAATCTAGGGGGTAAGTATCTCCTAAATATATTTTTATTACTGTCCTTATTATTAGTATTACTTAGTTTTATACTAACTCTGATGCAGTTGACTTCCTTGGCCTGTTTCTTATTAACTATAGGGTAGAGGGGGGCTGATTGTGCCCTGACTCTGCCTACTATAACCTTAGCCCATAATGGGTAGTCATATGTTATGTCTAGGGTGGTAATCATACTTTATAAGGACCATAGCTCCTGTAGGATCTTATTATAGCTAGTTATTAAATATGTCTTAGAGCCCCCTATAGTGGTGAGGCTGTTATATCTTTAAGGTCCTTAAGTTCCTATTATATTTTTACTAGGGCTGCAGTGAACTTAGCCTTAACTCTTTATAGTTCCTCTTAGTATGCTTTATCTCTTTTCTTTATCTCTTTCCTAAGTTTAGTTAGTTCTATAAGTAGCTTTGTTGTCTCTGGGTCCTTGCTATCTGTTAGGGTATCTTTAGGGGTTAGAGCTTCCTACCCTACTGGTGTGTTACTTTAGCTTCTCTACCTCCTATAAGGGTTCCTTTTCCTCTGAGCATGTATATTATTTACTTTGGTTTCTCCTTCTTACTCCTGAGCGTAGCTGTTTAGTGGTCTGATAGTGTGTTTTAGTCTTAACTATAGTGGTGATTTTTCACATTCTTCTTGATTGGGGGATTCAGGGGTTTGTGTTTCGGCCTAACCTATAAGGGGGCCACCTGATGGCATCCTTGGGGTGTTTAAGTAATGAGATCTCTCCCAGGACAGATAATTATGTATAGTTAATATATACCAGTCGAACTCATACCGCTCTTTATCGTACACTATGTATGTATGTATGTATGTATATTTCATTTACCCCGACCTCTCGCCTTTGGCAATATGCAGGTTACCATAACTATATATATCTGTATCTGAGTATAAACATGTAGAATCATCCACTTCCTGAAGACAAACTTAGAGCCTTGTCAGGGCCTCCTGTAGCCTAATTGCCGCTCTTATTATTAGGCTGCCCTTATAGCGTGTGACTATGGAACTGCTGTGATGCCTTAGTAAAGTCTAGCACAGCATTGACTGTTTTAGCTCATGAGATGGTGTCTGGTTTACCTTTCTCACCTTTAATAGAGCCTCCTAGTAGACTTGCTATGCTATTAAATATATCCCTAACTTCTTGCCTTAGCTTCCTCTATAATTCTGCCAGTCTTAGACAGTCTACTAGAATGTGGGTGACTGTTTCTTATATACTATAGATGTACTAATCATCCTCCTAGAAGCTAAAGGTCTTAGTATAGGTAGACAGCTAGTTATGGCCTATGTGTAGCTGTGTTAATAGGTATACCTAGCCCCTAGGCAGACTTCTATATAACCTCTGAGTATATATTACCAGTAGGGTGGTGTTAATCTTCTATAAATAGCTGCCTTTAGTGCTTAATTTCCACTCTTGCTCCTACTAAGCGTGGATCCTACTGTGAATATATGCGTTCTCCCTTATTAGGAGTGGGTGGAAAGGGTAGGTCTTGCCTAGGTATGCAGCTTCCTAAGCTAGTTAGTCTGCTATATCATTCCTAAAGTCACTGCTGTGTCCTAGTATCCATTAGAGATGAAGTAAGATATTTACTGCTTAGACTTTAGTAGCTGCTAAGAGGATTATATAGATAATCTATTATCCTAATTTATTTCTTACATTTTAGATTAATTATAGCGCTAATTTACTATTATATAGGATAGTTACAGTTAGTTGCTGTCTGCGCGCATCACATAGGTGCTGGTGAGTTAATCTGAATACTATATTAATAGTGTAGAAGATGCCTATCAGCTCTACTATATGAACTGACTAACAGTCTACTGGCCCCACTTAAATTTATTCAGATTCTATTACCTCTAGGTTTTTATCTAGTATGACCACTGCCGCACCTAGATAGTCTTTAAGACTGGAAGTATCTGAATACATAACTATATCTGATGTGGACCATGCAGTCTCTACTTGTTCCCTCACTAGTTTATAGTCTGATTTAACCTTAATCTTCACAAAGGCATCAGCGCGCCATGGTGGTAATGGTTATGGGTTAATCATTTCCAGCCTATTTAGCCTGTCCTAGTCTATGGTCTTTAATACTTCCGCCAGTGGGAAGCGCGCAGATATGCTAATATTATTTCTGTGTTTCTGAGCTTGTAGGAGTACCGCCTAGACTGGATGATCTTAAGGTAGTGTGTAAAGTCTAGTAATAGTATGCTGTGCTTAGTAATAAAGATAAAGGTGCGTGGGAAGTATATGGGCTTCCACTTCTAGTATTATGGTTACTACTATTCTGAATACTGACAGAATACAGACTAGAGGTGTTCTCTGTACTGTGTTTAAGTGTTATAAATATGTCTTATCCTATAGTAGGTCATGCTAGACTGTTAACATATAGTCTACTATAGGTGTGATATAAGCTTAGTAGAGTTGTCTTATCTGTTCTAGGTATAGGTGTTACAGTCTATATAGTGTAATTACTATTTTAGTTACTTATTTTACAGCCTGTTAGACATGCTCTTTCTACTGTAGCTCCTAGTTAAATACTACTCCTAATAGCTTAGCTGTGGTTAACAGCCAGACTACTGTTCTATCTATGACTATCTGTCCTTCTAATTACTCTCTTTTCTTCCTAGTTAAGTGTATTAGCTTAGTTTTCTTAGCTGTAAAGCTAGATCTGCTACACCGCGCCCATTCCTTAATATGAGGAATATCCTTAAACTAGATCTTGGCTAGGTTAGCCTCAGCTGACCTGCCCACTTGCTAATAGAAGTAATTATTAATGAATGCTGAGGTGCCCCCATAATAATCTATGGGCTGATTAATGAGGTTAGTATTAAAGAAAGTAAATAAGATGGGGGATAGTGGTAACCCTTATACCAGCCTAGTATTTATAAGTGGTTTTATTAAGGTGCAGAAGTTATTAAATCTAACACTTACATAGTGGTTACTTATAAAACTCATAATCCATTTCTATGCGGTTATAGGGATCCTTTATACCTATAGACAAGCGTCTAGGCTAATTTTATTTATGCTATTAAAGGCACCCTTTAGGTTAAATAAGATAAGGGTTACTACTTTATGTTTATACCATGTATGGTTAATTATATTAGAGAGGACTAGTAAGGCCTGCTTAGTTGTCCTCCCTAGGCGTCTACTAAACTAGCTATTTAGAAGTAGCCTATGCTTTTCTGCTAGGAAGGATAGCTGTTAAGCTACCACTGACTCTAGGAGTTTACCTAGTGTGTTTAATAGTGAGATTAGGTAGTAGGCTCTAGGGATTAAGTAATCTGACTTCACTAGTTTCTATAATACTATGATCTTCGCGCTTCGCCATTACTTTGGATGATGACCTAGATTTAGGGATGCGGTAAAAATGCTGGTGATAATACCTTTTAAGTAATGCCATAGCTTCTTCTATATAAGTATTAGCAGATAATCTTCTCTGGGTGTAGTAGTTCCTTTAGCTGTGTTCAGTAATTAGTGAATCTCTAGTTTACTGATTAGTTCCTATGGGAGTTCCTGCTCTGTCACATCTAGTGGGCATAGGTTGGGTAGGTTTGTTTCTAGGAAGAATAAGTTAAGGAATGCTTATGCTTTATCTTTATTATCAGTAAGCTATGTTGCCCTAGCTTATAGTATAGGGACACCTCCCTAGGCCTCCTGAGGTTTTATATAGGTTATGGCTTTCTAGAGCTTACCTTTGCCTGCTTTATTAAGAAACTGTTTCTAATGTAATACTTTTACTTTCTTAATTTTCTAGGTCTACTCCTGTTATTTCTGTTGCATGTCTAGGAAAGCGGCTAGGGTACTTAGATAGTCCTAACTAAGTTTAGTACAGCTCACTTACTATCTTCTATAAACCTAGTTAGCTTTAACCTATTAAGCTTTAAGGTCCGGGGTGAACCATCATTTAGCATATGGTAATGGGTGCGTGTCTGGTGTGAACTGGTCTATGGCCTCAGCTATTATTTTAGTAAGCTTCTCTATAATTATATTAAGTGTTAGTTAAGTTCTAATTTCCTTCTACAGACTTATTCCTTAGAGTACCTGCTTGCTAATTTTAGTCTAGTTAGTGTGGTTATATGCTTTCCTCACTTTAGTGCTTGGTTTAGTCTAAACTTATAGGTTCCATTTGGAGTATATAGCCTAGTGATCTGACCTATAGTTTTTATGGTATAGGTGGTACTTAATAAGCAGTTCTGGGTTATCAGTTACTGTTTAATTAATTATGGAATTCTGTCCTGGGTTATTTAGGGCCTAGTAAGTTACTATCCTATAGGGAAGGCACCTATGTAGACTATTATTTTAGAAGAAGGTGATCAGGTCACTGGCATCCTTAATAAATTAGGTTAATATATGGTTGCCGCCCTATAGGGGGTGGTGGTGGTTGAAATCCCTAGAGAGAATGATACTAGTAGTCTATTAGTTATCTTACACTGTAGATATAATAGTATTCTAAATTACTGTGAGTGCTAGCTCTGATGATGTGTTATTATCTAAGTAAATCAGGACTAAAGGTAGGTAGATAGAGAAAAGCAGGATTTATGAGTTAGATATCTAGATCTTAATGGCTGTGATGTCTAGGTGATTATATGGTACTTAGTGATGTAAGGTAGTGGACATATGTTAATTTATATAAACCAGGCTATAAAACTGGGTTATGTCAGTCTTGACTATAGGCTAGTAGAGTTACCAGGCGCTGTAGTTAACATGTATATAGTAGGTTATGATAGATAGTTCTTAGATAAGAAGGATATCTAAATCTTGGTTTTAGCAGTTATTAATAAGTGCTTCTATTTATGGTCCTGATTTCATTATGTTTAACTGGAGGATGCGTAGATTACTTTCTAGTATTAGTTAGGATTAGAGGTTATAGGAGATGGATATTATTAATCCCTAGTTATATATTTACTGCTGCAGTTAAGGTATTGGGCCCTGACTCCTAGTGGGCATTGCTGCTGCTTATGTAGACCTGCACAGTGTCTATACTGTGGGATCTCCTTACATAACCATGCTAGGTGTCTAAATTATTAGCATTGGAAGCACCTCTTTTTCTTAATCTCCTATCACTCCACACTCCCTATATATCATTTATTAATCATAAAGCCCCTGTTAATGAAATGATCTGCCCCCTCTAGGGAGTTAAGCTAGATTCCTAGGGATGCAAACTTACTAAGGGCCTTATCTGCTCTCTTAAGCCATGCCACCTCCTTAACATAATGGCCTCATTCCATGAGGTTATTTTATTCTATGATTTTTTCTATCACCTAATTATAGTTGGTTTCTAGGTTGAGACCCTCTATTAGGGTCTGATATATGACTATACTAAACTGTGGCTTTACTAGCTTAGTGTTATTACCCAGGTCTTCCAGCCACTCTGTATTACTGTGGGCTATTTTAGCTGATTCTAGGTCCCTAAATTAAATTACATATCCTGTCTTGGTAGTGCCAACCCCAGCTACCTAGGTGTCTTATGTCATGACCGCTTTTATGAGTATGGTGTGGATATAGGTGTATACCACCTTGGTTAAAAGGTATCATGTAAAGGTGTTCCTGTTGGTGTTCTTATTATCTCTTAGGTTAATGAATGTTCTCTAGGTGCTGATTCAGATGTAGTTTACTTCTTTCTTAGCTTGTTGTAGAGTTAGGGATGAATCCTGGGTGCTTCCTGCTATAACTTCTGCCCAGGATCTGACTGGGGCCAGCGGCGTAGCTTTGATTTGTGCTTGCATAGCCTTCAGCTCCTCATGGAGCTTGTCATTCTATTCCTAAAGGACATTCTAGCTATGTTTGACCTCCTAAAGCTTATTCTGGGTGGCTTTAATTACTGCGGTTTGATGGCGGATAATGTCTTTTAGGGAGCCAATGAGTTTCTATACCTCCTTAGTAGTGATCTGACCTACTAGGTCTGCTGGTGTAAAGGTATTGCTACTCTGAGTTCGCTTCCAGTTTTTGTTCAGCAGGTTGGCCGTGTTGCTGGTTGTTCTAGCTCGTAGGGCATCCCCTACACAGCTGGTGGTGGTTTCTTGGCTGTTTGTGGGATGGGGCTCGGGCCCTCCTGACGGTGGGTCTGCCATCGATCTGGGGTTCGGTACACAACACAGCAATTTTATATCGCAATATCAACGCCAACGCCAGCTCGACCGACTGCTCCCACTTGGCTTTGCACTCGTCTTCAATCCCTTGTTTTCGTTTGGAGTGATACCTTATCGTACACTATGTATGTATGTATGTATAATTCATTTACCCTGACCTCTTGCCTTTGGCGATATGCAGGTTACCATAACTATATATATATGTATCTGAGTATAAACATGTAGAATGATCCACTTCCTGAAAATGAACTTAGAGCCTCATCAGGGCCTCCTGTGGCCTAATTACTGCTCTTATTATTAGGCTGCCCTTATGGTGCGTGACTATGAAACTGCTATAATGCCTTAGTAAAGTCTAGCACAGCATTAACCATTTTAGCTCGCGAGATAGTGTCTGGTTTACCTTTCTCACCTTTAATAGAGCCTCCCAGTAGACTTGCCATGCTATTAAATATATCCCTAACTTCTTACCTTAGCTTCCTTTATAATTTAGCCAGTCTTAGACAGTCTACTAGAATATAGGTGACTGTTTCTTATATACTGTAGATATACTAATCATCCTCCTAGAAGTTAAAGGTCTTAGTGTAGGTAGATAGCTAGTTATGGCCTATATATAGCTGTATTAATAGGTACACCTAGCCCCTAGGCAGACTTCCATATAACCTCTAAGTATATGTTGCTGGTAGGGTAGTGTTGATCTTCTATAAATAGCCACCTTTTATATTTAATTTCCACTCTTGCTCCCACTGAGCCTAGATTCTACTATAAATGTATGTATTCTCCCTTATTAGGAGTGGGTAGAAGGGGTGGGTCTTGCCTAGGCACACAGCTCCTTAAGCTAGTCAGTCTGCTATATTATTCCTAAAGTTATTGCTGTGTCCTGGAATCCATTAGAGATGAAGTAAGATATTAGCTGCTTAAACTTTAGTGGCTGCTGAGAGGATTATATAGATAATCTATTATCCTAATTTATTTCTTATACTTTAGATTAATTATAGTGCTGATTTACTATTATATAGGATAGTTACAGTTAGTTACTGTCCACATGCGTCATATAAGCGCTAGTAAGCCAGTCTGAATACTATATTAATGGCATAGTAGATGCCTATCAGCTCTACTATATGAACTAACTAATGGTCTGCTGGCCCCACTTAAATTTATTTAGATTCTACTACCTCTAGGTTTTCATCCAGTGTGACCACCACCGCGCCTAGATAGTCTTTAAGGCTAGAAGCATCTAAATATATAACTATGTCTGATATAGACTGCATAGTCTCTGCTCATTCCCTTACTACTTTACAGTCTAATTTAATCTTAATCTTTGCAAAGGCATCAGCGCGCTATAGTAGTAATAGCTATAGGTTAATTATTTCCAGCCTATTTAGCCTATCCTAGTCCATAGTCTTTAACACTTCCACCAGTGGGAAGCGCGCAGACGTGTAAATATTATTTCTATATTTCTGAGCTTATAGGAGTGCCGCCCACACTAGGTGGTCTTAAGGTAGTGTATAAAGTCTAGTAATAGTGCGCTGTGCTTAGTAATAAAGGTAAAGGTATGTGAGAAGTATATAGGCTTCTACTTCTAGTATTATAGTTGCTACTATTCTAAATGCTGATAGAATGTGGACTAGAGGTATTCTCTGTACTGTGTTTAAGTATTATAGATGTGTCTTATCCTATAGTGGGTTATACTAGACTATTAATACATAGTCCACCACTAGCGTGACATAAGCTTGGTAGAGTTATCTTATCTATTCTAGGTATAGGTGTTATAGTCTGCACAGTATAATTACTGTTTTAGTTACTTATTTAACAGCCTATTAAATATGCTCTTTCTACTGTAGCTCCTAGTTAAACACCACTCCTAGTAGCTTAGCTATGATTAATAGCTAGATCACTATTCTATCTATAACTATCTGTCCTTCTAACTGCTCTCCTTTCTTCCTAGTTAAGTATATCAGCTTAGTTTTCTTAGCTGTAAAGCTAGATCTAGTATACCACGCCCATTCCTTAATATAAGGAATATCCTTAGACTAGATCTTGGCTAGGTTAGCCTTAGCTAATCTACCTACTCACCAGTAGAAATAGTTATTAATAAACACTGAGGCGCCCCTATAGTAATCTATAGGCTGATTAATAAGGTTAGTATTAAAGAAAGTAAATAAGATAGGGGATAGTAGTAACCCTTATGCTAGCCCAGTATTTATAAGCGGCTTTATTAAGGTATAGAAGTTATTAAATCTAATACTTATATAGTAGTTACTTATAAAACTTATAATCTATTTCTATGTGGTTATAGGGATCCTTCATGCCTAGAGATAAGTGTCTAGGCTAGTTTTATTTATGCTGTTAAAGGCCCCCTTTAGGTTAAATAAAATAAGGGTTATGACTTTCTGTTTATACCATATATAGTTAATTATATTAGAGAGGACTAGTAGGGCCTGCTTAATTATCCTCCCTAGGTATCTGCTAAACTGGCTGTTTAGGAGTAGCCTATATTTTTCTACTAGGAAGGACAGCTGTTAGGCTACTACTAACTCTAGGAGTTTACCCAGCATATTTAATAGTGAGATTAGGTAGTAGGCTCTAGGGGTTAAGTAATCTAACTTTACTAGTTTCTATAATACCATAATCTTCACGCTTCGCTATTAGTTTAGATAATGACCTAGGTTCAGGGATGCAGTAAAGATGCTGGTGATAATGCCTTTTAAGTGATACTATAGCTTCTTCTATATAAGTATTAGCAGATAATCTTCTCTAGGTGTAGTAGTTCCTTTAGCTATATTTAGTAATTATTAAATCTCTAGTTTACTAACTAGTTCCTATGGGAGTTCCTACTCTATCACATCTAGTGGACATGGGTCAGGCGGGTTCATTTCTAGGAAGAATAAGTTAAGGAATGCTTATGCTTTATCTTTATTATTAGTAAGCTGTATTACCCCAGCTTAAAGTGTAGGGACATATCCCCAGGCCTCCTAAGGTTTTATATAGGTTATGGCTTTCTAAAGCTTGCCTTCACCTACTTTATTAAGAAACTATTTCTAATATAATGCCTTTACTTTCTTAATTTTCTAGGTCTACTCTTGCTATTTCTGTCACATGTCTAGGAAGGAGGCTAGGGTACTTAGATAGTCCTAACTAAGTTTAGTATAGCTTACTTACTATCTTCTATAGACCTAGTTAACTTCAACCTGTTAAGCTTTAAGGTCCGGGGTGAACTATTATTTAGTATATAGTAATGGGCACACATCTAGTGTGAACTGGTCTACAGCCTCAGCTGTCACTTTAGTAAGCCTCTCTATAATTATATTAAGTACTAGTTAAGTTCTAATTTCCTTCTATAGACTTATTTCTTAGAGTACCTGCTTGCTGATTTTAATCTAGTCTGTATAGTCATACATTTTCCTTATTTTAGTGCTTAGTTTAGTCTAAGCTTATAGGTTCTATTTAGAGTATATGGCCTGGTGGTTAGACCCATAGTTTTTATAGTATAGGTAGCACTTAATAAGTAGGTCTAGGTTGTCAGTTACTGTTTAATTAATTATGGAATTCTATCCTAGGTTATTTAGGGCCTAGTAGGTTACTGTACCACAGGGAAGGCACCTATAAAGACTATTATTTTAAAAGAAGGTGATCAGGTCACTGGCGTCCTTAATAAACTGGGTTAATATATAATTACTACCCTATAGGGGGTGATAGCAGTTGAAATCCCTAGAGAGAATAATACTAGTAGTCTGTCAGTTATCTTATACTATAGATAAGATAGTATTCTGAATTATTATAAATGCTGGCTCTGATAATGTGTTATCACCTAAGTAAATCAGGACTGAAGGTAGGTAGATAGAGAAAAGCAGGATTTATAAGTCAGATGCCTAGATCTTGACAGCTATAACATCTAGGTGATTATATGGGACTTAGTAATGTAAGGTAGTAGATATATATTAATTTATATATACTAGGCTATAAAACTGGCTTATATTAGTCTTAACTATAGGCTGGTAGAGTTACTAGGCACTATGGTTAACATATATATAGTAGGTCATGATAGATAGTTCTTAGATAAGAAGGATATCTAGGTCTTAGGTTTAGTAGTTATTAATGAGTGCTTCTATTCATGGTCCTAATTTTATTATATTTAACTGGAGGATATATAGATTACTTTCTAGTATTAGTTAGGATTAGAGGTTATAGGAGATAGGCATTATTAATCCCTAGTCATATATTTACTACTGTAGTTAAGGCACCAGGCCCTGACTCCTAGTAGGTATTATTACCACTTATGTAGACCTATATAGTGTCTATACTACAGGGTCTCCTTATATAACTATACTAGGTGTCTAAATCATTAGCATTAGAAGCACCTCTTTTTCTTAATCTTATGTCACTCCACGCTCCCTATATACTGTTTATTAATTATAAAGTCTCTGTTAATAAAATGATCTGCCCCTTCTAGGGAGTTAAGCCAGATTCCTAGGGATATAAACTTCCTAAGGGCCTTATCTACTCTCTTAAGCTATACTACCTCCTTAATACAGTGGCCTTATTCTATAAGATTATTTTATTCTATGATTTTCTCTATTACCTGGTTGTAGTCAGTTTCTAGGTTAAGGTCTTCTATTAGAGTTTAATACATAACCATACTGAACCATGGCTTTACTAGTTTAGTGTTATTACCTAAGTCTTCCAGCCACTCAGTATTACTACAGGCTATTTTAGCTGATTCTAGGTCTTTAAATTAAACTATATATCCTATCTTAGTGGTGCTAACCCTAGCTACCTAGGCGTCTTATATTATAATAGCTTTTATAAGTGTGGTGTGGATATAGGTGAATACTACCTTAGTTAAAAGATATTATATAAATATGTTCCCATCAGTGTTCTTATTATCTCTTAGGTTAATAAATGTTCTCTAGGTGCTGATTTAGACATAGTTTACTTCTTTCTTAGCTTATTATAGAGTTTAGGGTGGACCCTGAATGCTTCCTGCTGTAACTTCTGCCTAGGATCTTACTGGGGTTATTAGTAGTGTAGCTTTAACTTATACTTACACAGCCTTCAGCTCCTCATGGAGCTTGTTATTCTGATCCTAGAGGATATACTAGCTATGTTTAATCTCCTAGAGCTTATTCTAGGTGGCTTTAATCACTATAGTTTAATGGTGGATAATGTCTTTTAGGGAGCTGATGAGTTTCCACACCTCCTTAGTGGTAATTCAGCCTGCTGGGTCTGCTGGTGTAAAGGCATCACCACTCTAAGTTTATTTCTAGTTTTCATTTAGCAGGTTAGCTGTATTACTAGTTATTCTAGTTCACAGGTCATCCCCTATACAGCTGGCAGTAGTTTCTTAGCTGTTTATAGGATGGGGCTCGGGCCCTCCTAACAGTGGGTCCACTATTAATCTAGGGTTCGGTACACAACACAGTAATTTTATATCATAATATCAACGCTAACCGTTTTGCTACAAACCTTTTTCATAGACCTGTGTCCTCCGCTGCAATGCCCACGGCATCCGTTCATTACACTAAGATTCAAAACTGGCGCCCGGGTCTTATGTCCTTTGGTTGTTTCCCCAACCCTATGCCAAGAGGAACCTAACCCCTTTTGGAATGATTCCGATTCCTGGAATCCGTACTGGAAGACGCGCGCTGCGCACGCTGTAGGCCCTGAAACGATGAAAGGGAAAGGAAGAAGGACATGCGAGAGTCTCATGTAAACAAGTTTGATTTGAAAGGACAGTGTGGATTAAGTAGACAAAATAGGTTTAGTGGACAGGAACAGTGCGGGTGATGACAAAGCGGCTAAAAATTATTTTGATTGGGCAAGGATATCAGCATAAGAAGTTTTTCGCGCTCTCCGTGAACGTCGCTCAGGTGTAGGTGAGTCTGTTTGGCGTGATGATTCAGCTTCATCCGCTGTCACTGTCCATGTTATCTGAGTGCCTTTATCTTCTTCTGGGTCTGTGAAGTCCACTTCTTCAAAATCGTCTTAGGCCCGAGTAGGAAACTTATCATGATGAAAGGGGATCGGATCTGTGTCAACTAAGCGAGCTGACTTTGATGGAGTGCCAGGAGTAGCTCGTAGCGTCCATGGGTCCGGTTGCTTCCGCTTGCCAGTTGTAGAAGAAGGACTCAGGGGTATATGTTGAGTCAATGTTGGTAGAAAGTGTACATCATCAGTTATTACTGCCAATTGTTGGTTTTCTTTGGTAACTCTGAAGATGCGTCCCGTGATGAACACCTGAGTATTAAGAGTTAATGTGGGAAAGTTGACCCAGCGCTGGCCGTTCTTGAAGTAGACGGTGATCAGAAAAGTATGATGGGTTCGACTAGAGCTATAGTAAACCGTTGTCTGGAGACAGTAGTGTAGTAATGTTAAGCCATTATTTAGTTGTCCTCCACGTTCACTTACTATACTAAGGAATGTCACAGTTGGTTGGGCTGCCTCTGGGCAGTGCATGAAATACAATTCTGTATCTTCGTGATTCCCTGGGTGGCTTGAAAACTTGAGAAGTGGTATGATTCAAAATCCTAGGGCGTCTTACCGGTCTACAGTGTGAGCGTGAAGAAGGATGTCAAAGCCTTGGTCTTGTGTAGTGTCCGTGAGGAAGGAGCCCCAGGCATAGATGAATGCGTTGGGTTGGTAAAGCTCAGACCGGTTTGGTTTACTAAAGAATTGAACCAGCGTCGGGATGTCTTTTTGTTCAACATCATCAGATAGTGCATCTTTCTCTGGAAGATTGAGTAACACATGTAGCTGCAGCGCGAGACCTTTCCCGGGACGTGTTGGATCCGGTTCAACATGGTCAATGAAGTCTCGAATGTGGATGTTAGCCGGGCAGGTTCTATTTAGAGGCATAGGGGGCAACTGTGTTTCACGGTTCTTTGAATCCTGAAGAAGTTGGTGAAGATATGAACAAAATTACCGTACTGTGTGGATGTGGATAAGCAACTGAAAAAGACAGTGGAAAAGACTTGTGAGTAGATGGGTGGTGAGGGGTGGTGGTGAATGACTTCATGGCTAATTACCAAGACTTAGTCACTCTATGTATATATGTTATATATCTGGATATCTTCTCACCGCTAGTTTTACATGAAGCTGAGTGGACAATTTACAGTTTCTGTTTGCTGATGCTGCGTAAGGTTTCGTATTTATGCAAGTTATTCGGGTATGTGACATGGAGATTTCTGTTTTGGGTTCACGTGGTTAGTAGCTAGCGGGGGCTGTTTTGCCACTCATGTAGAGTATCCTTCTCTAGGGCCTGCAGTCGTTGCATTTCCTCTAGTAACTGGGGGTCAGGTTTGTGGTCGAGGCCTCTCATCTCAACTGGCTGCAGGAGATGAAGCCCATTCATGGATCGGAGACGAGACAGTTGTACATATATGGAGCAGTATTTTCGATGCGAGTCCCGACCTCGGATTGTGTGACTGTCTTTGAGATCAAGAATGGCGGAATTAAGGGTTGTGCCTTGGACTTTGTAATCAGTTAAGCAGAAGGCGGGACAGATGGGAACTTGTTTTCGGCGGACTGAGTAGCCTTTTACAGGCCCACCCAGGTTCGCCTTCCATGTTCGAGACTACAGAGATGCTCTTTCAAACCCTAGTTACATAATCCATTTTTCCAGATATGGTTACTCCCGTACTTTGGGTCATGTTTCGTTTTGGAACGGTAAAATACAAACGGACGAGAAATGTAGTATTACAGTATGTATTTTACTGATCCAAAAATAACCACCCCTATAGTGTCGTCCTCCCCAACACAATCGTTCTTCCAACTCAAGCAACCATTAATTCCCCAAACCGCTGCAGAATGGCGCGAAATTTGAATGGCTGGCAACGTAAGATGATCGCACATATAATTCGCAGCAAGAAAAGAGTGACTTGCATCACAAATAGCCAAGCTAGCAAAGTGTAACGAGCGTTCTTTCACTAATGTACGCAAGAAGCTGCGGTTGTTCAATAATCCTAATTCTCCCACAGTCCCTCCCGGTCCGCCTCCGACCATCACACCGATGATGCTGGACGCCCTTTGTAAAAACCTCGCCCAAGCTCCCGGCCTTTATACCGATGAAATCGCTAAGTTCTTGCTCTTGACTGTCTTTAGTGGTAGGGATACACTGTACATATACAGTCATGTTTCATAAGTATTTGCACCCCTGTACTTTGAGGCTCGCCTATTTTCTGCCGGAAGAACTTTGTAATCACTCTCAACCACTCGCCCCACGCGGGTGGGCTCTATTTTAGTGGGAAGAGGCAGGCGGTATAGAAAGGGCTGTCTAGTGCAGAAGTACTAGGGTGCAAATACTCATAGCACATTACTCATTAGCCCCACTTCAGCCACCCACAGGCACCAATCTTATTGTGAGGTGGCTGGAAATCTGTTTGCAGACATTTTACCTCCACAACACGGGCCGGTCTGAACCTAGTAAACTAGCGTACATGTTTGAAAGCCAGATTTTAAATATACTAAGCCTCTGTTATTTAATATGGAAAGCTGAAGTCCGATGCACGTAGTTTCGAGTAATTATCACTGGAAAACCGTCGGAGTTCAACTGATTGATATCGTGAGTGGACTCAAGACAATGTCCCACTGTATTTTCCTGGTGACATTCATGGTATTGTTAGCCACAAACATGCTCTGGTGTTGCAAAGCTGAACAAATATATAGTTGTCACTATTTTGAAAGGCTTTACACAAAATAGAAGCTGAAATACGAACTTCAAGTGCGAACCGAATATATGAGGATATAGGGGCTAGTTGGCACTGGGTAGCGTAGTTTTGCAGCCCACTCGCGCAGGTTGGTACTCTAGACCTGAACCTAGCGTTCAAGTTAAGCGTCGCGCAACCCCACACTCTGTACCACCTTTCGACTCCGTTCCTTCGATACAGGGTAAGACTTGGCGCGAAGGTTGGCTGTGTGTGTAGCCGCCTAAGCAGTGTTAACCCAAAGCGTCACGCAGTCCTGTGGTTATATTCCCTTTCCAGTCCCTTCACTTCCTCGGATTCTACTAATAATACTACGGTCGTATTAATGGACCCGTTCTTGGAATCAGGCCCTGGTCTTGCATTGCCGGTCGGCCCAGGAAGAAGTCAGAACCCCTAAACCTTGCGCACAGTCTGCAATTTCATTACAGTGTGCCTTCAGGCGGCAGTGAACCAATGACACAGGTGGTTAACCGAATATCGGGTAGAACTCATTGAAGGTAAAGGATATTGTCATCTTGCCTCCTTTGATAGCCCAAGGCCCGGTGATTGACGAGCCTGCTGGCAGATCAAACTCCCGAGTTGGCAGTGGTGGAATAGAGCTCGCTGCAACCCTACCCCAAATTTACAGAATAAAGGAGCAATAATGCAGGCAGGGAAGGAAAGATATTATAGGCCGGAGAATACCACAGTTCGCTGCTAGACAATTGGCTGCCCTAGGGGATTTTTACAGATGAACTCATCACGGCCCCGGAACGGGAATACCAAACCATTTAGCCGGCCCTATGAATCTTACATTCTCAGGATTACCATATTGACACCACATACTGTTATGTTTTCAACCAGTCTAAGTCTTGGCATAGTTGAGAGAATGCTTTGCTGGTAGTGTACGTCTGTCATGCGTCAAGCAAGGAGCAAAGATGCATACCGTGCCTTAGGTAGGACAGAATGCGCGGCAATTCTCGGTCACTATGTTCTATTCTACACATCCCTCAAGATACGGTTATCTTTCCCTTCTCTGTTTGGTTCTGCAAGCAGCAAGAATCTATCTCCTTCCATGCCGAATGACAGGCACGGAAAACTCCCAGCCGGAACTTGCTGCATGGGGTTTACTGAGAAATTTTCAATGAAAACTAAGAAACTTTCACAACTGGTGTTCATCCGCCCAGACCACTCTGACAAAAGCAAAGTCTCCGTTATCGCAAAAGTGATGCCATGTAGGGGTCCGCATCTTGGTTCGCATTAATTTGCAGGGGATTTGCATGATGAAAGAAAAGTGATGTTACAGGGGTGGATACCGTGACAAGGATAACAGGGCAGATCACGAATAACACCAGCGTCAAGTCATCAATCATTACAGCGTATCTTAGTTAGCTCCACTAAATTTCCTCGATTCCTCGAATCTTAAACATCACCTTCTTCCCTACCCTGCCCAACGACAAAAATGGCCATCCTAGTCAGTCTACATTCCCCAGGCGCTGGTGTATTTGGATTACCATTAGAACACTCTGCTATCTTTGTGCGGGCCCAGCTGGGCCAAGAGTGCCTCGATAGCCTCGCGTTTGTTCGCGGCAATTTATCCCGTGCTTATTACGAAGGTGACCACAGTTGTATTGACGAAGTCTTCACGAATAGGAAGACCGCGGTCTTTGAATTACCTCACCACAGCATATGGAACATCAAACGACAAGATTGTACGACGTTTTCAGATGACCTTACCCCTCGTGTGACTAAATGCGACCCCAAAGACCCGGCGCAGTTGATATAGTCTTGACCCACTTTGCTGCTATCTGGAACGAGTACAGTTTCCCGGTGACGATCATGAGGGCTCCTACGCGGCATATATTGTCCTAAATCGCGATTGTTCCTATAAATTCCTAAACTTAGTGTGTGTCCTAAGTACTTTATCAGCGGACGACTTAATAAAATATATCCGAAGATCTATTCACATGAGGTTAGAGGGGAAACCCGTATCGAGAAACGTTATATAGATAAATGACAGCCTTAGAACCCTCTTCGACATTACCTATAGTAGCAGTCCCTAAGTATTATTGTCACAGTTGACATTGTAGCTGATGTAACCTATGACGGAAACAATCATTGTAGTTTTTAGCGAGCAATAGATTTACGAAGGAATGTATCGAAAATTGGTACAAGCTTCCAATTCGAGAATTAGTACATCCGTGAGTGCAATCACAATCTTTAGATTCAAGAGGTAATGAATGACTTCTTCATGAGGTCATGCTGTTTGCGAAACCTCAGTATAGTCGGCGGGGAGACCATTGATTAGTAATAGATACCTTGAGGGAGTGAAAATCCCGCCCACCCTTGGTTCAGAATATTTGACCAAGACATGAGCTTGCTCCGAACTGTTGAATTACTTGCTACCCAAGCTGGAAGAGTACATAGAGCTAGTCGCGTATTTAGTCAACCAGTTTTACATGATAATGAAGGCTCGAGCCTACCCTAACATATGAGATTAACTTCTCATGCAACATGAGAAAATATCCGGCTAGAATTATTCTTTTTTGTCAGTTATATGCGTCATGTGGGTCAGGTTGTTGGGATGAAAGCAGAAGATTTGCATCGTACCCAATTTCCTAGAACGCATTTCTAGCTTAGAAATGACGTCTACTATTGCATATATTCCCGTAATTGAATAGATGTCTAGAACGAAATTTATGAAATGAGAGATATAAAAGGTCTCTAGTTGGTCTTATTAAAGTAAGGCTTGGTTAAACTTCGTTGCTATCTCTTTCTACTTCACCAACCCAACTTTAATCCGGTACAATCTTACCATATCATCATGCCTGTTGCTTATGGAACCTTCAAACGCGTATCCGGTTGGCGGATACGAGCACAGTTTGAAGTAGACGGTATTGACAGAACATTTGATGGAAATATCAATCCGGCCATGCAGGACTTTAGATCCAGCAATGCTGAGGTCACCTATAACAGCCCCGAAGACCTAACACAGACACGTTCATTCGATGGCCAAATTACTAAGCGTGACTACAATATCAACCTTGACAATGGCGTTACCTTTAAAGGTAACTTGGATAACCCAATTGAACAAGCCGCCACTGTTGATGGGCGGGGGCAATGGACCCAAAACTATTAAGGTTTGTACGTTGATCTGGATATCGAATACAAAGCTGATATTGCATTAACAGGGTACTGGAAAAGGAGTGATATAGATAGCAAAGTACTGTGCAGGTTTCTAGAGGATTGTGGGACTTTTCCAAACCTTGGCTGCGCTGCATAATCCTATATCGCAAATCTCTATTTTAGTATACCTCAGTGCAGGTTTTTTTTTTCCCGCGATCAGCGGGTTTTCCCTGTACTTCCTTGCAAATGCAGAGGTAGTTGTTTTATAAGCCAATCCAAATATTAATATTACGGTTCAGTACTCTATCTGTACACAAACGATCTCTGTATGAAATTTATGGTTGATTCCTAGAGAGTGTAAAATGAACCCTTGTAAGACGCCTATCAGCTGAGAGGGGCATGTCCTAAGCCTTTTCTTCATGTGACACCGCCGCGCTAAGTTAGGAAACAAGTGGCAGTCTAAGGATCATGCTTCCGTGCCACGTTGCAAGTCTTAACATGCTTTGACCTTGCTGTTTGAACTTGGAGGGGCAGTTGTTTCCCTGTCGTTTCAGGCGACTACTACGGGAAACAACTGACTGCATTTTAAGGCTGCTACGTATGATCAAGAACATTATGCGCCTGTCTTTTCCACCACATTTTTTTGAGGCCGCAGTTTTGAGAGGGCCCCTAAGCTCCCACGGATCCCGAGATCACCAAGTCACGTGCAATTCCGAAAAGTTTCCCCTTGCTCGCTAAGCAGAGGATGAGCAAGAGTGAGCAGATGGGTTCATTCTATACTACGCTTCAGCGGTCACTCACCGCTCGCTGCAAAGCCATTCGTTCATTGTTTGTATTTCTCTTTCCAACATGGCATGGAGACTTCTTTACTTAAAGCTGGAGATGATTCAAGATATAAGCAAATAGCTAAAGCTTCTGAATAGACGGAATTGTACTGTAAACGTTTAATTAAGGAGATCCCTTCTGCTTGTCTAGTTTGTATGGCAACGTTCTAGAGGTCTATGGAACTAATGCAGGCTAAATGCAGAAGTCATTTTAAATATGCTTCAAATTTGTACTGAAATAGTACCAAGATAAATAGCCAGGGGTAGAATAAAAGTAAGAGGTGTAGCCGGTTTCAAAAGGGGATTGGAGAATAAACCTCTATACAATGGTACAGGACAGGTAAAACCGATTTAGATATATTCTGTACTCATCCAATAATCTACTGTACCAAGCCAATAATCTAAACACAAGCTATAAAAGGCGTAAAGCGCAATATACATTACATGTTCTTGACCAGCAGAAATATGATGATGACAGTGAACTCTCTGTGGGGCTAGTCTCATCCGGGTTACTGTGAAGAAAACAGCTGCTAAGTCTATTGGGCACAGTACTGTCTGGCGTTAGCAAGTAATCTCGGGAACCCAATAAGGTTTGCACCCGCAGCATGATGATAAGCAATGGCGGAGATCCCGAAACAGAACATTACCATTAAGACTTGCCTATCACCTTGACCCAGATGGATCCCCAGGAAGCACCAAGCGCTGCAGTAAAGCAACTGCGAGATGTAAAAAGGGAGAAGTTGACAGTTTGCCAGCTAGGATGTTGTTTTGTTTGTGCTGTTTGTTGCGTTTGCGTGGAATCTTCTAGGTAGTCTAGCCTTCTATTTATAGACGCTTGTATCTGTCTTACGATCTATAAAAAGGGACTGGTATTATTACGAGTTCGTACAAAACATGTTTATTTACTGTATCATGTGATTAGGGTTCGAAAGAGCATCCCTCTGTCTCCAACATGGAAGGCGAACATGGGCGGCTCTGTACAGCAATAGATGCTTGAAGTGGAAAGATAGGTATGACGTTCGGATCTAGTGACTGGAGTGAAATTGATTTGGGCCGATTCGGTTTGAAGAGAACACAGGCTGGAGGTTTGGTGCATAAAATATAGTGATCATTCAAGGTATGAAATTCGGCTGTCCATGTCGTCAGTTGCTTGTATAAACGCCATTTGGGAGTGATTACTTGCCTGTGGGATTAAGGACGATCCCTACAGCTGCGCCTGTTGCACCGTTGACCAAACCAGCAGGTGTGTTTATATTTGTCAATACCATGACTGGCATGGAAAGTGTATAGAGAAAAAGCCCTGGGAATGGAATTGTCGTCCCCTGGTCAGGAAGGCTAAGAAGGTTATCTGCACGAAGTTTCAAGTTTACTGGACCGGAAGATCTGGTCCGCGTGTGGAGAGCGGGGAAAAGATATATTTTTTGGCATCTGGATAGTGCGAAGTTCTTAATCTGAAGGCGATTTATGACATGTCAAAGAGTGTTCAACCTGGCTATAGCTATAGTGTTCTGCAGATAGGGAGTCACAAGAGAAGTAACAGTTCTCACGTTCAATATTAATACGTCATTGTATGTTAATGTGCCCGTCCGTGCTCGTTTAAGGAGAGTACAGTATGGCTTGTCTTCAACTTGCCGCATTTGTTTATTCAGGATGATAACCTGTCTGAACTGGTGCCAGATGAGCCTGCCGTCATGGTCATTGTCATTTTTGGGGGTTTTCCATAATGGTTGGCCGCAGACGGGAGGAAACTGATAGAAATCTCCCATAAGAATGATAACAGGTAGACCACTGAACAAGTCCGGGGAAGATCTTTCCAGCAATCTAGCTGATTTATAATGGCTGTTAATTGTGCTGAGCGTGGAAAGATCTATCATGCTCACTTTGTTAATAATTATGATGGTTTTCTATGACCATAGTCTGCGGACTCTTGCTCCCATTACCGTACTTTGAGAATGGTTTAGGGAAATTCCCAGGGATGTATGATAAGTGTTTCCCCTAATGAGGTCGGTGGCAGCCCCTGTTGGTGCCATGAGGATGATCTCATGTCTGTGGTGGATTAAATCTATTCCTGCTATAATTACCTTGATGATCTGGCTCTTACCAACACCGCCTTCACCCCCTATGTAAAGGAGAGTTTGTTGTCGTCGTGATAAATTATATGGGTGGCAGACCCAGTCAAGGGCTTGGGAAAGAATTCTTTTTACAATAATACCTTGTCTCTCATTCAGGGGAATAACTTCGCTGACAAGGTTGGTCAGTGAAGCACCTGTGGGTGTCTCTCCTATGCGACAGCGGCGTTCTTCTAAATCAGGTAATACTTCAGGCTCCGTCAGCAGAGGTAGTAGGGTGCCATTAGCAATGTTGATATTAAAGTTGTCTAGGTCTGATGCAGAGCCGACTACTTCATCTGTGTTTGGATCCTGGTCTGTGAGAGTAGTAATATCTTTAAGACACGCCTCCCATTTTTGAAGGATTGTGGGAGAGAGAAATTTCAGGCCAGAGGCTTCATACAGCACGCTGTTAGTGATATCAAGTGGTTAAAGATATTATAGTTGAAGGGAAAGAGATTGAAGAGAGCTGGGAGTAAGTGTAGTAATTTACTACTGAGAGTCGTGCAGTTCCCATTCCCAGACTTTGGCAATGGAAGAGAAGGCGGTAAGAAGGGTTTCTGTGTTAAAAGTCTCATTAATATTAGGATCAAGATGGGGAATGTTATTATCTGACTCAGGTTGCGAGTTTTGTTAATCATCTAGGTCCTCATCCACGGCTGATGCATGGTAAGCAGTCTGTTTCCATAGTATAGCGTCAGCTTGATAATCCTCTTTGGACTTTTGTAAAAGATTAATGTTGTTTGTAAATGTCTGAATGTATGGCGCTAACATCGGTTCTACTGCAGTCCAGACGCGATGATAGATATTATGTTTGTTTTCTGCCATGAACTCTGGTTGTTAAAAGATCATGGGCAATTTCTCCCAAGGAACAAATAGGCCAAGGAGGACTTCAGCTATATTATTTAAAATGGCATTAGTTATAGGGTGGCCACCTGGTAAAGAGTCTTCAGCAGCCTGGAATTCAGTCAGTTGGCCTTGAAGGGTTACAGTTGCTATTCAGGACGGAGATAGAGCCAGATGCTGTATGTGTGTGAGGTGCCTAGGATGATTGGGGTCGAAGTTTATGTCCTGCGTAGTTGCATCTCACAGATTCCTCGCCCGAACCAACATGCAGTATTTGAATATTAAAAGGGAGGAAAGAAGCTCACCACGCTATTTATAGTTGTTAAATAGGCTTGTGGGGGCAGTTATGTTCGTGTTATATGCACAAGGCTCTTCTGCCGGAAGGTCGGATGGTTCAGGTGTTTGTGGGTGAGTTGGTTAAATGACAGTATAAATATATTGCCTTAACCACCAGAGATTGATCCGTGTGAAATTATAGTTGATGGTGTAGTAAGAGGGAAGTTGGAGTAAGGTACTCGCTACTTAGACTCCACTAACTTCACAGTCTTAAGATAGGCTATTAAAGCAGTGAAGTGAAAAATTGACTATATCCCTCTGGCGGAGGCGCAAGTCAGCTGTACTTGGAGACTGAGTAGTGTTAGCATGGTCAATAGCCTGTTTTAACAAAGTGGCCTTGGTCACCATCTGTAACAGTGAAACATTATCTTTGGTGGCATAATTTATAATATAATACACTAATGAGAGAGACTTAGATACTGTCGGGATCTAAGAGATATCATGATTTGAGCGGATGTAACTAGTAATGGCTGGGTTCCATGGGTTGACCCAGGGATGATTACGAGCAAGATGAACAACACCATATTCATCCACTTTGGATGTCTGGATGAGGTCGTGCAGCATACCAAAGCAATAAGTGTTTTTGTCTGAGCTTTGCTGGCCGTATTTAAAGCAGGTTGCGGAGTGATGTTTTAAGTAGAGTTGCTTGATACGCGCAACATGGTTACTGTCTTTAGATAATTTCTGTAAGAATTCTATATGTGACTCAGGCTCGGTGGTTAAAGGGGGTGCGCTGGAAATAGTTATTTCAGGATCATCAGTGTCAGTAGTATGTAAGCTATGCATAATAATACTTTCTAAGTACTGAATCATCCGACTGGCGAACTGGCTATCTGCCAGGATTCAATCATGAAGATGTATAAAGTTAAGGTTGCCTTGAACCTAAACTAAGGTATGAAGATGTAGCATTCCACGGCCATTACTCTTAATGACTCTGAAGTAATTTGAAATATTACTGAGAATTCTAGTTTCACTAGGTTTACTCCCTAGGAGGCCATTGAGAATCGCTTTGCATGTGTAGTGAAAGAAGCGCGCGACGGTAACTGGGTCCAATGTTGCTATCTTCTCGCGAATGGTGGGAGTTAAAGTGGAAAAAGAGTCACTAGAATACTTAGCTCCAGCAAGGATTAGAACCAGGGGATTTTATAGGTTGGAAGGGTTGATAGTCATCCAGAATATAGGCATGCCCTTGTGAATAAGTAAGCCTCAGATTTCCGTACGCATCTGCAGTTTTTGGAAGAATGACCCTGGCACTTGGATACCTATGGCGGTAATGTTCTTGAGTAGTCATCGAACAGTCAGGTCATCCGTAGTTTAGCCAGCTGTAAGTTGTTTGGTGGCATTTTGTAATTACAAAGTACTGAGAGAGTTAATATCTCGCGTCACCAAACTCCATTAAGATCATTTGATAAGAAGAGTATTGCTAAGGGAAGAGTTCTGCAGCTGGATGACATTATACATTAGGTACATAAACATTTTATGGCGAGCAAACCTAGCTAGATTAGTTTATGTTCGGCGTGGATGCGCAAGGAGCCATGCCTCTAGCTGTGGTACCATAATACCCAGTCTGCAAAGGCAGTGGCTGATATAGGAATGGGACGCTGGTCTAAATGACCTCCCACGCCCATTAGAAAAAGCATAGGGAAGGCAGTAAGAAAGTAATGTGAATCTTGCCAGTGATTCAGTAGCGTAGCCTAGCCTCAAATCGTGTATTTAATCACAGGTGTAGTTTGAGATGCTGATAGTTTATCCATATGCTGTTCATCATGAGGTGCAACAGTTGAGTTGCTATTACTATGTAAATAGCTATTAATGAGGTGATGGACAGTATTGAGCATGTGCAAGTCAGGATTTTGGCGCTCGCCGTTGATGTCCATAGTAACGGAACCTGTCAGCAAAGGGGTACTTTCAGTAGGATCAGAAATATCATCTTCTGTAGCCTGCCAGTCATTTTCATAGTTATGGTCCTCTAGGTTAACGGTGTATCCGGCTTACTCATAATGATCAGTGTTAGTTAAATAAATGATATGGTCTTGTAATTCCAGAGGGATGAAATTGTCGGCCCAGTTGTCTACTGTCAAATAATTAATGACTATGTCTTAATAGAGGGGGTTGTATTCGACTAAGTATTACAAAGCTGCCAGTACTTTTTGTTTACGGATAAGTAAAAATGGTTCTAGGTCAGAATCCATTGGTGGTCGGTGCCCTAGCCAGAAGACTTTGATTAACTGGGTGAATTGTAGTTCAGGGCTTGGTAGTATCTGAAGAAGGGGGCCTAGATCCTGAGGAATAACTATAAAATGACCCCTCAATGCATGGTGGTTGACAGGGGAAGAGCGACCACTAGGATGGAGCTTCAGCACTACCCCTACAGGGTGTGATTTAGTAATAAGATACTCTTTAGGCAGAGTGAGGTTATTAAGTACCGCTGGGTAGTGCTGGCAGGGTATTATATTTACTTGATTTTAAGCGGAAAATTTAGGAACCTGTCGCTGAAAGAGCGCGGAATAGCAAGAAGAGCACACATTCCAGAACCTGTCGTTCCATCCACAGCTATTAAGACACCCACTCAGAGGTTATAAGAGGGGATCACCATCAACAATCTGGCGCACGTTATTAAGAGAAGCAACTCTACTACATAAGTAATAAGACGTCTCTTGACTGGCAGCTGTAATGCTGCTCTTATAACAGGTAATAGATGACCGTATGTGCAATGCAGAAATGTGGGATGGAAAAGCGTTTGAAGCATGTACGCGAGACTCATATTCTTAGCGTAAAAAGTTAATTACTTGGTTAATTAGGTAGCGGATGCGCTTAAAATCATCATTTTTTCGTCTAGTTTATCTAGGCGAGGCTGGCGAAAGTCAGGATGGGTGGTCTTTCCGTTTAGGGTGATTAGTAGAGGGGAATGAATTAATAAAAGGGTTAAAAAAAGCTGAATCAAAAGTAGTGGGCGCCTGCATAACAGTTGCTCTTCTAGACCTGCAATGGAAGCAACGCATCACACCAGGTCATGTAGTAAAAGGGTTGGCACAGTCGTAACAGGGGCGTACGTCCTGAGGATGGAGTGAATAAGAGTTATTAGTAGCCTATAAAGATTGACAGCGCGCACAGAGAACATCAGAGGACTCTACACGCATAGGAATCTGATAGCTAAAGCATGGCCGTGTCTTAATCAGGGGTGGTAAGCGTGGCAAACGGCAAGCAGGGCAGAGAGCTGGTTGGATAGCAGCAGATATACGAATTTGATGACCATAATTTTAGCACGATCGACGAGATAACATTATTGAGCAGTAAAATCCGGAGTATCTAATCGCGGAGAGTATAAATAGCCAACATGAAAAGCAGCATTTTAAAAGAACATTTAAAGGTCCACGAGAGGAAGATTATTAAAGGACAAACTTGGGTAATTTATCGAAGAACTGGTTATAAGGGCGTACTTCATGCACAATATATATCACAACTTAAAAAGATATATAACACGAGTATGGTGATTTAGTGGCGCAACGCGTGGTAGTATGCTGAAGTGCATTATAGTAATATGAGTGCAGTAGTGCAGGAAATAAAGCAATCATGAAAGTGAAACGTGCAGATAAAGCCCTTGAACCCTAAAGCCAAGACAAAACCAAAGCGCAGAAGGCAAGCCACGAGCAAATGAGGAGTGGGCGTGGAAGCAAGCAGTCTACATAGAAACGCAACCTTATTTTGCGTACGGCCTCGCAGGCTCGTTGACTTTTTCCCTTCCTCTCACTACGTTCGTTTCAGGGCACTGTATGGTACTTTGTTTTCTTATTACTGTGACAATGTTATATTACATATTTCACTAATACATGTCATGCGTTGCCCCCTCCTTGCTGAAGATCCGTAGATCATATTCGTCTCCCATTCACCCAGCCGCAAGAATGGCACCTAATCTTGGTGCATCAAAGATAGAGACTGCCGATACAACGATAATAGTCGGTTATCTAACAGCGGCCTAGATGGCTATCATTATTGAACACTATGAGCGTACAATCAGAAAGCTGCCCCTAAGCAAAGGTGGGCGGCCGCAAATTTAATAATATGGGTGCACAATAACTACTATGTATTTATTATACAGTCCATAGTTATCATATGATAAAAAAAAAAATAATAATTTGGAAATGATATCATAAGATGACTAATATTACTTTTTGCAATAGCAGCCGGCTCGGTTTAGCACTTGACAGAATTAGACAAAAGCCACCGCACCATTGCGCGCCAATTCACCTTACTTCAGGCGCTGGCCAGGTCAACACCAGGTGTTTAATGAAGAACTCTTTTTCGTTTCTGAGACATTAGGCTACTCAGACACATCAGATTATGAAAATAAGCGGAAATGAGATAGTAAATCAAAAGACATATGGCATTTTGCCTACCAAAAACTACCTAGTAAAGACCAGGAAGTTTATCAAAGCCCCCGTCGATGCCCATTTAATTGCAGCAACAATAAAAATAATCGTTCAAAGATAATGGCAGTAACAAAAGAGATCATAAAACAAAAATCACAGAAGCTTTCCAGCACTACTCTTGTTTGAGACGTAGCGCGCTCGCACTTGCCCAGCCCCCAGTCTTTCATACTCTCCCGTTCCTGGTGTTTTCCGCACAGTAAGAATATAATATTCTTTGTCAGGGTCATCGTTATCATCATCTGCACTGATTCCAATGACAACACAGTTCCGAAACTCATTCCTCTTCGCCGAATCTATGTCAAAATATATAAAACCGACATTTTCTGTATCTGCAAGGATTGTGAGGTTATCTGTCTGGTTCATACAACAACTTTCAAATTATCGAACTTCAATGTTTATGCCCCGATTCGACTTAAAACTCAGGTTTTCAACTTTTGGAACCCTGAGCACCGAAGGCGCGAGAAATTCGATGCTCCCATTATAGAACATCCAAGACCAGGATGGTACGACCGAATTTTCATAGCGAATTGGACCTGACTTTGTATCAAACCGCTTCCAGAGAAGGAGCCTATGAAGGAAACAATTGAAGATTCTATATTTTACATCAGTGCCCAAAGCTCTCCCCATACGCTCAGCTATGCTGGAAAATGTAATGATCTTGTCTGTCGGATAGGAAAGACCACGTCGAGAGTAATCAGCGATGAGTTCTTGTATAAATCTGCTAGCTGATGCATGACCTGAAAGTGTAAGCCTCCTGGGAAACTCTGGATTAAGGAGGTAAGATCTGGTAATAGGACTAGTATAACCTGTGTTAGCAAATATTTCTCGAATTTTAGGATGGTAGTCTTACCATTTCAGTCTAGTGAGGTTCTCGCAACGAATGCCCCTTCCACACTCCCAAAATGTCTGTTGTGAAGTGAAAAAGATTGTTTGATGAGAAAGTGCTCGTTCTTGCAGAACCCATGCTCTGCTGTTTAATGGGCCTTCATCGACAAGCTCACAGTAATCATTACTCTGTTTTCTGGTATTGGTGTTTCCCTCTGATTGACTAGGGGCCTGAGAACGCTCGAGGAAACCTTCTTTCCAATGGGACGCCGAGCTTGGTGCGATAGTGCAGTACGCAGAGGCAAACACTGTTTCCATCTGTTTACCTTCTTTCTCCCAGTCTTGTGAATCTCCTTGAATAATGCAGAGTGCATCAATCCAAAGGTACTGCTTCTTGAGTTCTCGGGTCACCGTGATTGCGTCTTGGAATACCTTTGGAAGGCTGTGATAGCTGAACCCTTTCAATCGTTCATTATAGTTCTTCTGAGTAGTGCAGAACTTTTCCTTCTCTTCTGAGCTTTGTTCACCCCAGCAGTGTGATAATGCTATGTACTCAACAGGACGTCTTTGATCTGCCGAGAGTTGGAGTTGCAGCTTATCGTAATATGTATTCCCAACGAAGATAACGCGAGTTGGTGAGAGCTGACGTGCGCCCCCAAAACAACGATGTTTGTTGTCACATATCTCAAGCCATTGACGTAGCAAAGCAAAGCGATTAACTTTTGCAAATGTTGTAAACTTCCCATGTTGCCATGATTTGCGTCCAATGCTGTTTCTACATATATTTGTGAGAAATCAATACACCTGTACCCGAGCAAAGGTAATTACCTGAAATAGTGGAATTAGGTAGGTTGGACGATTGGCGTTTGTCAATGCTATGAAAATGAATATGACCTAGGAGTTCGGTGTCGGTTTCGTACGACCAGTCATCCTGAAATCATGCTCAATACGAAACGCAGAGATGGTAGTCACAGCAGAACGTTATTCTCCAGGAAACAAGTTGACTTACCCGCTATACCAACATCATATCACTGTCAGCTATCATCCCACTTGATATACTATTTTAAGAGGGCATGACTTACATTCTATACCAATATATCACTGTCAGCAATCATCACATCTGATATCCTATTTCAAGAGGGCATGACTTACACCCTATACCAACATCATACCAACGTCAGTTACCATCACATCTGATATACTATTTCAAGAATGCATGACTTACCCACTATACCAACATCATATCACTGTCAGCTATCATCCCACCTGATATCCTATTTCAAGAGGGCATGACTTACCCACTATACCAATATCATATCACTGTCAGTTATCATCACATCTGATATACTATTTCAAGAGTGCATGACTTACTAACTATACCAACATCACATTACTGTCAGCTATCATCACATCTGATATACTATTTCAAGAGGGCATGACTTACCCACTATACCAATATATCACTGTCAGCAATCATCACATCTGATATACCATTTCAAGAGCGCACGACCTACCTCCTAAATCAAATTTACAGCTTCGTTATCTCTCAACGTAATTTATATCGTCGAGACGGCACCTACATTCTGAGCCATCATTAGATGTTGAACACCCGCACTGAATGCATTCACCATCAATACTTACTTCAAATTCTCCATGTACCCAACCCGAATGGTCCATTTCAACTAGTATCTCTGACCAGAATTACCAAAATAGCAACTGTTGTAAAAGCCTTTAGCACGAGAGGGAAGAAGTGTTTTTTTTGGGCGCAAGTGGTGTGGCCAGCCTGGCGAGGCTGGCTAGGCTCGGTTGACTAATGCGGGGTCACAGCGGCAACACAGAAAACATCATTGGTTGAATTACTGTAAGTCTTGCTATCAGAGATAAATCACATCTACACCGTACTCTATATTGGAACGGGCTTGCGCGGTTTAGCTTCTTGACCATGGTGGTACTCCCTTTACAGAAATCTAACCCTACGTAAAATGTCAAAATGTGCGTTTTTTATACTCAGTTTCACTTTTTCGACCCGTGCTTCCCGAAGCGAAATGTTCGAGTTGTTGAATCTGTTGATTAACTGGCTACGTGGCCTGGAGTGCGAGAGGAAACTCTCGGCACCCAGGTGGTGAGTTGGCTACACACCGACGAATCTCCTGATCGAATAACGGGACCCTACCCCTTGATTTTCCGGGCCGAGCCGATAGGCAGTTTCCAGCGCCACCATGTCTCTTAACCGTCTCATGTTTGCCCGCCGACCATCGCGGCACCATGGCTTGCTACCTCGCAGTTAGATTTCATCCATGATACTATCAATGGTAGGTCATTAACTTCATCCCTGATTGCCGAGGATACTGGCTGCAACAATGTTCGATAATCAACATCCGTCCAACCTACGATTATTCAGAAGCGTTAGAGCACCTGCCAATGGTGGCGGTCGCCCAGATATCGTTAGTCCTATCATGCTACACACTCTCTGCGCCTGCTTCTCAGAGAGACTATATCTATACCTAAATGAGATATTAGACCTTTTATGGAATAGTGTTGATTTCTGTGTACTGTATTACTTCAGAATCAGCTAGGCATTTCGCTCCATTCAGTCTGAAGGTGACTCTGCAGATCGCAAAGGGAAGAAAGAAATGCAGACTTGCGAAATGGGCTCTTGGAGTTTTCGCATATTGTTTGATTTACGTGAACAAGTCAGTTTGTGATAGGCGGGGAGGCCAGAGAAAGGCAGGCTGGTTAGTGTCTGGGTTGGCAACCAAGGTTGCTAGGTTTCAGAGGGTTAGTACAGTACGACCAGCATACAGGACGAATATTACTTTACGTTATTCTTACCGTCTTATACCATACAAGTAAGATTACCGTAATATTAATATTCCGGTGCTTTTCCTTGTTTAGGTTAGCATAGGGTTGGGGAAACAATCAAAGGACAAAAGACCCGGGCGCCAGTTTTGAATTTTAGTGTATGATAACAAAACCCGGGCTCCAGTTTTGAATCTTAGTGTATGCCGTGGGCATTGCAGCGGAGGACACAGGTCTATGAAAAAGGTTTGTAGCAAAACGGTTGGCGTTGATATTATGATATAAAATTGCTGTGTTGTGTACTGAACCCCAGATTAATAGCGGACCTACTGTCAGGAGGGCCTGAGCCCCATCCTATAAATAGTTAAGAAACCACTGCCAGCTGTATAGGGGATAACCTACAAACCAGAATGACTAGTAACACGGCTAACCTGCTGAATGAAAACCAGAAATAAACTTAGAGTGGTGATGCCTTTACACCAGCGGACCTGGCGGGCTAAATTACTACTAAGGAGGTGTGGAAACTTATTAGCTCCCTAAAAGACATTATCTACTATTAAACTGCAGTGATTAAAGCCACCTAGAATAAGCTCTAGGAGATTAAATATAGCCAGCATGTCCTCTAGGATCAGAATAATAAGCTCTATAAGGAGCTGAAGGCTGTGTAAGTATAAGTTAAAGCTATACCACTAATAACCCTAGCAAGATCCTAGGCAGAAGTTGTAGTAGGAAGCATTCAGGGTCCACCCTAAACTCTATAATAAGCTGAGAAAGAAGTAAACTGCGTCTAAATCAGTACCTAGAGAACATTTATTAACCTAAGAGATAATAAGAACGCTAATAGGAATATGTTTATATGATATCTTTTAACTAAGGCAGCATTTACCCACATCTACACTGTACTCATGAAAGCTGTCATAATATAAGATGCCTAGGTAGCTAGGGTTAGCACCACTAAGATAGGATATATAGTTTAATTTAAAGACCCAGAATCAGCTGAAATAGCCTACAGTAATACTGAGTGGCTGGAAGACTTAGGCAATAATACTAAACTAGTAAAGCCATAGTTCAGTGTGGTCGTGCATTAAACTCTAATAGAAGACCTTAACCTAGAAACTAACTACAACCAGGTAATAGAGAAAATCATGGAATAAAATAATCTTACAGAACAAGGCTACTATATTAAGGAGGTGGTATAGCTTAAGAGAGCAGATAAGGCCCTTAGGAAGTTTATATCCCTAGGAATCTGGCTTAACTCCCTAGAAGGGGCAGACCATTTTATTAACAGAGGCTTTATAATTAATAAATGGTATATAGGGAGCATAGAGTAATATAAGATTAAGAAAAAGAGGTGCTTCTAATGCTAATGATTTAGACACCTAGCATGGTTATGTAAGGAGACCCTATAGTATGGACACTGTACAGGTCTGTATGAGTAGTAATAATGCCTACTAGGAGTTAGGGCCTGGTGCCTTAACTGTAGCAGTAAATACATGACTGGGGATTAATAATGCCTATCTCCTATAACCTCTAATCCTAACTGATACTAGAAAGTAATCTATATATCCTCTAGTTAAACATAATGAAATCAGGACTATAAATAGAAGTACTTATTAATAACTGCTAAACCTAAGACCTAGATATCCTTTTTATCTAAGAACTATCTATCATGACCTACTATATATATATTAACCACAGTACCTAGTAACTCTACCAGCCTACAGTCAAGACTGATATAAGCCGGTTTTATAGCCTAGTATATGTAAATTAATATATGTCTACTACCTTATATCACTAAGTCCTATGTGATCACCTAGACATCACAGCTATTAAGATCTAGGCATCTGACTTATAAATCCTACTTTTCTCTATCTACCTACCTTTAGTCCTGATTTACTTAGGTAATAATATATTATCAGAGCCAGCATTTATAGTAATTCAGAATACTATCTTATCTATAGTATAAGATAACTAATGGACTACTAGTATTATTCTCTCTGGGGATTTTAACCACCATCACCCCCTATAGGGTGGTAATTATATATTAACCCAGTTCATTAAGGACGCTAGTGACCTGATTGCCTTCTTTTAAAATAATAGTCTTTATAGGTGCCTTCCCCATGGCATAGTAACCTACTAGGCCCTAAATAACCCAGGACAGAATTCCATAATTAATTAAACAGTGACTAACAACCCAGACCTACTTATTAAGTGCCACCTATACCATAAAAACTATAGGTCTAACCACCAGGCTATATACTCTGAATAGAACCTATAAGCTCAGACTAAACTAAGCACTAAAATAAGGAAAATGTATGACTGTGTAGACTAGACTAAAATTAGTGAGTGGGTACTCTAAGAAATGAGTCTGTGGAAGGAAATTAGAACTTAACCAGTACTTAATATAATTATGGAGAGGCTTACTAAAGTGACAGCTAAGGCTATAGACCAGTTCATGCTAGACATGTGCCTATTACTATATACTAAATGATGGTTCACCCTAGACCTTAAAGCTTAACAGGTTAAAGTTAACTAGGTCTATAGAAGATAGTAAGTGAGCTATGCTGAACTTAGTTAGGACTATCTAAGTACCCTAGCCTCCTTCCTAGATATGTAATAGAAATAGTGAGAGTAGACCTAGAAAATTAAGAAAGTAAAGGCATTACATTAGAAATAGTTTCTTAATAAAGCAGGTGAAGGCAAGCTTTAGAAAGCTGTAACCTATATGAAACCTTAGGAGGCCTAGGGATGTGTCCCTGCACTTTAAGCTAGGGTAATATAGCTTACTAATAATGAAGATAAAGCATAAGTATTCCTTAACTTATTCTTCCTAGAAATAAACCTGCCCAACCCACGTCCACCAGATGTGACAGAGTGGGAACTCCTATAGGAACTAGTTAGTAAACTGGAGATTTAATAATTACTAAATATGGCTAAAGGAACTACTGCACCTAGAGAAGATTATCTGCTGATGCTTATGTGGAAGAAGCTATAGTGTTACTTAAAAGGTATTATTACTAGCATCTTTACTGCATCCCTAAACCTAGGTCATTATCTAAACTAATGGCGAAGCGCAAAGATTATGGTATTATAGAAACTGGTAAAGTCAGATTACTTAACCCCTAGAGCCTACTGCCTAATCTTACTGTTAAATATGCTAGGTAAACTCCTGGAGTCAGTAGTAGCCTAATAGCTATCCTTCCTAGCAGAAAAATATAGGCTACTCCTAAACAGCCAGTTTAGTAGATGCCTAGGGAGGACAACTAAGCAGGCCCTACTGGTCCTCTCTAATATAATTAACTATGCGTGGTATAAATAGAAAGTCATGACCCTCATTTCATTTAACCTAAAGGGGGCCTTTAATAGTATAAATAAAACTAGCCTAGATACTTATCTCTAGGCATGAAGGATCCCCATAACTGTATGGAAATAGATTATAAGTTTTATGAGTGACCGCCATGTAAGTGTTAGATTTAATAACTTCTACACCTTAATAAAGCCGCTTATAAATACTGGGCTGGTATAAGGGTTACCGCTGTCCCCTATCTTATTTGCTTTCTTTAACACTGACCTTATTAATCAGCCCATAGATTACTATAGGGGCGCCTCAGTATTTATTAATGACTATTTCTACTGGCAAGTGGGTAGATTAGCTGAGGCTAACCTAGCTAAGATCCAGTCTAAGGATATTCCTTGTATTAAGGAATAGGCATGGTGTACTAGATCTAGCTTTACAGCTGAGAAAACTAAGCTGATATACTTAACTAGGAAGAAAGGAGAGTAGTTAGAAGGATAGATGGTTATAGATAGAACAGTGATCTAGCCATTAACTACAGCTAAGCTACTAGGAGTGGTGTTTAACTAGGAGCTATAGTAGAAAGAGCATGTTTAATAGGCTGTTAAATAAGTAACTAAAATAGTAATTATACTGTGTAGACTGTAACACCTATACCTAGAATAGATGAGATAACTCTACTAAGCTTATGTCACGCCAGTGGTGGACTATATATTAATAGTCTAGTATAACCCACTATGGGATAAGACGCATCTGTGACACTTAAATATAGTATAGAGAACACCTCTAGTCCGCATTCTATTAGTGTTTAGAATGGTAGTGACTATAATGCTGAAAGTAGAAGCCTATATACTTCTTACACACCTTTGCCTTCATTACTAAGCACAGCGCACTATCACTAGACTTTATATACTACCTTAAGACTACCTAGTGTGGGCGGTACTCCTATAAGCTTAGAAATATAGAAATAATGTTTGCACATCTGCGCGCTTCCTACTAGTAGAAGTATTAAAGACCATGGACTAGGATAGGCTAAATGGGCTGGAAATAATTAACCTACAGCTATTACTACTGTGGCGCGCTGATGCCTTTATAAAGATTAAGATTAAATCAGACTGTGAAGTAGTAAGGGAATGAGTAGAGACTGTGTAGTCTATATCAGATGTGGTTATGTATTTAGATGCTTCCAGCCTTAAAGACTATCTAGGCGTGGCAGTGGTCACACTGGATGAAAACCTAGAGGTAGTAGAATCTAAATAAATTTAAGTGGGGCTAGCAGACTGTTAGTCAGTTTATATAGTAGAGCTGATAGGCATCTACTATGCTATTAATATAGTGTTTAGACTGGCTTACTAGCGCTTACATAATATGCACGGATAGCAACTAACTGTAACTATCCTATATAATAGTAAATTAGCACTATAATTAATCTAAAGTATAAGAAATAAATTAGGATAATAGATTATCTACACAATCCTCTCAGCGGCCGCTGAAGTTTAAGTAGCTAATATCTTACTTTATCTCTAATGGATTCCAGGACACAGTGATGACTTTAGGAATAATATAGTAGACTGACTAGCTTAAGGAGCTGCATGCCTAGGTAAGACCTATCCCTTCCACCTGCTCCTGATAAGGGAGAACGCATGTATTTATAGTAGAATCTGGGCTCAGTGGGAGCAAGAGTGGAAATTAAGTATAAAAGGCAGCTATTTATAGAAGATTAACACCACCCTACTAGTAATATATACTCAGAGGTTATATAGAAGTCTGCCTAGGGGCTGGGCATACCTGTTAATATAGCTACACATGGGCTATAACTGGCTATCTACCTACACTAAGACCTTTAGCTTCTGGGAGGATGATTAGTGTGTCTGCAGCATATAAGAAATAGTCACCTATATTCTAGTAGACTGTCTAAGACTAGCTGAATTATAGAGGAAGCTAAGGCAAGAAGTTAGGGATATATTTAATAGTATAGTGAGTCTGCTGGGAGGCTCTATTAAAGGTGAGAAAGGTAAACTAGATACTATCTTATAAGCTAAAATGGTTAATGCCATGCTGGACTTCACTGAGGCGTTACAGTGGTTTCATAGTCGCGCACTATAAGGGCAGCCTAATAATGAGAGTGGCAATTAGGCCATGGGAGGCCCCAACGAGGCTCTAAGTTTGTTTTTAGGAAGTGGATCATTCTACATGTTTATACTCAGATACATATATATATAGTTGTGGTAACCTGCATATCGCCAAAGGCGAGAGGTCGGGGTAAATGAATTATACATACATACATACATAGTGTAATGAACGGCTACGCATGGGCCACAACTGGCTGTCTACCTACGCTAAGACCTTTGGCTTCTGGGAGGACGATCAGTGCGTCTGCGGCGCACAAGAAACAGTCACCCACGTTCTGGTAGACTGTCCAAGACTGGCTGAATTGCGGAGGAAGCTAAGGCAAGAAGTTAGGGACGTGTTTAATAGTGTGGTGAGTCTGCTGGGAGGCTCTATTAAAGGTGAGAAAGGTAAACCAGACACTGTCTCATGAGCTAAAACAGTTAATGCTGTGCTGGACTTTACTGAGGCATCACAGCAGTTTCGCAGTCACGCACTATAAGGGCAGCCTAATAATAAGAGTGGTAATTAGGCCATAGGAGGCCCTGATAAGGCTCTAAGTTCATTTTCAGGAAGTGGATTATTCTATATGTTTATACTTGGATACATATATATATAGTTGTGGTAACCTGCATATCGCCAAAGGCGAGAGGTCGGGGTAAATGAATTATACATACATACATACATACATAGTGTAATGAACGGATAGGACAGTGTAGCCAGCGGTATGAGTTTGACTGGTATACATTGACTGTATATAATTATCTATCCCGGGAGAGATCTCATTGCTTAAACACCCTAAGGATGTTGTTGGGCGGCCCCCTTATAGGTTAGGCTGAAACGTGAACCCCTGAATCCCCTAATTAAGAAGAACGCGAAAAATCACTACTATGGTTAAGACTAAAATGCACTATCAGACTACTAAACAGCTACACTTAGGAGTAAGAAGGAGAAACTGAAGTAAATAATGCATGTGCTTAGAGGAAAAGGAACCCTTATAGGAGGTAGAGAAGCTAAAGTAATGTACTAGTAGGGTGGGAAGCTCTAACCCCTAAAGACACCCTAATAGATAGTAAGGACCCAGAGATAATAAAGCTACTCATAGAACTGACTAAACTTAGGAAAGAGATAAAGAAAAGAGATAAAGTATACTAAGAGGAACTATAGAGAGTTAAGGCTGAGTTTACTGCAGCCCTAGTAAAAATATAATAGGAACTTAAGGACCTTAAAGATATAACAGCCTTACCACCATAGGGGGGCTCTAAGATATATTTAATAACTAGCTATAATGAGATCCTATAGGAGCTACGGTCCTTATAAAGTGTGATTACCACCCTAGATATAACATATAACTACCCGTTATGGGCTAAGGTCGCGGTAGGCAGAGTTAGGGCATAATCAGCCCCCCCTCTACCCCATAGTTAATAAGAAATAGGCTAAGGAAGTTAACTATATCAGAGTTAGTATAAAACTAAGTGATACTAATAATGAGGATAGTAATAAAAATATATTTAGGAGATACTTACCCCCTAGATCAGTAGTTATATATATTTAGAACACACTTATGACTACACATATAATAAGTGACATACAGGTCCTGGGAGTAGGGACCACTAGAACTGGGTATGTAATTTAGTTTAAGGACTAAATATAGGCAGAGATAGTAAGATTAAATATAGAATGGCTGGAAGAACTAGGTAATAATACTAAACTTACTTAACTGCAGTTTATAGTAGTAGTATATAGAATACTAACTGAAGACTTTCTATCACCAGAAAATGAATAATTATTTATTAATAAGATTATAGAAGAAAATGAAATGGAATAACACAGCTACTGTATTAACTAGATAGCCTGGCTGAGATTAAAGGATAAACTAATAGGCAAGTATAGATTATTAGCTATCTAGTTTAATACTTATAAGGTAGTAGAGTGGGCTCTGGACTATAGGCTCCTAGTGGGATAAGGATATATTAGTAGTATAAAACCATACTAGTTAAAGGAGAGATGATGCTACTGATGCTAGGGATTTAGCCACCTAGCCTAGGTGTGTAGAGAAAGGGTGAGGTATAGACACTGCGTGGGTAGGCATAAACTCTAATAGTACCTGCCTAGTATAAGAGCTTAGTGCCTTGACTGTATAGGTGAACACCTAACTAATAACTGAAGCTGCCCTAGCCTGGCTAAACCCCCTAATACCTAATGATAATACCTAACTTGCGCTTACTATAACTAAATATATAGAAATCTAGAGCAGGCATGGAAGCCCTAGTTAATAACTCTTAAATATAAAACTTAGACATGCTCCTTATCTAAGAACCACCACTCATAGTATATAATATATATATTAACTATAGTACCTGGTATCTCTACCAGTTAATATATTAAGAAGATACTCCTAAGAAACGCAGTTTACTATATATAAATAGATGAATCTTAATAGCTTTATACTAATAGATAAAGTGTAACCACCCTGATATTATAGTAGTTAAACTGTAGACCATGGAGCGGTAGATACTAATATTCTTAGTGTATATCCTAACTATAAACTACAGCTAGGCCCTTGAAGAGGTCTTAATCCTACTGATGCTGAGAGAGATTAAAACCTATATCTAATAAGTAATAGAAATAATAGATAAAATAATGATAATTATTATAGTAGGGGACTTTAACCGCCATTACCTAATATAGAGTAAAAACTATATCTACCCTAGTGTAATTAAGTATGCTGAAGAGCTTATCAGTTTCCTCTATAAGTATAGACTCTAGTCATGCCTACCCTAAGGTACTCCTATATACTAGCTAATAAACTACCCTAGAAGTAACTCTACCATTAACCTTACTATGATAGACGCGCCTAGAAGCCTTATAAAGTGCCACCTATACCATAACTACTATGGTTCTAACTATTAGGCTGTCTACTCTAAATGGTCCCTCCAGCTATTATAGAATATTAAATGCAAGCCCTAAAGAGCATATGATTATGTAGACTGGGGATAGATTAGAGAATTTATATAAGCTTAAATAATATAAAACCTGCCTATCTAATCAGAGGGTGAACTAGATAAAGTAGTGGTAAAGCTTATCTTATATATAACCTTAGTAATAGACTGACATACACTAATGGCTAAGCCATTACTGTACTCTAAATGGTGGTTCTCCCCAGAACTAAAAACACAGTAATATGAAGTTAATAGAGTGTGGAGGAAATGGTAGGAAAGCTGTGCTAAGAGAGAGTGCTAATATCTAGTATTATTAAGCTTATTTAAAGACATGCATAAGAAATATAGGGTGTGGATAAGAGCTATTAAAAAAGTAAAAGCTATTCACTGGAAGGAGTTCCTTAATAGTGCTGGAGAAGGCCACCTCTAGAAAGCAGCTTTATATATATGTCTATGGGAGTTATATGGCAGCATCCTACTGCTAAAATAAGAGATAAGAGAGGTAATAGATAATGTGGATAAAGCAAAACTATTTATAGAAACTTTCTTCCCTAAGATAGCACTGCTAGAGAATAAGGCGGACATAGAACAGAGAGAAGAGATCCTATAGGTACCTATTACTAAATAAGAGGTCTACCAGGCCCTTCAGGCCACTAAACCTAAGAAAGCACCTAGAGAGGATGGAATACTAATACTAGTATAGAAATAGTTATGGCACTTTCTGAGTAAAGAGATCCTTCAGATCTTTACTGTGTCAGTTAACCTAGGATACTACCTAGAGTAATGGAAATAAGTAAAAATTATAGTACTGTAGAAGCTAGGGAAACCTAACTATACCATCCCTAGCGCATATTAACTAATATCTCTCCTAAACATACTGGGGAAAGTCCTTGAGGCTGTTATGGCTAAATGCCTTTTATACTATGTAGAAGCATACAGCCTGCTACTAAATACTTAATTTAGCAGTTAACTGGGCTGTAATACTGAACAGGCGCTTCTCATGCTAAGGAATGTAATTAACTAAGCATGGCTTAAATTAAAAGTAATAACACTAGTGGCATTTAACCTAAAAGGAGCCTTTAATAGGGTCAGCAGACATGTTCTTGACCTATAACTTAAAGCTAAAGGTATCCCTACTATATTATAAACCTAGGTTGCTAGCTTTATAGAAGGCTGATTAGCTAGTATCTCATTTAATAACTTTAAGTCTGTAATGTCCCTACTATAGAATGTAGGCCTAGTATAAGGTTCACCTCTATTACTAATCCTCTTTATTTTCTTTAACTCTAACCTGGTAAACCAGCCAGTGGACTACCATGGAGGTATATCTACTTTTATTAATGATTACTTTCACTGGCGCGCGGGAAAATCAGTGGAGGAAAACCTTAAGAAGCTGTAGGAGGAAGATATTCCCTATATTAAATAATGGGCTAAATAAATAGGGTCATGCTTTATTATAGAAAAAACCAAGCTTATCCACTTTACTAGAAAGAAAAGTGAACAGACTAAAGGACAGCTAGTAATGTAGGATGTAACTATTAAACCCTTATTAATAGCCAAGCTGCTCAGTGTGGTGTGTGACTGTGAACTAAGGTAGAAGGCATATATATAGTAGGTAGTAAAGTAAGCTACTAAAGTTAGTATTACCCTAGTAGGACTTTAATACCTCCGCCCTAGCTAAATAAGATAGGTCTACTAGGCCTGCATCACCCCTATTATGGACTATGTATTAACGGTCTGGTATAACCCCCTTAAGGATAAGAGATACCTTAGAGTGCTTAATACTGTATAAAGATTAACCTTAATTTAAATTCTATTTATGTTCTAAATAGTTATAATAGTAATATTAGAGGTGGAAATATACATGCTACTAACGCACCTATGACTTAAACTAAGAGTATAAAATGTTATTATTAGTCTGTGCATGCTCCCTAGAAACTACCTAATTTAGGAAGTACTATTAAGAGCTTGGAGGTGATGTAATAATATAGGATCCTAATCCCAGTTCCCTCTAGCAGAGATGATAAAAACTATGAGGTTAGAATAACTAGACAGACTAGAAATGATTAACCTAAAACTATTAACCCTATGGGATCCCCCAGCTTTCATAGAAATTAACATTGAACTAGACTGAGATAAAGTAAAAGACAGAGCCACTACCCTATAAGTATTATCTAGTATAGTGGTCTACTTAGATATATCTGGGCAGAATAACTATCTAGGCATGGCCGTAGTAATATTAGATTAAAACTAGGAAATAGTAGAATCCTGACAGCTCTCTATAGGCTCTATAGCAAAATGGTCAGTTTATATAGTGGAGCTTATTAGTATATTCTATGCTATTAGCCTTATCCTTAAGATAGCAAGCCTGAGACTAAGAGCTCTAATAACATTAGATTAAGAGCTAGTAATAATCCTCTGTAACAGTATGTCAGTACTATAAGTAATCAGGAACCTATGTAATAAGTTAGGATAATAGATTATCCATGCTAACCTACAGGCAGCCTTAGAATTAAAAGCATGAGGTATTCCTATCCACCTTCAGTAGATCCTAGGACACTGTGATGACCCTAGAAATAATATAGTAGATAAGCTAGCTAAGATAGTAGTTAGCCTAGAAAGAATGCATCCTTTCTGCCACCTTATCTTATAAGAAAAGACGGCCATCTATAAGTAGATTCTTAAAGAGTAGGAACATAAATAGAAGACATCTAAAAAAGGTGGCCACCTTTAGTAGATTAATACTAAGCTGCTAGCTATCTACACCTAGTAACTATATGGCCTGCTGCCATAGAATCATACCTACTTACTAACCCAGCTGTAGATAGGCCACTGCTAGCTGGCACCTTATAGTAAGCTCTTCAGATTCTAAGAAGATAATAGATGTGAATATGGGGTGAAGGAGATAGTTACCTATGTCATCCTTAACTGCCCAAACCTGAGAATACCATGGTAAAAACTATACAGAGAGATTGGAGAAGCATTTAGTGATATACTAACTATACTAGGAGGGAAAGGGGAAACCAGCCATATAAAGGCTGTCCTGGATTTTATAGAAGTATCTTAAAGGTTTTATAGCTGCGGACCAAGGGGCCTGTAAGGACAGAACTAAAGGTAAATGGCTAGCACAGGCCCTAAGGCGAGGCTTAAAGTTTGCCTGTAAGGAATGGGATCATGTACAATAGAGACACAATGGTAGATATATAGCTGTAGTAGCCTGCATATCGCTTATATTTGCAAGGGGTCAGGGTAAATGAAATCATCCATCCATCCATCCATAGTGTAATGAACAAGTACGATGCAAACTGAAGTCTGGGAATGTTGCACTCTCCCCCATCAACAGCCGATTTCAGAAAATGCTATGGATTATGTACAAGGCTAACGTAGGAGCATGGCCAGGATTCTCATTTAACTATGGTTATACTTTCCTCTATTACAGAACCTGAATGGTCCACACGCAGCCGATTAATAATGCGCACTCAACAAGGCGCTATGGTTAGTGTGAGGATCTCCTTTTAAGCCTTTTGCCATTTAGGTCAAGCGCACGATAGCATCTACTTAAACTTAGTTTATACTCCTTATATTAGCTAGCAGAGCCCAATCAGTCTTCCATACCACTTACCTATCAAACCTATCAAACAGACCACGGTCTCTTAATTTAAAAACATGTGTTTGATCAGCTGAACCAATAATAATCCAAAGGTCAACCCCAAGCCGGCTCAACTCTTCACACTTTTTAAAAATAGTCTTTCTCCGCCGAGCCGCATTCCGGTGGTAGCCAGCCGTCTTCAGCTGTGCACCCATAGTGATGCCGATAGAATAGAATAGAGGTGATAGGGTATAGATGAGGTAACCCGCGCAAAGATATGATTCTTGCCGCCCGATCTGGGAAGTAAAACACCAGTAATATATGCTTCAGCTGGCAGACCTCTATTATAATAGCATACATCAAGTTGTGGATACTGGCGGGTCTACGGCACTGTCAGTACCATTGAACTGTGCTTAACAATGGAGAAAGCCATTCATCTGCGTCAATTTCAGAACCATGATAGATAAAATAGATGAAGTAATGAGATTAAGATGCCTAGTGACCCTTGTATGGTGTGGATTAAACTAGAGAACAAGACTCTAGTGGACCCTACCCCGCGAGGTACGCTAGCCATGTTAGGAATGATTAGCCAAGCCAAGTTTGATTTACCACTTTAGAAAGGCCCATCAGCATTATAATGACAAAGCACACTATGCAGTACTGACCATCACCTTAATATAGGAAACAGTAGAAATATATGGAGTGTATAAATCTGTGGTTATCATCAGTCTGCCAGGCTATGTTGTTAAAGATCAAGCTCTCATTAAGCATTAAGATGGTCAGTTTAGCATACTACGCGGAGTTCACTATCCATATGCGGATTAGCGCACGTCGCGGAGTAAACTAAACTAAATACATATTTTCCACAATCTTCCCCCGCAGATCTGAGGACTGTTCATTAGCGAGAGGTATATCCGCAGCATTAGGAATGGACCCAGTCCAAACTAGCGAATCGCCTTTTGACCATAATCTGGATGAAAGAATCATATGTCTCAAGACCCAGAAGGCTCTTAGATATTACCACCGATGTTACGCAATTTAGAACACTTCTTTATATTCACTCGATCACATCTATGATCTGAATAATTAAAGACTGTTCTTAGATGGCCGTTTTTTGTGCTTTTACATCCACTAGATCCTGACAGTGATTTCTCAGTGTGACAGCACTCACGGTGTAATAAGACATTAAGCGTTTACCCCGGTAAGTCTGGTTAGTAGGTATAGGACATTGTCAGAGATGTTACTAATTAGGTTCATATAATCACGCAGCAAGGATGCCAGATAGATAATAGAGAACAGCATCTTAAAGACACATTGCGCGCACACTACCTTATCACTACCATTCACTGTCCTTAGCAGTTATTATACTAAAAGCTAAGTAGAACACTCCAGGATTGCACATATCCAGCCATGTTGGTAATAGTCTAGGTGTGATTAATACTAGAACTATTACATGCACTTCTAATTAAATAAAGTAGATAATCTAATTATGATACTGGATGACCTGGATTTAAAACGCACAATGATAGCGCCACCCTACTTAACTCTTCTGCATATTAAAGATATCCCGCATGAAAGCAGTGGACTAACCTACCCTATTTACTAGGATAACACTGTTGATAGCCTTATTATAATCAGATGTGGCTATATGTGTTATTAACAGTACTTCAGTTAATATATCTATCAGTATTTCAAGTTATGACTGCTGGCTACAGGAAAGATACAGGTCCCATGTCCAATGTATTAAGCTGATTGTTCTGGGCGGCTTGATTAATCTCAATCCCACCAACTATTGCATTTTGTTGTCCGCCCTTGGGACGCTGATAACTCAGTCATATAGGGTGCCTGTTCCATCGCCGTTTATATAGAGGGGATACGCCTGTATGCCCATTGCTGACTACTCTATCTGGGCCAATGACATGGCTTTCATGGAGTTTGCTTGGAGAATTGATATGTACACCAGGTCAAGAGAGTCATTGTTCTATAGCTTATCACTATACCAATCCCTCGCGCATGTTCCAGTCTCACTTCTCTACAATTTTATAGTTCTAGATGTATTTGCTTTTAATAGCTTATTCCATAACTGCAAATTAAACAGAATCCTAACTGTCTTCTTGTCTTCTTCTATCTTTTTCTGTCTCTTCCACAGTAGTCCTAACTCTTCCTGGAACAAATCTAAAGGGAGCATAATGACCTTAACGGCAGTTGTCTTGCCCCACGAGGTGCACTAGACCGGTTTAGGGATAGTGAATATGTTCTGCAGTGAACCGCGACCCATCAACAATGCCCCGCAACCATCAATGATCAAGCCTTCTATTCACATAACCCACAAAGAATAAGATTAGAAGTCAAGATACGCGGCACCTCTCTTTACTTGATAAGTCCAAAAGTGGGAAATATCAGGATATGCGTTGTAGTTCTGTTTAGTCAATGGCCTTGCATGGTTTTCACTAATAGCATATGACATGGAAGATTATATATATACATATATCTGCACGAGAAAATATTCGCCCGACAGTGTCGTATACTGTACATAATCAATTGGTATGTAACTTCATTGACCTTACCCTATAATATGCTAAATTTTATTATAACCTGAACTTTGTCACAAACCTAAACGTCTTAATCGCATAGAATATTACATGTCTATGCCTTGTCAACCTATGACGGAGTATAGATAACCCAGCATAACTGCACCTATCCCTAATTAGGCATAGCATACCACGCGAGATACAGTTACTGGCCTGTCACTGATGCCGCCTGCAATAGTTATGCCCAAGCCCAAGAGCAGCAACTATCTATCCATGTGTGTACACTGTACTACGCAATCAGATAGTATAAGGCGGTACTGATTTAGGGGCAGCCTTTCCCTTTTACCCCCGCTGTAAGGCTTCTGTCTGGTGGTGGATAGTACTTCATGGCACATTCTTAGATGAGACACTTCTAATAATATAAAGCTGTATTTATGTCTTTTGCTAGTACATTGCACAAAGGAGAAAGCTCCATATTCCATGCAGCCAGTGTGTGATATGACACATATAAGCTGGAATCAGTCCTCATTCCCCTGCTTTATTAAATAATAGCCCTATTTAAAGCAGCCTTAAATCTTCCTCCATCTTCTGATTTAGAGCGTACTGTGTGCCATGGCTGGTGATTAGGAGCAAAATAACACCGCCGCTAGGGCGGAGGCGCTTCTTGGCATTAGATAGGTGGCATTAAATCACCTACGGTTTAACCATGACTCTCTAACGGCCCGGATGCTGGACCAATCTAATGTTGACCGCCTCATAGATATCTTCAAAGAAGTTGGGTGTAATAACTGGGATGCGGAACATTTGATCCCCATTATCATCACCCGTGACCAGCTTCATCGAGTGTTATAATGATCAGGCCTATCAGCAGATAATCTGCGGTCTAATGACCATGAGCCTCCCTATCTTAAACTCTAGAAGAAGGAGGCATTAAGTTGTCTGCACGGCCAGCATTGGCATGCAGCGGCATGCCATTTTTTATGGCATCATCCACGGGAGGACCGTTGGTGGACAGTCACACTCTATAATCAAGACGGTTTGTCTGCTGTTTTCCTTGCCATGATCAGTAACTTATCACTGACTCCCCAACAGCTTTGTTCTCGGACGCTCGGCGTGACATCGCCGCGGGACATTTAACCAACATGTGGTTGTTTTATGGTGGTGAGGTCTACTGTCAGATCTAACTGGCAACATAATAACGTGATTAACGCCAATGAAAGCAGTGGAAGTGTCAGATCCTTACCAAGCAGAAACGGTATGATATACAATGGTTATAACGTTTCCTGCAGTACCACAAGCTCTGGGATGCGCTCAACGCCCTCCTACCGTTCTATGCCCTGTGGAAAGGGTTATGGCTGGGCACACTGCAACATAAGTTTGCCCTTTAAAGTCCAGAAGTGAGTACTGCCGTGGCGCTGAGGCCCTTAGAGATAATGAACTGACAGAGGATCCCTAGAGGCTCGCTCACTACGTATGCTAAGTGCACCATATATGGTCCCAGATCCTTGGTAGCATCCACCTAGATGAGGCTGATCATAAGACTGTCCAGGAGCTTGAAGGCCGCTGCCCAGGACTTTTAACCTTTGACCTAAATTATATCAAAGATAGCTTAGAGGCCGGCCAGATTTTTCCTATGATCACCCAGCCAGATGACCAGGCACAGTTACTGGAGAGATTAGCCCAGATTAACATAAGGATCCCTTCCCTCCACACTTAGACCACGGATTCCTTGTACTTGACCGCCGGTGCCTCTATCCTTCAGCATCTGTTCCCGGTTCTCCAGAGCCACGCCACCCTTAAGCAGGAGGCCCAGTATCACCATGCCTAGCCTAGCGGTAAGTAACCATCTAGCTGTTGCTTGACCGCTGTGGACTTTAGGTCAGCCTATCACCAGCTTTGGTTATTTGCCCTCCAGAACGCACCTAGGCTGCTCTCACTACCCCATGGCCCACTAGATGACAAGTAATAAGCCCTCTAGGTACAGGTGGCCTGGTTCACATGGGTTATTAGGTTTAACACGCCAGCAATCTAGAGCCTCCTGTAAGGTGATAGACTGACTCTAGGATTCACAGCAGATTCCGCTGTGGGCCCCCCAGCCATGCCCGCAATTACTACTGGTCTTAATGCCAGGGAGTCAGCAGGCAGACGCATGGTTAGATCAGCCGCACGATGCTTCCAAGAGGCCCGGCCATATCTGTGGGCTGACCACATTTACTCGCCGTCGCCCACGACGCCTGGATGGACTCTGACGCCGTTTGCTATCGCGCGCGACGTGTTCCGGGCATTTTTCTCGCAAATACAAATTCTATGGTCTCGAACAACGAGTCCTATTGGGCCCTACTAACGAAATCAAACCCTAACCGACACAGACACTTCCAACACTAACGAACGGTCAGGCTCCATCAGCCGCCGGGACAACGGTATAGTAAACAGTGCGCATGCTGGCTTGTTTCCCTCCTATGACGGCAATCGGGGTCAAGAGAGCCAATTGGCGTTTTTTAATTCCTCTATAATATGTGCTTGTGACCTTCATATTGCCCATTGACTTTATCACCTACGGAAATGGGTTCTGAATCAGCTTTTCCAGCTCAGTGAATGACGAGTCTTCAGCTGCGACTTCAGCGCTAAACCAAGTTCAATAGGACACCCATATTTAGTGGCTCCTCATCCAAAACCGCTAAGATAACTTATGCACGTTCTTTCGAACCTGGTGGATCACTCTTGTATTTCCTCAGCCTCAACAATAGAACCAAAAGATTACCGAGGGGAATTTCATGACCATTGAGATTTCTGACTTGAATTCTCGGGTTCTTATCTGGTACTCTTCCTTATACACAGCCTGAGTCTGTCTGGGCTAAACAGGTGCTTAATCAAACAAGAGCCACCGTTTTACCGACAAGAGACCTGCGCCAAACTCGGAAGCCGACGATGAATCGGTGTCCAACAAAAAGTAACAAGTCAATGGCCGGATACCAGAAGAGGAAAGCCACAGAGATACATACGTTAACCACTACCAAGCCAGATAAGTAACAAGAGCAAAATCCTTACGTGATTTTCCAGCCTCCAACCTGGGTTTGAATTCTGTTGTCCATGCACATCCCGGGTCCGTAATAACCATGTTACCATAGGTTACTGTACAGTATTGTATCGGGAAATTGCATGTTCTGGAATCCAACATCCTTTTCTACTTGTCATTACAGTACTACAGTAATGTGGCTGTTTCTTTTAGAAAGTATTATGTGTTGTGGGTCTATGCTGGACCACCTACTACTATAAAGCCCTGGAAGGAACAATATTATTCTTATGACAGAGTATATTGAATTTATATCTAATAAGCCAGTGTCTCCATTGTTAGCAGAAATCACCTGCAATGTCGGATGTTACTATATTATGAACAGAACAAATGGGATGTGGAAAACCAGGTGAATTATGCCTAGGTTCATAAACCTATATTCACTACACATTACTGCTAAGCATTCAGAGTATAATGTGAGGATGAAGTTAACAATCCTATAGTATTAAGTTAGATCTCACCTTAAGGATAAAATCAGAGTATGGTTGATCTCACGAAGTATAAAGAGAAGGGTTTTAATGTGACTGCCGAAGAAGGGAAACACAATCACATAATCCATTTAACCGGCAAGTTCTGGGCTGTGTTCTCTTAAATCCATCTTCAGTTATAGTTATATCACTATTGCAGGAAAATGCAAGAATGTTTTAAGCTACACAAGAAATAGCACTATTAGAGATGCCTGCCAACATGTTTTCTAGCCCAGTCTCTCATACAGCCTATACTCAGATCTGACTAGGGGCTGCAGTTGCAAGAGAGCACTGACCCGCAACCAACTGTGGGGATAGCCTATCTAAATGGGAAAATACTATATTATCTTGTACCTTGACCGCCAAGCTCTACTGATATTTAAACATATCTAGCGATTCACCTCAGTATCCTTTGTCTTTAGTATGGCAAGTATAGCCCTAAAAATTATATAGAATTGTGATATTAAAGCGCTAGGCTAGCTTCCTTGGCTTAGCTTTTAGATTAGGAACATCATTAGTGCATCTATTATGTTGCTTTGGATGACCACTATTACCAAGGTGGTTGGGTTACTCAGCTAGAGGCAACGCCAGAGTGACTAGCCCCTCGTTGGCCGGAATCAATATGTGACAATAATAATAATGATATTTACCTAACAGCAAGCCAGTAAAACAGTTTGCGGAGGTCTTTATGATACTGAATCTGACTGGACATGCTTTACCCTAAACACCAAAAACTTTCTAAACAAATCCACAGATCTTAAGCCTAGATCCGTATCCCATGCAATTATTAGATATATATATATATCTGGGTTACTAGACGGTAATAGGCCACCCGTGAGGATATTGTAGGTAGATTCATCCCATCCATGCATCCTAAAGTCTGATACACTGACGGATTTATTCTCTGTTTCTTGTTAGTATACGCATTCCATAGTAGTACATAAACGGGAATCACTTATGGTAGTGGTAGAAAAGCTTATCACTATCCTTGTCAGCCAACACACCCTATCTACCAGGAGCGTAGACATCACCATTCAAACTATAAACAACAGTACCACCTCCGTCGACAAGATCCTTACCATTTCGATCCAGAAAAGGACCATGAGGCTTAGCCAACTGCCCAACATGAATGTCGTATCTAGATCCACATTAATACGCGGTGACTATATATAACCTTACATCAGACAGCGGGACTCGTCACCCGCAGGAGTCAGGTTCTTAGGATCAAATTCACAGCATTGACAGTAGCTAAACCAGAGGTAGTAATAAGGAGCGTGGAAGGAGATGAAGCTGCCTTCAATACGACGAGCTCCGTTGGGTCCGAACAAACGCGGTCACCGATAAGCGGGCCATCTTGATCATAGTATGACGAAGGAATGACTGTCTTGACTGCGACCCTTGCCTGGAATCTTTTGCTGTATGGTCAAGGATGTGGGAGAGGCGGGCTACTATATGTGAAATGGAAAGGCTCTCTGGAGAGAGGTGAAAGGAACGGCCCTCATGATCATCTGGGTAGAACCGGGGGTTAGGGCTGTCTTTATCATTCACGTAAAGTTAGGGTCAATGTATGTACACTAAATGTTGAAATTAGTATTACCTAATTAGCACACTTTCATCCATTCACAAACCCTGATCACAGCAAGTAGTAGCCTATAAAAAGGCTATTCCTGAAGGCCGCCACCATACAAGTGCGTCTAATTTAGCCATTTACGCATTGGCACACCTCCATCTGGGCTTATGAAATAATATAAGAAAAGGATAATCTACAACACGCACTTACTATATAATCACAAGAACAACTAGGGATATGCGTGCAAGACCTACTGAGTTCCGGTACCACTCCTGTTATACTGTTACAGTGTGTAGAGAATATAGTACAAACATAGTTATTCAAATGTTGCTACTTAGAAAAAGGCAAATATATATATCTACTAGAAGTTTGAGATCAACCTATTTTAATTTGAGAATATACTACTACCGTATTAGAATAGAATTCTGGTATAATCGCCATTAATTTTAATAAGATTGGAAGACCGGCTCACTGAGGTGCTTATGCATGCTTAATTGCAGCTTTTCAAGCCGAAGTCTTAATAAAAATATTAGTACTATATATAATACTGGGAATGTTTTATGGTACTTATTAATTACTTGCCATAAATTATCCTCCAGTTTCACACATCATTGATGCTCTAGAGTAGTTTAGCGCACCACGCAGCACTCACTATTCCTAATCCAGATTAGCATATCTTGCGGAGTAAGCCGTCGTCCCTATTATTACATTAAGTGGGTGTAGTTCCCGGCTTCATGTCTTCTACTAGCAAGCGTGATTTATTTACTTTCTTATTAAGGAAAGAATTAATGCTCTAAGTAATATATACTATATGAGTCTGGTCCTTTATAATCCATTAGTTTCGTGTTACGCCTTATAAGAGTTTTAGGCGTGCAGGCCCACATTAACCCCAAGTGCAGCCAGTAATTAATGTCGCGTAGTTAGTTACTAATGCTCTTCCAAAAGCGTTCTAGAAAGGCTAATGCAAGGTGATTAGATAATAATTCATGGTTTATCATATTGCTATGATTGACACTTTCCATGGCTCTGTAGGTCTTGGCATCTCTTTCATGGCGTGCTTCTGATCACCCTGCTGGGTATGCTAAGCTAGATAAGGGCTAGTGCATCTTATGTGGTATGCTAAGTTCTTGTCTAGGGTTATAACTTACTGAGTAGTGTTCCAAGGCACTCATACTGTATACTGTAATATACTGTAAATTAGTATTTATAAAACTATGGATCAACTGGGCTACCAGAAATTCTAGCCTATTATAAATAGATTAATGCATAACAGAAACACCAGATAGAATGAATCTGTCTGCAGTTCCATGGAAACAGCACAGGCAGCATTAGGGACAACGGGCTTTAAGAGAAACTGATATATATGGGGCAACGGCTTATAAAGATATATAAAAAGATAGACCAGACAAGTTCATTTCATGCGTGAGATTGTTGGAATCCACAAGCCCATGTTTGATACAGCTTCTGCTGGTAAACTCTAGGCAAGGACCTATATAGGGCCTATATCTCTAATCTTAGCTATATACTAATCTCTAAGGATGTTTCACGCTGCCAACTCCACGCAGAGGTAGGGTTCAAACAAACAAAAGTCCATCACCTAAAAAAGATTTAGATGGAAGCGGACACTGTTTAAGAAGATGTATAAATACTATATAGAGTGTGATGCCGATGTACTCATCATAATATAAATTAAAAAGAATGGACAAATATTTTTCTCTAATTCTAGCCCAGATTACAGATGGCCACTACAAAAAGAAGAAATGGTAAGTGTGTAATCCTGGTATAATGGCAGATTGAGTGCAGGGGCTGAAACTGAACAGGCTCATTATTATCCCTGTCCTCTTAATGTTGATATCCATGAGCTTGCTTTAAAAACCACTTCTTCTAAGAAGAGTGCCTCCAAGAATTGAAAAAGGCAGTCTCAGAGACTAGTTATTAATGAGGTTGATTATTATGGATAATACAGTACATAGACAGTTTTAAATTTTTTACTCTTAACCCTGAATCGCACGGGCTTTGTCTTTTATTAATCCCAGTCTCAGGTGGGAAATCATATCAACCAGCGCAGTGCTCCGCTTCATATAACTGCAATAAGAAACGGAAAAGAAAAACAAATGAGGATGAAGAAGAGGCGGCATTTATTTTAGGTGATTTGGAGTCCGGAGAGTGGGTGCTCTATCTCTAGGAAGCCCCCAGAGTCAAAGCAAGTCACTGCCGGACTTGGAACTGCATGCTCAAAAGATAGACTCATGAGCTGATCATTAGTTCCTACTATCGCTTTGCTTTAAAAAGGACTAATCCATATAGCGGAGGTAATAACCTTTGATTCTCCGTAAGAAGGAGCTGTGGTATTGACCTCTTCTATGCTTCACAGAACGCGTTGAGTACTACCATATCACGTGCTTTAAGTGTATTGTCCCTGATTTGGCCAACCTGCTTAGGGGCGGACATTTAAAAATGGAAGGCTAGATAGCCGCGCTGTTAGATAGTAACATCATAATTAAATCCTCCACTGAAGCAGTCGAAGACTGGTTTTAATATAAAGGCCGGGCGTTTGATTTTGATTATTATGAAAGGTTTAAAAATGACCATGAGGAATGGGAAAGGGATTGGAGCATCTGCCAAATCAAACATCAGCTCACGCATAGAGAAAAGCCAAGTGATGGATATTATCTTTATGAAGGAGTGCCAGAGCCTGAATAACCCTAAAAAAAGGATTATTTCCCCAAAAGGCCGTCTGCCATCTTGTTGAGTTAATTGTTGACAATTATCAGTGGGCAGCCGCACATTGATAAATGGTGGCGTGGGTGAAATGCCAATAAACCATAAATCTCTACAGAAAGTCCTTGGAAGTGAGGCTAGGGAAAAGGGTAAGTGGTATGGGACGACCAATGGAGTTTAAGCAGCAATTAGGAACTGAATAGGATATTAAAGATACCTACCATTCAATATAATCTACATCTAACTGCAAAATGCTATTCTTCATTTTCTGAGGAGCGGTGGAAAGATGCGGGATTCCGCTGATATACTGCAGGTCTCCTTAAATAACTACTTTGCTTTTAAGATTCCTAGTCTAATGAGACTGCCCCTTTGTGCAAAGGTGGGGATCTTTTCTGAGACCAAAACAGTGGTATATCATCTTTATAAATGATCGCGTACTCTGTACTGTATATCAGGTATGTGGGTGGAAATGAACATGGGATATATGCGTGGTTGATCACCTAATGGATTGGAAGGTATATTGGCTGGCTACCTTCGCATAATTCAGCCATGTCATAACTAATATCAAGCTGCTACAAATTACGTGCCTTAGTCTTCTTATCCTTATAAACATTTTTCATACTAATGACACTCAAAATTCCGGGGACAGCTTTTAATAACATGTCAGGTATAACAAGTGAGCTTTGTTGAGCATGCAGGACAATCACCTGTAAAGATCTACCTAGGATGACTGCGCTGCTCAAATCCTTATATAGTGGTTGCCTAGTGAGGCTAAGCAAAGCCATAACACCGCAGACGTTCTAAGAATAGAGATTAAGCTAAATCCGCGGCGCTGTGGTCTACTTCCTCCAGTGATAGATAATGGACTAATGAATCCCCGTTCCTAACGCTTGGTAGAGCGACTGCGGCTATATGAGGCGTTAGCGGTCTATACACAGAGGTCTAGGCTCACCGCACGGGAATTGATCATAAGGCCTTATAGTCCCTGTTGCCCAAGCTGCACTGTGAAATTATAGAGAGCCAGCTGGTTGACTCCCCGTTTAAGCATCAACAAGAGCTGCCTTGGTTCAAATCGTAAGACTAATTATCTTATGAGAAGAAAAGAAAATGGAATTCATATATTCATTAAGGAACATTGTTCTAGCCTTGACAAAAGGCACGCTGATATATAGGATTAGACAAAGAGCATTAGACTACTATAACAATTCTAAGTGGCGCATGTGGGTGTTCACCATCATTAGAGTTGCAATTAGATTTAGATAGTCATTATTAGGTCGAGTTCCGGCATATTCGAAATAATCTAGTAGTGAAGTTCTACTTCTGTGAACATGTATGTAAGAAAGGAAATGAAAACCAAAACAATGCTGTTGAAGAAAAGGAAGAAAATACATCAAGGGATGAGGCTAAATAATATAGAACCATAAAGAAGGGAAAGAGATCACTTAGTATCAAATTTAAAGAGCCTGTCTAATTATGAATCGTGTGTGAAGACGAACAGGAAACCTTAGGTCTTAAGATGTTAAGGGCTGGAGTTACTGTGTTGAAGAAAGTTATATAGAACTAAGGGAGGACAACAGCTGATGTGAGACAGTTTTATGTACTCTCTCTGCATGATTTATTAAATCTGACTTATTTTTTAATAATTCATTGTAAATATCGCATTTAACGCAAATTTCCTCGGGGAAGCGTTTGATGTGTCTGTTAATAAAGTGCTGGGTGAGAGACCCTGGAGTCTTATAGTACTATAACCGCTTCTTTGCCGGAAGCTTGGAGCTTGAGACACATAGAAAGCAAATTATTGGCCTCTTGCCTGGATTTTTGATACATACTAATGCCATTGCCTGTTAAAGATCAATCTCTGCCTCATTGGATAATGAGTATCCTTGTCTTTTTACAGGGGGCGCAGACGGTAATGTATCAACGGCGCGGCATTTCTAGGTGACATTTAGTGGTATTAAAGGTGCTCCCTCTTCTGCATCACAGAAAGCAATCACCATATTAATCACCGCAATCCGACGCTGATACTCCTTTTCAACAGTGGAGCCCGGCATAGTCAGGACAGTGTTAATTAAGGTCATATGCTGTAGAGTTATATACCTAGTTCACTCTAGGGCGCCCATCACCTCTTCATCCACTAACTTCCCAGCAAGTTGCCGCTTACAGTTAATTACTGGCTACTCATTCTTATATCATTCTAGATTCTCACGCATGAGCTGGTTATGCTGCCGTTGCCACTCATTCCGGAACTTACATTGTGCCCGTTAATATCTCTGTCTCGTGTGTGTGTACGCTTTCTCACATCTTTTTACACTTTTCAACGCCCGACGGGCGGGGCGCGACAGCTCTTTTGTCACTTTCTTTTGTCCGGGATCAGCGCTGAAATTTTGTTAAAACTGTCTCTCTGCTGTCTTAAAGGCCTGCCTCATCTTGTCACAGAGTTGCTTTCTTCCACCAATGTGCTCCTTTAAAGTACGCACGCATTATATCTCATTGATGCAGCTGGTATCATCTAACTTATATGGTTGTTGGGGATTAATTAACTGGCTCATAGAAGCTGCGAACCGCATCAGTTGCTTTTAAGCTGGCAGTCCCTGAATGATTGCCTAAGCATTAACGTGGATGCCCACGCTGTAGTGTTTTATAAAGGTGTTAATGCTAGCATGCTGTAACATTACATTTTAGAGCTCGTTCATCACGTCCGCTGTTTAATGAAGGTGGCAATGTGAGTAAGGGAGTAACCAGTACGGATCCAGATAAGTGGGGATAATGGGATAACTCATGACTGTCATTAAATGCTTTAGCAGCTCCATAATGGAGGCCATACAGCTTAGTGACCTGTTTAAAACTAGTGATTTCGCCTCCTCACTTTATCTAATATCGCAGGACGCTGTCCGTGAGTTATTCCTCTAAAGCTATACAAATCCCATCGGCTTCGCGCACCGCCTGATAGAACATAAATTGATTGAGAATTTCATCTTTAAGTTTCAGTTCTTGCTGTCTGAGTCTATTTAAAACACTGAGACTATATAAGTTTTTAGGACAGTCCACCACCATCCCTTCTATGGAGAAATTCTTAAATGCTTAAATGCAAAACAACATCCCTAAGAGGAACACGTGGGGACTAAGGACCAAGCTCAGGTCAAAGATGATTTCTAGGATGGGAAACGTATTCCTATTAAAACAATTAGCTACAGTCTGGCATACACCGCCAAACCATTGACGTGAAATAAATGCTGGAAACTCACTGTTCCTTCTTACCTAGAAAGGTCTTGGTAAACTCCAGTGTCAGGTAAATAAATAGTTAAGGGCGCCCTCCTTCCAGATTACGGACCAGGGTCAACAAAAGGTCGCGGTAGCGCAAATTTAGAAGAGCCCCAGGGCGGCTACCGGTGATGGCAGCCAGCTGATAGAAGAGAAGTAGTTAGACTTAAAGCTACCCACACTGAAATGTCATCTCTGTCGTTGATAGTAGCACATGAGCGAACTCCGCCACGTCTTTAATGTACATCATAGCTTTCGGCCAGCGTCCAAGGAGAAGCTTCTTATCTTTTGTGACAATTGCTAGCACCTGTAGATCATCAGCCCAACCTTATATATATAAGTCCATTAGGAATCAGTCGCTTACATCCAGAATCTTAATAATGGTGTCCTTACCGAGCCCATGCCTAACCTCTGCCTTGTACACTAGATGCCACCACTTCTAGAAGGTCTCCAGTGAGCTCTTATATTTTATTCCCGCTGTTCAACGTCCCTTCTTCCCCTATCGCCAATCACATCGCCAGGAGAAAAGGGCCTTTAGGAAACGGACTGTCTCCTCTGAGTCAGAAAGCTAGTGCAAATGTTCGATGGGGTCATACTTTCCATTATGGCAGAATCTGGAGAAAAGATCTATCCGTTAGCACTAGATTTGACATTAAGAAGCGACCTTTTTTACCAATCCTAATATTTCTGTGTCTCATCCAACTTATCCTGAGTCCTCGGACTGTAGCGTTTCTGTCGCAGATGTGAGATATCAAGACATTCAGCCTCTTGAAGGTAGTATTCCGCGGGGAGCTCCCAGCTCTCCTCATCATCCAGGATTAAGTCATTCTAAGAATTATGATCTGAGTCATCACCACTGCCTGGCTCAGATGCACAGTCTGAGTCATCGGTAGCGTCATCAGAGAAGACGTCCTGCAGATCAGTGCCCTGGTCGCTATCATCGTTAGATATGATTGATTAGGAGTGCCGCATGACGGCCAAATGGTGTGAGGTGAAATAAATATGAAGGACCAAGCAGGAAAATAGAGCTAGAGCCTCTCCAGAGGTGTTAGAAATGGTAGGGAATGATGAGCTGATGGTGTAAGTCTCTAGGAGTGAAAGGAGGATGTAGGAGAGGGCCTTAGACGCTTTATAGAAATGGAGGGAACAGGACGGTTAGGGAGCCAGAAACTGATTCTTCCTTAAGGAAATGAGGTGTGGTACACTTAATTACAGAGCTCGTGCTTGGGTCTTACTCCGTACACTCTTTGATTCTTTCTTGGTCGGATAGCTAGTCCATAAAAGGCTAGGTAGTAATCATAGATCCTAAAAGAATAAAAATGATTAGTGGGGATAGTTTTGCCTAGCCAGCTATGGACTAGCGCCCTGGTCCAAAAAAGAATCAAAGAGTGTAATTATAAGAGCAAGGAAGAAGCCCTCCAGCAGCAGTAACGTGGATGGATCAACGGGTGGCGTCAGGGGCAGGGCACCCAGGCACCAGGGACAGCCGACTGGAAGGGTCGTGGTGGTAAAGACGGACAGCCGTGGGATTAATCGCACGTGACGCCAAGGCCGTTGATGGTTAGCACGACTCGTAAAACGGCGTCAAAAGTAGCCGTTTTTGGCCGCCTGCTAACCGTTTCATCGTTAAATGGAGGTAATTATTAGCCTGTTTACTAAGTATTATATAATAAAAATATATTCACTAGATTCCTAGAAATTTAAGCTATCTAGGGATACCGCTCCCATCTCTATAGGCCTACTGGGGGGTGGAGTTATTTAGTAATTAATAAATAAATAGAGTAGATACCTTACTATTCAGGCCCCTACTACTACTAGATAGGTGCCTGAGGCATCCGCCCTATATGGGTGGTGGCCTAATTAGGAATAGACTACCCGCAGGCCATTCTCTTGGCATACCCCAACAAAAAATATGGCTAACCCCTACCCCCCTCAGCTCTCTGAATATTCAATATTTTTAAATAGGAATATGACCATTAGAAAGCTCTTAATTCAACGAATAAAATGGTGTATTTATCGATTCATAATATGTAATATTCATGGAGATAGAGGGTGGTACAACTCTGGCAATGTACCACCCCTTAACCCTAGGAATGCCAAGACCACTTTACTATGCGTACCACCTAGGTGGTACGTTGCGGAATAAGGTCTAGGAATACTTTAACCCTTAATAACTTAGTGAATATTAGAGCTATTAAAATAAGAAGAGTACCACTAGACTCCTGTTAAAAAATAGAATATAATAAACCCCTCTCTGATTAGTCAGCCTATACTTTATAAAAAATTTCCTATTTAGGTAATTAATAGGCTATTTAGTAGCTACTAGATAATAAAAATATATTCACTAGATTCTGAGAAATTTAGGCTATCTAGAGATACCTCTCCCACCTCTATAGGCCCACTGGTGGTGGAGTTATTTAGTAATTAATAAATAAATAGAGTAGATACCTTACTATTTAGGCCCCTACTACTACTAGACAGGTGCCTCAGGCAAGCTCCCTGTATGGGTGGTGGCCTAATTAGGAATAGACTACCCGCAGGTCATTCTCTTGGCATACCCCAACAAAAAATATGGCCAACCCCTACCCCCCTCAGCTCTCTGAATATTTAATATATTTAAATATAAATATGACCATTAGAAAGCTCTCAATTCAGCGAATAAAACGGTGTATTCATCGATTCATAATATATAATATTCATGGAGATAGAGGGTGGTCCAAATCAGCCTATAGACCACCCCTTAACCCTAGGAATGCCAAGACCACTTTACTATGTGGACCACCCGGGTGGTCCATCGCGGAATAAGGTCTAGGAATGCCAAGACCATTTTACTATGTGACCTACCCGGGTAGGTTGTTGCGGAATAAGGTCTAGTAAAGGATATATAAGGATACTCATTTTATGTACTTAGATAGTTCTTTATAATTAATAAATATTATTAACCTATAGTTACTAAGCATTTATTACTCTCTTAATTATTACACACTTATTTATATATCTCTTACTTAATTAAAGAAGTATACATACTTCTTTAGCCTTACTTCTCTCTTTGTTACCTTACTATGCTCTTAAGCATCCCTTAGCTTATAGGAGCACCCTAGTTACTATTAATGCCCTTGGATTAGGGTCACAGGTCAGTATTTTCAGGCTTGACTCACAGGTTATAGGCATAGGTACCATTGCGAGATCCCAGGGTGTGACACTCTGCTGCTTATAGCTAATCATTAAGTTATTTTAGGGGTCTAAAGTAGTTAGGGTAATACTTATAGTAGTCCTAAATAAGTATTAGTATATACTTAAAATTTTATATAGGATACTATATATTATCCTTATCATGCCTAACCTAATAAATATAATATTAGAGCTTCTAGTAATAGAGCTGTGAAGTAATTACTTCCTAGACTTCTTATTTATCCTATCTATTAACTTTAATTAGTGGTTAGGGGTCTGTAAGCTAACTAGTTAAAGGCTCTATTATTACTATAAGATAAAGCTTTTCTAGGGTAAATACTAGGTATACCTATATTAATAGTAAGTTAAGCTTAAATAAATTACCTACCTTCTTAATAATCCTAAATAGGCTAGTGGCCTAGTTACTAAGCTTTTTACTTAGGTATCCTAAATCCTAGTCCTTTATAATAACTATTACTATATCTTTAATATTAAACTTAGCCTCCTAGTAATATCAGTCTGCCTACTACTTCTATTATTACTAGGTGTAGGTGATCTGCTCCTAGGTAAAGTTCTAAACCTCCTCTAATTATCTTATATAGTCCTAGGCTTATTAAGCCTCTATAGTGTCCTCCTTAGGTAGGTTAGTAGGTCTCTAGTTAAAGGATATCTAGGGTTTATAGCCTTATTCTAGTAAGAAGGGTAATATACTAGTTAACTTATATAATAGGACTATATTAGTATGGTCTATTATTAGCAGTAGCTTAGGCTAATTATCTTAGAAATAGTTAATAAATAGCTAGAGGTGCTAAGTAATATATTAGTTAGTTACCTCTATACCTCTATTTATCTATAGGTAGTAGCTAGAAGATAGCTTAAGCTTTACCTAGAGGATATGATAGAGCTTATTCTAGAAATCTAATATAAACTATCCTCTATAGTCTAATATAATACTATTTAGCAGACCTATCTAGGGATATACTTACTATAGGTAGAGTATAGCTATCTCCTTTACTAATATAGTCTTATAATAGGGAATAGAGATACCTTACTTTCCTATCTAGTCTATAACTACTAGAATAGAGTTAAAACTGCTCCTTAACTTAGGGAAAGACCTAAAGTCTATACTAATATACTACTATAGGTAGCTTAGTATAGAGAGTAGCTATAGAAGCCCTAGGGGTAGATCCCTCTAAGTCTTTATATACTTATAGATAAGATAGTTATTAATATATTACTCTATATCCTTCCTCTATAAGGGCTAGTAGTAATAAGTATATAGTAAGTAGTTTATCTTATCCTTTCCTAGGTGCACTGTAGAAGGTTATTAATAGATATTATTAAGTAGTTATACCTAAAGATCTGTCTTATTAGGGATAATAAGTTATTCCTTAAAGAGTAATTATCTATTTAATAAGGTCTAGTTATTATCTCCTTCCTAGGCCTTCTAGTAATACTTATTAAGCTTAGGAGACTCCTAATTAGCCTAGAGGAGATAATCTATAAGCTTAAGCTCTAGGGTAATAGGGGCTACCTTAACTAATAGTTTAGGCTAAATAGGATAGACACCCTCTTTAAGACTCTCTAGTCTTAGTAGAATATAGTAATAGTAGTCCTTACTAGGTATGTTATCCTTTCTAGTAAGGATATCTATAAGTATATTCTACTTACCTAGGCAGTAGCAGATAAGGAAGTAGAATTATAGAGGAACTCTACCTAATAGGCCTATTAAGAGTTTAGCTTTTTTATTATTATAAAATATTCTAGTATATAATGTAGGACTAGTTAATTATTACTTATAACTACTTAAATTAATAAAATGTATACATCCTGTTTTTTATATCTTATTATTAGAACCAGCACCAGCTAACACTAAACTCACTTAAAATATGGAAATTAATAATAATAATAAATAAGAATATAAAGTTAAAAAAATCTTAGGACACTAGAAAGTTAGTAGCAGACTACTTTACTTAATAAAATAGAAAGGTTATGATACCTTAGAAAACATATAGGAACCTATCTTAAACTTAATAGGTTACCCTTAGTTAGTGAAAGAATTCTACTAATAGATAGATTAAAGTTAGCCTAGAAGGAAGGGGAATTTAGTATCTAAGTTAGACTAGGATTATCTAATATAGTAGTAAGTTAAGCAGCCTCTTACTTATTAGTAAGATAGTCTAGCTCCTAGAGATCCTTAATACTTAAGGGATCTTCCTTATCTAATTAATCTATTATAATAGTATTATAATCTAACATCTTATTACCACACTCTTTAAGAAATTATTATTATTTAAATAAGTAAGTAACCTTTACTAAAATTTAGGCCTACTTAGCTAATACCTTAGTAAGTTAATTTTAAACTTATTATTTATTTTATTTTAAATTATTCTACTCCTTATTATTATAAAATTACTTTTTATACTTATAACTATAATAGGTGTAAGCAGTATAGTTATAACTCTTTAAATCTATAATATAAGGAAGGCCTTTTAAAAAATAGTGTTTATAGGAATTTTTAATAATATAACTATTCTCTTTAATTTTATTAGCTTACTAAATATGCTCTTAAAATTAGTTATAAATAGAAATATAATAAGGTATAATAAGTTATTAGGAAAATAAGAAAAGAAGTTAATAGGAAACTCACCTAAATAGGGGACACTATAAATTTATGATTATTAAGGGATGATAATCCTAGAAGAGGGGGATTATATTATAGCACCCTTATTAGTAACTATACCAGGCAGAATCAGGCAGTTAGGGGAAATGGATATTCTTATTATAGAGAATTATAATTTACTTATTTAATACTCTTTATAGCTATTATCTAGCAAGCAGCCACATCATATAATTAGGAATACTATTTATTATATTATAAATAGTATATAGGATGGTATATAAGGTACTATAGGAATACCATAGATAGTATACAGAATAGTATACTTAGTAAAGGATATATAAGGATACTCATTTCATATACTTAGATAAGTTCTTTATAATTAATATAAGTCATTAATCTACAGTTACTAAGCCCTTACTCTTCTCTTAAGTGTTATATACTTATTTATATATCTCTTACTTAATTAAAGAAGTATACATACTTCTTTAGCCTTACTTCTCTCTTACCTACCTTACTATGTTCTTAAGTAATCATGGCTTGTAGGAGCACCCCAGTTACTGTTGATGTCCTTAGAATAAGGTCATAGGTTAGTACTTCCTAGGCTTGATTCACAGGTTACAGGTATAGGTACCATTGCGAGATCCCAGGGTGTGACAACTAGTTTTAATAGGATCCTAGGTAGATTAGGGGTGTGATAGTAGGAAGTGAATAGACATAGTAGATAGATAGGGTAGGGTATAGTAGATAGGTAAATCATACCAGATAGATAGGCGCATGTACTAGAAAAATACCAGGGATCCACAGGTCTTCAGTAGGGGGGACACCCTATGGCGGCGGGGGGTGTCCCCGGTGAGCACCCTCTATAGACTGCTGTAATAAGGATATAGGGGAGGGGGAGTGCAGGAGTATGGGAGTGGTAGGAAATGCTGAGGTTTTAGAAAGATCTTAGGTATAGTAGCTAATCTGCCTAGTCATGAATCATGATTGGGTGAGCAGCCGTGGGAGTGGTGATACCGCATGTGGCGGGCGGTGCAGTCGAGAGTGGAGGCCGTTTGGTGACCCCCCCTTCCCCATGATTTTTTACCCACAACTCCCGCGGATACAGCCGGACTTGGTATAGTAGCCTATGCTAAAGCTTGCGGAGTCGATGATAGATTGCATAATATTAAAAAAATAACCCGTAGATCAATTCACCAATTCCTTCATGTTAACTACACATCATGTCAAAAACAAACTAAGCACCGACCCGGACCCCGGGTACGAGCTGATCCAATGGCTTAGTGAGATAATCTCTAACTGCCTTGATTGGAGGAGTGAAGAAATACTCGCCCCCTTGTTGAATGACCCAGTCCTTTCTTCCCAGATCAACGTCGGTTGTAGTGGCTTTTTCTCCATCCCAGAGACTAATATGCTTGTCGGGGTGATCCTCGCGACGTCTCTGTCCAATAAAGGCATCCATACCTGGTCCTACTTCCCCTGTGGCAGTTTTGTGCTCAGGGAAGTAGTGATTACTTGCCCAACCTGGAAATTTGATTAGCTAGCTTATGCAATGCCAGATGGTATCTGAACATACGAGTCATCATAAAGTTATATCCACTACGAATATCGCTCTGGTAGCAGGCAAACAGAATTCCACGATGACCAGCTGAGAGTCCCTGCATTCTCTCGTCTGGAACCACTTCAGGGCCGTATGTAATACCACGACGTATAATCACGTTATCGTCTTCTTCGCCCGCCAATTCGAGATCCTTGCGTGGTCGCATTTTCCGAGTGTGTGCCCCAAACGGGCACAATTTGTAATCTTCAATCGGAGAATAATCAAAGTCATTTCGGAAGGCATTTTCTTCGTTATCGTGCTCTGGATCCAGTTGCACAGGAGCACCTGGAAGATGATGTGTTAGAATAACCATATAATGTTAGTATTTGATGTCAAGCAAGCTTACCACTCTTCCATCGCCCCATTAAATGAGCTGCTAGCTTTTCAGCGCCATTTGGCCCCTGGAATCCCTTTGTGTTTTTCGCTGCCTCCTCGCACCATCTGGAATTATTAGCTCCTTGATTTGCTTCTAGATATAGAGTTACATACTGTTCAAACTCTGGGACCATCTGGCGCAGATGACGGAAAACAAGAAAGCTGCCGTCTTCCATCCAATCGGCCTGTCGCATGTGGTCTCCTTTGTGTTTAACAAAAATATATCTGAGTAGTTAGTGATGGGAATCGACAGATTGGATTAAACTTACCCTGGAGGCACAAAATCTGGATCACCGTCTCTCCGCGTCAGAGACTTGAGCTCGTCATCCAACCCTTTGACCTGGGGTTGGGAGATGTGATCTTCGAAGCCAAAGCTATAACAAACGGTAAGCGATTTCAATATTTACTATGTGAGATGGGATGAGATAGTCCATACTGCTCCTTGCCACGATTGACCGCACCTCTTCGGCGATTTCCGTGTATTCTTTTCACGATTTGAATACTTGCCTGTTGCGACTTTTTCGGATCAATCTCAACATCTTCCCGTGTCGGATCAAGTCTATCTGGCTTGACGACTCCAGCGTGGAACCCAAACGCCTTCTCTGTCTCCTTGACCTTCCGCTTGACTGCCTTCTCTGACTCGGCAGCGACAAGAAAGACTCCATGAATACGCCAGCCATGAGAGTCCGGGTCATGAAAGTTTGCTGGGGGCTTGAACTCAGGCAGAATCTGGTCGGGGTCATCCCATCCTTCATATATGAGGTCCTCGTACATGCCCTTTTTGAAAAGATCCCCTTTGGTAGAGGTGATCCCAAGCTAAAAAGAACGTCAGAAACTCACATACATAATCTGTCTAAGTGCAGCCAACTAACCTTTTCCAGACCCTTCCAGGAAAATGAGATATTCACAGCAGGAAAAGACAGCAAACCCTTTGGCTTTTTGAGATCGATCTCATCCTCCACGCCGTTATGGAGTTTCTTCAACTCAACAGACTCGATGAACTCTTTTGCTTGGCGAGCGGTGGTGATCTTGTCAGCGAACGGCTTCAGCTGATCTTTGAATTTGTCGACATCAGTAATCTTGAAAAAGACAAAGGACTCATATTCTTTTGGGAAACGTGGCCTGAGGTTTCAGCAAGTGCTCAAGAGTATACGGATTGTACTATTACCATATGTCACACTGAATATTGTCAAGATTAAATCCAGGCATGTTGAGACTTCGTAGCAGCGATGAGCCTTGATCAAATCGTCAGTTGGTCATTGATAGACAGGAAAAGGCGAAGTATCCAACTCTACCGGTCCTGAAGCAATATATAATTCTTCTATTGACACTGATGTGGTTGGAGGAATGCATGTGATCAGTAGAGCCAGGAAATATAGCGCGAACCTCTAGGCATCATCGTTTTGTGTAGCAGTGTGTAATCTTGCTAATATGATAGGTGAGAACAGGATCCAGTACTGAGCCATAAACTTTGTATGATATTGCTTAATGCTTTTCCAAATATTGAACCACGTAGTTTCCATGGCCCAAGAAACCTCATTGCTCATATACGAAGTCTAGATTTTGAACTACAAGATAACTTTTTATTTCATCGTCACTGTTTGCATTGATGATAAAACTAACAAAGAAGGTTCAATGTAACCCACCAAAAGGCTAATGTAGGATAAGGTTATCGATGTCAGTCTGACAGTATGTAAAAGAAGCAGGTATCTTGGGTCGAGACCATATCTTGCGCCACTTACTCATAATTAATATTAAGTGGTTGGTTGTGAAGATAAGCTTCACCCAATCAAAGTATACCAAGAACCAAGTTCCTACCTGTCATTTCGGGGTCCAGATGTCAGATTGTCTTCTCCGCATTCATCGCGAAAGTTAAAATCGTTAAAGAAATGATGACACCTCACGAACTTAGAGTAGAGTAGCTTACATTGAATAAATTCATTCCAAATCATAGAGTTTAATCGTGAATCTGCGAGGAAGAGAAAAAGAATTTGATATCAAAATGATCAAGCTCTAGATTTAGTCAATGATTCATAATTACCAGTTCTTCGAAAGAGCTATGATGACATGTCGGAATAGTTTTCAACCTGACCTAAACCTCCGGCCCCAACTTTATCATGGAATATTCAAAGTGTTGAAAAGGAGACAGGTTGCAGCTCTCTGACTATCAACTGCGTGATCCCGAATCTCCTACCAACTACTCCTTTCTCTAATATTCCTGCATGTTAAAGTTGCTTCGATCAATTTATATTTTCCTTTCACGGAGCATCAGCGCATTAATTATGCACCCCATTAAAGATAGCACAATGAAAATCTATCAAGTCCTCATTCTGGCCATCGCCAGCTATGAAGTGGCTGGAATGAGCCCCTTAATGGCCGAGTTTCTTCGGGCGGAACTTGACATTCCTGCGCAAGACGCCGGCATATCCACCATCCAAGGCCAATCTCCACCCTGGAATGGGAAACCACTCAATCGCAAGGACTGGGTACTCGACTGTAGCAGCTCTGCAGGAGTTGGACACGGTTGCTACAATATCCGCGATGGAGACAATGAAACGTTCTGGTTGTCCCAACACTCAGAGTCCGGTCTCAGTTGGGTCACTGTCGATCTGGGAAACACTTACAATGTCAGCGCCATCTCGGCCTTGCCTCGTCAAGATGGAAGTTCTGAAGGATTCATCGTTCAGCATAGCGTGTACCTGAGTTCGGATTTGCTTGATTTTGGTGATAGAGTCGCGTATGGAACGTGGTACTCGAACAAATATTTGAAACTTTCCATCTTCGAGCCAAAGGCTGCTCGATATGTTACCCTTGCTGCCGAAAATTCGAAAAGAACCAGCCTGTGCGATTTACACGTGTATCACACCCCATATGCGATTCCTCAGAAACCAAATGCTGGGGTGTGGGGACCAACGATTGATCTTCCCCTGACTCCCGTTTCCTCTGCAAATGACCCGGAGGGAAATATCATCCTGTGGTCGTCTTGGGCCAGGGATCAATTCCATGCGTCTCCCGGTGGAAAGACATCAACGGCAATCTGGGATCCTATCAAACAGATTGTCACCAACCGTACCGTTTCTAACACTAAGCATGATATGTTCTGTCCCGGCACAGCAATGGATGGGTACGGAAATATTGTTGTCACGGGTGGCAATGACGCAGCACAGACTAGCTATTACAATGGAACGGACTGGCTTCCTGCTGGCAAAATGAACATCCGACGGGGCTATCAATCCTCGTCTACACTTTCCGATGGACGTGTGTTTGTCATCGGTGGTTCGTGGAGCGGAGGATCGAGAAAGTCCAAAGATGGAGAGGTGTATGACCCTGATACTCAGGAATGGTCTCTTCTCGAGGGCTGCGATGCGCAGATGATGTTGACCGATGACAGTGAGGGTCCCTGGCGAGCAGACAACCATGGCTGGATCTTTGGCTGGAAAAATAACTCCGTCATCCAGGCTGGTCCTAGTATTGCCATGAACTGGTTTGACACTCTCGGGGATGGACACACGATACCCGCTGGCAAGAGGAGCAAGAATGCAAAGGATGCCATGTCGGGGAGTGCAGTCATGTATGATGCTGTCCATGGCAAGATCCTTGCCTGCGGTGGTGCTCCGGACTACGAATACACTGATGCGCATAACCAGGCCTATATCATCACCATCGATGATCCATTTGGCAACGTCAAGGTAGAAGAAATCAAGAATGCAACTGGATCGGGAATGAACTACGCTCGGACATTCCACACTGCTGTGGTTCTTCCTGACGGAAAGGTCTTCATTGCTGGAGGCCAAGTTCATGGAATTGCGTTTGATGAAAACACAGTCCAGTTCACCCCAGAGCTCTTTGACCCAGAGACCAAGAAGTTCTACCCCATGCAGACAAACAATATGATCCGTGTTTATCACACTGTTTCGATGCTCCTTGCTGATGGCCGAGTGCTCAATGGAGGCGGCGGCCTTTGCGGCAACTGCATGGCCAACCACTACGACGCCCAAATCTTCACACCTCCATACCTCCTAGATAGCAATGGAAAAGAGCGAACTCGACCGGAAATGGCACTCATATCTAGCAGTGAGCTGTTTGTCGGCGAGACAATACAGATCTTTACAAAGAACAAAATAAAGAAGGCATCTCTGGTCCGACTTGGCAGCGCAACTCATACTGTGAATACAGACCAGCGACGAATCCCACTCAAGTTAAAAAAATCCTATCGAAAATTCCACTACTCGATTGATCTACCTGATGACTCAGGCATTCTCCTTCCGGGTTGGTGGATGCTGTTCGTGATTGACGATAAAGGGGTTCCTAGTATTGCCGAGTATGTGCGTATCCAGCTACCTACACGGAAGACCAGTCCAACATTAAGTCTGGAAGGAGCTATGGTGGAAGATGATAAAGACCAGCTGGACAGAGCGCAGAGTATTCTCAAGCAGCTGATTGCCTTCAGCATTGGATATTGGCGGTCGTGGAAGCCGGGTTTGATGACTCAGATATAAATCCTCTGTTAACGCGTATGGTGGATGTACGAACCAAAACATCAAGTGCACTTAGTTTAAGGGGAAAAGCTATCAGAATGTTATTAATAGTAGCTGTCTTCTACGACGTTCGACCTCGTTACCGCCTGGTCGCTGTGGCATCTACATGGATCGTGACAAGGCTTCTATCTGTAAGTAGCTATTGATATGATCTTGTAATGAAGCAGACCTCTCAACTATCATTTCCTATTATTGTCAATATACTAAAAAGCTTAAGCTTGATCCTTGTTTAGAAGGCCAGCCTTTCGAAAGCAGTATGTATACACTTTCTATAAGTCTATAAAACAAATACCGGGTTCAGGTTCAACCTTAAAGAGGGGTCTCATGTATTAAAAGTGGCACTATTCTAAAGAGGGCTTTTTCAAGATTTAAATAATACTTTTCTTTTTTTAATATCTCTTAATTTAAGAAATTAGTAAGAATTTAAAACTTTATCCTATTTTCTATTTAAAACTCAAGTAGCGTTGCATACCCAACCGGCGGAACCCGCCCCCAACCCGTCAAATACCCGCGATGGGGCGGGTTAGGGGCGGCAGCTAGGACCCATCCTGGGGGTTGGGTTTTAGGGGTCAACCCGCTGTGGGTTAGGGAAACCCATTAGGGTAGGGTGGGGCAGGTTTAGTGGGTTGGGGGCCCTGATAGGTTTTTTTAGCTTAGTAATCTATAAAAAGTCATTTATTCTATTTTTTTTTAAATAAATATATAGAGATATATTTAATATTAAATATATCCATTGAAAATGTAGTGAGATATTTAAGTTTATTTAAATTGTCATGGTATGGTATAGAGGTTGTTAAAATATATATATATATATAATAACTAATGAAAACAACTACTCAGTGGCGAACCCCCCCTACCTCTGCAGTGGTTCCCGCATCTTACAGTTATCAGAATCTTATATTTAACTTCACACTGAATTAATTGAGCCTATATTTAGCTTCCTTTCACCCCATTATGGCTGAGTATGGTGGGTGGAAGGAAGAAAGGGGCTCCTATTAAGGTAGCTAATTACCTAAATAAGTGGTTAGACAGTGATAACATAGGTCCTGGATATACACTCCTAATAGATAATAATTAACATGCTAATACAGGCTATCTCTATTATATAGCTACATAGTTAAAGTAATCTACTAAGAATAATAGTATAGTTCCTACTATAGGCACTTTCACTAGCTTTATAAAGGCCATAATAGAGTTAATAGAGTTAATTTATAATAATACCACCACTACTACTACTGCCACACCTCTAGAAAAGGAGATTATACAGATAAAAGCTATACTAAATAGCCTTCTAAAACACATTACTAATGTAGTTAAAATAGCTATTAGAATACCTCTAGCTACAGCTTTATAAGGTATGTTATACTAGGACCAGTTAATAGCTTATATATTATCTACTAAGTCATCCCTAGTCTTTAGATAGAGGAGATACATTCCTATTAGTATATCAGTCCCTAGTAACTAATTCTCTAGTTCCTCCTTATCTATAAGCCCTACTCCTATCCTCCTATTATAAGAAGACCTTAAGCTATATGTCTATAGAATAGCTAGAGAGATTATTAATCTACTATATTATTAGAAAGAGCAGGAAATTATTAACTATGTTAACTAGGCTGTCTAGGAATCTAGTAATAACTAGATTAGACACCATAGGTTCTTAACTGTGTGGGTGTTGCCTAGTAGTAATATAATCCTTTAAGCAGATAGCTTAGAGGACACTAAATAGTTAACCTACTCTGCTATCTAGTATAAGGTCTTTAGTGATAGTATAGTATTAAAGAGGCATACCTAGAAGGTTATTATAAAAGGCATTAATACTGAGCTTAATTTAACCTAGGTGCTGGCCTAACTAAAGTCTAAAAATACTATATAACTAGCAGCCACCCCTACTAAGATCACCTATATTAGCTAGATCCTAAGCCAGTGGTAGGTAGAGGAGCAGAAGCTTTAAAATACTAACTTAGTAGTTAAATTTAATAATAATTAGGCTGCTAATACTGCTATCATATATAGCTTAGTACTATATAGTAGGAACTATAAATACACCTATTATAATAACTCACACAATCTCTAGTAATACTTTAATTATTAGGGATATAGCTATATAGCCTAAAACTATAAGTATCCATCCCTCTATATATACTATATGGAGGAATATAATACTAAAAAATATCTAATAGCTAGAGATCATAACCATGCTTAGTATATAAACTATAAGAAAGAAAAGAGATAGAATACCACCTACTTTACCTTTAACTAGAGTTACCCTATCTAGTAAGAATAACTTATTAAAGCCCACTAGAACTACCTAACAGGCCCAGTCCTCTATAAAGTATCCTCCTAGCTTAAAACTACCACTAAGGTACCTTCTCTAGAGGAATAAACTTAGGAACCTACCCCTGTAGAGGCCTCCAGGACTTAAAGAATAAAGCTAAAACATTCTACTACTTAAATTAAGGCTGTACCTACTAAGCCTACTAAGACTAGGCCTACTAAACTTACTAATACTAGACCCCAGTTATCTACTAAGAGGTATTAAAGTGGCTAACCCTAAGAATAATAATTAGCTATAGTAAGGAATATTATAGTAAGCTGATCCTAATCTTAAGCAGCTCCTAAATTATATAAGAAGTAGAAGAATATTATACTAGAAGAAGCTAATATAAGCAGTGGCCTACTTAACTAAATTATAGTAGATTAATACCTTAGAGAAACCACTAGTAATACTAATACTAAAGCTAGTAAAGATATCACCTACTAGACTCCCTAGGGGATTAAGATAATTACCTTAAAATATACTTCTTAGGGTAAAGGCATTACCCCTACTACCCCTACTATAGATACTGCCCCCACTATTACCTTAGAGAACCTCTAAAAAATGGGGAAGTAACACTGAAACTACAGCCTCCTAGATATATCTAATGGTAAGGATAGTAAAGATATATTAACCTTATCTAGTGCTACTACTAGAGAGATACCAGATCTCCCTATAGGCTCTAATAACTAGATTAACTATTCCTAATAGATAGTTTCCTATAGCTCTGCATTTTATAGGCTAACTACTGGAAATCTAGGGAGAAAGTCATGGTGTACCTTTTTAGTAAGGAAGAGGTAAAAGACCTAGAGATACTAGCTATCTAGGAACTAAGTATTAATAAGTATACTAAGCTAGTTATAATATACTTATAAGCCCTAGGAGGCTGCTACTATATTCTCTTAAAGCCTATAAATAAGCTGGCTACTGAGATAAATCTACTAAGGGTTTATATATATATTAGTAAATGCCTTAATCTAATAACATAGAAAATCCACTACTATTTAAATAACCTTAGTTCCCTTACTCTCTATACTAATATAGGGGTGATTAATATCTATAATACCTATAACCCTAGACTAGAAAGCTAATAAACCCTAGTCCTTACTATACTAAGCTAAGCTCTCTATATACTAGGATAATATATTATTATAGGAGACTTTAACCTCCACTACCTACTCTAGGCTAATCCCTCTTATCACCACTACTATAAAGAAGCCGCAGAGCTGGTAGAACTGGCTAATAATTTCTAACTAGAACTTCTAACCCTATAGGGCACTACTATATATAAGAAGGCCCACTATAGAGGCGTTAACCATACTATAATTAACCTCACATAGGCCACCCTAGAGGTGGTAGACTACTTAGTATACTATTAACCCTAGAGAGAGTGGTATACAGCTACAGACTATATCCCTATCCTTACTAAATTAGAGGTTAGGGTTAGATAAGTGCCAGAACACCACTAGATAAAGTAGTAGGATACTAATTAGGATATATATCTAAAAGCCCTAGTAGCTATCCCTCTACCTCTTAACCTACTTAAATACCCTAAGCAGCTAGATGCTGTAGTTACCTATCTTATTAAAATAATTAACTAAGCCATGAAGGATTTAGTGCTAGTAGTATAGATTATACTATTTTCTTATATAGGACACACCCCTAAGCTTATAGCTTTAAAGAGAAAGGTTTAATAGCTATAGTAATAGGCCCAGAGCAGATATACTACTAATATTAAGGCTTTTAGAAAAGCCTATTATAAGCTTAGCAGATAGACAGCTAAAGCTATAACTAATACTTACTGTTCCTAGGTTAAAGAAGGCACAGTATCACCTAATAGGTTTTAGAAATTAGCCTAGTGGGCATACTACTATAGGGCCCTATAGGTCACCTATATACCTACCCTAATTATAGGTAATTACTACTATAAAACGCCTGAAGAAAAGGCTATAATTCTTAGGGAAACACTACTACCGCAGCCACTAGATATAGATCTCTCTAATCTTAATAGACACTAGTATCTGCTGCTAATCTGAACCCCTATACTTACTAAAGAAGAGGTCACCTAAGCTATTCTCTAAGCTGTACTAAATAAAGCCCCTAGACCTAATAGCATACTAAACCTTACCCTATAGAAATCTATTAGGGTCCTACTCCTATTCCTAACCTACTTCTTTAATACCTACCTCTAGATAGGATACTGCCTATAATACTTTAAAGTCTCCACTACTATTATCCTTTAGAAGCTAGGGAAGGATAACTACTCCTCCCTAAAATCATACCACCCTATTACTTTACTAAGTATGATTAGTAAAACCCTAGAATCTATGATAGCTATATATTTAAGCTATCTAGTTAAAGAATATAACCTCCTCCTATAGATATATATTAGTAGCTGCTAGGGCTACTCCTATAAGTATATAATCTACCTCCTCCTAGAGTAGATATATACCTTATAGTAAATAGATACCTAGGTAGCTAGTTTACTTACCCTAGATGTCTCCAGTACCTTTAATAATATATCTTACTAGTACTTACTCTATAACCTCTATAAATAGTATGTCCTAATAGATATAATTACTTTAATTACCAGCTTTCTTACTGACTAGACCACTGAGATAGTGCTGATGGAGGGATCTATAGGCTGTAGTACAGTCTATATAGGAATCCCCTAGGGTTCTCTATTATCCCTAATCCTTTACCTATTCTATAATACTAATCTTATTAATAACATCCACGCTGCTTACCTAGGAAAGGCCTTAGTCATGGGTTATATTAATAATATCTACATCCTTATATAGAATAAGAACGCCGTAGTTAACTACTGCTAACTAGAGAAGATTCACTATATTACTAAATAATAGGAATCCTACCATACTTCCTACTTCACCCCTATAAAATATAGCCTAATCTACCTCTACTAACACTACCACACTGTACTGAAACCTATTAGGCCTACTAATATAGTTCTAAAGATCTAAGATATAGAGGTTAAACCTACTAATATACTGTACTACCTTAGTGTGTAACTAGATAAGCACCTTACTAGTCTAAAGTAACTAGTATACTATAAGGAGAAAGCAGTGGCCCTTACTGCAGCGCTCTCCTCTATTATAGGGTTAACCTAGGGGGTCTTACTACTCTAGCTCTAGTATATATATACTACTATACTATAGCTATAGATATCCTATACCTACTCTGCCTAGCACCTCTAAGCTAATATTTATAGCTTTAGGTATATCACCACTGCTACTATAAAGATTATAAACTCTATTCAGTACTAAGTACTGTACTAAATTACTAGTACTTTCTAAATAATATCCTAAGCTATACTAGAGATATGCCTCTATATTCCCCCTATACTAATTACCCTAGCCTAGACTGTAGAGGAATTATACCTCTATATAATGACCTCCCCACTACAGGCTATATTATATAAGATCTGGTAAACTAGTCAGTAGCCTACCCCAGTCAGATCTATAGATCACTAGTATAGTGACCCCTAAACTAACCTATTAACCTTACTACTGCACTGTCTAGAGGCTTAGCTACCCACTAGTCTTAACTAGCTAGAGATTATCTAACCTTACATTATACCCCTATAGTGGGAAGGCCTATGAACCTATATCTCTAGCTCTTAAGAAGAGGTACTAGAGACCTATAAAGTAGTTCTCTAAGGTTAATAGGGACTAGTCATAGTAGTAGTATATACTAATAGCAGTGCCACTAAAAAAGGAGTAGGAGCTATAATAATCTCTAATATTAGATAGGACCAGGCCTACTTATCTGTAGCTACCATAGTATATAAGGCAGAGCTAGTTAGTATTTAAATGGCTCTATAACAGCTACTGAAGACTAATAACCCTATTAAGATATATCTCACAGTGGGTCCCCACTAAGCTTATATCTTTATTAATAACTAAGCCATTATTTAAGCCTGCCGCTCCCCTAGTATAATATCTAGCTAATATATTATCATGTGTATTATACAGTTGCTTAACTAGCTTTAGGAATCTGGCTAGTAGATCTGCATTTAGTAGATCCCTAGCTATAAGGGCGTGTATAGGAATAAGAGAGCTGATATAGCTGCTAAAGACACTACTAATATACTAGGATGCCTATCTAGATTAGCACTCTAGGCTAGCTAATGCTAATTCCTTAAAGCTAGTGCTAATAAGTAATGGAAATAAGATTAGACTACTAATAAGCACAGCTTTATCCTATAATGCCTCTACTAGGAACCTACTTAGGCTGTCCTTCAGCTCCATACCACCCTCTAATAGGCTGCTAGCTTAGTAATTATCTAAATACAGACAGGCAAGATAGCCCTTACTAAGTACCTTAGCTATATTTATATAGTTAAAATGATAGAGTGCCTATATAGCCACCCCTATTAGGATACCTAACATATTCTTATGTCCTGCCCCCAGCATGCTAAAGCTTGGCTTAGTACACTAAAGTGGGGATCCTCATAGATAAGGGACTATTAGGACTATCTTACTTAGCCTAATTTAGTCCCCCTTACAGCTAAATTTATACTGAAAACTAGGCTCCTTAGCTAATTTAGAGCCCTAGCAGTGATATACTAGGTCAGTATAGATAATGGCTAGTACTGGCCTACGCACAAGCTGTAGAGCAAGCTTGCAGCTCAGGATATTTAAGATAAGAGAGGCCTATTAGCCTAGAGCTGTTAGCAGCGCCAGGATTGTTTTAAATAAGCGGAGATAGGGCGTACGTGTATATTGATATATATATGCAGTAATACGGCGGCTACCCCAGCTGCCCTGCAGGGACCTGCCGCCAATCGGCCGAAATGGCTGACAGATGCGAGAATGAATTAATAATAATAATAATAATAATAATATAATAACTAATATACTACTAAAACTAGTGAATATATATATATTTAGCCCTAATACCATTATTTCTTTATATATTTATATATAAATTATATATATTATTATTAACTATATATTATTAATATATTTTTATATAAATATATTAAATAATACCTGAATATCATAATATAGGATTAATGGTAATATAAAAAGAGCTGGGGTGGGTTAACTAAACCCAACCCAGCCCCAACCCAGTCTAACTATAGTTAGACTAGCCTAGTCACATGACCTTCTAAAATAGGTTAGTGCAATAAAAATTGGGTTTTTATAGGTAAACCCACCCCAACCTCGCCCCAATGCATCGCTAAACTCAAGTTAGTACTATAGTAGAGGCTAACCTAATATAGGTTTTAAATAGAGACTAGATAGATAAGCTAGAGTTAATAAGTAAGCTATATTGAATAAGTGAACTAGAGTCAATAGGTAAACTAGATAAGATAGAGAGGATTAGTAGGTTTATTAAAGAATTATTATAAGTATTTATCTACCTATAGTCTTGTTAGATCAGTCGATCAACAGCTATATGTGCGTTACTATATATAGTGGTTCCAGGCATATCATCACTATCAAGTGATGATATAGTGGTCTTTTTGGCTCAGTGCGAATATCACCTGACCTGGAGTGGTAGTTCTAACATATATAGATATATGTTAATATCTAAGCTAATTAGTATAAGACTTTACAATCTACCTTACCTAATTTAAGGCATACCTAAGCTTTACCTATACTAAGGAAATAAAAAAGGTATACCTATATACCTAGATACTACCTAAGGTCTAAGTAGAAGCACTAAAGTATCTAATTAGGGAGATATTATATAAAAACTATATAACTAAACTTTAAACTATTAAGGACTAAATACTTAAAAGGCGCACTGCAATTTCTAGTGGAACATCTTAATATCTTTATTATTATATACCTAGATAATATTCTAATATTCTTAGATAACTTTAATAAGTATATTAAGTATATTATAAAGGTACTAATAAAGCTTTAGAATACTAAGCTATAACTTAAACTTAAGAAGTATAAGTTTTATATATAAGAAATAGACTTTCTAGGCTATTAGATCTCTATAGTAGGTATCTATATAGACTAAATAAAGGTATAAGTAATTAGAGATTAGCTAATACTATAAAACCTTAAGGAATTATAATAATATTATAGATTAATTAATTACTATTAATAATTCACCAGGCTTGACTCACAGGTTACAGGTTAGGTACCATTGCGAGATCCCAGGGTGTGACAATAACTACCTGAAGAACAACTCTTCATTTACCTCCGACGAATAGGTTGAAAAGCGTCAATGGCATCCAACAGCGTCTTGCCCTTTACAGCCCCAGCTGCGGTTTCCTTCGTCCAGCCCTTAAACCAATGCAGCTCGAAGTAATCCTCACACAACCCTTGTCCTTTCAGACTATTAACTGGGGTATAGGCAATGTCACGGACGTTCCAACGGGTCGGCTTGATGTGTTTTCCTGCGGTCATAATGTCCTTGACTAGTTGGTTGAAACGATCCTCAGACCAACCAGTCATATCCATCTTGGTGACAGTAACCGCCAGCTGGGGAATGCCCAGCTCCTTGGCGACCGTGAGGTACTCTACAGTCTTGTCATCATTTTCGTGGATGCCTTCCCTAGTCCAGGCGGAAATGCAGAGCAGGGCGGAGTTGGGATGGATGGCGCCGTTTGCCATTTCCTCCTTGAGTGATTCGACGTCGGGGATGTCTGTAGTTGTCGGTTAATACATAGAAGCGCATTTTAAGGGGTGAAACGCTGACCATAGAGAGTCACATTGTACTTTGGTGTCTCCATTTCCAGCGGTACAAGCTCGCCCTCTTCAGGATTGTAGCTTCCACCTGATAGATTGACTAGCTTTTCTATACGATCTCTCGGCGTTGAGCACCAGGGTATCATTGCAGCGACTGACCAATCAATGTCGACTTGCCGCTTTGGGCGTTGCCGATAACAGCAATCACGAGTTCCGCCTTCCTTGGAGATGTCAGTGATATTCTTCGAGCACAGATCGGACACTTACATTTTCTTGGTTGTGTTTGTTGATGCGCTCTGTGGACGGAGTAAAGTCAAGTGGAATGACGAAGAGGGAGGACAGATAAATAGCTGCCCTTCACCCCGCACAGCAAGCGAGCTGAAGATGAGGTGGATCCTGTGGCTTAGACTACACTAAGTGGCAGAATTTTCCATTTGAATGGCGTCTATTTGCTCCATTTTAATCTATTTAGCTTTTTGCGGCTGAAGACCTGAATTGATCTCGAGGCGCTGATTAGCCAGTGGAAGCGGTGGTGATGACCAAGAAGGGTGTTCAAGTTGTGGTACCCAATCAAAGGACGGCGGGGTTATTTTAATTTATTCTATTTATGCTGTTCCTTAAAACATAAATAAGGATAACATTTCTACTGCAATATTCAGCTGTTATCGATCAGGTTCAAAACGGACGCCCACACAATAGGAAGCTACACTTATATAAAGAATAGTAGGTTAACAGAAATACTATATTAATCTAAGAGCTTCTTTGCAAAGCACCGGGAGCCGGAGGTGCTTGGGAGTAATATAATAGGTTGCGAATCGCCGGCGTTCTATGAGCGAGAATACTGCGTGGTCAAATGTATGGGTGGTATTACTTAGTCAATCACTTACCCCACAGTCATCTGTTATGCGGTCTTCTAAATACAGTCTTATTTAGCTATAAGTCACATGGTATAGGGAAACCGCCCAGGTCTCGCTGCGTGGTCGCTGTCAGGTCGCCGTCAGGTTCCGGGGTGTGACATTCTTCGTCATAAGTAATTCTGGATAGGAAGAGGTAAGGACAGCAGCAGATAAATATATACGGCTTTTTTAAGTGGCTAAAAGTAATACTTTATCTTTTAATATATATATTCTGATATAAGCAATTAAATTTGCCTCATGATTCGATTGCTTATATCCAGGGTTTACTGTAGTTACTTGAGATCTTCATTATCGTGACATAGTGGAGACCACACGATCAGCACACCCAAGGTCGAAAGCTAATGGCATCGTTATGCAAGACGGAGCTGTGGTTGGTAGACAAAAAAGGCAATAGCCCATCACCCAGTGTCATGCCTGGTTCAAGATTCAGACGGCGTTCGTTGCGGATACCCGCTGCAAAAATGAGAATGAGAGATCCTGACACCGGGGGATTTTACCATTCCGGTTAATGATCGACCGTCCTCTTTTTGAATGTTATGCTTTGACGCCGATCGGATCGTATTCCAGCACCGAATACGTTGTCTTCATGTGAAGCGGAGAGCGATGGTATAGCTAGCCCCATGGGGAATTAAAACTGAGCGAATGCCTCAAAAACATATCATTTCCTTGGCGCCTTTGTGAACCGACCATCCTCCCGAAATAAAATGGAAAGCAGTCGCCCTGCAGCCCCTGACCAAGGCCGCTACCATCGTTGACTTTGAATGCCAATCCAAGCTTAATAGCTCCCAGAGTCAAAGCATATCCACACGTCGATAATGTCGAAATCCGATCTGGAGCAAAGCTCAGACTCTGAGGCTGTTGCTAAACCAACACTTTGGCAACGATTCAAGGCGCACATGAAGAAATGGTGGTGGATCTATCTCATCGCGTTCTGTATTATAGTCCTGGTGATTATTCTACCGATGTAAGGAGTCCTCCATTCGCCGGCGGTGAAGTGACTGACAACAGCAGCATCTACGTTGGAATCCCCCATTTCGCCAGCCAATACATCAACGACTACGACTACGACTACGAAGGACTTGAAATCACAAATCCCCGACCGACAGCATTCCACGTCAAGCAGAAGAAATCGATGAGTATGGGAGGTGGCTTCAGCGGCAGTGGGTATCTAACCGCTTTCAACGCGAGTATTCGCGTCCCAGATACCAACCAGGAGATGGCCGTCTTTCCTGTCGCGCAAATCGATTTCAACGGCGGTGCCACCCTCGACATTGACCAGGACTTGGACCTGGCTTGTGTTGATTGCCTGGCCAAAATTGCCGTTTCGGCGGCCACCGACAAGAGTTTCGCCGTGTTGGCCACCGGCGATCCTGATCTTAAATTCGGCGCGCTGCCAACGGCGCATTTGAATATTCACAAGACTCTGAACATGAATGGATATAATGTAACAGGTATGTGCCATCCACTTCCTGTAGAGCAATGTACTGATATGAGCAGATTTCGTCAATGAACCGGGCGCCTTCAACGTGACTAGTTTAGATCTCATCGATCCCCCAGTCGACGGATACAACTTCAACGCAACCATATCAGTGCGCAATCCCACACCCTTCAGTGTGCAAATGGTATGTGCCCACAATCTCCCATCCTAGCTTCAAATTGCTGATACCAGCAGGGCCATGTCACTTTCAACCTCACCTTAGGAGGCAACGCTCTCGGATACGTGGATTTGCCCAACTTGATGCTTCAAAAAGACAACACGAGCACGGTGGTACTCGGACAGGTCGACAAGTCAAAACTCTTCGACGAGGTTTTGGGTCGGAAAGGCTATAATGTCACAATTGGTGTTCACGGGCACAGCTGTGATTATAATGGGCTGGATATTCCGTACTTCAGTGCGGCGATCAAGGCTGTCAACGCATCTGCAGAGATTGATCTGTGGAAATACGCTTCCAGTCTACTGGGATAGAGGTTATACCATATTCTATATGCACGAATCATGTTGAGTTGACATTGAGAAACTCGTGGCGATACTAGTCGTCTGCTCTACCTAGGAAAAGGTATGAGGCAGATTAAATTACAAAAAGAAGGTTGACCTGTCCATCACACGATATGTCGATATCGCCGCATACATCTGCAAACTCTCCTCGACTACCCTTGTCCGGCCCCGTATCCCAAATCTCCAGAACACCGTCAAAGCCCTCAGTCCGGAAGGTTTCCTCCACGCCCCCGCACGCCATATTCAAGGTAGACGCCCTATCCGCTGACAAGGAGTCTTCTACGCACATGGTTGGCGCGAACCAATCAAGCCTGGAACCAACGTACCACAGGATATCACCTTCTCGCCGATTGGGGTGTTGTTTGCGCCAGACGAGGGCATCATATTACGTGGTTCTAGGTACGATATGTATTTATCAGAGGTGGAGTGATTAGAGGGCACCAAGGCTGTAGATGAGAAAATGGGGAGTATGCTTCACACTTGGTGCTGCCGTTGATCAGATCAGACCGGTTCTGCAAGTATTAGATGAATGGCCAGTTTATGTTGATAATGTAGAATATATACGTGAGTTTCAAGCCCAAATATCCTTTATTTCGTCCTTGAGTGGATTACCAGGCCAGCCTCTTTGTTTTCGGCATGAGTCAAGCCTTAGTTTTTAATACACTCGAAACCCTAGTCTTATTTACTTTAGTTCAGAATACCAGGTCAATGCACCTTCACAGTTAAGGTCTCACGCCATCTTGTTAGAAACCAATTCGGTAGAGAGATACCAGAATGTGATAATTACTGCTATGGGTCTCTTTCATATGAAAGTGGAAGCTTGAAGCCCTAGCCATTATCTCCGTTGATTTACCTATATTACATAGGCAGGAGATGTAGTGGTGAGCAGTATTAGAACTTAGTTAGACCTAGCTGGTAGTTACGATGTTTCCCCCTATATATCTCTCTGTGCGAGTCTGACAGACGAAGGTAGTAACTTCATAAGTACCAATAATATATCCTCGATCCTCTACTCTGGCATGCCTAATGATACTTGTTTCGATAGTCGTCTCCTGTAGGCTTCTGGGGTAACAGGCTGTTGACTTCAAACTAAGACTGAGAACCACGAGCTCATGAGTTCTAGGTTGTATTCTTATATAGGATGGATGTAAGATTCCAATGTTGATGTATGATGCATAGATCTAGTAAGTCAGCAGGAGACGTAGTTTCAGGATTCATGAAGACTTTGTAGTGTTCTAGATAGGATATAACATATCAATAGTACCTAGCTCTAAGTCAGAAGGTATTCCAGATATTGATTATGGGCTGTCTTCAATAATTGACATCATCGAGATGATGGGTCGTTAAAACTGCAATGCATATTAAAAATACTATAGCAAAGCAAGTGGTGCTGCTCTTGAATAACTTGTCCCCCATGTCCCTTTTTTTAAATATCCAGTATTGTAAAGAGGGTCTTTCCTGAAAAAAATCCTATGTGACTCTTCCTTTATGTTGCATCTGCCTGTGGCAGTTTTTGAGCAGACTTCATGAAAGAGCTAGGTAAAGTCCTAAGTGTGCTTTCTCCTCAACTTGTGAAACACATTGAAGGTTGTCAAGGCAGTCACGATTTAAATTGAAATAACGCTATGGGGATTTAGAAGATGTTTACCCATGATAAGTTTTTTTGCCAATTAATTTATCAATTTCCCTTCCTTCCACGGACGACATTCTGAAAAAGCAGGATTACTCAACCATTTCAATATTCGTGATGTTTTTCGTCGGATAATCTATATTTTTCCTTCTTGTTGCTACAGTGATACCTAGAAGAATAAGTGGTTCTCAGAAAGAAGGTAACCATGAATCAATGAACCAGCAAAGCTCTACATCTATATATATACTATTTGCACTAGCCTGTATCCATTCCATGGCCGAATATAGAGCACTGATTTAAAGCCTAGGCATATTTACCGCTTTCCGAGTCACAGAAAAGAGCATAGACTAATTCATCCTCACTCTAGAGTAACTTATTCTTCACTAGCTGCATAGCATTGAAATAACAGGCCAAGTCTAAATACCACCATAGAGAGCCTTGATGGGACTGTAACCATCTGATCAGATATTCTCATTGCAACAAGGCTTACGCCCGGTAGACTCCGTGGCATGATCCACACAATGCCCAATGCCGTCTTGGGTGGACCTGTAAACCAACCACTATAACCATCAAAAACCTTGGATACAATCAACCATTTCCCATCCTTCCTGATCATTGTCACAAAGTCCGATCCATCAAACCCTCTTCCTGTACCCTTCTCAACCTTGATAACGGCAGTCGTGTTCGTGAGTCCAATGATGGTAAACTTAGCTGTCATGTTGGAAGGGAGCCCTGCATCCACGAGCTCGAATTTCTTCAGGAGAGAGCCATTCAGATATTCATTTCCGCCCAGGTCACCAAAGAAGACTGCTTTAGGGTGGAAGAGGGGTGCGACGGTTTTGGAGTTGCTGCTGTACAGCCCTTTGACGAACTGTTCCGCGATTTCGTAGACCTCTGCGTAGACGGATGGAGACACGGATCGATGTTTTCCACTGTAGTGTTCTGTGGGAATCAGATTCTGTAAAGAATGAACAATTATGGACAATACAGATTGGTTGTTTGGACAGGTTTCCTGTAGAATTATGCTTGAATGTGTAAAGTCTTATCTTGAGGATATGGTGCTGATGGGAAGTATCTGACGAATACAACACTACTTATATAGACATCTGATATTTAAGCAAGATAAATTCAGATTCCAACTTCATCATTGATATGACTGTTATATCATCCACACCCTTCATTCAAAAACCGGTATGCCTATTCCTGGACCTGCGCTATTTTGTGAAACCACCTTTAGGATACACTAAACGTATTGGCCGAGCATGAATGCCTTTTTTTGTATCGGTCATTCCCATCATATACTTCTTGACACATCCTTACTATCAATGCCAGTTGGTATGTTGGTCATTCCAGAATGTGGGAAACATTATTTGCCATCGTCAGTGTGGTGTCATAGCATTCAAATGAATACCATAATTGACGTCAATCCATCCTGCTGTAAACATCTCTACGGATTTGATCAGAGGTATTGGGATGTCAAATGCCAAGATATTCTCCAGGCGATTAATTCCTATAGGAAAATCAAGAAAGAAATGAAAAGAAAGTCATGTCTGCTGTCGAATATTGACAAAAACAATTCAAATGCTGTGTTGCTATGTACAAAACTTATGCTTATTTACAAAATGCACGTCACAATCATTGCTGGGTATCCAAACAAGTCTTCAAGTAATCCAAGAGAGCCTCTTCTGCAAAACGTCCAGCGCTTCGCACCTTGCCCATCTCGTCCTGACTCGGTGACATGTGGCCAAAGAGCTTATCGGTAATCGAGTTGATTCCACCAACAATGGCTGTTGTTAATGATGACCACGGAGACCAGGTGTTGAGCTTGGCATTGCAGTCCACGAGAAGCTGGAACTCGTTTGTCTTGCCCTGGAGAAGGGCATAGTACATTGCTCTGCCGCCGGATTTCCTGGCGTCAGCACCGTGCTCGATCAACAACGGGATAATCCGGTCACTTCTGTCACTATCCACCGCACATTCCAGTGGCGTATGTTCTCGTGATCCGCCAATCAAAAAGTTGGGGTCTGCACCATGCTCGAGAAGAAGCTTTACTGTGTCGGCATGTCCATCTTTTGCTGCTGCACACAAGGGCGTGCAGCTCTCGGTGTGTGTTTGGCAGTTGACATCGACATTCAAATCCATGATTTGCCGAATTCGTTCGTCATCCCCTCTTCTTGCAGCGTACATGAGCATAGTCTTCATTTCAGTCTCGATTGTCTCGCTGGGCATCTCCGACTTGTGAAGCTCGTGCAATAGAAAGTCTTCCACGGCGTGTTGTCCTTGAGATGCGGCATTTCCAATGGGTGTGAGATCGAAGATATCACGGGATTGTTGGCAGGCTCCTCGCTCTGTAAGCATCTTGACGACAGGTAGATGTCCAGCACGGGCAGCCAACGACAGCGGAGTTCGACCGTCGGGGTCTTTATAGTCGACATCCACGCCGTGGTCAAGCAACTTTGACGAGAACCCTTCATGGCCGTTCATTGCAGAATACGAGATCGGATGTTCTCTTGTATGTGTAATCTCTCTGCTTGGGGTTGAACCGGTCTTTCCTCCGAGTTGGGGTGTGGGCGAGAAGGGCGATTTCCATCGAACATCCGCGCCAGCTTCAATGAGTCTCTGAAGAGTCGATTCGGCACCGTGTTTGGCTGCCCACCATAGCGCAGAGGATTGGTGGTGGCGGACGTTACAGTCATAGAGGTAGTCGTTCAAGGTGTGGAAAAGACGAGAGTTGGACTGCAAGAGGGCATTGAGATCCTTCTGGGAGTCGAGATCGTTGACGATGAGCATCAGTAGCTCGTTGGGGAGTGTTGGGATCGACATGTTGGGTTAGGGTATATCTGGTAGATAATCGAGACAGCAATAGACACGGTCAAAGCACGGCAGGACGAGCGCTGACAGCCATTATATAGCTCTGGCGAGCGATTCTGGGGTTGTGTTTCATACTGTGGCGGCTATTCCCGATCAGGCAAGGACCCCCCTGCCAAGAAAACGGTTAATTTCCTGGCCCTCCGATGATGCGGCCGGCCCCCTTTCTGCTCTTGTGCGTTCATTAAACGGCATATTACGGCGCCGATCGGGCCTGCGCCTTGGTCTGATTTCCTTGTCTCTTTGTTCTCCTCGGACCTCTCGGTTCGCCAAGTGTCTTGGACTTGGGCGGTATTTTGCAGCCTACGAACGACTCTCTTGGCCGGTGCTGACGACACAGAAATTGGCCATAAAAATAGCAGTCGGCGAGCCGGCCAAGAGAAGAAGAATCATAATAATAATAATAACTGCGGACATCAACATCGGAAGTCCATAAGCCCCGTTTGGCCGCTTGACGTGCATCTGTAGGTCATGTTTTGTCCCTCGCGGACCCCTGCTTCTGAGAGCTTCCAGATCAGTGAGTCCGGGCAATCGAGGATGACTCCTTCTGCCGACAATCCCGGCTTCGGCTGCAGTCGTTACGGGCATATCCCGGCGATTTCAATCATTTGACCTGGGTTTCTGGCCGTTTTTGCTTTTGCAGCAGTGGACTGTGCGGGGAAATTTGCGATCGAAGAATTCGGCGCTTCCTCATTTTGAGGATTCCACACTGTCGAATGTTTATGATTTATGATAGATCACGTCGCATATCCCCAACGGGCTGCTCATTCTGTCGACTCCTCCGTGTCTTTGTTACACAAGCTGCACTCGGTCAGGCTGCGTCTCATGAATACAGAGTGCGGAGGCCCCTCGAGAGTTTCCGCGTGTTTTGTCGACGATCTTTTCCACGCCACGATCATCCAAACTCTGGGCGAGGGGGAATTCCAGTATGATTCGATGGGCGATGGCTTGTTTGGCTTCGAGGGACATCATTCTGCATATCGTCGCCTTCACGATGTATCGGTCAACTTCTTCCACCAACTGCCTGTCGAGGATGCTGGATCCCGTCTTGAGCCACATGACAGTCGACAGTTCAACAATGTCGGACGTTCTGTGCCTCATGTCCGATGAAGCATAATGTAGATGCAAACTCGCTGTCTGGGCAGTGATGTCAATATCCTCTGTGCGGGGCCGCACCGTTTACACTTCACCATGATGTCACACCGGTCGGATGGGGATGAAGATGGTTTTTGTCAATCATCGAGTCGATCATGAGGATGTACACTCTCCAGCAATATGAACAGGCACAATTGCGTATAACCGCGATTTTTGGATAATGCGACCGTATTGGCGTTCATCACGGAGATCACCAACAGTGATTCGTAAGATCTATAACATCCCATGAGGCATCGACATGGCAGAACCCGCATTAAACTGAGTATCCTCCTTTGTGCTCACGGAGAATAATTGCTTTTCTAGCTATATATAGTTGAAGGCCCACCGTCGTTGACAAAAACAATGTGATCGCCTTTGTGGCAGTGACCCCGTTGCCTCACGGTATGAATAATCAAGTCTCCCTTTAGAAATAGTTTCGATTTGACTGCCTTATAACAGCGACCCCTGAACTTCAACAGGCAACATCTTGAGCCATAAATTCTGGGATCGTCGACAGAGACAGATGAGAAGCTCAAACCAGGCGATCACGTGGTCGCATCATTGTAATACCCTTTGGACAATGTTTTAACTGTCGAGAGAAGCTGTTTTAATGTGTGCAGTGATGAATAGAAACCAATCTGCAAATTGAGGATATATAATCGAATATATATCTGTGGTGTACAATAGAAAATATACATGCTCTTCCTGGTTATCATTAAGCCTTTTTGTAAACGTCAATTTCAATCCCAACAAGCACCGTATAAAATATCAATCGAGAGACACCAACCGAAATTTAGATAGGTCTATTCAGGAATACACTACTTCAATTTCTCACAAATGTACTTGAATGTCGATTCCATTTTCGGTGATACTGGCGCATGCATGAAGCACGAAGCATCAATCTGTGCCAGATGAACCACAGAATATTATATATCTGACGACAGTATATCCATTACTCTGGTGGAAGGAATGTATGCAGTGCCCCCGATAGTCTATTCCTGGTGGTTCATAATGTGGACCTATTAACTATGCAGACGACATGCGGAAAACCTACAACGAGACTGATTCTTCTCTTTTCTTTCTTTATGAGAACTATAAAGAGATATCATTATCTGGTTTCTCTGAGGTCATCACAAGATATAATCGACTCGCCCCAACGTGTATATCTCTGCTGTTGAATGAGACATACAAAAATGGATACATACTCAATAGACAAATGACATTGGATTATTATTGTTGATGTTGAGAAGGATTAGACGGGGTGTTGACGCCCTTTTATAGATGATGAAGCATCACCAAAAACATGCAAAATCTATATTGATTCTATTTTCAACAACATCTTCGAGACACAGAGAAAGCTGAGTCTGTAAACAGTCCCCATATTGATTAGCATGAAGAGATTCTGCACAGTGAAAGTGCCGAAGAGCTTAAATCCTGAGGCTGTGCAGACTGTTAGGGCCAAAACAACCTTGATTCTTCATGGTCTTACTGGAATAAAGTGTAGAAAGAAGGAATTAATCCACTGTCACTGTGGAGGGCATTAGGCTGGGGGCCAAAGGCCGTAAAGAGACAAAATAGTGAGGATCAGTCGGCACCTCATACTCAAATAATTCCATCACACGGGTTATGCACACCGCCCAGTTTCAGAGGCTAACCTATTTAGGAATTTCCTATTGTTTTCTTATTGTCAGTACTGATACGGAGTCCACTGCTGATAGACCGTAGACAGCGAGAATGTATCGAGTCAATAAGGCATACAGTTGAAACAAACGGGAAGGTTGACTACTCCTGGCCCCCATACTGCGCCAGCGCTTTGAATTATTTGGGAAGTTTAAGCTTGCCAACTTCATTTCGAACCTACAGCCTAGACCATTGACAGCGAGATGGTTGAGTCTGTCTACGATAGAGGCTTGGACACGACTTTGACTTTAGAAATACTCAAATAATTACCAGTCAGTTTTACTATATACAGTTCTAGTGTTCTGCCGTGAATAAAATAGTTTCCAAGTCGATGGTAGATAGTGAGGATTGGCAATTTGTCCTAAAAATGCCATACGTCAACACTGTCCGCATCAAAATATATAATGAGATGACGGTCTTTAGAGCAACAGCAGTTAGGAATCATCAGTTTCTGATTGGTCAATCTAAGGGGGTCCGAATAATTCAGAGAATATCATTGGTCCGATAAGCATTGTAGTGAATGACTAATTAAATAGTAAACCCCGTGGACCGTGCGCATACTTACAAGCACTCCATGCACTTAAGTAGTACTCATAGTGAGAAAAAAAGGATTAAAAAAAAAAAAAAAAAAATCCATGGCACTGCTCTGTATGTCAACCTCCATGATGAAAGGGAAACTGGTGTTATCAAAGTGTCGCAGTCTTTGTGAAACACGCGGTAAAGGTTTAGCTTCAGTTCTGCTATACAAAGTATGCATCTCGTATGCTAATAATAATCCCAAGATCTTCACCCAAAGAAAAGAGACTTTCTGTTACCTTTTCTCTGAGAATATTTTTTGGATACGAGTTAGCCTCACTCAAGTTGCGTCTTCCATAATGACTGTTGGGAATCTTACATTGAATAAAACTGATGCTATTTTGAATCTTTGACTTGCAAACCATCACATCCTTCCTGCCATTCTTTTACATGTATAATATTGCGAAGCACGCAGTGAACAAGTTTCATTCATGAATTAGTGGAAGCTAAAGTCACTATGCTGGATAGGTATTCCCGAACGGCGGCAACATATTAACTTCATTCAGCCCAAATAACGACTCAAGGAATTCAAGATTCCCACTGACGCCATTGGAAGCACGGGCTGAGGCATTCTCCCCTGACTGACTACTTGGAAAGATGCCATCGTACCGTGGAACCATAAGCACTGCAGTAGCTTACTGAACCGATATCCAGGATGCATTTTGCTAGTGGCGGCTTTCTTCAGTGCATCAATGAAGTCGGTAATCAGCGGTAGCAATAGGCGATGTTCATTCTCAGAGGTAAATTATCCGAACATGTGAGTTTTATACAGAAACACGGCGGAGTAGATGCCATATCTGCGTTCATCAGCGAGAGTCATAGTACGGTGCAGGAAATACGAACAGATAATAGCGGGATGGGAGGCATTTAAGACATATTGAAGAGTCCATCTCACACATAATTGTCAAAACCATCTTGGCTGCTCGAATGGCTTCAGAGATATATGGGCCATCCGGAGATCCCATGGTGCCACAAGGGAAGACAACTTCCACTGATTTTCTGGAATCCTTTCTATCCGCGATACTCCTTGTGATAACAGCCTGGAAAGAGAATGCATTCACGTAGACTCTCAGATACTCATACATGGGGAGTAAAGTAGATCTCAGCTTCGGACTGACAGCCAGAGCAGACCAGCTTTTGTCCCAGAGATGGAGTGACCTTAAAAGGTCGTCCAGACACCGGCTGTAGTCACCCCTGCGAATCATATTGCCTGTCTGGGATTTCGAAGAGTATAAGATATCGTGAGCATTGTGCAAGATCTGTGTTAGCTCGACAGTCGCCAACAGTATCGAAGCATAATCTTCATCCGCTGTGGCTTGTGGTCGAAGAGCAGCAAAGTCTTCCAATGACAGTCTGCTGGAAAGCGAGGGTCCACGAGACCAGAAGGACTGGTCCATCCGGACTGAGATCTGTCGATCGGCAAGATAGACAACTGTCACGGTTAGAGAAAGATCTCTCAGACATATTTGGGTGCTTACAGATCCAAGTCAGTCTCCTTCGACTGGCTTCTTCCATGGGACCTTCTGCAATATGATCTGGGAAGGATGAGTGGTCGAGCCGCAGGAGATACGCATGTCGAACTGCCTGGCCGACGAGAGACCAGGCCGTGTTGTCCTCAATGAAATTTCGCCGCCCTGGAGCAGACTCGGTCACGATATACGGAATCCAGTCCGCAAGGAGGAGCAGTCCCTCGACGGTTCCCACGCGATGTGTGGCGGGGAGCGCAAGGAGAATGTCAAGTAGTAGCTTCTTCGTATATGCCCAAGCTTGGTGGTGGGTATTTTGGTATAGCGGTTCATCCATCGAGGCGATTGTAATGATGACGGTAAATAGAAAGGTTTCTTCTTGCCAAACACGATCTACTGCTGGCAATGAAAGGACATGTTTTGGAACAATCGGGAGGAAGGGGTGGTATCTATCTTCATATCTTGGGAATGTCAATTATCAATCATCTTGTAAATGGATATTCGTACATTTGAACCAGATGAGTTATACCGTCTGGCTGCAGAGCACCAGCAGCAACTAATTCATAGTCCCGGATGCTTTCTGCCTGCGGCAATTCATGCTGGTGATAGTTCGAATTATTATTACCACCGCAGTCATGATATACAGAGCCATCATCTCTGTATCTTTGATTGTCGTCTAGACCGGCTTGATGACCTGCATGGGCGAGGATCTGGAGAGCGTCGGATGGATTGTTCAGTTCAGCATGCAATGCTTCTTGATCATCCAGATGATCACTATGATCATCGCGGTGCAGGTCTGTCATGCGTCTTGGAGGCTCTTCGAAATCGACTGTGGCTGATGCAGGTGTATTATCCTCAACACTGGCATTTCGGCTCTTTCTATGGTTTCCTCCCCGCCGTGATATAGCAAGGATGCAGTCATGGCCAGTACGAAAGCATCCAAGACAAGGTGGTTTCCCAACCTGTCCAATGCTCATTCTGGTAGGAGAGGTTATCATGGCTCATTCGATGTGATTGGGAATTAAGGTATCATCATACAGGTCGCATTTTGCCTTCTTCTTCCGACAGCGTATGCATGCCGTATACTGTCGCTTCCCGGTGGCTGGCGTCATCTGTTTTGTCTTTGGAGATGTATTGTAGCTGCAAAGATGATGGTTGATCCGGCGGCGATCGGATATGGACGGCATCAGTTGTAGCGGCGGAGTCACGACAGCCGAGGAGGAATCAGGTTTTTTCACATGTAACAGGGTGATATGAATGATATAATAAAGACATTATGCAGACGAAATATGTGATTGGTAGAGTCTGCTTCGCTTTGTTGGGAAGAGGAGGAGTTTGAATCATTTCGGCAGTGGTCGGCAGTGGACGGAGGTAGATGAAGATATCAAATGGCAGAACCATCATTGCACATTCGAATACAGCTCACAACACACTATCACCAGTCAAGATGATTTTGAAATCCACACCCTCCTTTCAGCATATCACCGTCAAGGAACTCCACCCCACCTTTGCTGCCGAAATACACGGGGTCGACTTCAATGCCATGAACGATGAAGTCTTTGCAGAAATACTCGATGCAGTGACCAGGGTTTGTCAGATTTCCGATTCAATCTCGATATTAATAATGACTTTGACAGTACGGTGTTGTTGTCTTCCGTCGCAAGAATCCCAACGATGACAGCCATGTTGCCTTTGCGAGACTGTTTGGAGAACTGGACGACGTCAAACCATACAACAAAGCGGGACGAAAGAATCGCCTGAATGCGATGAACTGTTCGATGTCAGCAATGTCGATGTCAATGGAGCCATTCTCGATCCCGACAGTCCCAGAGGACAGGCCAGCAAAGCCAACGATCTGTTCCACGTCGACTCGAGCTTCAACCCCCGCCGGGCAGGATACTCGCTGTCGCTGTGCCATGACCTGCCTCCAGCGGGAATGGGAGGCCATACTGCCTTTGCCGACACTCGGGCTGCATTTGATGATTTCCCAGACGATCTGAAGCAAACCATGTTGAGCAAGGATTACATTGCAGCCCATTCCATTCTCCATTCGCGCAAAGTGGCGGCACCCGACTTCTTCGCCGACGTCAATCCGCTGGACTTCCCAATGGGCCGCCATCGACTTGTTCAAATGCACGAGGCATCTGGCAGGATGAATCTGTACATTGCTGCGCATGTCCATCACATCGAGGGAATGGATTCAGACTCATCGAGTGCTCTGTTCCAACGTCTCTACCAGCATGCCACCCAGGACAAGTACACAGTGCAGATTGAGTGGAACAACCCAGGGGACTTGGTCATTTGGGACAACACTTGCACGATGCATCGCGCTGTTGGTGGCCCTTCGCAAGTACAAACGAGACATGAGACGGGCTACCGTTCACGACTCGAGCTCTCAGGCATGGGGACTGAATGAGCATACGGACGAGAGACAGGGACTTCCTTGATCGTACTTGAAGACACTGCCTGAGATGAAATGGAGATGCCATCGATCATTAGGACTTTGATTGAACTACTAAGCTGCGTACAAGGTTATGATGATGGATAAGAGAAAGACCAGATCTTCCTAACAACGATTCAGTCAGGGTTTGTATTTAAACTATCTGCTAGGTGAAATTATATTGAAGTATCATGTAGTTCCTGAGTAGACATTATATTACTCAATGTAAATCCTTCCTCACATCCAGTAAAGTACTGGCTGCCAAGGCTAGGCACGACCAGGAATTCTGGCGAGATGAACCTATCATGGGGTGTGTTGGAGTCTTGTTTGACCTTGTTTGACCTTGACGAGCAATTACTGTTCAGCAAGACCGAAGAGCCTTTGTGAAATGAGACGGAATGGGATTGGAAAAGTCTCATTGCTCTGCCCATTTGGACAAACACCTTCCGGATGGTGAGTTGTCGAACGATCGTGCTATTCCTCGGCACTTGAGAAGTCGAAGTTGAATCTGGCGGGTTACTCGTGATATAGCACAACTCTCCAGACAGCTATCTGCCGAAGGTGCATTCAATATTCCACTCCCATTTGTCCAAGGGATTCCTCTCTTCCTGGATGTCATGACCAGGGGTTATCGAGTGCAGCGCAAGATTGCTGTGGATCAGGAACTGAATTAGTAAACTGTCTGACGTTTATTGGATGCTCGTCTCATCAATACATATAATCAAGCCAAAGAACCTTATATCTGACATAATATGTGATAATCCTTTAGCACGGAATCCTTCCGGCCACTAGATCGATGGCGATTTCCTAACTTGGCAAGGAATGCGAACAAAGAAAATTCGGCGAAGGATCCAAAGGAATGGCTGCAATTTACGGTCAAAAGTGCCAAAACCAGTAGATTCTGACAGTCTACTGGAAATCAATGATGTGAAATAAAAGGATCTTCAGATTAATGCATATCGCTATCGTCCATTATGCGAGCAATAAACGCCGTGTCAAATTAAAATCATAATGCAAATGCATGGGTATATCGTGCCACAAAGCCTCCACCTTTTCGAATCCCATACTTTCCAGGTCTTTTTGTCCTCCGATTGTCCATCACAGAGTTCCGATCGCACAGCTGGCCAGAGCCATCAAAGTAAGACCGATGGCTGATTTGGACATTGGACTGGCGCGCATCGGGGCGCTGCTGGTGTCGGTGTCGGTGGTCTTGTTGAAGGCCACGGCTTTGACGCCGACGTCGGTCAAGCAGGTCTTGACTTCGGTCTGGTTGGCCTCGACGCTGCAGAACTTGTAGCAGTTGGTGTGATACGAGGTGATTTTGGCGGTGGCACCGCAGCAGTTTGTGTAGTCGGTGGTGTGCTTGTTCGAGCTGGGGAAGGCGACGGTTTGGTTGGTGGTCCAGAGACTGGTGGGAGGTTTGGCAACGGTCAACTTGCAGTGGTTGCTGTTGTGCTTGGTCATGGTGACGGTGTTTGTTTGTTTGGTTTGTAGAGGTGGACAGAGAGGTATGTCAGAAGAATTGAGAGAATGATTGATGATGATGATGAGGATGGATTGGACAAGATGTCGTCTCTATTTAAGCTATTCTGTAGGGCAGACACCGACATCGAACGAGGCTCAAACAGCCTGGACAAAAAAAGCACGGCGGCTGTGAGATGAAGCAGATGAAGCAGTAGAACTGCGCCCCCCCGTGCCAAATATCAGCCCTGGCCTCTGATTGGCCCGCTGCAAATTAAACTGCCATTCGGCCCCCAAGAACCACACCCCGTGTGCATCTCTGATTGGCCGGAACAAGGGACATTGGTGGCCTTAAAGTGGACCCCAATGCTTAGCTCCAGCCAAGCCTCGCGCTAAGCCGTTCCTGGCAGGACAGCATCAGCCACTCTGCACCCTGAGATCAGCGCGAAGGGAATCAGGATTGCTTTGGGCTCTGTGAAAGCGCGGAGGACCTAAAGGATCGAAGGATTAGTCGTGTTTCCTCGCGATATGGCAGCGCCTCACATATTCGCCAAACTCGCGACCCACTCCGGATGACTTCTTCCCTCCAAACGGGGTTTGGACGTTCATCTGGATCAGCATCTGTCTTCGGTCTGTGTGCTGTCAACACCCACCACGCTCACACAGTTGATGCCCACCACGCCGGCGTCCAGCTTGGCCGACATCCTCATGGCCAGGCTATCACCTCTTCCTCCGTCTCAAATGTTCTGATCACAAATACCGGCCCGAAAACTTTATGTTTGTAAATCTCTGCATTGGGTTCGGGGTTGACAAAGACTGTTGGCTCAATAAAACACCCGTTTTCTCCAATTCGATCGCCCCCAACGAGAATTTCAACTTCCGTTCTGCCCCAGTCGATCATGGACCGGACTTTGTCAAAAGAAGCCACATCCGCAAGAGGACCGATTTTGGTGCTCTCATTTGGAAATCTCCGATTTCCTCTACAGCAGCTTCCATCCGGGCTGTATACAACCGGATGAACTTGCCTGCGATGGATCGATGGATGTACAGGCGAGAGGCGGCAATGCAGACCTGCCCAGTTCGGGCGAGAATGCCATTGATTGTCCTGGATCGTCAGAATATGAAGCAATTGTTCGTATACAAGGGCTCTACCAGTTGACCGCATTTGTAATATCCGCATCTGGAAATACGACAGCGGGGCTTTTTCCTCCTGAGAATTATCAATACTTCATCCTATCGAGGCTTGAAAGAAATACCTACCCAGTTCCAGCGTGACCCGCTTGAGATTGCTTTCTGCTGCTGCAATTTGAATCTTCTTTCCCATAACAACTCCCCATGAAGCTGATCTGTCAACTGGTCAGAATGATTCATTCAAGACATTGTATACCTGAGCTGGGATAAGCCAAAGGCGTCCGGGTTCCGATTACAATCCCGCTGGCCAACGACAAGAATCAAGAAGCTCTTGCTACGCTAAAGAGAGCACAGCAAAAGGAATCTGCGGCATTTTGGACAGATCTAGCAAAGATACCACGGGCAATGAAGAAGGGAAAGAGAAAATTGGGAGCACCCATCCCAACCAGCTTCGATCGAGAACATCAGACCACTTTTGTGGGCGTTATTGGAGCAAGTGTTGTGTTTGGCGGTGGTCATCTTGTAGCATGAAATTCTGCCTTTCCAACGAAGACCGAACAGATACTCTGGAAGGTTGCGGCGCTCTTCTGCACCTGCTATCCACCGGCGGCTTTTCTCCTAGGGAAGCTTCTTGAGTTCTTGGATGAGCCATTGGACCGATTTCCACCCGAGCAAACGGGGACTCTCGCTTGGACGGTGAGAAATAGCATCGATCTGAGGCAAAAGTTTTTTGCAATAGCACTATTAATGTCCATGTCTGTATATATTGTCACAAGGTTGTACGTTCTGGTGGAAATGTTCAAAGTACTGGCTTCTCTTCCCCCGGACGCATCCATCTCAACTTGGACGGCGAATCTGCCCAGTGTTGGTTGACTAGCATATAAACTCAGACCTGCAATACTCTTAATATCATATGTGATATTTATATAAACTTTTATTGTACATCTTCTGGCTATTCCCAAATAGTCCGTCTGATAAGATTCCATGCGGGGCAGTATTACATCATCACGCCCTGTCAGTGACAAGTGAGTCACCTATTTAAAACTTTTTTTATCTCAAAATCTCAAAACATCCATCAGATGTATTCATAATGCAGACACTTGCAACCTCACGAGATGTCCATGGCGATGGCCAACTGGCTGTACGGCATCTGGAGATTTCCATCGACGAACCGGAAGAAAGTGAAGCAACATTCCCAGAGGGCGGAAAAGAAGGATGGATGTGCCTTTTGGGCTCATTCCTGTTGATGATTCCGTCTTTTGGATTCCAAACAGCTAGTATGTTTCTTCATATACAGACAAAATGGGTTCTAATATAGTAGTCGGTACTATCCAGGACTATGTTGGCACGCATCAACTGTCCACCTACAGCACCAGTGACATCGGCTGGATCTTTGCTGTTTTGCCGTTCCTGACGCTGTTCATTGGAGTCCAAGTTGGACCGTTGTTTGATCGATATGGACCACGGCTCCTTCTGCTCTGTGGCTGCACGGCCAGTTTCTTATCCCACCTGCTTCTGGCGCAATGCTCCAAATACTGGCATTTCATTCTGTGTCTCAGTTTCTGTCAGGGTTTTGGATCTGCCATCGTCTCGACTGTCGCCATCGCAGCGCTCAGCCACTGGTTCAACAAACGAAGGGGCTTTGCATCTGGAGTTTGCATGGGCGGTTCGTCCTTTGGAGGTGCTATTCTGCCTATATCATTGCGATATCTCTTCCCGACCTGTGGATGGATGTGGTCGATCCGCCTTATTGCTTTGATATCACTTATCTGTTACTCTATTGGCATCTTTCTGGTCAAGGCTCGACTATCACCAGGGGAAAGCGTGGGCAAAGCAACAATCGATGTGCGCGCGTTTGCCTCTGCCCGATTCTCATTCCTGACTGTCGCGGTCTTTTCGTTTGAATTCATTATTTTCGGCTGTGTGGTTTTGCTGCCCACATACGTTCGCTATGCTGGGTTTTCCTCTGATACGCAATTCTACTCTCTCACGGTGCTAAATAGTTGCAGCTTCCTGGGAAGAACGATCCCGGGCTTACTTGCAGACAAAATTGGGCGTTTTAACATCCTCAGCGTCCTGGTGGTGACTACATTGGCCATTATGGCTGGGGTATGGCTGCCAGTAGGATCCAGCAGTGAAGTCACACTCTACGTTGTCGTCGCCATCTTTGGATTTGGATCAGGTGGCTTTATATCTCTTGCGCCTGTCTGTGCGGGGCAGCTGTGCTCGACCAGCGAATATGGACGGTACTACGGGACGATCTATTCGGTTGCTGCATTTGGAGCGTTGTTGACGACGCCAATTGGAGGACAGCTATTGCAGTCAACAACACCGCATGTCTTGATAGGCTTTTATTCTGCAGTGCTGGTGGTTGGACTGGCGTGTCTGTCTGTGTCGAGATGGGCGTTGCTGGATTGGAAATGGCAGTGGAAGGTGAAAGTATAGGAAGTATCTATCTCCACTCTTGTTGGTACAGGTTGAATTATATGTAGCTTGAAAATATTCTCATTCTTAATGTATTCACATCAATCCTGGTAATCTGCACTGAGATAGGATTGATTTTACAGCGCAATATTGATGTATTAGAAGTTAAACGAAGGACTCATGTTATGCCAATCCGGTACACGAAGCAAATCAAAGAAATTCCCCTGTCCAACATTCGGATCGTGGGATCATTCATCCAAAACAAACATGCTGGGAAAGAAGTCGACATTATCGCCCGTCGGTGTCGTAGATGAGAATTCAACCCATTTATATTTGGCATATCCATAGTTGAGTCATCGAGGAGGAATATATTGGAAGGAGCGGATTTGCCTCGGAATCAACCGGCACTGCATGACGGGATTGAGTGGACCGGTCTGTCATTGGCTTTTATATCATTTTCAATCTGCCCATGATGTCGACGTATAGCTTCAATATCCACCCACTGACGGGACATGATTCTTGATGTCAACCCCAGCATACAGATACGTGCTCTGTTTTCGGCTAGTTCGCGGCCTATCGTGCCTGACATAAGAGAGAGAAAAGACATGCATCGCCAGTGAGTTGAACAGGACTGGGATGCTATAACTGTCAGCCTCTGAAGTCGTAAAACAGAAGATGCATACGTGTGTATCTGGCAGAACTTCCCCATAGATGTAGACAGAATATCTTTCATAACATGCGTGACTTCATTGGCTGCTGCAAACACCTTCCGATGATTGCCCCAGAGCTGGACTGCTTCTTCATTGATGCTGCTGGGTGGCCGACAAAGCAGAATGACACCGAAGCTAAATGGTCAGCGATCAAAAATTGAAACGCAGATGGATATCATCAGCAACATGGCAGCCCATAGTCCTTTCCCAGTCTCTTCGTAGATACCCGTATACAGCAGCGATGGGGGTATCTGTGACCGGAATGCATCCAATACGCTTTCTAGACAGACCCTCTGCATAGGATCATCAGAATGGATTGCGGCATATCGCGATGCAACATTCTTACTGACTGCAAGGGTTAGTTACCCATCGCCAATATAAATGCTATGATTACAGATAGTCGACAGGCGAGCCATCTGGCTGGCATAGAAGATCTCTTCTGATTCATCTTCAAACTCGCCGTCTTCCAGATTCGACGGTTCCAGTATCTCAACATCGTAGTCACTCACAGAGAAATGCTGAGAATGGCCAATAGATCAACTGACCAGAGCACCTCTGACCTGATACTATTAGAAGTGAACATTATAGATTAGAATACCTACTCGTAAACACCACCATATCCGTCGCCACAGCTGGGCGGTCCGGCTGCTCATATGGGATGTCGATGTTCTTCCCAGATCAGTACCTTATAGTCTTTCTATATTCAAGGACTTACAATCGATACATCCCGAGACTCTTTGCTGAGCCAATTCCGATCCCCGGCCGGTGCCGTGAATACTTTTGATCGTTTGGCCCTCCCCACTAGAAGCTCATTAGGAATATAGCTGTGAAGTTGTTCATCTTGTCCGGATCGGAATCAGACTCGTACAATGCTCTTGCGTTCCTGGAGAAGCTGAATCTGTACCTGGAGGATATCCTGTTGTCCTCCATCGAATGGATCGTAGCCATCGGCGATAGGAAAGTGAAGTCGCTTTTGATAGTTTGGAGCAGCGATGAGAAATGGCTCCAGGACATCGTGAACGACCTGAGTCAAACTGAACGATTCGCCCAGAAAAAGCGTGCTTGCTTCATCGGTGATGGGATGCGGTGCTGAACTGACGCCTTGGTCTGCATTGTGTAGATAAAACTGGCTGTTAGAGTCAGAGACATTGCTTTCAAATGATTTCGAGAGACAGCCCTCAGGAAGAACGGATGCATCTGATGATTGTCTACTGGGTGCGGCATTTGTGCTAGACGAGATGGCTGCTTTCTGTACGCTCTTCTTTCGAGTTGTTGCTCGAAGATAACTATTCATATGAGTATACTATTACGCCAGAGACGCAAGCCATACCGCCCTCTTTGCGACTCAATCAGTATACATTCTGTATCGGTTGCCACGCAGCGACTGCAAGCAATTCCTCGCTGGGCATTACATTTGATCTTTTTGGGGTGACATCGACGACAGGCAACGACAGTGCGTCTTTCTGGGGTTGAGTCTGACTGCAGTGACCCTTTGGTGGGCATGTTTGAAATCAACGCCCATGACTGGTGATGAAGCGGGGATGCTATATAAAATGCGGGGAAGCATCAAGTGGATACAGGCCGATGTTATACGCTCAGATAGCAGATCTGTGAGCATATCATCATTAAAATTGATTGATAACGACTCAACTATGCATGTTTGCTTTCTCGCGCTCCTATTCTTGGACACGGCTCATCCAGCGTCCCTTGGGTGGGGTTTATACCAGCCTAACAGTGTAGTTTAAATTGTGAAAGTCATTGAGCATTCTCCGTTGAAGAATCCTTGCAAGCACTATGGCACCAAGTGGAGTTATCATGAGAAGTGTACATCAGCACAACTGCCCTATAGAGTTGTCTAAAGCACACTCTATCAAGATGCTTATATTTAGCGGCCGCTACTCGACACATGCACTACAATACAAAGGGATTAATACGAACATTCGATGAATAAACATCTTGTACGGCAGACTAGCTCCTGCTTGATGCAGGGGAATTACAAGGTTCCAGGAGTTGGTCCTCGGATACTCCGTATATGTACTGGAAATGAAGGGGATAGAGTGCCAGGTATATATATCCACACTATGTTTCATCCTCCAGCATCGGAAATAACCAACACATCCAACACGAGCAGACTGAAGCGCAAATAAATCTCTCAAGTTATGAATAATGAGATCCCTGTCCGGCGTAACCGATCGATGATCTGTTGGTATAGATCCACAGATCGTCCGAAGCGGTCGGAGCAGCCGAGTTGTGAGCCTTGTAGGAGGCCGCATAACATTATTGTGTGAAACTGTCGGCTCATGGCTCGCAGGACAATGTCCAAGCATTTGTTTGAGCTGTTATTATTAGTTTATAGATGATGAATTGAACTCATACCATGACAACACGTAGCCTGTGTTGGTGGCGAGAGTTTTGTTTATTCGACTACAATCATCGCTACCCCTGACCAGGATTCCACTCCAGCCGCATAGTTTCTGTTGGATGTTCCTGGTCCAATTTATTCAGCTCGCTCCCATTCCCCATTGGCAGACATGCAACAGGAAGGACGCAAGGCTGCCCGCTGCAAGGCTGTGCAGAGGCTAACGAGGGATGCTCGCACTAGCATCCAACTAGCCAGCTAGCGGCTCCACCTGATGAATCCAGCTATAGAAGTTATTGGTCAAGCACACTTGATCTGTTGGTTTGTCTAGCCTCAGGGGGCCTAGCGTTAGGCTATCCCCTGAATAGATCTGAAGGATGCGAATTAATCAAATCCATCACCCCCACCACCACCAACCATGTCGATTGCACCACAATGGGTTCAAATGGCCAAATTACACTTTGGCCTATTGAACACTGCCATCCACGTTGACTGGGCTGACTGTTTTCTTTTTTCAGCGGGCCTGAGGAGGATTCACCGGTCATTGTCGGGTCTCGGCGGGGTTGACGACTTTTCTTATAAGTATGGAGCATGCCGTTGTCCGTTAGCTCCATACAACAACCATCTTCACCTTCACACACAATGCTCGCGGCTTTCTGGTCTCTTCTGGCTATCGCCGGCGCTGCCAGCGCCTACTCCAACCCCGGCCCTTGCACCGGCAACTGCCTGGCCCATGATCCTGGTTTCTACCAGAGAAAGTCGGATGGGAAATACTTCCGATTCTCCACCGGGGGAGGTATCACCGTCACCTCTGCAGACCATCTCCAGGGACCTTGGACGTATGACGGCTATGTGCTGCCCGATGGAGCGTCTGTGACCACTGTCGGTGGTAACAGCTCCAACCTCTGGGTATGAATGTCGCAATGCTACGATAGACTATCAACTGACATGTACAGGCACCCGACGTGCACTACGATAACGGCAAATACTACCTCTACTATGTTGTCTCCGGCTTGGGATCCCAAAACTCCTCGATTGGTGTCGCTGTTTCCGACACGATGGAGGTTGGATCCTGGACAGACCACGGCGCCATCGGCGTCGAGACCAACAGCAGCTCGCCCTACAACGCGATCGACCCCAACTGGATCACCATTGGCGACAAGGCGTATCTCAACTACGGCTCCTACTGGCAAGGCCTTGCTCAGGTCGAGATGAAGGACTCGCTGTCCAAGCTCAGCTCTTCCCCCATCACCAACACCGAGCACAACAGCACTGCCTCTGTTCACTTCCAGGAAGCCGCCTTTGAGTTTGAGCACGATGGCTACTACTACCTGTTCTTCTCGTCTGGCAAGGCCGGTTCTTACGACACCAACTTCCCTGCCCCTGGCAATGAATACAAGATCATGGTGTGCCGCTCCGAGACCGGAACAGGCGACTTTGTAAGTCTCTTAATCTGCTCTCTTTTGATGTTTACTAACGGTTCAGGTTGACAAAAACGGTGTCGCTTGCACCAAGAACGGTGGATCGATCGTCCTGCAGACTCATGGAGATGTTTACGCTCCTGGTGGACAGTAAGTATCTTGACGATGTGAACATGACAGAGTAACTAACAGACGCAGGGGTGTGTTCAACGACACCAAGCTGGGACCCGTGCTGTACTACCACTACGCCAACAGGACTGGCAGTCTCGCCGTCAAGGACTTCCAGTTCGGATACAACAAGCTGAGCTGGACTGGCGGATGGCCATCTGTTTAAATCAACTAGAATAGACTAATGTTGCTTTATAATTTTTATAGAAGATAATAATATGACTGTATCAATCTTATTATTATGAACCCTAATGATATCTGTTTGAAGCGAGACATAATGACCGTGTACTGTTTACACTCACAATGAAAGGCCGGATGACTCCACTTACCCCACATTCCGGGGTGCTCCTCGATTAAACTGGCCAATCACAGTGAATCACGCTGTGGTTATCTCTTGCAACTTCTGGGATTGCTTCTTCTCCTGTTATCATCATTCCCCGTCACTGCTATCAAGATACAAATTATAAAGACGCTCCCGGTGCTCAATCAATTTTTTCTGCCAGAAAATTTTCCCCGTCTTGCACCAATCCCTCGAACATGGGCAACATGAGCCATGGAACCCAAACGCCAGCCAAGGCAAAGGATGGCTGCGATTATAAGGAGGGCTCAGTCACAGCTTTTACATTGGAAGATGAGAAAAAACTCGTCAGAAAGATCGATTGGCAGTAAGTGACCATGTTGTGTACATCGAGCAGAAGCTGATCTCCAGTCTGATGCCATTGTTGATCGTTTCGTACGGAGCTCAGTATCTCGACAAAACGAGTTTATCGTACAGTGCAGTACTCGGAATTAAGGATGACCTGGTGAGTCAGTCCTTTTAAATATATGATGATGCTAAAGCAGGCAGAACCTCGTTGGACAGGACTATAGCTGGGCATCCAGTATTTTCTACATCGGCTATCTCGTGGCTTCTTATCCAATTTCTCTCGGATTTGTCCGTTTCCCTCTTGGGAAGTATCTCAGCATTCTCATGTATGCCTCCTATTGCCTTCATCTTCAGAGCTAACTGTTTAGATTCGCATGGGGAATTATCCTCACATTCCACGCACTGGCCCACAACTACGCCAGCCTCATGGTGCTACGCACATTTCTCGGTATATTTGAGTCGGCCATTAGTCCTGGCTTCTCCTTGATAACTGGCATGTGGTATACGCCAAAGGAGCATGTGTCGCGACATTCGGTGTGGTTTTGTGGCAACGCAATTGCAGGCATTGTCGGGTCGATGATATCATATGCCATCTTGCACTATAACGGAGAGTTTCCAAAGTGGAAGGTCAGATAGCATGCCTACATCCAATATCCATGCTGACGACAACAAAGATTCTCTTTCTTACCTTTGGCTTGCTGACTGTCGTATGGTCCGTCATTCTCTGGTTCTTCCTCCCGGATTCACCGTTGAATGCCCGCTTCCTCACGCCTGCTGAGAGAGAATTCGCTTCTCTACGGCCAAAGAAATTCCAACACACAACCCAGACCAAGAAATGGGATCGTACTCAATTCATCGAAACAATGACAGATGTCAAGTCATGGTGGTTCATCCTATTCTCGTTTATCATTTGCGTTCCAAATGGCGGAACAACCAGTGTATGTCCCCTCTCTATTACAATATCCAACTTGCTGACTCAATAGTTTTCCACCCTGATCATCAAGGGATTCGGATATGATGAATATCAAACAATCCTGATGGGCCTCCCTGCGTCTGCCTTTCAACTCACTACTGTGATCCTGGCAGCATTGTTTACCTCTTACGTCCGCAAGTCCCGCCTTGTCGCCATGGTCTGCATCTACCTTATGGCCATTGCAGGCATCCTCATGGTGAAGCTCCTCCCCGATGGGAAGAAACTATCTCGACTTGCTGGTTTCTGGCTGGTGACTGCTGTCGCTCCAGCATTCCCACTCATGATGTCGCTGTTTGCGAGCAACACAGCCGGTTTCACCAAGAAATCAACAACGGTCGCCATGATATTTGTGGGATATTGTGTTGGGAATCTCATCGGACCGCAGTTTTTCAAGAGCAGCGAGGCGCCAAATTATCATGTAAGTGGGAGTTCTATCGTATATGCTGTTTTGCTAACGTATAAGACGGCATACACAACGATCCTGGTGTGCTTTGCAATCACCATTGCTATGGCGGTTATCTTCTGGGCTTATCTGGGGTATATAAACCGGAAACGAGACCAAGAACAGGGAACTCATATTGATCCTGAGGAGATCCGAGCAGTCGATTTGGAGACAGACACCAGCCTGGAGGAGGTTGACGAAACTGACAGGCAGAATAAGAGCTTTCGATTTATTCTTTAGTTTTGCATTCGTTGATGATGATATTACATGATGTACTGTACATGAGGATTGCCACGAAGATTAATCAAAACAATTTCTCACAATCAACCAACGAATAACCTGCATACTTATTGATCCTCCCAATCGAGTCTTTTCGTCAAGGATCAAGTGCAGCACAGCTAGAATGCTTGCATCGGAGATGTTGGCCTTGATCCAGTCAAGATGAACTGGATCTGACGTCTCGATACCGGCAATGAGCAAGGACCATTGGAACCGCTCGAGTAGCTGCACCGCTCCGGTCGCGATACTTTTATATGCTGCTGATATCAATCTCGAGAGAGATTCATGGATATCAGGATGGACTGGCGTGCTACCAAAGGGCTGGGTGGTCGATCGATAAAGATAGATGCGAAGGGCGTGGAAGAATGTGGCACTGACACAGGCCATAAGTGGCTGCGGCTGGTCGTTCCGTTTCATATCATTGAGGACAGGATTGCCCTGGGATTGAATGAGCTTATACATCGATGAGATGGAGCTATTGAAGTACCTGTTCTATCTGCTTCAGACAATGTCGAAGTCTTAATCCCGTCTCACAGGAGTCAGCCATCAGCCCTTGACTGAGACAGTTTACCTGCTGATGCAATACAATCAGTTCGAAATACAGATCGAATACTCTGCTATTGTCAGTCTCATTAGAATCATTCACAATGTTGACATCCAATATCGGCCAGAGAAAGGGCGCCCGGGAAACCCGCCAGATTTCCTGCCGTAGAACCGGTGATCTGTTGATATAGTTGGCCAAAGAACCACCACAACCAAAGAAGCAACAGAATCCATCTCGATCATAGAGATATATCAGAACCCTCGCCAGTAATACCTGATCGGACGCGGGGATCAGTCCCGACAAGAGATAGTCAAGTGGGAAGAGCAAGTCTTCGTTGGAACAAACATGCTCCAAGCTATACTTCTTCACATAGCTATACACATGTCGACTCAGCTTGTGCAATCGCTTCGGACTGAGACGGTCCCTTCGCATCCAGAAGATGTACATATATAAGAAAGATAACATTGTGTTCAGATGATCCATTTGTGTGTTGCTGTTCTTCATGCCCGTGAAGAGGTCAAAACCTCGGCGGAAATGTAGACGAGATTCCGCAGGAGGATTGAAGCCGCAGCCACGATGGATGGCCAGTTCGCTGTGTGATACCGCAAGGAGAAAATGCAAAGCCATCTGACGATCAAAGGCGCGATGAAGGAAGAGCGAATGAGCAGACCGAGAAGAGTCCTGCGTTGATTTCAAGGGGGCAAAAACAGCCCGGTGGAAGGACAGCGCCTGCATGTCGGTTCCAGAGATGAAATCATTGCCAGGGATGAGAGTGTCTGTTATTGACCAGCAGGGTGACGGGATAGATGCGATTGCCATGTGTTGATTGAGTGAATCGAAGCCATCATAGCATCCTTCTGATATATCTGCCTCTGTGTGTTGCATAACTTCATCCAATGCCACTGACTGTGCGACCTCATCAGCAGATAACACCTGGTGCACATCCTCTACTTCCGGGCGATATTCAACATGCTGGTCTTCTAATGTATTGATCGGAATTGCAGGTTCATCAGACACCATTCTCGGCTGAATTGCTCTCGGTGTCCAACAAGACCTGTCCTTTACTGGACCGAATCCCCGTCTTCGCTGCGCCAGCGATGGCATGGCATCTTTCCATTGACATGATAGCTTCAGACGAGTACATCTTGCACAAATGGGATGCTTTTCATCGCATTTGACTCGTTTGCTCAGACATGTCTGGCAGCCTGTCACACTTAGCGTACGGACTCCGCATTTCCCAGTGATACTCACCATTCTTCGATCGCTTCCCTTCCTTGCGTGGACGACGGGATGGACGTAGTTTCGAATCTGATTGGGACATGCCCGTCAGCTGAGATAGCCAGTTGATGAGGCATTTCTTCGACAGAAACGAGGATAAAGAGGGGTATCGCGATGCTTGGCGTCGTCGATTAATCCAGCCAATCAAAACAGAGCATCGCCTATCTGTCGGATGAGGAAATCATCACCGGAGAAATAAAGGAGCTTTATTAGGAGTTTCATTTCCAGAAAAATTGTCTGCATGCTGCATCTTGGGCACAACAGGTGAAGCATCATGGGAAACAACATTTCATACCAAACCACCGACTGTCAAGTTGATCTGCCCGACAAAGGAACAATCCGCGGGCTTCGATTCGACGACAAATCATGCCGATTTGCAGGAATTCCTTATGCTCTGCCACCAACAGGCAATCTACGATGGAGAAAGCCTCAGCCACTGCCCCAGTCACAATCATATTCAGAAGATGACCAACCCTTTGATGCCACTCAGTTTGGTCCAGTGTGCCACCAGCCCAACTACTCTGCATCCGTGAAGAAGAATATTCCCCAGCATACATATGGTGAAGACTGCCTACGACTGAACATCTGGACACCAGTCAAGAAATCGGGAGAATCAAACCCCAAATGGCCGGTGATGATCTGGTTCCACGGCGGATGGTTCCAGATTGGAGATCCCAGCCAGGAAGAGGCGATGAACCCAACGGAGCTGATCTCAAAGGGCGGTTTGAATGCTGTGTTTGTGGCTGTTGGATATCGATTGAATGTCTTTGGATTCCTGGCAGGGAGGGAGTTGCGGGATGAGAGCAATGGCAACGAAGTGGGCAATTATGGATTGTGGGATCAACGACTGGCCATGGAATGGGTTTATGAGAATATCTCTGCCTTTGGAGGTGATCCAGAGAATATTACATTGTCCGGGCGAAGTGCTGGTGCGTATGCTGTACAGGCGCAGACTCTGTATGACTTCCGGGGCAATGCGACATCCCAGGATTTCTTCCGTCGGCTGGTGATGTACTCGAATGCGATTCCCACACAGCCAAAGAGTCCGGAGGATTGTCAGATGCAGTTTGATGAGCTGTGTGAATACTTTTCGATATCACCAGCGTCTTCCGGAGAGGAAAAGCTGCAGAGACTGCGTCAGGTATCGGCCGAGGATCTGACCGCAGCAGTTATGAAGCTGAAGCATCACACATTCCGGCCAGTGACAGATGGAGTCTTTATTCAACCAGGAATATTCGAATATTATCGGGATGGTTCATTTGCAGGAGAATTCAAGAAACGGGGTCTGCGTATTTACATCGGCGAGGTTGCGAACGAAGAGACTCTATACGCTGTTACGAATGGGCCAGAGGCAAACATCGAATCTCTGCAGTTACAGATTACAAACTACTATCCACCCTCGACAACAGATCGTTTATTACAGTCTTATGCACTCCCTGAATCAGAGAACAAGAAAGACTGGGAAGCTGTGTTTGGTCGCCTCGTCTCGGATGGCCAAGTCAGGGCACCGTCGAGGTTCCTGGTTGATAATCTGGTCCAGCATGGTGTTGACATTCACGATATCTGGAGATATCTCATTGCATACCGTTTGTCCTTCATCACCGACAAGGTAGCGCCACTGTCATTTGGGGTTAGCCATGCGATGGACAGGCCGTTTTGGAAGTAAGTGATATCCATTGTTGAATGAACAGTGCTAATTATTCAGTTACTCTATCATGCATGGTCCAACTACCGAAGAGAGGATCCTGATGGGTGACTGGATCCAGGATCTGGTTGAATTCGTCGGTGGCAATAAAGAGCATCAGTTTGGCACACAATCCGTGGAAGAATACAAGGTTCTCACGCCACATGGCACGATCGAGATTGAGAAAGATACGCGTTGGGATGAACTGCTGAGGCTGATGGATGTTTTCTCTGGATCGTCATAGGATGATCGATGTGTAGAGATGAGCTGATTCAATCCCTTAGTCGGTGGCTGTTGATAGATCGGGTGGGGTGGGATGAACCATGGTTGGCTATCCATCTCAACCAGAACATGATGCTATTCGGCGATTTTCATATGGCAGACTATGCATGTGAATACCAGAGAACATGATCCATTGCCACTTGATCTATCAAAGGGAGATCTAGACAAGTCAAGCTTCAGTCCAATGAGATATTTTTGTCGGTCGATGATCCAATCTAATCTGCTCATCAAAAGCTTGTCATCTCGTTATAAAAGCTGAACACTCTAGCGATACGAAGGAGTATCAACATCCCTACCATCAGATATAGAACAGTCGAAGGTAACCAAAAGCATTATCATACTAGTATCGGTGTATTGACCATACTTAGCATCATTGCATCCGACTACCACCATGAAACCAATCATGCTCTCCTCTCTTCTTGCTCTCCTCCCCGAGGCAAGCGCCATCCCAGGCAAATCCCCGATAAAAAGAGACCCAGGTCCTGCCTGGTCCTTTGATCTATACCAGAACATCCACTGCAGCGGTCTCAGCCAGATCTACACCGGCAACGGATCATCCCCCTGCCACACCCATATCGGCGGTGGCGGAGCGCTGGGATACATCCAGACGACCATCGACCCGAACTGTACGGTGTTGTTGTATTCGGATAACAACTGTACGCATTCGATTGGGAATATCACTGCGACGTCGCGGCCCAAATGCCAGGTGTCGGAGAACGGGGGGAATGATACTCTGATTACTAGTTTTGATGTTCGTTGTGGTTATAGTCCGGTGAGGAGATGGTAGGCGTATCATGTTGAATTACTTCGAGTGTTTCATACGAACTATTTGATAAAACATTTGATTTCAAAGTTGCTTCATATTCTGATAAATAGTAGATACTATAACGCAAATTCTTATAGACAATATATCGTTATTAACATATTACTTCGTCAACGTCATCTAAGCCTTGATGGTGAAGGGACCGGCGGCATTGTACAGAGTGGGCATCTGTCCAGTTAGTTTATACCATTTGATAAGAAAAGATCAGTCATACCTGAGGAGCAGTAGGCAAGTATGTGGCCAAACGCAGATACCAGACAGAGTCATCGTTCACAGCAGGAACGTTGGGAATGGTGATGGTGACCGCCCCATCCTTCTCGGGAATGCCATCGGTGATCTTGATCGACTGGTCAAAGTTGACCGTGTTGGGGGCCCGGACGGGGTTGTTGTACAGCCAGACGCTGTAGTTGCCAGCCGGATACTGGTTGAGAGTGTCGTCGCAGTTGCTGGAAACACGGTTGAAGCGGATGTCCAGCGTGGTGCCCGGAGCGACGGTGGAGTTGTCGGGGATGCCCTGGTAGACGTTGACGCAGTTGTAGTCACGCTTGCCCCAGGCTGTTCTGTTAGTTGAGGTTATACAGGATATTCAGGAGACATACGCTGGTTCTTGTCAAAGGCCGAGGCAGTGACAGCGAGAGCAGAAGCGATGATGGAGGCAGTGAACTTCATTGTGATGGATGATATTGATGGTGATAGAGATGATAGATAAGAAGAGAGACGACCGTATTTATATCTTCAGCAATATACCCCACACCGGCTGATCAGCCGTCTGATCCCTGAATATCCGATCCATTCATCCAGCCTGTCATGATGTCTCAAATAATTGTCTAATTCTGGCTCCAACTGAGACATCTCCGCTTGGCACTCGTCGTGGCGGAGAAAAAGTCGGTCATTGTACAGAGGCAGGCTTCGACAGCGTGCTTTTGTCACGCCAGAGCATGCATGTTTCAGACAAATCAGCCAGAATCAAGTATTGCGAGGCAGTGTCTGTGAAAAGACTGCATCTTGCCTGTCGCGATGTCCGAAAAGGCACTCATTCCGATGTGGATTTGTTGACCCTGTTGATCACTGCCTGATTGGGCATTAATGGCGACAACCGGATGTGAGGATGCTGCACAAATTATGATCAAATGAATGTAATCAATTATTGTTACAGGCAGCTACTATTGTTTAAACACGACGAACATGGTATGTCGTCCCAACAGTTGTCGTGATGGGCTCTGTATATACATCGCCGTTGATGGCAAACTGGACTCCGTCCTGAACACGAACAGCAAGAACACCTCCACTCCTCGACGTGATGTTTGCCTGTTGAAGCATTCCATCCGACCATTCCATATCGACAATGAAATTCCCCCTTGCCATCAGCCCAGCCACACTCCCGTCAGGAACCGCCGACGGCAACGCCGGCAGCAGATGTACCACAGAGTGACTCTGCAGTAGCATCTCGGCAATCCCCGCCGTGAAACCAAAATTGCCGTCGATCTGGAAAGGCGTTCCTGGCCCAGAGTCTGTATTCCACAGATTGTCGCTGGGATATGTCTGCAGAAAGACCTTGGTGTGGTTCCATGCCGTGTCGCCATCGAACAGCCTTGCATACAAGTTCATCGCCCATGTTCGTGACCAGCCCGTGCTGCCGCTTCCGTGGCTAATGCGATGATCCAAAAGGACTTTTGATGCGTTTGATAGAGTCTGTGATACAAGAGGCGTCATTTGGGAACCAGGATAGAGACCGAAGATTGGGCTCATGTGGCGGTGGCCTGGGTCTTGTTCTTCATATTCCTCTCGCCATTCTAGGATCTGGCCGTATGATCCGATCTGCGGGGGGCTTGATCTTGGCCAGATAGCTTTTGGCGTTGTTTATATCATCGCCGGTGATGTTGAGAATCTGGCTGGTTTCGATGACTGCATTGAACAGTTCGTAGAGCAGCGAGTTATCCATCGTTGGAGCAATGTCGATTCCTTCCTCGCTGCCCTTCTTTTGCAAATCAGATGGAACTATAAAGAGGTTCTCTGGAGACAGTGACGGTCCTGTACTCCACGATCCGTTGAACATGAAGAGATAGCAGTAGTAGAAGTTGGCTGCACTTTGGATGATCGGCCAGGCACGTTGTTCCAGAAAGTCTCTATCCTGAGTGAAGCGGTAATGCTCCATCATGTGCAGCGACAGCCATGCCCCAGCCATCGGCCATACCGTGTAGGATGATCCATTCTGGACAGGTGCAGCATCGCCCCAGAGATCCGTGTTGTGATGGACGACGAAGCCTCCATTGTCGCAGCCATACATACTCTTTGCGACTGCTTGTCCTCGGGGAAGAACAGTGTCTAACAGATCTACAAAAGGCCCAAATGTATCACCAAGATGGGTTACCTCTGCCGGCCAGTAGTTCATCTGCAGGTTGATGTTGAGGGTATACCTCCCGCCCCAGGCGGGAGCATAATCCTGATTCCAGATTCCCTGCAGAGTAGCAGGAAGTCCAGGCGATTCTGAGTCCCGTGAAGATGAAATCAGAAGATGACGACCGAAATTAAACATCAATGCGACAAGTTGGGGATCACTATCGGGGTTGTTCTTGTAGTTGGACAGTCGAGTGTCTGTGGACTGAGTGCCCGCTGTGCCCGAAGATCCCAGATCCAACTTGACACGATCAGCCAGACTTTTATGGTCGGCAATTGCATTTTTCTTGACTGCTGGATAGCCTTGATTGACGGCTGGGTCGAGCTTCTTTTTAACTTGCTTTATTTGATCTTCATTGCTGGGGAAATTGTACGATGTTTCCGCGTCGATGAAAACGTCAACTGTCGAGGCATTCTGAACCACAATTGATGATCCATTGGTAGATAAATTCCCTAAATAGTCAGAATCTATCTGAAATATGTACTCCAGTACTCACCATCATTTGCTACGACTTTTGCCTCGGAAGTAAAGGTTATCGCATCTGTGGATTGTCCACTGTTGGCCTTGAGAACCAACGAACCAGTCGCATTACTGGCAGATGCTGATATTTCCGTGGCATTCAGACTGCGAGATAAGGACAAAGATAGATTCAAACTGCCAGTTTTGTTGGCAGAAAGTCGAATGGCGATGACTCCGGCTGGATGGCTGGCGATATATTCACGGCTACACCTCTTAGGTATTGCTTTGGAGGTAGGTGAGGGACATACCTATATCGAACACCATTATAATCATACTCCACAACGGCATTCCCGTGATTCATATCCAAATATCGCACATATGAGGTGATACCCTCCGCTGAATGGCCAAAGTCGACTTGGAATGTACCCAACGGACTGGAGGACTGCGTTTCAGGTGTTGGACTGGCCATATCAGACAGCGCAATCCGTCCTGCCTCTGTGATATTCCCATCTTGTAGCAACGATCGAACTTGTGGAAAAGCATCATAGGCATCGGGATTGACCCGATCCTGCCACGGACCTGTCCAGATGGAATTCTCATTCAGCGTCACATTTTCCAACGCAGACCCCCAGACAGCTGCACCCAGTCTGCCATTGCCGATGGGAAGGGTTGACGCAAAGTCTTTGGCGGGTGAAGTATACCAGGATACACTCGAGGCGTCAAAGTACCCGTGAACAAGGGGGATCACAGTGAGCAAACCAGTCAACAATTTGGAAAACATTGTAGGATGACAGAGTGAATGTTGATCACTAGGGGATCTCGTGATATATGCTGCATTCACCGGATAAATGCCATTCTCGTCCATAGTTTCATTCATATTGCAGTTCTTTAAATCCACCACTCGGAGTAGAAGAACTGGGATCATCACGCTACTAGGATGTGATGGATTCTTAACCCCGCATACTACGATAGAGGATGTAAAACAAATTCAAATTCTTAGTATGTGTTACAAATCTGGTATTATATATATACAAACATTACCCATGGTCTAAGTGGAGGAAATGGGCTTCTTCTGCATGATTTGAGTAAATGCCTGCAGAGCAGTCTCGGGTTCTGTCATGGTTAGAAATGAAGCAACAACTGTAGACAGGGCACTCACGATAGAACGAGGTTTCATGTCCGGCTTCAAATACCCTCAAGAAAGAAAGGTTGTCCGCATTCTTGAATGTGCCCTTCTGTATTCCATTGACCGTGTATGGCTCAAGAGACTTGCTGCGGAAATCATCTTGGCCGCTGAAGGTGACGTTGTTGGCGACGGCATAACCGCCAATCCAGTTGCACATCCAGTCAGCGTCACCAGCCCAGACGAGGACGTTGATCCCGGATTGAACAACCTTGGAGAGAATGGCAAGGGTTGATCGTGAGTCTGATACGTTAGTTACGTTCATCCCGCATGTACAGAAGACTTACTATCTCCGGTGCTGGAAAAGGCGCTGTCGACGGCAGCCGAGCATAACGAATACTTCACTCGTGCTCCGATCGCCTTCTGAATAGTTTCATCTTGCAGATAAGTGGCGTATGTCGCAGGGGGATTGGGATCGTTGAATGGCGCTCTGACGTCGTACACACCAAAGTCTTGTTTGGCAATTATCTTGTTAAACATGGCTGCTGCACAAACAGTCGATGCATTTTTACAAGCAGCGTCAGTGCCCTTGTTCTGGCAGGCATTCAGAGCGGGAAGACACTCTGCGTAGTAGGCATTGTAGTAAGAGTCTCGTTCGGACTCGTTGATCAGCTGGCGATAGGGGTTGTCGTAGGCATAGTCGACGTACGCCTTGGACTGGATGGTTGAATCGTACCAGCCGTTGTTGATCATGAGAGCGACGAGGTCAATCTTTTCTCCCTTGACTGTGCCCTTGTCGATCTTTTCATTCTGCTGCTGGATGTAGTCGACGAATTCAGGACCATAGTGTCCACCATAGGACTCTGTCGTAAGACCAAACTCACGACTTTCATATTCCGGAAAGTTCTCATAAAACACCTGCAAGAAGGTCCACACATATGGAGAAGCAGCGGCGGTGCTATTAACAGCATCTGTATCTCCATACGAGAAGCCAGCACCAATGGGTTGGTCGACATACAGCATGTTGGCGTAGTTGTTCCAGCTGTATTCGTTCAACGAGGGCGTCGTTTCATTATCGACGAAATGGCAAGGGCCGTTTTGCTGGAACAATCCGAGCATGGAGGAGCATCCTGGACCGCCCTCGAAGTAGGCTGCCAATGGTGCTGTCTTGGGGTTGTTTCGGGATTCAAAGAACCTATTGAATTAACATCATGATGGTGATATTGAGCAAAGCATACATACCAGAACCACATGCTCATGTTCTGTCCCACGGAAAAGTATCCCGAGTACTGGTTGACACCGGGCGTGGTCTCACAGATGCCAGAGTTCTTCACAATCTCCAGTCGCGATCCAGAGGCAGCATGGTTATAGACGGTGTAGTCGACGCCATCTCGCTGCACAAAAGATGGACTGGCCGAAGTAGTTGATGTCGCCGAGGCAAGAAGCAGCAGTTTATTCCACGAGAGCCACATGTTGACTTGATGATAATAGCAGACAATGCCATTATCAAAGGGAATACCCTAGTTATATATATTCGTGAAGACTTATAAGTTGGCATGCCACGCGGCTGCAGCCGCTCACTGGAATCGAACGATGGACAGTCCGTTCATATTTGGGGGCCAAAAGAGGTCAACGAACCAGTTGGAGATGCAAAAAAACCAACAATGAGTCAAGTGTTTATGATGTCTTGGATTCAGACCCACTGTTTAGACTCTTGGGAGTTATCTGATCAGATTAATTATGTAGACAGATTGATAAAATCACAAAAATCTCGATCCGCTATCGGAGCCTAGAGTCTAGTGGGTATTGGCTGGAAAGTTGGTGATAGTGTATTCGCCATCTGTCAACGGTGACTTACCGCTATCGTGCTGAGCAATTTCCGATATATTAATATCGCGGTCAATCGGTAGCATTAAGACCTCATTTGTATGCAGTGACCATGCAGATTCACTTATTTTATCACACCGCTATATTCTTCATATCCGCGAGACATTACTGTATGTAGTCTAGCGAATAGCTTCGGTATTGACATAAATACGGCCTATTTTCTCCAGAATTTGAGAGGAACAGACCTTTAATATCCTCTATTATTGCATTCTCCATTTACTATAGTCCCCATACACCCGTATGCCTTGCTCACCGGAGTTGACCGCATCAATATAGCATTGAATAATCACTACTCAATACGTGAAATACATGAATAAAACACGTATTTATCCATTGAGAATCTGCAGTGGATCTCAGCTTACCGGGATTCGCATCCAGCCGGAGCGGAAATGCACCTGGAATGTGATAGCGCAGATGGAAAAGAGGGGTTGATTATGATCCTTGCATCGCCAGCACGGCCGAGATCAGATTCGTTTCTTCTTCAAGCAGATCATGCGGTGAACTGAATTATCGGTCTGCATTGAGTGATCGCCTACTGGTATAAAGTCATTAGGCCTGACCTGAGATTGAATCCTTTCATCATCGTAAGTGAAAGTCAACATGGTGTTCTCAACACTCAGCAGTTCAGTCAATTATTACGCCTGCCAGCTTGCTGTTCAGGCACTGCAGCAGATCAACGCTCCGCTAAAAATTGTTACTCGTGATGATGGCGAAGAAAGGACGGTCTACGAAGGGAAGAAAGATCGAGACGAAGAATATGCGGTGATAACTGTCAACAATCCGGCTTTCTGGATCAGACTGTGCTCTGACTTTGATTTGGTATCTCAATATATCCTCTGTCTCTTCCATGCTGACTGGACAGGGATTCGCTGAAGCATACATGTATCAAGAAGTGGACTGCGACAATCTGACTGCCATATTCGATGTAAATCTCCCTACAATATTCTAGAAACAGTCTAACAAGATAGCTCTATATCAACAACCCCAGCACCCTCGACGGCGGCAGTTTTCTCCTGCAGCTCCTCCCCAGATTCGCTCGACTGCTCAAGCCAAAGAACGACCTTGTCAACTCCCGGGCCAACATTGCCTCCCATTATGACACCTCCAATGAGCTTTTCACTGCATTTCTCTCGCCGGATATGAACTATTCCTGTGCGCATTGGTCTGGCGATCCGTCGGAATCCCTCGAGGCAGCACAACTGCGAAAGGTGCATTCCATTCTACATAAAGCCAAAGTGACTGCAACCGATCATGTCCTCGATATCGGATGTGGCTGGGGAGGGTTGGCCATTGAAGCTGCGAGGAGGACTGGCTGTAGAGTGACCGGATTGACACTTTCAGCAGAACAGAAGACACTGGCAGATGAGAGGATTAAATCAGCCGGTCTTGAAGATCAAATCAGTGTCCTCCTCTGCGATTACAGAAATGCCCCTCGACCAGAGAATGGGTACGACAAAATCATCTCGGTCGGAATGTTTGAACATGTTGGGTTGGAGTTTATGGATCAGTATTTCGAGACGATCTCTCGGTTGTTAAAGGACGAGCAGGGAATCGTGGTGATTGACGGCATCACCAAGACCAATCCAGTTTGTTTCCATCGCCAATCGTAAATTCTGCTGCTTATTCCATGATAGTTCTATGAAAAGAACCCTGCAATTGGCGACTTCATCGACCGCTACGTGTTTCCTGGGGGATATCTTCCGACAGCAAATATCCTCTTCGAGTCTCTCCATCGCGGGTCCAAAGGAAAGCTGGAAGTCACAGCGACTCAGAATACAGGTCCTCACTATGGCAAGACTCTGCTGGCATGGAAGGAGAATTTCCTGGCCAACTGGGGTGACATTCAGGCAGACTTTTCTTTAAAGCATCCCGACGCAACAAAGGTGGATATTGAAGCCTATCGCCGCAAGTGGCTGGTATGTACTCGATATCTTGTTCTTCATGGTCTTTTCTAACGACGACAGTACTACATGGACTACTGTGAAGCTGGATTTCGACGACGCATCCTGGGCAATTATATGATTACAGCTGTTCGTGCACCGGAAGCAGTCATTCCATACGAAACTCATGTATCAGACATTTGATTATATAAATACTAGAAGACATCAATATTCATATCTCATCGCTTAAGCAAAGTGCTTCTGGAGCAGGCTTTCGGTAAACCTCCAGATCAGCGACGAGTCCTGCACATGCCATGTAGCACCGGTGTAGAACGTGTCGCGATGTCCCTGTAGACCATAAAGGTCCTTGTAGAAGCCATCCCGGATCGCGTTGGCTGGAACAACGAGTTCAAACGGACTGTGATCGGCGAATTGGACGTACTTGGGTGTGGTGGTGTTGTAGCCGGAGTTTCGCAGTCGCAGCACACTCCTAGTGATATCATCCTTGACCTGTCGCTCGGTCAAGGGCCTTTCGCTGCCATATAAGATGGAGACGAGACCGGAAACTAGGGTCGGTCTGACGGTGTAGATGCCCGGCAAACGGGGCGTGTTGTACGGCGTGTTGTTTCCACGGTTGGTGAGAGTGAGGCCCTCAGGGATTCCGGTGTTCTTGGCCAGAATGGAGTAGTAGTAGGAGTTGCGGAACTGGCTGAACAGGGAGCGCTCGGTGTGGTCGAGGTCAAAGGTATTCAGGTTGCTGACCTTGGGGGGAACGGCGACGATGATCTTTTTGGCACGGATGAGCTTCTCGCCAGCAGGAGTGTTGATCACGACGTAGTTCAGCGGGTTTCTGCTGTTGCTTCGATTCACGGCCTTGACGGTGCTCTGGAGATAGACATCATGGCCCAATTCACTCTTGGCCGCCAGGTACAAGAGGCTGTTGTCGTGGGCAGCAGTCTGCAGGAAACCACTCTTGATGCCCTTCAGCACTTCCAGACCGAAATACTTGAGCATGTAGATGGTCGACTGCTTCAGTGGGTTGCCAACCCCCTGGTTGTACATCGTGATGACATTGACGGCATCACCCAGATTGTGCTTCTTGACCCAGTCTTCAAATGGCAGCAGCAGATCCTCTGGGACAGGGTCAGGCAGATCGAAGCCCGCATCCAGATACGGGTACTTCCGCAGCTGGGCTGCATACAGGGCCAATGCGGCACTCTGATTGCCTTCAGGAGCACCAACGGGCTTTCCAGTGGTAAAGTCGACGCGCTTGGAGTAGTGGCCACTGGCAAAGACGGTGGTGAGAGGAATGTTGAAGTGGGCGAAATAGTCGGTCACCACGGTGGTGTTTTCGTAGTAGAGCACGCCGTAATCCACGGCTGTTTCTGTCACTGCATCGACGTATGTCTCCGTATGGCCACCCAGTCGGTCGTTCTTCTCGACAACAGCGACAGTCTGGTTCATCTGGCGCAGGCGGGTGGCTGCGTATGTGCCTGCGGAGCCACCGCCGATCACCGCGACATCGCGGTCGATGATGTCGGCCTGCTTAAACGCAGCCGGGTCAATCGTGCAGTTGGTCGCGACAGCAATCTGCAGCCCTGCAGCCAACCCGAGAAGCGATCGATACAACATTGTGAGATGAGATTGAGAAAAGAACTGGTTGCGCGAGGTGGCAGCCTTAATATAACCGTGCTTTTCCAGCCGTTCAGATAAAATTGGGGGCTGAAAACGAGCCGAAAACTCTGTAGAGCCGGGCCAATGGGCGATCGGTAGAGTCAAATACGCCTTGGGTCGATTCGATTGGTTTGATCGGGGTCGAATTTATTGAAAGCCAATCATGTCATTGCCAGAGTGAAGAGCTTTTGTGGTGATACAATGATTCAGTTCGGAGGATATATGGAGGACAGATAAACGCGCACAAGTATTGGGGATACAATGCAATATCAGCATGTGTTAAGGCAGATAAGAGCCTTGTGTCATTCTATATTATATACTATATTTTATTAAGATCTATTAAACGTTAATTCGAAGCATGCAGGATAGAGGCGTTAGCCATGTTGGGTCAGTGTGTATATCCTCCGATCGCTTCATATTGATTGTTGGGTATTTCAATTATTAATATGATATCTTTATAAGCATTATTATGATTGGGTTGCACAACTTGATTCGGTTTGTATAATCATGTGATGGTACCACGCAGATATACATATCGACAGTATCTATACAACTTTATCCCCAGAATCCTGAATAGGTTATGGTACTATAATTATAGATATTTAGACTATATATACGAATTAGGATATATATTGTAGATTCCCAAAGGATCAGTGTCGATCACCAGGAGCACTCCAAGGAGCACTCCGTAAGCAACAGCCCTTGCATACGCAAGATGAACACCTGCAGCCCATCGAATACAACCCACGCCCTCCTTTAAATACCCGACAATCTCATATTCTTTATCTCAATAAACCATCGTACTTGATCTACAACATGCGACTTCCCGTGGAGATCATCGATTTGGTAGGTTTCGCAATGTCCTCACCATCCTCATACTAATATCCCTAGATGGCCTCATTCGTCGAGCATCCCCTTGACGATGACCGATATACACTTCGCCCAGTCGACAAATACAACCCGAACTCAGTCCGTGACCTCAGTTCGCTCCGTCTGGTCAACACCATCTTTTTTACTGTGCAACACCACGATTATTCCGAATAGTTCATGCAACATATCCTGCTCACGACATCGAGAAAGGGTGTCGGCCACTTTCTAAACTGCTTGGAATCTCCCGGAGCTACTGTGCACCCTTTGTCCGCCACGTCGAGGTTGGATTCGACGGCCCGTGGAAATCTACGCCAGACCACGAAGCGTATATCCAGAGCCTTCAAGTGCTACTGCCAGACTGCCTGAGCCGGTTACCCAATCTGGCCGTGTTGAATTTCCACGGACCTTCGTATTCCCACAGCCATGCAGACCCGCCATTTTCTTGGGAGAAGATATCTTCCTTGACCAACGGAGCAGTGCAGACACTAGGAAATACACCACTGCCCAAGCTGAGGGACCTTACTCTGACTCTTCCCTTGACGGCGTCGTTTAGAAACTTTCTCGCTGTTGCTGATGGAAAACGCGAGGCAGTCCGCAATGTCCTGAAACAACTTGAGCATCTCCGAGTGGAGATTTGCGACAATACTGGCTCTGGTGGGAAACGCTATATGCGCATTCCTCTATCAGAGGCAAAGTCTGTCTTGCCCAACCGCGAATATGCTCGTCATCTTCTCAACTTTATTGAGCTAGCTGGCAGCTTAACGTCTCTCGAAATCAGCAGCACCGATGTACTGGATATCGACAGTTTGAATCTGACTAGCCAAGATCATCTGCAGATTCTAGCTCTCTGCAATGTGTCAATATCGTCAGACAACCTGCTATCACTACTGGAACAGTGCACAGACACAATATCACGAATCGAGTTCAACCGTGTCGAACTAAACAGTGGAACATGGCAAGATATCCTGTGTCAAATAAGCCAGCTCCCATCCCTGCAATACTTCTCCATCGTGTCAAGTGGGTACTCCAAGACAGGCGAGAGCTGTGACCTGTCGCTGGGCTTCTCGCTAATGATGGATGCTTCTCGGGATATCGAGACATGCAATCCCCTGGATTACAACGCACTCGGGGATGTTCAACGACACGTCAACACGAATAGAGCTGCAGGGGGACTGCCTGTTATGGGACCTTGTGAGTATCGACGAACGGAAATGAGGTCGTTGAAGGATGCGTTGAAACGGAGGCATACTTGATCATGCCATTCATAATGATCCACACTGAAGGGAGGATATGGTCCGCTTTTAATATAGAATTAACCTAATGGCCCGGCCGAGACGGGATAATGAAGTCATGTTTAGACTTTAGATCGTCAAATACACTCAGAATAGAAAGATATAGAATAGACTGGAAGAACCATATCGTCATATCATCAGGTCTGATATACGAACACCCGGCTAAAGACATGCATGCACGGGGGATGCCGTATATAACTGGCCACTCTATACCCACATCAACATCGAAACGGAGAGTTATCGGACGCCTCAAAGTCAAATAAGCATCGGTGAACCGTTCCGGTCCGTCGGTTGCTAACGCGGTGCATGCAGGATCCTCGGAGAAGCGTCGGTGGTGATCTTCCCCGCATTACCGTCTGGGGAAATCGAGAAGCTTTATGTGCGTGTTGGGAGGCTTCTTCTTGCTTGGATAGGGATGCACTTCGTCATTGTTAGATGAGTAATGTAGAGATATATAAACCGGCAATTGTCTATTCAACCTTCAGCAAACAGACTTCACAATGTTGTTCAATACCCTCCTTCTCAACGCCCTCGCCACCGTGGCAGTGGCTTCTCCGGCTTCAATCCACAGACGACAGGATCTCGAGACATTCATCCAGAATGAAAGATCTGTTGCCCAACAAGGCATCCTCAACAACATCGGCCCTGATAGCAAGCTTGTCCAGGGTGCTGCAGCTGGAATTGTCGTGGCATCTCCTTCCAAGGTCGATCCGAACTGTATGTTCTCCTACATTTCTATAGATTAGTACTGATGATATAGACTTCTACACATGGACCCGTGATGCTGCCCTGACCTTTTTGGACTTGATCCACGCCTTCATCAACGGCGATTCCTCCCTCGAGCCTCTCATCCAGCAGTACATCACCGCGCAGGCCAAACTGCAGCTCGTCGCCAACCCGGCCGGCAACCTCACGACGGGTGCTGGCCTTGGAGAGGCCAAATTCGAGGTCAATGGCACTGCCTTTACCGGCCCTTGGGGTCGTCCTCAGCGCGATGGCCCTGCTCTGCGTGCATCTGCCCTCATTTCATACGGCAACCACCTGCTCAGCCAGGGCAAGCAATCCCAGGTGAAGGACAACATCTGGCCGATTGTTAAGAACGATCTCTCCTATGTCGGCCAATACTGGAACCAGACTGGCTTCGATCTGTGGGAAGAAGTCAACGCAACCTCCTTCTTCACCACGGCTGTTCAGCACAAATCTCTCGTCCAGGGAGATGCCTTTGCCACTGCGCTGGGCGAGACCTGCGACAGTTGCACCGTTGCCCCTGAGATCCTCTGCCATCTCCAGGACTACTGGAATGGAACCGCCATCGTATCCAATACTCCCACTGGCGGTCGCAGTGGTCTCGACATCAACTCTGTTCTGACTTCTCTGCAGACGTTTGATCCAGCTGCTGCATGTGACGATGTGACCTTCCAGCCTTGCTCATCGCGTGCTCTGTCCAACCACAAGGTCCTCGTTGACTCGTTCCGGTCCATCTATGGCGTCAACAACGGCACTTCATCGGGAGCCGTCGCTGTTGGTCGCTACCCTGAGGATGTCTACAAGGGAGGAAACCCGTGGTATCTCTCCACCCTCGCATCTGCTGAGCAGCTCTACGATGCTCTCTACCAGTGGAAGCAACAGGGCAGCCTCAACGTCACATCGACTTCCCTTCCCTTCTTCAAGGATCTCGTCTCTAACGTGACAGTCGGCGTGTATCCCGCTTCCTCGCCGACATACACCACCCTCACCAAGGCTGTCAAGCAATACGCCGATGGCTTCATCGCAGTCGTCCAGAAGTACACCCCGACCGATGGTTCTCTCGCTGAGGAATTCGACCGTAACACTGGTGTCCCTGCATCGGCTGTCCACCTCACCTGGTCTTATGCTTCGTTCCTTACTGCTGCGTCTAGAAGGGATGGCAGTGTTCCTCCTTCTTGGGGAGCTTCTGCGGTGAAGAGTATTCCCGGTCAGTGCAGTGCTAAGACTGTGCCTGGTACTTATGCCACTCCGTCGACGCCTTCCTGGTAGAATTTAGTTTATAGTCACGTACATACCTTACTGAGAGAGTTCCATCTCACCATATCGGTTGAGCAGAATGTACATTTATCCACTCTTTTTGTACCGTCCAGTACATATAGACCATGTTTAAATTGCTATATGATGACCAGACTAACACATGCAGACACATAGCAAGTAGTCCATATCTTCAAGATCAGGAAGTCGGCCAACTGTGAGACTCCTGCAGCAGGGCTTTAAGCTGGTTGACATCGCCATGCTGCGGGTTCTTTCTCGCCAGCTCATCCAGACTTTTCTTGTTCATCGAAACTACAAAGCCATTGCTTCCCACCTGAACCGCGATTCCAAGTGGCTTTCCATAGAAGAACAGCGCAAAGATCGGACGGCTTCTCCCTATCTTTCCTTGAATCCCCATGGGCAGACCGACCGAGGTTGAGGCTTCAGCAAGTTCCAGCAACTTGTCTGAATCGTATTCTTCGAATTCACCAAGATGTCTCTTGAGAATATGTGCTAGGCCTGCTCGGTCGTTTCCAGTTTCACTATGGACCACATTTGTTAAGGCATGATTCGATAATATATAGATGATCGACATACACCCAAAGTATGCGAGACTCGAGGTCTTCGATGTAACTGATGCGGTTCACGGCCAGTTGCCAAATGCGCTTGACATCGTTCAGGCTGACCTTAACACCTTTGGTCAGCAGTTCCTGCAGTAAGACTTTCCATTCTTCGTCGATGGGAAGATTTTTTATTTCAGTAAGCTCTGTGGAGGTGAGTGAAGCCATGGTGAATGGATTGTTTGATATGATGCTCTTGGGATATTGCGAGACTGCATTCTCTGCTTTTATAACACGACATCGGAGTCAGCAGCCACAGTCTCACTGCTTGACACCCCTGCATTCAATTAACTTATATCTACTATTGCAGCTATCTAGTTGGCGCCTCCTCGTATTGAAGCCACCTCACCCGGCTGGATCAGAAATCCGGCCTCTCATCGTCCACTTTCTTATACTATTTCGTATGCCCGCATGGACATGTTCATCTATTGGCACATGACAGTCAACAGATCCAATAGATAAGATGCCGATGGAATCGAGGCTTGAAAAAAGACCATCTGATTGATGTTTGTTTGCCAACATAAAATGAAGTGAATTTTCCGCTTTCGGCTAGTCTGGTTCACCCCGCTTTTCCCACGCTGGAATCAAAACACCAACACCAGACATCACCATCATCACGGATCATCAGTACTGGCAGTATGAGTATCGTCAAGGCCCTCGCTGTCTTTTGCAGCCAGTCCCAGTCCCAGCAGTACATCAATAATGTCCGCAACCTGGGCGATGCATGGCGGACACTCACTGATTCCAACGACGCCAAAGCTGACGACGACACGATCATCATCGAAACGACATTTGACATGATTATGAAAATCAAGAATCCGACAGACGACGAAAGATGCGCGGTCAATTTTGAAGTACCATCGCATCGGTCACAAAGCCAGCCAGTTGAGACAAATCAACTACGACATTATCGCATCTTCCCCGATTATGGGACGGACTTTATCTGGAGAAATAAATCTGATCCATTTTATTCGGAAGGAGCATATATCGACTCATCGGGAGCTCTGGCATCCCTTCCATCTGCTGTTCTAGAGCACTATGACAAATGGGTGGACACTTATTCCGAGTATTTCAAGAGCCGATGCAACGACACGGGTGATTTTGATGCAGCTGTTTTTCCGAATAGCAGAGAAGAAGTGGCATGGACAGTTGCTGGCTATCTATTGGCATGGCGTATTGCGGTGGCAGATGAGACAGGAAGCGTGGAATATTCACCGGAAAGTACGAAATACATGTTGGAGAAGGGAAAGGAGACGGAGATGACAATGGCATTTTTGGAGGAGCAGTCGAGTTTGTCGGTGCAGGGTGAAGTAATCATCTAAGATGTATGATTAATTTGATAATGAATCCATATGGAGTGCCCCACTGTTCATCATTTTATCCTAGAATGACACCATTCTTGGCCTGTTGATGCACTCCGGATGTCGGTAGTTTTCCTTTTTGAGATAGTCTGATGGTCTGTGGATATATAAATGTACCGAACTACCATATTGTTATAATTCATCAACTATCATCATGCATCTATTATTTCTAGCTGCATGCCTGCCAACAGCAGCAGCACTGCAGACATTTCCATATCAAAATGCTTCACTCTCCCCCAAACAGCGCGCAGATGATCTTGTCTCTCGCATGACATGGCAAGAAAAGATCGGCCAGACTGGAGGAAACAGACGATTACTATCGGATAATGTCTTCTTCAACAAGACTCTTTACGATATTCTATATCCACTGGAAAATGGCAACATAGGTACGTCTCTTTCGACCGCATATTTCTGATCTAACGAGTCAGGATATGGGTCGCAAGCGAATACTGCTCAGGATGCCATTCCCATTGTCAATAGGATTCGCGAATCTGAATACAACACCTCTCGGCTCCATATTCCGTATATTACCGTGACTGACTCAGTGAATGGCATCTATCTACGCGGCGGTACACTCTTCCCCAGCACCCTGGCTGCAGGTTCATCGTGGAATATTCCACTCTATGAAAAAGTCGTCGCAGCCATCCGAGACGAGAACATGGCCATTGGAACACACTGGGTTTTATCCCCAGAACTAGATCTCGCACAAGATCCTCGCAATGGTCGACTGGGAGAGATGTACGGCGAGGATGCTTATCTCGTCGGTGAATTTGGCGGTCAATACGTTCGAACAATGCAAGAAAGGGACAAGGATGGATTCGTTAAGGTGGCCACGACAGTTAAACACTTTGTCTACGGGGCGTCGAAAGGGGGAGTCAACACGGCCAGCATGCATGGAGGATTGAATTACATCTTCAATGAGGTCGGATTGCCATTCATCAAGGTCATCCAAGAAGCGAAACCACTGTCTCTGATGGCTTCGTATGCCAGTGTGGACTCTGTGCCCGTGGCTGTGAATGAGTATCTCCTGCAAGATATACTCCGCGACACCATTGGCTTCGATGGGCTCATCATGTCCGATGCCGGTGAAGTCGTCCATCTTTATACTCAGTCCAAGGTCGCCGATTCAGAGAAGAGAGCTGCTCTGTTAGCTCTCCAGGCCGGATTGGCGATTGAACTGTCGCCAGGCAAGAGAGGGACTTTTCCAACGTTGATCGAGAGCGTCAATAACACCAACATTGCCTCCTTGATAAACAAGGCAGCCCATCAAGTGTTGGAGATCAAGTTTGCAACCGGCCAGTTCGAACGCCCTCTGCCATCCATGGCCAAGTTGAATGCGACCTTGCGATCGGAAAGTCATCTAGAAGTCAACAGGAATATCTCCCGTGAAGCCATTGTCCTGCTCCAAAATGATGGAACTCTTCCTCTACCCAAGAACACCACGGCTATCGCTCTTTTAGGCCCCTTTGCCGACATCATCAATGCAGGCTCATATGCGTCCTCCAATTCGACCGATCGCTCTTTGGGTAACTCCTTCAAACAGAGTCTGGAGATCGAGTTTGGAGCTGACCGTGTGAAATATATCCCAGCCGTGGATTTCATCGACACGAACAATCGTTCCGGCATTGCAGATGCCGTGGCAGCAGCAAAAGAAGCCGGACTTGCTGTTCTGATGCTCGGGGCACTGTCTGTCGATACAGACGATCCTCTCTTCTCCAAGCGAACCGACGGCGAGTTCTTCACACATGCCGATCTGGGCTTCCCTGGGTTGCAACAAGACCTCATCGATGCTGTCTTAGATACTGGAGTTCCGACTATCTTGATTCTCTCCGGAGGCCAGCCATTCGTATTAAGCAATTCCACCCTCCGAGCAAATGCTATCATCCATTCCTTCCTTGGTGGAGAATTCACCGGTGACGCTTTGGTCGAAATCATTAAAGGGACTGTGAATCCCAGTGGGAAGCTGACCATCAGCATGCCGCAGTACTCAGCTGCTGTTCCAGTCAACTACAACTACCTTCCATCCGACAATGAAGGGGGCATGGGATCGATGACTGGTGTTCAGTCTCCAGCGTGGCAATTTCCCCTCTTAACCCGTGATGTCCCCATGCCATTTGGATATGGGCTGAGCTATTCGACATTCAACATTTCCACGCCAATCATCAAGATGCAAGGGCAGAATGTGACGGTGGCAGTGTCCGTGACCAACGCGGGGAAAGTGAGGGGATCCGAAGTGGTGCAGGTCTACTTCCGGGAAAAGTATACAAAACGACCAATTGAAACACCAATTAAGAGGCTAGTGAGATTTGCCAAGGTGGAGATAGAGGCCGGACATGTGGAGAGAGTGAATTTTACAATCCCCGTCAAGGAACTGGGATACTATCTCAACACCAAGTGGGGAGTCGACGGAGGATTGTATACATTCTGGGTGGGCTCGAGTTCGAAAGACCAGGATTTACAGAGTGTGGAGGTGAACATTGAGGTCTAATCATGGCGTGATTGAGATGGTAAAGTAGGCAATTCATGTTTCACGTATGCTCTTGGTTGAATGAATTATTACCGTCATCTTGTCTCTTTGCATATCATCGCCCGATTAGGAAATCCACCGACATCCGGATGGACGCCGACATCCGTAGATCGTTGCGCCATCGCCATCACATTTTATTGGACGTCGATTTAATATAAATTATAGAAGGAGAGTACCATCCTCCCGATATTGTAGTCTCATAAACCTTTCAGTCAATAAGACTACAAAATGTCTCAACCAAATATCCTCTTCATCATGGCCGATGACCACGCCTCCAAGGCCATCTCCTGCTACGGCGCTGGCATCAACAACACCCCCAATCTCGACCGTCTCGCCAACGAGGGCATGCTATTTAACCACTGCTACGTAACCAACAGCATCTGCACTCCCTCTCGTGCCGCCATCCTAACCGGTACCCACAACCACGTCAACGGCGTCATGACCCTCGACAGCAAAATCAACAAACATCTCCCTAATGTCGCCAAACACCTCCGCACAGGAGGCTATCAAACAGCCATGGTGGGAAAATGGCACATGGGTGAAGGAAAAGCCCATGAACCGACAGGTTTCGATTACTGGTCTGTCGTTCCTGGTCAAGGAGATTATCATGACCCGGAATTCATCGAGGCAGATGGCATCAAGCAGGTGGAGGGGTATGCGACGGACATCATCACAGACAAGAGTATAGATTTCATCAGAAAACGGGATACTTCAAAACCGTTCTTTGTCATGTGTCATCATAAAGCACCCCATCGGAGTTGGGAGTGTGATGAGAAGCACAAGGAGTTGTACACGGATCGTATCCAGCTTCCTGATACCTTTACGGATGATTATAAGAATCGAGCCAAGGCCGCGTCTGTCGCAAAGATGCGGGTTGCAGATGACCTCACCTATAAGGATTTGGGACTTGCTCAACCAGACGGAGGGAAAAAGCAAATCGGCGAGATGATGTGGGATGGAGCGAGGAAGATCCCTGCCCCAAAAACAGAGGAAGAATTGAAAGGACTGAGATTGATCGACAATGATAATGGAACCGTGTTTAGCTTTTCTTCTACTTCTGAACTGGCCGAGTTCAAGTACCAGCGGTATATGCAGCGGTATCTACGGACCATCCAAAGCATCGACGATAACGTCGGTCGATTGTTGGATGTTCTCGACCAAGAGGGGGTGGCAGATAATACCATCGTTATTTACACCTCCGACCAAGGCTTCTTCCTCGGTGAGCATGGCTGGTTTGATAAGCGGTTCATGTACGAGGAGAGTTTCCAGATGCCGTTCATGATCCGGTATCCCAGCGAGATCAAAGCAGGAAGTGTCTGCAACGACATCATCTCCAATGTCGATTTCGCACCGACATTTCTCGATTGCGCAGGATTGAAGACTCCCAGTTACATGCAGGGACGGACATTCCGCACATTGCTGCAGGGAGAGACTCCATCTGACTGGCCTCAGGTTGCGTATCATCGGTACTGGATGAACAACGATGCTATTCACGAGGCATACGCACACTATGGAGTCAGAGATCAGCGGTACAAGTTGATCTACTGGTACAATCAGGATCTGGATGTTGAAGGAGCCAGACCGGGTGGAGAGCAGCATAGAGAGTGGGAGCTGTTTGACTGTCAGGAAGATCCGTTGGAGTTGTTTAATTGCTATCACGATGGGAAGTATGCAGATGTGGTGGAGAAAATGACTCGATTGCTGGAGGAGACAATGGCAGATATTGGTGATGAGCCAGTGCATTGATTGTAATTATAAATGTTGATCATATACAGGTGATTACGTTCATGATAGATGGACTATACCAAGCAATACTGGATATTGATTCATTAAAATATTCACCTTGTAAAAGGTATCGTACAGGATATAATAAACAGTCATCCCCAAGTCCCAGCAACCAACTCCGTGACAACCGAAGTTACCATTCCCAACAATCCAGGCCTGGAGATGACACTCACACCGGATGTATCTGTCCTTTCATACCATGCCGCTATAATATCAGCGTCATCCATACACGACTTGACTGCAGAATGATTATTCCCAGTGATCTCGCAGTACTGCCAGCATCCATTGGAGTATCCGGCCAGTGCGGTTGCCATTCCACAACAATTCTGTGCAGTTGCTTGGGCTGTGCTATTGATCGTCTTCGAGAATGCGCACGCCCAGGGATGTATGAAAGGGGGCTGGGCCATGCTATCACCGCAGGAGGAGTTCATGATTGAATTATTGCCTGCGAATGTCAGTATAAGCCACTCGTTGAGGGTTGAGATTAACCTGATAAACAAGGTTGATTTTGTTTTGTTCAAGATACTTTCAACTTCGCGACAAGGGGGCTTTTTGCGTTTATGACCAATGTACGTCTTTGCCCGATTGAAAATTGAAACAAGCTAGGCAGTTTCTACCCACTGGAAATAATAAGGCTGCGCTTTTATGGTGATGATCAATACTATAACAGGGTGTTCTGAGCCCATCAGACCCTTCTTTTCCTACATATCTGATTGTCATGACATCCAATGGGGCCATGTTACCAATTGTTTCCCGGGAATATAGACTCAATGGAATAGAGGCCCACTTCTGATTCTTAGCAGTACAAATTCATGAGTTTAATTTCTTCATCGCCTGGACAAGTAGGTCATAATCCTATAAGTTTGAAATCCATTCTTTTCCTAATTATATGGTATACCCCATGGGATTCTTCTACTAGGGAAATTGCATCCAGTATATATCACTTGGTGGTATTTCCAGTAGGTATTAACTAAAAAGTCTATTATATATCTCATGGCACTCATATTTGGAAGGAAGATGTGACGACCACTTACTAAGGCTTATGGAGAGAGATCGATTCTAGGCCTGGCGTCCTAGAATACTAGTATTTTGCCTATAACGCAGCGGTTAATCGCTGGAACGCTCCGTAGTGTTGAGATCGTGACAAGTAGTAGAGCAATAAAAGAAACATAGGCCAGAGTCTATGGTTAGACCAAGTTGTCAGTGATTGATCACGATGCAGCATCAAATGTAAATTCACAGCCGGTCATCACAGCCCTTATAAAACCTCATTGTTGTCTAGATAGATTTCCTTTTCTCTTTCTTCGGATTTAATTCTCTTGTCAATTGTTACAGTAATTTGGAGACCTTAATTCATTATTATTTACTATTCTGATCTTAACGGCTCCGTCGGTTCGTTAATATCTACTGATCTGAGCCTCGTGACAAGTTTTGTTGGCTCTTGATCAAGCCAACCAAAAGATCGTCCCGACTTTCTTCAACCTCTTTTAAGTTTACCTGCGATGTCCACTCATTCACTTTCTCTTTCAGAACGCCGACATCTTGAGAATCCATGTCAAATTCATGTCGGCGCATGTCATCCAACCATGTTTTGAATGCCGGGCCCAGATGGCTCATGAAATGATTGAAGTCCCTACCTCCACCAAGCGTGTTGGTCATGATAGGTCCGGTCAAAGCCCAACGAAGGCCAAGGCCAGATGTCACAGTTTTGTCTGATGAAGTTAGAGCAAGCACACATTCAATCGAACAGATAATACTTACCAAGGTCTTCGGCTGAGACAACACCTCTCGAGACAAGGCTATAGGCTTCCGCACAAAGAGCTGCTTGAAGCCGGTTCCCGATGAACCCGGGGGTCTCCTTCCTGACAAGCACAGGATCTTTCCCTAGGCTTCGGTAGAACTCGAGCGCAGCCGTCACGTACGCATCACCGGTTCCTTGATGGGGAACTATTTCCACCAGTGGCACTAAGTGAGGGGGGTTGAATGGATGGCCGATCAGGATACGGGCTGGGTTGTTCTTGCATTCAGTCACAAATTCCGATGAAGGGAGGCCGGAGGACGATGATGCGATAAGAACATGCCCGGGAGTGTTTGCGTCCAAATGAGCGAAAAGGCGGCGCTTGAAATCCAGCCGCTCCGGTCCATTCTTATGTTGAAAGATCGATCAGCAACAACCTTGAAGATTGCTCTTTTTGCGATGGCCAACTCACCTCTTGTATCAAATCAATATCTCCAAGATGAGTGTCGATATCCTTGACAAATTTGAAATTATTCAAGTATTCGTTTTGAGTCACTTTGGCACTGGGTATGGCGGACCAATGCTTTCGCAAATGCTCACGAAGTTTGCCATCAGCTCCTGGTGCTGGGTCCGTCACAATGACCTTCAAGCCCTGGGCGAGGAACAATGCCGTCCAGCTGGCGCCGATAACACCAGTGCCAATCACACCGACAGTTCTAATGGTAGGAGGAGTCATGTCTTTGAATTGTTAGGCGTTCGTTATAATTTGTGTGTTTGGATTGAGATTCTACCATGATATATTGTGCGGGCAGTAAGGTTAATATATAGTCTATAAGCCCCGGAGGTACTGGATTTTACATACCTAATCGGGAAGAAAAGCTGTCCGGAAGCGCCTGCTGGCTTCCGTGATTTCCAGCTTGAAGCCAGTCCGAAAGAAAGCAGAATCGGAATATTCTACGGTGCTGAGAGTGCCCGGTGCCGGGTGTCCGACGGTGGTGCAGCTCCACAGGGTGTTTCCGGTGCCATTCCGGGTCTTCTAAGATGGGAGCTTGAGCTTCCAAGGCTCGGAACCGGGAGGCTCGGAGCTTTTTCGGAATGTGTCTGTAGTGTGTACAAAGGTATAAATACGTCGCCAACACCAGGGGTGTGTTATGCTTGTTGTCCGACTATACAAGCTGCAAGACATAGTCTGATTCGTCCTTGGCGTTATCTTCAATCTTCGTTGTTTGTCTCCTTGGTTAAAGTGATCCTTTACAAACACTCCGCAGAATTCACAATGTCTCATCTACACAGCACCACACCGAGCGCGGATATCTACGGTCCCGGGACTTTCATGGACACCAATTTTACTCCGGCTCCCCAGGATGCTGCTCGAATTTTTGAGCATATTGCAAAAAGTACCCCTGGGTTCACTCAAAACAAAGAGCTTTGGAATACAGTCAAGTTTGTGGGTAGCTCGCTACCGATCATTCCTGGCCCATTCAAGGCCCCTCTCATTGCAGCTGCCCTACATGCCATGTGTGGAGTTGTAGCCCATGAAATCGTGGAAGATCGTGATGGCACTCCGGCGCATACCCAGCGGGTTACTGTCAACACCGATCATGCTGCTATTTGGTTGGGCACGATTTCTGCGGCATGCGTCGAAGGGAAAGACATATCTGAACTGGCCAGGTCGCGTCAGCTGCAAGGTCTTTTCATGCACGATTTCGACCGAGGTTGTATGGCCACACCGATGAGACAACGGTCTACCGCTATCTACAAGACAAAGACCCCGGGCGTTTGGTATCAACTTCATGGTTCCCTTGATCCCACCCCCTCCTCCGATCGATGGGGATAGATCCTGATTACCCGGCCCAGACCCTGGATGAAGCTTATGACTACATTAGCCGGCATGTGGAGCAGTGGACGGCAGACGAGTTGGAAATGCACAACGTCAAGAATGGGTTTTGCGGAAGCATCTGCTTTACCCCCCCAAGGCTGGTCAGACACGCTGATGGGAAGGAGACTTGCGGATCACCCACTAGTCAGCTACTCTCGACAGTCGCATGCAATCCCGACTCCTCCAACTCCCCTGCCCAATATCTCAAACGACAGGCGGCCCCTCGCAGGTATCAAAGTGATTGAGCTGGTTCGCATTATTGCCGGTCCTGTCATCGGCAACACACTCGCCGCTTTTGGTGCCGACGTCATTCGCGTGAACTGCAGCCGCTTGACAGACCTTAGCGTAAGTCGCGAGAATCTGGCCTACTCCTGCTCGAAGTCCTCTATGCTAACTGATAATGTGTAGGCATTGCAACTTACCCTGAACGCAGGGAAACGCACAATCGATATTGATCTGACCAAGGATGAAGATAAGTCAAGATTGCGAGAACTCATTCAAGGTGCCGATGTTTTTGTTCAGGGCTTCCGCCCCAATGCAATTGCAAGAAAGGGGTTTGGTGTTAATGACCTCCTCGAGATGGCCGGCAACCGTGGTAAAGGAATAGTGTATGTCGAGGAGAACTGCTACGGCCCTGACGGGCCGTACCATGAAAGACCTGGCTGGCAGCAGATTGGAGACGCAGCCTCAGGGTCGTCCTACGTGATGGGCCGGTCGTTGGGTTTCAAGGATGGTACTAGTGTTCTTCCACCACTTCCAATCTCCGATATGACGACTGGCCTTGTGGGTGCTTTGGGGGCTATTATGGCTCTCCGGGATCGGGCTCGACTTGGCGGCTCATATCGTGTGACGAGCTCTTTGGTGAAGGCCGACGCAATTGCATTGGAGCCTGAGATCGGTCTTTACTCTCCGGAGGTTGTTGAACAGAGCAATCAGTTATTCAAATGGGGTCCCATCAACCCTTCCCAGTTCGTGATGGAGATCCTGCTCGTCGTCATGGATGGATGGAAGAGAAGATTCCCCCAATACTTTGAATCCGGAATTGAATCGCTCCTCACCAGTTTCTCAGATGGGCCATGGGGCCAGATGGATATCCTGAAGCCGGTGGTCCAGTTGGGCGACTCCAGTATGACACCTCGCTGGTTGACACCTCCAGTTCCTCATTGCTATCATCCCCAAAGCATCCAATGGCTGTAGCTTGTTTGTCGGTATACTATGTCATGTCTAGCCCTCAGCAATTATATAGTAATGCATTTTCAGTTCTATCATTGGAGTCCGAACACTATCCCTGTTGAGGCCGAGCGTATATAGAACAAGGTGGTCAATCTCGAGAAATAAGGGAACTGGCAACTGGGCTGAGGCTGCGCGGAGTAAAAGTGAGCCTATATTGGATGATTCCATGTGATCTTGGTCTCCATGATTTTCCTGCTATCGGGGTAACAGGTTTCTTGATGACTGCTGTTTGGAGGCAGAGAATTTTATTTTCTGGGCCAGAAAGGGCCCATGGCAGCTGGCCTTGGCATTTTTGTCTTGTCGCAGCGAAGCTACAGACCAGAGCCGATAAAGAGCATCACAAAAGTGTTATGTACGTACTAATAAAAATCAGAGAATCGGATGGAAAAAGGCGTTTGACGCATACCTCGGTTCCGCCCCAATCTCCTCCCTGGAGCTTCTCCATAAATAAGCTCAAAAAAGACATTTGCCTCACGGACTAACCGTTCTGCACTCCTAACCCATGCCGGCAGCACCGAGCTTGTCGGAAGCAAACCAGGATATCGTAGGGTGGAGACGCCACATCCCGGATGACTTGATTGGGGTTCCGGATGTAATGGACGGCCTGAGGCAGCAACTCATTTTCCGGGATCAGCCGCATATGTAAAGATCAGTGCAAAATCCCCTATCTTTCCATATTCAAGAAACTATCAATTCGGCTATGTCATCGAGTATTCATTCATCTCTTGCCCGCATTGTGCCCCCCAGGAATTGAGACAGCCGCTGAATTGCAAGATGTGAAGAAATGTGTTCCGGAGCTGGCAGATGAACTCATGGTGTATTTGAAGCCCTTCCATCGGTTGCACACTGCAACCAAGTCTACTTTCTAGTCTAATACTAATCGCCGTTCTTAGGTCCTTCCAATGATTTCCAAGAAATTGATCAATTTCGCTGAGTCGACCTTCCAGGAAGAGAGCATTGCGATCCCGAAAGGGGCGATGGTTAACAGAGTTTCAGACACGGAAATCGAAGTGGAGTTCTGGGCCCTGGGTGACTGTACTTAAACTAGCTTTACGCCAACAGTCCAGGTTGCTAGCCAACAAGGTGTCTTTTTGGGCAGACTCCTCAACGCCATGACAACAGGAAACAACCACGCGCTTGACAGTGTTTCTGGTGACGTCGGCCGGCCGCTCCCCGGGTCCAAGGCAGCCAAGGCATTTAATTATATCCACCCAGGAATTCTAGCTCATATTGTCAACAAACAGGCCATTGCGGATATACCGCTGCTCGGTATGAATATCGCAAGTGGCGGACAATGAACTTTCCTCTTCTGGCGTTGGCCTACGTTAAGATGTGTCTCAGTGGTATGTGGTCAATTCCTTTACGTTTGATATTCGCCAACCCTGCTAACCCGGCCATAGTTCGCAACCAACATTTTATTATCGGTGATTGGCTCAGAGATCAGTTGTTTGGCCGGGATATGTCGAGTCAATAGCTTTCATGGCTGTCAAGAGGGTACTTTGCTTTAAAGCCATATATATATGTACTCCGCGGAAAAAGATTGAAAAGAGAATGAAAGGACACTAGTGCCTTAGGAACTTTTATGGATAAGAAACTATAGAATAGCTACTGGCCTTAAGTACGTAAATTATTGTTTTTACAGCTCTAGGGCCCAGTATAGACAATAAATCTGATTAGATAACGATAATGATAATTCTATTGGCACAGTAATATAAAATGAAAATATGAAAGCAGCAATATACAGGGAGGAAGTCAAGCCACGGTCAATGTATCACCTACTCTCCAACATACGCTACCCCTGTGATTGCACCTCCAATATCAGGGAAAATCGTGGTCTTGCAGGACCCGTCCAAATTAGCACTGTATAGAGAACCCCCAAGATCGCCGAAGAACATGCGGCTATTCTTCACGTCCAAAGCAATTCCAATCCCTTCATGAAGCTTGCGAATTAGAATCTTTGGTTTCAAGTTGTTCGCTGACACACCCGCAAGGGTCGCTGAATTCACAGTGTTACCGTGTGGTGGATCACCACGATCAGTCCAGTACAGTGTTCCAGAAGCGTGGTCCAGTTCCAAGTCGATGGGTTCAGGAAGATTGTCCAGAAGGACCTGGATTTCTCCGTCCTTTTCGAGATCCATTCGAAAAATTCGCCCTTCGTTCCCCTTCGATGATCCTTTCTGCGTCCAAAAGACAGACTGAGACTCTTCGTCTACAGCAATGCCGACACACCAATTCTGCACAGCCTGGCTGCCTGTATCGATGATGCCAGCCTGGTAAAGCACTTCGATGTCACTGCCATCCATGTTCGCCCTCATAACTCTCATACCCTCTCGGTCTGACCAGTACAACTTTTTTGACTTGGGCGCAATAGTCAGCTGCTTCGGTGTATGCGTGTGGCCTGGTGGGATGATAGTCACGATATTGTTACCGGACAAATCACTGCGTTGGATGGACCCGTCGTTGGCAGAGGGGACTCCCATATTCGTCCAGTATATGTGCTGACGACCCGTGTCAATGGCAATTCCGTCGGGCAAACTTTTCATGTTGGTAACCAGCTCGCGGAGACCAGAGCCATCCGGTTGGCAAGTAAGAATGCGACCATTAAGTTCTGGATTTGAAATGCCAACGTCGAGGAAATATAGTCGATCTGTAGGAGCCGTAGCAGAGGGGGATTGGACCATGTTGAGAGTATGTTTTTAAGAAAAGATATCAAAAGAGACTGGGTAATATAAGCTTGGGAAGAGTTGATAGGTAAGTAGTCTGGCGACAGATCGTAGCATTAAATATATTCCATTGTTTAAGACGATTCATTGTTATCCGGCACGGGCGAGCCGACCGGATTGTCCGATTTCCAGATTGAGTCGCTTCCGGAACGACCTGGAATCCCAATTGGGATGCTCCGGGGTATGACGATCGACCCACTCAATTGGAATCCCGAAAACCTTAACTAACGCCGTGGACTATCGGCTTCCCGAGGCTCGGGGTGCTAATCCTTTTGTAAACTGTCCTTTCGTCTACCTTGCCACTTCCGTGACAGGGATAAACAAACATGGCAAGCAAGCAAAGTATCCTCAAACTTTCTCTTCTAAAGTATTGTTTTTAAAATTAACTTGTGAAGGGAGCTTTTTGGCAGACCATACTGAGCGCCGTTTCTACTACATCTATGGTTCCCGGTTCTTCGCGCAACTGGGATTGTGTATATCACCTTAATGCCTACGCACTTGCGGGTCATCACTCTCGTTTTAGGAGTATATTACTGTATTCTGGCCTCCTGGAAACATTGAATGTCATATATCCGGCGAGCTTAGGGCCTATGTAAAAAATAATCCGCAATAGATTGTCCAAAGCCATTGACTCCAGTGACTAATGAGGATGAACGTTCTTATATTCTGGTTTGACGAGGTTATATAGGCATTCCCCATCTTTCAGCTGGACTAGTTGCCTCGTCCAGCTGTGCAAAAAATAAAGGCCAATCATTCCAGTCAAACGCATTATTCTCGAGCCAAGCCAACTTTTCTAGATTGTTTTGAGGCTCTTGTTCTTCCATGGATGCGCCTTGGATCATTGTGTTGTCAAGGTCGATTGCGTCTTGCGGACCTTCTCCAGCAGTGCAGTCTGTTCCAGAGCCGCGCATATCAATATTTTCTTCGATCAACTTGAGAACGGAGCTACACTGCGAAGCCAATACAGTGTTCTGTTTAAACTCTTTCAAAATCTCACGAGCCTGCTGCAAAATGCTTTTCAAACGAGCAAGAGAAAAATGTTCCACTATTTGTGGTGACGTTTGTGCTGCAAACAAAATAGTCACCGCCATGTATATATCTGATGATCGTTAGTTACATCGTTATCCCTCATCTTAAACGAGTAACCCACATGAGACAGTGTACCAGTTCGATGGTAATATATACGCTTGCGTGTGCTCTGGTAAATTTCTGATGATGAAATCAATCATGTCCTCCGCTGCTTTGACACACTGAACTTGGCACTGAAAGACCACATTTTCAATGATTTGATCTTCCGAGTACAAACTAACCCCTATAGCATTGTCTGCCTTTCGACGGTGCACCTGTGATAGGAACGGCCTGAAAAGGTGGAGCCGGACGGAAAGATATCTTAAAAAAAAGTTAGCCCGCATTTTCCAGTCCTGGGTATCAGGATCCAAACCGGGCGCGCAAAATGTTTGCTTGACGTGTGATATGCTTAGTCGGCGTTGGATCTTCGAGATCTGATGGCATTCGGAAATATGGGTGAAGACTTTCAGTCCAATTATACAGGTCTGACTCAATTCTAAACAGGCCCGTGAATTTTTCAAAGGATAATGGTGAGCTTGATTTCACACCAGTGGAATCTCTGCTAAAATCAGGGACGGCTTTGGTATCACTGGCGTTATAAAAGTTTTCTAACACGTCTCCTATGATGTGATGTAGTCGACAGAATGATATGTAAAAGTTCGCCTTCGAGGGTAGATTCGTATTACCAGCGCCGCCGAACTCCATTGAGTGTAGCATCAAAGTATCCAATCCGTGTTTTGCAACGGCTTGGGGAACTTTAGGTGCGCAGCCAAAAGTCATGGAAGCAATCCTGTATAGTTAGTTTGTGCATGGAAAATATTCACGGTTCATATTTTACCTATCCATGACAATACACCCATTCCAAACCCGACACGCAAGGTCCCGCTCACGGGAGTCATTGATAGATTCAATTGTCGCAGGTAAATGTAACCCTAGATCCTGTGCAACGTGAATCGCCATGCCAATGCTTCGGAAGGATTTCTGGGGCATCTTGTCATGTTGATGATACACCGCTGTAAGCAATAGGATCTGAATGATTTCGAAATTGTAAACTTCCATGAGGTCGTAGGACATTAACCCTTGAGCTCTCTCAAAAAAAGTAGCTGAGGATTTATATCGAGAGAGAGGTGTTTGGGTCTGAGCAACAACACAAGATATGGCGAATATGATATTGAGGATGCAGTGTAAAGCCCTCGCGTTCATAGGCAGTTCTCCATCTTTGATCCACAGCGCCTCGTATGCGTTTTCGACAGACGATCTGTCGAGCCAGGGGTAGGCGTTATCCACATAATCCCAATATAGACTCAGAAAGTTGTCGGCCACCTTCCTTGTAGGAAGAACAAACTGTATATCAGAGGATTCTGTGCCACAGTCATTTTTCTGTAACTTCGGCAACCTTTCAAGTGATCTAGGCAAAATTCGACTTCTGTCTTTGCCTATATTCTCAAAACTTCTTTTGGGGCGTGTGGCATTTCCAACTTCATGCAAGATATGCGATCCATTAGGTGCGCCAAAAAGACTGCCGTCAGGTACGATCCCGCCGTGCAAGCTATCCTCGTTGTTATCTTCATTTTGAGGATAGTTGTTTGGACACCTAGTATGTCTTGGCTGTTCAGTGTTATAGAGGTCGCTGTCGATCGTAACCTTCTCTCGGGCTGTATCTGAACTGTACGTTGCTCAACGCGTAAGCTAATTTGAAGTCATGGACCGCGACCAATGAGCCGCAAGGTAAGCATCATGATATGCTTGTTTGTTTTATCTTTTGAGGGTGAGTCCATTCTAAGTACTTACGGCATACCCGATGAGGGAGAGGCTCGGTCAGCCTCGCGGTATATACATGATTCCGAACTGTGTTTCCTTTTTGAGCAAGCCCCGCATACTAGCACGACATATATGAGCACAGCACAATTGCACTCTGTCGGGTTCGTCGTTTGATTCGCTTACCTGGTCTAGCACCATCGCATTTTGTTTTCTTGGCTTTACAAACATTACATGCAATACTGATCTTGACGCGTTTCGGTTTTGGTCCGCTTGGCTGTTCTTGAGGGGAAGAGTTTTCCATATGGAATGAATACATCATTCTGCGACCGACGTATAGAAAGGAGGAAGACGATTGAATCCAGAAGTCTCCGTGATTACTCCCGAGGTCGGGATAGTCGGTCTGTTATGTCATCATTTGCCCTGGTGGTGTCATGTGATCCTCATAGTGCACGCTATTTGTGGAAGGCTGGATGGGTTCACCACGTAGGGTCTGAGTAGAGGACATGTTATTATTGTGTAACTCTATAAGAATCCATATTAAACACTCTAAGATCCCGCCTACATAAGAAATTATGTCTCAGGCAATAATATTGATATTCAAAGTCAGCCTTCTATTAATTCTAGATATGGCACTCCCAAATTAGTATATTTAAACCCTAAAACTACTATAAACTAATTATATAGAGGACGGCATTTAGATTATTTTAGTATAGTATATTGATATCTAAATTGACAACCGAAAAGCCTTCTTTTTCAATATCACGTTCATCGGTATTCCATAGTAGTCAGTCTCAGATCGCTATAGTATGTTGTCCATTATGATCTATTCGGTTGTGACAGAGCTATCTTGGTTGTTCGCATATCATGCAATAGAAGAATCCGACAAGCTATTGTCAGAGCAAAATGAACTTGTAGCCCAGAAAAATGAACTGGATGGAATAGAGGCCCACTACTGGCTCTGTCGTCGGTGAATTCCGCAACAGCGCTCCCCCAAGTACCTAGGCCTATCGGCTCAAATGGATGTACCCAGGCGTCTGCCAACTAAAAAACCTATAGTCAAAGGGTCGTCAACCTTCTTACTCAAACAGCCTGGGTGAAGGTATTGCAATAAGGCTTTTCGCCCCAGAATTAACTTGGAGTTTAACGGAATAGGATATGCCCCGGGGCAGTAACCGGATCATCGATCAATACCACCACATCGTTCATAGCAACTTAGGGGCAGTTAACCGCCCCATCCACTCTTGGGCGGGTGGACTAACGAGTCAGGACTGTTGCCCCCCCCCCACCCATGCACAGCACGTCCGATAAACCAGATCTCTCGAACATGGAATTGAAGGCCGTAGACGGTCGCCATTGGTAAATAAAGGTGTATTCTTTCGTCGTCGCCAGTTATCTATCAATCCATAGTCTGTTCTAAGTCACAACTTCTCTGATACTATGCGATATTAATTCCCAAGCATGGCCATGCCTAAAGGCGCATTTCACTGTCACTGCGGACTCTGCTCTTGCTGCTCCATAGAACCAAAGACTTCAGCGACGCGATGGAAAGACTCCTTCGGTACCCATGGAGGCATATCCTTCGATCTTGACTCCATCTCAGGAAGGGTCTTTACCAGCGAGAAAGACATCATGTCCAGATCCCTCGCCTCTTTTCCTGCCGGCATGCAAGGAAACGAAAACAGGAATATGAAGGCCGCATCAACCCCTGCATTGTTGAGAAGCTCAAGCTGCGTCCCGACATAATCGGCCTGTTCCTTCTCGCTCCGAGTCGGGACAACATCGTTCTCGAAGATGCCAGTACCGTCTGGATTCGTGCCTTTCAAGAGTACGAAGCCGCCGTCTCCGCGCTCTGCTGCTCCCTCGTAGGCGCAGCAGCCGACCTCCAACACAGCAAGAGGCTTTCCAATCCTGTACCGATCGAGACACGAGACATACTTCTCCGCAGTCTCTCCTCGGCGATAGTAGTCTATGCCAACGACGTCAAACATATTCCAGTCCACGACTTCCCAGGAGCCAGCCGAATATGTGATCTGTCCTCCGAACTGGGAACGAATCACCTCAACGAAAGACCGCAACACCTTATTCAACTCGACAGACTTGTCACGCAGAGCCTGAGGAATATCCTCGATCATGTGGCCGCTGGGAAACGGCGGGCCGAGAAACATTACACGGTCATTGAAAGAATCTCCAGGGAACACACCTTGGCTGAAGATGGTATATTCGCAGCCGGCGATAAAGACTAAATCAATACCTTCAGTGCGTAATGTTTCTGCGGTTTTTGCCGCCTCCTCCAAGTATGCGCGGGTCTCCTCGATGGTTGCATTCATCTTCCACGGATTGAAAAACACCTTTAGTCCCATCGATAAAGAGCATTGAATAAGTAAATTGTAATTCTCCATCACAAGAATATCCATTTTCCCTGACCTCCTGATTCTGCCTGGTACAGTCATTGATAAGGGTGCCGTAACACGCGGGAGCACGCACGGGCGGCCAATCAGGGGCGGCGGAAATTGAGTGTACGTAGACTCGTCCGCTACTAGGGTATGGAGTGGTGTTTCCTCTGAGCTGTAACTAGTCATTAAATTTAATATTAGCCTGTTGCTGTCTACTTATAAAGCTTGTAATCCACCTCTGAGTAATGGTGGGGATTCCCTTAGATTGGAGGTGAGTGTCTAGGCTTATCTGATTTACCCTATTGAATGCTCCCTTTAGGTTGAAGGCTACTAAGGTGACCACTCTTTGACCATACCACGCTCAGTTAATTGCGTTAGCTAATATTAACAGGGCCTGCTTGGTGGTGCGTCTGGGCGGCCCCCAAACTGGGTGTCTGGGAGAAGTCTGTAGTGCTCTGTGAGATAGGAGAGTCAGTTAGCCATCACTGCCTTAAGTGGTTTGCAGAGCGTGTTGAGCAGTGAAACCGGGCGGTAGGCTCTAGGGTGGGAGTAATCTGGTTTCCCAGGCTTCCGCATCCGGGCCTACCTGCATCTGCATCACAATCTAATCGGGCGGTAGGCTCTAGGGTGGGAGTAAATCTGGTTTCCCAGGCTTCCGCATCCGGGCCTACCTGCATCTGCATCACATTCCCGTAATCCCTTGCTGCAGATCTGAGGCCTTAATCACCTGTTTGGCTGTCCCCTATTCCCTTATCCTCTCCATTCTCTACCACTGAGACGAAAAAAATTTTTGGGAGAGATAGGTCAGGCCAAAATGATCTTCTCCCCCCTTCTCTCTTTGACAGTGTTACTGTCTGGCCTGGTGGCCACCACTTCTGCTGCAGCACATCATCGTCCGACCGTCTACATCATCCGCCATGCTGAAAAACCAGTTGACCTGAACGGTGGTCTGACCAAGGATGGTTTCAGGCGAGCAGAGTGTCTGCGATCGATATTTGGTGCAGAGTCGCATTATGACATAGGTTTGATTATCGCTCCTACAGTTTGGGATAGTAAGTTCTTCTTTTCACAACTCAGGCAGTAAAGGAGGGGAGACGTTAGAATAGAAGAAAATAATCCCAGTTATCTAGACTAACTGTTTTGTTTAGATGGAAAGCATCGACGCTCATGGGAGACTATCCTTCCTCTTGCCAGAGACCTCGGTCTCACTGTGAACACTACTTGCGAAGGAAACAATATTGAATGTGTTAAGAAGTTGGTGAAGCATTATAAGGGACCTGGCAACATCCTCATCTCATGGCGTCACAGCAAAATGCAGAAGATGGCAAGGAAGTTGGGCAATCCAAGCCCACCAGAATACCCAGGAGAGCGGTTAGTTAGACTTATTCTTTATGCCCGTGTCCTGATACTGATGGTCTTTTATTTCTAGCTATGATATCATCTGGACCGATCCATGGCCATACACTAATATAACAGATATTCAGGATGAAAACTGCCCTGGGCTCGATGTGCCAGATGTTCTGCGCATTCAAGACTGATGTAAAACACATGATACTGTGAAATTATAGTAGGCGAAATAATGATGATGGTCCACCACCAAACATAGCTAAAAGTAAAATATTTTTATACAGATTAATAGAGGGACCCTTCCTTACTATAAATCTTCTATCTGTTCTTTCTTATCTATTTTTATTGATTTTATATTATAGTTTGAAAGAATACTGTTAGATAGGCTTGTGAGAATGTGCGGTAATATGAGTACGCAGGTTCAATTCAAGTGTAGATAGCGTGGTAAACGTAGCGGTCAATTTATAGTAGAACTAATTACTAGTTTAGAAAGCCTTCTAAACCAATGATCAGAGGTGCGCACTGTATGGTCACATATATATACCTGAGCTATGGTCTTAGCAGTGGTTTCCTATATATAGTAAATTATACAGGCCCTAATACTACTTCTCTCTAACCCTATTCCGCGACGACCTACCCGGAGTTGCATGCCATCGACAGTCACTTTTGGTAAATAAAGGTGTTTCAGAATGATTATATGTATTTCAAATGACGATATAGTGTTTGCTCGAGTATGATAATATTCTAGCAACCATTGTTGTGAACATGGAGATTGTGCGCTGATATATATTTCAATGAACTGTCCTAACTGTCTACCATCTACGACTATGTACTGACCAGAATAGCACAACAATAATCAACAGATGGAGATGCATACAAACAGCATGATGAAATAACCCAAGGAACTTATGGTTAGAATCGATAAAGTTCCATACCTATGTTATAGAACCTTGCTGGCCATTGACCTACATCCCAGTCAGGGAGGGCCAAGAAAAAGGATCTTAGGGAATCCTGAGCAGATGCAATATTTGACCGGATTTAATTCCAGTATTCACTGGAGCCTAAGGGATGCTTAAGTTAGTTTGGGAGAAATCAAATGAGGCTTAGATGGGGGCACGTAGAGTAACAAGTCATGTCGGCGTTAAAGGGAGGTTTTGTCCCATAAATCCGCTGCTTAGTGCTTATATGAAATCCTGCAGCAGTTTGGGCTTAACCAATGGTCTGAAGAGTAGAGTCGTGATGCTAGATAGGGAGAATAGGTGGTCTTACGTGGGATTTTGGTTTACAGAGAATATGATAGGTAGTTGGTATAGTAGACATTGATTCTCCAGGACAGTTTCATTTTCCAGCTTTATCAAACCAGGCAACATAAATAGAAGCAAAAGGAAAAGGATGTAAATAGACGCACGCTAGGTATAGATTAACAGGAAAAGGGGGTGAATGAAGAGAATAAAGGAAAAACCGTATTTTATCCAGTCATGAGACGCATTAGTTGCAATTAGGCCAGCGAAACTCCATTTTAAAAGGAAAACACCAGTCACACGACGCTTAAACTACCACTGGACTGTGCTGGTCTCTGTTTCTCCCCTGCAGACTCCATTCACTCTGCTCCTGCTGCTTGACGGGCGACCAGTGGGTGGTGTTCCACTTGCCCTCGAAGCAGTATCCGGGATGGAACGCAGTCATGCAAATACAAGCGATCGACATCATAGCACCTTCGAGGATCATAAAGGTGACTTCGTCATTGGCAAGCGCACTATCAAAGCCGTCCTTCAGCTCGGCGACACGGAAGATGGATCGGATAAAGATGGTGATGGTGGCAATTGCCAGACCTGAGCTGTTAGCAGATTGTCGTAAGATAAAGTAGAGAAGGCATACTAATAAGGAAAAGCTTCCACTTCAAAGTGCTGCGCAAGGCACCAAAAGACCAGTTCAGGTCCTGGGTCGACTTGCGGATTCTAATGGCGAGATCGATGCACAGACCCATGAAGATGGCCAGTGACACGACCTGGCTGGACAGACCGGCAATCATGATGTCGACACCCTTCTGGGAAGTGCCATTGTCATCGGCAGTGGAGGTGATGGCACCACCGGCCGCCTGCAGGATGAGGGAGAGAAGGTCGCACGAAACGAAGATGATGGTGTAGGTGCGAGGACGAAGACGGGAGACGTTCTCGCCGTAGACAGTGACGATGCGGCCGAGACAGATGTAGATGGCGGCACTGATAAAGGCAGGGCCGATGGTGAGGCAGATGAGATATCTGACAATTAGCATCGCTTCATTTGCGAGATAGAATAACATACTCTAGGAAGGGATCAAACGGGAATGGGTTGTAGTGTAACTGGACACGGCCAATGTAACCAACGACTTCTAGCACAAGACCACCCGTCATGCCTATGAGATAGCCCCATGTTCGCCAATAAAGGCCCATTCCAATCTGAGAGAGAAGCAGGAATCCAAACAGAGAGAGATAGAAAAGGTTGCCGGCCAAGTTAGGAATGTAGTCAAAGTTGGCCATGGTCATGGGACAAGTCCCGATGGTGCAGTCGTCGGCCGGATGTTCGCCCATGGTGAAGATATATAGAATTGTTGTAGTAGTTGTGGTTGTACAGAGAGTGTTGTGTGATTGGGAGTATTTCCTCCGTTCGATCGAAGGTATAAGTACATTTTGGCTGAGGCTGTAGAGGAGATCATATCAGAATGTATTATTGCGGTGCCTATTCGAGAATATCTCAGCCTAATAGTAAGACCAGGTCGAGTGGATCTTGGTGAGATTCCTGCCAGATGGGTATTTGCGATAAAAATAGACGACCTAAATTGTGAATCTGATGCTGTTGGTTAGGCGGATACGGACACGGACACGGAGTCGGAGTCGGAGTCGGATACGGACAGAGGCAGTGAGATAAGCATCAGATATAAGAACGGTTAGCAGCTCGTGTGGCACTCTGGGGCTGTGCTCTGGGGTCTTCCTAGAATGCATATGTCGCATTGTATATGGTGAGAGCCAATTAAAGGGAGCAGCTCGTAGTTTATTTGGCGTTGATCGGCATTGTATAGACTCATTTTATATTATTCTGCTTAAGCCTCTAACCATTCTGCCTCGTATGGCAGAATTATACGCTAAGATTGTTGTATTCTGATAGACTAAATTGTCTGTGCCACGGACTCATGCAACACAGTCCGTTTGATCGGACAAGATGGTCCTATTCTGATTCTTATATCAACCTTTGTCCAGAGTAACACCAGAAGTGAATGTCTTTGTCCGCTGTTCAACACAAAGGTGCTTCCAACTGCCCGGCTCTTATATTCAGTCCCGCCATGCGACGACGCCAAAGCAAGCTCGATCCAGATATCATGCAAGACAGACGTTGTTATCTCATCTTGCGCAGACTCTGCAGCTTCTGCTCTGCTTCCTGGTCTCGAATGCGACATTATCCCATCTCTTCCATCGTATTCCTCGTGCTCCTCCTTCTTCTCTCCTCTTTCTGTCGCTCCTTGTTCGAGTTCTCCTCCAGTCAAAAGGCCAACTCGCTGTCGCTAGACAACTTCTCGCCGGCCTATGTTAAGGCTCTGAATGAGTCTATCGTCACTGGTCAACCGATCAACTTCCCAGACCAGCAATTCAACCACACCATTCCTCGTATCATCCATCGAACGTACAAGACGACCGATATTCCCAAAGACTGGCAGGGAACATACGACTCATGTCGCAAGGTGAACCCGACATACAAACAGATCTTCTGGACCAACGAGGGCGCCCGCGAGTTCATCCAGCGAGAGTTCGCTTGGTTCCTTCCTACCTACGATAGCTATCCCTATGATATTCAGCGTGTGGATGCCCTTCGATACTTCCTCCTCTGGCACTATGGAGGTATCTACATCGACATGGACATTGAATGTCGACGACCGCTCGACCCGTTGCTGGACTTTCCTGCTCTGTTGCCCAAGACCTGGCCGTATGGCGTGAGCAACGACTTTATGGCGAGTGCGCCAAATCATCCGTTCATCATCAAGGTGGCTTTGAGTCTGCAGGAACACAACCACCATTACCTATCCAAATACATCACCGTCTTTTTCACGACCGGCCCGATGTTCCTCAGCAACATTCTCTCCCAGTGGCTTCGTATGACTCGTGAAAGCTCAAGTGACAACCTGAAGCTGTCGCATGTTGTTAGAATTCTTCCATCAATGATGTACGATACGACCAGTTACTCGTTTCTGGGCCATCGGAAAGGATCCAGCTGGCATGGGAATGATGTCGCTGTGATGCGCTACACATATCAGCATATCTGGGGATTTCTCCTTGGTGTTGTTGGCCTGGCTGTACTTGGAGGAAGCATGTTTTGCGTGCAGATGAAGATGGGCCGAAGAAGATATATCCAGATCCGTCGAAGCTACGAAGATGTATAATTTACTATATTCCTTTACCTGTCAGAGAATGCATGATGTTCACTTAAATGAGTATAATTTATCTAACCAATCCGACTGAATAATGGAATAAAATCTGCCTTGGATGCAACACAACTGCCCCACACTGCCACTTTGTATACGTGGCTGTGCAGCCTCATCACATCACAAACATCAATAAAACACCCACCCCTCATCTTCCCTCTCAACTAAAATTGACTCAGTCACCAAATCAATACCATGTCCGACTCATCTATCGGTGCCGATCGTCGAAGATGGTCGAGCAGCCAGACTCTGCTCGTCAAAACGTGTGAGAACTGTGTCCACGCGAAGATCAGATGCACGCGATCGGAGGGGAGGAGCATCTGTGATAGGTGGAATGACCTAAGATGTTCCAGATGCTGATGTTCATGCTAATACTGATTATAGATGCCATCGACTGGGGAAAGAGTGTACTTTCCGGCCTGCCAGGACTAATCCGGGGAGAGGGCCACGCGAGAGGTGAATATCCCCGGCAATTAAAGGAAATTAACACTGACTCTGTAGACGGATTGACGTTTTGGAAGCCAAAGTAGAGCAGCTTCTGGCGAACTCGAGTGCTCCTGCAGCAGGCAGTATCTCAGTATGATCATTTTCACAACTTATTCTACACCAGCTAATTAGCAGAGCAATGACTACCCCGACATCCAAGCGCCATCGCAAATCAGCGAAAATGGCGATGTCATCGACAAAGGCTTCCTCACCATCGAAGCAGCCAGCACGCTGGTGGAATCTTTTAAGAAAGTCATGATGCCTCATTTCCCCTTTGTGATCATCCCTGATGACATGACCGGCGAGAAACTGCGCTATGAAAAGCCCTTTGTCTTTCTGACTGTGCTCACAGCCGCCATGTTCGATAACATGCCCGTCCAGCGCAAACTCGAACACGAGGCAAAGCAATACATCAGCGATCGGATGATCTTCGGAGGCAAAATCTCGGTCGAGCTTCTTCAGGGTCTGCTGGTGCATCTTGCGTGGTTTGTCTGACTGTTCGCATTCTCTTTGACCAAAGCTGATGATATAGGTGCCAATATCATTCGCGACCGCGTCGATTCTCGCAATATCTTCAATTGGCCGTCAGCATCATTCTGGATCTGCGTCTGGATCGACCGCTTGATCAGATGTCGAAGAAGAATCGCGTCTGGTTGGACTCGCAGGACGACATGACTGCGCTTTCGTGGGGACGAGAGGTGCAGAGAGCTGTGGTTGGGTGCTATTTTATTTCGTCGAGGTGAGTATCGTCTATACTGTCGTGGATGAGGCTGACTTTGTAGTATCTCGCGCATTCTCGACAAGTCGTGTACATTTCCACTGACACCGTATATCGAAGAATGCGGCCAATCTCTCGCGACAAACCCAGAGTATCCCTCAGACACGCATATCATCTTCATCATCAAACTTCAGTACCTACTGGATAGGATGGATCATCCTCCACGAGGTGTAACGGAAACAACTCGAGAGATAGAGCGACACATCCAGAACCAGCGGAAAGAGCTCGAGAGTTACAAAGCAACTGTCCCATTCGCTCTGGAAGAAAGCAGTATGTCGTCGAAGTCATCAAGCGAACAATACTAACAGCTGCAGCTTTTCTCCTGATGCAATACCACACGACAGAACTATATCTCACACAAATCAGCCTGTTCGATCGACGAAGAGACCCGCAACCGACTCCTTGGTCGCAATTTCAACTCGACTCGCTGTGCAATGGATTAATCGCAGCCAGATCGCTCTTGTCATTCTATGCGTCCGCTCCTCTTCGCGCTGAGACGGGGCTTAACAATGCGCAATGGGTGCAACTCGGGTTTGGTGTGACGCTCGCATCGAAACTGGCCGTGGCAGCTTTGGAACCATCCATTTATCACCAGACGGCAGAGTATCGAGAAGCGCTTGACATGTCATCGGTGCTGCGACAGGTTATTCTCCGTCTGCAAGGGCTGATTACACCGCATTTCGACTCTCGAGGGGATCGCGATGCCTTTTACCACTACGAAAAGCGGATGAAAAAGGTGCAGTGGTGGTATGAAAACAGCATCGCGCAGCCTGGATATGGGCCACCAACCGATCAGAGCTATTCTGCTATTCCACCGGTGGATATGCAACAGACAGTGCCGTCAAACATGCAGTCGTTCTTTTACAGCGACATCAACGACATTCTCGGCGAGTGGATGATGTACCCAGCGACGCCATTCCCGACCTACAATTCGATGAACGGATGATGAAGAAATCAACTATCAAGGATGTAGAGTAGAAGGCCTCCTCTGCGACGGCAACGAAGCCATGGCACTTGATCCCCTCCGACTTCCCATGGAACAAGTATCCGAGTGAAGCTCGAGGCCCTGGTTAATCGACGTGTCCACATATATCCGTCCCATCTCGAGCCCCCAATTCCACTCTGTCTGTTCATTCCGCTCAAGTGTCGGGGTGGTGCATATTTCTGACCGGATCCCGGAACACAGATCGTGACTTGCGCCGGTGAAGATGGAGTCTGGCTTTTTGATCATGAGCGCCTGGGGGGTGTTGTATGAATCCTGGCGCTGGGATGGGCGCGTGATGGTGTTTCGCATCAGGCCGACACAGGCTTGGAAGAGCGGTTTGATGAGCAAGATGCAGCCGCAGATGATGGCGACGTCGAGTTCGAGGATGGTCCAGATGGATTCGAGGGCAGCGGTTCCTTTTTATGATGAGCATATGATATTATAGATGGAGGAGACATACCTGATACATCGTCGGTGCTGTACTTGCGGAAATAAATCAATCGCAAAAGACTGAAGACGCAGACCCTATACAGATTAGATGAGAACATCAACAAGATGGATAGGATAACATACAACCCCCCAATGGAAAAGATAATGGTCATCTCGATCTTCTGCCGTGTTGCCATCTGCAGTTTCCACACAATCGGCATGGGAAGACACAGAATGACCACATCCTCAGCCAGTGACAGTGACCCGATGACTATAAAGAAGATATTCTGCCCAGCCATGCAGTGGCCCTCGATATGCCTGATGAAAAAATACTGCGGAGGCCAGCATTGAAACGTATTCCCGATGATGGCTGTCGATCCCCACACGATCGAGAAGACGATGACTCCTGTTGCGATGTGCCGGAATCTATCGATAGTGCCTAATAGTCTGCGCAGGAAGATGACAATCGACACTTTGACAAAGACTTGGGCGGGGGGGCCAGAATTTCTGGGCGAGCCAGGCAACCTGTACAGTTAGATACATCTAGGTATATATGAAGAATCATACCAAAGCTGTTCGCCGTCGCATATGTTCCGGGAGATTCGAGATGGTTTCGCCAATGCCGCTGAATGCCTCTGTATGAATTAGCAATGAAGTATAGACAATGGAGACACTCACGGACGACATAACAGCCTGTCACGCCATAGGTAAAGAAGAGTCCAATTCCCATCAAGATATCTTCGGCTTTGATATGAGTACCAGCTAGGTAGCGGCAATATAGCCGCAGCAGATAGACGATCGTGGCTATAGACGTTCCCACAATCGGCACCACGACGAGGACATTCCTCCAATAGTCAGGACTAGCCATATTAAGGCAGGATGACTGTCTTGACCGCAGGTGTATGCATATTCATTGCTTTTATAGTCGACATCAGTGATAAAATCGTCGGCCGAATGTCTTTGGTGGCTATGCGAATCCAAAGAATCAAAGACACAGAGAGAGAGTGGTGATGTCAGTGGTGTTGCATTTCCTCGTACGGCCCGCAGTGGCGATTCTAGGGCGCTTCCAGAATTCTTCCTGAACGATTCCAGAACGATTCTAGAATTCGGATCCGAGATGAAGTTTGTTTCTTCCTGATGACTTCGGGATGGGCCGTACATTGACAGCCGAGGTTGAAATTGATGGAGGATTGAAGGTGGTTGTATATCCTGGTGTGGTTACTATGCAGATATAGAGAATTGATGAAGTTCAACAACTCCACAAAGGTATATATGTAGTCCTTTCATATGAAATACACAATTTATATACTGTATAGCTCATCTATATCCATCTAGTAGGTATATGTGGAGACCCCGCTCAAGCACGCCATCACGAGGTTTCAAATGCAATCCAATTCGACTTCACTTTTCATCAACTGACAATGCCTCCCTACACATCCGTCTTTTCTTTAACCCATCATCAGCTCAAAAAGACGTGCAAACAATGTAACCATCGCAAGGTATTCACCCCATCTCTCTTGATGACTCTATCTAACAATCTAGGTCCGCTGCGATGGAGACATTCCCTGCCACAACTGCCAACGACTCGGATTCGCCTGTTCTCTATCTAATATAACTGAGAATGCGAATAAACCACGCAGACTGCGAAACAGCAGTGCCTGTTCTGAATGTCGCACCCAGAAAGTGCGCTGTTCGAATACTCGCCCTCAATGCACCAACTGTGTCCGTCGGAGATGGCCGTGCAGTTATCCTAAACCAGTTCGATCAAAACATGATCAATCTGATTCAAATACTCAAATTAAAGAATCAGATAATGTAATGACAGTCAAGTCGTTCTTCCACCATCTCTATCCAGTCCCATCTTTTTCTTTTCTTCATCCACCGTCTACCATCGCCAAGTGCCACGATGGAACGCTGGATGAGTCCTTACTTCTCGCCATCCAAGCCATTGTCACACTACGCTTAGGACAAGAAGACAAGAAGGAAAGCACCGCACAGATATCCAAAGCAGAAGATATCATCTGGCAGCAATTAGAGTCTCCTTCTGTGCCACGACTGCAAGCCCTGCTGCTGGTCGTCATCTACCGCGTCGAAACGGGCGGTTTCCAACGCGCATTCATGCTGGCCGGCCTGGCGTCTCGAGCTGCCTCTGCCATGCGTTTGAATTACGAGAAAACAGATTTGACGCCAGTTGCAGCCGAAGTTCGCCGTCGGACAGTCTGGTGTTTCAAACTGATCGAATCGTATTTCTCGATTGGATTATCCGAGTTTGAGCTGTGTCCGTTTGAAACGATATACCTCCAGCCACCCAGTCACGAAACCACCTTTGTACCACCAGACGCCGGGGATAACGACAAAGAATGTGGCACTCTGGGCATCTGCGTCCGTCTGGCGTCTCTCAGACGGGATATTATGAAACTCACTCGTGAATTGGCGGTTTGCGACCGTCCGTTTGTCGAGATATCCAAGGTCATCCGCAGCGTGGAACGGGAATTATGGGAGCTGCACCGACAAATGCCATATAATGATATATACACCAGATTGGACATCCTCACTAAAGAGCCATGGCTTCCACGAGATGTTATGATGATGACCTCGTGGCATCAGTGTTTCTGCGATTTGTATCGTCTGCTTCTGCCTGGATATCCTGAAGCACCGCCACGGATTGTGCTGGACACAATTGATGCTGATCATCGTGAAAGAGCTGGGAGTATTTGTCAAGAGCATGCGATGTCGATTATTCAACTTCTTTGTGATATCAATCTACGATGCACTGCGCCATATTTCCTCGAATTCGACACGGCAATCTGCGCATATCATGCGACTCGACTGATGATCTTTCTTTTGTCGCAGTGTTATCATCCAGAATTTGCAGCCAGTCGAGCCGAGAAATGTCTTGAAGCTATCAAAAGGTTCTTTCGTCCATCATCTCTCACTAAGCCCATTCTTGATGATATGCAGCAGTTGATCGATCGTTTATCAACGACACCAGAAGCAACCATACTGTCCCAAGAACCACGCGACCCTCCAATATCATCTCCTGCCAAAGTTAGACAGAGACTGGCTATTCATAGTTTGTTGCGACAGGCCGAGTTTTCTGATGATGAGGCTACTTCTCCTGTCTGAGATTGACTAGATGCACGATACTTGGGCACTTCTACAAGATAGACCATTGAAGTAATGACTGGCGCGATTGTAAAGTTTCGTGGATATTTGCAAAACGATAAACACAATGATCAACAATGGACTAATGCATGTATTTATCCCTTCAACCCGTATCCATAGCATCGTCGATCACAGAGTTGATCCTGTAGATCTCTAGGAATAGTAGCAGCAACAAGACCTACACAGTCAGCAGAATACTATCAAGTCAACACTCTCACTCACTGCAAATAAGTTCCGCAACATTTGCCTCTCTTATACTTTCCACTGGTTCCTTCGCATTTCTTGCACTACATCCGGTCAGCATCGGTTTGCTCTCGGTCTATCAGACATACCCGATCATTGCATAGATCGCCACCTCCGAATCCGTGACATGATCCGGCAGCACCGCAGGCTCGAGCTTCGAGAGTGTGAAGTTCGCTGGATTGACCGGTAGCTGCTGCTGAAGCACAGGCAGCGAGGGCCGTGGTGAGGATAAGAGAAAGTTTCATGTTGGTTGATTCTATTATTTGGTAATTGACCCTGTTGTGCTGGTGTGCTGATTCCAGGGAGAATGACCTCCTTATATAGACATCTTCTGTGTCACAAAGGGACTCCATCTATAGATTTAGAGTCAATGTGACCGAGTAAGAATACGAAGGCATTGACGCCACGAATGTAACATTCTCGCCGATACGAGCTGTATAGCCAGCATTTTGCCCTGTTGGGTAGTATTCTGCGGGTGAAGCCAAAGTGTTCGTCGGCGATTGGACTTGGGTGTCTTGGATGGCCTTGGCCATGGCTGCAGGTGAACATCCCCCGCATTGTCAGCGTTAATTCTGGCTTAAAGGCAATAGTTCGGGGAAATAGCAGTTCAGAATACTCTGGATTGACATGGCGTATTCCGATAACATCAAATTCAGTGTTTCCCCGGAAGTTTTAGGAATCAATCTGAGTTAAAAAATATGACCGAGGCAGGTGTCCGAATCTGCGACCTCTTGATTCGTCAACCTTTGGGCTATAGCGCGCCTTCAATGAAGACTTAAAGACCATATTTGTATCTATTATCTCACTCGATATGACGTCCACGATAAAAAGGTACAATTTAATTGTCCATATTGAAATAGTATGAGGTTTCCTTTTAAAAAAAAAAGTGACACTTGTAACTTAATTGAACGATGACTGGCCAAAGAATTCCGCAAGGCTTCGCTGGCTATACAAAGAAAAGTCGATGAAACTTTGATACGTCTGGAATGTGGTGTTGTCAAGAGGACTGGGATAGCTCAGAACATCTTGCTTTGCGGGGGTAAGGGAATGCCTTCGGCTGATATATCAGTCGCAGCTGGATCAAAGAGCTCTGGATATTTCCCAAAGAACGCCGGGTCGATTTTGTATCGTAGAGTCCCTGCATCCATATTGAGCTTTGTGAAGACTGCCCGAGAGTATCCGGGAGAAGCGAAAAGGGTGGCCATATCCGGAGCAGGTAAGACGGCCACATCTAATTCATTGCCCGGAGAGGTGGATGTAAGATTCGCGATAACGTCGGTGACACGGATATAGCACGTCGTTGCAGGACAATCCATAACAAGATCAGACATACAGGCCTCGACCACGTAGCTGCTGACAGTGTCGCAAAAAATTTGATCAATGCGAGGATTTGCCGCATGAAATCTGATGAGCCGGTCACGAATGGTGGGGAATGGTACCCAGTCAATGACGCAGGGATATCCATTCTGAAGTTGTACACTCGTAGGCCTGTATTGCTGATGCACTTTACGGAGCGTCTGCGTGCAAGGGAAAATTTGCCATGCCGTCAGATCAACAATGTGGTAAAATCGAGTCTTTGCATACCAGGCCATTGCATCCGGCCGACTGATGCTGTTAAAGAGTGAGAGTATCATCAATATTTGATGGTAGAAGCTATGCAAATGTTAAGATTGTGTCAAAATAGATTGGATGCGCAGTTAACATACAGGTAAGTGGAATCCTCGGCCATTAGTCTGATATGTTCCATCTTTTTCCTCAAAAGATTTTGTAGAGCCCGAATGTGGTCGGAAAAGGGAGAGTTCGTCACTGTCCAACACCTCCCTAGCACAGCACTGGAGTCTTCGCATGCGGAAAAGCTAGTAGCATAAGGCTGCGCACCCATCTGATATTCGAAGGACCAAATGTCCGATAATGATAGAGAGAGGCCATGAATATTAGGGCTAGGGTCACAGCCAACCATGGTTGGCTTCATAAGGTTGGTTTCAAAACTCAACGAGCCAGGATAGCAGCTATTTGAACCGCCTTTATATGCTATTAGTATCGAGTCTGCAGTAACCACGGAAATTGAATTACCTGGAGTGGTATTATGCAGATTTCGGCTGTTTCCAATGTCAAAGACATCCATCTCGTTCAGAGCGCCTAGATCTAACCCAGCAAGTTCATTTTGGGCTACCATAGATGGCTGGTCGTGAACAGAATCGGATGAATGTTCTCTTGTCTCCAGTGCAGCATCGCGTTTTTCATCGGAAGTGTCATGAAGTGCCGTGGAAATTGAGCCAGCGAGTGTCCGCATAGATGATATGTATCGGGACAATTTTGACTGGACGTCAAGAAGTTCCTTACGTAGTTTACTGTTTTCTTGTCGTAGTGCAGCAATTATTTCGTTCTCAGGTCCGTCTTTTGATTGTGCCTGGTTTCGGAGTTCCCTCAAAGACTCTTTCTGTCGTCTACGAAAGGCTTGTTGAGATAATCTGTTCCGAAGGCGTCTGAACCATGGCAAGGGTTAGCGCACTAGCTATTAAGATAATAAAAATGATACCCTTCTTAAGACTGTACCGTTTTTCTATCCTCCCATTCTCAACAGAGGGACTGGAATCATTTGTTTCACTGATAGATTGCCGTGGTGTCATTGCGATCTTAGGCTATGCCCCACGTATGTATTCGTGAGGCTTAATAATTCTGAGACGCGTTGAAGGTCGGATGCGAAGCGAATGAAGTGTACGATGAACGATTCCTTGGACCTCAAGGCGAATATGTGACATGAACATTTCATTATGTGACGACTGGAGACCTTCGCGAGTACAGCAACGGGAACACTGATTTCCGACATGGTATTTCCGTCATTCCCGTCATTCCCGAGCCAGTGACCAACCCCACTCCGTCGCTCGAATGAAGGAAAATAACTACGGCCAGTCCGAACGATATTGATTACAGACACGAATTGCCGAAAATTAGTAGCTTGAAAAACGACATTGAAAACCATAGAAGTGAGTCAAGGCTGTAAACGCTGGACCTGGGAGTCTCATCGGTAACCAATCACTAGGAAACTAGGAAAGCGGAAAAGGAAAAGGAAAATAGATGAAAAGATTATCAATGCAATTCTAACCCTAAAACAGTAAAATTACATCCTCGAAGGATTTTGGATAGTGAGAGTTCCGGTCTTTGAGATCAGGTACTCTTCAATTGCAACATCTTTTCCGGCTTCTTTTCCGTAGCCAGACTCTTTAATGCCTCCAAATGGCGATTCGGCGCATGACGAGTTACCTATCAAGGTGTAAGTCTCGTTATGAAGGCCAAAAAGGTGCGGACACTCACCAGTGTTCATGCCAATCATGCCAGCCTCAAGGGACTCGAGCATTCTCCAAGTCCGATCTATGCTTCTTGTGAAGAAGTAGGAAGCCAAGCCCATAGATGTGTCGTTTGCCAGCTTGACCACTTCTTCTTCAGTGCCAAACTTGTACAACCCTAAGAGAGGACCAAAGATCTCCTCCTTAGTTGTCAACATCTCGGGGGTCATTCCCGAAATAATCGTGGGTTCAAAGAAGTAACCGCTCAGGTTTGCCGGTCGTTTTCCTCCACAAAGAACAGTGGCGCCTTTCTTGACAGCGTCTGCCACATGGCGCTCCAGTTTCTCGACCCCTCTGCTGGTGGTCAGTGGGCCCATTGTAGTGAAGTTATCAGTTCCATGGCCAAGGCGGATTTTGTTCTGGGTTGCCTCGAGGATCATCTGTGAAAACTTCTCGTAGACGCCGCCTTGAACGTAGACACGGTTAGCGTGGGTGCATGCCTGACCGGCAGTACGCCACTTGAGGATCATCAGCGCAGCAACGGCTTCATCGAGGTCGCCATCATCAAAGACAATGAACGGACAATTGCCGCCTAGCTCCATTGTCACCTTCTTCAACCCTTCACTGCAATGCTTCGCCACAATACTTCCCACCCTCGTGCTACCGGTGAAAGTGACCTTTCGGACAAGTGAGTGCTTGCAAAGTCTCTCACTAACCGAGGGGGTATTATCGTAATCGGTAGAAATCACATTCAGAACTCCTTCTGGTAGCCCTGCACGAATAGCAAGATCTGCCAGCGCGTTGACACTGAGGGGAGTTTCCGGTGAAGGTTTGACGATCATGGAGCATCCCGCAGCCAAAGCCGCAGCGACTTTCCGAATGACCATAGCAACCGGGAAATTCCACGGTACAAGAGCAACACTCACACCGATTGGCTGCTTAACAACGAATGTGCGGCGATTCGATACAGACGGCTGGCCAATGGAACCTCGGACACGCTCGGCTTCACCGGCGAACCACCAGGCAAATCCCAGGGCATAGTCAACTTCGCCGAGAGCTTCGGTAATCGGTTTACCGGTCTCATACACCATGATTTTTGCAATATCTTCACGAGCATTGGTGATTAACTCGTGCCACTTTAGTAATATCTTGGCGCGAACGCGTGGATTGACTTGTCGATAGCCTTCAAAGGCCTTCTGAGAAGATACGACGTATAGGTCCACATCCTCGACTGCGTTCGCAGGGCAAGATGCAAAGACTTTATTGGATCCCGGATCTATAATTGATAAAACAGGGTAAGTCTTGATTAAGCCAGATAATCCTCAATTACTGGTGAATATACATACCCTCGACATCGAACCGTTTGCCTGAGATGGCCTGAACCCATTCACCGTTCAATAACGACGCCTCATGTAGGATGGAGGGGTCATTCAGCTGCGGAATAATTAGCAGATAATCATCAATTGAAATGGAATATGTAGGACCTTCAGTGTATCATTGGCTGACATATTGGCTGCCGATCCAGAAAGCAAGATCTTTCAAGCATGTAGAGAGGCAATCTTTCTACGGACAACTGGACGTTTATATCCTAACTAGACCCTGCGTGACCCTCGATGACTCTGAAGCATTATCTCATTCTTTGATTACATTTGAACCCTGGCCAATATCACCAGCGTATCAGTGCGCCGGACAAGACCCATGCGGAGACTTATGTCACTGTTTGATGTGGTAACGCGATGCGCCACATGCGTCAATCCTTCAGCATTAAAGGAGACCAGTCATCGTCCGATTACCTAACAACAGCAGTTGATTATATTTTAACCCTGGCCAATATCACTAGCTTATTAGTGCGCTGGACAAGACCCATGTGGAGACTTATATCACTGATTAATGTGATAGTGTGATGCACCACATATGTTAATCCTTCAGTATTAAAGGAGACCAGTCATTATCTAATTACCTAACAATAGCAGTTAATTACATTATAACCCTGGCTAATATCACCAGCTTATTAGTGCGCTGGACAAGACCTATGTGGAGACTTATGTCACTGATTAATGTAGTAACGCAATGCACCATATATGTCGATCCTTCAGTATTAAAGGAGCGTAGTCATCGTCTAATTACCTAACAACAGCAGTTGACAAAGATAAATTGACGTTGTGATCGAGACCCTTAGACAGAGGTCACCCATGGAGGTTTAAATATCATCCTTGCAAGACTGTCCTTTTTTCAAGTTCTTCAGCTTTACCATCATGACAATCCCCAAACGAGTTAACATTGCGGTTATTGGTAAGTTTAAGATGGCCCTAGACCGTTAGCACTGGTTAATATGTGACCAACTTAAATGACTTAAAATATGATAGGGACTGGCGGCGTCGGAGCCGTTTTCGTTTCCCAGCTAGCATGGCTCGTCAAGCATCGGCCCTCTATCCACCTCAGTCTCTGCTATATCGCTATGATCGACAAGGCACTATACCATCCCGATTATTCCGAGATAGATATTGATACGGCAGTGTCTACATTGGAATCAACAGGATCCGCCCCACCAGCGATTCCGGAGATCATCGAATATCTCTCTAGTGCACCCCACAAAGTGATCGTGGTCGACAACACCAGCTCAGGAGCTATTGCCGAATCATACCCTCAATTCCTCAGTCGAGGGATGAGCATTATTACACCTAACAAGAAGGCTTTCTCTGGAAGCTACAAGTTGTGGCAAGATATATTCAACGCCGCCGAATTAGGTCGCTCTCTTGTCTTCCATGAATCCTCGGTTGGTGCAGGGATGCCTATAATATCGACGATCAAGGACCTTGTCCAGACTGGAGATGAGGTCACCCGAATCGAAGGGGTCTTCAGTGGAACAATGTCATTTCTCTTCAATTCGTTCTCCCCAACTTCGGGCAGAGTTGGGAAGTGGTCGGACATTGTTAAACAGGCAAAGGAGCTAGGCTATACAGAACCGGATCCGCGTGATGATCTGAATGGTCTGGATGTGGCACGAAAGCTGACTATCCTGGGCCGACTTGCTGGCCTCCCTATCGAATCGCCATCCTCATTTCCCGTCCAGAGTCTGATTCCAAAGGAGCTCGAAGGAGTGGCGAATGGCACTGAATTCATTCAACGGCTTCATGAATTTGACGTTGAAATGGAAAAGGAAAGGATTGCTGCTGAGAAGGTTGGGAAAGTAGTGCGATTTGTGGGTAGCATTGATATGGCTTCCGAGCAACTAAAGGTTGGTATGGAATGGTTTGATCCAACCCACCCAATTGCGACATTGAAAGGAAGTGATAATATCATTAGCTTCTTCACTAAGCGCTACGGTACTATGCCCCTTACCATTCGTGGTGCTGGCGCTGGCGGAGATGTCACGGCAATGGGTGTTACTGGTGACTTGCTTAAGGTTATTGATCAGCTACGCGAGTGATTAGCTTTTAAATGTGTTAAGTATTGAATATACTGTGACTTGAAATCTTGGCGAGCAATCTCTGTCTCTTGATCATATTGGCTTATAGTAGGCGAAATGATGGTGATGGACCTGTTAGGGCCTGTACGATATACCGTATGTAAGAAACCACTGCCAAGACCATGGCTCGGGTGCGCGCACGTGACCACATGGCGCATCTCTGATCATGGGTTTGGAAGGCTTTCCAAACCAGTGATTAGTTCTTCTACTAATTAACTACTACATTTACCATGCTATCTATATTTAATATTAAACCTATATATTTATATTATTACACATTCTTATAGTTCTAATTACTCTACCCTTTTAAGATGGCCTAGTAGGCATGGCTTAATATGATAACACCCTCTATAAGAAGGGGTTAAAATAATACTCCCTAACCTCCTAAAGAGGAACCTATAGGATAAGATAAATAATAAGAAAACCCTATAACTATAAGTTCCTTACCTATAAGACAATCCTCTCTTTCTTCTAACCACTGCGGCTGCCCTCATAGACCTTATTCTGCAACGTACCACCTAGGTAGTACGCATAGTAAAGTGGTCTTGGCATGGCTAGGAGTAGTCAGGGATGCGAAAGATACGCCATTATGCACGCAATATTCTATGTTTGACGACAATGATAAGAAGATTGTATGGTTTGAGTTAATTATATACGAGCCACGTATTCAAGGAAAGCCTTGTGTGCTCGACTGTGGACTGTGGCCTTCAACTAACAAACTGCGTAGAATTCCAATCGGATGCAAACTAAATCATTAGCATATTCTAAGAGATATATTGTGTACATTAAGTGAATACTTACATTCCATGCATCAATCTTCAACAGAGACGTATTGGCAGTCTTTTCCACGTTGGTCAAAACACCAATGGCTGCACACATTAGCCTGATCCACCATCGATCATACCTAACGATACTCACCAACAATGTTATTCAACCAGTAGTACTTCTCACTGCCGGTTTCGAATATCAACCGCAGATGCAATTGACCAGACGGCGACTTTGGGCCTGCCGTTTGGATGAAGATATTCGCTCCATCGTCTGTCCGCAGATTGTATCGAGTGTCTGCCGAGAAGACGTTGGTTGCAGGGTCTGTTACGCCCCAGTCTGCGCCGACGTCGAGGATTTTGCCTGACAAATTATTATATTGATTGTACTATGGAGTGATAGTTCTTACCGGAGAGACGAGGGCCGGTAAAGTTTCCTCCTACAATTGGAATAGCCTTGCGAATGCCATGAGGACCGTGTGATTCCATCAGAGTGCCTTCGCATTTGACATAGGCCGTGTAGAGATAGGACAGTTCAGGTGCTGCCGGATAGGAGGCAGCTACCTGGCTGGCTGATTGAAGACATAGTAGAAGAGAAAGCACAGTGTTTCTCAATGAAAACAACATTGTGAATGAAGGTGGATGATTTACTGAAGAATGAGATTCCCCGCATCCTATATACAAGAACAGATGGCGGAAAGGGCAATGATCAGCACTTCCAGTGATGCAATGCTGCATACGCCTCGGCTGTTCCTGGACGGATTCATATCCGCTGCTCGGAATATCCAGTCTGCATCCTAAATGCCGAATCACTATCCGGTCTTGATCAATATGCTATTCGAATGTTATTCTACTCATCAGCTAGCAAAGTGCTGTTCATATACTTCAATCCCGTATCATAAGCAACAGTCACCACTTTCTTGCCTGGTCCCAGTTCTTTTGCCAACGCCGGAGCAGCGACAACATTCATTCCCGTCGATGTGCCGGCCAGAATGCCTTCTTCTCTCGCCAATCGTCGACACATTGTACGCGCTTCTTCTTCCGGCATACTCTGTGCTTCATCACACAGACTGCGCTCCAGATGAGGAGGCATAAACCCAATGCCAATCCCCTCCACGCCATGGGTGCCATTGCGACCTTCGGTGATGACTGGCTATGATGCTGGCTGCAGCACAACCACCTTAGTCTCTGGCCATTTTGCCTTGAGGATCTTGGATACGCCCTTCACCATTCCTGCGCCGCCGACGGCACCGCAAAACGCGTCAATTCCATCGGGCATTTGTTGCAGCATCTCCTTTCCAATTCCTATATAATAAATATATATACGCCTGGCAGCACGCGATACTGGCGCTCATATCCAACCAGCGCATCTTTATTATTGAATTGTCCCGTGAGATAATGCCCTGGCTGAGCTGCGATTTCCTTTGCCCGTTCCACCCTCGACGGAATCAGATCCGGTGTGATCTTGCCAGACGGACTTGAAGCAACTCCAGCGTCGCTCCCAATCCACTCATTGTCCGCAATTTCTCCAACACAAACGTATTCGACGAGATGACGAGGAATTTATATCATTTCACGGCACAGATAAACGCCAGTGACGACCCGGTACTTCCGCCCGTTGCTTCCACGACGATCATACCAGGTGTGAGGTTCCACGCTTCTCCGCCTCTTTAATCATCGACATGCCCATATGATCTTTATACGAGCAGGTGGGGTTTACGGATTCGGGCTTCAGGAAGACCTGGGCGTGGTCTTGCAGGGACGACGTTGGATGATCAGGGTCTTCCGACGACTTGGAGAGACGAAGTGACGGGTGGTGGTGGCTGGATTGACATGATGGTATCCAGTTAAATGATCAAATGTGTGTTCGATGAGCGATATGTGGAACGGTGACTCGGGAGGTTTGACTCGTTTTGGATCTCCGCGGAGAGTTCGGGCATCTTCCGATGATCGTTCTGGGGTTGAATGAGGTAATTCCTGGGTTGTATATATTTTATGCTGTATTTCGATGAAGATTAGGCTATAAAGCTGATTAAGACAAGCCATATGCACTGCTTACCTACGTGGGACGGGCAGAATATATCTTGTTTCCCAGTTCGTAGAAAATATATATCGGTTGAGAGCAATGGTCATACCACGTTGCAAGTGTTTATTATCATCCAAAGATCTCAACATGACTGAAATTTTTAAACAGACGAAAATAAATATTACAACGGTTATATCGTTCCCTGGTTTATTCGTGGGTTGAATGGGGCTGGACAAAATGTAGCGTTCCACGACTGCGCTATAAGAAGATTGCATCTTGCATTTTTAATATAATCGGAATGAAATTCTTTTTACTGAGCTGCGACACATTAGAATATTTTAGATGGTAAAATGAAGTGTTCATCATGTTTCGATGGATGGATTCTATCATAAGGGTTGGATATTGTTGTCCTCTGCAGTTGTACAAGAAGCGGGCATCTACATGCCTTGTATAGATACTTTTACTATGCATACCAGTTATTCTTATTTAATTTAATACTTGACTATCATCCCATCGTAGTCTTATGATATATATGCTACAATACCTTATATCCAGGAGTGTGTCATGTCGATCTGCTGTTGCATATTGGACCCTTTGTGGATCACCGTTACGAAGTAAATCTAAATCAAACTGCGATAAATATCCACCAACCATAGAGATAACTAGATAGTGTAGATTGATTATAGTTGCATGTTGATCTCAATGTAAAATCATTTATTTCCGCCTGCCAAGGTGTCTATAGTCAAGATGAAACAGGGCATGTATCCGAATTGAAACACCACGGAGGTACATCCTCACCACATTAGGAAGTTGAAGACAACATTCTTAATATAAATATCTCTTCAGGAACTGCATCATACCATCAAAATAATCACCAAGCCCCAAGCATGTTGTCACTCACCCTCCTCACTCTTCTTCCCCTCATCTCAGCCCAAAAAATCGGCACCCAAGAAGTCCATCCCCAACTAGGCACTTGGAAATGCACCTCCTCCAATGGCTGCGTTAAGCACAGTACATCCATCGTTCTCGATTCAGCCACCCACTGGATTCACGGATCTGACGGCAAGACCTCCTGCACCACCGATGATGGGTTAGATAGTTCTCTCTGCCCGGATAAGGAGAGCTGTGCGAAGAACTGCATTATCGACGGCATCACCAACTACACTTCGTATGGTGTTGAGACAAGCAGTGATTCGATGCATTTGCGCGCATACATCAAGGATGGGGATAGTGTCAAGGCCACCTCTCCGCGTGTGTATCTCCTCAACGAAGACGGGGAGAACTACGATATGCTCCAGCTGCTGAATCAGGAATTCACCTTTGACGTGGACATGTCCAAGTTACCCTGCGGTATGAACGGAGCGTTGTATCTGTCTGAGATGGAAAAGGATGGTGGACGAAGTGACCTCAACCCTGCTGGTGCGCAGTACGGAACTGGCTATTGCGATGCCCAATGTCCCGTTTCCTCGTGGGTGAATGGCGAAGCGAACAGCAAGTCCGTCGGGGCGTGTTGCAATGAGATGGATATCTGGGAGGCAAATGCGAGAGCGACAGGATATACGCCTCACCCGTGCAATGTGACCAGTTTGTACCAATGCACCGATGAGGACTGCGGGAGTAGCGGCGTCTGCGATAAGTCTGGATGCGGATATAATCCCTACGCTCTCGGGTCGCACGATTACTACGGCTACGACAAGAAGGTCGACACCACGAAGCCATTCACAGTCATCACGCAGTTTGTGACAAATGACAACACCACATCCGGCCATCTCACCGAAATCCGCCGTCAATACATTCAAAATGGAAAGGTCATCGAAAACGCCAAAACCGAAGTGTCTGGCCAGCAAATCGACTCGATGACAGACGCATACTGCTCCAACAGCGCTGACTACTTCGGGGAAGTCGGAGGCCTGAAGCAGATGGGTAAAGCACTCGGTCGGGGAATGGTGTTGGCGTTTAGCCTCTGGAATGATGCGGACCAGTTCATGAATTGGTTGGACAGCGGTGATGCAGGGCCATGCAACAGCACCGAGGGTAATCCGGAATTGATCCAGAAGAATCATCCAGACACGGCAGTTACCTTTTCGAATATCCGATGGGGAGATATTGGGTCGACGGGGCAGCTTGTTCAGACCAAGGCCTGATTACCAGTCCAGATGAAGTTGTATAAAAGTTTCTATTTGAATGAATGATATTTTCTATCAAGTGGTATCTCGTTAAGCATTAAACATCAAGAATCTTCTCATCCTGTGAATCCTGACAGACAGGCGAACAGGCCACTTTACTCCTCCGTCGCAGCCATGGTCCACACAGCATAAAGCCAACTGGAATGGGGATCATCACGGCAGCAATGCATCCCAGCATGGTGCCAGCCCATTGCACTCCGAGATTCTGCATCATTTGCTTCGAGAAGAGGGGGGAATGCACAGCCGATGGCTGATCGGAGGATTGTGTTTGCTGCGATAGTGGAAGCAGCTCTGGATGATGTTAGACTCGATAAACTAGATAAGGAGATGGATACTCACAGTGTGGGATAGCAGTCAACCAGATAGTTAAAGCACTGCAGGAAGATACAGAAAATGCCAAATCCGATCAGCACACCAGCAGATGTAGGCACCATCCAATGAATCGACGACTTATATCCAGTCCATCCAAACCAGAACAAGCCGATGGTGAATGCAATTCCACCGAGGATGGCTGGCGGAAGACGCCATTCAGGAATGGGTTTATCGTTATTTGCTGCCAGTTTGCGTTTGTATGAATCCTGCAGGAAGAGAATAAAGACGCCACCAACGAGTTCTCCGATGATCAGACCGATGAAGGTCAATCCTCCAACACCAATGTTCATTCCGTATACACCCTGGAAGACGACGGGGTATGCCCCTAGCAGAGCATACATCAGACCGTAGATGAATGAGATGTACAGCGATACTAACAGAAGAATAGGCTCGCTGATTAACATCTTGATCGGTCGTGTAAAGTTGTTTCGTGCCAACTCGATGATATCTACCTCGACTTCATCTTGTTTGGCGTGGATGCCCCAGTTGCGTGTTTGTCTTCGGAGAACTGCTGCCTTTTCAACCAGGATGACAGGAGCATACGATTCCTTCAGGAATGCAAAGATAAGAATGAATGCCAGAAACACCATGATGGCTGAGATGTACATGGTCCATCGCCACCCCAGGTCACTCATAACAATAAAGCCTCCAACAAAAGGTGCTGCAAAAGGACCGATGAAGACAGCCATGCAAAATACTGACATGACGATACCTCGCTGCGCATTATTGAACAGATCCGCAAATACCGCCGGCACAACTGACACGGGACTGGCAGCAAAAAAGCCAGCGAAGAACCGGCCGATCATGATAGTTTGTATATCCTTTCCAGCTGCACAGGCGATGTTGAATATCCCACAACCCAGCAGCCCAATCGACAACGGCCAGCGTCGTCCGATGAGCTCTGATCCCGGGGCCCAGATGGTTGGTCCTGCTGCAAATCCTAACACGTATAATGTAACCCCTAACGATGCAACTTCTGAACTAACGTTGAATTCGGCGCTGACTGGGCTGATGGCGGCGGAGAAGACGGCGCTGGCGAAGGATCCTACAAACGTGCCGTAACATAATATGCAGACGAGAAAGATTCTATAATGTCAGTGCCTATCGTGTCCATCTGGTTAAGAAAGCATACCTTGTACATAAAGACCAGTTATACGGATGCAGGGGATCATCCGGTCCATCGAATTCCACCACATACGTCTCTGGATCTGGTAGCAGTGGAGGATAATGCTTCCCAGCACCCATTGGCAGCCATTGTTGTTGCGGTACAGGACCTTTTGTTGACCCGACTGTCGTCTTTTGTTGTAATCGATATGTGTTGATTCGGGATAGTTCTAACGGTTCGAGATGGTCCCCTGTATCGGATGAATATGCACCATCGGAATCTTCAATGTCACTGGCATATTCTCGAGCATATTCTGGATGTTCTGCCTCGCGGCCTTTTTCAACGTCCACTGGCCGGTCCATGGTGTCTATTTAGTCTGTCTGCGCCAGCCATTTTTCACACACGACGGCGACATGGCTATATATGTTTCGACCAGCCCACCTCACCCCACTGTACCCTCCATTCCATTATCACAATCATATCCACAGTCAAGAATTGCTGCCAGACCAAACCCGACAGTGGGATTCTATCGCCATGGCAGACCCATTCCTTTCCGAGCCTCATACAACGGCTTTCCACTTGCACGTGGCGCAGGGACCTGGCAGCCACATGGTAGCCGCAATTGACCTATAACACGCGCTGGAGAAGATGTCAGGGCGGATCTGATAGAGACAACGGCTATGAACGGAGTTGTGGCTGGTGGGCGTAGATGGAAGATTTTTTCTTCGATGATGGGTCGATGCCCGAATGTAGCCGAGGATAGCCGTGGATATCAGTTCTGGGTGTTATCAACTGATGTTTATTAGGATGAATGCTTCGCAAAAAAAGGTTCTTTCTTATTCTCCGTTTCCATACTTATTGTCTAGATTGAGCATTAGGTCTCGGGTATGTCGTGCCGTTCTGCTATGCATCACATCTGCACACCGTCACGGCGGTTAAAGCCGCAACGGGAGCAACACCTTCCATGACGTTTAATTCTAATTTTATAATACAGTAAACCACTGATATAAGCAACAGATCGGCGTGGGCGACTCTGTTGCTTATATCGGTCAGTTCCTTAAGCTCGGACGTACGGCGATAGGCAATCTAAAAATATGAGTCCTGCTAACATGCAAACAACTTCTATTTTGACCTTGATACAAATTTGCCATCCTAGTTCTATAATAATATCAAGCACCTACCACCTTTTTCTTTCATCTTTTCTTATCTTTAATGCCTCCACATTATTTATCATCGTCCCATAGAGATGGCCATCCCTAAAGAGGCCGCTTTGCTCCCTGTTCCTGTCTATGGAGCATGATCTGGTTCTTCATCTGCCGTAAGTCTTGTCACCTACTGCTTCCACAACTCTACTAATTCTCTCTCCTCCACAGATCACTGGCACGCTCTCACAGAAGCTATTCATCGAGATGGTCTCACAGGACTTGTGCGCCCACAAAAGATTCGAGATGCCGCTTCAGCAAAGCTGCTCAGTATAACCTGTAAGCTACTCCCTATATATCCCCTCAACTTATCTACAGACTGGCCGTTCATATGTGGCTAGTGGTTTTATCAAATTCAAAGACACAACTATTGTTCCCTCACTCGTGCAAGCCGCTGATGCCGTTGTCCTCTAACTGGGCCCTGGGCCAGGGAATCAGATTCATCAATTTAATACATCTCGTGTCAAGTTTGTCTATGGTGTTGAACTTAACTTTTAAAGACAATTTAAATACTAAGTTAGAAACGCATGGCTTGCTGGATAAGTATATGCTTATAGTTACTGGCATTAAAGATAGCGATATTCTCAGAGAGCAGAGAATAATGGAAGGGAGTCTGGATGCCATGTTATGCAGCCAGGTCCTGTGTGCTGTAAAGGACCCAAAGAACGTAATGAAGTAGGTGTGGAAGCTACTGAAACCCAGAGGCAGGTATATATTCTGGGAACACAGATGGAGCAGAGACCGTTTGACAACTCTAGCGCAAGGTATCTCTTTGCCGACTTTTTTCTTTTTCCTTTTTTCCCCCGCGGTGGACTAACATAAATAAAGCTTTCTTGAATCCTGCTTGGAGCACGTTTGTTGGATGTCATTTGACCCGGAATGTATTGGCGGACATTCTCGACAGTGGAGAATGCGAGAACCCGGGTGATTTCAAGAGCCTGAAGACCCGTTTAGCTGTCTGCCTAAGATTTAGGGTGTGTTTGTCAAGAAGGCTTATTTCTCAGGATGCCATTTCAAGTTCGGAATAAGACGTGCTATGATGAGTTGCAGTGAGCGGCGAGGGAGTGCCAGTCGCTTTTCACGTGGAAAATATATGTACTTCATCTTCGAACATTCTGTACGTGATTTGCTTTCACTTGGATGCTTGATTCGTCAACATGGATGGTATCAATCCAAATTGGTGCCCACAATCGTTCTATTAAACTGAGATACCTTCCGGAAAAACTGCTCTGGAAAATCCCGATATAAGATTGAACTCGATTGTAGCATTGATTGTCATTTTGCACCATAGTTTGTATCGACAGGGGCTATCTGGATTAAGAATATATATGTATATAAACCCATTGAGCGCCTGGAGAAGAAATCCTGCAATCTGCCGGGAGATTCTCGGATGGCAGGGAATAGTAGAATTTTCAATTCCCTGTTTTGACAAACCACGACGGCAATTAGTCGCAAGTCAGCCAAGTGGGATGACTCGGATCAACAGTTCTCATAGGCCATGCAAGCCCAACGAGTTACTCACGATTGATCGGCGCAGATCTAAGGACGAGCTGAACGCCATTGTCTCCACAGATCGTAATGTCAGATTGGACGACAGCCGACATTACCCACAACACATTACCGCATTGGGATACGATCCGCTTCGTGATGAAGCCATCTCCCCACAGTACAGCGCATCGTGTCTTCAGCTGAAATCGAGATTAATATGGCGCAGCTGAAAGTGGCCCATTTCAAATCGCGGGGTCATTCTTGACCGCCAGATTGAAGTGGGATGGTTTCCCGGCTGTCGAGTGTTATATCTCGACCCCATTCTCCCTAGATGAGAAGCTGCTCAACCGACACACACCGGAACAAAAAGCAAAATGGCACGCGACCAGGAACTCGTCTCGCTTTCCTCCTTCGGGAACGACCTCCTGGCCAGCGGCCGCTTTACATCTCTCGACTCTGTGAATTTGTTCTCCAACGAGATCAAGGCCTCTCCCCGCAAAGACCTCACTGTCGCCCCCGAAGATGCCCCAAAGCGAGCGATCGACTTTTCCAGAATTGCAGGCTTGGCTACCGTCTCATCTCTTTCATCTGTCCGAACTCTCGCATCTGCAGCATCTGCACCGGCACCGGAAGAGCCGGAAAGCCTGATTGTCGGCGGTGCGCCTGTGCGAAATGTCTCCCTTGTCGTGGGTGACCAGGAGGGCCTGTACAATGACCTGAAGGTGAAGCCTGTCCCGGTGACTGGGGCCGTGAAAACAGGAGGATCACTTCTTGTTGCCCCGGTCGGAAAGGAAAAAGGACAGCCGATCCTTTTCCTGCCTGAGGAGAGTGATAAAGAGATTTCGTTCCCCAAGGATACTGAGGCTGTGCCGTTGCCGGAGCTTGACAAGGGACTGGATCAGTCCAAGGGTAAAGTCGGCGCGGCTGCCGTTGACTCATACGTCCTGAGTGGTGATCTCAAGAACTTCTTTGGCATCAAGGGGCTTACGGGAAAACTGTACTCGTTCAAGGGTGGCGAGAAGAAGCCAGATGGAAAGAAGGACAAAGAGGGAGAAAAGGAAGGTGAAGATGATACGCCTGAGAAAATACCCGACGAGGTTGAAACTCAGGTGAAGGATGAGAAGCCCGCAGAGGATAAGAAAGGTGAAAAGAAGAAAGACGAGAAAAAAAAAGACGACAAGGAGAAACCGATCGACGAAAAAGTCAAACTGAAGGATATGGACTCCCCACTCTCAATTCTCTTCCCAGAGATCGAGAACAAAGCAGTCGAAAAGCTCCCTATCAAGAACCTCGCTTTCACATACAGCAGCAATGCAAAGGATAGTCTGTTCCCCGCTGGACTACGCCTGGAGGGTGATTTAGAGCTCAAAGATGGTCTACAGTTCATGTCTGACGCCTTGAAGAACATGTTTGGCAGTGAAAGGGCAGCCAAGCTACCTACAACACTTCATGTCAGTGCTCATTTGGCAAAGGAGCGGGACTGGAGCAAGAAGCCTAAGATTGAAGGAATGGTTCTGCAGGCTTCGCTTGGCGATATGAAGCTGCCTAAGTGGGACTTCCTGGAGTTTAACACGGTCGGATTTGAGTTGTCACTCAGGAAGGAGAAAGCCCAGAAAGATGACAAGAAGAAAGATGACAAGAAGAAAGAGGATAAAAAGGAAGAGGGAGGAGAGAAGGATGACGACCAAGACGGCGTAGAGGATTCTTCTTCGAAGCCCGCTGAGGAGGCACCTCAGGATGATGCTAGTGCAAAAGGTATTGTAATTGAAGAGGTTTCTTTGTCTGACTACGAAGACAAAGCGACTAACAAGACAGCGGAAAAGGTGAGAATGAATTGTTCCATACCATGGGATACAAGCTAATGTTTGAAATTTGAATAGGAAACCACTGAGGAACCTAAACAGGAAGAAAGCAAGCAGAAAGCCAAAGAAGGTAAGGAAGGTAAAGAAGGCAAAGATAAGGACAAGAAAGAGAAAAAGGAATGGAAAGTAGGGTATGGCTTGTTTGGTAAACTGCTGCTCACCAAGTTGCCCAAGTCAGAGCTACCATTGGAAGCAAGATATTGGGTTCGAATGGGTGACTGGAAGGAAGAAAAGAATAATAAAAAAGAAAAGAAGGACAAGGATGGCAAGGGTGATAAGGAAGGAAAGGATGACAAAGACGGTAAGGCTGAGAAGAAGCAGGAAACGAGTGATGACAAGGAGAAGAGGAAGGATGGAGACGGTAAGAGCAAGGCCGTTGAACCAGCTGATAAACCAGACGCAGACGAAAAAGAGAAGAAAGATGAAAAGACCAAGGGAGAGGCAAAAGGCAACCAGGAAAAACAGGGTGGAAAGAAGTATGAATGTCAGTATTCACATATTTATCATCCAAAAACGACTCCACCCACTGATGACTCTGTCTAGTACTCATCCAAACCGGTAAATGGAATGATTTCTGTGGAATTTCAAACCTCACTGTAAGTCGTCGACATTATAGATATGGACAATTTGCTAAACAGTTCACAACAAACAGATGAAAGAAGCCGAGCTGCGCGCCTTTTTCGAGCCTGGAGAGTTCAAGAACACCTGTACCTTAGCAGTTTCCGGAGCTCTAGAGTTTGCACAAGGCAGTCTTGATAAGACTGAGAAGAAGAAAGAGGGGGACAAGAAGGTTGACGCAGCCGAAAGGGAAGAACAGGATGAAAAGGAAGAAGTGAAGCAAGAGGCTGAAGAGCAAGAAGGTGGGGAGATGGTGAAGAAGGATAAGCAAGAAAAAGAAGAAAAACCCAAGAATGCTACTTTGAAGATCAAAGGGCAACTATCCAGAAGTAAGTGGACTGTCATTCTTGAGGTACGATAAATACTGACAGCATCGCAGAGGATTACCACTTCGATGCCAAGGTTGGAGATTTAAAGCTTGACTCGATTTTGAAGATCTATGCTCAGATCAGTGGAGCCCAGCCATCCACAGAGGAAGTGAAAGAACACGACTTTACCTTTGAGGAGTTGCATTTGAGTATTGGCCGGAAGTTGAAGAAGAAGAAAGACGGAAAAAAGGAGAAAAAGGAAGATGGAGAAAAGAAAGAAGGGAAAGCAATCAAAGAGAAAGGGGAGGAAGAAGCTGGCGATGAAAAGATAGAAAATGATCGAGAGATTGAGAAGCCAGAAAAGGTTGAGAAGGAAGAGAAGAAAGACGAAGTCGCGGAGAGAGAGAAGTCAAAAGACAAGAAAAAAGAGGAAGAAGAGGCAGAATGGGCCTTTGAGCTGTCTGGCAAAGTCAGCTTCAACGACGTCAAGAGCGTACACGGCTTGATCAAGATCGACAGTACTGGACTAACCATACAAGGTGGATTGGAAGATTACAAAATCAAGAATATTGATCTTGAAATCAAAGAGGCCAGTATTGATGTGTTCATTGGAGCCAAACCTGACAAGGGGAAGAACAAGGACCAAAAGAAGATTGAAGACAAGCCTTCGGGTAAGGATGAAAAGGCCGTTGCCAAACCTACCGACAGTGACAAGTCCAAGGACGCCGCGAAGGACACAGACAAGGACAAGGTGACTGCCTATAACCGGGCCAGCAAGTTCGCCATTAAGGGCAAAGTCGAGTTCCAGAAAGTGCCCATCACTGTTGCCTTCATGACGGAACGCAAAGAGAGGAATGCAAAATCGAAGAACACTGAGCGTGAATGGGTGCTGTATGGTGTGTATGGAGGAGAACTGTCTTTGTCCAGCATCTGTGATCTTGGAGAATCAGAGATTGGAAAGATTAAGCTGAAGAACATCGCGCTGATTGCGGCATCCGGGGAAAACAAGACAATCAAGGATTTGAACACGCTCAATTATCCAGTGAAGAAGGGTAAGACAGAAGGCCAAAGAATCGTTCATCAGTAACATGCTAACCGTATCATACTATAGGAATCTCCCTTTGTGCCACTATTCCTCAGATTCCCGAAATCAACAACTTAGCCAAGCAGGAGGTCGATGGGCTGGTTCTCTCTGCAACGGTTTGGAACAAACTAGATCTCCAAATTCACTTGCCAAAGGCTTTCGATGTCAGTATCCCTTTTGTTGGAATTGAAGCAGACCAGTCAGACTAACTGTGTTCAAATTAGATCGTCTTTTCGCCCACTGTGTCGCTCAACAACATCGGAATTGGAATTGAAATCAGTCGCAACCCCTGCCTGATGGTCGAGGGTGTCTTGACCATGATTATGGAATCAGGGCAAGATCCATTGGAGCTGGAGGGCATGGTCCGCGCCGGCTTATTAGCTGTCGGGGCTCAAGTGTATGCTCTATTTTCATATTACAATGTGTCATGCTAATTGTTGGTCGTATCTAGTGCTACGAAATCGCCATGGGTCAACCCCTTCAATATCAGCAAGGAAGTCAAGATCGTCGACTTCAGAGTGGAGTTCGAAATCACCTATGCCACGTTGTTGGCAGCGGGTCCTTCCAAGATTGGCCTTGCAGGCGACATTGAGGTTGCAGAGCTGCGTGCAGGAGCTGCAATGGTGGTCAGCCATTATCCAGATGAACAGTTGCTCTCTGCAAATATCAATAAAGTTGACCTCATCGAGATCATCCACGTGGCTGGTGAAATTGCCGACATTCAGCCGCTGAAGGAAATCGGCGGTGGTAAGGATACATTTGTCTTCACCGACGCTAACATGTATGTCTCTACTGGTGCTACTATCGCTGATAAAGAGTACCCTCGAGGCATCTCCGCCGGAGGAAAGCTCACAGCGTTTGGTAAAAGTGCTGAGTTCGACCTAAGTATCGGTGCCGCAGGACTGGACTTCCAGGGGTATATCGATGAGTTCAGTCTGGGCCCCCTAGTTGTGAAATCTGCCAGTGGAGATCCCCGAGCGAGCATGGTTATTCTCATGACGAAAGAGCAACAAGTGGTCAAGGTTGACGGAATGGTGACGTGCTTTGGGATGGGACTTGTCACACTTATTGACATCCAGATGGGCACTGACACACCCTCATTCAATGCGTATATTGCTGTGAAGCTTACCGAAGCATTTCAAGTTAGCTTGCGAGCGACAGTCGATGACTTCAAAGACGTGAAGGACCTGGCGACCAAGGGGTTGTACTTCCACGCCCAGATTAAGGGAGATTTGTTTGACATGATCTGCGAAAGCATCAAGAAGATGCTCAAGGCAATTGAAGAACTAGGCGTGCAGGGTATAGAAGCTATGCAGAACCTCATTGGGGCCAAGATTGCCGAGAAGCAAGCCGAGATGGACGACATGGCCAAGAAGGTCAAAGAAGCTAAAGCGAAGATGGAGGCAAACCGCACGGAACGCCAAAAGGGCATCGACAAAGAAGCAGAAAAACGAAAGGAAGCCCAGGATGAAATCGACCAGCTCCGCAATGATGTGAAGAATGCAAAGTCCAACCGAGATAAGGTGGAGCGGGACCTTGAAGAAAAGGTGCAGAAAGCGGAACTCCAAAGAGACTCCCTTATCGCAGAAAAGACAAAGGAATACAATGACAAGTTGGAACAGGCCAAGAAGGAAGAACAGGCATACAGGGACGAGGTGGCTCGGCTGAAGAGACAGCAGGAAAACAGATACGGCACCGACTTCCTCAAAAAGGTCAAAATTGCCCAGGGAGCCTGGTATGAGAAGAAGCGTGCCGAAGCCGAGTCACAGGCGGCTGTGGATTGGTGCTACCGGCAGAAATGCAATGCTAGTTGGTATGTTTTGTTTCGACGTTGCCTCGAGATGGGATGAATGCTAACTTTGGTTGTCACAGGTGGGATCATCCCTATTGGGTATGCCCTCACACCCCAATGACAGTTCTTTTCTCTCAAAGCTAACATGTTTTTACAGGCCATGAGACTTGAACTTGCCCACGCAGCACATGAAATCGTCAAGGCAGCGACCGACGTTTATCACGAGTCTGCGAAGGCCCTGGAGAACACTGCCAACTCTGACGCGTTCCAAGCGCTCGTCACGGGCATTGAGGAAGCTTCAAAGGGACTCGAAAGAGCAGTCAATGGTGTCGATAATCTCCTCAAGGGCGGTGGTGTTGACGGGTTTGTCAGGGCATTTGTAGACACGGCAGAGGCACGAGTCGAACAAGCTATTAAAAACCTGCGTGCTATGCAGAATGAAAACAGTGACTTACAGAAGGCTATCAGAAACGCCCAAGCCATTCTCGACAGGAGAGGACCAGAACTTGAGAAGGAGATCGCAGAAGCTGATGAGGCCATCAAACAGATTGAAGAAGACGCAGAACTTGGAAAGCTTACTCGAGAATATGAGTACGAGCTTGCGGTCCATGATCAAGTGAACAATACGATCGAGGAGATGCAGGCAGGTCTGGAGACTCTCAAGGAAAACTGGGAGAAAGGAATGAAGGGGCTTGGAAAGGTGGTGGATGAGATCCAAAAGGCCATTACATCTGTTTTCCATATCGAGAGGATTGAAGTGGGAGTGCATACGCATGCCTTGGTCAATGATAAACCTCTGATGTTTACTTTCATTGGTACGGTGGGTGGCAAGAGGTTTGACATCAAAGCAGAGTGGTCGCCAGGCAAGGCTCTCGGTGACGTGTACAAGACAGTCACAAACGAGATTCTGAAGATATAAGCAGGAGGAGCTCTATATGCACTGCTGATTTGAGCTTAGTATTAGAATAGCACAGTTCAATAGAAGAACAGTCACTTGTCCCTGAACTCTTCTGTGTCTTGCGACAAACTGAAATCTCAGTTGCGTGGCAGAATTATGGCGTCGCATAACTATGAGACCTGATGTTCTACATACTAGAATCAGACTTGGTGAAGGCTCTCCTTTCAGCTTGAAGTGGAGCACAGCCTTGCTAAGGTAGTTACTGATATCATGTATAAAATCCATGTCAGCTGTAGTCTGTGTTGGACTTAACTATGCCTATTAATAAAGTAGAATATTATACCAAGGGTCCATGCATATACAAGGCTGTAATTATAAATATTTATAACACATATTCATATTCATTCCTTTTATCATCAGTTTTATTGTATCCCTGGATAATCAAGAGTTTAGGGACATCAATGATGCGCTGTGGTTTCTTTCAAACTTCCCCTTTTCTTTGATCGCCCTGTCAAAAAGCCTATGGAATTTCTCCTCGTCGTCCTCCTCAGCAACTTCTAGCTCTTCTCCTTCCTTGTATAGAATTGTAATAGGTAGGTTGCTTTGATCTCTTTGTTACGGCACCCTTATCAGTGACTGTAGGCAGAATCAGGCAGTCAAGGAAACAGAAATTCTTATGGAGGAGAACTACAGATTACTTATGAGATACACTTTACAGCTACTATCTGTGATCTACTCAGAATATACCCAGTAGTAAATGTATATGTAGTGATTCAACGGAATTCTAGTATGAAGAAAGAAAGAGAAAATACAGTAAGTTGCAGTAATATAATATGGCGGTTGTGTTTATACAGCAAACTAACCAAACAAAGCGAACATCTCAGTACGCCAGCCAGGCACGCAACGCGAGGTCGTCACACCTATCTGGCAGGCATGTATATCATGTGATCAGGAATACCATTTGATATACTATAGATAGTATATAGAATGGTATATTTAAGATAGATATATAAGGACACTTACTTCAAGTACCTAGATAGTTTTTTATGATTAATCCATATTATTAACCCACAGTTACTAAAGCATCTAGTAGCCTCTTAATTACTATATACTTATTCATATATCACCTAATTAAAGAAGTATATATACTTCCTTAGTCTTCTCTTTTTTTACCTTACTATATTCTTAAGCATATTAACTTATAGGAGCACCCCACCACTGTTGATGTCCTTGGATTAGGATCATAGGTTAGTACTTTCCAGGCTTGACTCACAGAGTTCAGGTTAGCTACCATTGCGAGATCCCAGGGTGTGACACTCTCTTAATCGGGCAGACATTGACACGAAAAAAGCAGACGTCTAGATAATGCTCGCCTCACCAGTGACCTGTCATAAATTTATCAAAATTCGGGCCAGTGCCTCCAGATAACTCGTTGAATAAATAGATAATAGCTAGTACAGGGCTGCTGATTATTTTGTGGAAGTCATTAGGGCTAGGATAACATATTAATCAGTCCGTGGTTAAGAAAGAAGGGGATAATGAATAAAGAAATCATACCATTTGATCATATACATTTTGAGGGTTTGGCTTGTTATATACTGTGTGTGCAAGTAGGATGAGTGAGATAGGAAATCAAAACCAGCCCAGTGGGGTAGGTTACTATAGCCAGAGAGCAAAAAATCCATTATTCCGCTCAAGCAGCTGAAGATTCAGCTTTTGACGTCATTACATGGGTTATGAAGTGGGTCAAATCAACTAGTCCATTCTTCACCTCGTGTGGCTGAATGGCTGAATAGACACCTTTTACAACGCCAAATCCGAACCCGAAAGAAATCTAATAGTTTACCGTCTCCATATGAACAAAGGTCTTTTATTTCGGGTTCATGCAATGAAATCTTGGAAATTACTGTTTAAGGATAATTATGATGGAGATTGAGATCCCACATAAAGAGCTGATACTAAAACGGGTTTATGGCTGTCACGGGTTAGCTTTATATTGTATGCTTACCCACTCTCCAGGGCGATTAACAATACATAAGCGATATACAGGTAGTACAGTAGCTAGCTGCGTAACTACCAGTGAATCCCTGCTGTTTTATATCAGGGTACCATCTGATTCTCAGCATGTTAAGTTGCGTTCCTTGGTGGATCTGACGTTTTTCTTTGTTCCAGTTGCCTTCTGCTCATAACCCTGCTTCTCTGGCTTCCACTGCCACCTACCCAGCATAAATCATCTGCTCCGTGACTTCTAGTCACCAAACAGGAGCTGGCCATTCGATCCGCGTAAGATCTCCCTACTCAGCTTAGAGTACAGGGGAGCAGGTTTACGAAAAGCTGTCAAGGGTGAGATATAGAAAGGGAAATCCATAATGTGTTAGGACAGAGTATTTTGTGACAGTTTTACTGATATACAAAGCAGCTTGAATGATACTACATACTTCAAAATCTCTGGGAGCAGAGGCAACTAGATAAGAATGCAGAAGATCCAACAGGAGGAAAAATCACGCCGCCGAGTAGCGTGAGGGGTTGATTGACAATCATCACAAGATCCTGATCCGGCATACAGCGGCACACATGCGGGCTATGCATTAGTATGACAGGCGTCGAAACCAAAATCCCCGCTCAACGTCGATCCATACTGAAGCTGTCAGCATGCGCAGCCAGTATGCAAGAACAGGTGTCGGTTGAATCTAACGGCCCCGGGAGATTATCGACACACCCGGCAATTGTCTCTGAAAATGCAGAGCATATTTGCTAAGTGAGCACATTTATTTAAAGCTCTTGCAAAATTTGCTCACGTGGGTCTATAAGTGTGAGATAAGGCTGAAGAATGATATCTGGATATAAAAATGCTCATTTCTAGATTTAGTTCTTAGATTTGGCGACGAGTTTTTTTTAACGGAAATAGGGCTGCAAGGAAAGTGGAAAAGTGAAGTGAGCGATTTTCGTGTCATAAACGGATGCACCACTTCGCATATTCGTATACATTCCTCTGTATACGAGACAGGCATCTTACCCGAGCTGCAAAATAACAGTGTCGAGACTGATTCCATGAAAAGATCAATCAGGCATACCTACAGGTCCTCACCTTTCTTATGTAAAAGAATGATACAAAGATTCTATAATTATGTGACATTCATGCATTAACCCTCACGTTCCATCTTCAGCGTTCAGCATGGATGTCGCTGGTGGCTGTTGAGCATCGAATAATTTTATAAACCAAGTGCAGCTGAACGTAGAGTCGCTCTGTTGCACATTCGCCACGTAAACCCTGTAAAAATGAATCAAAAGATGGCAATGCTGCTATATCAAGCAGGGAAGCTGGAAGGAATGTGCTGGTCCGCTAAACCGTGATGAGCAAGGCTGACGGAACTAATGTGTGTGTAAAAGCAATCACTTTGCGCCCAACCGGCGGGGTAACAGTTCCATCACCATTTATCTCCGCCTGTGTATTCTGATTGGCTGATACCAACACCCTCCGGATCTTGGTGGTAGTAGCAAATACTCAAATGAGAACTTAGAGGACTGAAGTGGGGAAAGGTTACATGTGAACAGCAGTTGGACATGGGTTAGTCGATCCATGTCTCGGGTTTTCCGCGAATAGAATGATCTACACGCCATGGTGTTGAGAACTGGTGGTTGAGGATCTCAAAATGAATGGTGAAGAACATTGAAGGACTCACTACTTAGTAAAGTGTATGCTGATCTGTTATGGGTGTTTTATTACTCTTCGGCGACTTTGACATATGTACGATAACTATTTTATGTCATAGGGAGGCTTGAAATTGATGCGACCACCTAATTGCAAGGAATCTGTTCACTTTGTCTAGTATGTCTAGGGCCACACCGGCCTCGCATTGCATAAGCAATATATGATCGATTGACGGCCTGATAATCAATCCTTGATATCCTCAGCTCGGACCTAGCAGATCCGACAATAAACATCCTATGAGAAAAACGAGTGCAAGATACTATGGATCTAATAATGTGATATGACGTTTGAAATATGTGACTTTTAGCCAGCCTCCTTCAGGTGTGATGGACTATCCAATGACACACTCATATCAACAAACCACTGGATGTGCACCATCTCCGAGACATACCAGAGCAAGTTGCCTTTCAGCTCTCTTTTGTGTCAATCTCGCGATTCCACCTGAATCTTCTGATGTGAATGGACAAAACCCTCGATGATGGTGTGAAAGGTCAACTTTGCCGGGCGACGCTTTGGAATAAGAATTTTCGTTTGACTGAAGTCATCAAAGGCCCAGAAACAAGGGGAAAAATGCCTCATTTTGGTCTATATAAAGGCCAACCGGTCGCTCCTATTTCGGGTCATTCATCAACCAGTTCAACCACTGGGCTTCTCAAATCCATTTTTGCTTCAAACCACCTCAAATCAGCCGAAAATGACGATCATCGTTAAAGGTATTGATACTGTTGACGACAATGGCAAGCCGTATCTCCGGAAAGACATCGACCAGTGGTACACGAAGCAGGTTGACGGTGGCGACAGAATCCAGCTCACCCTCTTTGTGGAAGCTTTGACTCTGATCCAGAAGCGTGAGATGGATGACCCCCTGTCTTACTTCCGTCTGGCTGCCATTCATTCTGCTCCATGGTGCGAATGGGACGATGTACCACAACCGCCCAAGAATCCCCCTGATGACCCAAAGAGGATCCCAGGTTACTGTGTGCATAATAATTACACCTTCCCAACCTGGCATCGGGCGTACATGTTGCTCTATGAGGTAAGTGAATGGTGATGGCTCCGGTCAATGGTCAATAGATGGATGACTGACAAATACACACAGCGAACTCTGTACGACGCGATGTACGAATGGATTGGAGAAAATGTTCCAAGTGATCACCAGAAGAAATGGAAGAAAGAAGCCGATAAGTGGCGCCTTCCATACTGGGACTTTGCCCGTTATGCCGATCGCCCTCCGTCGACTGCCAATGCCTTCGAGTACGATATTTCCCACGACAGGCTCAGACTACCCATACTTTCTATGATGCCGAATGTGCGAATCAAGGTGTTTCCCAAGGGCAAGAATTACACTAGGATCGAGTCTCGACCCAATCCGATGTACAAATTCGAGACCCCAAATTTGATGGGCGAGTTTCCTGAGCCATACAAGATCAAGGGGGAAGATATACCAGAAGAAAGGGTTAAGGACAAGGACTTCCCGGACGATAAAAGCAAGGAAAAAGTGGTGAATCCACCATTTACCTATCCTGTAAGTTCCCTGTCATACTACTGTTTGAGCCCATGGGAACTGACTATTTACCCAGTGGGATAAATGCAATGCAACCACCAAATACGGCATTCTTGATGGTTTCAATGCCAACGTCTGGGCTGATGGAGGCCAGAACTGGCTCCGAGCGAATTACGCCCTCAACGAACATCCCTACTATGGCCCGAAAGACAAAGGGCCAAACGGGGAGAAGCCCGTACCTACAGTGCAAGATCTGGTCTTCCGGATGTTCCTGTATGGCCTTGACACATGGGGGGCGTTTTCAACCAGCCGCTATACGTCAGACCACCCGGATCCCCCGAAGGAGGTGAAACTCGAATCAGCCAGTAGCAAAATGTACAGCTCTAGTTTGGAACAAGATGCAAAGAACGCAGTGAATCTTGAATTCATCCATAACAACCTGCATGTAAGCTGCGCATGATCTGTGGTATATGAGAAACAAGTCTGACACTTCCAGAACTTTGTGGGAGGAACCCAATTCCTTCGCCCTCCGAAAGAAGGGATTCATCTCTGGGGTGCTGGCCATATGAGCAGCGTTAACATGGCCGCTTTTGATCCCATATTTTTCGTCTACCACAAGTAAGTCACCTGACACTATAAATGCATGGATGATGCTGATTACTGATATAGTAACATCGACCGCCTGACTGCCATGTGGCAAACGCTCAACTGGGACAAGTGGTTTGATGATAAATACAGCATAAAGACAAGAGAGAATGATTTACTCCCCTTCCACAAAGACGACGATGGCAATTTCTTCAAATCTGATTGTGTTCGAAACTGGCGGAAACTGGGTTATGACTACGAAATCCTCCGGGGACGAGATCCCAAGAATGCAGAAGATCAGTTGAACCTTTTGCTTGACATTAATAATCTCTACGGACAGTGGACCAGGAATCTCTTCAAGGACCTTCCTACCGACAAAGAAGACAAAGACGGTGGCGACAAGAACAAAGGCGACGACAACCACGACGACGGCGATGATTTTGTCATTACGGTCATCTATGACAAGTAAGTTCTATACTTCTTTCGGCTTTCTTCTGCTGTTAACATGAAAAGATTTGCCTTAAACGGTGCCCCTTACAAGATCAATGTCTTCTTAGACGGCCCGCGCAACTATGGTGGACCCGAGTCGGAGGGCTTCGTCGCCAGTATTTACAACTTCAGTAGCTCTCTGAACTCGGGCAATTGCAGTAACTGCAAACAGCAAGAGGAAGAGGGTTCCTTGTGTATTGCACAAGTTCCTGCCACCGTGCCAATGCGTAACCACCGCAAGAATAAAGAAAAGGACAATCTCAGAGACGATACACCGCAGCCCGTGTACCTGGCTTTGAACAATCTTGGAAATGTAAGTATACCCGACCATCTTTGTATGTGTTCCCTTGTCTGACAATATCCTGTGTAGCCCGTTCAAATGAAAGTTCAAATCGAGCTTCACAGATCCCCGAGATCCTATTACAAACACTTTGTGCCTCCTACGGAAGATAGAGAGAAATTGAAATATGAATTTGTCAAACATGGAAGACAAGCCAACGAGGTTTTTGATGATCTCGCCTCCAATGTCTCTTCTATCTCTTCCATATGAGGCAATTCGAGCTATCTTCGCTGGTGGATGTTTCCAGTTCACTTTTGATGGCAATCTTTGTTCGGGTCTCAGCTAAAGTAGGATAACAGGAATTAATATCGGAATTTGGATTTCGGGTTTCGGGTTGTCGTATCATCTCTTTGAGCAATTATAAGAGTATCTGTGAGTTGATGCATAGCTCAAGGACAAGTGGATAAACAACTAAGACTTCAATTGTACCGATTGACCAGAACTCGCCGTCAAAGATCATAACTTACTATCATTAGAAGTAGCTCAAATACAGCTAAGTGAACAGGTACTTCTATTCCCCTAATAGTGTAAAGTGCAAAAAGAGAAACCATAATTACATTCATAGTTCATACATAGTACAAGCCAGAAATATCAATCAGGACAACCCTCAAACATCGTTAATGCATTTCTATTCCCAAAAGATATACTCTGGAAAATAGCGAACATGAATGCGCCTTGCATATTCCACCACCACGGGAGAACTTCTGAAAATCTGCTGTGTTCCAAGTGCTCTATGTTGAAGATAGGCCTCTCGGTCAACACCATCAAATAGCGGTGAGAAAGCAAGCTCCCGATATTTTGAAGCTTCATCGCGGAGAGCCCATCCAACGGGATAACCGTTCGTTCGTCTCGGGTAGTATACATAGGGGCTACATGAACGAACGGCCATCCTGGTCAATACTGCAGCCGATGACTCAGTTCGTTTGTATAGAGATAGGGGTCGCTTAGCTATAGCTCGAATCCCCTCATGTATTTGTATCGCGATTATCGCAGTAGTTAGAGAATTAAGCACGTTGAAGAAATCCAGACCTTTTGTATTATTCAAGTGCTATATACAAATTAGCATCTCCGTGTTCCATTCGGAATATACTTCGACTCACGCAGTACAAACAGCCTTTCCAACCATGAACCCAAACAGAACTGCATCAGCTTCTGTCGGATCCTCCCCACCCAGTGCCCAGAATGGGTCATCGTGTTGAGCTTTCGTCTTTGCCGAGATAAGAAGAATGCTAATCTTCTTCCAAATTATCACGCTTGAAAGTACTGAAATCTTCATTCGTAAATCGAGCTGTGCCTTGACTGTATAGTATCTGGATATATATTTGCGTCGCGCTGATGACATCGCAATTTCATATTGAAATCGAAGCCGCAATGATGGAATAGTTATTTTCTTACACAAAAGACTATAGTATGCATCTAATGAGCCTTTAACACACCATTCTCTAACAATGACCTGACAAACGTGGTAATAGCACGAATCCCAATCCCAGCAATTCTATCTCCATCTCCCGCATTGGGATCGAACGAACACACAGTAAGTGACTTGGGCACACTCTTCTTCGGCACCAAATCCATACACGCAAGTAAATCATCCTCGAACATTCCCCCAGGCGACGGATAGTCATTGACCTTGCCATATGAATCATCCAGAACATCCAAGTCCAGATGCACGAGAGCCGGACTGTATGATTTCTGGCCAAGACGTGCATTGAGCTCCGCGGCAAAGTCGACCTTTCTCGATGTTTCGCCCCAGATGGACTGCATTCCAGCATCGATAACGCGCTGTCGTTGGACATCTGATTGGTCGCGTAGTCCACAATAGATGAAGCGATGATAGTCGAATGGTTCAAATCCAGGAACAGTCTTCATCAACGTCTTCCAACTTTCGCCACGCAGCATGGACAGTCCCATTGCATCAAAATAGCCGTTCTCGTTAACATCCGGCGAGTCAAGATCATCATGAGCGTCAAAGTACACAAAGCCCAGATCTTTGATATTCAATCCACACGCGACACCAACACTGGCCATACAGTTGCCGGACAGAATGAGCGGAAAGGAGTTATTGGAAACCGCATCACTGACAGCTGTGGATGTACGATGCAGGATTTCAAAACTGCGACCGATTTCTCCCTCAAAATTATCGACAGGCTTGATTTCGTGGATGATGACTGTCAGACCGAGTGCTTCGAGTTCTTTGACGATGCCGAGTGATCGGATTCGATGAGGACCATTGCCCACGCGGTGGTCGCGAAGGCCAACATGGTATGGAGAGAAGATGATGGTGATGGTAGAAGACATGATAATGAGATACATAGATTGAAAATGAACCGTAGATGTTGAAATAGTATGAAGTGGGCTTTCATTTATAAGACGAGAAAACGTCATCATTTTGTGGAGGAGATTTGGAGAAGAATTGGAGGAGATTTGGGGAGATTAAATGGCAACCATATACATTTTCTAGGAGATGCAACAATCGAGCAATATATTTGGATACCAGAATAAACATATCTTAAAAACATTCTATCTATGATGGACGGTAGTGCAGTTATACAACAGATGCCATTCGAGACAATATTAATATGGTATCAAGCAAAAAACATTAAACGGGGAATATCTATGAACTGATATCACGAACTAAGCCTTGCTGCTCTCTAAAAGCTGATTGAATATGGCTCGAATCGCCTTGAGATTCTTCAATGTCCGATCTCTATGGCGCAGTGCATGTGAGGTCTTCATCATGTCCAATACACCTAGACATAAATATTCCCAGTCCAAGACTGTACGTTGTAAATCCTCATATTCAAAGACAACATGTTTGGGAAAGCGTGATCTCCAGTAAGTATCTGGTAGACGCCAATCAAAAGCAAGAAGAAGATGGCGAATATCCAATACATGAAGCAAAATATCAACAATCACCATTTGTACCTCAACTGGAAGATAAGGCAGCCCGTTTGTGATCTCTCTCTGCGTTGTTTCGGCTTCTGGTCTGACCCGGAGTCGCGTCGCTTCATCTATGAGATCTCGCAGGTCCTGAATGTTGAGTGGATCGTGGGGTATGATCTTCTTCTCTCGAGCTATGCTTGCGTGGAATCTATCCACTCGATGCTGGACGTATTTTAAGGGGTCCTGATGGAAGTCTTCACGGATGGCAATTCTCCGGATGCGGCAGTATTCGGCTATATATTCTTTTCTCTTGGATCTTGGGGTGCCCTGAAGAATCTTTCACATTCATGGCTTTCACACCGTTGTAGGATAGACTTGACAAAGAGATCCAAGTTGTGTTCAAGAATAGTCCAGTCGAAGACGCGCGACACCAGCTGCCAACAACGATCGTGGAACTGGTATCCAAGCGGCCATTCATCGCGGTTAATATAGTAATATTGTGCGGTATTGTGGATGCCAAAGTGGCTTCTATCATGTCTACTAAGTGGCATCGAAAAGACAGACACGGCTTCCTCACGCTGTCTCGGTGGCGGACGACCAACAATGACTACATCTTCGTCTCGGGGAACACTGACTCGATAGTCTCTCTGCCAGAAGCCAAGCTGACCAACGCCGGAAAGCTGGTACCGCTGTCCGGGCTGTCCATTATCGCGGGTACTGTTGTCGATTACTGCGGCGATGTTAGTGTGGATCTGTAAAGGCTGAACAATGACATACGGAATCGCACAAATGTACCCCACATCCAGGGCGTTTTAAAGTATATCTTGTTGAACTTGCGATCGCTGCAGAGAGCTGTTCGTGTTCAGTTGTTCCACTCGGGCAGCTCGGTAAATGTGAGCAGCGCTTCAAACTCTTCATCAAGTGACGCGAGGCAAATGCAGCAGGCGCTCATACTGCATGTCTGAGGGTGTATTGCGAGGATGAGGATGAAAATCATTTTGAAGATGCATACCATGTGCTGCTAGCAAAGTAGTGGTCATATATACGTAGTCTGTGGTTGGTACAACATAACGCATCATAGACTCTATCTTGTACTACATGTATAATGCCATCTAGCATATGACACGTAGTTGCTCCTTGATAAGAACATTGAAATAAGCAGATAATGATAACTTTGTAATATTACCAAAGGATGTGCGCTGTTTATGTACATCATACCGACGTAAATATAGTAGTTCGACGATATGAACAACTACTGTCCCAACATTTCATTTATGCAGAATCAACGATCAAAGCCAAGTAATGATCGCCATGGATCTGACCCATCAGGCAAGGGGGACAGCGCATCACACCGACACTCCAGACGCAACAGTATATATGTAGCTCTTGACGTCTTCAATTCCTCTTTATAATAATCAGGCTACCAGCCAAAATGGTATTCACATCGGAGCATCCTGCCATACCTAGTAAGATGGTCCAAGCTTCGCTGGGAAATGCATACTGACTGTGCAGTTCCAACCGATCTCACTGTCTGGGAATTCCTCTTCGACTCGGCGCACTCTCCATTATCCAAGTACCCTGCCTCCGAGCTTGGCGGATATTCCGATATAGATACCAAGGAGAGAATCCGGTACGATGCAGTCAAGGAGTATACAACTTATATCTCCACGGCGCTGGTGAAGAACTTTGGGGTGAAGACGGGAGAGACGGTTTCTCTGTTTGGTCCGAACAGTATCTGGTATCCGGTGGCGATGTTCAGTATCCTCAGAGCTGGTATTTCCTCTCTCTGGGCCTTTTCTGTTGGTATTAATCTGGTATAGGTGGTGTCATGTCGGGCGCATCGCCGGCATACAACGTCGAGGAAATGACTTACGCTTTAAAGCTGGCAGAGGGAAAGATGATCTTCACAGTTCCATCGTCCCTCAACGTGGCAGTTCCGGCTGCAAAGAGTGTGGGGATCCCACTAGAGCGAATTTTCCTCATCGAAGGAGAAGCAAAGGGCTTCACTTCACTGCGTGAGCTGGTGGAAATCGGCAAAAGCTACGGACCAAAGGAACAGACGCCTCAGTTTAAAATCCCACCAGGAAAGACAAACAGGGACGTCTGTGGATATCTCAGTTTCAGCAGCGGTACCACTGGTCTTCCCAAAGCGGTATGTTGTCTTGTATAGATGGGATGCATTGACTGACCTCACAGGTGATGATTTCGCATGCCAATGCTGTCGCCCAATGCCTGCAGACAGCGGTTAATGTCACCGAAGACAACAAAAAATTCCTTGCCATCTTACCTCTCTTCCACAGTGAGTTGCCATTCACTCAAACCAAAAATACGAATGCCAACACAGCCAGTCGCCGGTCTCATCTCACACGTCCACCACCCCGTATCCATGAATGCCAATGTCTATATGGTCAAGACCTTCACACTGGACGCCATGCTCAAGGCTGTAGTGCAATATAAACTGCCTAATATACTCCTTGTGCCCACCCTCATCATCCGCCTTCTACAGGACCCTCAAGTAGCCAAATATGACTTATCTCATGTCCGTCGGTTCATCACGGGGACTGCGCCGATTTCTCAAGATGTGATTGAGAAGCTAAAAGAGCGGTTCCCGTGGACAGGCATGAAGCAGGGATACGGGATGACCGAGAGTACTGGGACGCTCAGTGTTCATCCTGCTGAAGTGGATGCGTTCGAGTACGCGCATACCGTGGGCAAACTGTGTCCCAACACCGAGGCCAAGATCATCGATCCAGACACGGGTAAGGAGCTGGGTCCGAATGAGCCGGGGGAACTTCTCGCTCGTGGTCCGCAAGTGGTTATGGGGTATTTGAATAATGAAAAGGCGACGCGGGAGACCTTCGATGAGGATGGCTGGTTGCATACGGGTGATATCGGCTATGTCGACAATGAGGGTTATTTTGTCATCACCGACCGACTCAAGGAGTTGATCAAAGTCAAGGGACTTCCAGTATCACCGGCTGAGCTGGAAGACGCCCTACGTGGTCATCCCGCAGTTGATGATGCAGCTGTCAAGGGCATTCCCGATAACTATTCTGGAGAGAGACCCAAGGCGTATGTTGCTCTCAGACACCATGTCCGTCGGGGGCTGAATGACAACGAAACGCTATATCTCGGCCAACAACTCTTGGACTACATTCGAGACAATAAAGTGCGCTACAAGTGGATTGTCGAGATTGAGTTCATCGATACGATCCCTAGGAATCCGACCGGCAAGATCCTTCGTCGGATGCTTCCTGGCTCGGGTGACCATCAAAGGAAGAAGAGTTTGATTGTGAGAGACCAAGCGCGGGCGTTGAAATTGTAGATACATTGAGACCAGGGATATATAATAGACACATGATTGATAATTAATGAGGAAACAACTTCGCAACTGACTGATGGCCATTTACCAAGGCGTAGAACATGGGTGTTCCTCCATTGACATCAGTCGAACTAGGATCAACACCCGGAAGAGTCAGAAATAACCGCACTACCGCTTCAAGGCCTTGCCCAGCAGCAAAGGAAAGCGGCGAGCGTCCAAATTTATCACGCAGATCTGGATGGGCATGACCTTCGTGGAGTAGAAGCTCGACCATGGCCTGGTCTCTTTCTTGAACGGCGTGCATCAACGCAGTGCGTCCATTGATATCGGTAGAATCCACGGCTACCTTTTTATGTCTGACCAGACCCAGGACGGCCTGTTGATGTCCATTAATGATAGCATGGGATAATGGGGACAGCCCATCAATTGATTTGCAATTGGGGTCAATATCGGGGTCTGTGAGAAGATAGTTCACTACATTGGTATGCCCCGATACAGCCGCATGTGCGAGTGGTGATTTTCCGTTGATGTCAAGGGAGTTACAATCAACGCCATCAGTGTCGAGGAGCATAATGACCATCCTAACATACCCGAGACCCGCTGCGTAGGAAAGTGGTGTTCGTCCCTGGGAACAACGAGTATCTGCGTGAAGTGACCATTGGCGCAGGAGAAGCCGTACGACATCCTCATTTCCGTTGACAACACCGTGATGAAAAATTGATCCATCCACGACACTCTGCTGATGTGCAAGAAGTCCCATAAATACACTTTCCGAGCCACAGAGTGCGGCCAGTTGCACTGGGGTATAGGAAAGATTATTCTGGGAATCCAGCGATGCACCTCTCCTGAGCAAGGACAGGAAATTGCTGCTAGAGTCACTCTCTGCGGCAAGGTGCAATGCCGTACATCCATGCATATCGCTCCTGTTGAGATCGACGTTGTCCATGGCCGCTTCTAAAATGTAATGATTGTCCAGCAGCTGAAAGAGTCTGTGAAGGGGAGGAAAAGACATCGCTTGAATGTCAGGCAGCACCGCAGCACGTTTTTCAAGCTCCGTATAGATGCCAATAAATTGCCTCACTGCAGGTGTGACGGAGATGTTGTTGCTGCGATTTGCAAGGGCTGCTAGTTGTAGAAGGACAGTTTCCTGTACAATTATCGCCGTCCCTACATCTCCTGATTTCCATAAACGAAGAGCATGGTCGGAGATATCTTCCTCGCTGAGTCCCTGGAAGGTGTGATGAGGTGCTTTGCAATCCAGATGAAGTAGGAGTTGGGAAGCGGCCATTGCAGCATGGTATCGACGATTCTCTGAGTGTTCTTTTGCCGCGTTCAGGATATCCCTTTTCAAATCCTGGGTGGCATGGCGCAATTTGATGGGCAGGTCGGAAAGGTCGACTTGGGTCCGGCTTATTCGAGCAAAGTTGACATACATCGATTCGACCTTTTTGAGAGAAGGAATGAGTTCGGCGATATTGCGGATCCAGGTTGCTCTTATCGATCTGGATTTGTTAGAGGGAAGACAGCACCAAGAGAAAAGGGTATCATACAAGTCGAATAGCTCCTGAAGTCCTTCATCATGCTCTGTAGGCGGTGCTGAGTCCACCGTCGAAGATTTTTCTTCCTCTTCTGTGTTAAGAGAAGCAGGGCCATCGACCGGGGAGGGTGATGCTATCGTATCCCAGGTCGGTGGAAGCACTCGACCAAGAACTGTTGTTCTCCATCGATTGTGTTCTTCCTCCTGTGCTGGTGCTGGTGGGGGAATACCGGGGACTTCGTCTCTGGCCTCGGAAGCACGCTGGTTGGATGAACAGTCGAAACCCATCTCGACACATCGATTGCACTTTTCGTCTGGCCATTCGCGGGTCTCGGGCTCACACTGTATACCGTCAGCGATAGGAGAGAAACAGGGTGGATATGTATACTCTTTTCTTATCCCGTCGGCAAAAATAACATTTATCATAGTTGAGACAACGTCTTTTTCGGTTGTGTCCTTCCATTGTAGAATATTGCTAAAAGAAAAGTCAAAAGCATGGGAGGTGGCCGTCTTTATTTGTCGTGCTGTGGGGATGCCCCGAAATGGATGGGTGCTGCTATACAGGGATCTGGACCAATCACGCACCGGCGCACTCAGTGTGATAAACACAGCCTTGGAATGGCAGTCGCTGATTGGCCTCGCACTGTCACAGTCACCGGCCCGCCTTCCGCTCCCGATTATCGCGTCCGGATCCCCCTCCGCAATCCACAATATACCTGTCATCACACCTTTCGTAGTGTGAAAAAGTACCGATTAGGATTCCAACGGAACAAAAGATCGTTCGAGACTAAACACCCCAGGCAACTATTTGGGCCGGCTTCCCCACCAAGCGTGGTCACTGTCGATCCATCTTTGGCACAGCGACTAAACATGACGCTTTTGACGGATAATTCCATGTTTGCATCATAATCGTACTTTTGGTCTTGCAATTTTCAGCTAAATGCCGTAGGCAGGAAGCTGGAAGTTCATATTTTGATGATCAAATTTTTCCAAGACCCCAGTCACAATCAAAAATCAGTAAATGCAACACTTGCCGCTGACAATTATATTCCATCACAAATATCCCGATCACATGTTTGGTGCCCAAGATTACACCTTCCACCTCAGATGCTCTATTATGGCCAGATGGATTACTTGGAAGGAACCACTTAAGTTTGTATTGGAACAAAAGACACATATCATCATATATATATATTGAATTATAATTTCACTTCACGTTTGGTGCACGTCTCCTTGCCCTCTAGTCGGTCGCGGACCCCTGCCTGTATATATATTTCTATGCCATAGAGATAATAATTGAACTGGTGATCTCTCATTGTCAAGGACAACGCCTCTATCCATAACCTATCTCGATATTCCCGCCCACGGTGGTTCCTTGTTCCTCTTGAGCTTCTTCGCCATCTGTAATGAATAGTTGCTCTGGATAGTGACCGCTATTGTTGGTGTGAACTCGGGCTGGAATCGTCGCTCAGGACATGATTTGACATCACTGGTCGATCGTCTTGGCAGGCAAGAGAATCGCTTATAATGGACGACTTTTTTAGATTATAGGATTTGAACAGACGGTTAGATAACTTGCGTCAAGCATTAGAATGAGAAACTGCTTACGATTTGATCGAGAGTCCACCCACATATGATAAGTCACCCGGAAGGTGAGAACTGCAATGAAGAGTGACGGTACACCAAAGATGACGGCCAGGCAGATTCTTGGGTCAGGTTCATATTTATTTAATTGAGGTACAGATGAATCGATAATTGTCTGATATGGATGGACGCAATGGTTGGAATTGTAGTATTTGGTCCGAAGGGCAATTTGGCCATCCTTTCTATCGACAATTCAACAACTACTCCGACTCCGACTGCGATAACTGCGATGCAGCAATGACGATCATGGGACCATCATTGACTACCCAACATGGAATAGAGCAACATGTGACAGTGCGAGGCCAATCAGCATGGGCAATGGCAAGGCTGTGTCGCTCTGGGTTACTGCGACAGTGCGTGATTGGCCATGATCCCTGTCTGGCCAAGAGGTGCATCTCCACCACCAGGAACAAAATTGCGACACTGCGACAAGTCTCTCATTCATCTTGAATGTTAAATGTCCATTAGAATCCAGCATATTAAGAATGAAAGAGAATCAAAAGAGACATCGCCTGAACTACCAGAAATGCTCATTCTGTCGCAAAGACAAGAAAAGGGTGTTCCTCACAGATAACCTCATTTTACGCCCCCAAGTGAGGATATCTGATTGCATCTAGTGTGCACCGGAGAATAGAAAATGGCCAGAAGAAAGGTGCCATCGATGTATCGAAATGGGACTCGACTGTTCGGCCACAACTCGCATCCGGTACTCAGGAGAGAAGTCCACGTTCCCATCCTCTGGAGTATGATGACAGTGAATCTCGAGAGATTCTGGATATGTAAGATGACGCCTTCTCCCACAAGGAAAAATCTCTAATATGCATAGAGCAATCGTAGCTGCTTGGTTCCGACCAGTCCCTGGCATTATCGAGTCCCTCGCAAAGCTGAGCCTGTTACTGCGATTAATCATCCTCGAGGTCAACCTGGCTTTCATCTAGCAAAAGCCATATCCGAGTGTAATGTCATTCTAGAAATCCTCAGAGAGCATATTGGACGGGCTGCACGACAGAAGAGTGAAAATGGTAATCACTCTGCTGCCATAACCGTTTTGCAAATTCTTCTCGTGATCAATCACGGAGATCCTCGGCAATCAGGCCGAGGAGTCTCTATCGAGCCCTTACTAGGCCATGTACGTCACTTCAGAAGGGTGGGTGATATTGGCACAGCATTCCGGGTCCAGGAAGCTCTTCTCCAATGCATCCTGTCGCGTCGTTGCAGTTACGGCACTATACGGTCGGCAACCGAAGAGTATTTTGAAATATATACCAACCTTGAAGAAAGGGTGGCAGCAATACCTGGCATTCAAAAATTTGCGTTTCCTCCATTACACAGGCTGGCTCGATCTTTTGATGACTTTCGTGTGATTGTTGCGGGTCTGGACTATGAATCAATCAACGACAGACTTCCTTGGATGCACAGCATTGCATGTTGCTGCGGAGAGAAACTCGGCTAATATTACTTGTTTTTTAGCCCAAAGAGGAGCATCAGTCGATCATCGAGATAAGTTTGGCCGCACCCCGGCCCACGTTGCAGCAATATTTGGCTGCCCGGATACACTTCACGTGTTGATTGAAACTGGAGGAGATATTGAAGATGGAATGATACTTCATTATGCTGTTGCCGGCGGAACTAGAGCTGTGATGCAGCTTCTCCTGGCCCAACCAACAGTAAACCCAAACCATCAGGCTTCAGACGGGAGAACGCCCCTGGCATATGCGGTAGCTGCCAGAAAAGACGAAATAATTGATCTCCTCCTTGAAACACCAAAGGTCGACCCGAATCTTCCAGACTTTGAGGGGAAAACGCCACTGTCACTTGCAGCTGAGACAGGGAATACGACGGCGATGGGAATTCTTCTCTCAGACAGTCGTGTTGGTCTCAACTTCAAATCAACTGATGGGAGAGGGCCGTTGGCAAGAGCCGTGAGAGCAGGACAAGAGAAAGCTGTTGAACATCTTTTAAACACGGGACGTGTGAATGTTAATTCCATCGACAATAGCGGGTACACGCCTCTCATATACGCCGTACAGAGCGGAAAACAGAGAATACTTCGATTATTACTTGAAAAGGGACAGGCTGATCTTAACGTCGCTGATGGAGGCGGACGCACTCCACTCTCGCATGCAGCAGCCGGATCTGGGCATGACGCTATCGTCAGGTTTATTCTAGATACAGGCATGGCTGATGGGAGCCTGAAGGACTTTCTTGGAAATACACCGCTTGATTACGCTGTTACGCAGGGGCATGATGAAGTGGCCCAGCTCTTGCGTGGACAGGGATATGCTGATATCGAATTGCTAGATAACAATAAACGTTTGATGATCTCGTACGATGCAACTGGAGTTGATCCCGAACTTATCCAGAACAAGAGGTATTTTGATGGGATCTATCCCCGTGAAGGCAAGCAAGACCTTGACCACTGCTTCATGGCCATTTTCTGCCGCATGAGCAATTGGCGAAAGGCCATCCCGATCTTTTGCATTTGGGTCAAGGTCAGCCTTGTCAAGCAGCATCTGTACAATCTCCTCGTGTCCCCTTCTTGCGGCATATGAAAGTGCAGAGCGGTCATTTTCATCCCGAAGGTCTCGATTGACGTGACTGTCATCTAGTAGTAGCTCGACAACCTCTTTGTGTCCTCGTCGTGCGGCATATGAAAGAGGAGTCCGTCTAGACACATCTTTCCAGTTTGGTGCAATGTTCAGCGCTTGGAGTAACAACTTCACAATCTTTGCGTGTCCTTTCTGCGCTGCATATGATAAAGGTGTTCGTCCTGACCGACCTCTCACAGTTGGATCAATACCACACGCACCGAGCAGCAGCTCTGTTATACCCAAATGTCCCATGCTTGCCGAAATCAAAAGTGGTGCCCGTTCCAAATTGTCTTTCATGTTTGCATCGGCTTGGGCACCCAGCAACATCCGTACCATCGATTGCTCTCCTCCCTGCACTGCAAGAAATAGCGCTGTTTTCCCACCAGGCGTCTGGGAGTCGGGATTCAGCAATGACTGTGATAGTAGCAGTTGTAGCACTGCTTGGTTTCCACTTAACGCGGCATAATGGAGAAGTATGCTGTAATCAGCCTTTGCGTCATTCTCCAGTAGTGCCTCCAGGGCGTCGAGCGAGCCATTCAATACTGCCGTGTGAACTGGGGTGTGTCCAAAAATGTCGCGAGCATCAATCCTTGCGTTTTTTCGATACCAGAAAGCGAATGCTGTCACCCAAGTTCCTTTCTGCGGCGATGTGCAACGCAGTACCCCCGAGGAAGTTCTTCTCGTTGATATCAACCTTATCAGAGATATCCACGAATGCACGAAGAGGACGACTATGATTGAACAGCCGCACAAGTCTGTGTAGAGGGGGAAGTGCCCACGTACTGAGATAAGGGGTTCCTACGATATGATCCTGTATCTGCATGTAAATCATCATGTAGTTTTTCAAGGCAGGTTTCAGCATTCCCTTGTAGGAGGAATCGCCCTTTCCCGTGAGCTGAATGAGCTGCCGCCCCAGTCACCCATGGCGCACAGATGCTGAACTTGGGCTCTCAAAAGCTCGGGCCCGAGTCCCTGCAGTAATATCTGGTCCGGAGCACCAGCAGTAAGCCGAGAAAGAAGCTGCAAGGCAGCCATCGCAGGATAGTTCTTTTGGCTATCTGAGTGCCTATCTGAGTGCTGCTGGGCGGTTCTGACATGCCAATTCTTCCCTTTCCGGGTTTAGTTCCCTCACGTGTTACCCACTTTCGTTTTTCCCTAAAAGGGTATAGTTACCTTGTGACGTGGTATTCCACTCTCAGTCTCGCCAAGACCTTAGCGCTGACTGACAAATTACGCTTCTCAGTAAGCGGTCTGACACTGACCGCCCTGTACTAATTGCAATACAGAGTCGGTACGCGACCCTTACCCTAACCGGGGTTATCCGACCAATGGTCGGAGGCCCCTCCACGATACCCGTGGATCCTCCCTGTTTCTACATTATCCCTAATCGGGGAATTACGCTGGTAGAAGCAAGAAGCAATCAGGATGATGGTAGGAATGAAATGTCAACACCAGCCAGCATACCCAATATATAACATAGCTTCTACACATTCCTTCCATAGTTCCAATTACCTTTCCTGTTACCTCTAGGCAGCCGTACCTCAAATTAAAATGACTTTCCTCACACAAGAGTCGATCCTTGAAATAATCTTCGGCATACCGTCCATAATTACGTCAGTCCTAAACTCCTTCGACTTCTGGTTAAAATATCGCAACCGGTCTGACGGCAAGCGTACCGAGCCACAGCCAATCTCGTTGATTGTCCAACACGGTCTAATCATCACGGTTGAAGGATATGATCCAGAGGGCTTAATTATCAGAAACCAATTATGCTCGGTTGACTATGCCCAGTCACAGTCAACATTCGGTCAAATCTTGAGCAAAGCATCTTCAATTCTGGCGTTACAAACTTCAACCCGAGTCTTCACTAGCGAGACTCGCCAGTTCGAACATGAAATTTGATTCATGGTTGGGGAAGCACCCAGCTTCGGTCCGGACATCAGGGATATCGCGGTGAATCTACTGCGAGGAGGTTAGATCAGTTTGCCGCAGTGGAGATGGAATAGTTCATTAGTGTATAGGGAGTTAAAATGTATCGGTGCCTTCTGTTCCCATTAGGAACCACTCATCCCTACTATATTGTATCTGAAGTCGGTCCATTGCTTGATAACGTTCTATGCTGTATGGCAGGATATATTATCCATGTTTCATGTATCATCATGTATATACAATCAAGGCAAATAGTATTTCCAGGACGAAATGACAGACACCGATAATATCACTGCCTAAATTTCAAGTCAACACCTAAGCCTCCGGTAGCCTAATTATGATGCCTTCCGACTCATCTCCGGGACCTGTAAGGCTGCCTGACGTGAACGACGCCATCGTTTGGTTTATAAGCAACGGTTCTATGGCACTTTGAGCAGATGTGGGTGATATCCGGGTGCCATTTCACCAAAGATGGAATCAGCGCACCGGTCACTCCACAGAATAAACAGCAGAGAGCACCAGCAACCCTAGTTGGTTAGTATGGATCTAGTCAAGGTAGGAGGTTAACATACTTTGTATCGCTCGAGTTTTCTGTGACGACTTGAGTTACCGCTATGCGGTCGCACCACGGACATTCTATCAGCTGGGGCCGCTCAGTGGTAAGACCATACAGAGGTGTAGTCTGTTGCCTCGGTATGGCATATTGAGGTCTCCCTGCTCTTGGTTGGGCTCGTGCTGGAGGTGGTCTTCGCGATGGACCTGGCGTTGCAGCGTGGGGTGGTGTTGGTGTTATATCGTCTATTCCATCGGTTCTTCTTCTTTAGTACTTCACTCATTGTAACAATAAATGTCTTTGCATACATCTTCGGATCTATTTTTTGATAAGGCGGAGGGGCAGGATCAGCTGTGTTGGGGAGTGGAGGTGCGGTTCGAGTTGTTGTTCGTCTGCTGTTAGACGACTCGTCTTGACTTATCGTTGGTTGGGTAATTGTTTTATCCATAATGAATTATCTTTTGTTTAAGAACACAAAACATGTTTATTATGCACGAAATGCAAAAGCAGTTGTCCTTTCTTTATAAAGAGCGACCATCACAGCTTCAAGGATCACCTGCAACAACTGACGCATTTATGTAATATTTTAAGAAAGCCATTGACACGTAGATCACCAATAAAACCCAATAAAGTATCATTTACCCCGCGAGGCTCAAGCAAGACGGGATATCGAGACGAGGCTGGGTACAAAGAGGGTGACGAACAACAAGGCTGTAGGCAGTGAAATTAGTCATATGGCAAGGCTGGAAGATGATGCCTTTTGTATGCCTCGACTCCACATTTCAGACTATATTATCATCATTATCAAAAGGGGAATACTGCAGAACTGCAACATCCCTTCAGAAGGCCGTGTTGGTCGCTTGAGCTGCGGCACGTTGTCACTCAAAATATTCGGCACCAATACGTCGCATCAACCGTGTCATATTCATCAGTTCTGTCGAACGTGGTAATCCCCTGCCTTTTTGTAGCCTAAGGCATTGTGTTGATTTCCCGGTATATCGAAATGGCTGGGATTGTGTCAAAGTCAGTGCAACGTGGTAAAGAACTATGGTGTCTTTGAATACTCTGTCTATGTCGCTTGCTGGTCCGGAATTGGGTATCAAGGTCATGTAAAAGTATCACGAAGGGCATATGGTGGTTTATGGTGGGCCACTGATCCTTGACTAGATCCATATGGATACGCTTATGAGAATGGAACTAGTACAGTCTTGTAGCTTCACTGGACGGGGTAATATTTGGGAACAGCTTTTTAGTAGGGGATACAAGCAAGAATTGCACATTCCTCGTCTAGGGTTATGTGTCCAGCACGATTAAACTAGTTTGACATTCGAGGAATGGTTATTAACTGGTAAATTGAACGAGCAAGACACGGATCTTTCCAGGGAATGAATATCATGTGCATGTCGTTTGCCACGATGGAACCTGTCGTCAAATCTAATGCATTATGAGCAGGGCATGAAAGCCGTGGAATGTAGTACACTATTCCATAATAGAAGCCAGAAGGTGCGCCAAGGGGTACATGAAACAATCCACGCTGTCTCCAAGGAATAGATCATGTTGGCTTGGGAATTTGTCCAAATGGGTTCTAGGGTCTTGTTTTCGTAGAGATCATAGCATTGCAGATGATGGTGACGTCGGGGCGATCTTGCCAGATGAAAAGACAAATTGAGAGACGTTGAGACTGAATTACGCAGCGAATGGCACTGCAGGCGGTTTGGTTCAGAATGTCTATGCCTGCGTTGGCCTGGTTTTCAAGGTTGATCAGCGTGTACTCGTCATCATCAGATGCAGTCTCTCATCTGCCTGGGGTATTATTAGCTTCTGGGAAATTATTTCTGGGATCAGTGGTAAATCAAGAGGATGAATATAAGCTGAATATAAATTTTTACCACAAATACTCGTGGTACCTCAACTTCGGAATGATGACATTATGATCCGAAACAGTGGAACTCAATTCCTAGCACAAACACGCCATATCTACTGCATATCTCGTTAGATATACGGATAGCTGCAGCTCATGACGTCTTTTCCTCCTTGGCCTTCCCGTTCAAAGTAATGACAACCATTCAGTATCGTCATGGGTCAGGTTTCCAGCTATCATGTGTGTAACCTTAAAGCGGCGCAAAAAAGCAAGAGCATCATTCCTTACATCTTATCTTCTTACCGCTACTATATTCCGACTGCCAAGTCTGATTCCTATTGTTGGATAGTCAACGAGTATCTCGAATTCTAGCATAAATAGATTGTTCTTTTCTCCCGATGGATTGAACCAGCCATCTGCCATATTGTCTTTATACCCTGTTCGTCATACATTCTAATTATTCAACATGTTCGAAAACATCGTCACTCCCAGATCCCACGTCGAGAGACACCAGAGTCAACCAATCACAGCACTACCTACAGAAAACAATATCATTGACATCCGGACATCCAAGAAAGACGGCGAATTTGAAGAGTCCCTGAAAGACGGCATTCAGAAGGCATGCCGTGGAGAGGCATCCATGCCTGATCTTCTCCTCTGGGATGAAAAGGGACTGCAGCACTTTGAAGCCGTGACCTATTCACCAACATACTACCTCACCAACGAAGAGATAGGGCTTCTTGAGAAGTACAAGTATCAGATTGTTCAGCACATTCCGTCGGGAAGCATGCTGGTAGAGCTGGGGAGTGGGTATGTAACATGACTCTTTGATATGCAGTATACTCATTCCATCAGAAACCTCCGCAAAGTCGCTCTTCTCCTCAAAGCTCTCGATGACCTCGGCCGCGATGTCGACTACTTTGCCCTCGATGTGTCTTTGCCTGAGCTTCAACGTACGCTGAGCATGGTTTCACCTGGCAACTTCCGCCACATTCGTTGTTTTGGACTTCTGGGAACCTACGACGATGGCCACGCGTGGCTGAAACACCCAGAGATAAAATCCATCCCGAAGACCATCCTCTCCCTGGGATCGACATTTGGCAGTCTGCAGCGATCCGAGACTGCAGATTTCCTAACCAGCTTCATTGCAGAAACATCTCAACCCGGCAGCCCATCTTTCATCCTCGGATTAGACGGTTGCAAAGACGGAGATCGGGTATTCGCCGCATACAACGACAAGGAAGGAGCCAACCACCGCTTCATTTAAACACGGTTTGGAAAGAGCAAATGTGATTCTCGACCACGAATTCTTCGACCTGGACAAATGGGATGTTGCGGGAAAATGGGATGCACACAATGGTTCTCACAATCAGTACTATGTTCCGATAGTGGATGTCACTGTCGCCGGAAGGATATCACTGCTCACACGAAAATCTTAGTTATCAAGAGCCATAAGTATAATGCTAATGACCAGGAGGAATTGTGTCAGAGGGCTGGCCTGCGGGTTGTTGATTTGTGGTCGACGGAGCAGGATTATAGTAAGTTGTCTTTCTGAGACTTATTCCAGGATGGCTAACTGGTTTATTGGTCTGCTTTTCTTGAAGAGTGCGTAGGTTGCTTCGATATAAGCATAGGTGGTTTACGGCTCGTTTTGACACGCGTGATAAAATCTTGGCCGTGATTGATATTATGACAGAAGTTAGGCTCGATATTATAGAAATGCGATATTATAAATAAAATGGAACTATCATATTCTATCTACAAGAAATTCAGGTATATATAGTACAGGAAAAAGATATTACTTGAAAAAGACAATCACAGCCTCTGTATCCGGCACATGAACCACGGCCTTTCCATTGTTCACCTTGACCTGCTCTTCGACCTTGTGGCCATCGATAAAATGGCCCTTGCCCTGGTCAACAGCATAAGTCCACTGCTCACCAGCCCAGGTGACATTCTCTCCAGCACCACCCAAGTCAAAACCGACGGCACTTGAGCCCTTGTGGGACTTCATTCTCTGAACGATAGCAGACTTGACATCATCTCCGACCTCCAACGTGATGGTCGCACTTCCGCGGTGGGTCTTGGAGCTCTTATCCCACTGCTTCAGATTGATCAGGGCAACCTTTTCCACCTTGGAAGTCTGTTGATTGTACATGGCATACGCAGTGAACAGTTCGTTTCCACCCTTGAGAGGGATCTCAACAACCTTGCCATCCTTGCCAACAAAGTCAGCAATAAAAGGGGCAGCAGGGAAGACTCCCTGCACGACTGGTCGCTTAGTGAGGGGGCCCGTGGTATCAGGGACCCAGAAAGCATGAGCAGCTTCGGGGCGCTCTGTGTTGGTTACTCGCTGAATGCCGCGAGCCATGGCTGCCAAATGCATGTCGACTGCCCACATGGCAGCACCAAATCCACCGGAGAACTTGATGGGAGCGCCACCCAGGACCGAACCGACCTCGGAGAGGACAAATGGAACGTCTTGGTTCTTGATGTCAGCCATGGCCCGCTCGTATGGGGCGAGATGTTCGAGGATGTAAGAATGGTTCATGAGAGTGCTCTGCATAGCTTTGGAGTCCCACGCGCTCAGCTTCTTGCCGACTTGGTAGTAATGCTCGGCGGCGGATTTGATCCCGCCATTCTTGTTGATGCCACTTTTGAAGACATCGACCCTGTATTCGTTAGTTGAGATATAATAATATCAGGAAGCATGGGCCTTACAGTCCAAATGGATGGTTCGTAGCCGCTCCTTTGTCGGAAATCTCACCAGCCTGGAAGATCCTCGCGGCATCACCCTTGAGGTTAAATTCCTCGGTGACATTTCCCATAATATTCAGCGCCCGATTGACGTACTCCTGGACACCATAGTCATAGAAGTTGGGCTCGTTACCCAGGGCAATCGCAGCAACGCGATCCTGACCAAGCGCCTCCCACGCATGGCGGATATAGGCCATGGTATTCTCCATGGTGTAATTCTTATCTCCAATAGGTGCCTGGATGGTCATCGCCGCCTTTTGGAATCTCTTGAACCCATCAAAGTAAGCCGGACCCAGCTCGAAGGTGTCCTTGCTGCTCTTCGGGCAGCTTGGTCCGGCAATGCACTTGGTGGCATTCTTGAGGTCATCGTTGACCAGAACGAGGTCACCGCCGGTACCACCAATGCGGATGATGAGGGGCTTGCTCATTCGAGAGCCGACCGAGTTGACGACATTATCGGAGAAGTCATTGTTGAAGTTGGGGAGGAAGGCGCTTTCGAAACCGAAGGAGAAGAAGTCTTCTGGGACAGCGACGGCGCTGTCGGGGGCGGATGAGGGAATGTGGATGGTTCGTTGATGGGTGTGATTCTGCGCCTTCACAAGGGCAGCGAATAGAATGGAGATTGCGATTGGTGATAACATGATGGTTGGTATATGAAATGGATGATTCAAAGTGTTTAGAATGGCGTGATTGCCACCTTATATATGCTCCATTATCACCATCCAGCATATAACAAGCAACATCTCACCAAGAGTGATCAACAGATAAAGTTGGCTGTTTCCGCCCTACTACTGGGCCATCTCTGCCGAACAGAGGCTTAGCATCGAGCCCTACTCTGCATCGAGTATGCTGAACGACCCTGACGGCTGGAGTGTATAAAAAGAACCCTTTGCCGCGTACCCCGATCGACAAAAGAGCTGATCTCAATTCGAAAATATTCGCTTACCCCAAGCATTTTAATGTGAAGGATTCTTCTGTGAGATGTAATCTGCGAGGCTGAGGCCGGCTGTGTTGGTGATCGGCGGTTTGGCCCCAAATTGTATGTTGCCGAATGGGGCCATTTTTCTTCGCGAGAACTAACACATTGTGGATGGGCCAATCATAAATGTAAGGCCACCCAAGGAAAAGGATCTAATTATAGCTTTAATGCTTGATCGATTTGAGTTCCTGCCAAGTGTGATTAAATTTGTCAGTCTGTAGGAACCCTCTGCTAGTGCTGGACCAGTGGCAAATATATATCCGCTAGGTAAATATGCGTCCACCATTCTAGCGATTCTATAGCAGATATCACGAATGGCATTCTTCAAATATCAATTAGTTCTACGACTGAACAGAACTAGAAGCAAAACTCAATCTACTCACTGATATAGCTGAAAAAGCTGTAGCAAAAGCACAGTTTGCCATACTCGACTGGGCATTCAGCAGAGGCTTCCCGGTTCCCACCAACTCATCAAATAATCAGTTGTACGGACAGGCTTGTTTCGCACATTCTGTTCTCGTCTGGAAGACACTCGTAAATGGTTTTGACCTCACGGGCATCACAGTGAATTCGTCGGTGATGCAGTGAGTCTGAAAGCATACTATGGAAATGTCGAGATTATACGCTTTCTTTTAAAGAACGGACAAGATCCTAACGACGTTCGGGCGCGCGGGGGGGGGTACAATCATTGCGAACGGCGTGTGTGGGCACTGACTGGGGAGAAGCCATCTGCGGAGATCCTTCGCCTGATGCTGCAGCATGGATGGCGCCAGAAGCAAAGCGTGACACACATCGTAGCGGCTGAACTGGGGAACTTGGAGGCACTTCAGCTACTCGTGAGCATGCAGCTGATCTTGAGGAAGGTGGTCTGTGGTAATTTATTCCCACCGAAATTGGATATGGCGAATGGAAAACTGCCCGGTATCGTGCAGGTTATAAGGGACAGAGAGAGGCAGTGGAGAATCTGCTCAAAAAGGGCACTGATGTCAGTTTTAAGGATAGGAAGGGCCGATCGAGCTTGTGGGCAGCAAAACAGGGAGGCAGTGAGACGGTTATAGAGTTGTTGGAATCTGCTGGCCCGAGGCAATAGCTTTGTACGTCAGAATATCAATTGCCCTTTCTGTGAATACAAGATATGCTGATACAATGACCGGAAACATGGATATAGGGGAGATAATTTCTACATATCCCTGTTCATAGATAGCGTGACACCCAAGTAGCATGTCCTCTACGTAGTAAGGCAGGCCTCGTGGCAAATGGTTACTATTCAAAGCATGTGTGGACCAGAGCCAGGATCGATACTACGCATCTCAGGGAACTGTATTATTTAATTATGTCGTCACATTGATAACAATAAGTATCGTCAGCACCAAGTACCCGAAAAACTATTGGTACCTGATATTGAGCGATCGAAGAACATTGCCGATTAGGGGTATTTCAAGGACGCTGATATCTATGTACTTGGGACGACTAGGTAAGAGACCTTTTTATACATGCTTTGGATAGCTAGTATCTGTTCCTACAAGGGGAATATAGGCTAGCAGGACAAGAGGGCACTGAATGGTTCTGGTCCATTCCACTTCACAATGATATTGTGTCTGTTAGAGTGGTCAATGATCAAGCCAGCGCCACCAAGAAAAAGAGAAGCCTTCACTTTCGAACTACAAGATTCTTTCTTGAGAGTATCAAAGAGGAAACTGCTATATAGGAACTTTTAGGGTATCCGGCGTGAATAGTGCATCAGATTAACGCCTCTGGATATGCCCATCTTCACCTCAGTTTGGTGGCCGATGCCGGATGCTTTCTCGACTCCTACTTTCCTCTAGTGTTCACCTGGCTATGCATGGGGCAACTTCTTCGTGTTAACCATTTGTACGGCATTGTGAGAAGATTGCAATGATGCCCAGGCAGTCAAATTCCACTCGCAGAAGGTCCGGGAAGAGCATGAGCAGTTCCTGTTGGTGATCACAGGCTATGTAGCCAGATGACTGAAAAGGAGACAGAAGTGCTGAATGATTTCGGAGAGCAGAACTTGGACTGCACTCGACCTTTTTTGTCCCAGTAAGCTTTGCTTGTTCCTTTTTCTCTTTTGATATTAGATCGGAAGAGGCTGACGTACCTGATGCAGTAATCGAAGGCTATTTTTATGTGTCTGGGAAGCCATCAGAAGAGGAAATCGATGAATCAATTGACTTCTGCCTTGGAGTCCTCCGAATGCAACCCACTTAAGCAAGAGGGGGGGTCAGCTCGCCAATAAGAGACGGGATTTAGGATTCATCAAGCCTTCGGTATGCGAGCCTGGTTTGCTTTGCAGAACTGAATGCCTCCGCATATTCAATATGGAGGCTTGGGTCAGTGATGGTTAAGTAGATGTCGGTGCTTTGTTGTTTCTGTTGCTCGGACTTTAGGACCGATTTAGGCCATATCGTGCAGATCACTGCGATGGGCAGAATGGCCATTTGCAACCGAAATTCCACCAACGCCTGTTCTGGAAACACTCCTGTAGATCGCCGTCTCTATCCTACCATGGAGACTCGTTCTATCGCAAATAATCAGTAAACTCGGTCTTATCAATGGCTGTGGCCACATCATCCCACGCTTGGCACCGTAACTGAATCAGGTTGTTTCGTTCTGCATCTTCTCGGCACCCCCACAGCACCTCGGAGTTATTCGACCGTTTGAAATACTCGGGACTGTCGGATATACAAGGCCAGAAGACATATAATCACAATGGCCCAGACAGCTTCTTCAATGCAGATTAAACATCATGAACCTCTTCGCACTCGCCCTTTTGGGCCCTACACTGTCGTTAGCAGCGTGTCCTTATGCGGCACGATCGCTGGAGAACGCACACAATGGAAACCACATGGCTCACTCTGACTTCCATAGTCAAGCAGTTCACGACAAGCAGGGCATCATGTTGATGAACCGAATCAACCCGTCGACATCACAGCTATATATCGCCAATGCAGATGGTTCCAATGAACGACTCCTGTTGGGAAATGATTCCGTCTTTGAATACCACGCCTCCTTCTCTCCAGACGGCCAATACGTTGCCTTTACCTCTGAGCGCAACGGTGATGGTAACTCCGATGTGTACATGGCCCATGTCAATGGCAGCGGCCTTCGACCGATCGCAACAACACCCGCAGTGGAAGATGCAGTCGCCATCTCTCCGGACGGCAAGTCGGCTGTCTACGCCTCTACCGCTGATGTGTACACATCGAACATTTGGCTGACAGACCTCGAGACTGGCATGACTCGCAATTTGACCAACCAAACCGGTGTCACTGGTGATCCCAACTCGCCCAGTGGATTTTTTGCCCCGAGTTGGTCGCCCGATGGAAAATGGATTGTGTTTTCGTCCGATCGAAACACTGGATGGACGGGCCATGATGATGGTATTGGCTGGGAGCACACGCAAAACCTGTCTATCTACGCCATCTCCCCTGACGGATCGGGCTTTCGTGAAGTCTACAGTCAACCAGCACTGTCCTTTGGATCGCCCAAGTTCTCGCCAGATGGGAAACGGGTGGTGTTCTACTCGATGACACTGCAGGGAACGTGGGATGCCCGGTCATCGTACAGTGTCAACAGCACAACCAACCAAATTGTCTCGGTAAATTTTGAGACTGGGACGGACTTCATCCAACATACAAACTCTTCTGGGTGCAAAATCTATCCGCAGTATGTGTCGCAGAACAACATTGGATACTTGCTTAAAGGCGGATCGAATGAAGGTATTCACTATACTAGTGGATCCTCTAAGATCCTCGGCGGAATGCGCTCCCCAGCATGGTCTCCTGACGGCAAGCTGGTTGTTTACGAGAAAACCGGCTGGACGACACGACCCTTGCAGAAGAAGCTATGGAGCTGGGATCCTGAATGGGAATATCGCTTCATCGACGTGTTCCCGAATCTCTCCAAACAGGGCCGTCTGGCCATCACCACCAAGCAGACAGGAACTCCCGGGAACAGCTCCGTCGCATCCATGGATCCTGCGTCCGACGACTTTGGATTCGTATTCCAAACTCTCCAAACAGGCCAGGTCGCCGAATCAAGTGTTGCACAAGGCGCCGCAGGATCGTTCCAGCCTTCGTGGTCGCACGATGGAAAGTGGATCACATTCGGTCTGGGATACTGGTTTCAGGGCCGCTACAGCAACCCAGGCTGGATATACCGGACGACAGCTGATGGATCGTATTACCAACAACTGACTGACAATTCGACCAACTCTGGCTATCCGAGTTACTCGCTCGACGGCACGAAGATTGTCTATCGCGTGTTTCTCCCCGAGTTTGGACTGCGCGTGCTGGACCTGACAAGCAACACAACCACCGTGCTGACCACCGAACGTGACAATCTGCCTGCTTTCTCACCAGATGGCGAATGGGTGCTTTTCACACGAAACGTGACCGACGTAGCCCAGGGCCAGTTTTCCAACTACGAAGTATGCATCATCCGACCAAACGGGACTGACTTGACGACCCTCACTTCATCCCCTGCCAACGATGCCCATGCTGTCTGGACAGCTGATGGACGCATCATGTGGTCCAGTGGCATGTGGGGATTCCAGGCTGAGGCAGCAACATACGATGACACCTTCCAGCCATACGGGCAGATTATGATCATGGATGTGGATGGATCGAATAAGAGGGTGTTGACGAATAGTATGTGGGAGGACTCCATGCCGCAGTATGTTCCGAATTCTGTGCTGGGGGAGTGAAACCATATTGTATGATTAGAACTATTAGAAAAGGACTCCGCGTTTTCAGACTTTTTAGTTCTCTGGCATTGATTCTTGGCGTTGGCAAAGTAATACCCGATTCGGTGGGAGAGATCTGCAGACACACGCCATTTACCATCAGCGGATGGGTCGTAAGGCATGCAGCCATGGTGATGATCACGACATAAGAGCCCCATTCACCTTTCCATCCTGGAATGCCTCTGTTAGCTGTACGCATGGAGTAGACCAGTGCTTCTTTGGGGCGTAACTTTGGCTCTACGTGCTATGAGTAGAGCTATATATGATTGTATATCTCAACCTATCATTTATATACCTATCAAACTTTCGTGATGATTATAAAAAATATCATAATATGTGGTTGACTCTCTACTCCCCGCCATTATGAACTTGCCGCCTACAACTGGTTGACCTTATATGCGGACTCATTCTATCACCAAGATAATACTAACTAACCCACTACTCTTTGATCCCCTTCAACTTCTCTCTGATAATATTCAACGCCCGTTTCTCATCTGTATCCGCCGACGCAGCCTCCTGCTCAATAATCTTTTGACGCTCTGCGCTCCTGACCTTAAATACAGCCTTGACAGATGCCGCACTGGTCTCTGCCGTAGGCTTTTCGCCTTCATGCGTAACACAGTACCCCCAGAGCACGCGCACTATGACGATAAACAATGTCGAACGCGCCACGCGATGTCCGGGGCAGAGTCGTCGACCAAAGCCAAATGCAGACACGGGAAGATCTGGGTTCTCGACGTATCGATCGGGGTTGAATACAGTTGGGTTTTCGAAGACGTTTTCGTCCATGTTCATGCCGTATTGGTTTGCGACCACGGTGGCGCCTTTGGGGATGTGGTAGCCCATGTATTCGTCGTCTTGGATAACGGCATGGGGGACGGCGATAGGGGAGATGGGTTTCCAGCGTAGGCACTCTGAGATGACCGCGTTGACATAAGGTAGATGGTCGATGTCTTCAAATGTGGGTAGTCTGTCTGAACCAACGACGGAGTCGAGCTCTTTCTGGGCCTTTTGTATGACTTCAGGATAGAGAAGAACAGCCTGGACGAAAACCTCCATAACCATTTTGCTGGTATGTACGCCAGCTACATACAGTTCTCCCAGAGAATAACACACATGCTCCCAGGGTAATTCCATTACCTCCTTCTTCTGAATAATTTCATGACTCCAGTTCCAGCATTCCGACTCCAAAGCTGTATTGCAACATTCGGTGTAGGCAGCCTTCGTCTTGTCGTGTAGCTCACTGGCCTGGTTTCTCCATTTCCAAATGAAGCTGGGAAGGAGATCAAACGCCGGAAATAGATCCAATAATGTTGATCCGAACGATGCTCCCTGCAGGATAAATGTCACCATCTCACTGATCTGTTCCAGTCGCTGATGATCACTATCGTTCTTCCCCTGTCCTTTTCCAAATGCAAGTGTGAACATGACCTCGGAGGTATAGTGGTGGAATGCCTCGGAGAAGTTGTTATTCGATAGGAAGCCTTGAAGAAGCTGTTTACTCTGAACGTCTTGGAGGATGTGGTATGTTTCCGAAGCACGGGCGCTCAATAACGACGAATGCATCCGTCGATTCAAACGCCATTCTCGGCCATACGGCATAAAGGCCGCCGCAAGACCTTTCGATAGATACTTATCCAAGAGTACCGAAGTCGGACGGGAGCTGTAGATATTTCCTCGCTTTTCCAACAAATCCTGAGCACCTTGGCGTGTCCCGAGAATAATATAAGTCCGTGTGCCAATCTGCGCACTGACAACGGGGCCGTATTGTTTCGACCATTCCTCAAACGCCTTAAAGTCGGTGTTTCCAGCTCGAAGGGCCGTGACAAAATTGGGGCCTGGAGGAAGCGGTAATTTCGAGGGGCGGGGGCGCAGCAGACGCCAGCTGGCAAGGGAGAAAACCAGAAGAATAAGCAGGATAGCAAACATGGCGAGGCGTGGTTTGTCTGCTATCGAATATTTACAGAGAGACAGGTAACTGCTTCTTATAGCCATGGTTGACGAGGATTCCCCCACAAACAATCAGCTGATAGAAAGAGCTGCAGCTAAGCGGGCGAAAAACAAGGATGGCAGCGATGGGCCAGTTGGCTAGTATATTTTGGGAGTTGTGCAGAACGACAGCTGCTGCTCCGCCAATAGATACGAGGATAATTAGGCTTATCCTGCAGTGTGCAATTGCCGGTGAAGGTCGCCCAACTCAGCTCTCCGATCCTTCACTGTCGATTATCCAATCGTTGAAGCTTTATTTGGCATCTAAAAGCTGTTAAACCTTCATGTTGATGCCTATAGTCCTACGACACGGATTCATGGCCATTCGGTGTAGATTCCCCCACGTAAGAATCCCCTCATTGCGCACTTTTCATCGCGGTTGCTGCGCCATAAGCAAAAAAGGCAGCGCAAAAATAAAAAGCAAATTCGATCGTTGGAAATAAAATCAAAGTACACTGATTGGACGGTTCCAACGTGTCCAGCCTGGATCTCTGGGAGACCCACTGCCTTTGGCCTCTCCTGCCTTGATCTCATCTAATCTCGGATCTTAGATTACAATCAGCATCCGATTGTTGGCCGGAACAGATGGCGCTGCTCCTCACCCCCATTTGGTGAGCCGCTCAGACTGCTGGATATGCTCGGATATATGCGGTGGTAAGGCGAGTGAATTCTAAAGTGAAACAGAAGAGCTAATGGAACGTGCTGGAAGGGTGTTATAGTTCACTGCCCCTTCGGAGTACCATCGGTGTTTATACGTACAATATAATTCTTAGATATACTGTAAGGAAGACTCGAGGATTGATCAAGCTATCTTTACCTTATACAAATCACGTATTTGAGCAAAATTCTGCTTTTCAACAGTAATATACAAGAAGCAGACTGGGGAGATGTTGCATCTATCCCGACTCTCCCCCACATAATACAAGCAGCAGGAATGCGGGCCGTTGTAATCCTTTCTGGGGCAATTAATAAAGCGGGTTATTGACACAAGACGGGCTGTATCGGGTTGATTGAAAGTGGCGATCGATTATATCGCCTGTCTCATCGCCTTCCTTTTCAATGTTGGTTGATGCCGGCAGGAGACATGATAGGGCCATGGTGAAATATAAATCTCAAATCGGGTACCAATACTGATCTTGACGCTCTTTGCGATGGAAAAACCGTAGACATGTCTGGGTTTGTGTAAGGCTTCCCGTGTTGCCTGGTGTCCATTCGTTTTCGGCAATTTGCTTTGCCCCCTTGATCTGATAGATGGCTTTCTGTTCCTGGATTCCCTTGCAGCTGATCATCACAACGTTTTCTCACTTAAGTACAGGGCTACGCCATCTCTTGTGGGTAATTGGAATCCGATATAGAGCTACCATGGTCTGATTGGCCTTTTCACGAGTCCAACTGACCCTATGTGAAACACCCCTCCTGAGAGAAGGGCCAAATGGAGCTGAAATGATGTGTTCGTCTTAATGCAGCTATTATTCGCACAGTATTATGCATAATCAGCACTATTATACTACCGTCTTTCAGAGGTATCTCTGTGTAAAAATAGGTGAGAAGTCGTATAATAGCGGCTCCCATTTGTTGTGAAGAGACGGACTTGTTAATAAAGACTAACACTCCGAACTTTTTCTGAATCAATCTACGGGATGGAAAAATCCTTTTGGTATTAATAGGGTTCCTATATATGTAGCGAGACTGTTCAATTATTTCGAAATGTCCTCCGCGAAAATATATTTTCGCCCAGAACCACTGTGTCGACAACACTCTTAGCCTTATTCGAACAAAAATATTGAATTTCTCTAGCTGTCATTATTCTTGTCTATGATAGTGATTATACGGAGAAACCTATTTTATCTAGAGTATTTACTATAGCTTACGAAATTCTTTTGATATATGTTGCACAGCTAACCCAAAACCATTGCCCGAGGCATCAAACACCAACTCAAAAACCAAACTCAACAACGCCAATGCTACCAGTATCTACTTATTCCACCGTACTGGCTCTCATTGGTACTCGAAAATCCTCGCTTTTCCCATCGTGATAATGGGATACGACTGGGCCAGATGGCAAGGTCACATTTTTTATGACCTGAACCTTGCCGCCGTATAGCTTATGCATAACATGGCTTCTGCAGTTCGTGCAGTAGTGATTGGTATCTTGAGTCTGTTCCACCAGCTGAGGTGGTAATTTGCAGACATTTCCGAGAATTTGGTAGATAGCCCTTTGCGGTATTAGCAATGGAATAGTAATAACCACGGAAGGTGGGAACATGCATCATGGAAGGAGATTTTTTTTTCTCGACTCTTGTCATGGCTCGGTGATAGCAAAACCCGCAGTCAATCCATTCTGGTTCCTGGTTCCTTGTCAAGGAGGATTACTGGCATGACCATTCGACGAGCGCCTACATGCGTTTCAACAGGGGCCATTATGTCTATGTAGTACAAATTAGTTTAGTTCACCTTTATACGGAAAAATCAGAGTACTGGCTAGACTTGATCCGATATTTCTCCGTTTAATAAGGGTGGGATGGATTGAATAACGATGGATAGGTGAAGTAATAAAGTGGATTTGGTTGTAGTCGATTTGTTGAATGCAACATGATGATGGAATATAGGAGAAAGCAAGTAGAAAGATGGATTGGTTGACAGTCGATGTAAACACTATTCGTCGGGCGACTGTCAATCGCCATATACCACGATGGCCAGATTCCTCGGTTCAACAAATATAGAACATAGACACATAATAATTTCCGGCGGCTAACAACCGCCAACAATATAATTATAGGAGCCTATCATGAGCTGAGGCGAGACGCCAGTTGTGATGGGGTGCATGTATGAAACAACCTCATAGAAACCAAGCGCGTAGAATAGCCGCCGCTGTTAATCATCTTGTCCATGACTGTCTAGATTCTTTCTGCCAACATTATTTAGGAATCTCTTTTCCATTGCTATTTGAAGCAGAGACACAAATTCAAACCACTATTTTTACGAGTTGTTATACTACATCAACGTGCCATCCCATCGTTCGTCTTTCCACTGTTCCACATCAGCACATCATCAGCATTCGCTGCGCCAGACCACAATTATCTATAAAAATACTCATAACGGCCTTTCTATCGACTCTGTCAAGTTAGAAGCAATGGTTTGTTTTGCCCCCTCGATCCTTTGGGAGGGAAACTCATCACTGACCATGAGCATTTAGAGCAGGAAAATGGACCACGAATCACCGAAAATGCGCCTACTCAATGCAGCCACCATTCAACTGGAGGACTTTCCCTACGACCGAGTTCCCCCTTATGCAATTCTCTCCCATACCTGGCAAGGCAGTGAGATATTGCGTGACGACCTCAAGCATCCACCCGCCCACAAGAAAGCGTCATGGGACAAATTGCAAAACACCTGCCAGAAAGCCCTGAAGTATGGAGTGAAATATGTATGGATTGACACATGCTGCATTGACCAGGACAGCGAGGTCCAGGTGGCACGGGCCGTCAGTGCAATGTATCTCTTCTATCAAACCGCCAAATTTTGCTTCACCTACCTGGCCGATGTTCCAAGCAAAGACAACCCCAAGAAACCTGGATCTGCATTTGAGAAGTCCAGATGGTTCACCCGCGGGTGGACATTGCAGGAATTGATTGCCCCCTCTGAGGTGATCTTTTTCTCCACGGAATGGATCGAGATTGGAAGGAAAAGCAAAATGTCTAGTCTCTTGACCCGCATCACAGGCATTGATGAGAACATTCTCACGCATCGAAAGCCCGTCGAATCTGCCAGCGTTGCTACGCGCATGTCATGGGCCGCAAATCGCCAGACAAGCTTCATCGAAGACCGTGCATACTGCCTGTTGGGGATCTTCGGAATCAGCATCCCAAAGCTCTATTGGCAAGGTGAAAATGCCTTCATTCAACTCCAGAAAGCTATCATCGAGTCTTCTGATGACCAATCCATCTTTGCATGGACAGACACCAAAGCATCCCCGCCTTCACCACGGGGATTTCTCGCAAGATCACCATCTGATTTTGCTGGTTGTAATGGCATTGTCCCCTGCAAGACTCCGCAAACATCTCAACCTTACAAGGTGAAAAATGGTCGTCTTGAAATAACATTACCATTTCAATGCATCGACAACAACACGTATGCTGTAGCGCTCAACTGCAAACTGCAAGCGAACAGCCGAAACCCCGCTTATCTGGCACTCTTTCTGACACGATTGTCCGAAACCAGTGAAATTTATGCCCGGGTCAAAGTGGGAAGTCTAGGAGAAGTGGTTGAGCCAGGCCAAATGAAAACCATCTACATCGAGGAGAACATTCCCATCGCCAATGGCCAAGGTGCATCTTCCAGCCAACCAAGCAAGCCTAGCCAGCCCATCCACCAGATGCCGCCGACCAAGGCCGGTGTTGACAACAGCAAGACTAAGAAGCCCTTCTGGAAGTTAGGATTTGGCAAGAAAATGGTCAAGTAGATCGTATCTCATCTCATTTCATTTTGTTCCTAGTGTTTTGTATAGTTAGTGTGTTCATGATTTTTTTTCCTATGCACTGCAAGTGAAATAAAATGTAAACCACAGTCAAGAAATATTATAGACCTTCCTCTTTTTTTTGATGGTATATAATACCTGGATAATCCCGGATCGCTCGTCGTGCAGGATACACAAGTCAGCTCCCCGCTCCACTATGTCATGAGAGATAGCCAATTACCCGCTCCCCATGTTTCTCAAATCCATGCATTACCGAGACCAGATGAACAGAATATGGCATCCATACATAAGAATCAGGCAAGGAACTCACTCGGGTGGTAAAGGAATGGCCAAACAGAACCAGCGACAGTTAGCCGCGATGAAACAATGTGACAGATATATTTAGTCGTCGAATCCCGAGTGTCAACGCAACCCTGCATGCTGGATCCAACACAAATCGGCTCATCCAAACCCTGCGGGACGATCAATGGCCTTCTTCCCCATCCAGCCCACAAATCCTTGATTTAGCGCTGGAAGTGCCCCAGAAGGCGTGGAATATCATCCCATAGACACGGGACGGAGCAGCCTTATGCGCGCGGCTTCAAGACGGAGGGAAAAGGAGGCAGATGACGATGATCCTGTCTGTATATCGTTAGGGCGATATGCAGTGTTGAGTGGCGATGTGTCATTGGTGGACAAGGCCGCGCACTCCGCAGTTGGTTGGGAGAGTTTTCTGGAATCACGATGAGGGGTGAGATACAGATACGATGTCGATATACTTTATCTCTTTACTTTACCAGCGATAGATATAGAGAGCTGAAGTTGAATAGGTAGTGAATACTCATATCTGCCATATCGACATGTCTCACATGTGGATACACGGCTGATGGATTCAATCTAAGAGACAAAGTAAACAACGGACTCCTGAACTATTCCAACTCTCGGATCATCCTGCAGTGCATGAACCACGCTGAGTGGAGATATTTCCTCCTATGATGCCACTCAATCAGCCCCAAACGCCCTGACACTCACCCTGACCAGGGTGGTAGCGCGATGCTATCGATATATAAGCCGCCTGGCCCTCTGGAGTCTGCAAGGGTTTTCTGCACTTTATTCCTTCTCATCTATCTATTATTTAATTATACGAGTAATCATGGGCTGGTTCCCAACGACACGTGAAGAATCCGATGGCTGGAAATTCGACATTGTCAGTTTGGTGGCTGTCATTGGAGAGACAACCATCGAACGCCATGTGCCTCCCATGGCATCGTCGCTATTCGGACTCATTCCTCGATTGATTCCTGCTCCCCAAACACTGCTGCAGACCGAACGAGCCACCAGACTGCCCCCAGTCAAAGATGTCATCGTCATGGGTGTCGAGTCGGGAACAAAGGTCGAGGAGTTGAATTTCTTCGCGAACATCATCCACGAAGACATCAATACGCTCAAGCCATTCGAGTTCCGCATGTACAGAATCAGCCATAATCTGGAGATTGGCGACGAACAGGGCAAGACGGTGGTGGGATCGACACCGAAGCGCTCCAACACGCTCAAGTCGACGAAAAACGAGGACGACGAGGATCCGAAAAAGTCGGAGATCGTCATCGATCAGCCCTTTCATCCGTTTGGCTGGATGACGCTTACCACAACCATCTCCGTGCTCATGACGATCGGATTGTTCATCTGGGCGGCGTGTATCCACGACGGCGTTGCGCTCATCGCTATCGCTACCATGTCCATGTCTACCAGTCTGGGTTGTCTATCCAACAGATGGGTCCCGGTTCTGCAGGCCCGCGCGATCAAATCTAAAGTTCCCCCTGGAGATGTTGTTATTCGAACCCGTCAGGGTGCGTTTGTGGTGGTGCACTGCGACGAGGAGATCACTCGAGAACTATACGTCGCCCCTGATACCTGCAAGTACTATCTCGAGGGTGCCGCGCACCGAGTAGTGCTAGGAATCAGCACCGTCCTGCTCATGGCATCCATCATCTTCTTCAGTAACTGCGGATGGACGATGCAGACAGCCATCGGAATCGCCTACATCATCCTCAACATGATCTACTGGGCTGTTCCTCGCGTCATCGAGGAGAAGAACACCTGGGATCTGAGTCGGTACCATGTCGAGTACGATGAGAACAACACTAAGCATTGCCTGTTGGATGATGATCGCGATCACCGCAACTACACCAAGACACTGTGGTATGCAATCCGTGAAACTGGCAGGACTGAATGGGTGGAGACTGGTCACTTTGCGCCAAAGACCAAGGCCTGGGACAAGTGGCTAGCCAAGGCCCAAGAGAACATTGACAATGACAATTGGGATTGGGACGCTGTAGGATACAAGAACGAGGTGATGGGCATCCGACACTAGGAAGTGGATGGATGCATATAGAAGTGGAGATGTTGACTGACATGTGTGTGATGACTTTGATGGATATGTTGTCATCTGTATATGATTTCTCTTACTTTATGATCGCGTATAATAGCCTCATGCCTGATTATCATATGGAGTGTAGACAGATTAGTCGTGAGCTCTGGATAACTAAAACTATGCCTGTTTTCATAACCCGAACTCCTAGTATTTTCGTATCAAAAGACCGCCCAACCAGCATATAATAATCGCATCATTCATAATTCATCATCATCAATTTTTGTCCCATTTGAGAGGGACATCGTCGAGGATATTGGGGTTACGGCGGAAAGCCTCGCTCTTGATATCGCCTTGAATGAACGCCAGATCGCGCTCGATGATATCACCTTGACGACCTTGTTCTGGCTTCGAGCCATCAAATACTCTGGCTAGCAGACGCATAAAGGCAGATAACGCTTTAACAACGTCAGAATCTTCCCTGTCGGTATACGCGCGAAGGACTTCGGCAAACAAGCCGGGCGCGTAGTATGGGATCACAGCCACGCCATCATTCAACCCATCCACATTCAAGCCATTGACGAGATTTGTCCGGGTCGCTGGCTGAAGAGCTCTAAATGCATTTATGAAAAAGTCCGCCCGTGATTTCGTATCCACGCGGCCCATGCAGAACATGCGAAGGAGAGCACGGCGCTCGGCAAGATCTGTCGATAACTCGTCTCCCTTCATGCCCACGGTGTTTAGACGGTCGGAAAGAAGCTGGTCGTAGCATTCACGCTCGGTGAAGATGTCCCCGTCGACAAATCGCTTCATCGTCTCGATCGTGGTCATGTAGCCCTGGTAAACAGTCTCATTCATCACCATACACCCCCGCGCGTCTCGGTGGGCAGCAGCGCCGGCAACATCAAGCACAGTGACCATCGCGCGCATATCAAACGCCTGCGCGTCTTCTTTTGTCTGTCGTAGAATGGACAAACACGCAGGCACGTTCTCTCCCTGGACCAGCTGAGATACGTTGAGTCTCTCTCCGATATCGATGTTGCGAAGAACAATCCTGTGACCTGGTTCAGGGAGGTCATTCAACGCTTGAATCTTCCCAGCCTTTGCGACATCATGGAGCACTTCTGAATGGTTGCCTTGTCGAATGTTGGCCCTGAGTTCCTTCCTCTTCCTTTGTCCCAGCTCCTTGGCGAGACCCGGGTCCTTCCCAATATCATCCACCACAATCGCAGCCAGCAAATAGTATATATCGTCGTTGGTCGGCAGCTTGCGATTGAAATATTCCTTCATCTCGCGAAACGACTGTTCGCTGAGCTTCCCCCTGTTCCTTCTGACACGCCGTAAACGCATTGTAGTCCCCCGCCAGCACCCACTTTAGCGCAAGCATATTCACCAACGTCCGATTCACCTCGACATAATCCTGTCCATAGAGATATCTCGACGGGGTATTTCCATCCTTCAGCGAGCCGGGAGGAACAGGGGCGCCCGATTCAACGGTCGCGCTGGCCTTTTGCAGATGCACAAGTTCGGGTTCGAATTTGGCGCCGAACAGATCGACGGCGCTCGTGTCGTCGAGTTGGGGGAATCGGCCCTCTGCGACCGTGTGTGTCAACGTCATCGGGCGCCTGCACAAGAGTGTTAAGAGAGCTGAAAGCATAGTAGGGTAGTTGAATTACATTTGATGGAGTATTGAGGAGAGAGCTTTGTTTATAAGGCGAAAATGTCGACAGGGAAATAGAAGACCGGGAGACAGGGGTCTTGTTATTGACAAGGGAGAGAGCGGTTAACAGTTGGCGGCGGCACGGGCTGTGCAAACCACAAGGCGTTTTTGTTTACTGCGGGGCAATCACAGCCTGGAGAGCAGTTACACTGGTGTGACCATTGCAGGTGATACTGGTATGTGTGATATCTCATGTAGATAATACTTGATGCAGTCTGATTTGCTAAGCATTAGCTAAGTATAAAGTTGAACACAGTTGTTAAAGCATATCAACCACAATATATCTAAACCATCTTCGATCCAAGTTCCACCAGGCGTTAGCGAGGGTCGCTGATATGCCACATGATGTATCCCTGAACAAACGCATTCTACAGCTCCAATGCCGCATCGTTGAACTTGACCTTCTCGAGATCGTGTCTGACATTGAGTGCCAGGTTTTGCAGGCCAGGACGCAGGCAATGGTTCGTACAGTAGCACCAAGATGATGTTGTAGTTGACCTATACGAAACAGCAAAGCTACCAGGTTACCTTATCCCGTAGATTCTTTGGAAATTCTACCGCTTTACTCTTCGTCAAGGTCCATAACTCTTATTGATTGTATAACTATGGTTATAGGATCGAAAAAAACATACAGTAGTAAGGGACGAAGAACTATGACGGAAAGGAAAGCCATTAGATTATCTTCTTTATACACATAACTCTGTTGCTTTCCGTGCAATAGATGTACCCTGGAAAAGACATCTCGTCACGCCGGGTATACACTCAATTGCCTTGGCTAAAGTCGTAGGCATTGCCAAAAGCACGATTGAGATAGCGGTCTTTGGCTTGTGCCACTGTTACCCAGTCCACGGGCACTTCGAGATTGCTTTGACCGTCGATCTGAGGTTTCAAATCATCTGCCAGCTCGAGCCTCATTGGATTGCGATACCACGGAGCAAAATGGACTGTTCATTGTTAAACAATATCCCGCCTTACTTGGGACAGACTTACTCATTGCTAGCATGACTCGTACATCGCTTGTCTGGTTACCAATGCCTGCATGCCAGAGTCGCAGATCCCGAATAACTACAGAGCCTTTGGGGACAGTAGGTTGACAGGGTGGTCTGACAGCTCTCCTCTGTTCGAGCTCATCCCGTTTGATCCTCCCACTTGCGCGTTCACCATGCTGGCCCTCTTGGACATGGAGACCGCTGTTTGTATGTGTTCCCAGCCAGACCTCGGTAGATCCATTCTCTGGAGTCATGGTGATAAGGGGTACATTGATGACCAGAGCGAAGGGGTGACTGGGATGGTCAAAGTCTGCATCCGAATGGACTGGCTGTGATGTCGGTGGAGTCTCTGTTGTCGGTGGCATCGCTGTGTTTCCTGAACAAAAGGTCCATTTCGGGCGAGGGCCTAATGCGGTGGATGTGATTTGCGTTGCGATTGAGTCTGTATTGTCAGATACGATCAGAACCAGAGGAATAGAGACTAACTCATGAATATATTTTCATCGAAATGCTTTCTCATCGGCGGCGCATCCTGCTGAATGTTTCCTGGGTTGTAATTGTATGGACTATCCTGCTTTCTGCTCTGGAGAGTATACGCATCTTGCACCATCTTGCTGTTCAGCAGATCAAGGCAGTCATGGGGAATGGCATTTTCGACGACAACCAGGCCATCATGATAGAGACTGCGAATGGCCACTTCGACGTTCTGAGGGGTTAATTTCCCTTGGTTGACTTCGTCGCTGGATGGACGGATGCTAGTCGGAAAGCTGGACATTGTGCGGTTATGCATGGCCCTGATATTCGCTTTTTGTGTTCTTACTGCCTGTGTTGCGAGTCGTTGCATGCTGTATTCAGGATTGATAGAGAAGATTGTTGTATTGGCGTTGTCTGAAGCTCATGGTAGATATTTACGTCTTTATAACATTGATCAATGATTCTGCAGTCTCCATGCATGTCTCCCACGCATTTCGGCTTTCGCATTTCACTGAACCCCGCTTCAACGCTATATGATTAGGAGACTTTCCGTGGCAAAAGAGGGGAAAAAGGCATCGGCAAACCTCGCAAAACCAATTTGATCTCGCACTTCGCATTTCGCATTTTGACAACACATTTAACGACAGATAATGCCTCGTCCATTTCTGAAAGATCGTCAGTCTAGAACACCCGAAGAATCTGCACATTGCTGACACGTCCAGGCTGGTAAGCATGGAACAGATCACAGCCACACGCCGCTGACCAGCCTAGCCACGAGTGCAGACTGCGAAAAGTCAAGTGTACGCATTCAAATCACTGGGATAGGCCAGCTGCTGATTCCTGCAGGTGACGGTCGTCGCCCAGTCTGTCTGCGCTGCCAGCGAGGCTCTCGTGATTGTCGATGGAGTTCGAGCCACAGTCAGCCTTCCCGGTCAGGCTCACAGCCATCGCTGCCTGGGACACCGAGTACTCCGTTGGAGTTAACTGCGCATTGTCGCGATAGCGGATATACATCAAGTAGAGACCCGCAAAAAGCCCTCCAGGATCCCGATGTCGCCCGGATATTCCGGTATTACGTTGACCATCTCGCTGGATGGTATGATTTGAATGATAGCCGACGCCATTTCGGTGACATTGTTCCTATATGCGCACGAAAGAATTCCTTGCTGCTTAGTGCGATATTGGCTTTTTCTGCTGCCAGCCAGGGCTCATCGTCTTCATCGGGGAGATTTAAGGATCTAGCGGAATCGTATCATCTGGAAAGTGTGCAGGAATTACTATCGCTTACTTCTGACGAAGAGAGGTTTAGAACGGGAGAAACGCTAGCAGCAATATGTCTTTTACGGTCATATGAGATAATCTCTCGTGGGTATATCATTCCTTCAAGTAACAACGCTGACGGAAATTAGAAAACGTCAGCGCGCAGAACCATCTCCATGGATCATATTCCCTTCTCTCGAGCTTGTCGACAGACATAGGAACGGGTCTTCTAAGTGCCGGTTTTTGGAACTACCTCCGCGAAGACATTACCGTGGCTCTGATCGATAAACGGAGTTTGAAAATTAACCTGTCAGACAGACATATCCCACCCAGACTGGAGGGAGACGACGATCTAGCTAATTATATATCCTATCTACTCGGCAAGATAATTAATCGCTGCCTTGATGAACAGACAAAACCAGTATCGAAAGAAGAGTGGGAGTCTCTGAGAGAGGAATTGGACAGTTGGAAAGAGTCACTGCCAGCTTCCTTCGATCCCATTGAAACTACCGGGCTATATGGGGAGAGCTCCTTTCCATGTTTATGGACAATCTGTGGATGGCATGGTATGTACTACCCATACTGATAAATCATGCTAACAACACCAGCGTCGAGCCTACAATACTACCACACGGCAATGTGCATTCTATGCCTGGCTGAACCATCCCATACTCTCAATGCACTACAACACATCAACCGAATCAAAGATCTAGAAAATATACTGTCTCGTCACGCCACCCAAGTCTGCGCGTTGGCAATATCAAGCAATTCAGCTCCTGTATGGGTGAATTCATTCGGCCCGATATCTTTCTGTACGCCACAATTCTCCTATTCGATAATACCTGCTAATATCATAGGTGGACCTTGGATTCGAGATCGACAGAAGATAGCAGAGCTGACAGCAATGTTGAAGAAATGGGGAAGGAAAACCGGATGGCCGGTCGCTACTACTATCGATTCGCTTGCTAGGATTTCGAGTTATGTGCCATAACAACTCTATAAACATATAGACTCAACAACAATATATCTATTTGAACAGTTTAAACCCTCCCTTGACCTGTTTTTGGAAAACACCCGTGGGATCATAGTTAGTCGACACCTTTCTCATTCGCTCCAGACTTTCGTCGCCATAGCTTCCCAGTGGATCTTGAAATGGACCCGCATAGTTGAGATACTTGTACTCAACGTACAAACGCTCCTGTTTGAGGAGATTGTCAATGTCGCTCATCAATTGCTCCATCACTTCATTCGCCTTTCCCGAGTCACTCTCGAGAGACCAGTATTGGTTAACAAGAGCCAAGACCAGGTTTTTCTCGGGTGAAGACTCGGGATCAATACCCAAGATATTTTGTGACGATGGTTGAGGAGCAGGAACAGATTGGAAAGTCAAGACACTTGTCAGGTTGGTGATAGAGGTGAGCTCAACCGCTGATGCGTTCCACAGACTGTGGACTTTGGCGAGGATCGTTGGGGAGATGGCAAATGTGGTTGTCGCCCATTCGGCACTGTTACTGTTAGATTAACATACAGCAAGGTCGATAGACATACAACTGATTCTGGGGTTGAACAGCAGCCAGCTCTTGAGCAAAGCTACTCGTATTGGCAATGCGCATGGTACTCGACAACTGAGGCTGTACATCCGTAAAGTACTTCAGGCCAGTCGCATTCACCACCGGCTTCGTGTAGTACATATTGTTACTGCTATAAAAGGCCTTCTCCGGGCCAACATAGAGATAACTCTGCTCAATCTCCGCATACTGGTCAAAATTGGCAGGGTCTTTGAATTCAGTAAACGCCGCCAGTTGTGCTGCTTCTGCTTCCTGGGGATAATTGATCGAACCACCCCAGTACTCATCGCGCTGATAAGTCTTGAGGTCGAAGCGAGTAACGATGCCAAAATTATTCTGTCCCCCTTTGAGAGCGACGAATAAGTCTGCATTGGAAGTGGCATTGGCGTTGACGATATCCCCGTTTGCGAGAACGACTTGCATATTGGCGACATTGTCGCATGCAAAGCCTAGTTCGGGGGAGAAAGCAGAGATACCACCTAAGTGAATATAAGTATATATGAAACATATGAGAAAAAGATGATATACCTCCAGTAGTCAACCCACCAACGCCAACACCAGCAACTCGACCCCCGACAACGGTAAGGCCCTTGGGATCGAGAACGCTATAAACGTCTGTCCAAGCAGCACCCGGACCAACAGAGGTAGTAGGTCCATAGTTGGTTACTCCCTTCATAGACTGGAGATCAATTGTGACTCCATCTTTCGCATTAGAGGCCCCTGTATTTGGAGAATGACCACCGCCACGGATAGCAAATGGGGTGGATGGGTATTTGGTCAATATTTTGACGGAAAGTGACACATCTTCAGCAGAAGTCGGAGTGACAATACAGAAAGGATCAATCCGTTGGTTGAGAAAGAAGTAGGATGAAACATCGGATAGGTATTGAGGATTGCCTGGGAGGGCAACCTTTCCTGGTAGACTGTCGGATAGTTCACCACAGGGATTTTCTGTGTCACTGGCAGAAGCGGGAGTAACCCAGGAAGAGAAGATGGAGGCCACGAGGGCCAGACGAACAAAGGACATGGTATAATGCAGCATGGATGCCCTCAGTACCAGAAAGACAACATGCGTCCTTTTATACCTCGATTAATCCATCGCAGGTATAGTTGACGCACAGGGCCAGAATAACCTGCAACAGTGAAACGTGGTGATGGACGATATCTCAATCGTGGCTGTTATTTTTAGGAACCGCATTTTTACTGTTACGCAAAATCGGAGTTTCAGGTTCGCCTGCCATACCCAGTTTTGGAAATTCGTGCAATACGAAGATGTGGTCAGCAACAAACCTTGCATGCTGGCATTCTTTCCGGTCTCAGCTACAGCTCATTGGGCGGGGGGTCCGTATTGGCACGATTTACATTCGGACCAGAGTGAGATTTTAGATCCCTGCTATGTGGAGTGGAGGATTTGTCTTGGATATATTTTTAATTGCTGAAGAATAATTGCATGGCATATACGTCGACTGGATATCAAAAAAAGAAAATAGCTAAACAGGCAATACAGAATGGGAATATTAACTCGAAATATCAATAAATCAAACACTCCTTCGCTTCAGCATAATCCGCAGAGAGTTACTGGGCATCCTGAATGTCTCCCACGACCATGACCGTCTTGCCGTGCTATCCTCGAAACTCAAGTCATAGTTGGCCACGAGATACGTTATAATCAACTTCATCACCAGAGATGCATGGAACCGACCGGGACTATAGTATAACATTAGTTTCATCCATAGTTTTCCGTGAAGCACACCTACCATGCCAGTGATCCATATCCCCATATTGGGAAATGCTCTGAGACATCGCTAAACTTGCTCTTGTTGGCAAAGCGACCACCGTTGAATTGGTTTGGACTGTCGTATGTGCTCTCATCATGCAGTATATTATACGATGAAACACAAACAGTAGACCCAGAAGGAACAAAAGGCGAGCCAGTCGAAAAGGTGTAGTCCTGTAGAGCCTTTCTCCGGATAGCCACTATTCTCATCAGTATGCAAAAGATGGAATGATAGGCGAATGATAGGCTGACATACTTGTATCCAGTGGATTTATCCGGACGGTCTCTTTGATAAAGCTGTCCAGCAGAGGAAGCTTTTCAAGTCTCTCATAGTCAAGATTTTCTTCACCTTCCATTTCCTCCCTCAGAAGAGACTGCCATTCCGGACGAGCACAGAGCTCAAGCAGCACAAAACACGTCGTCATCCACGGCTGATGCGATGCTGCAAACCAGATGCCCAGAAGAGATTGAGAGAGAACCTCTGGTGTCCAGTAGTCACGAGTCGACTCCGTTAATTCGGCCATATTGTGGGCAATCGTATACTACGATTGTTAGGAGAATGAATCATATCGCTTGGATTGACAAACCTGTTTCAGATCCTCCAGTTCATCCCAGTTGTGACGATCTGGGCCCATGATATCCATCAACCTGTTTTGTATGAGGTGCATGGCGCGTCCCCGTCGCGTAATGATTGAATGAACGAGTCTGTGTCGTTAGATTAGAAATGGCAACAGGGTGTGTGCATGACTTACGGAGATAGAAATCCTGGAGTTACTTGAAAAGCAGCCATGCAAGAGACCATATCTTGCGAGTATCGGAGAAGAGCATCTGCAAATTCTGGATCGGATGCTACAACTGGTCAGATTGTGATCGTGGAGTTTGCTGATAAGCCATACCAAGCTTTTGGCCAAAGAACACAACACCCATCAATCTCGAGGCAAGGACTTTTGTCAACTGCGTTACTTGAATTGAGACAGCACCTGTATTTGTTAGTGGTGCCTATCATGGTTATGGATGGAAGTTACCTTCAGCTCCCCCTCCTTGTGCCTTGAGGAGACCATCGAGAGTACCTTCGAGTCTCCACTGCAGATAGGGATACAACCCCGTCAGATTCCCAGGGCCATTAACCTGCAACAGCCGCCCATAAAGCCTCGTCCGAGCAACCTTGTGGTCATGGTGATCTAGGTTGTTCATCGTATGTTTAAACCCGAACATCTACCTCGTTAGTACTATCCCCAGTAACATCAGATCCGGGTATACACACATCGGCATAAACAGCCCTCTGCGACAATACAACTGCCTCACTCAGTTCGCGCATATTCTCCTTACTTGGGGCAATCAAAATCGGCTTGTTCGTCGTCCATGGTTTGTAGTATTTCCCAGAGCGCTGATCATGTCAATAACTAGGCGGTTCGGTAAGGGGTCGGATGTAGACATACAAAGTCCCGTATGACAGACACGAACCGACCAAAGTATCCATCTTGCTTGCTCCAGTCTGAATTTATGATAGTCTGTGCTGATTAGAGTGAGTTCTTTATGATAGGATATGACACGAACAAGTACAAAGTAGTATACTTCAGCAGTAACATAGAGCGTGGCGGTGCCCCAGAAAAGACATGTATAGAAAGACTGAGAGTCCATTTCTCTGACAGTGTATCGATGGTGTGTACAGATTCCACGTCTATTGTAAGTTTTCCAGCTATTCACTCTATCTCTAACGCCCCTCATATATCCTCGCCCACGCAGCCTGCTCGTCCAGCATACCTATTGAAGCTGGAACGGACAGTCTGCCTTACCAGTCACCCGTAAGCAATGATATAACAGTATCCAAGAATAGCGCCGTCGGCCTATTTGACAGCTGCAGCTTCTCCCACGATCATACACTGTGGAAAAATTCCTGATTTGGGTCTATGTCCGCGCCTCCCAGGATGCCTTACATCGGGGTGCTGTTGCTGTTACACAGGAACTCCGGATTTGGAGGCCATACATGCGTGTTTCGGGGCTCATGCTGTGATATGCCTGTCTGAGACTAGAATAGAAAAGATAATATGATGTTGTTGGCAGTGTTGGGGGTTATTACACACATGCAAGGCTAGTATATGATCATTCTTCGCCCCCAAATATGTTGCTTTCCGATAGTCTCAGCCATGGGCGTTGAGAAACATTATTCTACGCCGATCCGTAGATCCTGGCGATGTTCGCTGATCGAATAAACTGGATTATCGTGCGCTTGGTGACTAGATTGCTGTGGCTGGAAGTGAGGGGTAAACTTTGTCGCAGCATTATGGCCAACACGTTGCATTCCACTTTGTGATGTAATTACGCTAAGGTCTGTCATAGTGGTGGAATTCATTACTTCTAATATACTTTATTACTCATGAGCGCTAGACAATCCTTGGGCATCACCGGATCAACAATCTAGGATCTCGGAAAACAGGTGCTGATAGCCCTAAATAAAAAAGAACGACAAATGACACTATTGGCTGAACAGGTGCTCGCTAGTAACTAGACAAAGAAACAATCCAGGCCCTCCAGGGTAACCAAATCACAAGCGCTGCTTCGCCAAGACATCTAGGCCGGTCCCTTTGATGACTCCGCTGTCCTATACAACTGTCAGCTAATCCAGTTTACAGGGGTAGAGATGGTGTTGATCAAGGCTTACCATCATAGAATCGGGGAGATACGTAGAGCCGAACTTGACGCTCCCGGCGTTGTTGCCGTACCAAAACTTGCCTGTATGTCCTCCAACGATTTCATGGACAACTTTTGTAGCGTACTCCATCAACTCCATGCGCTTGACGCCGTCTTCGCCCCGTGTGCGCTTGTGGATGGTATCTTCGATCGGCTTGTATAGAGAGTCCTCGGGCAGTTTCCAGTCCTGGAAGTATGTTTGGCCGTTTGTTTTGACAGCTCCGGTAACTACTGACAGAACGTTGACGTGGAATGGGGCCATTTCAAGACGGAGGGTTTCCGCGATGATCTCGATGGAGCGTTTAGAAGCGCCGTACACACCTACAACAGATTATGGTCAGCCTTTCTCCCCCTCTCCACGAAGCGCGCAAAAAGAGAAGTAGCCACGGTAACATACCCATGTAAGGAACATTTACATAGCCAGAGATAGAAGTGGTGAACACGATCGTTCCCTTGGCCTTGATAAGAAGAGGGGCAAACGCTTTTGTGATAGCGACCGGCCCCCAGACATTCGTCTCGTAGATCTTCTTTGCAGCATCGATGTCCTCATCCAGAATGGGCATGAAGTGGTTTCGGCCGGCATTGTTGATAAGATACGTCAAGTTCCCGTCTGTTTCCCTGCTCACGGTTTCCACGGCGGCGCTGATATGGGCGGAGTCGGTCACATCGAGCGTTAAGAGAGTGAGGTTCGACAGGTCCTTGAGATTCTGCATCTTCTCTGGGTTTCGAGCGGTCGCAAACACACGATATCCAGCCTGCTGGAGAACAATAGCGAGAGCAGAGCCGATACCGCCATCGCTGCAGCCGGTGATGAGAACGGACTTGTTGGAAGTCATGGTGTTGGTTCTGGAAGGACGACGTCGACACTTCTTGGGTATTCTGACCATGGAGGAGAGAGAGGACGACGATGAGAAGGAAGAGACGTCTGCCTGCTTTGTTTACGCTCGCCTGGATTTCAATCCTTCCTTCCATTCACCAGCATCTGGGTGACTAAGCCGTATTTTATTGTCCAGGTGTTATGTAATTACGCTACAGAATGCGGAGATGGCGGGGGCTTGCCGCGTCTTGTGTAACCATGTGTATCGGAATTACATCCACGGCCCTAAGTCTTTGTCCACGATGCTTCAATCCCTTCACGCGGCTATAAAAATAGGATGGTTATGAGGCTGGTATATTTTCAAGACTACCAGTGCCGTCAGACGCAATGTAACACGACGACTAGGTCTATCAAGCATTAAGGCTGACTATCTTATTCGCAGCGTTGATCATAACCAACTTGACAAGATACCACAGCAGCACAATCGACCAGAACACCAGGTGACTCACTCGACATACTCAATCAGGAAAGGTTGTGTATGCATACTGAGGGGTACACGGCCAACGGCATATCTAGCCCGTGAGACATACATACAACATGGCCAATCGGAGTCGACACAGCAAGGGATGCTTGATCACCTACACAGCCTCCAGCTACCTAAGAATAAAGACAAGGTTGATCGACGCTCTAGCGTTAGCTTTGAGGGTGGGTAGCCTTGTTTCTTTGTTCTCGTGGAACGTGGGGTCTGTTTGATAGCAGGATACCCGACGTGTTTTGCAAATTTGTTCGAAACTTGTGTATTTTAAATCCCTTGCACTGTTCACGAGCTCATCTGACGTGAGACTCGAGGTGATACCCCTCGTTAGTTTGCTTTCCCTGGCGTCGGGATTGATTTACTGAGACCGTTCAGAATGGATATTGCGGGCTTGAAGAAGTTTGCCGCTATTGTTTCTATAGTGTTACGGAAGTTTAAACGAGGCTAAATTCAAATATATAGAATCTTCATGTTGTGTCCACCATGTCCAGCTTTCCAGCTGATCATACTGCACTCCTGGCTGTAGGCGTAACTTCCCTCGAAAACTCGACATTCTGGCTGATACCATATTTCAAATGAATCCCATCATCGTCGTCCCCGTCGGGTGTTCGTCCTCCACGAATAAATGTCCTGATAGACTTAACATGGCTGAGCTCATGCTCATTCTTATTGACATCCCTCATGTTGGCGTAGTTATTCTTCTTCAAAGCCCCTTCCGACCAGCCACTGCCACCTGAGCCTCTGGAGTTGTTACTGCCTTTCCAGCCCCCGGAATGCAAACTCTGGAAGGGGCGAAGTATGACAGAGCTAACCTTGCTCCATTGTAGGTTGCTGTGCTTGAAGAGGTGCGTAAGGGGAGGCATGCAGCTGGCTGAGATTCCAACACACATCTCCACGAGGGCCATCAGGAGAACGGGAAGGGTGTAGTAGGTATAGTCGTCTTGGTGGTGATCCAGATGGTCTTTGAAGTAGATACTCAACGACGAGGCAACGCAAGCACTATCATGGTTAGGGGCTTATACTCCAGGAAGACGCTCACTTACGCTAGACCAGTAGCGAAGACGGCCAAAACACCAAACTTTTTGTTCATCGTCATGTTCAAAGGCCAAATGCAGGCGACTGGTAGAATGAAGATATATATGTCCAAAACAAGACTCCCAGCAGCAATGGGAATGGTCGTATTCAGAGACCGCCGATAGCGGTTGGACGAAAAGCTATCCTGCCAGCTTTGCCCTGGTGCAGGGGCGGTAAAGTAGAGTGTTGCCGCAATGACAGAGATATAGAATCCCCAGTTTATGAACAGGCCAAAGTATACAGCGTATCGTAGCCAGTTGAATGGTTTGAACAGTTGAAGATACATGAGGAAGAAGGAGGTTTTGGCAAATGCCCAAACGATTGCAGTCACCCAGTTGGAAAAGAACGCAGTCTTGCCAATAATCAGCGACGGTCGTTGATTTTTTTCGCGGAGACTCACGATGATAAATTTTTTGCTCATCATATGCGCTATCGAAAGATCCCACATATGGGTCCCGAATTTGGCTTTCTTGACGGCTATACGAGTTTAGCTCCGATCCTGTATAGAACGGATGAAGCCTACCAAACATGCAGATGACAAAATATGCAACGGTTCCAAGCTATCGTCATTAGTGTGAAGCTCGGTATGATGGCTCTCTGTACTCACGACTGCAACCAAAGTCGTCCCTGCATTATGTCAGTAATGCCTTTGTGGCAGAGAAGGTGACATACAATCATCTGGACTCGGTTTTCGTCTCATGAAGAACTTGACATAGAATCTCAGACTGGCGATCACCAGCATGATTCCTAACATGACACTCCCGACAATCACCAAGACATTGCCATCTGATGACGGATTTGCAAGATTCGGGGTGATTCCTGGGGGTGGAGGCCTTACTGGCGTGTTTGCCAGTTGCTCTGGGGTCATGTTTGCCAGCTCTGAGGAATCCATATTTGCGGATAGAACCGATGTATACAATGCTGAGCGAAGGATAACTCGAGGATCGCTTCAGCTAGAGATAAACTCCAGCTGCGAGGCCAAACGGTCAGCTCGTATTATACCCCACCAACCAAGGTTACGTCTATGCAAGCGTTGCCTCGGTGCCCTTGATTCAAGGGGCTCTTATGCATGTAATCCGTGGACAGACCGGGGTTTCGAGGAGGGTTGGACAGACAGTCCGACATTGAATCCTGGCTGGTAGTCTTAAAATAAAGGCGATGCAATACTCTCATCGCTTATTGATCCTTATGGAGTAACAAGGAAAGTCTGCGCGGTGCAGTCATCTAGCCCTCGACGAAAGAGGCAGTTGGCATGCCTGAAGTGCAGAACAATCACATTCTTTGGGGCTGAAAATGTTCAATGAAACCCCGCAAGGCTTATCGTCTATTTATGGCGGCTGATTGATAATTGGTGAGAATAGACTCTTTCCTGTCTGTCCGGCACCTCCTGGCGTGTTTGTGTAACGATGCAGAGGCTGACCAGGGTCCTTCCAGTAATACCATTCCTGTAAATTTGCATTTTCGCGCATTCAAAAATTCCGCCTGTACGTTTTTAGCAGCTGCATGTTTCCGCCTCGCCATTCACTGCGAGCCTCTCCCGGGATTTCCTTTGCAATTCTGCCGAGCTCTACGCCTTCTCGATCAGTGACATTTCCTCTTATATTTTCCTGCCCCTCATGGTCGCCTCTACCTGACACTCTTCCTACCATTATCCACGATGACTATCATCGCTAACATAGTGTTATTTGGCGATGATATCCTCAGCTTCCATCCAGCGCTCAAGTTTGCTTTGCTTGGAGTAGCTTCTTTGTTGTCTTGGAGGATTTGGAGATTCACGATATCTCCGATTCTTCACCCTGATGATCCAAAGGAGCTTCCCTACTGGATTCCTTGTAAGGTCTCTCTTGAAAGTCACATTCGATAAAGATACTAACATTGATTCCGTTGCAGTCTTTGGTACTTTGCGACTCCTCCTCGTTCCATACTCCAGATGCTAACTGTCCAGGACATGCGGCGGGCTTCTTCAAAGACTACAATGCGCTGGTGGAGTGCGGCAGGTAGCTTTCTCCAAACTCCCGTCGAGGACAGAAACATCTGACAAGTCTAGGAAATATTGCGGATATACCAACGAACCGTTCGCTGTTACCATCGCCGGACAGACCATGTACATCATCACCGCACCCCGCGATCTGACCGGAGTTTACAAAAACACCGCGACAATCTCAATCGATTCTGTCAGCAAAGGCATGTACAGGTGGATGGGCGTTTCCGAGGAAAGCGCCGATAACATGTTTGTTGCAAACCCTCTCTCAAAATACAATACGTCGAGTGGTGCACGTCCGCTTAACGCGACAGATATCGTCATCGAATTGCACCGTCAACAGGGACAGCCAGGAGGACAGCTCGAGCCTCTCTTCGAGAAGAGAATCATACCAGGAATTCACAAGAATTTGAATTTGGACAGCCATCCTGCCGTGCTGGCCAAGTCGAAGGAATGGATGACTGTTTCGCTCTTCGAGTGGTGCAACCACGTCTTCATCCGCGGCACAACAGAGGCGTATTTTGGGGATATCATATGGGAGATCAAGCCCGACTTGACCCGGTGGTGTCTGGCATGGGAGCGCACAAATTGGAAGTACATGTTTCAGCTCCCTGCCTTCTTAAGTCAGGACATGCTGGAAGCCAAACGTGAGCTCATCGATACGTTTTTCAAGTTTGCTCAGCTTCCAAAGGAGCAGAGATTACAACAGAGCTTTTTTGTCGAGGAGTTAGAGCAATTGCTTCGTGATACCAAGTTGAGCGAAAAAGAAGTGGCAGGAATGATAGCGCTTCACTACTGGGTGTATGTCTGTCCTTTTCTCAGGTTTCGATTGAAGATGATCTAAATAATACTTTGATCTCAACAGGGTCTTTGCCAACGTTTACAAAGTTGCGTTCTGGATCGTTGCACATTTAGTCCAGGACCCGGCGCTTCTCGAATCCATCCGTTCCGAGATACTACCATCTGTCAATGGAGACAACGTCGATGAGGAGTACCTAGCAGAGAAATGTCCCAAGTTAGACTCTCTCTGGAGTGAAGTCCTTCGAATGACTCTTGGGAGCGCGCTGGTACGTGACATCATCAGTCCTACTATCGTTGCGGGAAAAACTCTCCACAAGGGAAATAAACTTATGGTAAGCATGTCATCATATACTTGATGGAACCTACTTCTAACACTGATCCAAGGTTCCTTACCGCCACCTGCATGTCAATACCGATGTCTGGGGTCCCACTCCAACGGTAATCCAGCCCGAGCGCTTTCTGCACGACAAGACCCTCAAAAGCAATGCGAGTTACAGGCCATGGGGAGGTGGAAATACACTGTGCCCGGGACGGTTTTTCTCACGGAGATATGTCTTCATGTTCATTGCATTGCTGCTGAGTCGGTATGACGTCCGTTTGGAGAAGTATGTGGATGCGAAAGGTTCTCCATTGGCTTTTCCAAGGGCAAACTTCACGAAGCCGTCACCTGGAGCAGTTGATGTTCAAGAAGGGGATGATGCTATTCTTTCTCTGAGGAGAAGGTGATTTCTTGTAGAATAAATCTCTCCGTCATTCTTCCTGGCGAAAGAGGCGTTATCCATAGATAGCACATGTGTTATAGCCTTTAATCGAATCCCGATCTCTATCCCAGGTGACGTTTTCGTAGATGATGTCATGTCACGCTAAGATAAGCTCCCACTCGTCAATCGCCAATCCTGCATCTCCCTTTGATCAACAGAATATCCCACACAACCATCACAATGGCTTCTGAAACATCGCGAATTGACCTCTTCGGAGGCAGCAAGTGAGTATCTTCCTTCCACTGACCTTCCTTCCCAACTGATAAACTCACCAGAGCATGGTCACCCCTTGACTGGACCTCCTCCGACGACCGCGTCCGCGGCGGATCCTCCCATTCCACCCTCTCCTGCTCTCCCTCCTACCCGATCGCCAGATTCCACGGCAACCTCGATATTACAACCCTGGGTGGCGCAGGATTCGCTTCTCAGCGGACAAGGGGCACGGACAGGACATGGGATCTCTCCGGGTACGATGGCCTCGAATTGGACGTTGACCGGGCGGACGGAAAAGTCTACACCATCACGCTGAAGGACGAAATTCTGCCCAAGCGACCGGATGGAAGGGAACAAAGCACGTTAAGCTGGGAATATGACTTCCTAGCGGAAAAGAAAGAGCGGATTTCTATCAAATGGGCCGATCTAAAGGCTACGTATCGGGGCAAGGAGAAGAAGGTTACGACGCCATTGAAATTGACGAATATAAAGAGGGTTAGCATTATGATGAGAAGGTACATTCTGTTTCCTTGCAGTTGACTGCACTTTTTACTAACAGTCATAGTTTCTTTGGATCACAGGAGGGAGATTTCTCCCTGGAGATTGCTTCGATTTCGGCATTCCGAACAGAGTCTTATCGAGATGATCCCACCGAAGAACGAATGTCTTTCGAAACCATTAATGAAAAGGGCGTGGATACATTCGAGAACAATAAAAACGGAGGCTTGATGAGATCATGTTTTGGATGCTGTTTCTAAAAAGTCACACTTCCCAAATGCAAAAGTTCTATGCTTTCTCGGCCGGTATCAACTTGACAAACTGCAAACACCCCTCCTCAGAAGCCTCGTAAGGCCCATGCACCATCCCCGGTTCTCTCCAAGCATAAGCCCCAACACTCCAAGCTTCGCCCAGCGATAAATCCTTCAGTCCTCCCTGCATGAAACACACTTCCTCAAAGTAGGTGTGCGTAATTGGTTCTGTCTGCGTCGACTTGGTTCCCGGATCGTACCATTGTAGAACAGATTTGTTGTCTGAATTGGGGTCGCCGTTGAGGAGAAGTTCCCAGATGCCAGGGCCGATCGAGTACCACGGCTTTGCGGTCGGGGAGTCGGCGGGGGTCCCGATTGCGGGGTGAGGAGGGGGATGAGTGAATTCTTTTTGAATAAAGGCCATTGCCGTTTCTATAGATATGAGGTTTTTTTATTTTTTCTATTGGGATGTGGGGGCGTTGGTTATTCAATTGAAGCTGGAGTGTTGATTCGAATTTGGGGTAAAAGTTCGATGGGAGATACCGCTATACCTTAATATATATCCTACCTCATCAACATGATTACAAATCCCACACGCAGTCAAAGTTTATGTCTCGTATTTAGCAATCGGAGATTGAATTAGATCCAAATAGAATAGATCTATGCTGATTGAGATAAGAAACATGCATATCGTATCGGGGTGGAGTTGCTTATAAAAGAATGCCACCTGGGACGGGATAGTATATGCAATGGTTGACAGACACATTTCAAACAAACACAAACCCGTTGAAGCGACGAGATCCAGTAAACAAAAGCATCTCCAGCGCAATATTACCGCGTCACTCTCGGAACAGGAGCATAACCACGGCAAATCGTATGGAGTTTATAAATACTACCAGGAACTTCCGACACATGCAACTCGTCGATTGGTATGCCCCAGACAGAGTAGATACTCCTATCAGGACGATACCCCAGTCCGCTCGACTACTCGACCATGATGGAATCTACACTGTCGACCTTTTCAACATCCAGATTGAATTGTTTGTGATTGGGGTTGTCGGCAGAGGGAGTAATGCTGAAGAGACGACCACCTAACACCGGGAATCAGCGAGAGGTCGTTGGCAAACAGAGGGAGGATCTAACCGGATGGAAGGAGAGGCGTTGTTTCCACTATGAAGATTTCTAACCTCGGCCAGTGAGGAGCTTTTGATTGCTGCGATGGCCAGCATATCTCATTGCTGACGCGGGAGTTCTTGAGGCGAAGCTCTCGAACTTGCATAGAGAGCATGCCGAGGTTGGGGAGTAGTGAATCGATGCCAGATGGAGGCAATAAAATGGGTGTACTGGAAGGCGACTTTGGAGAGCCACATTCCATATTGAGTGTTTCCCATGTCGATGGCATTTGGGCAACAAGATTTGAAATGGCTATGGATGAAGATATCAGCTTCATACACTATTCATATGAATTCAAAATGGCCCAAATGGCCCTTACCATCGCGTTGTTCACAAACAAGAACCAATGAATAATTTGGAACAGGATGAGCCAGACATAAAGTGGAATGTTTGACACAAGGGCAGGACGCAAGAATCTCAGGCCGCTTTGCTGGAAAAGAATGAATGCATTGATGTCTTGTCTGTTCCCTCGAAGTGGACAGTGTTGACAGGGAACCTGAGCAAGGCTTGAGCCAGACGGAAAATCAAGGGACTGGGGGATCATGACCGCCTCGTTTGGCGGTTCGAAAGGTGTAGGACGGGGTGTACGCTGTCCCTTTCCATATGTCGATATTAAGGGAACCACGGATATATAAAGACCTTCCCAGCCTTTTCCATGTAAAGGGTGCACCGTGCAAGCCACTCACGATGTTCAAAGCTGACCCTGTCATTGTAATCGACGGTTCTATATAGATAGGCTGTACTGTATGCCCCGGGGCTGGCAGATATGAAAGTGTTACGCATCTTATCACTGTGAGGAACTCTTCAACAAACACAGGAAACATAAGAGACCAGGCTATGGTGGCTTTCCTGTCCAAATCTCTTTTTGAGATGGCCAAGATGGACCCAAGTCGACACCGATAATCGCTGATGATCATTGGCGATATAGAAAGTATCCTTAGCTGCACACTGCTAGCTGTAATGTCATGAAAGGGTCAGAGAATAGTCGTATGTCCTGGTATAGAGAAACAGACCAATCTGACATTAATCATCTTATCTCAAAAGATAGCCTATAGACTACTTTGCAGCTTGGCTATCTAGAATCGTGTAATATGGATGGATAGACCAAGAGAGCCAGGTGAACAGAGAATAAGTCCTTCAATAAGTATATATTACTCATGTCTCCGCTGCTGGTGTTTTCTTCTGAATCTGAGTATTGTTCCTTTGGTCGCAGTATGTGGAAAAATGTGTACCCAGACAGCAATAGAGGGAAACGGCCATGGATTCCATTGCTACTGTTTGGCAATCCTTGCAGATGATATCATCCATCATGAGATAGCGAGAGGAGCCACGTCTCGTAGCGTTACACGGCATCACGATAGGAATGTTAGACCGCTTACGAGTACTGATGAGCTTATTTGAGACAATAGTGATCGATAGAATTATGTACATACCAACTTTATTGCTGCAGGGGTAACTTTATATGTGTAACTTCCTCCAGATTGGTAGTAATTACTAGGAAGCACCATGCATTGTCTACACAATTTAGAAATCTAATCTCTATTTTTGTAACTGGCAGCAGACCCATAGTGACACAGTAGCAAGGTGTCAGATTGTCATTGCAACTCCCTGGATGTCATGATATTAATTCAAATAAACTCTGATGACGTTCAACTGGATTATTTAAAGACGCACGACCGCCGGTTGTGAATAGAATATCTCATAAATATCATTCTTCATTCCGTTCAGTGCAGACGAAATGTGGGAATTCTTCTCTGGAAAGAATGTTTTTATCACCGGTGGCTCAGGATTCGTGGGAACTGCACTTGTATACCGTCTCGCCTGCCATTCGCCGGTGGCTCGCATCTACCTGATATGTCGAGGAGGATGGGGGTAGGTAATATCCATGTGCTTCCAGCTTTCATATTAACGGTAACCAGTCGACTAGAGCAGAAATGGGGCTCCTCTCTTCCACTGGCAGCCTATGATGCTCTTCGCAAGGCACCGCATATTACTGTCCTTGAGGGCGACATACTCAAACCCAACATGGGCATGACAGATGATGTGGTCAAGATGCTTCAAGATCAGGTCAATATCGTGATCCATTCAGCCTCCTCCATTAATCTGGGTCGACCTCTGAGCTACATCGCTGACGCCGTTGTCGGCGGCAGTCAAAATGTCGCCGGTTTTGCGCTGGGATGCGCGAATCTGCACCGCTTTGTGTTCGTGTCAACGGCCTACGTTAATCTCTTTTTATACAATGAAAGTGACCTCCACGAGGTCAGGGTGGACGAGGAGATATATGGACTGCAAGCCGACAAGGCCCGCAGTCTTGAGGATGAGGTCCAGGAGGTTATGAAGACAGGTACGAGTGCCGAATATGAATCCCACAAATTCGGCTGGGCGTATGCGTATGCGAAGCACCTCACGGAACGTATTCTCATGGATCGTTTCGACAAGACCAGCGCATTACACAAGATCCTTATTGTCCGGCCGTCCATGATCGCCCCAGCCCAGTCCTTCCCTTGCCCTCACTTCCAGCACGCAAGATCTTGCCCGCGTACCATGCTGGCTGCTTCGATTCTTATCATACCATTTACCAAGTTTCGTGTCCCAACCAGACTCAAGTTCCCACAGAAAGATGGAAATGGTGACGCAGTCCCCGTCGACGTGGTCGTTGACCGTCTCCTCGCCCATCTGGCCAAGGGAAGCAGCGGTCCCATCCACGCCGTGAGTGGAAAGAACAGCCGGACAATCTCGCAGGAGTACTGGGACGCAGCTTTGAAACTGCGGCGGATTCCCTGGGACGTAAAAATCCGCTGGATAGATTTGGACTGGGACTCTCCCAAGCTGAATACCGTCGAGCGCGTCTATATCGTAATGGGAATTTCCTTGGACTTTGCACAGGGAAAAACGGAACAGCTCTGGGAGGACTTGACGGAGGTTGAGCGGCGGGGCTTGCAGCTGTTTATGGCGCACACTGGTGGTCCATGCGATTTGACTGGCGACGCTGAAGTCATCCAAGATGCAGCAAGGCAACTGCTGAAGAGAGGTCACCGAGCTCGCATTATCAAGTGGTTGTTTTATCGGTAGTGCAGCGGTTTCTGTTAGAGTTAAATACGCGGTTATAATGTTACAGTCTCAGCTTACATTTCAGAAACAAAGTAGGGGTTTATTGTATAAGGCGTAATGTAGAGAACCCTACAAGAAATGAAAGCTGTGCTACAGTATATTCGTATGGCGTAAGTAGAACCTCGTCTATAGGTTTCAAACCATGGCATTGATACTGTATGCATATTCCCGGTTCAATATCATTAGCCAAGCAAATATGAGACAACCATCCAAATCATGTTACTATACAGCTGCGAGGGTATTCAGCAGGGATGACCAAGACGTAACACGACAAGAATCTGAGACGGCCATATAGCATGTATCCTTAACCATCGAGGGTAAGAACAATAGCTGAAGAATCAGGAATATATACGCGCAACATTCCATCTGTGATAGCTGCATACTCCTGCTGCGGATCTACAACAACTGAGTGGCCCCGTGATGCAGTATAGTCATACGAAACACCGCCGAATGTAATGTTCGTACGAGAGTCGCTTCCTGGTGCGAGGAGTCTATCCGCCTTTGCTCGGTAGAAGTGATTGGGGATTTTGACGGTGTATTCCTTGGTAGGGCGATTGGTGGCATTGGCAAACGACTCTTGCATGTTGAGGATGGCGATGCGAGAGAGGGAATTGTCGTCGTATATAGCGTATGCGGATTGTGTATCTTCTGCCAAAGGGATATTGGCAATGCGTGTATTACTAGAGCTCCCAAGTGCATAAGATGCCATGATATGTCCATAATAAGGAGGCCGAGTCGTAGGCAGAGTCCCGTTACTGTCAATCGGTTGCCACGATGCGTATCGATAATCCAACCCTTGATGGAAGTGAATCCTTTTTATGCCCTACTGAATTAGTAAAATAATAGTAAAACAGGACAGGTGACGTACATTTGCCCCAGCCCAGAGTGTATAATCAACCAACCAAAGGGCATCACCGAAAACATCCGTCTTGTTGATTCGTCCTTGCCGTGCGATGCTGTTCGTTTCGCTAAGAATGTACGGGAGGCCTAGGTCGGATAGGTTTCTGGCGAGTTCTATATGAGGACCTAGGGAGCCGACAATACTGGAGTGGTTCATGAGGAGTTCTTCCTGATTAGTCGATTTATACTTGATGATGGTGGAGTACCAACCCTGTAGATCTTCACTGTCGACACCGAAGCGCTTTTTTGAGTCGGGGTCCATATAGCTGATACATGTCAGTATCGTATACCTCTGAGTGAATGGAACATACTTGTGCACTCCAATTTCACTGACAAGCCCATTATCTCCCAGTCCCAGCTGAAAAGCATCCGCTGGATTCCATGGGGCCCGCCCTGTAAGATTAGTCCAGATGAAACTAGGGGCGATAAAATCATTCGTGACATCAGGGCAATTCTCCTTAATAGACTGTGCAATAACTGTCGACTTCCAATTCCATTCTTTGACATAGTCCGCCATAGTCCAGTTTGGGGGACGGTAGTAATTGGGCCATCCAGGTGCAAAGTCGATTTCATTTCCTAGCTCGGAGAGGAATAGATTCTGGCCGATCGATTTACAGGTTGCTGATGATACAGACTGAAGCTGTTCAGTAGCGTTAGAACCGTTATAGTTGAAGTTGAAGCCATGGATGAAGTGGATGCCCTCCCATGTTTGGTATGACTCGAAAAAGGCCGGTCCGTATGTCCCACGCGATGGTTGGTCGGCGCCTGGTTCGTCAAAATAAAGCTTGATCGCTTCATCCTGGCCTCGATCAAACAATGATTTGTCCCTAATGTTCCAACATTAATATCAGTCACATCTACGGTATGGAGTGTTCATACTGCGTCGATCCTCCCACTCTGACCTTGGGCCAGACTCCCGTAAGTTCCTTCAAGTTGGATAAAAGACTATATGAGAAGTCATTTGGGCGGGAAATATTTCCAGCATAATCAGGAAATGATGAAAGCTCGATTGAAAACGACGAGAGATCTTTGGGAATAGGATCGCTGGCAAAGCTAGGCGGGGAATCGGGGATGGAGATGAGGCCAAGGGTTGTTGGAATAAGAAGTGCTATGGCAATTTGGACTTTCATAATGAACGGAATGTGTAGTTATTCTTTGCCAAACAAAGTGATGGAATCTCACTGCCCTTTATAATAGGTAGGTACCCTGGACCCGAGAGGTCTGAGGACTCTTGGCCACAGTATCGCTCGAATAGGCCAGGATGAGGGGATTTCGGACATCCCGATACAATCAGGACCCTATGGACTATTGGATAATAGAATCAATCAGCGGTATATGTGATGTCAACGGACACAATCCCTGATATCTTCCATGAGACAGCGGAACCACCCCGCAACTCCACATCCCAGCTTCCCACACCCCGTATTCCATCTCCACATTTCCATACATCGGCAAACTGGTCCACTCTGCTCTGCCGATGCCTCTTGCCGATGGGGTAGATCGTGAATATTCCTCGATATAACAAACCTTCGCAGCTCGGGTCTCTCGAGTGGCCTTCTTTTGTCTTTGGCAGTATAGATAGCCGGATTCAAAGGCCGATGGCTTGGCTATCATGCACATTGATGTTGATTGGGGCATGAGATTGAAGTTAAGACTGCCGATTGGAGAGCATTGGTCCCTTAGCTAGGATGATCATGGGAATTACTGTGATTTACAAAGCTGATCATTTTCGATTGTTCACAGCGGCCTTTGGTATCAGTTACCGATGATTGAATGGGAGGGTGTGATGCCGTCGGATCCGGACAGGATGAGGGTACATAGGGACTGAGTAACGATGACAAATTGCCTCAAACGCTTATCTCCTTCCCAGGGGAAGAGGCGGAAAGCCTGGGGTAATGGCGGGAAACATACGAACTGCGAGAGATGCTGTCCGGCTAGGTGAGAATCTATATATTGGGGTACATCTTTTGCATTCGTTTTTTGGCAAGAGCTCCATATAAACAGCCATTCCTACTTTAACCGTCCAATATGAAGCCAATTTAAAAAACTCCCGAGTGTACGTGCTCACCTCGGTGGCATATATGGGATCTCTCCTATTTGGTATGTCCTTTACCCCCATTCACATATAATCACATAATCTAACAAGGTCAGGCTATGACACCGGCATCATGAACAACGTCCTCGCCTTAGACAGCTTCAAAAAAGACTTCAATCTACCAGTCTCAACCACCGGCTTTGCAGATAGCAAAAATGCAGAAGTCTCCTCGAATGTCGTATCCCTCTTGACAGCAGGCTGCTTCTTCGGAGCCATTGCAGCCGCATACGCCAATGAACGATTTGGCCGTCGATACTCCCTCATGTTCTTATCCATCATCTTTCTGATCGGAGCTGCTATCCAAACAGCCGGGAAGGGTGCAATCGCCTACATGTATGCTGGACGGGTGATAGCCGGATTAGGTATTTGGGGGATGTCATCCATTACACCGGTCTATGTGGCGGAGAACTGTCCTGCGAAAATTCGAGGGAGAATACCTGGACTATTCCAGGAGTTCTTAGTGATTGGCGTTACGGTTGCTCATTGGCTTTGCTATGGGGTGTCGATGCATATTGAGCCTTCGACAAGGCAATGGCGGATTCCGATGGCTATTCAGCTTGTTCCGAGTGGTATTATGCTTACCGGGCTATTTTTTCTCACAGAATCCCCTCGTTGTTGATGAAACAGAACAAATATACAGAAGCTTCAGTGGCATTGGCGTACATGCGCTATGAAGACATTAACTATCTAGATGTACAGAAAGAGCTCGCTGAAATCCAAGCATCGATCGACGAAGAACTCACTGCAACACAAGGAACAACCGGGAAAGAAGCCTTCCTCCCAGGTAACAGAAAGCGCTTCTTGAATGCCCTCATAATCATGTTCTGGCAACATTTTTCGGCACAAACAGCATCGGATATTCCGCACCGCAACTGTTTCAAACGATTGAAGTAACCTCCACAGACACAAGCCTCTTCACAACAGGTATTTACGGCGTCGTTAAAGTAATCGCAACAGGACCTTTCCTTTTGGTTGGCATCGACAGAATCGGCCGTCGCTGGTCCATAATCATCGGTGGCCTCTGGATGAGCGCGATGATGTTCATCATCGGCGCAGTCCTGGTAGAAAAACCGCCTCTCAACACCGGCAGTGTCCCTCCAGAATCCATCGCAATGGTCGTCATGATATACCTCTATGTGATCGGGTACTCCGCTTCCTTTGGGCCGATCCCATGGGTGTATATCTCCGAGATCTTCCCAACGCGACTCCGCGCGTATGGAGTCGGCATGGGCTCGGCTGCACAAAGGTTATTTAATTTCGTGGTTACGCGCTTCACGCCAGCCGCGATTATCAACATTGGATGGAGGACGTTTATTATGTTTGGTGTTTTTTGCTTTGCGATGGCGGTTTGGGTTTTTGTGTTTGTGAAAAAGAGGAAAGGGAGGGCGCTGGAGGATATGGATGTGCTATTCGAGGGGAAGAAGAGTGCGGAGGTTGAGAAAGGTACAGATGATCATAATGCCAATCAGGATGTATTACAGTAGAAACTGGGAATAACAATAAATCTATTTTTGAGCCTTATTTTCCCCCTTCGTATACGACCTGATGAAAAACTGCACAAAAAGCAATAATAGAGGCAAGACGTACGCCGTTGTCAACACAACAGTCAGCGCCTCACCACTGTCACTCAAGCAGGGAGTTGCAGCAGTAGCCACCATTCGGCTGACACTGTCAGACCCTCCGGTTGGTGGGGAAGAATTCTCCATGCGCGTGTAAGTCCCTGATTCCCAGCTATTGGTGTGCTCGACAGGCTGTGCTGTAATATCCAACGGGACGTGATACTTTACGAAGAGATAGCTATAGCCCCACACAAATCCCATCAAGAACTGCGCGATTTGGAGGGTCGTCAGAGATCGTTTGATACCCATGGGAACAGAAACACCGAGCGACTGAATGGCAAAATATGAGTACTAAAGGGACGTAATAGTTAGTCACAACACGTCATGGAAGTATTTTTATAGCAATAAAAAGTAGAAAAGTACGTACCATCAAAGTATGAACCGCAGAATTCAGTACAATCCCAACCAAAGATGCCGGGGATTTATATTTTATCGTTGCCCATCCGCAGATGATCACACCGGCATGATGATACGTTTGCAACGTGGAGCTCTTCTTCCCTCGTGCGAGAATGATCATCGTGTCCAAGACTTCGTAGAATTTGGAAATATAGAAGATCCAGCCAATGTAGGCGGTTCCTTCTTCCCAGAGCTTTTTTGCATTTGCTACAATCCACCAGAAAGAAATGTCAGTTGTTACATCCTGAGTACTTCTCTGATCGGGTTTTAGGGATTAACTGACTTTGAGATACACTCGAGTCAGTTTCGCACAGCATTTCCGCCACATGCGCATAGTAATTGGGCTCTTCCACAGGCCAACAACTTTTCAGCGCTTGAATGGTGCCAAACAAGGTCCATGCCGAGAATAGGGCCAGACTGGAATTGTGCAGTATCACCACAGTTCTAAATGTAGACGTCTTACTGAAGGCCCACGGTTTATACCGTCGACTGGCATTGAGCTGGTTTAGGAAAAGAACGGCGGTAACATATATCGCAATGAACGTAAGGGTGGATTTGAGGTCGAGGGAGGCCTGAAAAAGATGTGGGTTTATCGTAAATGGCCGAAATATTGATCTGGTCGATATATTCAGATATGCAGGAATGGGTGTCTTGTGTTGGCTGGGAGGGAACCGGAAGAGTTCCCGCGGTGGGAGGCCGAATTGGATACTGGGGACTTTGAAGAAGTCCATGATGTGAAACAATAGTGGAAAACCAGTAAGTCCGGATGGATGATATATTAAATGGAGGGCGGACTGCCGTGGTATTCTGATTCTTGGATGGGGAGTTGCAGTAGGATCGTGTGGTAGTATGCTTTGGTAGTAAATGTACAATGAGTGGAGATCCATAAATACATAATGGTATCCACCTGTCAATGACCTATATTCCAATCACACGTAGAGATTTTGAAAATTAAAATTAGAAAACTATGTCATAGACGACGCCTAGATCAATTACAATTCCAAGAAAAATCGTCATTTCTTCCTATTCCGGCGACGGCTGCTGTCCCTGCTCACTTTTGCAGCTTTCAGTCAGGTACTGATTATCAACAATAGCAAAAAGTACCAGGACGTACTTGGAAGAAGGAACAGCTAACTCGCCGGCATGCATCAATATGTGCCAAAATTATTCAAGTTGTTGATTCCCAACAAGTGGAATCAGTCATTTCCAATTCCCATGAGCAGAAAATCGGCCAGCGACCGACACTCACTGGAATGGCCGATGGTCATTTTTCTGCTTGGGATCCCTCTAATGGCTCGATCAGTCTGCTTTGGATTCCTGTTTATAAGAAAACTGTCGTATTTATGTGCTTCTATGCCTTTTTACATGGCATTTGCATCACGGCCGGTGAGTACAGACGGCAGCGAATAGAACAGTCCCCAAGCTGAGAAATAGGCTATCATCGTCTCTGGGCATACAAAGCATACTCCGCCAGCTCTATCCTGAAACTACTGTTTGCGATAATCGGGGCTGGTGCTGGAGAAGGCACCATCAAACAATGGTGTCTCGATCACCGCGCCCACCACCGCTACGTCGACACCGATCGCGATCCATAAAATGTACAAAGGGGGATTTTTATGCTCATATCGGATATATTTCATTGAACAAAAGCCGATCTCCCCGGGGAACTATTACGACTGGTCGTGTGGATATTAGTGATATCAAATTTGACCCGGTTGTCGAATGGCAGCGCCAGAGATATTGGCAGTTGTTGGTCCTAATGGCATATACTTTCCCCACGCTGATGTCCGGTCTATGCTGGGACGACTACCTCGGCGGGTTCATCATCGCAGGCTGTATAGGAACATTCCTAGTGCAGCAGAGTACATTCTGCATCAATTCGGTCGCGCATCTGATGGGCTCACGGCCGTTTCAATCGACGAAATCTCCTCGAGATAATGTGCTCGCCGATATTATAACTCTGGGAGAGGGATATCATAACTTCCATCATGAGTTCCCGATCGATTATCGAAATGGGATTCGATGGTACGACTATGATCCGACCAAGTGGGTGATATGGCTCTGTGCTCGGATTGGACTTGCCAGCAATCTCCGACGATTCCCGCATAATGAGATTGAGAAGGAGAGGTTGCAGCAGCGGTGGGAGAGACTGGAAAAGGATTGTGAGCGAGTGGATTGGGGGTTGCCGGTTGCGGCATTACCTACAATGGAGTGGGAGGAGTATTGACAGCAGGCGATGACGGGATGTAACTTGGTTGTTATCAAGGGGATTGTGCATGATGTTTCTAATTTTGTGGTAGAGCATCCAGGGGGTCCGATGATGATTACTGGGGCAATTGGAATGGACACGACAGACATGTTTGAGAGGTTATACAGTCATTCTAATGCGGCTAAGAACCTTTTGGATGCGATGAGGATTGCCGTGATAGGAGGAGAAACATGGAAAGCCTAGTGAAACGCGTGGACAAATGTATACAACAACATTTAATACCTGACATAGCATGTGGTACTTTATCTTTACTACTTCTCCCTCACTTCCTGCTTCGGTTCCATAGACTCAACATCCCCACTAGACCCGACTTCTTCCCTTCCGCTTCCGGTTATAGTGCCTGGCCCCAGGCTATAAGACTTGACAACCAAACTCACCAACAACGCTGCCCCCGAGCAAGCACACATCACTGGCCACAGCATACTCAACGCGTCCGCATACACCTGGATTAGCTCCGATTTGCGTGGCTCCTGATCCGGAATCGCTTTCAAGGATTGCACCATCGCTGCCGCTCCGGTGCTGAGTCTCGCCGTAAACGCAGCCAGATCAGGATTTTTATTCACCTTTTGCTGGAATATATTATCGAAAGTGGCCCCTCCGACAGCAACACCAATTGATTGGCCCAAGGAGCGGAAAAACGCAAAGAAACCGAGCGCATGCGAGACTTGGTCCGGGGGATATTTGCCTGCACTGCAAGATTGGTGCTGGTGAAGAGGGATCCGGTTCCTAGGCCCACGACAAGATTGATAAGGACCCATTCGTAGGTTGGAGTGTCGACATTTAGTAGAGTTAGCAGTCCCAGACTGGCTGTTGTAATGGCCCAGCCTGCCCAGAGAGTGCCGCGGTAGTGGCCGGTGATGGCGATCAGCAGTCCAACGAGACCGGCGGAAATGCTGATGGTGAATGTCTCTGGAAGGAGAGCGACACCGGACATGAGGGGGGAGAAGGACTGGACGGCCTGGTAGTAGAGGGGGAGGTAGTATAGAAGGCACCAGACCTAAATTTATTTATGTATTAGCAACCATGCAAATACTTTACGCTTTGAAAGTGTTGGAGAACGTACCACTATTCCATGCACAAATGTCTGAAAGTAAATCAACCTCGTATTCCAATGACAGAAAATACTTCTCAATAGAAACGGTTCCCTTGCAACGAACATCTCGTATACCACAAACACAATCAGACCCATCGCCCCAACCAACAGAGGCACTAACGTGTGCCAACTGGACCAGGGAAACATTTCCCCACCCCAGGTCACTGGGATGAGAAAGCTAGCCATCGAAGGTATGAAAATGGCGAAGCCAATCCAGTCTATGTGGGCAAGCTGCTTCTTAACACTATCACCACCTACTGGTCGACAGGGCTTCAGCGAAATGAAGATCAGAATGAGTGAAGCACTGGCAAGCGGGAGGTTCAAGGCAAAGATCCATCTCCATGATTCTATACAAGAAGTCAGAAATATTGCTCAGTAGACAATATAGCAATGACAACATACTCTCATGAGCAAGAGCACCACCGACAATAGGCCCAGTGACACACCCTACAGCCCACATCATACTTAACAGGCCAAGCCATTTCCCACGCTCTCTTAGCGGTGCCAAGTCTGCAATAAGGATTTCGGAGAGCGTAAGTAATCCTCCACCTCCAGAACCCTGAATGGAGCGAGCAGCCAGAAGGACACTAAAAGATCCAGAGCCTGTGGCAATGGCAGCCCCAGCTAGGTAGAGCAGAGCGCCAAGGATGAACTGTTTGTAGTAGTTGGAGTTAGACACCTTCAGAAAGTACTGTTTAACTCTGATCGAGGTGAGGTTCTCACCAACGGCTTCCGTCCAAAAGTGTGAGAAAAGATGGCAAATGGAGGCTGAAAGACGGCAGAGCAGAGGAGATATGATGTACCGGACCAGAAGGCTTCCACATCTGTGCCATGGAATTGGCTGGTGATCACAGGGAGTGCATTGCTTAAACTGGTGCCACTGAGAGCTACAGTGAGCGATATTGTCGCCAGTGCGAGGATTGTGAGGGCAAAACGTTGCCTATCGGAAATGTTTAACATTTTCAAATGTTTAGCTTTCCAACATGGCTAAGACAGTAGCACTGGGATACTAAATATTACCTGAGCGGAGTAGAGACCATGAAAAACAAGGACCAGGGATAATGAATTATGGTTTCATATCAGAATAAAGTTAAAATCACATTGGCCAGATCAAGTAAAAGTATGATCATCTACCACCGTAGCATTTGTTCGTGTCCCTCAATACCCGCATGCGTCGACGTTGGAAAACTTTCAACCACACGCAACTAAAAACACCATATCCGAACCTCTTCACATAATAACCATTCAAATTTGTCTTCAAAATGCTATTATTACTGAGTGCTGGGCTTCTGGCTATATTATATGTATGCAATTCTACTCTTTCCTCATATCATCTGCTGATATGTGTTGACCAACGTAGGTCCTCTGTGGCATTGTCTACAGAATTTATTTCCACCCACTAGCCAAGTTTGCAGGCCCATGGCAAGCTGCCATCACGAATTGGTATGCTGCCTTTCATGTCTGGAGAGGTAACTCGCATCTTATGCTATGGAATGGGCATCAGCAATATGGTAAACCAGTAACCCAGAGTTGAATGCTTTATACTGACACATAATCAGGGAACATGGTTCGATGTGGCCCGAATTTCATATCCGTGAATACACGGAGTGGAATGGCCACCATCTACGCGACAGGAGCGAATGTCCGCAAAGACGATGGTTATATGGTCATGAGCGCCAGTGTGCATGCGCCCAACACGATCAGCAGCATTGATAAACAGGCACATGCGTTTAAAAGACGCATCCTGTCTCAAGTCTTCACTAACTCAGCTTTGAAAGGGGTCGAGGATCGGATTTTGTTTCACACAAGACGGTTATGTGATATGCTCCATAATGATATTGCAGATTCTATAACTAGCGACAAGCCCACCAGCTCCAAGAGCTGGGGGCCAACCAAAGATATGGCGGCTCTTTCTGACTATGTTGCATTCGATATAATCAGTGATCTATGCTATGGCAAAAGTTTTGGGATGCTTGAATCGGACAGATATCGCTCCATTACCAAGATAACTACGATGCTAAGCCGTCGGAACGCAGTGGTAGGTCGTAATCTGCCAGTCAACTTTGCCACTTGTTTTACTGACCAGCCTCTGCAGTGTTTCGTTCAATCAAAGCTATGGCGGTATAAGCTAGACCGTGTCTTCTTTGCGTCTCTTCTCTCTCCAATCAAAGACTTTGGTGCCTGGATCAGACAGCAGGCCAAGGCCCGCACCAAACTCGGGAATGATGTTCCTCAAAAGGACTGTTTTCATTACATGCTCAATGCCAAAGACCCCGATACTGGGCAGCCTTTCACTGAGAGGGAACTATGGACGGAATCTTTACAGTTGATTGTAGCAGGTATGGGCCCTGCCTTTGAATCTCTTGTCTATCATTTCTGACCAGAGGCAGGATCCGACACTATCGCAGTCGCCATGAGTTCAACATTTTTCCATCTAGTCCATAACCCTACATCATTGGCTAAGCTCACCAACGAGATTCGCTCTTGTTTCCAAAGTGAGGAAGATATCCTCCTCGGTGTCCAGCTCAACTCATGCACCTTCCTACGCGCATGTATCAATGAGTCTCTACGCCTGTCACCTCCGTTTGCAGGCCTCCCCACACGTCGTGTTCTCCCCGGTGGCATTACTGTCGACGGCCACTACATCCCAGAGGGAACTGTCATCGGCACGCCCATATATGCGATCCACCATGATGAACGATATTACCCTCGACCATTCAAGTACGAACCCGAGCGGTGGCTCGAGACGGATAGCGACAGGGACGATACAACCTGCAAACAAGACATCAAGCTAGCGAAGGCAGCATTTTGCCCCTTCAGCATCGGGCCCAGGTCATGTGTGGCCAAGAATATGGCTTGGGCGGAGCTGACTCTGATCATTGCTCGGGTGTTGTTCCGGTATGATATGCGACTTCCGCCAGAGCATGCTATAGATGACCCGGACTGCTGCAGTTTGCTTGATGGTGACGCTGAGAGGAGCCCGGAGTATCGGCTAAAAGCTTGGATAGCCTCAGGACGAGAGGGGCCTTTAATTCAGTTTCGGCCGAGATGAGGTTCCCCAAGTCAAGGAATTTGAAGTCTTTTAGGTACCATGGAATATATTTTCTCTTCCTTAGTTATATAAAATGATCATCAAGGGCGATAGAATACCCTCTCCTTTAGCAGACGCGGAGTATTAACGTCATGACTCGGCAACACCACCACACCTTCCATCGTAGCAAACTCCTTCATCAGCTTCAAACTCTCCAGCGCACGCATAGGATCATCATTAATCCCATTTGGCTCTTCCTTGTCCAATAGATCCAACCCATACGTCGCATTACCAGGCAGCAAATAAGTAGTTTCTTCCCCTTCACTCTCCCCGTATACGATCAACGCCACATGTCCAGGAACATGGCCAGATGTATCGACCGCGACAACCTTCCCATCAGCCGTAATGGGGTAAGACTGCTTCCACGGTCCGACGGGACGATCGTGAAAGTCGTATACGCGAGGCGAGAAATTCTCCGGCCAGTGCGCGGGTGTTGCGCCTTCGATGCTGGCAAAGAAGGGATGTTCGCCGAATGCCTTCCAGTGAGGTTTGCTGATGTAGATTGGCACTTCTGGAGCTGCTTTGGCGAGATCTTCTAGGCCGCCGGCATGATCATTGTGCAGATGGCTCAGTACGATAGCTTGTAGATCGCTTGGTTTGATGCCCTCTTTGGCAAGTTGCTCCACGATTCCATCTTCGTGTTGGATGGTGAATTTACTCAGAACGCTATTGAAAATCGCCACACGGGGAAAATATCCTGAATTATTGCAGCATGGTGACTGGCCTGTATCGAAGAGAATGGGACCATCCGGATGGTGGATGATGAAGACACCGACGGGGAGTGGTTCTGTCCAGTTGCGATCTGTCAGTGAGCGGAGGCGGCGGATAAGGGTGTAGCTGTTAGCAGACTGGGAGCGCATCGATGGACGGATGCGAACAGTCCCTGTTGTCAAAAAGGTGAGGGTAATATTAGACATTGTGCTTATTTCTGGATATTGTTGAATGATGCTGACAGATAGATGCAGATGTAGTTTAAAATAAGACAAGTGGAGTCAGTCGGGAATATAAAACTATCCGACTCGGTGTGGAAACCGTCCGCTTTTGCTTTCTACAATGATTGACAGTCCCCTTATGCGTCTGCATTGTGTATATCGATAATGCAGATTAGTTCCCATCAAGTGTATCCTCCAATGCCTTTTCAACATGTTTGGGAAGATAGAAATTTCTACTCAACCCAGTCCAATGAATCCCGTCCATTCGAACCAGAGCCAGATTCATCAATTCAGTTCCTTGACTCTGGCTTCGCAGTGCTTGTTTCCACATATGCAGCAATCGTCTAGCGCTGATAGCATGATCTTTAGACGGTGCTTGGACGATCAGCAACATTATAAAACTAGACACGGTGGCAAATCCAACTCGAGACCCTACATCGTCAGCATCGTCAACACAGAATGAGTAGATACATACAAGAATACCAAAACCCAGCTAGATCACTGCATGCCATCCTCATAACAAGCCGAAGCATCGTGGCTGCACAGTTCTCCGCCGCTTTGAGAACTGCATTTCCGGTTCCGTTCTCATCGGACATGTCGATCGCCGGGACGGGCTCTACCTCCTCTGCTTCTATGATCTGCGATATATAATCGTCTACTATGTTCATGAATGGCTTCGGATCTTCTGTTTCTTCGAAGAGTGGAGGTGGAGTGGCTGATCGGACCATTGGGCGAAGGAGAGAGCGGAAGATGAAGACCTCGAGGAGGATGTAGGCGAAGTGGAGGCATGGGGATTGAGGTGTGCCGTTGACGGTGGTGAAGAGGCGGGTTTGAAGCTTCAACGGAGGCGGGAGATGAGAGTACCATTCTTTCAGTTTCTGCAGGAGAGATCGAGCTGTGTTGAGCGAGTCGGGGAAGTTGGAGGAGAGCCGTTGGGCGGCACGGAGGGAGCTATACATGTCAGTACATCCTGTATAAAAGGAGGAACGTACAATAAAGAGTGCTGCACATCATCTGCTATTCGTGACAATTGTGAAAAGTGCTGGAATTGAACACCATCGGAAGTATCTGGTGTAAATAAGAATCCAATCTCATCGCGTCGAAAGTCCTCGTCATCGAGATCGGTCACATCCCATTCATCATTGCGGATATACGGTGGTCTTCCCAGTAGTAGACTGCGCCATTTATCTTCTGCATATATAGCCCACCATAATCTCCTCCGTAATCGCTTCTCCCAAGCTGGGAGACCCATCGGTCTACATTCCAGTGTAAGACCGAGTGATGCTGCCACTCCGACTAACAGACCAACTAGCGACCAGACAAAAGGACTGTCTGCAAGGGCACTTTGGCTGCTGTCGGTGGGTTTGTGGAGGTATAAAAGTCCAGCTTGCAGGACAGATAGATGGGGTGTGTGTATCTCTTCGAGAAGGAGTTCCAGAACCATCCGCCATAGTTGTTCGCTCGGTGGTTCAGAGTATGCATTTATCAAGCAGAGATAGTCATCGAACTTGGCGAATGGTTGTGCGGATGCATAAATAGCTGCTAGTAGATGAACAGGAGTGTTTCGAAGAATCTGTTGTTCTGGTAGACTTCGGGACGCAGTGAGTCCGAATTGCGATCGAGATATGACAGGCAGGTTGGGGAACACAAATTTGACAAATCTGCAGTCATTAGCTTAGTCTGGTATATGCAATTGAATTTATACAATGCCACTAGTCTCTGTCCGTATTCCAATGGAACCATAGCATCCAGTTCCTCTCTAAGATGCTCCCGTTTAGGAAATCTCGTCTGCTCCTTGGTTGAATCATACAGTTGGTCGGCCGCGACAAGAAAATGCACCGGTATTTTCTCTTCCAACGGCACTCCGCCGGCATTTCGGAAATGAACTTGATGAGACAGTATAAATCCGTGGTTGTCAAACCTGCCGTGACGCAGTAACCAAGGGTCTGACTCCCCGGAAGCACCGATAACCTGTGAAGTAAAGCCTTTCAACTGATCCAACGTTTGAATAGTCTGACCAGCAGGTCTGCCAGGTGACTGAAATTGTCCTGAGATGGAGTCAAGATTCTCAAAAGGATGCGATTCAATGGAGGATTCGATGGGAAAGACATGTTCCTGTGATGGGGTTGTATCGTGTGCAACAATAATTGCATTATCTTGCTGTGCATCGATTGGTGTCACATCACTAGAAGCCGACAATTCCACATCCATCATCGTGGATTCAGGACCCCCAAATGAACAATGAATACCAGCAGCCTGGCATCGTTGACAGATCCCCCCACCCTGTGCATCACATCTCAACTTCTTCCGACGACATTGATCGCATGGTGGATGGCGTTTCGAACGGTAGGGGCGGGTATATTTCTGACTTGACTGACTCGGGGATGCCATGGATAGTAGAATAGAGTGTATACTCGGCGGATTGGGAATTCGGCGATCGGATGCAGCTTTAATGGTTGATCTGGGCGACTTTCGGATGTTCGGCGAACTCATCGTCTGATGCAATTCGGGTGGGCCAGCGATGTTGGCGAAAGGCGCCCTATGAGAGGAATCGTTCCCCGACAGGTCTATGGATGTACGTTCTGCTCTCTTCTATTATTTTTATCATGCAAATAGAAGGTCATCTGAATTTTATATGACGATGAATGGAAGATGAAGTATTGTCTGTACTGGGTTTTTCAATCAATCCACATCGTAAGCTGCAAGCGCAGTATATGATGACTAGATACCTTTGGTCGCTATATTCAAGAGATAAATCGACTCCGATATCAACAGCAACCATGGCTAAATCATACCTGCTCGCTGTGTCGGTTTCCTGCTCGGTCGCATTGGGACTGAATGCAGTTGTACCCCAGCTGAAGTCTGTTTCACCAAATGCAAAGATAATCCTAGGCAGGTTGGTTCCATTTGCTGCAGTTGCGAGTGCTGGTGCGCTGAATGTATTCCTTGTGCGTGGTGAGGAGATCCGTCGAGGTATAGATGTTCATCCTCTATCTTCAAGGAAGATAGCGAGGGATCAACTTCAAGCCTTGGAAAGAGTCAAAGAGCAGCGACTATTGCGGTTGGAGAGACAGCTTTTAGTTGTGTTATCAATGCTACACCTGCCATGGTCTTTCCTCCTTTGCTGTTACTGCGGTTTCAGAAACTGGAATGGTTGAAGAAACAGCCTCATTTTCTTCTTCCGGTCAATATCGGTATGTATTCGTGACTCCATGGTCAAGGAGTTAAGAATGATATGGTTGTGTTTAATCGTGGCATCTAATAAAATTTTCGATCACTACTGTGTAATGTCGGGCATCAGATATATATTTTGAAAGACTGTCAATGCTCCTGTTACTATTTTCGGATTTACGTAGATGATTCTCAGATGTCCTCCTAGAGAATATGAAGTAGACAACTTACTATCCTGCATATACAATATTCTAGAAGAGTAAGATCTACACCATCGCCGGACTGCTTCATGACTCCCAACTGCATCTTCGGCGACCATTCTGGGTCCAGCTCATCCACCAATCAAATGCCATAATCCCCGAATATCAACAAAGTGGAGATAAGTTGCCCAGTTTTCCATCTTTCGGGCAGTCAAGGCCTTTATTGCCTCTTTTGGTTTTCGATCTACCTCTCCTGAAAGTAGAAGGGAGTTCCTACTATTCACCCACGTCGAAGGACGGGAATTGTCACGCCATTCGAATTCTTTCGGATCGTCCTGTCCGCCGATGCATGATATTTTCGTTTGTGGGCCATGCAAAATCTGAAAGTCATACTTGATAAGCGATAAGCCGAAGAGCAGCGTCGCCTTTTTTTTTTTTTTTTTTTTCCGAATTTGTATTTCTCTCACAATTGAAATCTGATTCGTGAACTTGTAAGACAATATCAACATGACGGACAAAGAAGCGATCGACTCAACTCTCCCAGGCACGCCAGATGCCGTGGATCGACCGGAAAGCGACTATCCAGAAGGAGGACTTCAGGCGTGGCTAGTCGTGCTTGGATCGTGGTGCGCAATGATTCCATCCATGGGCTTGTTGAACTGTCTGGGTGTATTGCATGCTTGGACGAGCAGCCACCAGTTGAAGGGCTATTCGGAGTCAAGCATCGGCTGGATCTATGGGGCATATGGGTTTTTTCTTTATATCGGAGCAGCCCAAGTTGGTCAGTACTGCACTGCAAGTTGCATCCAACGGACAAGGCGCTGATTGTAAATAGGCCCGATATTCGACGCGTATGGGCCGAATTATGTTGTCATCCCAGGGTCGATTGGGATAGTTGTTTCGCTCATATGCTTCAGTTTCAGCACCGGTATGTCTCACATCTTCACATCCTCCCCGCAAATGCTGAGATATTTCAGACTATTACCAGATCTTTCTATCGTTCAGCGTTCTCGGCGGTCTCTCAGCATGTGCCCTCTTCACTCCAGCTGTATCGGTAGTTGGCCACTGGTTCAACATTCGTCGAGGCCTTGCCACAGGAATCGCATGCACGGCCGGAGGTCTTGGGGGTGTGATTTTCTCGGTCATCATTCTGTTTGCTGCCCCGAAAATAGGCTTCCCATGGGCTATTCGCATCATCGCACTGCTGAGTGTGATTCTCTGTGGGATGGCATGTCTTCTTGTCAAAACACGACTACCTCTGAACAAAACGGCGGGCGGATCGGTCGACTTTAAAGCACTAAGGGATGTTCAATACGCAGCCACGACAGCGGCAGTGTTTCTCGTTGAATTCGCCGTCTTTATCCCTATGACTTATATTGCCTCATATGCAGTGCACGTCGGGGTGAATGATACACTCGCGTATGCCTTGATCGCATTCCTCAATCTTGGCGCTGTCCCTGGCCGCTTCCTCCCTGGCTTACTCGCCGACAAACTCGGTCGCTTCAACGTCATGATCATTACAGCAATCGTCTGTTCCATCTTAACACTGGCGCTCTGGTTCAAAGCTGGAAATAATTTGGCAGCCATTATCTGCTACTCTGTCTTTTTTGGTTTCTGGAGTGGTGCTGCTATCAGCCTAACGCCTGTGTGTATCTCGCAGGTATGCGCGACCGAGGATTATGGAAAGCGGAATGGAACGACTTTCACGATTGTCAGTATTGGGACACTTACCGGGATACCGATAGCAGGAGCAATCCAGCAAAGAGATAATGGAGAGTATGGGGGACTTATTATCTTTGGTGGTGTGTTGTATCTGGCGGCCACGGTTGCTTTTGTGCTAGCAAGGGGTGTTTGTCGGGGATGGTCGTTGAAAACTGTTTTCTAGTGGATGAAATAGAGGATAGAACTAATAGACCTGAATAATATAACTACTGCTATTTTGAAGAAGGTCGAAGGATATACCACTTGAATAGACTGTGGTATAGAAAGCGCAAGAGTTAACCATCATACTGCGTCAACCGCCCTTTTCCAAGGGTAACCCGGGCATAAGACATTAATTCACCCACGCAGTGAAAATAATATGAATAATTTGTATATCTTTCAGTGCTCCCACTGATCGAATTGGATAATGTACCCTCCTGAAACCAAGTATCTGACGAGTCACCCACCCAGCATCCGAAGGGGCAACACCCGGCAAGGGCAATGACCCCTCTCGTCAATGCAGTCCTTTCTTCGGCGATCCCCTCCCTATTCCAGGGCATTATAAAAGGCCCCAGGCAGTATTCCAAAAACCCCCAATAGAAGCTTTCAGTGCGCGAATACCCCGCTTACTGAAGAATGCTGCATTCTCTCGGTTAGTTTTAGGATGCGCACCAGACCAAGTTCAACGTCAGGAATACACGCGTCCACGAATACATATACCGAACAACAGCTTCTTGTGGATAACAATGTTCTTCTTATTTTTGATCATATATCCCGACTACGGGGAGGCGACGATGCCAGCCAAACGGATGAAGATGACTTTCAAGTCGAAGATGCAATCCATATTCAGTGTCCCTAAATCGGTACCCGTCAGTCTAATGGTTGGGAAGGGGTCGGAGGAAACGTTGGTTCCTGAGTGGGTATATTCTACGGATATATTCTTGAGCTTCGCTGACAGATATAGCAAAGCCTCGAATGTGACTGTCACAGTGAAAGAAGTTGAGGACTCTGAGCCGAGCTATCACTACAACGGTACATTCACTGTGCATCCCTTGATGGTCCAAACTGACCATGAATAGGAGAACTGTGCTTTGGATCGTGTTGCAGAGGGGGGTACAATCGGGCTTCTACAATGAGTTCTTATTATGGTAATGTCCTCTTGTATTATTTCTGACTTATATTGATGAATATAGGTGAACAATGTTTTGCTACATGTTGCCGTGGACCAGCATCACCTTGATGAGAGACAGCTATTTCTGGCTATTTCGCTATCTCTTAGTTTAGTGACTATCTAGGTGTTCAATGAAAGGAATGCGACCGAAATCCAGCGCTCGCTGTAAATAGAAATTACAATAGAATTCAACCGTGCATTGCCTCAACTTTGGTCTCCTGTTGTATCTGGTGCAAAGAAACAGGACGAAGAACGTGATTCTTCAACTTCAAATGTTTGATAACGTCGGCGTGGGACTTGATGGTGTAAGATGGGAGCTGAGACACTTCAAGTGTAAGTTCATGATGGACCGCCACTGATTTCCAAGTCTCGATGACGCGAGGTTGAAACTTGAAACTCCATGACGCTTTCCAGAAAAGAGTGGTAGAATTATCCGTCACATTGTAACCAAAGATGCATCCGTGTCCTCGACCGCCATTCCAGATCTCCAAGGTCTTTAGCTTGGGCATACTCTGTGCTGCAATGCCTGCTTGATTCAACAAATTGTTGATTTTGACTGGGCCCTCGGTAGAATGTAGTGTTTGTGAAGTCAGGGCTAGCGAGATAAGGTTGATTGCAGTCCATCCAGGTTTGTACTCCCTGAAGAAGTGTTTTGCATCGACAAGAAAAGAAGCCGACAGTCGTTCAAGGACAAAACATGCGATCGCTGCCAAAGCCCCCCCGAGTGTCGAAAGGGAGCTTCGGGAAATATTGTGATCCAGATAGTGCTGGCTAAATCTCATGTTGAAGTCTTCATTGAAATCCTCCAATAATGTCAGGCTTTTAGGAGTGTTTAGGTCTGAGAAGTAGGATGACAACGTCCGCACGTTTCCTAGAGTATGACCTTGTTAGTTTCTGTCGCCTTGTCACATACGATATAAATTACCCGCGTCGATTAGGTTCTGCGCTGACTTCTTAGGCGATCTCCATGATTCATGATGTAGATGTTGGATGTTGGGGAGGCTTTCAATGAGTCGACGAACAGCAGACGGATAGAACTGACGACGGCTTTGGCGACGTATGAGAAGTGATGTGACGACATCGACTGTTGGAAGTGCCCGTCGATATCGAAGGTGGACATAGCGTCCAAAGACACGCATTATTTCCTTACTTGAAGGGTCAGTCTTTTTCTGGCCATTGTCCCAGCCATGGTACGGATCGTGGGGTCTGTCCGTCTCCTGCAGATCCAATGGATTCGAATAGGCCTTGGTGTCGAAATCGAGATATTGAAAATGATGTCTGGTATCACTGGTGGAGTGGAGACTGATCTCCAAAGTCAGACCTTTGCTGTCGTAGTCTTCGTCCTTCTTCCATTTGCTGAGGATGGTGAACAGCTTCTGTATAGAACCGCGGATTGTGGCTTCATTCAACTTCCCCCTATCAGTGCGCTCATAGTCCTTGCAGGCCAGACAGCCATATAGCCTCACTCGGATGCGCAGCCAAATGTGTCTGATAAAATTTCTCTGGCGAACAATGTTCCTGAAGTCCTTCAGACAGTCCTGGTGCAGCGTCAGTCCGTAGAAATTCTTTCTCTCAAAGAACGCACACCAGTCCTTGGAGACTCTGGCATATCTGGACAACACAGATGAATGCTCAGCTATTACCTCCCAGATCATGACTTGTATCTCTGGAGGCAAAGAATCCCAGCGCGCCATGGTGTCTTTGGAGGTTGGGTATTGTGAGGTTGAAGGTGTTGGTGTCGAACCTGTTGGTTGAAGATTTGACCCAGGGCTGGTGAATTTATGTCTATCCATGGCTTCACTCTCCTATCGAGATCCATCTTGACGGTGAAGCATCACTATCTGTTCATTCACCCATCACCTTACTCTCACTTCATTCACGGGCCATCTATTCTGCACTCCCCCTTTATTCTACACCTAACAATATTATCACTGATAAATAATCACTCAATTTCTGATTATGACATCAATATCTCTCTGTCGCCAATTATTTATTAGTCTTGATCTACAATAAAATGCGTTGTCTGGTCCATCTCGACGCCCCGTTGCACTGCCTCGTATTTTGCCACGTGAGCAGCTGATCTGACTTCTTTCCAAACTTCGTCTTATCTCAATCCTTCTTACACCATGGAGAGATTATCGGCATCTAATGATTTAGCATATGGAAATGAGCACAATGGGATCAGGAAAGTTGCAAAATATTGACTCTAGCAGTCATCTCAAATTCATCAACATGGCCCCAGTGAAGGCGGCTCAAAATGCCTCCCAGTGGCAGACTGTCTTTCAAGTCAACGAGAAAGTGTCAGACCCCGTATATCACTCCCGTCGGGCTCATAAAAAATCTCGATCGGGGTGCTTGACTTGTAAGAAGCGAAGACTTAAGGTATGCTCATTCTATTACTGTCAGATTTCTCTAATAATGTATAGTGCGATGAAGGGAAGCCATTTTGCAACAGGTGCCAAAAAATTGGCCTTCCATGCAGTTATTCCACTCCATCGAAATCCCTGAGTCCCAGTAGTGACTCTAGCAAGCCGGATGCAGTCATATCGTCATTATCACAATCTTACATGACAATGAGAATCGAAGATGCGCTACAGACAGATTCATCCTTCAGAGACGCAAACTCAAATATCCCAATCAGCATTGTTGCTTTGCAGAATTTCATCGACTCTTCAACAGAGACCATTGTCAACCCCATGATCCGACGGGTCATGAAGAATGACGTGATACATGTTGCCTTTTCTGTATGTCAGCCATGAAAATACTCCATCTCTTCTAACTGAGATAGGCCCCCTATCTACTACACACAATCATAGCTGCTGGTCTTCTTCATATCAACCGCATGTCATCGCCTACTCCAACACGTCGGATTGCAGAAGCATATTTCTGGCAGCAAGCGATACAGCGATATCAAGCTGCTCTAAAATTCACCGTCAATCAAGATAATGTAGACGCTTTGCTATCAACATGCATGCTCATGAGCGTCAACACTCTCTGTCCCGAAGAATTCAACCCCTCCGACTCTTGGGTTCTATCAGGCAGAACCAGTGCGATGAACTGGCTGTGTCTCCAAAGTGGTCTCCGGTGCATTCTGGACCTCGCCGAACCCTATCTTGCTGGGAGTATCTGGTCTACGGCTTTTAAAGAAAGTCGAAAACATGAAGGTGCTCTCCACGATGACCGAGTGGGTCGGGAGGATCTTGATCCTATATTCGCAGATTTATGTTACATTGATGACTCGACGACTTCAGATACAAATCCATACTACAGCCCAGTCTGGATGCTCAGCGTACTGATGAATATGGAAAAAAATGCAATTAACTCTGGCGTTTTCACGACCTTCATTGGTCGATTGGAACATGATTACCTTGATCTCCTGAGACAACGAGACGAGCGGGCACTCCTTCTTCTGGCATACTGGATGGGCCTGATGTGCTCTGTTTCCCAATGGCAACCGTGGATTGAAGGAAGGATACGAGGTGAATGTGTTGCTATCTGCATGTTCCTCGAGGGAAGTCTTGATCCAAGAATACTCGGGTTGCTTCACTTTCCGGCGACTGCTTGTGGGTATACATTAACGGAATTACAATGGTCGTTTCCATCTTGATTATACTTGATTGCTTGTTTATCAAGATACCCAATGTCACTTTGAGAAACTTAACTCCGTCCCATCGATTATCGAAGAGCTCTATGCATCTGGAACCAGAATCCTCCCCTCAGAAACCTTGACTGCAGCCCCCTTCAGCTCAACACTGTGAATCCGACCTTCCTTGACCACAACGCTAACTCTGATCTCGCTTGGTCGTCCCATCTCGAAGCCCTGCCCAAAGTGATACTCAAACTCTCCTTCTCCCCCGTCCTGCAATGTCAAATACGCAGCCAAACCACTTGCCGCACTTCCCGTCGCCGGATCCTCCAGGTTCCCTCGAACGCCCCGTGTCTGAAGAACCGTTTTCCTATCAACGGAAGCCTCAGTATCCCTGACAAAGAAATACTGAACACAGATACCATTCTCCCAGCCTTTGTCTTGGTAGCCGGAGTTCACTTGGATGACCTCCCCTCCTGCTGCTGTTGCCACGGCAGATAATGCAGCAAGAGATGGTAATTCGATATGCACTTGACTCATTCCATTCACTATCGACACAACAGGAAAAGAAATAGCCCCTTTCCCCACCTCATCGGTAGTGAAAAAAGGTGCCAGCGATGGATGCAACCTCAACACCTCGCTCAACGGAAATCGAGCAGCGTGAATGCGCACATCGTGTGCAATTTTCGCAGAAATAACATTCGAGTCGCTGTTTGCCAATGAAATTCGTATATCGCCCGATTTAGTCGATAGAGCCCGAACGGTCTTCTTATCCTGCTGCATAGAATAGCACAAATGCCAGGCAGCAGCACCTATCGTCGGATGACCAGCAAAAGGGATCTCGCATGTTTTGGTGAAGATGTCAATAGTACGTTTCTCTCCATTTCCTGGGTGTACGAAGATGGTTTCGGAGAGGTTGAATTCGCGAGCGATGCGTTGTTTCTGGGCTTGTGTTATGCTGCGATATTGGGATTCCTCTGGGAGCAAGACGGCAGCCACTGGGTTTCCTGAATATGGCGTGGAAGTGAAGACATCCAGGGTCACGAATGGGAGGTGTTGTGTCATAGTTTACAGTGGCTGTAGCTAAATAATAAATGCTGTGTGATGTCTGTATGCTTTCAAAATATGATGGAAAAGATCTCTAAATAAATACTTTCTACACCGCTTTCACTTACCATATATTCAGATGCCAACTGGGATATGAATAGGAGGTGTAGAGGTGTAGAGGAGGTGTAGAGGAGGTGTAGATTAAGTGAGTCATTTGCTGTCTGTCTTATCTTATCATGGATGACAACAAAGAAACAATAAACATCACAACCTGACTTTCTCCGAGTCTTCAAAGCCAATTAAACTTTGAGATATCACAAAAGTCGAATCTTGGGGGTTCACTGATACAGTGAGGAAAGATGAGGTTATTCTGCCTACGTTCAAGGCAAATCGATTGTATAGACGGGTGTAGATATTTTAATATGAACACTACTCATCAAATTATGCTAAAGGCTTGTTTGATTACTTTCACTCCATCAAGTACTAGCTAAATTACGATTGGTTTCTTCACAATATCGATGTTGCTTTTTGGTGAAGTTGCCAAGTATATATTTTGACAGAACATTCCATATGATTGAGAAACCACCACATAATTTTCTGTCCTGTGTCCAAGAGAGAAAAATATAGAATTGATAATTACATTACGTTTATTCCATAAGAAATGACCAAACACCAACAACTGAATAAAAATGAACGGGCTCAGGATCTGAGACATCCGCCACTAAGCGAATGTGACGGTGCAGCATCCCCTTTTCACAAAAGAAACGAGCAATCATGGCCCCCCAATCGGATCAAGAACTAGAGGAAAAACGGACAGAATCATGATGTCCAGATGTGGAAAAAAGACCCAGCCAGGCACAAGGGAGGATTTCATCTGCTGTCTAACATCACATTATCTAGGTAACCACACTGGAGAATATCTTGAGCAAGTTCAAAGCATTGCAAGACTATAGTACTGTCCAATTCAACTACAATACATTGTCATCCATATCCATATCCATTACAGCATTATATCTCTTTAACCGACTATTTCGTGTACGACGTTCATTTAAGGCTGAGGGTCAACACAGTTAACGCTACCGCTGACAAAGCGACTTTGGAAGTTGTGCTGGCCAGGCTTGAAGGTTGTAGAAGAGCCCTGGCATTCCCTCTCGCTGGAACCCTGTTAGTGGATATTCCATAAATATTGTGCAGAAAAGCATACCTGAAGACCTTGCAGCGGGGGTCGTGGCCACCCTCGGCGTTGATGTTGAGAACAGTGGTCACACCAACGAAACTATATCTTGTTAGGATGTGTATCATATTGGGTTCTTTTTTGAGGACTCACGCCGGAGAAAGGGAACCACAGGTGCCGTTGTAGGCGGTGATGAGCTGGGGCTGGGTGACGTTCTTCTCCTGGACGAAGAGGACCTATTTATTGCATTGGGTTAGTGAATGTCATGAATGGAGGAGATATGTACATACCTCAGCCAAGGGGAGTTCAAGGGCAATGGCCGAGGAAGCAAAGGCCAGACCGGCAGCAGCAACAGTAGCGAAGAACTTCATTTTGATCGGTAGAATTGAGGGGTTTGAAGTGTTTGAAAGATCAGATGAAAGTGTCGGTTGATAGAGAGTAAAGGAGTCGAAGACGAGTCTTTATATGTTTTGGCCAGTCCGGTTCATACCCAACTTCGCGGAGTCATCATGGTGATCTTCAGCTGTACTCGACTTGAATTGTCCAGTCATAAACCAGAGCCCAACCTGCAGTCGCAAAGCGAAACCCCAACACTGTCAACTTGGGTAATCTATCCGTCCATCATCTCAATTGAGTTCTGCTTGAGTAATAGTTGATATTTGCTTTTCTTCACTTGTGTAACTGCGCTTCCCCATGCATATACTATGGGCTGAAATGATGCCATGCTCCACTAAGCCAGCTATCCATCCAATCACATTTCGGCTTCATGCGGACTCGATCGGGAATTCCATCAAACAAGCACTGCCTGATCTCCGTAAGGCTGGGTTAGATCCACCGTGAACGCGGATCTGTATCTACAATCGGCATTCTACTCGAGCCACGACCACAGCTTATGTTTGCTTTTGTCTACCCCGTGCGGACATCCGGGTTGAGATTCTGCAAAAACGCCATCCCTGCTCTTTAGGTACGCCGACTACACGATTTGGAAAGTGTGACTATGGCGGACTTCAGCTCCCAAGGGACGCTCTTTTATAATCTAGATAGTAATAGGGACGTTAAGCCTGCAGCAGATTGTACTCAAATTGCTGTAGACATCATGCAAAGGAAAAGCCATTTATTAATACCTTTCAGACAAAATTGGTCTTCGCTCAGCTAAAACAATTCAAGGATAAAATGGTAAATCATAAGGAACAACCAATAATGCGATTTCAGGTAAGACACGAACACAGTGGCCATGTCCTCGTCTAGTCCACGACGGGCGATTTGTTGATCGTTCGTCGCATCTTCATCTCGACTGGGAACCTTCGTGTCATGCTCTGCGCCTGCATCCAAAAGCACCCGGACCACCTGTGCAAAGCCGTCTGACCTAGCGATATGGAGTGCTGTCCGTCCCTCAATATCCCGGGCGTTGATATCGGCTCCATACTCGAGAAGTACCTTTGTTGTTTCCACACATCCTTCAACACTGGCCTTGTGAAGGGGCGTCTGTCGACCGTGGAGTGTAGGAAGTATCTTTGACCCATGCTCTAGAAGTGCTCTGGCTATTAGACCTCTGTTTTCTTTGTTTCGATTAAAAGCCACGTTGTGTAGTGGCGTCCAGCCTTCCATATCGGGGATATTTGTATCTGCGTTGTATGCAAGGAGTAGTTTCACCACTTCCGCGTTGTTATACTGGCTTGCAAGATGGGTTGGCGTACACCCGTGATTTTCAACAACATCCACATATGCATTATGTGCGAGAAGCAGCTGCATGGTTTCCACGTTTCCATACCGAGCAGCACGATGTAGCGGTGTCCATCCTGCATTGTCAGCAATGTTTAGCTTTGGGTTGTACGTCATGAGAAGTCTGATAGCTTCTGTATCCTCGAAGCGAAGAGCATGTTGAAGTGCTGTCCATCCATCGCTGTCGGCTGCGTTCACATCAATGTCATGTGCAAGCAATAGCTCCATAGCTTCAAGACTGCCCCCGTATCGAGTAGCGTGGTGCAATGCCGTCCATTCTATACGGTCTGTGATATGAACGCTCGCATTGTGTGCAAGGAGTAGTCTAACACTTTCAGCGTCGCCAAAGTGAGCAGCAAAATGCAGTGCTGTCAGTCCATGCACATCCTGTGCGTTGATATCGACGCCTTCCTGCAGAATCATCTTGACGATCTGCGCAGTGGAGAATTTGCAGGCCAGGTGGAGCGCTGTCTGCAACTCATCGTTCTTCATGTATACGTCAGGGCTATAGCTTAATAGCAGCCTCGCGTGCTCGGGGCTAGACTCGACTGCCTGCATGAGTGGTGACCATCCGTATTGGTCTTTCGTGTTGACATGGGCTCCTTTGTGAAGCAGTATCTGCACGATCTCCGTGCTAGACTGCCCACAGGCGACGCTCAACGGTGACTTGAATGCATTATTCTGTATGTTGACATCGGCACCATGGTCTAGGAGCAACTTTGTAACCGCTGAGGAATTATATCTCAAAGCACACAACAACGGTGTCCATCCATTTTGATCTTGCGTGTTAACATCTGCTCCTTTGTCGAGTAGTGCCTGTACAACATCGAACGTAGAGTACTGACAAGCGATGTCTAGTGGTGAGTGCAATGCGTTGTTTTGTATCCTGACATCGGCACCATAATGCAGCAGCACTTTGACAACTGCTGAAGAATTATATCTCACAGCACAGAGCAACGGAGTCCACCCGTCGTCAGTTTGCGCATTGATATCCGACCCATGGCTGAGTAGCTGGTATATCGCATACTTGGTCCCCTCATAAGCAGCTTCATGGAGCGGCACCGAGTCAACACAATTCCTGGCTCGAGTGTCTGCATCATTCTGGAGAAGAACATCCACCACTCTATCGTGCCGACGCCTGGATGCTAAATGCAGCGCCGTCATGCCCGTTTCTTCTGACTTGCTATTGATATTTGCTCCATGATCCAACGCCTGCTTGACGCTGGCCACGTCACCGCTCTTGGCTGCGTCTAACAGTTGCTGATTCCATGGTGCCTTGCTCTCTTCTGGCTCAGTACTGTCGCTGTCAGGTATAGGGACAGCTTGAGCATCCGATAATGGGATTTCCATCATGGGTAGGTGTGTCTCTTCCAGAGGATCTGGTGTACTCGTAATATCACCCGGTCGCGCATTGTCTTCCACCATTTCCTGTAGCTCTCTCTCCCCATCGTCACTCTGTCGCGGTTCGGACATTTTAGCGCAAGCTGATCGATAATCTTATACACGCAGTTATATGTGTGCAAGTCACAGATAAAAAGGTGAAATGGATATGAGATCCGAAAGACGGAGAAATCGGTGAGGAATACGGTGTGCTGGCCATGAACACGCTGGCCAGGTGTAAGCCACGCAAGTACAACACAGGGCCTGAATAAAAGCAAACTCCATACTATGGACCCTTGAACTGGCTAATTATCATTTACATCATTCCCTGTCTAATCCAACTCCTCACCGGCCTCTGTATAATTCCGCTTCCACCATTGCCAAATCGTCTGGCACCAAAACACCGTTTCTATCGTGCCCAGAATCCCGAAAACGATGAAGATAAAAATCTTGGTATTTTTGCTTATTCCCAGGGCTTCAAAGGAGAGAGAGGCAAATATTTCGTTGTCTGGTGAACTGGTTTTGGTGGGTCGACTTGGTGGAGACTGATCGGATTGTTTGTAGGTAGTAGTATTATTATTATGAGATAAACGACATTTCGATGAAAATGAGCGATTTAGTATAGACTGAGTGGTTGTATGGGATGATCGCTGGATGAGACCATGTTGGAGTCTGGATATTGGCAGAGGCAGGTGGCTTCGTGCGAATAGCGACATGATTAGATTGTCAAAAATAAATCAAGATAGCGAATACAGCAGATGCGGGGAAGAAGGCTGGCTATTTATATGTCTGCTCATGCTGTCACACGGTGGAATGTTTTTCCAATGCATCTACCCGTGTTCATCTGATCCCTGTTGATATTGATGCATTCTATTGGATGATTCATTATATCAGGATCAAGAACCACCAGTTATCCATAGGTATTTATTACTTGAGATTTATATATTCTACATAATGCGGTGCAGTGGGTGGAGGGTTGCCATGATACTAATATTCATGCCAATTGTGTTTCCAGTTAAGCCTAGACGATGACATTGGTGATACTGAAAATGAACTGAAGATGAAGATGATCATGGCATAATATATAACATCTGCAATCGCATGATATCTTACCTATTTATCTACTTCTTACAGTACATTCATCGAAAAGCCGGCTCTCTATCCAAAAGTACTATACCTTATGCCCCAACATATATACTGGATAGCTCCCAATGCAGATCAAGATGTGGATATTTCGAAAGGGCTTGAGATACATATGGAAAAACTCCTCTATTCAAGAAGTGACATATTTTTACCCTACATTTACTAGAATAGAAGCTAACCTTGTCTATGTTCTACGAGGAAATATTCCACTCTACACATATCCATGTCTCTGGGATAGAGTGCGTTATCAAGACGATTCTGCCTCTTTCACCTTTGCAAAAAGCTCCATAAAGTCCGTCGGATCTTGCGCCCCCTCAAGTCGATGTATTCCTTGGATGATAAACACTGGGACTGAACCGAAGGTCTTTTTATTCTTCGCAGCCTCCTCATCCACCGTACTGCCACCAGAACCATTTAAACACGCTTCCACTTCCGAGGCTTCCAGCCCTGCATCGACAGCAATTTCAAAGAGTATCCCTCGTGACGAAATATCCCTCTCAAGCTCGTGATACGCCTCAAATAGCTTCTCAACAAGCGTATTCGTGATATCCTCAGATTTGGTCAGACTGAAATGTATCAGTCGATGCGCATCACGCGTGCTCCCAATCCTCCCTCCCCATTTGAAGTTGATTCCAACAGATCGCCCCAACTGAGACATCCGTTGTGTCAACGCCGTCCGTTGTTCTGAACTCATCCCCGCCAGCTTTCTCTCGGCCAGTTCACTTTTTTCGATACTCTCCGGGGAGGCGTTGTAATCGAGATAATAAGGTCGCCATGTGATCTGAAACACATCATCCCGTCCACCCGGATAAGTCTTTCTATACAGGGCGATGGCCCTATCGAGTGTCCGCTTCGCAATGTAACACCACTACCCACGTGCTCGTGTCAGCTTGCATGATTGCGTCAGGTGGGAAATGCAGCCCTACCGCACAAACAATGTCGGAAATCACGTCAATAGCGATGACGACCATGGTGGTGGAATATTTCGGACGAAAAGTACTCAAAGATGATGTATTTAGAAATGAGTCTGGGTGAAGTGGGGGAAACGAAAATAGAATCAGGGCGGAAGTCGGCAGCGCTAGATGTCGATCATCGCCAGGATTCGGGTATGAGGCTTCATTACTGAGCCAATGGGGTTAGGCAGCATTGCGAGGATATTGGCGTAGAGGTTCTGGAATGGGAATATTCTGGGGATTAGGAGACAGTTGATATATCGAATTCGAGTTATCTACTACTATGTATAGAGATATCTCATTTAGTGAAGGAATCGGAATGTTAAACATGCAAGTCTTTAGCTATAATTAGTTCTGTAGTTCCTATAATGTGTAGAGCCCACCACAAGTCCTGAAATCCTGATATTGCTGTAGATCACATACAATACCTTGTAGAAACCGCTATAAAACAATGAATGGTGTGATTCGAATCCTATTAACCGGACAAAGGTTGCTAATACCTGGTTCACAGCACGTGTTATGACAATATAATGATGATTTTCCGCTAGCAAAAGCTAGTCAACGGAAAGCTTTAACCATATGGCCAATACCTGTAATATGTATGGGTAAGGAGTTTTCAATTGGATAGTACCCACTAGTTGCTGAATAATATTGGAATCGGAATAAGCAAATTTAATGTTGCCTATGCTTGCGGTGGTCCGATTTTTGGTCTAACCCAATTATGAGTGGCGAGGCACATCTACAGTCTCCAACCTTGTATATGAAAGGTACAGATATAGATATAATATATATGATCAGATCTATTTTAATAAGTATATAGAAGAAGAAACGATATCGATCTTGATAAGAGGATCTGTGCCAAGGCAGCCAAGCTCTTTACTAAGGGACGCAACGGGAACCATGATCGACAATTAGGGGATGAAGTGGGGATTGGCCTGTGTTCCTTTTTCCTGTTCCCATCGTGGGTCTAAATGTGTATTCAGGGGTGTTCTCGACTTTCGACCTGGCTGTGTTGGAAAAAAATGTGTTGTCAAATCTGTTGCCATTTGAGGCCGGCTGAAGATTGGACTAATTGCGCGTACACATAGTGCCTCAATAACCTGCAAGGCATTGCAGGCAAAACGAGTGGATATGTATGTGTGGCCAGTGATGATTGCGAACACTCAGGAGGACCAAGCAATACCAATCTTCGCCTATGATGGATGATACTCCATTGCTCCGAAGGGGTAAATCCTGCCTACTGTTGCCTTGTAAAATCTCACAACCACAGAACTTTGAATCCACTACAATTTATTGGACTGCAATTGAGATCCAATCAAGGGTTACGGCAAAGCTGCGGTTGTTTCATGCTGTTGCTTTGCTGTCTGGTGCAGTTGCTATAATGCGCGGATCATGCAAGGGGCAGATCACATCAACGGGTATGAGGTAACACGGATGGAGCTTTTCAGAAACACACCCAAACAGCAGTTCGGGATCTACCGCTAGTTCAAAGTGGAAGGGACTTGAAGACCTGATTGATCTACAATGGACATCATAATTGTACCTCCGCGGAAAGTATCGCAGCTGACGACTGAACACTCGCAGCACACGTCAAGGGCGGCTTTACTGAACTCACATAGCGCACTGCTCTATTGGGCAAGACTGCATTCTTCCCCCTGACTACAATTGCATGTGATGCCGTGGCGGGAATTGTAGAGATTGACAGGCGGCTTTGTATCACACTGTATACGGCATGCATGCCATCAACCGCAAGGACAGCCGCGATGAAACACCGTGGATGAACTTATATTTGGTCATGTCAATCCATCGTCCAGAACCCTCAAGTGGCATTGCTGATCATGAAGCTTTTCGCCAATGATATTCCTGGCCCATGCGCACGCAGCTATTCATCCTCCTGTCTTGCCCCAGTCTGAGGGCATCGTCATCCGCTGAGCCAGCCACCGGGACACCTGTTCCACTGCAACAGCGATCATCATAAACCCACTGCGGACTTGTGGCCGAGCGAAAAGAAGAGAAAAGATTCAGGTACAAGAAATAGACTTTGTTGCTCATTTTAGAGGGCTGCGTGGCCTCTGTGTTATCCCTGCCTTACACCACATGTGCATTTTGCTTCTTTCATTCATATACTCACGTTGTGCCTGCTATGGCCACTGTTGATATCAGCCTTGATCACTCGCTACACTATGGAAGAACTCAAACCCTCCGTCGGAGCATACTTGCTTCAACATGATCTCGAACCCACGCCTGATGGGCGTTTTGTCCGTTTCAAGCCGGAGAACAAGAAACATCCCCGGAATTGGTCACTGACTCGCAAGTCGTACGATATTGGGATGATTTTTATGCTGGATCTTTTTGTGTATGTGTGTTTGTTGGCCACTTTGCGATCATTACTAACTGTTATACAGCACAGCGTCAAGTACTGCCGGTGTGAGTATCTGTGCTGTAATTCTATTTTCGACTGTCTAACATTACCAGTCATCGGCTGCTGCACAAGCAGAGTCGGAGTTTAACATCGGACCTACACTGTCTATCTTCTGCTTTGTTACTCTGTATGTCCCCTTTTCATCACCTCATGAACCGAGCTAATCTGTATAGATTCCTCCTAGGCCAAGTCATCGGATCGATTTTACTCGCACCATGGTCAGAGGCATTTGGCCGTAAGAAGCTATACATTGCCAGCAGTGGCATTATTAGCATTTGCTGTGTCATCGTCGGAGTCGCCCCCTCCATCGCTGCCGTCGTTGTTGGTCGATTCATCGCTGGACTCCTATCAGCTATACCATGCAATGTTGGTGTTGGAAGTGTGGAAGATCTCTTCAGATCAAAAGAGCGTATCTGGGTGGTGTTTATTTGGATGATTGCATCCAACATTGGATTGATCATTGGTCCCATCATGAGTTCATACATTATCGCCAGCCTGGACTGGTATGCCTCTTCCCCTTCTATCGAAGACCACTGCTAACCCTTCAGGCGCTGGGTTCTCTACATCTACGCCATCATCATCGCCTTCATCGGCCTCTTCATGGTCTTCATCCGTGAATCTCGCCCCTCTGTCATCCTCACCCGTCAAGTCAATCGCATCCGCAAAGAAACCGGCATCGACACCCTGCAAGCCCTCAACCACGACCACACTCCAGACCTCCGTACATACTGCAGAGTCAGTCTCCTTCGACCCCTTCAGCTCTTCTTCACCGAGCCCGTCGTCTTCGTCGTTGCCCTCATGATAGCTGTCGCCTTTGCCCTCCTCTACCTCTTCACTGAAGCCCTCCAACCAATCTACCAAGACCTCGGCTTCTCCCACAAAGAAGCATCCCTTGCCTTCCTTGCCATCCTTGTAGGCATCGGATTTAGTGCCCTCACCCGCATGCTAGACCACCACATCGCCAACCGCGTCCGTCGCAAGGGCCGCGCCGTCCGCCCAGAAGACAAACTCGCCGGCCTCGCCATCGGCGCCCCCATCTTCGCAATCGGCCTCTGGTGGTTCGCCTGGACCATCCCCCCCAGACGTGCATGGCGTCCCCTGGATTGTGCCCACTATCGCCCTCGCCTTCATTGGCTACGCCCTCTGCGAATTCGACACCGTCCTCCAAGGCTACCTCTCAGACAGCTACCTCAGCTACTCCGCCAGCGCCGGGGCTGCCGTTCAATTCCTGCGCGCGTTACTGTCTGGTATATTCCCGCTCTTCACGCAGCAGATGTTCAACGGGCTGGGTGCGAACGTGGCGACATCCATTTTGGCGATCGTGGCGACGCTGTTCTGTGCGGCGCCACCGTTGTTTATCTGTTACGGAGAGCGGATTCGGTCGAGGAGTAAGTTTGCGAATTATAGTCTGGCTATACAGGCAGAGATGGGTAAGGGTGCTGAGGATTTCTAAAAATTGCTTTCATCATGGATATATCAGGATAGATATATAGATTGGTAATCGAAATAAAAATAACGAGTTCTTTTTCATGAATCTATTGCTGGTTGTCGGAGCAACTGTATCGTCCATCCCTTTATGCACATCAGCCACGGATGGGCAAATGAAGGTACAAGATCATATTTTCCACGGACAGCAGCCTAAAAGTTGAGCAAATTGAATATCGGCAAGTCTGTCAGCCCTAGTAACTACTCGCTCGCTGAACACGGAAATATGCATATATCGCGAAACCATTGCAATCTGTCGTATCATACACGCAAGAGGGGTACTATGAGCTGCATTTTGGCGCAAGGATGACTTGATCATTAATGTCGAATTGAAAATTTTCCCTTGCCTCGTTTTTATTGCTGCTGCAACCAGGATCATAATCTTTATTTTAATTTCCAGTCCTTACTCGAGCAGCATCTCTTCCTACATCTCTCAAACAATTTTTCCTGGAACCTTATTTGATCCTACACTCTCCAGCATCAGCAATGGCACCAGAGCCAATAGTCAAGCATTGGCTGCACAACATCAGCGGACGTGAAGAATCTTCAGAAGGCACAACTCTCCCCTACAAACGCCGAAGGCTAATCCCCGAAAGCCCGTACCTACCATGGATTTCACCCGCTCCGTCGCAGCTAGGATACAAACTGGAACTTGCTCCAGAGTTGGATATAGCTAAAGACCACAGCCCAGGAGCGATTAAGCGTGGGCTGAGTGATGGCGGGGTTAAGGTGCTGTATATGTCCGAGTCGGATGGATTGCCTCATAGTGCTGATGCATGTGAGTTGTTGTCTTTTCTCACGGGTGAATATAGAGGGACAATGGAACCCATGGATGGAGACACAGAGCCCATCAAGAAGGTCACAGATGCAGCGTGTAAATTCGAGGATGAGGGCCGGGGAAAGGGGTCGTGGGTGATTGAAGTTGCATATCCAATGATGCAGCTGGCAGTCAAGGGGACTAATCTCGAATCATGGAGTGTGTAAGTACCTCCACTACTGTATGAGTGGTATTTCCAAGCTAATAATAAGGTATAGCCAGGGAGAAACTGCCCACGCGGACTATGATATGTGCTGCTCAACACACGAGACAATCAATTGCGCCATCGACCTTGTTGCTGGTCTATCTCCAGTCCATTGGCAGGGAGAATACGAACAATACACAAAAGAGAGATGCGGTGCCTTTGAAACATTCAGCCATGTCGATGAAAAATACGGACATTCAAGTCAACGGCTACTAGGCCCTGGTGTCAAGGTGACAGACTCATGCGATGGATTCGAGATGGCTGAGGTAGACCTCGGGGTTTGGATGGGTGGATTGATGAGATGGGGCTTTAAAAATCGGCGGGGTGTTGACTCCCCCCCGCCGGTGGTTGGATGCATCATGGCAGGCCAACGGTGGGAGTTCTATATAATCTACGGGTTGGCAGAGAGATGGATGCCCGAGGATCCCAATGAGCCGGATACCGTGTTGGGCGAAGTGGTATGTTGTCTGTTCTAAAGTATGGGTATTATGTGGTGCTAACAGAGGATAGCATGTCTATGGTCCTCTAGAGGACCTCACAGGCAGGACTGATACTAGGGATACTACAGCATCTCTATTGAGGACGCTACGACGAGTGATGCAGTATACGGGATCTTCTTATGCAAATCTCCTTTTGACACAATCCTCAAGTGATATCTTCGACATGGGTTACACCAACATATTAATACACATTTGATGATATTAAATTCCTTATTTAAATATATTCATCAAATATCTTCCATAACATCCTTATCTCTCTTGTCTAGCTGCACAGCTTGGTGCACGTGGCTGTTGCTGTTTGTTGGCAGGTTCCCAGGCATGTCTGGCAAGGAGGAGTGCAGCTCGACACGGTCTGCAGATAGCATTTGTTGTAGTTACCACCGGGGCATGAATGGGCCTCGAGGGCTGTAGGCTCTGCGGCTGGGGCAGCAATGACAGCCTGAGAGCTGACGAGGGTGAAGATGGTGGCGATCTAGAATGTTAGAATGGTTTGATGATACAGAGAAGTAAACATACCACGTGTAACTGCATTTTGACAGACGGGTATATAGTTTTAGAATATAGATTTCTCCTGATAGATGTAGAGGTGTTTCTGCTCTCTTTTATCGGCAGGTACAACTCATTCATAGCATTGCTTAGATCTTGTCGACACAACAGGCAACCTCAATCGGTTCTCGCTCAGACATCCGGATCAGCCGTTCACTGTTGGGGGCCAAATCTATAGTGCGCCTAACGTGCATAGAGTCTCAGCTGTGGATATGAGGTATGTTGACTTTCTATAATATCCTGTCTCAGCAATACATTGCTCATATTTTACTTCTATATGCTCTGCATTCTGTACGCACTTGATCAGTCTAATAATCTATTACAATGATTGTTTTACGGTAGTCATGATGTAGACAAACGTTTCACAGTGATGGAAGAATTCATCTGATAAGATGGATGATATGATCAATGGATTGCAACCCTGCATGGAAGTAAAACTAGTGCTGATTGATAATTAACACAACGCTGATTGTCGAGATCTAAAAGGATCATAAATTAAGATAAAGTGGATTCAGGATCCATTTGTTTCAGTTCGTATAGTTACCTAGTGGTGGCTGTGTCAGCGCAGAAATGAAATCCAACCATTTCTTCCAATTCTGTGCCTGGCTGGCCAAATGCAGTATTGATCACTACCTCGTTGAAAGAGATCAATATACGTAACGGTAACTCAATTATAGGTAGACAATGATTGCCGCCAAAAGCAATTATGGCCAGCTTCTGCTTGAGTCAGGTATGCCTTCGGCCAAAAGTGAACGCCACCAAGGCACGGCGGATCTGGCGGATAGAGCATTATTCGATGTAACTTCCTCCAACTCGGGCTTATATCTTGCTCCAATTCAACCGAATACAGTTGAATGAACGAATATCAAAGTTATATTCAGAGATCACATTATTTTGTGACACTTCCTTAGAAATGGCCAGTATCAGACCCTCACTAAGAATAGGTCCTTCATTATCGACATAACGCTCCGTAAAAGAGGTTTCAGCGCCCTGCTGAGCTACGAGTGAGTCCGTCTTTAGTCATCAATCAAAGAGGTAAGAAACATATATTAAAGTTTAAGAAAGTCTACAAAAATCGATTTCCAAAGGGATTGCATATAATTAACTTTCGTTGTATAAATCTATGGGCGATCATTTGTACTTGCTGTTGAGCAGGAAGATCATTGAAGATCATTAAAAACCAGGAACACCCAAGCATATCCAATATCGCCCGTACGAATCTAGGAAACTGAACATTAGTACAAGTATTGCTTTTCATGCTCTGAATGAATCAATATTGCGGCGAGCCTCGTACTTGTAGGTGGAAACCCATAGGCTAGCCTGTCTATTGTTGTCTATCGATGTCAAAAAGTATCAGTATATCTTCTTTTTTATTATCTTGTGGAACGACCGGTACGTACATCTCTCCATAGGAAATATGGATGCAAGATAAGAAAAATCCGAATTTGTACCAAACGCCGCCTACCCGCATAATGACACAAGTGCAACATTGTGTTTATGGCGGGGTTTGGATATTAATTTGTGCAATCCAACGTAATACTAGGATAATAGCAAAATCAACGGTGAAGTGTTCACGGTACAGACTTCAATATCATGAGCAAAGACCGCGATTGTAGCCCAGAGGTAGAATCTGTAGTCATTGCATCCCCTGAGGTGGTGTAGGTAATGATATATATATTTCATTGTCACCGCCATCATTTCAATCGTTGTAACCGTCAATTAAGAAGCAACCCTACATAAAAAGAAAAGGGACTCTATATAATAAGTCCTTTCACAATTTAATTAGTAATTCTTATATCAAACATTCGACGCTGAAGAAAAGCCTGTGCGGGGTAATGAAATTCCCCTGCGATCAAGATAGTCGGAGAACATCTCCATACACTTGCTATATAATATCTAAATATCATCAAAACATACATAATTATTCCTTGAAGCTAAGATATATAAAAGAGAACAGATGATTATGTTCTATCCCAGAAGGCAGCGGCCTGCAGGGATTCATCTCGTGACGCGCCGGGCACAGGCACAGCCTCATCCACAGCCTCGTCATCATGTCCGATCTTCATCCAGTCTTGCTGATTGATCTTTGGTGAGGGGGGGAGGATTCATTCACCGTTATTCCTCTCAGATGGACCTTCTGGCACCTTCAAGCCAACCCCTAGCCTACTGCTTCCTCAATTGCGATCAACCTCACTATGCAAAGTGAAACTGCTTTACCAGGCGAAAGTCAACAAACGCGGGGAATCCGTCTGGCCAGAGGGGTTTATCGGGATAACCCATCTTCGAGGTATCTCTACACACTCATATATTGCGACTTAATAGCACTGACACTTTGTTTCCAATAGATCACATAGTCCGAACCGTGACCTGAACGAGCGACAACTACTGCTTGATGTTGACGAATTCGCAACGCAATACGACTTGGATGACCTCCGGGATCTTATACGAAAAGGGGCTTTCCTATCATGTGAGGAGGTAGACATCGACCGCATAGATGGATTGACGGCCGAAGAAGTGATTATCCTGGGTAAGGAGAAGTCGAAGAAGTTGGAGCACGATGTCGGTCATAACCGCGTGCCATTTTGGGCATTTCCATCGAAGTTGGAGCACGATGTCGGTCATAACCGAGTGCTTTCTTGCGCATTTCTATCGGGCTTTGTACTGTGAGCAATAACACCATTTTGATATTTAAATGGGACATAGAGCTGACTACGTACTGTGTCTAGTGGAAGCAATATGTATTCACTTACTTTTCCCTCGACTTACAGTGATGCTACCACTGGATGGTACGGGGACAACCCATCGAACCTCGACCACGATGTGGTAATGATGCTTTTAGAATGGTTGGTATCTTTTTGATATTTTATCGACAAGCTAATCATTTCTTGGGCAGTGCACCGCTTATTTCTAGCTCACTCCTCGGATGCTGGTGCACGGCGATATTCAGCCGTTTCTATGGCCGGCGATGGGGCGTCTTCACCTCCGGTGTCATTTTGTTTATTTCTATACTCGGTGAAGTACTATCCGTCACATGGGAGTCGACACTGCTGTGTCGATTTCTTCTGGGATTTGCAGTTGGGATCCAGACATGCACCATGCCGATATACCTGGTAGAGGTCAGTCGGACTCATGAGCGTGGGATCACTCTTTCGAGCATATCGGTGTATGGTTCTCCCTGCCTCCTCAACCGAAACAGAACTCATCAGCAAATAGGTGGATCGGAATGGGATATTCCACGGCAGCCTTCGCTTTGCTTTGTCGGATGGAGAATTCCCCAGAGGTGGGGATGGTATTGGTTATCTTCAACCTGGTAAGCGCAGGAATTCTTCCATTTCCCATTTTGATGTGCCCCGAATCGCCTCGCTGGTATACTGCTCGTGGCCAAATGAAAAACGCATACCAGTCTCTACGTACCATATCCGGTGCAGATATATTGGCTGCACGGGACCTGTGGAAGATCCATCTGCAGACAAAGTTGGAAACGCAGAGTTTTGGTCACAGTAGCCTCCCCACTCGCTTTATGCACCTCTTCACAATGCCACCAATCAGACGGGCGACAATAGCCTCTGTAGTAGTCATGATATCCGCCAGTCTGTCTGGAATTGCCATTGTCAGCAGTACTTTTCACCTGTTACGATCCAAAGCTGGCGAGCAATCTACCTCTAATACAATGTTTTTAATATGCAACCCCACCGTAATAGTGTTCGGGGGAGCAACTGGCGCATTTTTGATGGACAAATGGGGAAGACGGCGTCTGCTCCTCGTCAGCCTTCTGGTGCTGCCTTTCCTTCTCGTTCTCATCGGCCACCAATTTTACTCACTAGGGCTGGATATGAGTATCTATTTCTGCATGGCATTCGAATTTATCTGGGCACTTGGAGCACATGCAACCCGCTTGGTGTACCCGGCTGAGGTGTTTCCTATCTATCATCGTGGTGAGTCTCTCCATGGTTACCTTATACATGCAGCTAACAAGATAGAACTCGGCATGGCTCTATCAGTCTGCATTTTCTATGCGACTCAAGGAATAATGAAAGTTATAGTCCTCTCTCAAACAGAAATTGTGTATACATTTGGAGGTCTCCGTCCTTCAGCGTTAGTGAATCTGTCTTCTTCTAAATTCGTGAACTAACAGATGTCAGATTCGTCACCTCCATTTTATTCATCCTTGTCTTTCTCTTTGTGAGGGAAACTAGCCAGATAAGGCTTGAGGATATGCACACGGTATTTGAGGTATCGAACCGGAAGTTGGTTCGGTATCGTCTTTTTAAGGTCATCCCATATGTGGTTCAACGATACATCCTTCGTCGAAAAGTTCGACTTGAAAAGCTAGAAGACCCCCGGGACTATGAGAACAGGATATTCTATACTGATGGCGATGATGCCATATCTGATGTGGCTTGATAGAAGTCCGTGCATTTTATGGCGCTATGTCAATTTGATAATTATTCTATTTCATTATGAAAGTGGTACTATGTAAACGATGTAAGATATATTAAGGAATATTCGCTACCATACATCAAGCTATCCCACATATTACCAGCTGAGAGCTTTAGAAGGCCTTTTCCAGAGCAAAGCCCATCTAACATATTTCTCAACGTCCGGGTGTAATCTTTGGTATGATGCACCATTATCGACCAGAATAGCTATCGTATTACATCGGGACAGCTTAACGGCTTCATGTAATGGCGCCAGGCCCTTGGAGTCTCGCTGATTGACATCGGATCCTGCTTTAACCAACATGGAAATGAAGCTGGGCGAAACTCTCTTAGCTGCAATAGCCGAATGTAAAGGTGACCGTCCGTCGTGATCTTGATTGTTAGGCTTTGCTCCTTTCTGTAGCAGAAAACGAGCTGTATCTTCCCGATCAAGAGTGATCGCATACTGCAAAGCTGTCCTCCCATGTCGACCCTGAAGCTCAGCGTTTGCTCCTCTAGCCATGAGAAGATCAAGTGTATCGATCAAGCACCCTTTTGTAATCGCCAGATGCAGGACAGTATCACCATCTGCATTCTGTGCATTAACATCCGCACCACGGTCAATGAGAATTTTCAGCTTTTCAATACTCCGTTGATGCATCGCGAGATGGAGCGCTGTTTCTTCATAAGGCCTCGTTCGGAATGATATGTCACCCCCGTAGTCAAGGAGCAATTCAACCTGTTCTGCGGATCCATTCCTCGCAGAGAGGTGCAGTGCTGTATAGCCTTTACACAGTTTGTTTGGATTTGCGCTCAGTTCGAGGAGAGCTGTGATTCTGTCGATGTCGACGTTGTTGTTTGTTGCGTTCCACAGTTCGAGGGAATAGTAGTCCTGTAATTATTAGTATAGTAATGAAGCAATTGAGAGTATCATACCATATTATCGTTTAGGTTGGTCATATCTGCATGCACAAACGTTTCCTCGCTTCCATCCCAGCTTTCCTCTGTTGGAACTCGCCTCGTTGGCTTCGGTGCAGACTTTTTAATCTGCCACTTGGACAGTATATCAATGGAAGCGTTTGGTCTATTCCCCGGTTCAAGGGTAAGAAGATCTTTGATGAACCTTCGTCCAGAATCTCCCACATCTTCTGCAATCAGGAATTCTTCAGGAAACTCTGCCGGATCCCAGCAATAATCCCGTAATGCAGCAAGTGTCATAAACGGTGGACTTTTTGTTAGAAGGTAGTGCAGTAGACATCCCAGCGACCAGATATCAACGGCGCTGGTATACGCCGAACTCTCAGCGGAATCATCAACAAGACCGAATACTTCCGGTGCAACGTATCCCTCCGTCCCAGCCCGAGTTCGGAGTTCAGTTTGCCCATCGAGAACACGTTTACTGATTCCAAAGTCGCTGATCTTCACCCAGATTGGATCCTTTTGGAGAACGAGAATGTTCTGGGGTTTGATGTCTCTGTGAATGATTCCGATTTCGTGGAGCTTTGCCAGTCCTTCGAGCACCTGTCGACCGACATTCCGTGTTACTGACTCTGGTAGAGGGTCACTGTAGCAGTTGGCTATATCTCCAAGCGGGCAATATTCCATCGCGAAGAAGACATGATCGGTTGATTGGAACCAACCCTGGAATTGGACGAAGAGGCCAGTGTCCTATGCTATTAGATATATCATTGTATTTGGAGATAGAGATGTACCTTGGACACCCTTCCCATCGCCCTCAACTCAGAAAGACAATTGTTCAAATTCGCCGGCCGATGCAGAATCTGTTTGATGACTCTCAACTCCCCAGCATTGGTCCGTTCAAGATAGACATTTTCAGCGAGAAACTTCTCCCTCGTCCAGATTGTCACGATTCGCCTGTTCCGTATTCCCCGACTGGGATCAGACTCGAACGAGACCTGTCGACTTCGATCTCCTTGCACATTAACATCCAGCTTAAAATGGCCGGCAAAAAGGTCGTCGTCCATTTTGATTTACCCTACTTGCCGTGTTACTGTAGATTCGATGGCTCATTTCAGATACCTATGAACGTAAATGAGGCTGTGCAGCCTCACTCGTATCTTTCCCCGCACGATCATCCATGCTGATGGTCGCACAAGGATTACGTGTAGCTCAGCCTCGTCTTGTAGCCTTATCGCAGCAGCCTAACAAGCTACAAAAAGTCCAGCCTGGTCTTACCCTTATTATTCATTTATCGCAAGCGAAGGAATTGGTTAACTTTATCATGGATCCAGTCAGCTTAGCAGGATTGGCCTTGGCGGTCGTTGGGACGTTGGATCTGTGCTTGAAGTAAGCACCCTACGCATTGAAGAAACCTATTCTGACTTATTCAGATACGGCAAGGAAGTAGTGACGATATGCCAGAAACAAAGCCACATTGACAAGGAGATCGATGATATGATATTGACAATCCAGGGACTGTGGATAAAGACAGAACTACAGCTACATTCGCTCAAAGCCCTCTGGGATACTCTCCCTGTCCCTCTCCAGGATCATTATGCAGCTGCCTTGGCCAGGCTACAAAACAAAAGCCTGACAGCATGGAAAAGCCTGGAAAGCGTGACAAGCTGGAACGGCGAAATTCCTCATGTCGAAAAAAAGGCTGAATCTCGTATGTCCATACACAAGGTCAAAGTGATATACCTGCGAAAGCACATCAAGCATGCAGTCAAGGATCTCGAGGATTGGCAAGGACGATTCGATCCATCATGGTACTTGATTACGCGCATTGCCAAGCCGGATGTGGATAGACGGTTGAAGGTGAAGGATGATGTCCCTGAGAACCCGTCGATTAGAAGATTGGCACGGATGCGAGAGGCGATCAGGGAGCTTTCTGCTGATGACCAGAGTGGCAAGTCTATCTTCATCGATAAAAAGTTGGTCAACAAAGAGGTATCTCGAATACCGCGGTCGAATACGTTCATCTCGTCATATTCAGAGAGTGGACGGAAGATTCTACTGGATCAAACACAGTATCCTTTTGATACGTCAATGCAGAGAGTGAGGCCATACGTCCGGGATCTGGCAAGACTCTTACTCAACGTGGATCCGATGACGTTCGGCTTGTTGAAATGTGAAGGCGTGGTCGAGGTGCACGATGAAAAAGACGCAGTGATACAATTCGAATTTATCTTCGAGATACCCTCGCAGTTATCCTCACCTACGACTCTCCGTCATCTGCTAATGCAGGAATCGCGATGTCCCCTGAATCAACGGATTCAACTCGCAAAACAACTGGCTCGATCCGTCATGTTCGTCCATACAGCTGGATTCGTGCATAAGAATGTCAGACCAGAGACTATTATCATTTTTCCAAATGAGGATAACATCATCGGCCCATCATTCCTAACTGGCTTCGAGAGGATCCGTCCTGCAGATGCACCGACAGATCACTACGGAGATCTGAACTGGGATAGGAATATCTACCGTCATCCAGCACGACAGGGTCTCTGGCCGGAAGAACTATTCAAAATGCAACATGATATCTACAGTCTGGGTGTTTGCCTACTTGAGATCGCTCTATGGACGTCTTTCGTGCGACAGGATGGAGATGGTATAAGTCCCTGGTCTGAACTGGACTTGACAGATGCACTCGCAGACAAAGATCACCGTCGAGGTGCATCTGTTATCAAACGGCATCTCGTGGCACTAGCCAAAGATAAACTGCCCTGCTTCATCGGAGATAAATATACCGATCTGACGGTATCATGCTTGGTGTGTCTCGACAAGGGTGATCAGAATACATTCGGGTCGGAGGCAGAACTGAGAGATAAAGATGGGATTATTGTCGGTGTGCGATATATAGAAAAGGTCGGTTTCAACTTAACATGTGGAATCAAATCTTCTAATGTTTGCAGATCCTCCTTCAAATCGAGGATATTTCTATCTAAGGCCAGCATTAATTAAAGAAAATGTCCGACAAATACAACCAAACCCTTTCATTCGACGTTTTCAAAGACTACGATGACGAAGAAGACATCAACAAAGACTCACCCTCGACCTCGTCAACGGGGACATCGCACCAGTACAAGCCGCCATAGACTATGATGTCTGGATAATAGATAATGCCCACCAAAAACACGAACAGCGCATGAAGAGCTCTGATGCATGGAACTTCCCTGATGCTATGCCAAATCCCACAGGCTTTGTGACCGAGCTCTTCAGGTCGCTTGCACGGGTATTCGCTGCATTTCTGCCGTATAGCGATGGACAAAATCGGATTATGAAGTGTTTGAAGACGCTGGAGGGAATGCCGAAGAAGGATTTACCGGTCTATGTTCCGCATGACTATCCCGATGAACCATATACTATGATTACATTCTGGGTTCTCGGGGAGGGAATGGCAATCTCCCGTCCGAGTGTCTCTGGCCCGATAGATTTTGGCTTTCTCTGTGCATTGGGGAATATCGTCCCATCGTATGCGTACTATCCAGACTTGAATTTTCGCAAGATGGGCGGTCCGAAAAGAATTGCTGGGGATCTCATTGCAGCGGCAGAGTGGATTCTAAAGCCTGATGCAGGACAATATGTTTAGAAAGAATATTCGAAACGGGAGAAGACGATAGACCTTCCTAGAGAGATATGGAGTACGGAGAACTGGAATGAGTGGAAAGTGCAAGTTGATTGGATTGCTGGAGATGAGAGATGAATGAGGCATGATTTACATCTAAACAGACAAATGAGATCCAAAGAAGTCCACCAACCTCGGCCCAGACACTGAAGCATCATCGTACAACCCAGCATGTGTCTGTTCGTTAATGATAAACAGCTCCTTGGGCTCTCTGGTCTTTTCCATTGCCCTTTCACTGTAATACTTGGTAGCAGAGTCACTTCCTGCAATCATCAACACCGGACGGGGTGAGATCATCTCGTTGAACGCGAATGAGTCGTAGTTGGCCAGGTAGCTGAGACTCGTAATCGCATAGATACCGGGTGCACGGGGATGCTGGCCTCGAGGTGTTTTGTAGTAGTCCACCAATTCTTTATACAAATGAGGCGCATCCTTAGGGACATCATCCAGGGTTGCTGGTAGAGCCTGGTTTATTTGTACTGGCTCACCCCTTGCCTCTGCAATCCTTGCCTCTCCAGCTGCTTTAAGACCCTGGAGAAGTGTATCCCGATCCGACGAGTTCTCTATCAGCCCAGTCCGCATGATCTCCCCAGAACAGACAGCACTAACGCCCGCAACAGCCTTGATACGAAGATCTGTCTGCGCCGCAAAACAGGCATATCCCCCCGCCGCACAAATTCCAAGAACACCAATGCGGTCCGCATCAATTTCATCCCGAGTCGAGAGGAAGGTCACGGCACTTCTAACCTCCTCCGCACGTTGAAACGGGTCTTCGAGGCCGCGGGGTTCGCCGTCGCTTTCACCCTGGTAGGCGGCATCGTAAGTGAGGACGATGAATCCGGCTGCAGCGAGGTGGGTGGCGTAGGTTGTTGGAGATTGTTCTTTGATGGAGGTCATGGGGTGGACGACGATGATGGCGGCATTTCTGCGGTTGGGGGTGGAGGGATGATAGAGGTTACCAACGATGTTGAGGCCCTTGCTGGGGAAGTTGACTTTTTCGATGGTCATGATGTATAGATCAGATAATTGATGCTTCTTGATTGAGGATGGAGTGTTGTTGACCTCAATTGACAGATGGAAGAGGGTTTATATACCCAAGTCTATTAAACTACATACTCGGGGATAGGAAATAACGGAGTAGATGCTTGCCATACTGAATCTATGAATAATATACTTTGAATAACTACTTTGGATGATCGACAGTTGACAATGACAGATATCAGCCCCACCCCGAAAATCCCGAAAAGTGACAAGGGACATCGGCATCGGCATTTCACGTACATTTATGCTTATGTTTAATTCCATCTTAATTCCATCTTAATTCCATTAATCTATCAATATTCTGTCATTAGTAGTGAAAAAGAAACTCCCTTTGTTCGATTAAAAGACTTCCGGTCTTGGTGCTTTCTGACATTTAGATTTTGCATATGATATAGCCGATGTATACCACGGTCACTGGAATTTTCTTCATCATGTGATAATTCCGACTTTCCATCATTAGCTGGGAGCATATTGACTATTCTGCTCTTTCATATAACTTTACAGTAGCAGTAACTGTCACTTAAGATCAAGTAAAAGTGAGAATGTGTCAGCTGCGACAGATATAAATGGAATTGTTGACGGAGGGTCGAAGTCAACCGAGGAGAATATAGCTATATTGTCTTGAATTAATGATACCCCGCTATATTACTGGTGAGGGGTAGCATTGGATTATCTATCCTTAATGGCACATTGAATGGAATTTCCAAAGTGCCACATCCACCGATATACATTCCCTGACAGTTACACTGGCCAAACGTTCTAACAAAAAATAGAATAGAACCAACCAACACATTTAATCCACCCTCTAAGAAAGAAATCTCAGAGCCTCAAACAATGCAAATGTCACATTTTAGGTTTGAACACGACAGCCTTGACATTCTGCAGAGACGGCGGCTTCACCATCTCTCTAGCTGCCAACTAGCTCCACAATACCGCCGCGACATTGCCAATATGAAGCCGCAGATTGGCTGTGGAAATCGGATATACGCCCCGTCTGCAACTGAAGACAGCACAGACGCCTAGTGAAATCAAAGCTGAAGATCCTGAGCCCACTGAGATTTCATTTAAGTCGGCCGGTTGGTCGTAGTGCGTGATTTTCTTTTTCTGCTGCAACTCTCGGAGATTTGAAGGGACAGTCGACATGTCTGTATCAATAATTGCCAGTGTTATTATACTGCTGGCTAGTCTCTATGCGGCTATCATCTTCCTGAAGAGGAATCCAGGCCCTCTTCCGCCAGGACCAAAGGGGAAGCCTATTGTGGGCAATATCGCCGATTTGGCAAAACCGGGAGAGCAGGAGTGGAAACACTGGCTCAAATTTAAAGATGAATATGGCCCCATCAGCTCAATCACAGTTCTCGGACAGACAATCGTCATCATCAATGAAGCCCAAGCAGCAGTCGATCTGCTGGAAAAGCGATCCGGCACTCATTCCTCGCGACCACGAATGGTTTTCGCAGGAGAAATGTACGCTCTAGTACCCACATTAGAAGTAAAATCTAACAAATAAAAGGGTCGGATGGGAACGTGGATTAGCAATGCTGTCATATTCGGACCGCCTACGCTCATATCGTAAACTACTCCACCGCGCTTTGGGCACGAAAGCGGCTATTTCGCGATACTCCGCGCTGCAGGATGTCGAGGTGCGACGGTTCTTGTTAAGGGTTATGCGAAAGCCGCAGGATCTTGCGCAACATATTCGCACGTGAGTATTCCGAAACTTGCGGGGATGGTCTAGCTGACTCGGACAGTGAGACTGGTGCTGTTATTCTGAAGATTTCATATGGATATACCATTGAGCCACATACGAATGATCCTCTGGTTGATTTGGTCAATCAATCCATGGATGAATTCTCGGCTGCTGCTACCCCTGGGAAGTGGCTGGTAGATGTCATGCCTATTCGTGAGTACTCTATCCAACCTATGTGGAAAGGAAGCTAACGAAGCAGTGAAATACGTACCATCATGGTTCCCAGGAGCCGAGTTTAAGAGAAAAGCCAAGGCGTGGAACAAGAATGTGCAAGGCACAGTCGATGTCCCATATGCGTTTGTCCAAGAACAGATGAAAAAGGGCAAGTATGAACCATCATATCTGTCGAGCCTGCTTGAAGATGGACTTCCAGTAAAGGACTCAGAAGAGGAGACTGTGATCAAGAACTCTGCCATGTCGCTTTACGCTGGTGGTGCTGATACGGTAACATCCCCATTTCTTTGCAGAGACACTGTTAACCTTTCCGTAGACAGTATCATCACTTGCATGCTTCTTCCTGGCGATGGCTCTATACCCGGATGTTCAACGCAAAGCTCAGGAGGAAATCGACCGGGTCATTGGAACAGACAGACTGCCTGTACCAGAAGACCAGGAGAACCTGCCGTATATCAACGCCATCGTAAAAGAAGTCCTCCGTTGGCATCCTGTTGCCCCTATGGGACTGCCGCACACATCGACCGCAGATGATATTTATAGAGGATACCATATTCCTAAGGGGTCTATGGTCCTTGTTAATATCTGGTATGTCATCATAACGTGATACGAATATAGATACTAACAAGATAGGGCATTCACACACGATCCAACAGTCTATCACGACCCGATGGCCTTCAAACCAGAGCGATTCCTCGGCAGCACACCCGAACAAGACCCGCACAATCTTTCCTTTGGATATGGCCGTCGTGTATGTCCGGGTCGATTCCTCGCTGATGCGACTGTCTTTCTTACTATTGCCAAATCACTTGCTGCATTTACCATCAGCAAGCCAGTGGAAAATGGAAAGGAGGTCGACATTACGCCGGAGTTTCTGCCGGGCGTTATCAGTCATCCTGCGCCGGTCAATCTGACTATTAAGCCGAGGAGTGCAAAGCATGAGGAATTGGTCAAGTTAGTTGAGACGGAACATCCGTGGGAGGAGAGTCATGCATCTTTATTGAGCATGTAAGCTTATCATCGGTGTGATTCAATGAGATGAATGAGCAAGAAACAAGTGAATCAATATCTGATCAATCAAAATATCAGACAAAATGGTACCTTTAGTCGGAGATACTACATCGAGTAGATGACCCCACCTCCTATATGAATCATGCAGATGCAATGCAAGTAATTAGCTAACATTTTCCACACGGTATATCTCCGATGTAACTGATGCGTGATTAATCCCTGCCAAGTGAGGTTTAATATACAAACAGTGGTTCTCGATGAGACGGTAGCTACCCACATATATCCACTTAATATAAAGAACTGCTGTTCGGGCAAACATAGGTGAAACAAGAAGACCTTTATGATTAGCATAATTAAGCTAAATAAGGCTTTAAGCAGTGTTGGGCTGCTCTCGGGGAAATGCAGGATAAACTCGGCGGTTTTGCGGGGAATTTCCCCGAAGAATGCCAGCATCGCGCATGTTTGGGCCGTCGCGACAGCTTCGAGCTCCCCCTTTGTTTGATGAAAATTAACTGCTGAGATCGGAGTCATCGGATGCTGATCGATCTCTCGGTGAATTACCGGTCGGGGCATATTATAAAGTCTGATCTGATTCCTGCATGATCTTTCTGAATCCGACAACTGATCATCGGACCCTGAAGATGAAGCTCTCTGCCGCTGCGGTTGTCGGCGCCACTCAGGCTGCTGCTGCTGTTTATCCCCGTGCTGCATCGGTGGATTATAACTCTGCCCCTCCTAATTTGTCGACTTTGGATAATGGTACTCTGTTTGATACATGGAGACCCAAAGCTCACGTTCTCCCACCCTCTGGCAAGATCGGTGACCCGTGCATGCAATACACCGATCCGAAGACGGGCACATTCCATATCGGATTCCTTCACGAGGGCATCGCCGGTGCTACTACCGATGACCTCGCAACCTATCGCGACTTGAGAGAAGGCGGTGCTCCCTCCATCGTCGCTGGCGATGAGAATGACCCTCTCGCTGTCTTCGATGGCTCTGTCATTCCCAACGGTATCGACGGCAACCCAACCCTCCTCTACACCTCCGTCTCCTACCTCCCCATCCACTGGTCCATTCCATACACAAGAGGAAGCGAGACACAGTCCCTCGCTGTCTCGTATGACGGCGGCCGCAACTTTACCAAACTCCAGCAAGGCCCCGTCATCCCCACCCCTCCCTTCGCTGTCAATGTCACTGCCTTCCGTGACCCCTATGTCTTCCAGAACCCCAAGCTGGATGCTGCTTCCAACAGCACCAAGGGAACCTGGTACACTGCCATCTCGGGTGGTGTTCACGGATCTGGTCCCAGTCAGTTCCTCTACCGCCAGTATGACTCTGACTTCCAGTACTGGGAGTATCTCGGACAGTGGTGGCACGAGCCTACCAACACCACCTGGGGTAACGGTGACTGGGCTGGAGGCTGGGGATTCAACTTTGAGGTTGGAAACGTTTTCTCTCTTGACGGCGAGGGATACAACCTCGACGGAGAGATCTTTGTTACTCTCGGTACTGAGGGTTCTCTTGCTCCTGTTACTCCTCAGGTCACTTCCATCCATGACATGTTGTGGGTTGCTGGAGACGTCTCCAACAATGGTAGCATTACTTTCACTCCCTCCATGGCTGGTGTGCTGGACTGGGGTCTGTCGGGCTACGCAGCAGCTGGCAAGATCCTCCCTGCCAGCTCCCAGGCTGCCAGCAAGAGCGGTGCCCCGGACCGTTTCATTTCTTACGTCTGGTTGACCGGCGATGAGTACGAGCAGGCAAAGACCTTCCCAACCGCCCAGCAAAACTGGACCGGTACTCTGCTGTTCCCCCGCGAACTCAACGTCCAGACAATCTCCAACGTCGTCGACAATGCCCTCGCCCGCGAGACTGGCTCCTCCTGGCGCGTTGCCAGCGCTGAATCCGGCCATGTCGAGCTTAAGACCATGGGCATCAACATCGCCAGAGAGACCCGCAAGGCACTCGCCTCCGGCACATCTCGCGTGGAATCCGGCCGTACCCTCAACTCTACCGGCCTCATTCCATTCAAACAATCCCCTGATAGCAAATTCTACATCCTCACAGCCAACATCACCTTCCCCAGCTCAGCCCGTACCTCCGACGTGAAGACCGGATTCCAGATCCTCTCCTCCGACCTGGAAAACACCAACATCTACTACCAATTCTCCAATGAGTCCATCATCGTCGACCGTACCAACACCAGTGCTGCATCTAAGACAACCGAGGGTATCAGCGCCGCCAACGAGGCTGGTCGCCTTCGTCTGTTCGACATTGCCCAGGACGGCGCAGAGAAGATCGAGACTCTGGCTCTTACCATCGTGGTAGACAATGGTGTGCTTGAGGTGTATGCAAATGGACGCTTTGCATTGAGTACATGGGCTAGGTAAGTACCTTCTTCGTATTGACTTGGACGTAACTAATATGTGTTAGATCGTGGTACGCCAACTCGACCAACATTAGTTTCTTCCACGATGGAGCTGAGAAGGTGACTGTTAGCGATGTCACTGTGTCTGAGGGATTGTTTAATGCCTGGCCTGAGAGGAGGTAATGATGCTATAACGTCACTTATACCTGGATAATAGAGAGAAATACGTTATTGTAGATCTCTCAAGATTAGGAACTCATAATTAATTGACATTCGCTCCTAGTCCATGTATACAAAGACCCAGGCTTCCATCATTTCAGCTAAGCCGACAAACTTTGATTTCCGTCAGCATCGAAATTCCACGATAATAGGGTATATCCACTTACGTTGTTCTGCCAGCAGCTATACGAATACCATTTCGTACCACAGAAAACCCCATATAGCTATATGAAGAATAAAAAGCTGAGGCTTGCCATTGCCTTGGGAGCAGGAAAGTCCATTCCTTACTATCACAGTCACCTGCACAATCTTGAGGCGCGTTCAGGCCACTTCTTGACACGTGTTGATCAGCATACGGTGTTGATCCATCCACAATAATATTGGAGTAGATTTATTGAGCAATATGAAGGGGCCATCATCGTTCTGCTCTCGATATTATTCAATAGGATATATATGTAAAAGCCAGACATATGCATCTGAGCCGCGGGTGAAAATAAAATAAGAATCACAATGCCATCTTCATGGATCCATGTAACTCCAGTGACTTGGTAGAATATACTATATAAGTATACTATCACTAGCTAGTACTATGGAGAATACTAATAATAAGTTCATATAATCCAGATTAATTATTATAAATATGCTATGTACTATAGTAAGGCTATTAGATAACCTAGTAATATAAAGACTTAGGCTCTATTTTCTATAATATAAGGTGATTATTACTAATATAGTGGTTTTAGAAGAATTATTTAATGCCTAGCCTAAGAGGAAGTAAGAAAACTCGGATATCTGCCAGACGAAAATCGTCTGCCAGTGCCTTTGCTGCAATTCACTCGTCGACCTGGGATACAATAATGGTTCTGTAGTGGTGCATGGCGGCATTCATTTCGAGAATCTCTTTGTTCGTAGATGCCATCCAATCTGTCCTGGTTCCAGCGAGACAGTACGCCTTGCTGAGAGAGCCGATGACGATTGACTTTTAATATTCAAGAGTGAGGGAAATCTGCATCCAGACGGAAACGTGGATAAAAGACTTCGTCGCAGAATATCGTAGCTGGCACTGCACAGGCCGAAAAGATTAAACTTTCAGTGTCCAGTAAACCCATCAAATTGATCCCAGATATGGTAATCCTGGCTATTATATTACAAAATATGATTGTCAGCGCCGTCATCAAATGACTTCTGACAAACAGGATAAACTCACAGTATATCATGCGCGGGAAAGAAATGATCAAGTCCTGGCATTATCGGAATATAATCTTCCAAGTCGACATTTGTCGAACCCGGAGCCAAGGGGTTATCGCTGGTCTCCGGGAAATTACAATCTTTGTAAAGAGACTTGAGTATATCAAGACTGTGAGATGCAGAATTGTTGAACGGCACCATTGACTCAATCACGGCCACAGCTGTTTGGACCTGAGATTGCCACGAAGCGTGCTGCACCGAAGCTGAATCATACCGGAGACACAGGACCGGTATCAAGGCAGCTGTGAAAATGAAGTTCAAGGCATACCAGGCCGTGATGGCGTTTTTGTCATGAGAGTTCCAGAACTCCGAGATGACGGTGATGGTTTCTTCTGCCGTTTTCAGGCAACGCTCGATAGCAGTGTCGACTGTAGGCGGATCAGCCGGTTCTTTAGGAGGATTGTTACGATATCGCATAATATAGAGCCGGACAACGAATGGTCGGTATAATAAAGGTCGAAAGTTGAGGCAGCGCCAGTGGAGGAGAGCGTGGCAGAGGGAATACTTGGGGGATTGGGTTGCCTCGGGGCGAAAGAATGATGGAAGCGATGATTCCCAGGTGCGAAGGGTCGAGTCATCAAGGATAAGCAATTCTCTCGCATATGGATATGGGCCAGAGATGATTCTCGGATAGATCTTGCTGACGGCGAAGTAGAAGATAGCCCCGAATTTCAAGCAGGAGTATAGGGTCGAATGGTTCGCTTCAGCTGTCACAGAGCTCGTGTTGGGATTCAAATCCTAGGAACTGTTAATACGACTTGGAAACTATCAGTCCATGCCACAAACCAGGTCTTGTATATTAACAGGGTATTCCAGTTCGATCCCGCTCCGCGGAAAATCCTGAGGCCTAGAATATGCAATGGAATCTTCCAGGTTCAGAATGTACAAACACCACCAGATGCGCCGTCGTGTTTCCCGGAAGAAGGGGGCACTTGTCGAAGTGGAAAATTCCTTGTATAGCCCAATGCCCATTGCAACTCGATTAGCCAGCCCGAGATAATTGTAACTGGAATTCAGCTTGTATCGTTTTCGCAGGTAGACCGACATCAGCGCCAGTGCCTGGACGAGAGCGATATTGCCCACCTCCATCATCTCGTTCGAGAATCTTGCCTTTGCAACCTCGAAAAGCGCCATGTCGACGTTGGTTCGGTCTGTGGACACCGAGAATGCACCTAGAGCAGCGACTGCGTAGAGAAGCATCTGCCAGATGTCGTCAGATGGCCGATCAACAAGCTCCATCATCTGGGCTCGGAAGGTTGGTTCATGAATGACGGGGTATATGGGGTGGCATAGGGCGAAATAGGCATCTACATGGTCACCCAGAAGAGACAGCTGCATCTGGGATGGGGTTGTAGTTGGTATCTGGGTGAAGACGGGTTAGGGTAAGTATCACCCTGTCTGCCGGTGATACGGAGAAAGGCTTTTGTTGAGGCGATGCCTACACCAGTATTAGACATGATCACAACTCGAATTACTATTAATCATACCAAAATAGCCACCTCTGGTAGATTTATTTATTGAACAGAAACGCGACTTTTCACTATCTCCAACATCTCGCCGTTCATCCCATTCAAAGGTGGTAGACTGAGGCCCAACCTCGGGCGGGAGGAGAACGCATCGTGTTACATGTTCTTGCTTGGAAGGCTGTCTAGAAACATTCTGCCCCTCTGCTGGATGGACTGGTGGGTGCGAGAGTGGCTCACTTTCCACACGGCTGTCCGCGTTGCCGTGTGTGGAAACTTGGCTACTGGAATCTGGGTGGCGGTCCCGTTCTTGGAGGAGCGCTCTTGCTTCAGCCAGTTCTTCCTCAATTTGGGTTAGGTATCTATTATAGGGTCAGTACATCACTATCTTACATTGAGGGACTATTCACCTCCTTGTCAACGGCGATCTGCTCGTCGTTTGGTAGTCGCATAACTTGCGGGAACGGCGGCATGTCGAGCAACTCGGATGCAGACGGTCACACTGTTTAAGGTCAGATAGATCTGATGATATCAGTCACCCACCTTTAACTTCCGACTTCTGCACTCTACGCATGCTTTTGCTGGGCTGGGCATCTTGATTGGCGGAGGCTCAAATGTGACAGCGAAGGTTCTGACTACGATAATTTTATCAGTCGGCCACGTGCAAAAATATAGAGATTGTCTCACGTGGTGACCGAGTATACTGGAGGGTTCTGCAACTGCAACTGACTCATACTCATCTTCCCTCTGTATGTAGAAACAGTTCAATATACTAACCATTGCCTTGCTATATGAGAGCATTGTCCTATCCGTCGTGACGGCCAAATACACCTTCCGGCTGAAGTCGCCAATAACACTTTACTAAATAGGAAAACGACACAACAACTGGGATATATTCCTGACTCAGATGAATGCCGTACATTCCATTTCAACTTCAGCACCCATTGGCAAGTCCGCGACAGCAACACAAGTCCTTGCCTGCGACAATCAGCCACAGTACAACAATGGTGAAGATTGGAGAACACACCGGCAATGGCGCAGAGAAATGGCGCATATAAACCTCATTCATCGCGGCAAAGTTATCCATCGATGTCAAATAGATATTCAACTTCAGGACATTTTGTAGTCCCGACTGAGCCTCTTCAAGTATGAGGCCAGGTTTCGAAGGAGTTGATCCTGGTAGTATTGAGCAATAATATTCAATGAAGAGACAGGATACGACTAACCGTCTGGCTGGCTACTCCGCCGCTCACAATGGTGTTGTTCATGTCTAGCCCAACCATGCCGGAGCAGTAGACGGTATCATTTCGAACAATGGCCTGTGACAATACTGGGAAGGGGGCAGGTACCTTGTTCGTGAAAATGGCTTTCTTTCCGGACATGCTGATGAAAATGTAATTGACTGACAGGATGACCTATCAGTAGCAATATATATGTTTAAAATTCATCTAATACTCCTAGCACATATCAACCATTGTCGCTTTTCTCGGGCTACGGTCGTCCGCGAATCGGGGCACATTCTCCGAATGATTCATCGACTGGAAGACGAGTTCAATGCGATCAAGCCGACCCGAAGATTTAAAAATTGAAGAATATAAAGAAGCCGGCTGTGATCTACTAAATTCTACTATTTCCAAAACTCTCCATCACAACCTTCACCACGTTCCTCAACTACGTCGTAGTAGATGTCTTCACCAACACCCGATTCCTGGGCAACCCACTCGCCATCGTCTTTGTCCCGAGCAAGGACCGGAGCACCATCTCGCAGACCATCAAGCAAAATATCGCCATCGAGTTCAATCTTTCCGAAACGGTTTTCCTCCACGAACCGGAAATCAGCTCCCAGGCTATCAAATCCCTCGCTATTGACATATTCACACCGAAATGCGAGATTCCTCTGGCCGGACACCCAACGATCGGGACAGCAGCGCATGTCTTCCGGAACTACGCCGGCGGCTCTGCATTGCAAGAACTGGTGACGAAAGCAGGCCCTATCCCCGTTTCGCAGGACGTGGAATCTGGTCTGGTGAGCGCTTCCATCCCATTCGAATGTCACGTACACCAGACGCTTGTTGAATCCAACCTGGTGGTGAATGGGACCGCTCCGATCATGTCACTCGTCAAGGGGCTGTCGTTTGTGCTCGCTGAGCTGGCAGACATTGATTCCTTGGGGAGTATTTCCGCCGGGTTACTTGAGGACTGCTGGAACGTCGGGATTATGGACGAGGGGTGGAACTGCGGCCTTACGGGCACAAAGTACTTTGTTGATCTTGGAAAGGATGAGAACGGATACAGAGAGCTTCGGACGAGAATGTTTGTCTCGTGGGAGGATGCCGGAACTGGCAGTGCGTCTAGTGCCCTTGCTTGCTTTCTGGCGCTGAGAGAAGGGAAGGAGCACGGAAGTGGGCCTTTTCATTATCATATCGTGCAAGGCATTGAGATGGGCAGGAGAAATGACATCTACGTTACTATTGTTCGGAGCGAGGATGGAGAAAAGGTTACGGAGGTGATGCTGCGCGGTGACTCGGTGCTGGTTAGTGAGGGGCGCATTACAGTATAGGCGAGTTTTGTAAAGAAATATACAGTCACAGTGGAATAACTTTGAAAACTGCCAAATTATGGGCATCCATACCGAAACTTGAGTATTGTTTGACGAGCACGCCCTTTCGGTGACATTAAGTGGAGTTCGGTCCATGCAGCCCGAGTTGATGTCTGTCCACTCGGGGATATATCCGAAGTATGAAACAGACGCCTTATCGACAATCTCAGTTGACATCTCGGTTATCAACGGAGCAATATAATTAATTTATATTCATAGCCAGTAAATCAGTATCCAAACCATACACGATCGTACAACTCAAACAACCATGTCGGCAGAAACAACCCACCACATCGTCGCTATCGAGGCCGTCCACTGCCCAATCCCCGACTTCAACCTCCCAACTCCATACACTAAATCCATCCACAACTGGACGACGCCCTCAGAACTCAGCGCGCGGGTTAAAGATGCCACAATCATCTTAACGACCACAATCCGGCTATCTGCCGATATTCTGAGCGTTGAAAAAACTCCACGCCTCCGCTTAATTGCGGTGATGGCGTCGGGAACAGACTGTGTTGACAAAGAAGCTGCCAAAGCCCGCGGAATCACCGTGTGCAATTGTCCCGGAACGAATATCGATAGTGTCAGCGAGCACGCGTTGGGATTGTACTTTGCGACGCGGAGGAATCTAGTTGGTCTGACGAATATCATGACGACTGTTCCTGCAGAGGGCGAGACGGAGTGGAAGGCGAACGGGTCTCTACACCCACGACTGCGGACAGCGGATGGGAAGGCCCCGTTACTATGCAGCGAGGAGACGGTCGGGATAATCGGGTATGGAGCATTGGGAAAGCGAATCCAAACACTGGCGAGGAGTCTAGGGATGAAGGTGATTATAGCCGAGCGACGGGGACAAAGTCCACGAGCAGATCGGGTTTCCTTCGAAGATGCCCTGCGACGATCGACCGTGTTGATACTCTGCCTACCACGGACGCCGGAGACAGTCAATATGATTTCAACCGAGGAGCTGCGGATGATGCCGTGCCAGGCTGTGCTGATCAATGTTGCTCGCGGGGGGATAGTGGATGAGGAGGCATTGGTTAGTGCCTTGCGACAAGGTGAGATCTTTGGGGCGGGGATGGATGTTTATGCGAACGAACCTGTTGGCAGAGGCGGATCGCCTTTATCGGAGGCAAATGGGCTGAATCTGGTGTTGAGTCCTCATCTTGCGTGGTTTGCTGAGAGGACGTTGGAGAATCTACAGGCGGGTGTGAAGGAGACGGTTGAACGGTGGTGTGTTGGGGATACAATTAACCAGGTGGCATGAGTAGAGGTGTTTATTAGATTACTTGATTTAATAGACCAAATATAGAACTTTCGAAAGGGGTTCATCTGTAGTGAGAACAACTGAGATGCATAGATTGAATATAAATAATTAGTTATGATATAGATGAGACTTTGCAGGCTGACAAGGATACATACGCCGTTTCATTAGACCACGCCATTCTTACTTTAAGCCCCATGAACTAACTATAACTGTCCTGTCCTTAAATCAACGTACAACAATCGGCAAACATCAGCTAACCCCGCGATACCCGCTATAGCCGATCTGATGCGGGGTTACCATGACATTATCACGATCCAGTTAAAGCACGACTGTCAAGCTGATATTCATTAAAAGTATCACCTTGCATTCACGGAGGCACACTAGAAACCATAAATGACCATGGCACCCATCCGTATCGCAGCCTGTCATGTCTCGCCCGTCTTTCTCTCAGCCAAAGAAACCACCAAAAAGGCCACATCCTTGATCGAGCAAGCAGCAAAGGCCAAGGCAAATCTAATTGTCTTTCCTGAATCATTCATCCCGGCATTCCCAATCTGGAGCGCCATTCGATCGCCCGCGGAGAATCATGATCTGTTCAAGCAAATGGCTATTGAATCCATCTACGCCGATTGTGATGAAATCAACGCCCTCCGCAACGCAGCGCAAAAGCACAATATCATCATCAGCATCGGGATCTCCGAGAAAGTCCGATATAGTAGTGCCACATTATTCAATTCCAACCTCATTATTGGGAGGAATGGCGACGTCCTCGTCCACCATAGAAAGTTAATGCCAACATTTTTCGAAAAGCTGGTCTGGGCACCTGGTGATGGATATGGATTGCACGTTGTCGATACGGGGATTGGCAAAGTTGGGAATCTCATCTGTGGAGAGAATACAAATCCGCTGGCCAGATATGCGCTTATGGCGCAGGGAGAGCAGATTCATATCTCTACTTGGCCAGCTATTTGGCCGACGAGACTATCGCAGTTTAAAGAAGGTGAAGGTGCAAATGAATCATCAGACACCGAGAACTACGATAACGTTGCAGCAAATAAAATCCGGGCAGCAGCACATTGTTTCGAAGGAAAATGTTTTGGAGTTTTATGTGCAGGAGCCTTAGGGAGTGATGCTGTCGAAGCCATTGCATCCGAGTCACCATCTCTACGACAAACACTCCAGCAATCGCAGCGCGGCGCAACAATGTTCTTGGATCCGACTGGACGGCAGTTGCCTGCGTTTACGGTGGATTCCGAGACTGGAGAGGAGCAGTCTACCGACCTTCTTCAGCATACTGAGGGTATATTGTATGCAGACATCAATGTGGAGGATTGCATTGAAGGGAAGCAGTATCACGATGTGGTGGGCGGGTATCAGCGCCTAGATGTGTTTGATCTTAAAGTCGATCGAACGCGCAGACATCCAGTGACTTGGACATAGTAAATAAATACTGTGGATTAAATCTCCATTCATGTATACTCCCTTCAATCCATTCCGTCATCGTTCTCGCACATCCGATCAGGAATAGTGCCTTTTGTATTGGATCCACTCTGCCTATCCATGGATATAAAATCACAGGTAACGTTTATTCTTGGGCAGCCAGTTATATTCTTCCATAGCTTTCGCACACCAGATCCAGTAACAAGCTCTAGTGGTAAATTATAAACTTGCCTCCAATAAGTAATGATCTGCGATCGGCTTTTCTGGCCCAGGCATGTGGTTCCAGGTGACTTGTACCCGTTATCCCAGTCGCGTGTATATTCGGTTAGAATGACGAACCTGTTGCCTACTCCTGGCCAGGCGCTGTTGAATCTTTTAATAAGCCCTGTTCTTTCTTATCTTCTCCTGTCAAATCCAATGGAAATTCACACTCCGATATCAGTACGATGAGTCTGCATACTGCCAATCGCTTTGGGCTGCTGGCTACTCGCCCAAATATAGTCATCCAGTTAGACGAGCAAAAAGGGCCTTCACCCACTGTCTATACTACTCTGGATAGAGTAGAAGGAATGGCCATAATTTGCGTTGATCGTGATACCTTAGCAGACGACGTCGACATAACCTTCGAAGGTGAGGCTGGTTATTTCCTTCCCCAATACAATACTAACAGTCTTATATCAGGAATATCCAAAACCTCCCTCGAACGGGCAATCAGACTCTCTGGTCGAAGAAACACAACCCATACTTTCTTGACACTCCGCCAACCAATCGAACATGACAACCACCCCGGTTCTCTTCTGCTGAAAGCAGGCAAGATATACAAATATCCATTCACGTTTGTCATTCCCGAATTCCTGCTTCCCCAAGCATGTTCTCATGGAAGACATTGGGACTACATCGAGAAGGAACATACTAAGCTTCCTCCAACCTTTGGAAGCGTGGCTTCGGGGAAGGTCAATTCATTCTTAAGGAGCCTTTCACCCGAGCCTTGTCAGATATCATATCAAATACGTGTTCGCGTGTCGAAGGGCTCGTTGCGATCAACCAAGGCTACGAGGACTTTGGTTGATGCGTCTAAGATGGTACATGTCATTCCAACTTCCCAAGGGATATTGGACTCAAAGTCAGATTACGATGACCTCCTGCGGCCAGAGCTTGCCAGTTATGGACTAGATAAACACCTCCTTGACCGGCTGTCTGTAACTGCCTCACAGCCAAAGAAAGTTCCAATTCATGCCGAGAATGACATGGAACGTGACAAGGGCATAGTTACTACCATCCACCTGCAATACGACCCTATAGACAGCGAAGAACCTCCTCAGCTCATGAAGTTATCCACAAGTCTCAATGTATTGACTAACATGAAATCACTTCCGTGGACTGGCAATGTTTCTCTGGGCTGTGATGAAGAGCATCACCATCTATCCACTGAAAAAATTCCCCTTTCATCATTCTCCTTGCAGTTCAATGAGTGGGTGAAGCACTCTCCTGTTGGTCTGGTCGGCAAAGATACAGAAAAAGTCTACTACATTGCCTCTGTCACGGTGCCAGTTCTACTGCCAAGGGGTAAACACTTTACTCAGACCTTTGATTCATGTCTCATATCCCGCTTCTATACTCTGAGACTATGCCTTTCAGTTCAGTCTCCGAAAGGGGGAATCTCAACGCCGACAATCGCGTTTGAACTGCCTGTCACTATGACCTCTATCATGTCTTGACTTTCCTAATGTACAAATTGAATGCGTTCTATCCTTGCTATATATGGCCCTTCTATTTTCCAGGAGTTATTATACTTCGACTTCACATGAATATAGTCCCACGCGAAGATATAAATGCTCTCTTGAGCATTGCCCTGGAGAAGGATGAAGAGTTCATCGAGCTGGCCGGTTCTGTTATTGATGATATTCGGAAAAACAAACGCCGCCAGGCTGGCAACTTTGACTGCGACGTCAATCAATCTCGAAATACTTCAATACCAACTATTCCGACATAGATTTCACAGAATACATCATTGAAAAGACCACACTCCATACCTTCGATGTTATTGCGAAGATCGTCAAACAGTGCGGCCTATGTGCCCTTCGGCAAACACGATGTCACGGTCTTTTGCACTGCTTGAAATCGGAAAAATGACCATTCTTTACTCCAACCTTGCCCTGCGATGATATACAAGACTTCTTTCGAGGAAGCAGGGTGTTTGAACAAGGCATGGTGGATATTGTGTCTGCAATGAGACCAGAGGAGCGACAAGCGATCTGAACATATGAAACCAGCTCGGCGCCATTATGGCCGCGGTTGAAGGAAACGTGGGGAACTCCTGCTTGATCATACAATATTTGAACGAGTTAGGCATGCTCTGTATCTATTGGATAGAGAGATCCAGCATGGTAAATGAAAGGAATCAGAGCTCGTTTCATGATGCGCCAGCCATGGATGGTGATATCTTGCTGGTGGAACTTTGTTTTTGTATGGTATATGCACTTCATTTAGACAGTGCGATGGAAGGCTGCATCTTTCATTCAAGTCTCTCAAAAGCATGTACTCCGACAGTAATATATATGCTGTTGTACCGAACAAAATGACAATGCCAGCTTTTCTAGTAACTCTAAGCTGTTACCAAGGATGTTTTTATTTTTATACCTATGGCCAAAAATGTATTTATTTAATTCCATCATGTCTATACACACGTCACGCATCTATAACCTCGACACGTCGACATGGCCCGCACCAACGCGGAACGCGACTGATCAACAACCCGCAGATCTCCTTACTTTCCCCAGATTCACATCTTCAAGATAAACAACTTTCCACAAGGGAAAAAAAAATTGCCATTCGCCATGTCGGAAGGACATATCGCGAAACAAGCGCGAGCCAATGTCGCTGGCGACGCGCATATCCGCCAAGATGCGCCAGCACCAGCCTTTGATCTCGAAACGATGCGTCTGTGTATTGACCAACTCGATCGCGAGGAATTGGCCAGGATCGTTATTGAAGCCACAAAAGCACATCCAGACGTGGGGGCAATGGTGAACTCAGTCATCGAGGAAATCCGCGAAAAAGAACGGCGTCGCGTCATCAACTTCGACTACTACTCCAAGTCGATCTGGAAATCCATCAACATCACCTATTCGAGGATGAGCGGTTCCAAGCAATACGACATGTCAGGCAAGGTAGTGCACCAGATCTGGTCTGATGTCGAATGCATCGTGAAGCAGTGTGGGCCACTTACCAATCCCCAAACACGCTTTAATGGTCTTTCCGTGCTGCGTAAAATTGGCAAGACGATCGCCATGTCAGCAACTGATACACTGGGACGTGAAGTGCAGAAGAACTTTCAATGGGATACATGTATCGAGCGCGGGATGATGAAGATTATCTCTGCCATGACGGGGGAGGAGCGAGAAGCGATCAGAAAGGATGAGACGAGTGTGGAGGCGATACGGCCCAAGTTGGTGGAATTGCAGCAGCTGTCTGCTGGTTATTGCATTTTTGAGAAACTAGACGAAGTGCTGGAGATTCTGGATGATGGGGAGGAAAAGGAAGATGATCATGACGATCAACCGCTTTCTGAACTTGAGGTCGAGGAAGGTTATGATGAAGGGGAAGACGAGGAAGAGGAAGATAACGATGAAGAACAGTATGAAGACTTGTACGATGCAAATAGAGGAGATGGGGAAGAGTATGAAGTTGACAACCCGAACTTTCATGGATGCTTGGACATACATGCGCCTACACAGAGCTCTGCGTGATGTATTTGAATGTGCCGTTTTATTATGATATCATAAGCATAATGTTGGATACTGGGCGATATGTACATTAGATAGATAAAAGCCCTGATGATTGTTATTTATTGAGCACATGTCATCCATACATCCTATATCCGTAGAATGGAGTTATCTTAAAGTCCGCATATGTCTGCATTCCGATGACCCGAATGTTTTCGGAAAAAGTGAAGCTGTTCGGGCATGACATCATCGCTCTCCATTTCAGACCAACATTTAAGCCAGCTTCAACCCATCATTCATGTCAACAATTCATCCATCTCATATTTCATACTGAATCAATCAATATGTCTGCACCAACCAGTGTTCAATTCCCCTCCTTCGCCCTCACCATCAGCGGCGACCTCTACGCCCCCACCGCTGGCTCTCCTGATCGCAAAGGCGCCGCCATCGTGGTCAGCCATCCCATGACCGGCGTGAAAGAGCAAACCTCCGCCGACTACGCCAAAGCTCTGTCCAATGCCGGTTTCTACGCCCTCGCCTTTGACGCCGGCTACCAAGGTCAGAGCACCGGTGAACCCCGCGGGCTGGAAGACCCCCACCAGCGCGTGGAAGACATCAAGGCGGCCGTCACATACCTCGCCACGCTGAAGGGCAAGGTCGACCCGGAGCGAATTGGTGTTGTTGGAATTTGTGCTTCGGGTGGCTATACATCGTATGCTGCGCAATCTGACTCGCGCATTAAGGCGCTGGCCACTGTCAGTGCTGCTTGTGTCGGTCGCATGACTCGCAACGGAGGTGTGCATGAACATCTTAAGGAGAACCCAGATGCAATCGCCGGTGCTCTGAAGTTTGCCGGACAATGGAGGAATAGCCAGACCAACACGCCTCATGCAGACGTCCCTCCTATGTTACCAACTGATCCTTCGAAACTGCCCGCGGATGTAGACCCGTTCTTCAGAGACGCTGCTGCATACTACGGTACAGAGCGAGGACACCACGACCGCTCAGACCAGAAGGTTCCTATCTCCAGCTACGACCTCATGGTTAGCTATGATTCGTTCAACTTTCAGCATCTCATCTCGCCCCGGCCGCTGCTTATGATTGTGGGTAGCGAGGCGCAGACGCTGCATTACAGTCGAACGGCTGTTGAAGCTGCAAAGGAGCCAAAGGAGTTGTTTACAGTGCAGGGCAAGAACCATTTCGATCTTTACGATGATCTGACAGAGTCTGGGCCTAAGCTGGTGGAATATTTTGGAAAATACCTTCAATGATGCTATAAATGCTGTACTTAGAAACAATCGCTGGTATAACAAAGCAAAAATGATACATATACGTCAGTTGGCAATGCGAAAAGCATGAGAATATTGCACCAACAACCCAACAGCACCAACCATAGCCCCTATTCCCATCCATCGCCCAATCTTCTGCTTTGCCTCCTTCGCACCCATATCAATATGCTCTTGGAACTCTGCGGTAGGATACGCCTTGGGCCACTTTTCCTGGGGCACCGGCTCACCCAAAAACTCACACAGCTCCTTCCATCCGTCCCTGCCTATCTTAAACTCCAAAAGCTGCTCTTTGGGGATCGTCTTTCGAATCTTCTCATGATGGTCGAGATACGCCTTTCGACAAACCTCATCCTCATAACACCCACCACAGAACACCTTCCAGACCATTTCCGACATGCGGAAGAGTGGCCCGGTCTTGCTATAATCGATAAACTGCCACACCTTGAAGATGGGCATCTGGATGAACTTGAAGACCGTTGCGTTCACAGACTTCAGCCATGAGTCGACGTCGCGGGTTGTCAGGATGACCTTTGCATCGGGGTATGCGCGGTGTAGATCTTCCCAGAAGATGCATGCGGGGATGTCGAGACAGGCGTCGTAGGAGCCCATGAGGCGGTCGAATTCTTCTCGGTCGTAGCGCTTTTTAGTGCCGTCGTTGAAGAAGTTGCATTGCATCGCTTCGATCCAGAGGTTAAAGTCTCGAGGGGGTTGTTGAAGCATTCCGAGCCGTGGTAAGGGTTGAGGCCGAGCTGGCGGAGGGCGATCTGCATGGCTGTATGTATATTAGCATCACATCAAAGATGGTATTCATGAAGCATACAGTTCGTCCCCGTCCTGGCCATACCCATACACAAGACGCGCATGGGCTTGGTGCGGGTGTTGGGTTCGTATTCGATCAATCGCGACATATTGTGATGAATGATGTGCTGTTATTCACTGATAGCTAAAGTGCAATTGGGTTGGCTGGGCATTTCTTAAATACTGCTGTCTCATGTCAGATTGGCGGATGGGATGTCAGATCCCACGTCCCATCTCACCCTTAATTTCGCCCCATGCTTTTTTTATATCTGGACCCCACGCGATCTGAAACGGCGACTAACAAGATCCTGAGCTTACTGTGTTTTAGTCTATCTGAGAGTGAGCTTAGCATAATTTGTATAACAGGCTAAGCTATTCGTAATGGGAGGGCGGTTATACTGTCGAATGAGATGGGACCTCGGGGTCACATAAATGGAGACAGTCACAGTATCTCCAATGCCTAACCAGTAGATAATATCTATGATAGTATAAGGATAATTATTAACAAGATTGGAAATAGACAGGATCGTGCTTAGTGAATGATTCGTGGGATGCACAGTAATTAGGCAATGCTTATCTTACACTTACATTAATAATCTTACTACCAAGTCCAATTCAAGCAGTGGGGTAAAACAACTCATTATACTGACAACGGATCTGATTTATGTCTTCCTCTGTGGTGATAAGCGAATAATCTTAAGGTATATTACTATATTAGCAAATGAATAACAATTCATGGAAACTTAACTCAGATATGACTATAAGTTGGTGTTATTAGGCGTTTAATGTCTGTTTTAACCAAAGCTTATAACCCTATGCCAGACCGTGGTCCAAAGTTTTACCATTACTAACGACTGCAGCCAGTGTAGACGTAGAGAACGAAAGGTATGTGGATAGGTAAATACGAACTGTATTCTAAGCTACATCTATATATATGGTCTTTGTGTTGGAATAGTAATTCCATAAGATCAACCATGGTGTACGGCGTCGTATAATTAACTACTCGACTACGATCGGCTATCAAGTGACACTGCTAATTGAAAGGCCTGAATAGTTTCATTCTCTCAATTGACATTTGCGATGATGGCAGGGCCACCGCACTTCCAGACGTTTAGCTCAACTCAGCTGAAGTCCAAATAATCCACTTCCCAAACTAGCGACACACCGTCAACTCTCAGCTGCGACGGAAAAGACACTTCCACCCAATCATATCCCAAAAGCCAACGAATAGATCGCCAAGCTGGACGATATTTGTGGGACTGCTATGCGTGGCGAAATATGACTCGATGGCTTTCAGCTCGAGTGGATATCGCCTAGGATCGGTGCGAACACCTGGACCAACAGGGTGCATGGATGGGAGATTGCTCCGCTTGCGGGGGAACCACTGTTCATTTGTATTTAAACACCTTCAGCTGAGATTCCTGATTGAAAAAGCTGGAAAGAAGAAAACTCGAAATTCATCATTCTGTAGCATTTTGAAAATGAGTACCCCCAGCCGGTTCGATGTCCATGTTTATGATGGCAGCTCCGCAAAGGCGACAAACTGCATTTTGCTAGATTCTGATGTGACCCAAAAACTACTTGCTGATGTTCGCAAGGCACTCATCGAGAAGAATGGCCTGGATTCCGGCAAGTAAGTATTCTTGAAATGATTGTATGACTTGATGCTGACAGTCTAGCGCCGGATGCTCTTTTTGCAGTACCGCTGGGGCTGTTGTGCCCGACTCCACTCCGTATGCTGAGTACCAGAAGATCATGGCAGAAGCCGAGAAAAAGGTGAGCTTCGTAATATACACTAATCTAGTTTCATGACTCTAATGGACGATTGAATCAGCCCAAGGAAGGTGTCCATGTCGTCTATATCAAAAGCAAAGAGAAGACCACCGGCTCAATTCTCAGCAGCGAGACAAAGGAGTTTTTGAAGAAAGAACTATCCTTGAAGCTCCATGTACTTAGCTCCCAGTCTGATATAGACGAACCATACTGATACGACCAGAACGAACCGGAATTGCTCAAGGCATCCATCGAGAATTTGACGAGTTCGTTTAAAAATGCAGACTGGGCTGCAACGGCGAACAAGTCCACTACGTATGTTTATCTTCCAGCAAAGTACCATCTGTCTGACCTTACTTCCCCAGTAACCCTGCCGACCTGTCGGAGAAAGACTGGGCAACTATTATTCACAACTGCAGTCTGACCAGTGGCCATCGGTTGGTCTTTTCACCCGCAGGGTCAAATGGCAATGGTCCTCAGACGTTGAAATTCCGGAGAATCGAGCGTGCTCCGTACAGCGGTAGGCCTCACCCTTTGGATCATGAACAGACAGTCTGACGGTGGTAGCTTTCATGCTCAAGAAAAGGAAATTCCAGCCCCATGAACACGTGGCTGGGTCGGACGTCAAAGTTGAGGTTTGTTTCCTCTCACATATACATGAACAGATGCTTACATAGCCATAGCAAGAGTTCTATATCCCTCACTTCGTCGTTGAAGACGATTCATATGTGGATGCGTTCGAATCCAAATCGTCCGTGTCTTCTTCAATGGCTCGCAGCTCATTCTCTGCGGTTGAGGTTCAAGCTTCTGCGTACGTATACTGAATCCCAATCGGGCACTCGAGCTAACATCATCCCAGTGGGGGAGGAGCATGCGGCTTCAATGCGGCCGTCAGCGGAGGTTTCTCCCAGAGCCAGACAAACGCCCTGAGCGAGAGTAATACTGCAGAGTCTTCCACTATGAACATCACCTACAATGTATGAACCTGCTGCTAGAGGCGATTGCCACTAAAGCTAACTCACCAGTTCCCTCGGGTCGTGGTACACCTAGATCCAGAGTCGGTTCAGTTGAGTGAGGATTGCAAACGCGACTATCTGGCAGTGACAAATGCTGCCTCGCTGATTAAATTCCACAACAAATATGGCCACTTCATTGCGACCCGTATCGAACTTGGAGGCAGACTGTATTCGTCAGACAAGTTCAGCGCGCTGGGGGCAAAGAGCGAGGAGGAAGCTGCGTCCGCCATGAAGGCTGCAGCCAGTGCCTCCTTTTCTTCGGCTGCGTTCCAGGCCTCTGTCAGTGCCAGCTATGAAGACCAGTCGGCAAGCAAAGGTAGTGAGGAGAATAAATCGATGAGTAGGGCCATCTCGTGGCAGGCCCAAGGTGGTGATACCCTTCTGTGCAATAAGTAAGTCCTCCGTATATGTTGAAGGCGGACGTGACTGACTGAGAAGCCCTCCGGCGTGGTGTCCGACTGTCTCCCCCTTCCAGAACTGGAGGGTAATCAAGGTATGCTGCTTCCAGACGGATAGGATGGAGGGTGCTGATGTATATATAGCAAGAGGACGTTGTCCCTCTCGGTGACTTTATCAGGCAGATGGACGGCTACGAGTCGATAGGAAGGAGACTGGAGGAGATCACAAACGCCTCCGAGAAAAGCCCTGTGGTTTCCTTCCACATGGCTCTCCGAAAGGACTACAGGCAGCTGATGAATGTGGTTGGCTCCCATGTTCTCAGTCAGTATTCCCTTCCACCCTGTTGATCTCCACTAACCAGTCCAGAAACCGACGCGGAGAGTTACGCATCTGTCGAGTACCTAAAACACTTGAATGATTGGACCCACTACAGCCCGCTCGACCCAATCATCACGCACCTTGCCAGCGAGCAGAAATGGGCCACAATGTTTAGTTCCAGTGAAACTCACAACATCTTCCAGGTTAAAGTGAAGACGGTGCTCAATCAAGAACCCCGAGTAGGTCTTCAAAAGACACGGGTTGAATCACAGCTAACACATCCAGATTCAATTTCAAACCAAATACAAAATCATGAACCTCAGAACCGAGAAATGGCTTTGTGCGCGTGATATCCATATTAGCCACGAGGAAACAGCCACGGTCCTTATCGCTGGACCCAAAGAGGAGGCCACTGATTTCGAGTTCACCGAAGGCCACCAGACGGGCCCTATCCCATGGGGGGGCGAATTGCAGTTTGCTCTGTTGGGGAAATGATGGAAGACTGAGAGGATATCTTGCGCAGTCTTTGAAGCATGATGGCTTACGCTCATTGGGCTCAGTGCCTAATGTTCCTGTCAATGAGGGGTGGTTGCGTCCTCTGAAACTGCAGCCAGTTGCTCATGGAGAGGTCTAATTGTCCTATGGATAGAATGAATCATCAGGATTGACCCACAGGGCTGTGCATCGCAAGGCTCACTTTCCACTATTTAACTGCTACGTTCTCTAAATCAAATCAATCCATTCACTTTTTAAAACTATCTTAATAATGGCCAACCCTCTAAACCTCGACATCGACTGTGCTCCTCACGAGCCAGACGAACTGGAACAATCCATCTTCAACATCCTCGCTGTCTATCTCCCCCACGACTCCCCAACAACCCCCGAAGAAGCAGCCACCCAAATTCACGAAATTTTTCCCTACAAAGACCCAAACATAAAACCCGAAGAAAGTAATGCGGTCGGGTGGTGCTATGCATTCTGGCATTTATGGTTTCGAATCGCCCCGCAGCTATATTATCGCGATAAGCCTATGCAGCGGTTCATCGCGTTATTCAAGGCGCTAGGTGAACTGCCCGAGATTGTTATAAAAGATGATGATAAGTGGTACAAGGGGAGGAAGGTGTGGCAGGATAAGCCGTATTATGGGATGATGTTCAGTGAGAGATGGGATAGGTGTAACTTCAGCGTTCTTAAGGATAGGATATATGCTGATGACGATTCAGGCGGCCCAATGCCGAACGGAAAGGATAACAGTGACTGGAAGAATATCAATGGTCTAGCTGCCCATCTTACAAATGCAGGCCTTGATTCTAATCTGTACTTTGCTCTCCTTTGTATCTCAAATGGTTTGGAGGAATACGACGGTAGATGCAGAAAGAAGTGGTATCTCGAAGGACGCAGGGCAACTGTTGCCCTTGCTGCACCTGCTTCTGCTGTGTGGATGATATTAAGTGCTCCCAAGATATACGAAGCTTGTGAGAACGAATTATTGGATAGGAGAGATACTGAGTGGTTGCAGGAGAGGGCACGTCACCCTTTTTCAGTACACCGGTGGGATGCGTGGAGGAATCGGTTTGCTGCCTTGATTGAGCATCCAGATGCGACAGAGGAGACCAAGGAGATGTCAAAGGCTGCAATCGAGGCGATGGAAGCTGTCAGACCTGGTTCGAGTGAAACGGCTGCCTGATGCCATCCATGGTTGATATCACTGCATATGATCTTATATATCATCATTCGCAACTTCATTTTGAACATTTCAACTACACACTACTCCGTACATGGCAAATATAAAAAGCCTCCCATGCGACATCCAGATGGAGATTATGCGCCATCTGGACACCTTCAAAACACTTCACTCCTTCCTCCTCGTCTTCCCAGACCAAACCGACCTATTCACAGCCTACTTCCACACCTTCATTCAATCCATCTCAGAACGCTTCTTCCACTCAGACCAACGACGACTCTTCTACACCATCCTCTCTGCCCACTTCCTCCATCCCCTAGAAGACCATCTCAGATTCTTCATCACAGAATACTTCCGCCTACCCAAGATACCACACTCACTCACTCTCGCACCCTGCGTCCCCCGCACCCTCGCCTCCCTCGACTACATGGCCTCTCTCCAACTCTCCCTCCAATACTTCAGTCCCTGTGCCGAGGACATAATAAGGAGAAACGAGCCCTTTCAGACAGATTTGACCCAGGAGATGCTCCAATCTCGCCACCTCCTCCTCCAACTCCAATTCAAAGAGGAACTATTCTCCCGTCTCCCTGAATGCCAGCTACCCTCTGCGATAAAGAGGTTCCGATCGTATTATACTCTCCACCAGAGTTATCACGAGGCAAAAATGACGTCGATGTTGGTGCACTGGATGCGCCAGAAGTTGGGCTTGGACGGGGAACCTGCTGAGGAGAGGTATTTTCGTGTGGTGGATATCGAGCCTTCGTCTGGGGAGTACGCAGGGCTCCCGTTGCTACATCGACTCGCGGGAGGTGGTATTTGCTCTGAAGATGGGATACGATATATTCAACATTTTACGAGGGTGAATAAGAGCTCGATGGGGATGAGAGGGACTGATAAACTCCGCATTCCGGGGCCAATGTCTAAAAAGTAGAGGACTTCTGGGAAGAGGATGTTGTTTGCTTCTTTGTTATACCCATTTGCTGTACTCCGTACTAGCTACCAATATGATAGATCATATGCAGGGAGTGTTCATGCACTATCCAATTAATCAAACCTCGGGATCTATCCGATCGGTTACTATTGTTGATCACCTCCCAAATCATCGGTTCTGGTGTCAATAATTGTGTAGATCCGGACGGAGTATTCCGAATGTTCCAAGTATAAAAGTTTTTTGATCTGTCAGACAGACATCGACCACTCTATGCTCATTCGGGTTGCTTTGGAAGGCAAAGTCCTTTGAGATTATTTCTATTACACATGTTCTAATTAAGTTGACTATTCTGCACCATATTCACGAAGAATCTCCTCAACAGCTGTAAACCCCCTTCGACGAGCCCAATCCAACATGGAACATCCATCCCGTTCAGTATTCGGATCTGCACCATGAGAAAGCAACAGTCGAACTGCCCTTTTGTCTCCTTTAACCACGGCCAGAAAGATAGGCGTCAGGCCGTGTCGCCCTACTTCATTCATATTCACACCAGCAGCCGACACTTTCTCCAATAAAGCGTGATTCCCAATCTCAATCGCCTTCGCCACGGCTTTACAGCCCGGCCACTCTGCAAGTTTCAGATCTGCGCCATGGTCGAGTAACAATTCTGCCACTCTGTACGATGTCTGCTTTAATGCACATCCAAATGGTGATGGATATTCTTCATAATAGCGGCTCCAGTTGAAAAATGGCGAGCCGTAGTTGGGGTCAGCTCCATGTTCCAAGAGTAATCTGACTGTCTCTTCATCGTGGTTTTTCACTCCCCAGTACAATGCCGTCGTTCTCCCTCCGAGGATGTTAGGATTGGCGCCTTTGGAGAGCAGCAGTGATATCAAGTCACGCTGTGTGCGTCGCACTGCATACCACAAGGGAGGAAAGTCACCACTATTTACACTGGCCCCTCGGTCTATCAACAGTTCAACTATTTTGTATCTGTATCGCACCATTGCTAGTGAAATGGCGCTTCGTAGTTGTAGTCGATACCTCGCACAGTGGTCAATGTCAGATCCCCGGTCCAGCAGTAACTTCACAATCGATATATCCCCATGCGCCGCGGCCCAGATCAGCGGAGTAGAACCTTGATAGTCTTTCGCGTGTATATCCGCACCGGCATCGAGCAGTCGCTGGACGGTATCAACATGCACTCCCATTGCTGCCAGGTGTAATGCTGTCTTCCCATCTACGTTCCTCATCTCCATATTCTCGCCCTGCTTTAATGCCCAGTCGACAACCGCTGTAAATCCTCGCCTCGCCGCATATCGGATCAGATGCTGTCTTTGAACATTGAGCGTCTCAATCAAAGCACCACATTCAACAAGCAAATCCACCCCCTCAGTGTGATTATTGAGCGCAGCAAGAGAAAGTGGCGTTTTATTCGCACGATTCCGCGCCTCGATATCAGCCCCCGCAGCGAGAAGAATCGGGATGATCTCTGCGTTTCTTCCTCGCGCTGCTTGAAACAGAGCTGTATTCCCAGAGTTGCATCGCGCATGAACATCTGCCCCCAATTCTAGTAACCGCTTCACGATGCGCGTACACCCCGTCTCTGCTGCACGGTGCAACGGCGTTTTATTCCTGAGATCCCGCGCCTCGATATTCGCTCCCCGTTCAACAAGCAATTCAAACACTTCTACTTGGTCAAACTCAGCAGCGACAGTCAACGGCGTCGCGCCATCCTCATCCCAACACCGCAGTTCATACTCTGCACCGTCAGCCCACGTATCATCATCAAGCCCCGCATCGAGACATTTGGCTTCAATATCAGCCCCATAGTCCAACATCAACCTCACAACCCCAACATGTCCACCTCTCGCCGCGGCATGTAGAGACGAAATCGGGATATCAGACGGTTCTTCCCCGCGCAGTTTTTCTAACTTGACCATCGGATCACCATTTTGGTGTAGTGATTTCTTGGCTACATTCTCTAGCCCTTCCCAGGCAGCGAGAGCTAGAGCGGAGCTTCCGCAGTAGAGGGCATTGTGGTGGTAGAGAAAGTCTTCGAGGAGAGTGTGCAGTTGGTGGTTTGTTTGTTGGAGGGCGTTGATGTCTGCTTGGGGGAGGTTGTTTGCTATCAATAAGATCAGTTCGTTTGGGAGGTCGATTAGCATTTTGATATATTTTATTTATGAAGATGATATAGAATATCAGTTGATAATATCGAGTGTCAGGTTGGTAATGGACTCGGCCTGGCAAGGCAGATTTGCACCGCCACACTACGAAATGAGTCAACTGTTTACAACCAACGCATGTCTATCTATGGATTATGGAATGTATATTTTGATAATACACAAGATTTCTTAGGCTAGTAAAGGAGATTTTGAGTATTATGCTCTGTGTACTATCAAATTTTGTGGGAAACAAGTGAACCGTGGCCACCTGAGTAACTTGCTGATTATATATACTTACATCACCGACACGCCAGCTCTAGAGAGCACCAATATATATATCACCACTACCGAGAAACATAAATTGTAGTTTACTTGAATCATATATTATTACCATCCATATATAAACATATTTAATAACCGTAATCTTGAAGGCCAAGACTACAAAAGAATCTTCGGAGATAGTTTTCCAGTTGCCGATGTCTATCTAATCTGACAGCATCGCAAACTTGTATTTATCTTGAATATCAATATATTCACGAGTATATAATCATAGTAAAATGCGACGAACTTGATATTGACTAGATATTCGTTGTATAATCGTCGTTTATGTTTGGCTTTAGACAGTACGGTACTACCGAATTCACCCTAGAAGCATACATTTGTCGATAGCTGTCTACTTTTGATATTAGTAGTATCTGATCATCGGAGTTACTCTTTCGTGAAAACCGGAATACATAAATTATGCCCTGACAATATATCTCGACCAATTGTTTACTCTTTTATCGGGAACAGCTACTCTGTACACCAGTGAATATTTATCACTTCCTGAAAACACCCTTTTATAAGAAATCGAGGACTTGGGACTCGACATCCTAGATAACAAGATAGGATTCGAGTCATCCTTGCCTTGACGGTGAATAGCCAACGTATTGGCATCTCACTCGGCGGATTGCGAAAGCCGTGTTGTAGTTGTAGTCTTAGTTAAGAACCAACAATCTAAAATTACATGCTGTTGAGCTCTACAGGATTCTAGCCAGACATTATCGAGTCCATCGTCAGACTCAAGCAAGCTCACCGGTCACTCAGAATGTTGGGGCAGTGACCGCTTTTGACATTGACTTGATTCTGTAGGGGGTAGATGGTACTTTCTATATTGACATTGAAACCATACAAAGCATATGCCAAGATATTGGACACCAACATATGCAAGGGAAAGCAATGGAAACTCGATAAAACAGCCTCATGTGATAGGTTTAATGGACATGTACGATATTATGTAAAATGATTGGCTGTTAGGACAATCTGTCAGACCGTATAAGATGTTAGCACGGACTGTTGGTTATCAGCAAGGGGATATATAGAAGCTGTGCATGCATTTATTAAAGATAATATTTTACCGACCTGATCAGAGAGCAGACAGCATTAATGTGAAAGTTAGGATATCCCATTTCACTATGGAGAATGTCGATGCCTAGAGGATTTGAGATAGATCACATGAAGGAGCCACTCAGGAGTTCGCCGACTCATTCCAGAAGTACCAGCTTCCCTTAATGATCTGACATTTGAAGACTGTTAGCAATGTTGAATCATGTGATTAGGCAAATGCAGCATTCAATATGCACTCCGCACTGCTGAATCTGCATTTATTGATTGGTTTGTGCATGAAAGTGGCTCAACCAGCTTGGCGGAAGTAGCCGATGAAATACCCCGAGATATTGCATGTCTTGAAATACTATCTGTCATATATCATGTTTACAGAAAATAACGAGGGCTTAAGGTGATCTACAGGGAGCTTTCCATTGAACCGAGTAGTGTGCTGCGGTTGAGGTAGGAGAGATGTGCCATATGTACTTCGTAGTTATAGACAGTACTATATAGCAACATGATAGAACGTTCCCTTGCGTCTATAGTTGGAGCATAACGATGTAGATCGATGGTCACCGCTACTCCATGATTGGAAGACAAGATCCCCATACGACCGATGCATCTGCAGGAACTATGCATACTCGATCTGCACGACGATCAGACCTCTATACTCTTTTTGTCCTGATCTATCCAACATCCATCGCCATCGAAGGTATAAAGAGGCAGTCAACTCCCACTCAATCTGTTCTCCATCAACAATCCAATCGCAGTCTCTTTCTCACTTTACTTCTTCTTCTCTCTTCGGTTCCAACCAGATCTCAACAACTCCGTCAAAATGCAGTTCAAGCTCCCCGCCATTGCCGCCCTTTTCGCTGCCGCCGCCCCTGCCATGGCTGGCAACTGCAGTGTTGAAGTCGTTGTCAAGGCTCTGCAGTCTCTCGAGACCATCACCAGCAACTCCTACCACGTGGTCCAGGGTTTTGGTCCCGACAACGCCGAGTCTACCTGCGGCGTAAGTCGTCCATAGATTGTACAGTGAAACAAGCTAACAGAATAGTCCTTCACCGAGAACACCAACAAGGAGATTGCCGAGATCGACGTTGTCCTCGACTGCGACATTAGCGTTTCCTTCGCTGTTCCCCAGCAGAACCAGATCTGCGGTCTCTGGCACTCCGTCCTGGGCAACCAGTTCCACGCCCAGAACGAGCTGCACCAGCACGTCCAGGTCATCAACAACACTCCTTTCGCCTCCAACTTTGTTGATGTCGAGAACAACTACGCCAACAGCCTTGATGTGAGTTCCCGTACTATCATATGAATGACTATATACTGATGAAGATAGCAATTCACCCAATTCCTGAACCCCTTCATCCCCGTGTGCGCACCTGCTCTGGCCCAGTCCCAGCAGAATGTCGTGCACGTCCTCAACGGCATCACCACCACCGTCGTGGTCTAAATGCGTTAGCGGGACTGTATATCTGCGACTTGTTGGATTGTACAGAAGTCAGCAAGCATAATCCCATGGACAGATTGCATATAGCATCCATTCAGCACTTCTCTTCCCCCTGGCGGAGACGATTGGTATATATATTGTTGAGATCTGGTATTACTCATAGTTTAATAACTAATACGATCATTGTTGATTTTTACTTATTCTGATTGTTTTGTAACCTTAAATTAAACACGGGATCTGAATTCCGTGTTTGTTCCCGCATCGCATCATCGGTGAGCGGCCCTTATAAAAGGGTGCGGGGTCATATTCTTCACCTCACATCAACATCAACAAACATAGAGTCGACTAGATAACTACAAAAATACTCAAGACAAAATGATCTCAGGAATCGCCCACGTCAACCTCCTCGTTCCCCCAGGCACCCTGCCTGAAGCCAACAAATTCTACGTCGAAACCCTCGGCCTCATCGCATCTCCTGTCCCCGCAGCGATAAAGGAAACAACAGCATGGTAAGCCCCCTCACATCATAGCAAGACGACAGTATCTAAGAAAGAAAGGTTCAACATCGGAGAGAGCGGCCAACAAATCCACATCGCATTCGGAAATAACGAGCACAAGTCAACTCGCCATCCGTGTCTGCGTGTCGGTTCGGTGGACGACCTACTGAATGTGCAGAGGCGGATTTACGAGCACCATCTGGCTGGGGATTCGGCTGCACCACAAGAGGCGGATAAACCGGGTGAGAGTTCTGGTGAGTAGTCTATACTGATTTCTGATGGATTAGGCTGATTGTTGTAGGTGAGAAAGGAGTTGAATTTCCCAGTCGGTTCTTTGCGAGGGATTATGCGGGAAATAGACTAGAGTTTAGCTTGTGAGTTTAGACAATTGCTTGTTCTTATATACTCTTTTGTCTCTCATAGATGTACTCTGGTAAGAATAAATTTCAGTATAGAATTAAACCAAAGATCAAATTACCGACCAAGTCTATCATAATTCTACTACCTCTATCTTCAGACACACTATGATAATCGCTGTCTGTATAAAAGAAACATTCTAGATATTGGCACACTCGACATCCTTGGCATCAGTAGCATCTGCGAAATTAGCAATCATCGTCACCATCTTATGTGAATAAACATACACTTGAGAGCAGTCTCACTGCAAACAGTTTCAATGCATTCCGAGCACTCGTTGAAGAAATCCGGATCAACGCAGATACACGATAGGTCTTTCACGTTATTGCAGCCGCTATAGCGGAGGGCTTGGTTCATGCATGACCACTGAATAGTTAGTTAGCATAACCCATCAAGTAGAATGAGTGAGAACATACAACACAAGCACCATCGGCGACATCATCGGCCATGACAGCCCCGAAAAGAGGCGCCAGAGCAACGAGGAAAGCCGTATACTTCATCGTGTCTTGATCTGTGGTTTAGAATGTAGATGTGGTTGATTGATTGTGTGATTGAGACAAAGCATTAGAAATTTGCCATGCTTAAGTAGTATTTTGAGAAGATGAAAACGGTTGGCTGACGACGATGAGATGACGCTGGGTTGTTCGGTATAGTCTGTATTTGGCTGGTTTCCGCTTTCGGTAAATGGGATTGTTGGAATGTGCCATCCCTTGATCGGATAACGTGGTGTCACGATGCGCATTCCGGATGATATCAATCTGACATTTGGTGGATTTATTATCAATTATGATAATATGTAGTGGGTACCATATTCATTAGGGCGGTAGGTGTGTCAAACGTGAAATAATAGCATGGTTGGGAGATGTTCCTTCTATATTCAGGCATTCCAACGGCACGGTAGTATCGCTGCATTAAGAATATGATGGGAAATACATCTAAAGCCGTATGACTGGCTGTTCCTGGATCGAAGACAGCGTTGATGTCACACCCGCAGGCACAATCAGAAGAACAAAAGCCACCATATCATAGCATTTGTTACTTTACCATCTCAATAGAAATATACTCAATCCTGCTTTTGGTACATATAGCCGTCAACCAAACTATAAGGTCAGGATGACACTTGCTCTTGGACAAGAGCCTGTCATAACCAGACCAGCTCATCTAGAAGACACCACAGCCATGGACATAGTGTGTCAATTACGCCATGATTCCGTCTGGATCCGTTCAATCAGCATTAAACCTGGTCTTATCCCGGCCATCCCGAGCATAATTCGCCACTCCTCGCAGTTCCTCGTGGCGATTTGCGGACGAATAACCGGTTTAGACACACTCGACCATGGAAATAAATACACCGCATGAGCCAATTGACCCAGAAGGGTAAGTTCCCCAGACTGACTTCCCCGTGGGGAGGGGAGGGGATGAAAGTATATTGCGATGGATGACGTTGTGATTTTCGGCGGGGAGCATATAACATCCGCATTTCCTGCTGGTTCTTTCTGTTCATTCATAATTTTTGAATGATAAATAAATGATAGCAAAATGAAGAAATTTCATCTTATGAAGAAACCGCATCTTCCCAATGTTAACCCCGAGAGTCACTTTGAAGGGGCAGTGGGCGATGACAATAATCAAAACAAAGAGGATGAGTTTGTCGATACTCCCATTCCGCTGCTGACATGGCGGTCCTTCGTGATGGGTATCTTCGTCTCAATGGGTGGATTCCTCTTTGGCTACGATACTGGCCAGATTTCTGGGTTCCTGGAGATGAAGGATTTTCTTCAGCGATATGGTGAGCCGAGTGGGGATGGGAGTTATCATTTTACGAATGCTAGATCGGGGGTTATAGTTGCTTTGGTATTTTACCCTGCTATTCCAAATTATGAGATCTTATACTAATGAATAGCTCTCAATTGGCACACTCATCGGTGCTCTCATCGCCGCTCCTATCGCCGATCGAATTGGACGCAAATGGTCGCTGTCAATTTGGAGTTTGATGGTCTGTATTGGAATAACAATTCAGATCTCCTCTCCCACTGGCAAATGGTACCAAGTAGCCATGGGTCGATGGGTTGCTGGTCTAGGAGTAGGAGGATGCTCTTTGATTGTGCCCATGTATCAGGCTGAGTCTGGCCCAAGGCATATTCGTGGTTCGCTGGTCAGGTGTGTATCGCTCTTTCGATGATGATGGTGAGGCTAACCTGATAGCACCTACCAACTCTTCATCACACTCGGCATCTTCGTCGCGAATTGCATCAACTTTGGAACAGAGGCACGGCAAGATACTGGGTCCTGGCGAATTCCAATGGGCATCACATATCTCTGGGCTATCATTCTAGGCGCTGGAATTTCGTTCTTCCCCGAAAGCCCTCGGTATGATTATCGACATGGTAAAGTCGACAAAGCCATCGAGACTCTATCGAAGATGTATGGCATTCCAAAGAACCATCGAGCCTTGCATGTGGAATTCGACGAGATAAAAGAAAAGTACGAACAGGAAGTGCAGCGGGGGAAGATAGGCTGGATTCGAATGCTTCGGGCTCCTCGAATGGCATATCGGCTTGCAGTTGGGATGTCTCTGCAGGCTCTGCAGCAGTTGACCGGTGCCAACTACTTCTTCTACTATGGCACAACTATCTTTCAAGGTGCGTGATTTACATCAATTAAGCTAAGCCCCTCAATGTAACCAAATGACGGAACATCACAACTGACATGACATGTCTGCATGACGATAGGAGCTGGGATTCCAAACAGTTTCGTGACACAGATGATTTTAGGCGGCGTTAATTTCGGTACCACCTTCCTAGGATTGTATCTCATTGAAAACTTCGGCCGCCGCCGCTCGCTTATTACCGGCGCTCTCTGGATGTTTGTCTGCTTCATGATCTTCGCCTCCGTCGGCCACTTTCTCCTCGACCAGGAACACCCTGAACGCACTAAAACACCCGGAGTCGTGATGGTCGTCTTCGCCTGCCTGTTCATTCTGGGCTTCGCCTCAACGTGGGGCCCTATGGTGTGGAGTATCATCGCAGAGCTATATCCAAACGAGTTTCGAGCTCGTGGAATGTCGCTTTGCACAGCTAGTAATTGGCTTTGGAATTTCTTATTAGCCTTCTTTACGCCGTTTATCACAAGTGCGATAGACTTCAGATTTGGGTATGTATTTGCGGGGTGTTTGTTCCTGGCTGCTGGGGTTGTGTACTTCTGTGTGATTGAGGGCAAAGGGCGGACGTTGGAGGAGATTGACACGATGTATGTGATGAAGGTCAAGCCGTGGAAGAGCTCCAAGTATGTGTTTCCCGAGATGCAGTCAGCAGAGAGAAGGTCGTCCAAGGGGGTGCGTCGCATGCTTCTGTTTGATTGTATTATCAGGATTGAATTGATGTTCGTTTAACTGTGATACTGTTGCATGCTCTATCAATCAGCAGGCCAACTGTGTATCGTGGCCAGTTGCCTATGGTTATAGGTACCATGACATAGGTCCCAGGTTGCATAAAAGCGCCGATAGTCTTGCTACTTGTTCGAATCATCAACGCCATCATGGGTCCTTTCTGGCATCTTGCCGGTGTCCTTTCGTTTGTCCTTTCTGCTACTGCTCGTTATGATGAATTCAAACCAGAAGACACCATTACTCGTGATGTCTGTATAGTTGGAGGCGGTAGCACCGGCACATACGCTGCCATTCAGATAAAAGCCAAGCAGAAAAGCGTCGTTGTCGTCGAAAAAAAAGACATCCTCGGCGGCCATACAGAAACACTGTATCTCCCCAACGGGCAGGTCGACTACGGCGTCGAAGGCTTCTTCAACAATAAAATAACCACCGACTATTTTGCCAAACTCGGCATTGACCATGAACCCTTACTCCCTGGCTCGTTGAAGACGGACAACGTCAACTTTCTCACCGGCAAGAAAGTCCGTCCTCCTTCTGACCTGCTTGATACTATCACCGCTGCTCTGCAGTATCGCAGCGCTATACAGCAATTCAGCTTCCTTGAACATGGCGTCTATAACCTGCCTGATCCTGTTCCGGAAGACTTACTCCGTCCTTTCGGGCAGTTTGTCATGAAACATAACCTGCAGGGCGCATTGAATCTCATCTTCCTGTTCGCTCATGGCGTCGGTAACCTCCTCGAAGTCCCTACTCTAACTGTGATCGCCAACTTTGGCATTCCTCACATCAACGCCCTTTTACAGGGCTACATCAGACCAAAACATGGCGCATACGAGCTTTTTCAAAGAGCAGCCGAGAGACTCGAACAAGACGTTCTCTTCCAATCTACCGCAGTCAACGCCACTCGCACCACTAACGGGGTGGAGCTCGTTGTGCAACACTCCAACGGATCCCGCAAACTCATCAAAGCAAACAAACTCCTCCTCACCATCCCTCCTATCCTCTCCAACCTGAACGGCTTCGACCTATCTGATGCAGAAAGATCCGTCTTCCAGAAATGGGAGTGGAAATCCTACTACGCAGCCGTCCTCAACAACACCGGCATCCCAGACCACCGCAACGTCGCCAACCTCAACCCAGACAATCAACCGGGCAGTCTGCCCACTACACCATTTATCTGGCATCTCGACTACCCAGGTGTATCAGGCTACCTTGCACACAAAATGGTCGGCGAAGCCAACTTTACGGCGCAGCAAGCGAAGGATCTAATCTTCTCTGATATACACCGGATGGGGACGGCGGGGACGTATGATATTAAAGATCCGAATATACTTGCGTTTGCGGATCATACGCCTACTACTATGGCTGCTTCGCCGGATGATGTGAGGAATGGGTTTTATAAATCGCTGTATGCGTTGCAGGGTCAGCAGAGTACGTTCTATACTGGTCTTGCGTGGTGCTCGGATTATGCGACTTTGTTGTGGAATTATACAGATAGTGTGATTGAGCGGATGTTTTCTTAGCCTTGATATTATGGTCTATTCCAATTGAATTATATCCCTATAGCATATGATGGATTGTTAGATCTTGAGCTGACAATTAATGTTGAACGAACCCACCCTATGGTAGTCTGGCCTTCTCTCCACCATACCTCGCCATAATCACCGAACCCGCCGTATTACCCATCATGGCATACAGCACCCCATCAATAAACCTCCATTCCTCGGCATTCAAAAGATCCTCAGAAATCAGTCTGTCGATTTCAGCATCAAGCTTGGTTTCCGTCTGCAGCTGGGCTGCCAGTGACAGTTCGATGGCGTCTTCGTAGCTCACGCCCATAAGCGTTTTGACCACGTGCACGCAATTCGTAAACCTATGCGCCTTTCCTGTATCAAACGCACGTTTCTCCTTTTCAAAAGATGCAATGTCGTTTTGCAACAGGATTTGGTCTGCGATCAGCTGGATGACCGGGACGAACTTGGGATCGTGATAGTCGACAGAGGACACAATGCTGCATCTGGATGACGCTATGATGAAACTAGTCAAGTCAGCCCCATGCTGCTGTCTTTTAACGGGAATGGGGTTGTCCTTACTTCATTCCGATATCCAGCGTCCGATAGTCCATGTACGCCCTCACGGTTGGGTAGTCCTTCGGTGGAACGGGCTTGTCGTAGAAGTAGACCAGCTGGTTGATCATGTCTCTGGCGGCATCTGTTCCTGATTCCCTGTCTACTTCGTCGCACTGCTCCATCGTCTCGTCGATTCTAGCTTCTAACGCCGTTCGGGATGATTTGTTGGGTTTGAAACCGGGTCGCATCCGGCTGACAAATTTTTCCTGGACGATATGCCACTGTGAGGGTTAGAATATGTAAATAATATAATACCCTCCGTCAACGTACCAAGCTGGGATCATTCCATTCCCAAAACTCTAGATAGAGTCAGCCCCACAGCTAGAATGGCAGGATATACATACCATCGAAAATGAACACATAGGCATTCGCATCAGCAACCAGCTTCGCCCGGCTCGGTTCCGCAAAAGGATACATGAAGATGGCGAATGCCACAAAGCCATGCTCGAATCCACGAGCTAGTTCCTTCTGTGTGATCTCGGTCAACGATTTTCCAGCACTCACCAGCCCCTTTGTCGTCTCGTCCTGGGAAAATAGTTCCAGTATATCTTTGCAGGCGTTAATGCAGATCTCCCAGTATTTGTTCTGGGCTGTAGCCTGGACAGCAGTAGGCCATGGGAGCCCGGCTGCTTGGGGGAATAGCTCGACTGCATGATCAGGCCGTTCAAACTGGGGCTCGCTGGAGGTATGGCTGAAGCATCTTTGCTGTTGATACTTGTTCAGATTGAGACGGGGAAAGCGGAGATAGTCAACTTCGCCTTTGATGGTACTGTGGGAGTAGCTATATGGGAACAGGTGTTTTCGGTTCTCTGGAGAGCAGATTTTGTCTTTGATTGTCAGCAGGATGGCTGGGCGTGGGTTGATGCACAAACACTTGACGGATGATTTCGTTATGGCAGTGGTGATGGTCATCCTGGCGGTGTTGTAGCTCTGTAGTGGAAGGCTAATATGGATGGAATTGTTTTCCTGAGATTAGACCAACTTAAACTGAAATGACCATCGCGGCGATGCCGTGGAGGCCTGCTGTGTACTGGTTATTTCTGGATGTGATATCCCTCGCATCAGTAACACTATCACATATCATTCCTAGCTGTTGATGGTGTGATGCAATGAGAAACTCAATATCAGGCCGCATATTTACTGTTCGTGGCATTTCCAGCCCTGTACTGCCATTGGGCATTGCCCTCAGCATATCTTTCTATATTCTATGTGTAGAACAGCATTTGGTAATGAAAGTAAAAGAGAAAGACTGCCTTAATGCCTGGCCACCTTTACAATAGTTGTCTAAGTTTCCGCACAGCGTTAGTTCAAACCTTGTAACTACGCTAATATCTTGGAATGTAACTCAATTGTGCAACCCACTTATGACTATAAAAGCCTACCTGGTCACACTCGGAGTTGCTCACTTCAATCTCCTTGCATGATTAAGTTGTAGTTCCTATTTTATCATACTGCATCTGATCATCCCTGCATGAGTGGAATCTTACATTCTCTTGCTGAATACTCTCTCACAATAAGCCAAAGGAAATACTATGCCCCCTCATGTGACTTCATGACACCCATTTCTAAATGCAGTATGGTCTGTAGTCTATTATTCTTTTGCCTACGCTTAAGCCAGGGCAGTTTTATCATCGATTCATTGATGTCGCAATACTGATAAATCTTCAAATTTGATGAGCATTCTAAACAACCCTCTGCGAAACTTATACTATTGCTCTATTCAAGTCTTGCCTTCTCCCCTCCGTATCTAGAAAGAGCGACAGACGCATATAGATTACCCGTCATGGTCAAAAGTGCTGCATCGATATACCTCCACTTCGCAGCAGTTATAGAATCATGGCTGATATTAACGACTTAGATGAGACTGGGAATGATGATCAGCACCGCAATGTCGTTCACAGGGGAACAATAGCATCTGGCGAGCTCGTCCTCAAGGACGCACAGAAAAGAGACCAACTAGCTGCGGAACATGGCGTACTATGCTTTGAAATGGAAGCAGCGGGGGCGCTGGCCGACTCTCCATGTCTAGTCAAAAAGCCCCTATAATCTGGGCATGTCAATATGGCTACACATCTGTGGTTGATCAGCTCCTGGAACAGGGTGGTGACCCGAATACCAGAGACCTTGGGCAGCAAGGCAGGCCGATGTTGGAGGCTGCAACTAATGGCCACCATGATGTAGTCCGCGGTATACTCGAGTACGGGGCAGATGCAGAGTGTCTGGATGAGAATGGTCAAACGCCACTATCAAAGGCAGCGAAATATGGACGCGAGTCAGTAGTCCAACTTCTACTAGAAGCGAACGTTACAGTGAGGTCTAGAGACAACACAGGACAGACACCCTTTCACACGCGGTAGGAAATGGGCATCTGTCAGTGCTTCGACTACTGGATAAGGAGGATATATCGGGTTTGGCACATCGACATGTTTGGCCGGACTCCTCTGCTTTTGGCAGCTGAGGCAGGAAGGCATGTGGTTAACGCTCTCCTTCCCAACGCAGATGGTGAAAGCCAATCGCTCCATGAAATAATATCCCGCGGGCTTGAAGACGTCAGCGAGGCAATCTCATCATTAGACCATGGTGCTCTTCTCGCGCTTGGTGGAAAATGCTTGCTGTGGGCCGTGCGGCGTGGCCATCGTTCAGTGGCAAGTCTTCTGCTTGGGAGCGTTAATCCGAATTTCAGGGATAGTATGGGTTTGACCCCACTATCAATGGCGATAAGAAATGAGGACGAGGCTATGGTGAGCTCTCTGCTTGATTCAGGGGCCGACAGAAACGCCCTGGATAACACGGGTCGGTCTCCATTGTCATGGGCACTTTTGGGAGGGAACGAAAGAATAATCAACTTGCTTTTAAATGGGGTAGAGCTCAGCTCAGTCGAGGATCAACACACTGCATTGTCTCTGGCAGTACGGTCTGGGAATGATGCTACGGTCAAGCCTTTCCTCGAGCCGACCATCGGGGATGACGCCACTCATTGGCGTTTGCAAGAGGCAATCCACCATGGGCATAAGGGAGTTGCCAAACTCTTAATTGACAGTGGATTTAATCCGGATTATAGACTGACCGAGACTTCGTTGCACCTTATGTTCTTTGCAGCCTGGAGAGGACTCGGTGATGTGGTTCGATTCATGTTGGAAAAAGGTGCGGATTGTAATTCCCGCCTAACATTTCACTTTCCTGTTCTTGGGAAACACAAGAACCTAAGGTGTGGTTTGATACTACTCCCCACCAACGAGACCATCCTATCAGTGGCGGCTCATCAGGGCCATGTGGAAGTGGTCAGGCTTTTACTGGACCATGGTGCTGATCCTGAGCTAACATGTGACGAGGGCAAAGATGCGTTTGAGTCGGCATTCATGGATGGGGATCTTGTGGTGGCTATGGCCCTTGTGGAGCATGCCCTGACAGGAGGCTACCTCCAGGCAGAAGACCTACTAGTCAAGGCAGCGAAACGCGGCGTCATCCAAGCAGTGCAAAAGATTCTGGAGCAAACGGTCAATGTGAACGGAAGCAATCCGGAGGGGTCTCCCCTCGTTTGGGCGGCCTTCCATAACCATGAAGCAGTTGTCGAGCTTCTACTAGCAGCACACGCTGACCCTAATTGCAAGCCCTCTACGGGTGACCTTGCAGGCTGGGCACCACTGCACCATGCAAGCTACCAAAGCAATGTTGATATTGCCAGTGCTCTTTTAAAGGCCGGAGCGGACCCAAACATTACTATAGACGACCTTTTCCAGCCAGCATTGTCCCTGGCAGCAGAAAATGGATGCTGCCAGACCACAAAGCTTCTACTGAAACATCAAGCGGCCGTGGACATGGCGGATGAATGCAATCGTACACCATTATTCTATGCCGTTATGCATGGACATGAAACGATTGTCAAAATTCTCCTTGACCATGGCAGTGTTGCAGCAGAAACTATAACATCTGCTGGAAGAAGTGCATTATCGTTAGCCCACAGCATGGGCCGATACAGAATTGCGTTTCTTCTGCAAGGAAAAGGTCACATGCTTGATTCAATACCCAGTGAACCCACTGTAAGAAGCAGCAGCACGTGTGACACATGTAACTCGACTATCTACGACTCTGATTGCCATTTCCACTGTCCGATCTGCTCAGAAGGGGATCATGGACTTTTTAACTTTTGTATGGAATGTTTCAGCTCTAAGCTGTCTTGCGATGATACCTTACATTCACTTGAAAAGATATCTGTCAGCAATGGTGAGGTTGCGGTACTCGAAACAATCAAGCCGTGGTGATCTTCCCAGCCATGTCCAAGTTCAGTATATATAATACCCGACTAGCAAGTATCCAGCATATCCACCAACGCACTCTTCTCATCCTTCGTAATGGTCAATTCGTACACCGACTTGACCTTGATCCACATTTTGGCATAGGTACAGTGATACGAATCTACATCTTAGCCTCACTCACTCAGAATAGGGCTGGAAACTCACCAAGAGGAGGCTTCCACTCCTCCGGTCCTCTATCACCCTTGGACTCATTCACATTATCCGTGACAGCCAGAAGCTGGGGATTGTCGAGATCATTCGCGAATGCCTTTCGCTGATCGGTTGTCCATTTTGATGCGCCGCTCTGTCTCTCATTAGCAAGTGTCTACTGTCAGTAGGGGTGGAAGGTGATACCTTCCACGCATTCGACAGCGGAACAAGATGGTCGATGTCAACGTCGCTGGATTTCGTCCACGACTTGCCATCATACGGGGATACCCATGTTCCACTTGTTGCTGCGCAACGCGAGTTCGTGACTACGTCTGTCCCGTCGCGTTTGAGGACGACTTCGCGGGTGTTGCAGGAGCTGTCATCATCAGCATACTACCTCCCACCAAAGAAAGTCACCTACTGTCCCTGGCTAATCCAGTGCGGAAATGCATCCCGATCATAGCCATCCTGCGATCCCTGCGCGGCGACTTTTAACGCTGCAAGTTCACTTTGGGCCGTAGATGTAGCGGGGATGCCTGGTGGTGAGGGGACAGCGATTGGGGATGCTGCGATAAGAGGGACTGCCAACAGGGCAGAGAGGATGAACTTGACCATGGTGAAGCTGGGCTTGACGAGCTGATTGTGTTGTTTTGATTTGGCCGCGACGCGAGATTTATAGTTGGCTGTTTACGGAGTCCGTCGGCACCCCTTGCTTGAGTGCATGTGCCATGTTGTATACTGCTTGGCGTAACACGATCAACACGAATAAGAAGTGAGGATGCGAGCATGCTAAAGAAGATATCGGATGTTTCTGTTTTGGGGTTCGGGGCCGTCCGAAGGGTCTAAGGGTCTCACTTAATCCGGATAGTATCATGTTTCACATATATGGTGCACCACACCACAATTAAATTATTATATATTAGATATATCTACAATCCCAGCGCCTTCAAAATCTCCTTACCCACACCAGTCGCACTAGCAGGGTTCTGCCCGGTAATCAAGACAGCCCCCGACCCCGCAGCCTTGGAGACAACCACCTTCTCGGCCCACGGCTGGTCGGCCTTGACGTAGCCACCGTTGGTGATCTTGTTCAGCTCCGTCTCGAGCAGGTACGGCATGGCGGCGGTCAGACCGGCCTGTTCTTCCTCGACGTTGGAGAAGCCGGTTGCGGTAGCGCCGGAGAGGATGGGCTCGCCGGAGGCGGCCTTTGCGTTGAGGAAGACAGTGGGACCGTGGCAGACGGCGGAGATGGGCTTTTGGCTTCGGAGAAGGCTTGGATGAGGGCGAGGGAGACGGGGTCGGAGTGCAGGTCGAACATTGCTATAGTTATCAGTATGATGCAGATATGATTTGGGTACGGAAGGCTTACGGCCATGACCGCCAACGTAGAAGATAGCGTCAAAGTCAGCAGCCTTGACGTCGGCCAGCTTGACGGTGTTGGTCCAGAGGGCCTCCTTCTCAGCGAGGAAAGCCTTGGAGGTAGGGTCCTCGGCGAACATCTGCACCGAGGCAGGGTCGAGAGGAGCCTTGCCGCCCTTGGGCGAGGCGATGGTCATCTCGGTCTTGTCCTTGAGGACTTCATAGGGGTGGGCGAATTCAGGCTGTCAATTAGCATCACCCTGTCGGTGAGAGATAGAGAAACTCACCAAGTACCATCCTGAAGGCTTGCCGGTGGTAGGCAGAGTCTCCTGGGAGGAGAGGACGACGAGAACTTTGGGCGCCATTATGTTTGACAGAGAGGTAATTGATGAATGATGATGATAATATTAAAGTGGGTGAGGAGGGGTTATAAGTGATCGTGTATCGATGACATCAAGGGCCCATCAACGATCTTCAGTGGACCACGTTGTAGTGGAGTCAATTATTAATTATCTGATTTTCTTTTCCTTTTTGCTGGATACATAGTATTTGCATGATGACCATGATATAACAGGGTATGAATGGAGATAATACTTAATTCCGAAGTAAGCACTAATAAATCATCTTCTTTGTGCTGGTAATTGACTGGGTGGTTTGCATAGTGTACATAGTAAGCACACCTCCTATTATACAAGACCCACCCGATTTATAAGCGTAGAATCCAATGGAAGCCGAATCAACAAAACAAAAGATGCCGAGGCAGAGGTTGATACGGACAAAGGGATGTCGATAATTAATTGTCTAGCTACCTGGCTATTCTATCTATCTACAAATGCGCCAGGATGGCATCGGCACCAGACACCTATTCAGTCAGCACAACAAAACCAGATCAGATCAGATAAACACACCTTGACAGCCCCCTTCTCCGTCTCAATCTCCGCATACGTGACCTTGCCATGGTCAATGACAATTGCGTACCGGCCCGTGCGACCGTTATTCGCCCATCCAATGCTGTTGGAGAATTTGGCGTCGGGGTCGGAGAGGAAGAGCTATCTTGTCAGCACCACGTATCCAACTTGGCTAATCTGTAGGTGACATACAATATCATCACCCTTGACCTGATTCGCCTTGCCCCACGCACTCATGACATGCGCATCGTTCGACGCGACAACCGCCACAATGTTCACGCCCTTTTCCTGCAGTTGCGGGAGGTTCTTGATGTAGCTGGGGAGGTGGTTCACGGAGCAGGTGGGTGTGAAGGCGCCTACACATATTAGACCAGTATCAACAGTGGAGGGAGAGACAAACCAGGAACAGAAAAGAGCACGACCTTCTTATCCGCCCACTCCTTGGACGCGTCGTAGGAGATGGGGATTCCACATGCTTGGATGTTTTCGTTTTCCTCCGCCCAGGGGACGTACTGGAACTTGACGTCCTTGGGGAATTTATCGCCTGCTTTGAGGGGTGCCATGGTGGTTGTGAGGTGTTGGTGAGATGGAGGAGAGAAGGTCGAATGCGGGGTTGAAATTGTGACATCGGTGGGGTTTTGCCGAGGGAAAATCATCATCCGGTTATCTCAATTGATGCTATTGTCATATTGGGGTTATGTATTCTGGGTCAAGTAGAGTTAATTTAAGCTTAAAATAATAATACTTATTGTTGTGAAAAATCCATAATGTGAAATATATATATCGGATGGCCATCTACCACATACATCATCAAACACTACATATCTACAGTTACTTCAGTGGATGCCTCAAAACGATCTTCCCAAATCCCCCTCCCCCAGCAGAAGCCTCCACCTCCTTCAACGCATCTTCTGCCCTCCCCTCGAACACCTCAACAACCGGCAACTCGAACTGCTGCCCATAATGTTCAACCGCCCATTGAAACGCCTTCCACGCTCTTCTCGCATCATCCGGTCGCGCAGGGATTGTAATTGGATGAGGCACGCCGTGGATACGAAGGCGCACATCGTCCTGTGTTGTTGCAAGAGGCATTTTCAATCTCGGGTCACGCTGCACAACCACTGATAGGAGAGATGTAGTATCGGATACACAGTTTGCCATTAATTCAGCTGAACATGGGCCTCCGACTGTGTCGAATGCATGTGCAATTGGTCCATTTCCGGCCACAGCTTTGATATCAGACACGATAGAAGGTGATTTATAGTCAAAGCAGTGTGTAGCACCCAGCTTTTTAAGCAGATCATGACGGCCCGGAGACGCAGTGACAATAATAGGAAACACACCACTAGCAGAAGCGAATTGAACAGCACAAGCACCGACACTGCTTGACGCGCCCCAAATCAATAATCCCGAGTTCGCTTTCCCCTCTGTCGGCAGGGGCAGTCGGAACAGATTATACAGCCCATCCGCAGCAGTCATCGCGACCACCGCCAAACAAGCAGCATGCTGCTCTGGCAGATGCCCAGGGACACGGAATACCATATCCTCCCGACAGACGAGATACGACTGATGCGTTCCGTACTTTTCCGGACGGCCGAGTCCAGTTGGCGTGTATCCTGCTATACAATCTCCCACAATGAATTGGGAGGATGGAGTGGTTTTTATGACCCTTCCGCAGAAGTCGTAGCCCATTACGGTGGGATAGATTCCGAGTTGGGTTGCATGTTTCACGTCTGCTGGGTTTATACCCGAGTAGCTGGTTTCGATGAGGATTTCACCATGGGATGGCTCGGGGATGGGGCCATGGCGGACGAGGAGGTTGGTGTTTTCGTCGACGTAGAGAGAGATGTTCGATTGAGCCATTTGAATAGATGATTTGATTGAAGTCCATAATTGAGGACAAAAGATGGTTATTATAGCTACTAGTTGGGATGTCGGATCGGGATGTGGTCCACGTAATTTATAAGTCATTCTATGAAGCATTTCTATGCATTGTATGTCTAAATAGCACGGCCAAACTGCACTGGCACAGTCACCTTTACATCCAGCTTCTTCGCCGTCGACATGACCCATTCCGGCTCTCTCATAAACTGCCTTGCAATCAAGATGGCATCTGCCTTTGGCTGCGACCCCGTCAACATATCCTCAGCTGCGTGTGCTTCGTCGGCCCCCTGGACGATATCCTTTGCAGCCTCAGCCTGCGTAATGAGACCAACAGCACCGACGAGCGTCTTCTCCCCTGCCTCCCGGATCTTCTGACGAATCTGCGCAGCCAGATCGATCTGGTAGTTGGTGTGTGGCTCGATGTGCTGGTCTTTGTGGTTTCCTCCCGAACTGACATCGAGAAAGTCAATGCCCCATGCAGGGAGCTGCTTGACAAGTTCGAAAGAGGAGTTGATACCCCAGCTTCCTGATTCCGCCGCGACAGGCTTGTCCTCCAACCACTCGGTGGCACTGATTCGCAGAAACAGCGGCATGCCCTCGGGAATAACCTCACGGATCGCAGCGGCAACCTCGGCCACAATGCGAGTGCGGTTCTCAAAGCTGCCACCATACTTGTCTGTCCGTTTATTCGTGACCGGACTCAGGAACTGATTGATGAGGTATCCATGCGCGCCGTGGATCTCAATAACATCGACCCCCGCCTGCACCGCCAGCTTCGCACTCTTCGCAAACGCCCTCACCACCTCCTCCACCTCCGCCGTGCTCAACTCCCTTGGCGCCCAGAATGCCTCCCCCCCAGCCCACGCCTCCTCCTCCCCTCCACTCGGCCCAACCACATCCTCTGGCCATCCAAACCCACTCTCCTCAGCACGCAGACTCCTCACCCCCCGTTCCGCCGCAATCCACGGCGCAACCGTACTCGCCTTCCGCCCCGCATGCGCAAGTTGAATCCCCACCTTCGCTCCCTGTGCATGCATGAACTCCACCACCCTCTTCAACCCCAGAAATTGAGCCGACTGCGTCCCCTCCTGCCACAGCCCGGAATCATTCGGTGAAATGCGTCCGTTGGCTTGCACGGCTGTTGCTTCGATGAAGATTAGGCCGGCGCCTTTGAGTGCGAGATGGCCGAGATGCGAGATGTGGTAGTCTGTTAGTGCGCCGGTGGCGGGGGAAGATGGATTCGGCTCTGTCGAGTACATGCACATCGGGGCGACGATGATGCGGTTTTTCAGGGTGAGAGAGCGGATGGAGAGGGGGCGGAAGAGAGTGGGGGTGTTGGGGGCATTTGGGTCGATGGCTGCCCCGGCATTGTTGGCGGGGGTGAAGAAGAGGGTGGAGGGGGATTTGTTGACTGCCATGGTGATATAGATATTTGAAGTAGAGATTGCTACAGATGTTGTATGAAGAAGAGGGTGGTTTTATATTGAGCTGCCGGAGACATGCTGATAAATCCATTTTGGAGTAGTACACTGTGATTGGCTGGGTGGATATACCCCATTTGCTGTTTTGGGTGTGTGCATCCCGATTGGTCGGAGACTTGCATTGCGCGATATTCTCACTTGTATCAGCCGATCAATAAACACTACATAGTACACACTAAGTACTATACAGTCCCTCATATCTAATACAAAGACTCACACTCCAACTCTCTGCATCCCCACCCTTGTGTCTCGCTGATTCGGATAATGGCAAATCGGACGCTGATGCAGCACATCCGTGGCGGTGGTTTCATTCTTCCACACCGTAGCGATAATATTATTTGGCGCTGTCCCGTTCTCCACCCACGCCATCATAGCAAGCACCACGTCGTGTTTGGCGTCTTTGTACCCTGGGACACTGTAGGTGGATGTTGGCGGGTTGATCCGGGCCGGCAATGTACCTGGGGCGTTCATAGTTGTTGGGGTTCCGAAGCAGTGTCTATACCTTTATTAGTATGCGTATATAAAAGAAAGTCAGGAGGCGACGCACTCCATGCCAGGAATGAGGAACATGCGGTAAAAGTCATCCACCTCCATGCCATGGTGTTTGACAGCGCTGGATGCCTGATCGTAGTAGTAGATACTCGCACCAGGAGAGACATAACTATCCGCCAGCCCGTGGTGGTGTATTAACTTGCCTCCGTGGTTGTGGGACGCACTGATATCAAAGTCATCTGCAGTCGCATTACCCGGATTCAACATATCAGCCAGCTCAACCGTGCTGAGGTCGAGATCCTGCCAGACAAAGTCATAGATCGTCAGGTACGGGTTTTTATATCTATGTACGTCTGGAGCTGTCATGATAAGAGATTATTGTCTATAGTACTATAGATGACTGTAACGGCAGATCATCAGGAGCAATGCTTCTTCTAGAGATACAAACCGAGATTCGTCATTTGGAGATATCATAAGCTCTCATCTAAAGTACACACGACTCGGACTACGCATTCCCGAGCCTAGAGTTCTCATTGATGGGAAAACAGTGTCTATAGAGACCATGCTAAGACTATAGAGACCATGCTAAGATACAAGGTATATCAGGAATACATAAGGCTGGTGGAGACTAAACCTATTTAGACAAAGGTCCACTCGGCTATACTCTTTCTGGACAGTGATCCTGGTAGAAGCAGGACCAAGCTTTCTTTTTGAGCTTGTTTTGATTAAAAGTGTGTTAGTCACGAGTAGATCTTTCATGGGTTTGTATCAAAATGGCCAAAGACTGATCAATCCCGCTTGCAAATTGTGAACGCCACGTGTCTGGCAGTGTGAAACATATCTACTGCACCTTGCTTTATCAAAAACTTGATGGAAATATCATAATGTCAGTCGTCATCCGTGGTTACATTCCACTATAGTGGTGTCACATTGAACCTTGCGTCCTGCTAAATTCCTTCCCCTAGAGATTTGTCTTCGCCGTAGGGTAATTGCTGGGACCATAGTGATGTACTCTCTTTACCGTGAATATAAATGAAGATCACACTGGACTAGATTTCTAACATGAAGGAGTCATTATCCTATAATATGGGTCTGTCTAATACTCCCAGCTAACAACACCACGGTATCGCATCTTTCCATCCTTAAGCCTGCTCACAGCTTCATTAATGCCGTCAAGTGTCATGGGGAACTTCTCAACAACGCAAAAGATATTATGCCGGGCCGCGAACTCGAGCATTTGATTTCTGGATAGTTAGCTGCATTCTCTAATTAGAGTGTAGTACATACTTCTGACTTCGAGTGCAAATCATACTCCCAACAATACGATACCCGCCGAAAAGGGTGGACAGGTTTGGGATCACCAGTTCACCGGGACCAAGCGTCAATGGGTGAATGGTAGCCGTGGGGGCTAAGATGGGACAGAACAGGCCGAGGTTGAAGGTGGTGGACGAGGTGATGATGAGAGTGTTGATGGGTTTGATGTTCAGCTCGGCGTAGTCGGTTACACCTTTGGTCGCGTAGAACTCGCTGGCCCCAAGGCTTAAAGCCTCCTCCTTTTTGTCAGCGGAGGAAGAAAAGACAACGACATCGCAACCCATTTTGGAGGCGAATTCAATCGCCAAGTGACCCAGTCCGCCGATGCCCACGATTCCGACTCGTTTGAAACTCTTGCAGTGCTCGACGAGGGGCACCCAGACGGTCGCACCGCCGCCTGGAGATATCAGAAATATATCATTCATAATACGGATAGATCAGGTGCTCACACATCAAAGGCGCAGCATCGACTGACGAAAGACCATCCGGAACCTTGAACGTCCACTGCGCCTTACGGATAACATGGCTGCAAAATGAACCGTGAGCCTCCCATTCTGCTGACCCGTATATCTTGACCTCATGGCAGTACGTATCACGACCGGTGGTGCACATCTCGCAGTCTCCGCAGGTGGAATAGATCGGTCCCCAGCCGACACGATCGCCGACGTTGAGTCGTGTGCAGGCTGAGCCGACCTGTTCGACGATTCCAATGCCTGTTGCTTAGTGATGGCTAAATAGGGGTAGATGGATACTCACCCTCATGACCTAGGACGAGTGGTAACTTGAGCATGTGAAGATCGCTTCCGCAGAGACCGCTGTGAGTGACTTTGATGAGAACTTCATCTGGTTTGACGTCGGGGAGGGTATTGGTTTCTTGGATGACCTCCCCGGAAGGAGATCCGCGGAATTGGATGGCTTCGACCATGTTGGTGTATAGTCGGTCGTATGAGTGTTATCGAGTGCAGTTTGATAATGGCGAAGACGAGAATGAACTGGAATAAAGTACCTATTCTCTAGACTAGTTGGAATTGACTTGATCAATTTGAGCTTCCACAGCATGACCAGTTATGCCTCCCTTGCTGATTCAATGTCATCATCGTGAGGTTGGTGATACTTGTACTACTTTGATTCTATCCGGAAATGCGGTCTGATATATCTAGGTTCCTGCAAAAGTGTAAATGGAAAATATCCCAGCAACAGCTGAGTGGATCTATCTCTATATATTCAGTCGGAAATAGATAGATGCATCCTGTCAATATGCACACGTACGGGATTGGTCAGACTTGTAGACACTCTGTCTTAGACGTGACGTTCGGAAGTAAGGTTGATTTAGTTGGGTTACTCAACATTCTTGATATAGAGCTCATGTTCATTGACCAATCCCATATTGCGGATAGAGGTAGACATAAACAACATAAACTTTATGTGAGGGTGGCTGATAGGACTCCTGTGCATAATCGCACATTTACAAATTACTCCAGTTACCTCTAAATGTAAGAATCACTGTATTTAAATATCAATATAACGATAATATACAAAATACACATCTACAACTTCGGATTCTTTTTCAAATCCACCGCAAACGCATCACACGACGCCGCATCCCCCTGCGAAGGAGGCACCCACAACCCCGGATTCTTCTGAAAGAAATTCGACGCTCTCAACATCACACTCACCGGTTCAGCAGGCATAATCGGGAAATCCTCCGTCCGCGGGAAATGCGTCAACCCAAACTGGATATAGCACACGATATCCGTATTCTCGATCGAATCATTCCTCGCCGCCCAGTCGACGATGGTCGAATTATCAGGGTGATTGAGCCGTCCTTCAGATTGGCACACGTAGGCGCCTGCCGGGAAGAGCTCGTGATCGCGGTACGGAAGCACCCAGAGAGAGTGGCGGGCGAATCCGGCGCGGTTGTAGACGGTGCTTCCCGGTTTGGCCATGAGGGGGGGGACAGTTGTTGTTGAGGATTTTGTACGCAAGGGGCTTGTGGGATGCTGGATTAAGGCGGTTGGGATTGGTGATGTCCCAGCTGCGACTGGTTTCGTGGCAGTAGTTGACGGCGCCCTGGGAGGATGTCAGGAGGGGAGTTTTCTTCGCGTAGAAGGCGTTGCCGTAGGGGTTGGCATCTGAGCCGACCGGATCCTCGGCGGGGAGGGCATCGCTCTGCACGACGGTGTTGTTGGGGCCGTCGATTTCGGGATCCACGCGCAGAGAGAAGATATGTTGGTGGTTGTGGGCGTCGATGCCTTTGGCGACCTGTGTGCCGAACGGAGCTGCCTGTTCGCTGGGATGGAGGCAGTATGTGTTGAGAATGCCGGTGAGTTTGATCTCGAGTTTGTATGTGCCGTCCAGGGTGAAGGTGTGGTAGAAGGCGTATTCGTAGTTGGCGGCGGTGATGATCTGGGAGATGATGAGTTTGCGATCGCGGGCTGAGATGACGTTGCCGTCGCGGAAGTCGGTGTGTTTGTATAGCAGGCCGTTGTCTTCTTCGTGGATGCAGACGGCGTTTTCAATTACTGTCGCTTCGCCGGAGGAGGTGGGGAGAATGGCATCCAGATAGTGGATTGCTCCTTTGCAGTCGCAGCCTAGCTTGAGCGAGTTGGTCATGAGGCCACTGCCGTATTCGCCAACATCAAAGGCGTGTTTCTTATGGTGAGGGCGTTGGGGATTGCCGTATGGAACAACCATCTCGACCACACTGATGCGGTTGAACAGCTTGCGCTCTCGATTCTCATACGCATCATGCACTCTGATATCAGACAGCACAATACCCTCACGGTAGTTGAAGCCAATGTGCATTTTGAAGCCAGCCCATTCAAGCTCATTCCCGTTCATGGCGAACGATACCCCAGCAGGCTGAGTGATGCTGATCGGTTTCAGTCTGTCATGACGATAAAAGTCGGTCATGAAGCCGGGGAGATAGTTGTGCTGGTCGAGGGGAACAGCAGTTCGCTGTCCATTCACGCGACGGACGTCCACGCTGAGGATCTCCTCAGTCTCGGTATCGACGACGACAGTGAAGTCGAGGGGATGCGCGTATTGGTTGTCGTAGGTAGAGTGGCGATAATAGGGCAGTCCCTGCTGGAGTCGTCGTTCGAATCCCCATCGTTCATCTATCCCGATAGCCCATGCATCAAAATACACGCGAGACATGTCGGTGATGCCAATCTCACGACACACCTGGATGACGCGGGGATCAGATCTGGCGATGCGTTCGGTGACATCCAGATCTTCAAGCGTCAACGTCGGGAAGACATCCTTGACGTCCTTCCATGATTCGACCTTTCTCGAGGTAAGATTGACAATGACTTCAGCGACATTCGGAGTTCCCTGCTGCAAGACGATGGAGAAAGCACGACGATCCGGACGGGGACCAGAGTTGTTGCGGAAAGCAGCGTATTCGGCTTTCGTGGGTTCGTGCAGAGTGATGCAGTTGAACTTGAGGGGTTTCAAGTTGACATATTCACGGATGAGAGATGTGGCGATGGGGATTTCCTCGATGGAGAGGGGATCTGATCATTAGCAGGCGTCATAATGGAGTGATATAGACATACCCAGAGGATGAGTGACTGTAGACACTTTAGCACAGCAGGAAGACATGTTGTGATGTGGTGCTGATGCTGAATATAGAAGAAGAGTATAGGCTGATATTTATATCTCCATCGGCAGGACATTCTCTTTCAGAAAGCTCTAATTCCATCAACATTTTAGCATCGTAAATCTCAATACCTATGAACAATCAGCCAATCACAGATATCTGGTACAGTGGGCCCATCATGATAACACATGACCCACCCTTTATCCAGCCAATGGCGTCACTTTGCGCCGCTAGTGCGGGGTCCATCTGCCCATGTGATCATCTGATCTGATACTTAATCCATTCCCAAGAGGAAGTTTCTGGAGATAACCTCAATGATCTGAATATGGGAATAGGTTATTCGGATATACCTGCTGCATAGATATGACGACCGTGTTTACGAACGGGCGCGTCTACGCCCCCACCAACGGCGACGAGTTTGTCTCTGCTTTCGTCGTTACCGACGAGTACATCACCCATGTTGGACAAAGTGACGATGATGAAGTCATGCATGCCGTGTCCAACGGTGGGAACGTGGTGGATCTAGATGGGCGGATAGTTGTACCCGGTTTTATCGATGCGCATGTTCATCTGCTTCAGTTTGGGTTGGCGTTGCGCAAGTTGAATGTCCAGCCGTACCAATCGTTGCAGTCGATTAGAGATGCTATTGCAGAGTATGCCAGAGACAATCCACAGCTGAGTCGCATTTTATGTCGTGGTTGGATACCGACTCTCGGGGAGCAGCCGCTGGCTATACATCTAGACGATCTAGACGAACAGAACCGTCCCATCTTCATCGAAGCAGGTGACTTTCACTCTTCTTGGTTGAATACATCTGCCCTTAACGAGCTGGATTTGGATAATCGACAGATCCCCTCTGGAGGAACTGTGCATCGGGATGAGAATGGAAGACCATCCGGCCTACTCAGCGAAGAAGCATCACTACTCATATCCTCCCCCTTCATCGTGGAGGTCACCCCCATTAATGAGAAGATGCTCGCCATCCAGGAAGCCGTCACAGCATACATTTCCACCGGCGTCACGGGCGTCGTGGACATGGCCATGGACGAATCAACCTGGGATGCACTCTGCCACTATCGCCATGAATACGGCTTCCCATTCCACATCGCCATGCACTGGCTGATTCCACATTCAGAAGATAAAAGGAAGAACTTCACACATGTCAACCGGGCAATCGAAATCCAGAACCAAGGCTATCATCCATCCATATCCCCTGACTTCTGTATCGTCGGTATAAAAATCCTCAGCGATGGCGTTATTGACAGCTGCACCGCTGCTCTGAAACAACCGTATACCAACGAAACACGCCTCGTCCCTACGATCTGGTCAGCAGACGCCCTCAACGAGGTAGTCAAATATGCCGACTCTGTCGGACTACAAGTCGCCATCCACGCTATCGGTGACCAAGCCGTGCATCAAGCCATCAACGCCGTAGAAGCAGGGGGTACACCCGGTCGACGACACCGGATTGAACACCTCGAACTGACCAGTCCAGAGGATGCAAAGCGATTAGGTGAATTGGGCATCACGGCATCCGTTCAACCAGTCCACTCAGATCCTGTCTGGTCGACGAAATGGCCGAATATCATTGGCGAAGATAGACATAAACGAACATTTGCGTATAAAGATTTCCTAGACGGCGGTGCTCGTCTTGCGTTTGGGACTGATGTACCGACGGCTCCTCACTTGGCGTTACCCAATATGTATATTTCCATGACGCGACGGTCTGCGTTTGACCCCTCGAGTTCGTTGACGAATAACCCGCATTTCGCGTTGCCGTTGGCTGCGGCTGTTACTGCCGCGACGTCTGGAGCTGCCGAGGCACGGTTTGCGGAAACGTGGACGGGGAGTCTGAAGAAGGGCTTAAGAGCTGATTTCGTATTGTTAGATATGGAGTGGAAGAAGGAGGATTTCATCAAAGGAAAGGTATTAGAGACATGGTCGGGGGGGAAGAGGGTATACAAGTGTATAGAATAGGGATTGAACAAAGCATTGATATTAACTAAACTCTGATGGCTTTTTAATAAACCACTCTATCGTCTTTCTCAACCCGTCCTCCATCTCGCCGCTTTTCCTCCCTTCTCCATCGGCGATGACATCCACCTTTGTCTGTCCTGTTACCTTGGCTACACTATCTGCCACCATCTCCGCCACCCCTTCTATAGATATCTTCACACTCTGTACATTAAACACCCCCTGGTCACAAGATCCATTCATGAGATCATACAGCTCAGTGACAGCATCATCCACATATTGGAAACACTGCACAAGACCAGAATCACCAGATAGACTAATCGATCTTCCCAACAGTGCGGCAGTAATGAAACTCGTCATCAGCGCATTATCTGCTACGGTCATGCGTGGTCCGTAAGTGTTTGTCAGACCGACAACTAGGAACCCATTTGGGTGGCATTGGGTGGTATCCAGTAGTTCATTGCCTGAAGGTCAGCATCGCATGCTAAAATATTATAGAGCCCAGGCAACTCACCCATCGAACTAGCAAGTAAAACCCTGGCATGATGCCTCTTCGCAAACCGCATCAGGTACTCTATCTCCCTACCCGTCGCTATACTCGACGGGAAATGATATATCTGATCCACAGCTGGGATATACGTCCATGCTGACTGTAGGTTATGGCTATTACATTTAGCACTCATCTTCATATCAAATGTAGACAGATATACCAAACAAGTTGAAACCGCGAATGCCCCGCCAAATGTCGGAGATTCTTCGGCAGACCTTTCTCGCTCGTGTCGACGCCCACAACGCGATGGCCTTGTTGGAGGAGATAATCGATGAGATTGGAGGCGAGGAAGTTGGAGGCCTAAATTTAATTATCAAAATAGTGTACTTTATATCATACGTCAAGATAGCCTTACTCCTGTCACGAGGATCTTTTTGCTCTGTGGGTTATATGAGGGGTTCATGGTTGTACGGAACAGATTGTGGATGGTTAAGAAAATATGGAGCAACGATAAGATGTTATTATTATACTGTGAAGAGTTCGCTTAACTAGAGATAAATCCCTCATCTGAAACTTCCTTTCAGGTTACACAGAATGCGGGTGGATGTGATATGTCACTTTCGTCACATATCTCGAGTCACCCCTCATTCAATATCTACTTCTATAAGAGTTGATATCTCCTTTGTTGCCTTTTTACTTCAACTGATATATTTTCATTAGATTAATCGATAGTTGATTACAGTCTTCTCCCTTTAAAGAACAATTGTATCGCATTTCTTGCCAAAACGTTATCAGTCCATGTGGATACATCTTGACCGCTTCTTCAGCTCGGATGCCGATCAAGGAAGTTATTGAGTCTAGAACACCACACAGCCTAGTTTTATGCAAGCCGTTATTGCTATAAAGTTCTCCATTTCTAGTCAATTCAATTGACCGCTATATATCCAACTGCACTAATCATCCACTCAATCCCGCATTCTGATAAGCATCAGCCAACTCCTCCATACCATGTTCCAGCATAATCTGTTTAAAGCTAACCGGCTTCACCTAGGGATACTTGACGTTATCCAAATCCGCTTTCAGATATGTCTGTCCGTTGATGTAGTAGTATTGGTAGAACCTGTCTTGTTAGAAGTGTCTAGATAGACTGGACAGGGAACCCACATGGCGATATAAGCATAGATGTTAGTAGGATCTTTCTTGTAGATCCCCTCATGGTATTGTATAGATCCTCCTTCGCTCAATCTGAGATTTTCTTCCGTACACCTCTTCAAAGTCATCTGCTATCTGGCGAATACTTCTCCTATCACCGAGGACTATCATCGTCAGCCACGTTAACCTCGTAAAAGGCGAGAAACATACAATGCTGCATTCTGACTGCATTCCTATCCACAGCAACAGAGGCAACATACTCCGTCGCAGTTTCATAAGTAGTCGATTCCCAGATCTCATCCCCGTCATCCCAGTACCTCAACTTGAGTTCCTTCTCATCCCAAACCCCAAAATAATATTTGCAAACGAGATGTGATTTCAAGATGGGGTTAACCCACATTTAAACAAAAAGTAGCAAGGCTGGGATAAACAGTGCCTAGGCACGGAGTACAAAGCTGTGGAGTCTTGATGTTGATTGGGGGCTAAATGCTGCATGTTTACCTTACCCCGCATGGGTCTTCTTAAAATCTGCATAGCTAGTTAATCAAGGGTTCAACCTCGCATAGCCTTGCCTGCTGGTTTTCTTTGGCTTTCCTTCTACTTAGCATTGTCCAACATATCTTTCTACAGAGGGGTGCTGTTGTCGGTAGTAAAGGGCGAAGATGACGCTCACGCCTGCAATTATTTGTTTCGAAAAGAAGCAGCAACGCTGATGAACCACCTTCCATGCGTGGTTTCGAGGGATTCGAGACTATGCCGCACCGCACAAAAGCAAGCAGTCACTTGGCAGGGCTATGCTATATTGGCCGCATATGGGGAGGAATTGTTCCCAGCCATCACAGACATATCGTGACGGCGGTTGAATGGTAGTTAAGAAAAGATAAAAGTAGGCTATAGTATATGGATTGCACGGACACAGGATACCATGTCAAACGGAATAGAGATTCTATTGTTGTTTCCCTTGTTTGTTTATGCTGTCGCTTCTATGGTAATAAAACATCAAGTCTGCTTACTCAAGTTAAGCTATAGCGGCAACCACCCTAACAATTATACAAATACCAAGTACAGACACCCCAATCATTACCCACGGCAGGCGATTCTCCATTCGTCCAGATGGACCAGAGCTCAAAGCCACGAGTAAAGCTGTCGGTAGGCCGATTGCCAAAAGAAGAATATAGTGGAGGTACGCCCAGTGGACATTCAAAACAATCAAAGCATAGATCACCTGGGAAACACAAATCATCAATAAGATACTCAGCATCAAAGCCTTCGAACGGTGATTTGAGAGAATATTGGCCGTAACTGGCAAAGCGAGTATACTGAGCTGGTGGACCTTCTCGAACCTCTCTCCCAGAGAGCCGATCGTAGATAGCACCAACAGGTCCAGGATAATTATCGAAACGGTCATGGCGAATAGAAGAAGCCACAGGGAGATATGCACGCGCAGGTTTCGAAGACAGCGCGAACAGAGATACCGGTCTGGGTGTGAGGCAGCTCGACAAGCTTTGTCTTGTAGCCATTTTGTCTGGATGTGTTTTTGAATGCTGGTGCTTGCATGAACACCAGCAAGGCCTTCAAGGGCGTCGTGATGCAGATCTTTGAACTTCTGGTCTTCCATTTTCTCGCACAGGGATATCACTTGCTGGTAGCACTTTTCCTGGCTGGCCATGTTTGATGACTTCAGATGGTCGGCTCGAAGGGTGCTGTACATCTGGGCAATGGTTGGCGAGGAAGACGATGGACTGGCTGTTTTGTAGATGTCTGCAAGTCTATAAAGCTGATAGGCATGCGTATACTGGTCTTTTACAACCACCTTCTCAGACAGCAATAGATTCAGCAGGTGGTTGGCGTGAGGGAGCTGCCGCTGGCAAACTTCTTGTGCTATTGGAAGCCCATGGAGCCTTGATGCTTGTGAAGTGACACAATCCAACATGATGGCGCCGTAATCCGGACCATCAAAAGGCATCATAGATCCGACCAACCAGGAATGCACACTCCTGTTCAACGTATAGCCCATTGAGATATGCGATTCGTCGGGAATTGGCCCTTCCTCAACAAAGCCATATGCCCGGAGAACCCCCATTGCGTCGTAGAAGTCCGTTTGGCTGATTCTGTCTGCAACCTTTGCTTCCTGTATAATATCAAACCACATGTCACGGCGATAAAGAGCAGCCCAGAGAAACAAAAGAACAGAGGCTGTTGGATTCTTCTCGTAGATGCTTCGTAGAGAAATCAGGAAGGTAGATGCGAGGGTTTTGTCACCGTATGAGTGCATCTGAGGGATATTCTGAATATTCGACAGAGGCTCTCTATACAACTTCAAGTAGTGATCGCTGCTGATGGGCACGTTGCGGAGGAAAGCTCCTGCAGTTGCCAATGCAAGCGGCAGTCCATCTAGCTCATTGATCAATTCGTGCAATTGAGGATCTGCTCTAATTAGTACGAGAGGTCAATCAAGAAATGATGAGCAGAGATTCTCACCACTAGTTAAAGCCGACCGTCCCGACGCTTGACATAAGATTTGGGCATTGTGGTCCTTATTCTCAAGTTTTGAAACATGGATAACTTCACCCAATTCCAAATCAGGCGTCCTCGTAGTGATGATGATATGACCCTGTCGCACATCCGGAAGCCACGAGTCTATCGAAAACCCCGTGCTAGGTTCATAATTATCGAATATAAGCAGCCATTGATCGTTACCTGGGCTGTTCAACCACTTCTTCGCCCAATGCACGACAGCAATAGTATCGAAATCTTCGACCATCTTTTCTGATTCCATCAATGGATGATCTAATGAAACAAGCCTTGCCATATTGACGAAACTCCTCTCCAGTTCCGCTTCGTTCGTGGCATCAAGCCAGAAGACTGCCGAGTAGTATTCATGGTGGCGCATTGTGTGTGATAACGCGAGCTGGGTCTTTCCCATCCCCTCCAGGCCTTGCAAAACAACAGTCCTTTTTGAATCATTCTGAAGTCCCGTGCGAATCGCATTCAATTCGTCTTCTCGACCCACAAAAAAGTGATGGTGCGGGAGGTTGTCTGAATTGAATTCAACAGAGAAACCCGCATTAGGGGTTTCAGGTTTGAGCGCCATTATAGACGTTGAATATAATAAACTCGTCTTGGGAAATGTGGAGAGTTGGAAAGTTTTAGAGTGTGATGTTGTTTAATACTTGGGATTGGGAGGCTGTGCAAGGCTGTCACTGCATATGACTTCATGCTAAGTCATATTCTAAACTAGGTCTTACAGGGGTCTCATATTCAGAAGTTATGAATTGAATATTCGAATATAATGTAGGCTTCATATTTAAAGTACTTAGTGGATTGCTTAACTGCAGCCTATATTATGTGGCAAACAAGCGGATGCTTATCTCATCCAGCATCACAACTTCACCGATGATACGTGTTCATCAACTTCATCAAAATGCCAAAACAATCTGATTTCGCTAGTTATGGTCGCAATTCACATATTCCAGCTGTATGTATCCATCTACATATAATTTGTTTCAATCTAATTCGTACAGTGCACAGAATGTCGAGCTCGAAAAGCCAAGGTTGATCCTGAATGGCCTTCTGAAATATTATTCTAACATCCCCAGTGTTCGAAAGGAAATCCATGTGTGCAATGTAAAAGCCAGAATAAAACATGCATATATCCAACGAAGCCGGTCAGGACGCCGTTGACGAGGCAGTACGTATCACAGACACTTCTAGGAAAGCGTTGGCTGATTATGCAGACATCTCACGGCTGTCGAGACACGGCTGCATATGCTGGAAACAGCTCTGGGGAAGTTATTCCCTAATGGAGAGATGGAGGCTATTACTCGTTCGCTACTCGTGGATGATATAGAACCTCAATCTGGGGTATCTGGCTCTTCAGAAGATATGCTTCAGGATATCGTTGGAGATGATGCACAACTTCCATCGCTGGATGAATTGCTTCCGGTATATGGGGAGATGGACCAAGTGTCTATTTCGACAGGATCTGCTCAAGATGAAAAAGTGTTGGTTGAATCATACTTTCAGCACTATCACACTATCAATCCATTCGTCCACGAAGCTACATTCAGAGCAGAATATGAGAAGCAAATCCCAATCGCACATCCCAATGCATGGCCGATTCTCACCAACACCATCCTCGCCATCGGCGCATGGACACTACACCAGAGCAACACCGACAAGAAATACTACTCGATCGCCAAACAGCATCTCCTGCAAATCCCCATGTTCGAACAGGGCAATATCACCATGGTCCAGGCTTTGCTTCTGCTAAACGATTACGCCCATAAGCAAGGAAGCCCGGACGAGAGCTGGCAGTATATGGGGACTGCGCTGCGGATGGCGATTAGTTTGAACTTACATTCCGAGGAGGCGAATTCTGGTTTGAGTGCTCTTGATAAGGAAATCCGAAGAAGGGTTTGGTGGACTGTGTATTGTTTCGAGAGCTGTTCGACGAAGATATATGGACGGCCGTTGTTACTCCCTGAGGATAGACTGATCACTGTCAGGCCGGTGTCGAATATTATAGATGCAGATACACTGGTCCCCACAGACAGCGCAACCATATATTCTGGCCTCATCCAGCAATCGAGTTACCACCGCATGGCGAACAACATCTACCGCCGTCTTCTCTCCAGTACAATCATTACAAGACAGGATATTCATGATCTCGAACAAACAATCAACCGCTGGCATGATGAATCACCATTATGTACTCGACCTATCATCAACCGCGTACCAGATTGGTACAATACAGCCCGCAATCGGCAAATGCTATGTGATAGAAGTTTACGACTTCTCATCCATCGACCGCTGCTGCTACAGTGGCTGCAAAAGCGGCAATTGAACATCACTGAACACGAACACGAGGACGAACGATACTGTCGAGTCCAGGGCCTCGACGTCGCCCGTACAACCATCGACCTCATAATAAGCCTTATCTTGAATGGAGAGTACTCAAGAATCACCCTCTCCTTCACACTGTACGTTCCCCCCCATGCCTACACATCTACACATAAATACTAATGATCCAGATACGCCCTCTTCCACGCCCTCCTCGTCCCAGTAATCCACCTAAAAGCCTCCCCCTCCTCCCCCACCTCAATATCCTGCATCCAAGACGTCGACAAGGTAAAACGCATCCTGCCCTACCTCCCCATCAAGGAAGATGCACTATCGCTTTACTTTCTCGTTATGCTCAATCGGCTATGTTCGATTGCTTCCCGTGCTGGCGATGAGAGGGGGCCGCTCAAACCGGGGGACTTACGGATGTCGTCGAATAATATCTTCGGTAATGAGGAGCTGGGCGTGTTGGAGAGGGAGATTGGGGGGAGGATGAGGTGGATTTTTCAGAGTGGGTGGAGGAGTAGAGTAGAGGTTTGAATGGCTTCATTCCGGGATAGAAATTAAAGGACGTCGTCTGCCTCTGACTAGGACAAAAGATATTTGAACATAATCTTAAACCGTAGAGAATTAGTGCACTTAGATTAGTATCAAGCTAATCGAATGCTTGAGACAAGCTTTCGCCCCCAAAGGGACAGCGGATTTATGCAGCTGGAGTTAACATAAAGCCGATCTTCTCCGTGTATCTACCCTATAAAGACAGTCCATCTTAACAACCATCAAACATTCATCATAAATCGACCATACTACAAAATGACCCCCTTAATAACGCTCGAAGAACACTACTCCTCCCGAAAAATCACCCAATCAACCCCCGAGACAAGCGCTCTATACGCAACATTTCCACCCCACCTCAACGCCAAACTCGAAAATCTAGGCGATGAGCGTATCAACGATCTCGACAAGGGGAATGTAGCGGTGCAAGTCATATCCCACGGGCCAGGCGATTTCCCGTCTCCCCTCTGTGTAACAGCAAATGATGATCTCGCGACTGCTGTTTCGAAGCATCCGACGCGATTAGCTGGGTTCGCGATGCTGCCTATGGCTGAGCCGGTTGCTGCTGCGGAGGAGTTGGAAAGGTGTGTGAGGCAGCTTGGGTTTGTGGGTGCGTTGGTGGAGAATCATCTCAATGGAGAGTTTTACGATGATGAGCGATTCTGGTGTGTTTTTGAGAAAGCAGAGGAGTTGGATGTTCCTATCTACATTCACCCCACGTTTGCGGCAGAGGGCATGATGAACCATTATAAAGGGAACTACCCCGACTCGGTCGCGATGGCGCTGAGTGCCTTTGGCTGGTCATGGCATACAGAGACAGGGCTGCATATTCTGCGTCTCTTCGCGAGTGGGCTCTTCGATCGGTTCCCGAGGTTGAAAATCATCATCGGGCATATGGGTGAGATGTTACCGTTTCAGATTGATCGGATCTTTGGGATTTCCGAGCGATGGGGCGAGAAGAAGCGTGGGTTGAGGGAGGTGTGGAGGGAGAATATATGGATTACGACAAGTGGGATGTTCTCGCTGGCGCCGTTGGCGTGTCTGCTGCAGACGACGAGTGTCGAGCATGTGCTGTATAGCGTTGACTATCCGTTCTCGACGAATGAGAGGGGATTGCAGTTTTTCAGGGAGATTGAGGAGAGTGGGTTGATTCAGGGGAGGGAGTTGGAGTTGTTTGCGTATAAGAATGCGGAGAGTCTGCTTGGTCTTAAAGCAGAACAGATATGATATAGATATTGAATAGATATAAATGTACAATGCTTTTTGATCATAATTCATCAGTCCATCGCATGCCCGATTCTGGCGACATCCCACCATCGCTGCCGTACTCGTGCTCGTTCTTCGGGCGTGACCTCGCCCGATTCTTCGGATCGTTCTTGGATGTCCATTCCTAGCATCTCTATCCGTTCTCTATCCCAGAACCAGATGCCCAGTTTTCGTAGCGATAGAAAGGCAGTGACGTGTCTCTCGTCCTCAGTCTGCGGGTTGATATCCGTCCGCAGACTCCAGATATAATACGCCGATCCGCCTAGATTCGCCCACGACGGAGGACGCGATTTGAATAGATCTCGGCCTGAGTTGTCAGGCACGGGAGCCATGGTCCATTCTGCGTGGATGGGCAGTGATTGCGCAGACGGGAGGGGGATGATATCTGATGGAGTGGCGGGTTCCGTCCTCATGGACGATATACAGCACGCCATGCAGAGGATTTCCTCTTCAATCCAGCAATACGACGACCCGACAGTCTCGTAATAGTCGGATATTCGCGAAGGCTGCGCAGCGTCGAATTTCACATGCAAGTCCCAGAAGAGCTGCAGATACCACAGCGCGCGATGCACGCGATACTCCTCCATCCACGACAGCGGCTCTTCAGGCGGATATGGCGCCGGCGTGGTGGGCTCCAGCCGCTGCTGGAGATGCTGTATTCGATTGAGCAGCTTGCGCAGACACGCACACGCCAGCTGCTGAATATTCGCCGCGACGCTCACCATCTCCATCAACACGGGCGACGGCAGCTTCAACCCCGCCAATGCGATTTCGTCATTGGCGTTCATCCACGCAACGAACTCCTGCATCGTTCGCCCATCGCGCACATGGCCCCGGACCAGCGCAACCGAGCGAAACAGTCGATGCAGGTTAAACGAGGTGCCCGGGTACGCCCTCAGCACGTCCTCCAGCACGTAGCCGCCATGGTGGGCGAAGACACGCGCGGCGCGGTCAGAGGCTAGCAGCATGCGGTGGAGGGCGAGAAAATCGGGGAGGGCGTGGAGGATCTTCAGGAGGATCTCCGTGGGGAGAAAGGAGAAGCGGTCCATTTCACGACATTATTGAGGCTGCTAGATGGATGGGGAAGGCAACCACGATTATCGTGGCGATTTGAATGGTTGTTGTCGTTGAGAAAAAAGAGGCGAGAGTGGAGATGCGGGGTTTCCATTTTTAGCAGAGTTTTCCTGACATTCTAATATGGCACTTGTATCTTATTTTATCATCATTTATCTATATTGCATACATTTCCTATAAAATATTATACAAAACTAATAATAAGTAGCACCAACAGCCAGTTTCATCTACTGCTCTTCCAAAATGAATTAAACCTCTGTTCCTTCTGCTCATAATACTCCCCGCCATCGGAGGTGTATATCCGCTCGGCTGAAACAGATAAATCTTATATGCATATTCAATGCTATCTCCGGGATGCTTCGGTCTGCGCAGTATTCACTGTTTGCTATATATAATCCTAAGCCATCATCTGATCGATGAAATATCCATTATTGGGATCAATCGGAATTATGTCCCTAATACTTATCATCTACATACATTGAGTGATAATTGCAGATTATCTTTATTCCAGACATACGATATGACGGATACACAATCACAAATTTCTATCGCGAAGGGAAATCGAATGCCTGATTTCACGGGGACAGTCTACCATCATTATAGAGAATGATGCCCTCCGAGTCAACCCCTGGATTGAGTATCATCCTGGTGGAAAGAAGTCTATACAGCATGTGGTAGGCAGAGATGCAACGAATCAAGTTACAGTGTTAGTATACCTTACTCTAGCCTCGACGGAGTACTCATGCTAAAGGTTTCATTTGGATGAGACACGGCACAAGATGTTACAATATAGAATCGATGGACTTGAAGGACGGTGGAGGGATTTGTACCTCCTATACAGAGGGGTCAGCTTCGGTATATAGATGAAGATGAAAAGGGTTCAAAAGAACCAACTATTGAGTCTACCCTAGAGAAAAGGAAGCATATTTAAACAGTCTAGATGGAATGACATTTTTAGACAGCTGTATGGATTTCCAGGGAGGAATAGGAAGGTAGTTGGGGGTTTGGCTGAGGTTAGTCGGCAGGCTGCGGTTTTGGCCAAGTGTCAGCGGACGATTGCGAAGAGGGGGTTATTTTTCATCATTGATTTGTGTTGATGTGTATATAAATGTCTATATATCTGATATATTGTTGAATGTTATACAGAATGAGGTCACTTGACTGCATGAGTCATGCTGTTTAAAATGCACCCAAACATCAACCTCCGCGTTTCTTCAATCAACCACAATGAAGTCGATATACAGATCCATCTATCCAAGGCCGATATCAAGACCATTATCTCTCCGTCCACTACACTATGGACTACTCACGCGTCATTCCCCTTGGAAAGGCCTATCCAGGACTCAGCAATCCCGCTTAACATCCACCACCAACCCACTCATCCAACCAGACCATCACAATCTCTTCAACTACACCAGCGGCCGCTGGCTCTGGAATGAACCCCAGCGTCTCCTTGAACGCTACACCCCATTCAATATCCCAGAACTCCAGGCCATCGCAGCAGCCTCCATCGGATCCAAACACTGCACATCCATCACCAAAATTGGCGAAGGAAGCTCCCATAAAGTCTTTCGCTTGGTCATGGATGATGGACGAGCGGTGGTGGCGCGTATCCCGATGGGTGTTTCGGGCACGAGGTTCTACGGGACTGCGTCGGAGGTTGCCACGATGGAGTTTGTTAGAGCTGTGCTGGGGATTCCTGTTCCGCAGGTGTATGCGTGGGATGCGTGTGAGGGGAATCCGGTTGGGGTGGAGTATGTGATTATGGAGGAGGCGAGGGGGAGACAGTTGGCGTTTGAATGGGATGGGATGAAGCCTGGTGAGAAGATGAGTGTCATGAAGCAGGTGGTGGATGTTGAGGCGAAGCTTGCTTCGTTGAGATTTACCCAGTAAGTACTGTCTCTATTTATTGGCTTCACTGACGGTGTAGCTATGGAAATATCTACTTCAAAGATGCAGTACAAGGTGCAGTGCCAGCTGAGATCGTCGGCGATGTATCCGATGAGATCAAGAAAATGGCAAACGAAAGATTCAGCATCGGACCAGTTGCCAATCGCGAATTCTGGAATAACCAACGATCAACCATGGATATCGACCGTGGGCCTTGTAAGCATCTCAGTCCAACGAGTGAACATTGCTGACCATCAGGGACAAACCCCCTCGACTATCTCCTCTCCATCGCCAGAAAGGAAATAGCATGGATAAAGCAATATGCCATCCCCAAACAACCAGACGATCCAAGCATAATATGCGCAGCGCAGAATGACCCAGCCGCACACATCGATCTTCTCGAGAAATACATCAAAGTGGCACCTTCATTACTCGACGTTGAAAATAAAGACCTTACCCGTCCCACTCTCTGGCATCCAAATACCCATGCCCCAAACATCTTCGTCGAAGGTGATCGCATCACCGCTCTGATAGACTGGCAGGGAACATGGGTAGGGCCTTTATTCCTCGAAGTTCGACCGTGGAAGGTAGCAGATTACAACGGTGAAGTGCGCTTTGAGCGACCTGATGATTTTGACCAGCTAGATGAGGAAAGGCAAGCGGAGATCAAGAAGCAAATTGCAAAATCTACATTGTGTAGATTATATCTGATGACGACACAGGCGAAAACACCCGATCTGGCTAATGCGTTCGTGATGGATCATGGTAAGACACGACGGTATCCGGTTCTTCTTGCCGGTGATTCTTGGGATGGAGATATTGTTACCTTTCGAGAGTCATTAATTAAGATTCAACGGTGTGTTTCTACAGCTTATAATAGATCAATTCTGACAATCTAGATACTGGAATGGACTCGGTGTTGAAGGGCCCTGTCCTATCCATTTCAGCCAGGAAGAGATAGAAAATCACTTGAAAGAAGGAGACGGCTTCAATGAGATACAAGATCTCTTTCAAGCCCTGGAAAATGTGGTGCAGCGAGATGGATGGACATTTCCGGATACCTACGATGCTGCAGTGGAGTTATTCGAAGAATTCAAGCGGCTCGGGTATGAAGAGGCAGACAAGGAGAATGAGAGAGAAGAGTTTGAGAGAATCCTGCGATGGATTGAATTAGGCAGGTAGATATTGTATAACATATGACACTCTCCTCTACTTACACGTGAAACCAGCCTTGTATGATTTTTCTAAATCTATGCTGTTTATAACCAATAACGGAATTTTGCAATGCCACAAAGATCATCGTGGGGTCCAACCGATCGAGTGGCAGTGTAAGCACGCGCTGTTTACCCATCTTTTGCTGGGCACTCTTCTTGGCGTGATCCAGATAGGACATGATATTCAGCACAGCCAAACATGATAGAAAGGCTGTGGTGGAGACGCGTGGTGATCGGCAATGCTGTATTTCCTTTTTGGGGAATTGGTGCTGACGACGGGCACAGAAGGATTCATGTTGGCTGTGCGGAGAAATACATATATCAGACTCTTGCTTCACATCTTCATTGCCATCTTGATTTCCATCTCGTCTATTCAGTATCAAAATGCCATCCTACAACCAGAAACGAACATGGGTCCTCTCGCTCGTCCTCCGAGCAGCGGCCTTTTGTTGAATGCAATCGGCATCGTGCTCACAACCCTCACAGCACTCACATTCATCCAGCTTATCCTGGTATGTATAGTATCTCCCCACCATCTATAACCCCACTAACAGCCCAGTTCGGCGTCGTGGCGATATGGTCCCTCGTCGAATTCATCCTCCTCTGCTGCAAACGCACCAACCACCCCGTCATCAATATCGTCTTCGATTCTCTGTCCGTCCTCATCCTTGTCGCCTTCGGTATCATTACAGTACTCGGTGTAAGCTATGGTGTGCATTCAAATACAGAGAACTGGGCGTTTGCGGTCTTCATTATTGGGATTGTGTGTATTTTTCTGGCTGCGTATGTCTCCATACATCCTATTTATATGGACTACACTGACGACAACAGCGTGTTCCACGTCGTCCTCCTCGTCCGAGCGTCTCTCCATCTTCGAGCTAGACGGCGTGAAGGGAGGAAGCTGGCTTGGGAGTCTCGGCAGATGCACATGGGTGGGATGACTTCGAATGGAGGATATATATGATGAGGTTTATGATGTACGAAAAGTAATGGGTAGCGTGTTCATCTAATTATGCTAGTTCAGTTTCATGTAAATCCAGTCAACCTTGTCCAGTCAACCTTGTCGAGTCAGCTTTGTCGAGTCAGCCTTGTCGGGTCAGCCTTGTCGAGTCAGCCTTGCCGTTACGTTAAACAGCATGGATTGTCAACACATGCCAAGTGACGATCACATCATGTCTCGGAGGTTGTATGTCGGAGAATCTTCGGACCATTCTCAGTCAGAGTGCCATGCATTCAATAGGTTTTGACATCTGAGGCAGATATTCGATATAACTAGACATCTAATTATCTAGCTAGATATCTAGTTATTCAATTGATAGAATACTAAATACTAGTTCTATCTTACAGCTAGATGTATTGTCAATTTCACCATGATCATCTCTTGGCATGTCTGAGATTGAAACACACACGACGTGATGTTTTAACAGTGGATATAGGGTCTTTGTGGAGAATGCTCGGTGCTCGTCCGTCTACACTCCACAGGCATTGCTTGACTTGAAATCTCCGCGTGTTTATACTTATATAACTGGTATCTGCTGTGGTTTCTATCAGAGTATCATCCAGCTGCTATTCTTCTATCATCAAGTATCGTCCACAATGCCTTCCACCACCTCCAGCCAGCAACGACGATGGATTATCTCTCTCATTTTGAGAGTTGCTGCCTTCACCCTTAATCTCATCGGTGTTATCTTTCTCGCACTCTCGAGAGTTGCAGCCATCCAGACCATCCTCGTACGTTGACCTTTACCTTCCATCTACACCTATACTAACAGATGTACAGTTTGCCATCGTGGCAATATGGTCCCTCGTCGAACTCATCCTCCTCTGCCGGAAACGCACAAACCATCCAATCATCAATATCGCTCTCGATGTATGCTCTGCCGTTGTCCTCGTCCTGTTCGGTATCTCTGTGATCGGTCTTAGCCGGCAGGAAGGTGGTACTGCGGCTCGGGTTTTGGGTTCCATTGGTGCTGTGCTGGTGTTTTGTGCTGCGTATGCTGCCCTGTCCTCATCATAAGGATTATATATACTAACTATTATAGGATATTTCATATTGCCCTCTTCGTTCGAGCGGGTTTATACCTCCGGGTGAGACGCCGGGAAGAGAAGAAAATGGGTTGGGAGAGGGTGATGGGTGATCGTAACTGATCTTCTGGTTCATATATGATTATGACAGTATTAGCAGTTCTTTGGATACTGCATTGCATGCTTCATCATCGCCTTGAGCTTCTCTCCATCAATCTCATTCACATATGTCACGTTGCGGATATTCGGGGGCATCAGCGCTTTCTGATAAACGTGGATGTTGCCGTAATTCGGGCTTCCGAATGCCACGTCCACGTCGAGATAGACTGCCATCTTATTAGTTTGCTTGAAGGATACAAAGATATGGGAGATAAGGAACAAACCAGTAGTAGTATTGATAGCAATAGCCGGATCAACCATCAACGCAGCAGCAGTCTCATCCCAAAACGGGAATTCAGTCCCATAGTGATCGTGGAAGAGCTTCGTATACGGATTCTTGACTTGATACACTTCATCCAGGAACTCCTGAGTCGATTGCACTTGGTTCGCGACGTTTCCTGCGATGGTGATGTTGGGAAAGGCGGCTGTCAATGCGATCTTTGCGGCTTCGGGGTCGATCATGAGGTTTATCTACCAATTAGCATAGTTCAGTATACAGGAAGATGGCTTACATCTGAATTTAAATCCGCCTGAAGAACATCCCCAGTCACCTGCAGCATATTCACATCCACATACCCACCCATGATAACCAACTCCTTCGCCAACGACGCAAACTGCTCGTCCATCCGCACGGCCAATGCAACATTCGTCAACGCACCGGCCGCGTAGATCGATACTTGCCCTGGGTACTTCCTCACCGTATCCACCATGAACGCAGCGGCATTTGTGGACTTGTTCACAGCTGTGGTGGGATATCCCTCTACAAACGCCGCTTTCACGATCCGGTTCGGATTCCCAGATGTAGGGTCGTTTCCTGCTTCTTCAAACGTGGTGTTTTCCGGTGCAAACGCGCCTTGCCAGGGCAGGGTCCCGTGGATGGCTTCCCATGCTTGGAACCTTTCAGGCGTGTTGATGAGCGGATAGGTGGCGCCTTCGTAGACGGGGATGCAGGTGAGGTTGCCGACTTCGAGATTGGCGAGGGCGTGGTGGGCACATTGGCGTTGCCAGCTGTCGCCGGTGTCTATTCATCTGTCAGATGGATGGTTATATTTATGGAAGTGAGATTACCAGAAACTAATCCCAGAACTTCCATTCCTCCGTCCAAAGCGAGGAGAAAAGGTATGAAGCTGACTGCCGCCCAGTCGTTGTCCAATATGGCATATCGCTTTTCTGGCTGGGCGTGGATGCCCAGTGCCAGAGTGAGTAGACTGAATGATATTATCGAGAGGATGGCCATTTTGTCTATCTTTGGCGGTATTGCAATGCATTTCAACTTGCAGGGCAGTCTCAATTTATACCCCAGTAGATAGTTACTATCATCCCGTCTTTAACCAAATTAGTTGATAGTCTAGAATAGATAGCTATACGATAATGACCCCGCTTACTATACCCGTCTGGGGAGGTCTTTGCGGTTGATAACAGTAATCGGCAGGGGATTTATCTACTATTTCTAATGAATTAGATAAGTTCAGATTACATTGAATATTATATGCTGAATCACCCCGCATCTGAGGGGATATGCAGGTACAACCGGAACCCCCCCGATATGCTTTTCACCCCCAAAAAGCCGACAGTCTAGTGTATGTCGCAGACGCGAATGAAGTGTACAAATAATCCAGCCGTAACAAAGTTGATGCAAGACAGGCTAAAGCTTCTGTCTATCCAGCAAAATAGAACTCCCAGTTCCCATGCCCTGGGAATTCAAAACATCTTGTTTACCCTGATATCGGACAGCACCTTCCTGCACCCACGTAGTATATATATCATCTGCAGCATTGTCGTCATTGTAGAATGTTTTATTTTCAAGATAACAGTCGACTTGGTCATCCTACACACCCAGGGTGATATTCAACAGTTACCTTGTGCATCATCAACAACTCAGTTATGTTACATCACGGCAAAGAATACATAATCTCCGTCCTCATCGTATACTTGACCCCCCCTAAACACCGGATCCCCTCCATGCATCAGATCATTCTGCTGAAACACCAACACCGACCCCGTCTTAGGAAACACCCTCACCTTCGTCTCTTCTTCTTCAAAGCGTGGGATAAACGACGTCGCCCCGCCAAGCAATTCACCCGATTTATCCAAATTGGCGTCATCTGTCCCCTGCACGGTTTTGCTCGCCTTTTCGAGCTCGGTTAGATCTTGCTCTCCCTCGCCGCCGAGATACAGCTGGATGGTGTAGTATGATCGCTCTTTGCCATCGGGCGTGGTATATCTCGCATCCCAGTGAGGTTTGAAATACTCGCCTCCTTCGTACTTGAGGAAGCGGAGGCGTTCGTTGAGACGGGTGAGGGTGTATATTTTCCCTCGTCCTTGGAGGCCAGTTACGCGTGTTTTATTGTCGATTTTATCAAGTTCAAATTCTTTCAGAAAAGGCATTAGCCGCTGGAGGAGCTTCTCAGCGACGTCCGGCGCGTCGTGGATGATACGCCCGCAGTTCCGCGTGTCTGTTGCGAGCGTCTGTCGTCCGCCGCCGATGTTGATCATTGCGCGTTCCCATGTTGGTGTTGGGGAGGAGGGGGTGATGGTTGATGATTCTGCGAGGTTGATGAGTTCTTTGCATTCGGATTCTGTGAGGATGTTGTCGATTACGGCCGCGAAGAGGTCTTTGTATTTTGGGATTGGGGGGGTGGTGGTGGTAAAGTCGATTATGTGGGCTACTGCGGTGCGTGGTGCTTGGGGGGGAAGGAATTTGGCGAATTGGGCTGGATTCATGTTGCTGATTTGTGTTTTGTTGCTGATTTGTGTTTTGTTGCTGTTGTTGAGATGGTGATGTTGATGGTGGTGATGGTATTTATACAGCTGGCGTTTTGGTGTTGGCAAGGCGCAGCACAGCCCCGCCATCAGGCGACAGTCTATATATAACATTCGTGAGATCATTGGATGTAAGATTAATATATTTTATTTACTATATTAAGAGTCTATGAGATAAATATCAAATACATTATGTGGCCAAAACCAACGCCGTCGACACCTTCTGCTTGATGTCAACCACACACTTTTCAACAGTAGTCGGGATGTCCAAATCCGCTTCATTAAACGGTGCGGGTATCTCAAACGATAATTCCAACGACCTCAACTTCGTCAGATGAGGAAGAAGTCGTGAAATCTCGCTGACCACGTCTGAATTCACCGTCACGTTCGATCGGACAGTCAGAGACTCGAGCGTATCAGCGTGGTTATGCAACGCTAGCATCATGTCGCCGGTAATGAACATGGGTGGACAGTCCCCATCCCCATGGAGGAGTTCCACCTGGCGAAGAGGATTCATCTTCCCCACCACTCCGGGGGTGAACGCTAGATCGCGCATAAAATGGAATACCGCCGTAGCATTTCGGAAATCATCGCGTGCAGAGCGCCAGAGTGCCAATGTATCCAGGTGCTTCATGTTCTGCAGGATTTCCAGCGTTTCATCCGGACTTGTGTTTGACGGCGCGGGCAGTCGCAACGCGCGTAGCTGCGTGAAGAGACGCAGGAAGGTGATCGGGATCAAGCAAGAACTGAAGGTCAACTCGCGTAGATGCGGCCATGCGTTGGCGGCCATTTCAAGAATCAGTAGTTGGTGGTGATTGTACCGGCCCGTTAACGTTAACGCTTTCTCCATGCCCCCATTCAGCACGAGGGAGGCATTCTGGACGTTCTTGAACATACAAAACGCCTGCCAGGTCGCTTCAAGCGGGCGTGAAGTTTTCCACGCCCCATCCGCTTCGATCTCTTCGTTCCGCATCGAGTCGTCTAGCGAGGTCTCAAAGCCCTCAGCCAGATCGACATAGCGCTGCTGCCACTCAGCCAGTGTGTTGGCTATTGGCAGTGAGGTTGAAGCATGCTGAATCCTGTATTCCAAGGGATGTGGAATTTCCTTATATGCAGTCATGAATTTCGCCCACCAGGCGGCATGGCATTCGATGTGGATTTCCTTGATGAATTGTCCCAACCCAGTCGGAGTCCGCGCTCCCCAGTCGATGAAATCTTCCATGCTCTTGAAGAATCGGGGTGTCTTGAGCAGGATAGGCCAGACCTCGTTGCGGATTTGATGGCAGACATAGAGCAGATGAATACCGGCAGACGGTGTCTGGAAGATGAGATCATAAATAGGGAAGCGGATTTCTGGTGGGAGAGAGATGAAGAGAGGATGGTTTGAAGACATTCTGTCTCTTCTGGTTGATGGTTCTGCGATTTGATGAGATTGTTGGGTTTGGATTTGGTGAGTTGTTCATTGAGTTTTGGAGGGGTTGTGGTGAAGTTGATTACTCACCTTTCTGCCATCTGATAAACCCCACACAGATAACAGATTTGAAGCTATTCAGCCACTTTTTCGTTCTGGTTAGCTGTTATCTTACTATTTTAAACATATAGTTGTATTTTCATTATGATAGTATCTACCATTGTAAATGTAGGATGGATATTGCAATTTATACAGCTGACACATTAGATATACACCAAATAAGCGAGTCGATGGATCTTCATTGGACTTAAGGATGGAGGTCCATACGACCCTCTCAGCTTCCTTGTACTCAATCACACACTACTCCACCATATCCGGAATATTCAATTCCTCGTTCTTCATAGGGGGTTTGTCTGAAATACCTTCAGCTTCGTTAAACGGGGCAGCAGTTTGCCTAACGCCGGAACCACACTTTTCTACAGGGAGTTTGGGCCTAAGGACAAACGACTCCAGCGTGTCGGCATGAGCGTCAAGTGCGTTGATCATCTTCTTGAACAAGACAATAGAACACAATTCGCGGATTCCAGGCCGTGTATTGGCGATCATCTCGAGGAGGAATTGATGAAACTCATAATGCAGATCGGAGATTGCGGGAGACCAGAATCCCAATCATGGGGTTGCGATTCCTCTCCATTCAGATCAAGCGAGATTCGTTGCAGGTTTTCAAGGCCGAAAAGGCCACCCAGGTGGCCGTGATCGGACAGTTGTCGACGGCGTTGTAATTCAACTCTCCACGATTCGGGGTCATTCAATAGACTCCCTTGTTCTTTTATATCTTGCCCTTATATCTGCATCTATCGCTGCCTCTACCCTTCCGGTGTTGTCGCTGTCGTCAGTCGTAGAGATATTGATTCTTCTTCAAGCCCGACTGGTATCTCGCCATACCAGGCGCTGGTTCTCCTATCATGGTGCTGACCAGCCAATGTGGATGTCTTGAACGTACTTTCGTACATATGGGGGGGCGAGATTCAACAAAGTCCCGTTTACCCTCGAAGGAAAGGCATCACCTCCCTTCGTGTTTGGTGACAAACATAAAGACTGTTACCTGCAGAGGGCTCTTCACATACATAGTGGTAAATTGGAAGCCGTACTTCTGCAGGGAGAGAGGAAATGAGGACATTCCATCTTGGTTGATGATAATGTTGATGTTGCATCATAAGTCGTGGGGCGCGACAATTGGCGGGGAACCAAAGTTAGCGAATCCCCACCATCACTCCAACCCATTATCATATCCAGCATCAATAATCAGTTATCATTAGATATTATATCAAACATCCTATCTTGGTTTGAATACGCAGGCTGTGCAACACAGCTGCCGCAGTCAATCATCCTGGTCACTGCAGCCTTGCTGTGGCAACGACTCATAAAACCCCCATCGTCCGCCTTTTCGCCTCTCATCATCACCATGGTTACCCAACAGTCTACCAACGCCACAGGTAAGCTCAAAGAAAGATAGTATCAATCAATATATTAATCTGGAAATGATAGCCATCTGGCTCGGCCACAACTGGATGCAACTCTTCCTCGCCTCCTGGGTGAGCAGAAATAATCCCCCCGACACCCCTGTCTCCCAACTCAAGGTATGCCCATATCAAATAAAACAGATCATTTATTGATATAATAAAGGACATCTACACAAACATCGAGACAACTCTCTCCTTTCCAGATCTCTGCCGCATCCTGGGCCTGACGTACCGTTTCCCCGGTTGCGGAAACACACCACAGGAAGATCTGTATTTATTCCTGGGTAGAGTCTACGAGGAATCTCTCCAGCCTGCCTCGCAGAAACTGGATAATGTCCAGTTGATGCTGGATCAATATCTCAGCCAAAGACCGTGGAAGCCGTCGGCTGCTTCTACCTCGTTGGTCCCGTCCACGCCGCTGGCTACGACGGCGCCGTCGTTGTATAGTACCCCGCCTGCGAATGTGCGAGATCAATCTAGTGCGTTGCATGCTGCTAGGGAAGAGGCTGCTCGGAGCGTTAGTGGCAGTGCCAGTGTCAGTGGGAGCGTGAGTGCGAGTGTTAGTGCTGGCCCAGCATCTTTACCCGAGTCACCTAGCGATCTTGCCAGATTTACATCGTCGCTGAAAGCACGAGGAGATGTGGAAGGCGTCAAGCCAGTTTATGAAGAGGTTATGCTGAGAGAAACACCACCAGACTGGCAGTCGATTGGGAATTACAACGGCATCACAGGGATTGGGAGAGGATCGACCAAGAAAGAGGCGAGACATTTGGCGTCGAGGGAGATTTGGAATAGTTTATAGTCTGATTGGTTTCGGAGTTATATTTGCCAGAGCTTATATCTGCAGTATTTATATATCCTGACTAGTATGCTATTGCTGCCTTGAATTCAGTCCCCATGTCCAGTCGTAACCTTCTGCCAATGCATATCTGAGCTTTTTGATACCATCTGGATTCGGTATCCAGCAATGTCATTATATCGACATTCGGAGCAATTGTACGATGTATGTTTTCATCTTGTCTACCGCGTCTCGTTCTATCCGCCTCATCGATCGATGCGTCTATCGCATTCCCCATTGCCGTTGAAGTACCAAACAGTTTCTCTTGGGGACATCTCAGACAGTCTACCATTCTCTGCCTTCCGGTTCCTGTCTTTCGTGTCCCGATGACTCCTGGTCTGGAGATAAAATGGCCACCTTCAATTTGCCGCTGTACTTGTCCAACGCGTTTGGTGGAACAGATTTGTACAACTCCGGATATGGTTTGATGTAGTTTGTCTGGTTTCCATTTAGGATGATTAGCACACATCGGTGATTGAGGAAAATATACCTACGAAACCCGGGTTTAATCCGGTTCTCCCTTCTATAAGCTCCGACTGGTATGTATGTCCGTTCGACAGAAGGATATTCATCCACTGTCAATGATAGATGATCAGTAATTGATGCCAGTTTACCGGATGCATTGAATTACCTTTGAAAGAAGCCAGCCACATGACCTGGAGATTTCCATAATTTCTCCAAGATGAGTTTCCGACCGACATAGTTGAAGTTGTCTGGACTGAAGGCGAAACTGGTATGCACTTGGATAAATCTTGGGCCCTTGTATAGACCATGTTTGGGGAATATTCTAGTGAAGAGATTGCTGATGATTGCTCGGATGGAGCCAGTGCTGTCTCTATCTTTGGTAGTCTAGAAAAGATACCAGAATATATATGCCGTCAAGGCAAAGCAACATAGGTTATATATAATGACGACCCATTATATATTGAGCTCATGAAAATAAATGCAAGTCTAGGTTTGAGATCCGAATTGGGCTGCATTTATATCTGTCTGGATACGGCCAGTGAATAAATAAAGTATGCATAGTAGCCATGATAGTATAGATGAATGCGTAGTCTAGTCAATAAATGCAGGATATATTATTAACTATTACTCTATATATGTCTTCACTGTTATATTCAATGAATTATCGTGTCGTTCATAGAGCGCTCTCCGACCATGTATCAGAAAATATCGAATCGAGTCAATCAATATTTCTTCCCTTTATCACAGGATTGAGTATATGACTGTTCTGCTCGTGTCAGCGAAGCACAAAACAACAAGGAATAAACATACTATTGCAGTGTAACCTCGATAGATGTACGATGTGGTATCAATATCCGTGGGTCGAATATATCTAATTCTAACCATCATCAGCACAATCCATCAACACCATCAATCCTCAAACATACCTCAGTTCTTCAATATCACCACCTTCTCCGTCCCCCTCCCATCCCACCCCCCATTCGGCCCATTCCACCCATCCCTCCTCCTCTTCCCCCCATACCACCCATTCTCCCCCCGCCCATTCCCCCTCCCATTCTTCCTCCTCCCATCCCAAATCCTCCACCACCACCGTATCCTCCTCCCCCAAAGCCCGGTCCTCCATGGTACATCCGTCCACCGCCCATTGAGTTCATGGGCATTCCTCCGCCTGATGAGTAGCGCGGGCCTGGGCCCATGCCCATTCCGCCGCCGCCCATTCCGCCCATTCCGCCCATCATGGGCCGACGGCGGCGTCCACCACCGAGGAGGGAGAAGCAGAGGCCCATTTTGGTTGAGATATTGGGTTCTGTGAGTGGCTTGGGTAATAAATTTGATTGATTTGATTGATTGGTTTGATTGGGAATTACGTTGAAGATTGGTGGATATATACTATTCAAGTCATGTCGTCATATTCAACAATCCAACCGTGGATGAATCATCGACCTTCATAGGAACTAGATAAGATAACTAATAATGATATTTGAAATCCACCTCTCTATCGCCTGACTGCACGCGTCGCGTATCCTCTTTCTCACCCCGCGCAATCATCTCCTTCTCCGCATTCTCCCGCCGAACGTACAACGCATGCAGCACGACCACGACCTGCGCCACGACTAACGAGCCCATCGAGAACGAATTCCCCAGCACGTATGGTGACTCGCGGTAGACTTGCCCCGCGACGATTCCCGCCATGTTTCCGATCGTTTGTTGCATGCCGATGGCGAAGGCCCGGCGTTGTTGAGGGGCGAAGTTGACGTTTAGCCAGCCGACGTTGATGCCGACGCTGGTGTAGCAGGCGATACCGCAGAGGAAGGTAGCGAAGTATTTTACCTGGTTTGAGGAGACGGCCAGGAGGAGGATATACCCGATGATGCCGAATACGTTGGCGCATAAAATGAACTGCATTCGTTAGTATTCATGTTTTTTTCCGTTTTTGGAAGATGAAACATACCACTGCAAATTTCGAGTATCGATCCGCTGCCCACGCCACGCAGATAAAGACGAACGCTGCCCAGAAATAGACCGGCACGGTGAGCACGTTGCTCATCAGCGAGTTATATCCGATACTTTGAAGGATAGTGGGCAAGAACGTGCTGAACCCATAAAGCAGAATATCCTGACAGAACTGAGTAATAGAGCTGAAGATCAACTTCGGATCAGTCGCAGCGATTCGAATCTCTTCCCAGCTAAACTCCTCGCTACCCATGTACTTTCGACGCTGTTCGTTCCGCACACGCATCATCCATTTCTCTTCGTCGCTGAGAAAGTACGCGTTTTCGGGGTCGTTGGGAAGACCGAACCAGATGAGAACGGCGCAGACAATGCTGAACAGTCCTTCGATAATATAAACCCATCGCCAGCCAGCTTTGCCTCCAACACCATCCATGTGGAGAAGTCCGTATGCTAACAATCCTCCAAATGCACCTGCGATCGCCCCGCAACTCAGCAAGTATGATACGCGTTTCGTCTGCTCTTCTCTCCGGTAAACCATTGTCAAGTAAAGATTCAGGCATGGGAAAAGACCCGCTTCGCAAGCCCCGAGAATAAGACGCGTTGCGTACAACGCAGCGACGTTATGGATAAATCCAGTAAAAATGGTCGCTATCGACCAGACCACGCATAGGCCGGCGAGAATGTTGCGAGGCGTCAGCTTCTTCATGAGAACCGCCCATGGAGATTCCAGAAGAACGTATGTCACGTAGAAGATGGAAACAGCAGTTGAGAACTCGCTTGGAGATGCGCCGATGTCCTCGGGCATATTTGCGACTTTCACATTTCCTGTTCTCATTAGTCTTATCTTCACCACAACACATCAAGATGCATACCTATGTTTGACCGATCCAAAAAGCAAGTGAGATAAGTCAACATGATAATTGGAATAAAAGCCAAGTCCAACTTGAGAAGAAGCTTCTGCTCTTTCTTGGGGTCGAGGACCACATCATCGGCCTCGTGGATACTCTTTCGCTCCGATTGAGCTGGGTCAATTCCTGTTTCCATTATATTGATTTGGTCGGTTTCTTAGAATGCGGACAGGACATGGCAGCGGGCGTCGAGTTTAAGACCCATCCCGACAGGGACAGCATCGCCAGATAACAATGCGGAGTCGAGTGGATCCATCCCCATCAATTATCAGAACTCTCCGACGTCAAGAATGTTTATCGAGTATTCTTTCCGTAATAGAAACCCCCGATAGCCCAATCGTTCTGTATTCATGTTATCGGAATGCTCGACCGCCAGCAACACGTGTCGGCCCGATGGTCGTGATAAGCGGTGGAGATGGACTGAGATAGGAAATGATACGAGCGACGATAAGAGTTGCAGGCACGCTTTATCTCGGGAATTCAAGGGCGCTTGATATCCCATTCGACGGGCATTCGACGATCGCGGATTGCAAAATGCGGGGTATAATCTCCTCGGCCGCTCCCCAGACTGTCGGCAAGTGGGCTCCGATGATATGGGGTACAGGTTATAGATGCTGGTGATCCAGTCCATGAACGGGCTATATCCACGACGAATGTCATAACCTTATCGCCGTCATCATGGGAAGCATTGCCGTCGAGAGCAGCACATCCTCGCCAGCCCATCATGCCCGTCTTCTCAGTAGACAGAACCATATCACCAACACGGCCGGCCTCGCCCCGGGCTATCTCCAAGCCAACCTTCTCATCCTTCCTTCCAAACATGCCCAGGACTTTCACAATCTCTGTCTCCGAAACCCTGTTTCCTGCCCGCTCTTGGGAATCACCCTAAACGGCGATCCCCATTCCGTCCGTCCAGAAGGATGTATCAAATCCACCGATTTTGACATCCGCACCGACTTTCCCATGTATCGCATTTACGAGAATGGAAAATTTATCAAGAATCGTCGAGATCTCACTGATGTCTGGACATCGGATCATGTCGGATTTCTAATCGGGTGTTCGTTTTCATTCGAGGATGCTCTAGCCGCTGCTGGCTTGCAGCCTCGTCACCAGAAAACCGGAACCATAGTTGCCATGTATCGATCCAACATCCCCCTTCTCCCTGCAGGCGTATTCACCGGCGGTAAATGCATCGTATCGATGAGACCATATAAACCAGAAGATATCGAGCGGGTCCGGGAAGTGACCAGGCCATTCTTATCGACACACGGTGAGCCAGTAGCATGGGGCTGGGATGGAGCAAAGGAGATAGGAATTGAGGATATTGGAAGTCCGGACTTTGGCGAGCCTCAGGTCTTTGAGGATGGTGAGATTCCGGTGTTCTGGGCTTGCGGAGTGACACCTCAGATGGCTGTTGAGTCTGCTGGAGACAAGCTCGATGGGCTTATCTTTTCCCATGAGCCTGGCAACATGCTGGTGACTGACTGGACGATTGACGATCTCGAAAGGTTGAAGGGAAGCATCAAATGAAATCGAGGCAGAGGCGTTGGGACAGTGTTGCTGCCCTTGCCCTCGCTTCCCTTTCTGGCCTAGTCGCGCACACGGCGATATTTCTCTTTCCTGCCCTTGAATAGCTTTACCGATCAGTGTTCAATATTATTTCCTTCCATTCCATTCTCATTCTCAGCAAACTTAATCTTGTTGTCTTCGAATGACTCTTCTAGATGGTGCATCATGCTGAAACCTCCCTTTGATAGCCTCCTCTGCTAGTTCTTTGCTGCATTGAGACACCCAGAGCTATGGAATATTCAAGTGGCCACTATTCGAATTCGTCCAGAACGATGCATTGACCGGGCGTATAAGCACCGACGGCTCGGCTGTATATCGTTCACGTCTATGAGGATTGAAGTTCCGCTGTGTAAGCGGCATTGGAGCATCCGGTACATTTCTATGCAACTATTTTCATGCTTAAATCGTCTGGCATACGAGATCTTGTAGATCTTGGACAATTATGTACTCGTCCAATCCAGGGCGGCCGCCTTCATGAATACATGGAACCCAGAATTCGTCAAATCCAGCTTCAACAATCATGTAGTAGGCTTCATCACAAACATCGACGGCGATGTCCAACTCCAACATCCCATGATAGCAGGCATATACCGAGCAGCCATCAAACAATCCCCAATCAATCTAAATCTCAATCCCAAACCCTCTACCAAGCACGCGAATACTACACCCAAAACAAACCCACCATCCACTCCCCCTACAAAGAGCCCACATTCGGCTACGTCGCACAATGGCTGTCCGAACGACAAAACTATCCGGCCTTCTCGTCTACGCGGATAACCGCCTTCACCCGACTTGGGAAACCGGAGGCCTTTATTACCCCCGCAACGACGCGGCGACGGATCACCAAGGACGCTGGACTCATATGGATCCGTTCTCTGGGGATGCGGCGATCGGGTATGCGAGGTTGAATGTGGGGGATGGGCAGAAGAAGATGTGGGATTCGCCGTGGACGAGGGAGCTTCTTGGGGAGAGGCCTTGGATGGATGGGATTGATTACTCGGGGGGTGTTGATGTTTTTAGGGGGGTTGGGATGATGGGGTCGATGCTATGGTTGTTACGGTAGGGGTGTTGAGGTGGACTTTGAGGTTAAAGGAAACTGTGACTCGTGATATTGTTGAAAGATGTAAGGTCCAGAAAAAGGCGAAGGTAGACGCAGGAGAAGAAGTTGACGTTGTGTTTATCAAGACCAACTAGTCATGATTTGCTTATTTGCACGAAGTATAGCTCTTGGGTGTCAAGCGTAATCCAGCCCAAACCATCCTCTCAATATATTCAATATAGTTTTACCAAGCCACTAGAAACAGTCCTTCATCATGCTCGATAGCTCCCCACCGTAATCAAACATATACTCCCCATTAGGCATTCTAGACCCGTACTGCCACAGCCCCGGATCATCCAGGGTGGGCGGCTGCGTCCCCATCGGTTGTGTGCCCATGCCCATAATCTGGTTTTCGATATTTCCCACTGCTTCAAACCACTCCATCAGTTCCCGCGTCATCTGTGCCCCATCTTGTGGTGTGTGACTCTGGATACTGGATGCAGGGGCATTGTCCAATGAATCCACCGTGTTATTATCCCGCGTTTCGTGGTTGTGGTTTCTCTCTTCATGATGTTTCTGCAATCCTACTTGTGGTGCCAGTTTTCTGAGGCTTTTGATCGATTTCCATAGCCGACGAGAGATGTAGGATTTTGTAGAGAAGCCTTTGACAAGTTCAAGTGCCATTATGAACTCCTCCTTGCAACGGTGGTTGAACTGCCCGGGAGCTTGTGCGACGGCCAAAAAGAGCACTGCAAGAGCCGAGACAAGAAACCAGTTAAATGTGACCTGCTGCAGCTTGTAGATATCCGATGTGTCATTCAAACGTGCGATAAACCGAATCGTGTCCTTGGCGATCTCGACCACAGTTTCTGACTCGGAGATGTATCGCACGATATGAGAGGCTGTATGTAGAACAGGTCGGTGAATCAACATCCGTAACTGGTTCCCACGCAGGTACAACAGGGATCGTAGCCGGCAAATGCTGCGAGTGTCTTTTGAATGCTCTACGTCTAGATCGTCTAGTTGTAGAGATCTCGGCATCCCATTCGCCCATCGTAAGACTTGCCAATCCAGGTAGTTCATCTCATCCTTCTTAATCTCGTTGCTGTTGTTGAATGCAGATATGAACTTCCACACCTTGGCCGCGATCCGACTGTAGCATATCATCACTTGCAAATACGGCGTTTTCTCCTCCGGCTCGGGCAACCAGGGATCGATGTCGGTATCTTCGAGGGAGAATGGCATCCCCGTCCCAAACGACCATCTCATGTTAAGTATGTATATCGACCAGAATAGTCGCAGCACCCTTTCCCTACCCGCCTCCATAATAGCCGGATGTGCTAGTGTTTCGCGACGATGCAACCCCTTTTCAAGACACATGCGTTCAACGGTGCCAATCGTCCGCCACGCCAGTGTTTCTTCGTCCATCTGGAAGTAAAAGATAGACTAACACAGTTAGACCATAATCATCGCACCACGTTCACGGAATATACTCACGATCAATGTCAGAAATATGATGCTTTTAATCTCCGGCGGCCCCCAGACACAATTATCAGCCACCTCTCGCACACTCCCAAACAACCTCATAGCCAGCTCACTACTCCCGCTGCCCTCTGCAGTCAACGCGCATGCAAAAACCAATCGCAGAATATCGACATCACCACTCTCCAATCCATCGACACTTCCCTGCAATGGAGACCACGAAACCGTATCCATAGGCCCATAGAGAATATCCACCTGGCGCAATAACTCCTGTAAATCCAACACGGGATACATGATCCCCATCTCCTCCTCATAAACCCGACACAGTCGAACCGCTTCCGTCTTGTGAATCGTCCACAACGGATCACCCGTTCGAGGTCCCAACTCCTGATCCGGCGATGAAGGCGAAGGCACCGGCGAAGGTTCCTGCGTCATATCCCCATCCTCCTCGCCAATTTCATTGCGTTCAACAATCCCGCGTCTTTGTAAACTCGTCTTGGCCAAATCGAAACTAAAGGCCGAGGTGGTCGGGCCTTGGAAAGTCAACTCTCGAGCGGAGGATAGTCGGCGAAAAGGGCGCTGCGTCGTCAAAGACTGCGTTGTCGCTTCAGATCGTGTCCCTGCTGGCCCCGTCACGCCGCTGTTGGTCAAAGCATGCACGGTAGCTGTCAACATGGTGATCTGCTCTTGCATCGCACCCATTTGCTCGAATAAACGTTCGAAATTCCTATCCAATTATCCATTGTTAATATCCGCTTCAGTAATCTCTATATAAGTGCACTCAATCACTCACTGCTGATCACCCATGCCACTCTCCGACCGGGGATTCTCCGCGTAGATACATCCAACTCGTTGACGACCACATCGCTGACACGGTGTTTCTCCATTACACTTGATCTTGCGTCGTTTGCACTCATTGCTGTAGTATCATTCATAAGCAGTAAGCACATATTCCCCCTTCACATATATAACAATCCTGTGCGCAGGTCGTTTGTAACCCACCATGCTTTGGCTATGTATTTCCGTCGTCTCTTCCGTGGTCGGTTCTGCGGGTCGTCTTCATCGACAGGGGGGTTTCGCCAGCCGTCTGGAATCGGCGATATCTCGAGTTCGTCCATGTGTGAGATTCGGTTAAAGGTATTTTGATTGATAATTGATTTCAGGGGAAATGAGGAGCGTGGCGGTAGAAGCTTGCCTGGGGTGGGTTTGTTGGGGAAATGTCAGTGTCAAGCGGCCTTGGAGTGCGGGGATTCCGCGCTTTTCCTCGGCTGCGTTTGGCAAATCCCAGTGCAGCGATTAGTTACGACTATTACTTCATGCCTTGGGCTTAAGGGGCTGTAGTGGTTATGTAGGTACTTTTTACCAAGTTAGCTCGAGGATGATCTTTGTCAGAAAAATATTAAATTCGATTATTGACACGTTAACTATTCACACTCATATCATGCTCTATCCAAATCTATAAACAAGTTTCACCAATCATTGCTTCTTCCACTTCTTGACCCGGACACAGTAATACAACAAAACCGCAACAGCAATGTCAAAGGCGATATAGACCAAGAAAATTCCCCAGTTTCGCCACCGGTCACCCCAGTAGATCCACGAGGAGGCCAAGAATTGATCGGCAGAGGTCAACGAACAGTACTCACACGCCGAGGTAGCGTTGAAGTCTTTCAGAGATCCTGGTGCCAGTTCGAGGAATTTGCCCATATACTCTCCACACGTCTGTCCAGAAGGGGGTTGAAGACAGCCATCTCGGCGCTAGAGCACTCGACCGGCCGTCCAGACATCATGGTGGCTGCAAATCCCGCCACCCAGTAGGTGAAGGGGGAGACGCGATACATGAAGATCCAGAATCCAGGGAGAGCATTCGGGACTTGCATGACACCGTTGAAGGTGAGGGCCAGGCAGAATAGGAGATTGACGACGGCACCTCCAGTCTCAGCATCGGGTAAGGCGGCAATGACCAAGTGGGCGAAGGTACTAGCATAGACGAAGAACTCGAGGCAATACAGGAGAGCAAGGCCCTGACGTTCAGAATCCTGAATACCGTTGACTGCGTAGTAGTAGCATGCGAAGACGAGAAGGCCCATCATCATTTGATAGGGGACTTCAACGACGATGTTTGCCATCATAAAGGCTTTCCACGAGTATGCCTTACTCGGCCGTTCACGGATTTCGTAGAGGCCTCGTTGGGTTAGGAAAAGAGGCATGATCTGTTGCACTAGCGACGAGAAGATGGCACAAACCATGAACAAGGAGAAAATCACGTTCTGCATGCCCTGCATGGAATTGTCGGAGTTGAAGAACGAGAAACCAATGAACAAACCGGCGCAGATACCCAACAGCATCTTGGCCATCACATAGTCCGGCATGCGCCAGTATTGTTGGAAGACGCGACCAGTGACGATGGGAAGCTGCTTGATCAATGGCATTGCAAACTCCTCGGTTTCACGCGGGTCCTTAGGGGAATTGTCGACATGGCCTTTGCGAGATTCATGGATGCGATCAATCTCAGCCTGGATTGCACCTGCTTCAGGGCTCCCCTTCCATACATCAAACCAGGACTCTCCCTGGGGATTTGTTCCAGCGTTGACAATCTCCAACATGTACTCGGCAGGATTCTCGTCATCCCCACAGGGTCGGGCACCGTGGGCCTCGAAGTATTCCAGAAGTGTGCTCGAGTTTTCACCAATTGGTCCGAAGTAGACAGTCTTACCACCTCGAGCCAGGAAAAGGAGTTGGTCGAACTCTTGGAAGAGGATTGCACTAGGCTGGTGAATCGTACACAAGACAGCCTGTCCAGCATCGGCGAGTTTTCGTAGGAACGAACAGATAGCCCAGGAACTTTGGGAATCCAAACCACTTGAAGGAGTCAGTAAAGTGGTAAATGAAATATGAATAGAAAATTCTTACCTAGTAGGCTCATCCAAGAACAGAAGCAGCTGAGGCTTGGCTGCTAATTCAACACCGATAGTGAGGAGCTTTCTCTGCTCGACATTGAGACCTTGACCAGGCACACCAACAACGGCTTCCGCAAAGTCTTCCATGTTGAGCATTTTGATAACCTCTTCTACATACTCGAACTTTTCTTGCTTTGACACAGACTCTGGTTGACGTAGCAGTGCACTGAATCGGAGACTCTCACGAACGGTAGCTGTCTCCAAGTGAAGGTCTTGCTGTTGAACGTAGCCGGTCTTTCTTTGGAAACTGGGGTCCAGTGGTGTTCCATTGACAAACATATCTCCAGTGATAACACCCATCTGAGTTCGGTGGGCCAGGACATCAAGAAGGGTTGTTTTTCCTGCGCCACTGACACCCATAAGAGCTGTCAGGGTTCCCGGCTTGACCCATCCAGAGACATGGTCCAACAAACGACGAGGTTCGCCCTTGATTTCAATGTCGTAAACCACATCGCGCCAGGTGAAGACATCCGTTTGTGGCGCCATTCGCAACTCATCCTCTCCTGCGGAGCTGTCGACCACGGTAGAGGCAGAAGCGGGTGGCTGTCCCTTTTCTTCATCTTCCAATTTCCCATGGCCGCCTTTCAACTCCGCGGGCTCGTGGCCTCGACGGAACACTAAAACCTCGGCGGTACTCGTGGTCGATGAATTCAGCTCTGTTGCGACAAAGTAGATGGCCATGAATCCGATCAGGAAAGCAATCAAGATACCAAAGTTCCTCCACACGTGAGAGTAGGTGTAATTGTAGCTGGCCGCAATATAATTATCGCCACTGACAGTGCGCTGACCCGCGACGGCCCCAGTTTGAGAACAGATAAATGAATCCCCGAATAAAGAAGGATATGCGGGGATAAACTCCGAGCAGGTGAAATCACGACCGTGGAACTCGTTCGCTACAAGAAGCTCGAAAGCGTAGAATATTGGATCTAGTCAAAGGTCAGTCTTAGACTTTAAGATAACAGATGCACAGCACTTACTCAGATAGTGAATCCATTTGAACCACGGATGCATATATGGCAGAGGCACCACGAATCCAGTGTACACAACAAGAGCCAAGATGAGAATACCAGCCAAAGTCATGGCCTGCGATATAGTCTTCGTGATTGCAGCCATCGTTCGAAACACAGCACTCATCACAAACATGATGATGAACATGATGAGGAAGAAGATGAAAAATTGAGACGGTTCACGACGGAGACCAACCATGAAGTAAAGGATGACGTTGAACGCAATAGCCATGAGAAATTTAACCGGTATATCACTGACTACACCTGCAATCGCTTCAGTCGATGGGTGGTAAAAGGCGTAAGATGCGTGTTTCTCAACAATGGGACGTTGCGAGTACAAGCTGTTGATTTCAGTCATAGCAGTGAGGGCGTTAAGGAGGACGGCGAAGAACAGGGCAGCACCCTTAGATTGGAATCCGGCAGTTGCATCTGGCGTGCCATAAAAGACAGACCCGATGATCAATGCCATGATGGTGTTTGCGACGAAGGTTGTAACAGTAGAGGTTCTCTCGTTCCAGACACGTTGGTAGGCACGTTTGGTGTTTAGCTTGATCTGCATCGGAACGCTGATGAGGTACGGGGAGGCATCGCGAGTATGGTCAGCTTGCCTGTTCCGTTTGTCTTCTTGGAACTGTTGCAGCATATCTCCTCCAACCGGGTATGTCTCTTCATAGCCGGCCATTTCCTTCAGGAGATATTGGTATTCGGAAGACTGCTGCCATCGCGCTTCAAACTCGGCTGGTGTCCGGGGAACCATGGTTGCCATCTCGGGGCGGCATTGGCGTTCAGAGGGGTTCGTAAGACTGGTGAGGAAATCCCCAGTGGTCTGACGTTGGGGGCAGATCCATCCCTGGCGTTCGAAGTACTCTTTGGCGTTTTTGGCGGAGCCGTAGTAGATCTGTCGTCCTTCGTACAAAAGCACAACCTTGTCGAAGAGATCGTAGATACCCTGACTAGCCTGGTAGATGGCAACTGCATGAGAAGCACCACCGAGGTCTGCAATCAAACGAAGCGACTCGACAAACTTCAATGCTGTCGCAGAATCCAGACCTCGAGTGGAATTGTCCCAGGCGGATACTGTTGCGCCAGAAAGGGCCATCTCCGCCAAACTGACACGCTTCCGTTCACCTCCAGACACACCACGAACGATATCGTTGCCGACCTTGGTGTTGTAGGTATGGCTCAGGCCAAAAATAGCCATGATTACTTGGGTGATAGTCTTTGCATATTCGGCGCGGGACATGCCCTTGAGACGTTGGGCCGGGGTACGCACCGCGGCGGCGAATTCCAGGGTTTGTCCAACGGTCAAGTGGGGGAAATGTTTATCGACTTCTTGGTTGTACACGATCTCGCCCTTGAATTCCTTGCTCATCTTCTCTTGAGGGATACCATTGTAGTGAACGACTGACTGGTTATCCAAACTCAAGCCGTGCAATTCTCCACAAAGAGTCTTGAGGAAGGTACTGCAACCCGCTCCAGGACGTCCCAGAACAAGAAGCAGCTCTCCGCTCTTGATCACACCATCGAACTTGTTCAGGATTGTCTTGGGGGGCTTCGAACCGAACGGCATCGCCTCACGTAATCGGAAAGGCGCCATGAATAAATCGGTCATGGTCGACTGCAGCTGCAAGGCAGCACCGGTTCCCGTCACACGGAGGTTCCTGAAAAGAATACCAGAAGTCTTGGGTTTGATTCCATCCTGACTCAAGCTATCAATGACCTTTCGAACCCATTTGTAGTGGTCAAAGTCCTTGCTGGCGGGGTCGAGGGCGGGATCGTCTTCTGGGATGTCGACCAAGGTGTGGGTTCGAGTGACGGGTTCATCTTGGTGGTTTGAATACGCACTCGAGCGCTTTCGGGAGATCTGGCTTGCAATACGGGTCAGGGCGTGTTGTTCTTCTTCTGAGATCGATGCACGTTTGCCGGCGGAAGTAACTCTGTGGACGGTCTCGAAGGGATTGGCGGCGTTTTGGTCGTCGTCTTTTTCATTTTCTCTTTCCTTTTCGTATTTGGAAAAGTAGTCAATGGGCTCGTCGGGGTTCTTTTCCCACGACGCCATGGTGGGCAGCAAGATGCTGTTCGGAGAGGTTGGTTGGCGATTCAGTACCAAAATGGGGGAGAGTATATTAATCAACGAGAGTGGTTGAACAGCATAAAGAAAGGGGTAGGGAGGGATGCTAATCTGATAAACCGAAAGAGAGAGGGAGAAATTATTGATGAAAAAAGAAATCACATCCACAGCCAGGCCTGCGACAGCAGACCGGGCATATATACCACATCACATCCGACTATTTGGTTTTTGTCCCCAGATCGTTCTATAGGGATGATCGGCGCTTTGTCAGCGGAAGCCAGCTCGGAAGCCTCCAAACCCTTCTGCCGGATAACTTTTTCGATTTTTTTCTGCGGTGGAGCCAAGTGGCAATCATTATTGGCATTCGCAGCAACTTGACATCCGTTCCGGTGGGCTTAGCTTGTCAAAATCCCTGGCCGTGGTTCTGTTCGCTCTACGTAGTTATGCCATCCTTCGTGATCCATCGGGATCGCCGGCGATGGATTGGATCTTCGGAGGATCGGGGCTTGCACTGTTTGTCCCGGGGGCGGAAATCATCCAGCCCGATTTGATATTCACATTAATGCATGGACTACGTATTAGGATAATGATGTCAGGATTTGTTTTTATCTCAAACTGAATCAGAATTAAAATTCTCTTGGGCATCAGGTACAGTCAGTCAGACATAGGGCTGCTACAAACACGCCAACCTGCTAATATGGGTCAACGCCAGGGAAAGGTTCAATAGTTACAGAATCATTGAAAACAGGAAATTAGACGACGGTATTGACGTGTTATCTATCAGCAGGCCACCATTCTCTCCGTATGTACTCCGTAGAGAGGGGGAATAATAGTACATATCATGGAGATCCGCTGCAAGGTTTGACGATTTGCGACAGATTTAGCCTGTATCAGCGTAGATGGCCTGAATCAGACCAGCAAATATGCAAGCCACGATGCAATAAATCTGTAAAGATAGACCAAACTGCTCTTGGGCTGTCAAAACGGGTCCACTTCATTCACTAATCTCTAACCAAGGCCCACTCGCTGTTCAAGTTGCTCCGTTGACCGTTCCCCTAAATCCAATCCAAACGGAATTCGGGGCTTTGGGCGGGTATCCAGAGCTGAAGGAGCCGAGGGAAGTGTTGCTATTGCCACGAGGGAATTAAGGCCTGTTACAGGTTGGTTTCATAAAATGTAGAGTCGTGGCTGGGGAGTCGCAGAGTGAGTCTGGTGGAAATAACGCTGTAGGGGGTGTGCATAGGCGGTCTGGCCCAATGCTGACTGCCCATCCATGGTCGGCCTACAGGGCAGAACCGGCCGGGCTGGGCTCTATCCGCATCCGAGTTATGAATTCACTGCATTGCGATTGTTCAACGTGATTTAATAATAATGCATACTTTTTGTAGGAAACTTGAAATGTAAACCTTGATTAAAATCTAAAATCTCACTCGCATAACAAGAAAATATCAGAGTGCAATCATATCACAGGCTCTGCAACCGAAAGTTATATACACATCACACCGTAAAAGTAGAATTTGATTTTTGTCATCCCTTGGATCCCTCATAAAAGTCAAAAGCCAAACCGAGCTTATAGGTCCTTCGTTCGCTCATCACTCTCGGCGATCCATTGCTGCAGCTTCTCAGCGTCACGAGGCTTGAAGCCCACCTTGAAGGGCTTGGGCTCCGTAGTCAATGCGGTGGGGATGGCGTTGCATTCGATGGCATCCAGAATTGGTCGGTCGACTTCTTCCTGGGCCGGGTGCATGGTGAAAGCTGTGACGAGTCGGATGAAAGCTGTGTAGAGCTCCCGGTTGGCAAGGTGGGATCCTGCGCACATGCGAGAGCCAGCACCGTATCCATAGTGGGGGGTTCCGGAACCTTCGCCCAGTTCGAGATATCGTTCAGGGATAAATTGGTTGGCCAATTTAAAGTGGTCCTCGTCGTAATCGGCGGCCCACGCATTCTGCATCCGATATTAGACGTGTTCCTGATTTACAAATAGGGGAGGGGCTTACCATGAAGAAGGTCGTTCCGGCCGGGATCGTGGCTCCGTTGTAGGTAATATCCTTGGTGCTCTCCCGGGGCAGACAAATGGGGATCACAGTCCAGTATCTCAGGACTTCCTTGACCAAGGCTGTCACATAGGGAACCTTCTCTTCAACCAGACACTTCTCCCAGGCATCACCGTCAGGGTAGACCTTCATGATTTCGTCGTATGCCTTTTGCTGAATCCGCTGACCGTCCTCTGATGCCAGATATGCGATGCCCATGATGAGATTGCCTGGAACCGTGTCGAGACCCGCAGAGACCATAGTCAAACAAATTGACTTTACCTCAGCTATTGCGATAATTATCAGCTTCGTCTTCCGTTATAGCAGCTAGAACAATCACTTACCCTCGTTGAGCTTGGCTTCGGGGTCCTTCAGAATATTGCCGGTGATGCAAGGCTTGTCCGTGCCCTTGGCCATTCGATCCTTCAAAATACTCAGCAGATAAGTCAAGTACTTGTCGCGTCGAACACGGAATTCATCGGCCTCGCGGTTCATCTTGGGAAAGATGCGCAGCAAAGGAATATAATCCTGCCAGTTGTTGCTCGTGCTTCGGAAGTTGGATACGCCACGCTCGACATCGACAATCTCATGCAGGAGCTGGTCGTCGACATTGCCCTCGATGCGGAACCCATAGTTGAGAGTCAAACTGGTGTTGAGCGCAAACCGCTGAAAGTACGCCGTGGGGTTGATGTCCTTTGTTCCGTTCTGGCTGTCTCTGAAAAGCTCTTTGATGCTGCTTGTTGCTTCGAGGTCAATGATGGGCATGTACGATTGAACCGCCGGTCTGTTCAGTGCAGTGGCAGCAGCCTTGCGTCGGCGCTTGCAAGACTCGTCCCACGGTGAAGTACCGATCGTAAATCCTTGCGAACTGGAGACGACACTGTGGAATGTGTGGAATGTCGGGCGGGACACAAGAGCTGACTGGTCTTTAATCCACAGTTGGCGCACCGAATCAAAGCTGTTGGCGAAGACGATACGCTGAAAATTTCGAAAATCAGCACCACATCTTCATTCCCGCGATCGACCTCCTTGCGACAAATCCGTTGTGAGGGGGTGTCAACGACCAACCTTATTGCCCATGCGCACTTGGAAGACAGGTCCAAATTTCTTCGCCCATTTTCCTGCCACCGTGGCGTGGCTATCACCAAGTTGCAACAAGTTTCCAAAAAGAGGGACACCAGGGATTTCAGGGATACCCTTGATCTTAGGAACGTCCGTTCGATTCAAGTAGCGGATGATGAAATACACCACCGCAACAGCTGCGACAGCAATTGCCTGTAATGTCATTCTGAGTAAAAAGGGTAGCTGATGTTGTGGTCATGGGAAGAGTAAATTTTCTTTTCTTTCCTCGCAATCCCAGCAGGGCCTTGGACGATCCTTTTATACCAGCCAGGTAGGACAGTGGGCTCTTCCCCTTCCTTGCCATCTGTTTTTTGTCACCACGCATAGAGCTAGTTAGGTGCACGGTATATTTCCGATCTCCATCGACCACTGACAGCAAGGCAAATGACTATCCAGCATCATTCTCCCCATGCACGTTGAGCCGAACATAGTAGCCTTGTCCTCTCCCCTCACACTCCACATCAGGTTTCTCCCCACATTACCGGCCACAAGCATCATCAACGTAGTAAACTTTGAGGAGCCATAGATCCGTGATCCGCATCATCCGCATTCTGGAGGTCAAGATTGGCTGCCGTACCCTTGACCGAGGGCAACGTGGAGGCAGCGCGGCATTTCGGAAGGCGATTCCGCGACAGCGGTTAAGCACGGTCCTCGTATCAGCAGGAAGGATGGCGGAATGAGCGCAGTCTAAAGCCGCTACATGGTTAGAGGAATGCAGATCGTGCAAGGGGAGGGAGACGATGAAGCGCCGGCGGAAATGTCAGTTGAGATAGATGAGAGCTGCTTGGACTTGAGAGCTGCGAAGAGAGATGATTTGGTGGGTGAAGATGATAAGGGGAAAAGCCTCGCCAAGAGTTCAGAACGGCGACCGACGCCAATGCTTATTTCGGTGAACTGGTTCATGGCCTTAATTAAACGCCGTCTACTAAATCCAACGCGTTCTTTATCTACTCGGTGGACGATTTTCAAAAACATACATCGCATACTTAATCATTTATTCTGTAAGAGTCAACCTATATCTATTGCTACAGAAGTGAAGGGAATCATCGATATACAGCAAACAAAAACCATATTGCACATCAGATGGTGCGGGTATCAAGCAAAAAATATGAAGAATGGATATGACATCTGTCAACAATGTTGTCAGACTTTCGGCCGATCGGCAATGGTGGATTATCCCGCGAAACAACGGCGTCAAGCCACAGTAATTAAAGAGCGCAGACATTGTATCGAAAATCTCATGAACTCTGTAGTCTTTAGACGTTGTAGGGCTTTTCTTCACCACTTAGGTGGCTAGCCCGACGACCAGCGTGCGCTTGTCGGTCCGCAGCCAGAGTCTGAGCAAACTTGCTCTTCGCTCGAATCTCCGGTCCCTTCCAGTAGAAGATGTAGATGGGTATCGTGACGAGAATAGCCAGACATCCGAGGATTGTGCTGGCCCATTGAAGATGGAACTTGCCACCGATGTTGGTATACATGGGCGTTGCATACATGGCAGACAGCCCGGCGAGCAGGTCACGGGCAAAGCCATTGCCACCTGTTGCGGACGCAGAATAAGGACCGTACGATGCGACCATATAATCAATAGTAGCCATATAAATACCGTAATTGGCGATGGCTATCAGGAATGCAAATACCAGCGGCACAATCCAGTGTGTGTAATCAGGTCCCATTGACGTCCATGCAAAGCCAAAGAGGCCAATGGTTTCCAGTGGTGCAATGAAGAGCAGAAGGAGAAGGCGACGCTCTGGAAGTCGCGATGCACTGCCTTGTCGTTGCCGGACCTGGCGTTGGCGATATATATCCGGCAGGAATATCAAATACGCCACCCCATATCCGATGATGATTGCAACAAAGCACAGTCCGATTTGAAGGGCATCAAACCCCCACTGCTTGAAAACGAGAGTGAAGGATTCGATGCAGGTGAAAATGAGAGCATCGGAGAAACCGGAGAGCATAGAGAGGAAGAGCACGATAGGTTCCCGGAGGAACATCTCGAATGGTCGGCACCAAACATGCAAAACCTCTTTGGCATCCATTCGGGGTTTCTTGAGTTCGTTCGGGCCATAGATGTTCGGATCTTCACCAGTCTTGCGGCGACGCTTCGCCTCGCGGTCAATCAAGATTGTGGATCGTGTTTCCGACACGAAGACGAAATGCACCAGCTGCGTGACACCTCCAAAGATAAGCTGGATCCAGAAATTCCATTCCCACTTGAGCCACTGTTGAATCATTCCACCAAAGATAGGTCCGATAGTGGTACCGGCCACTGAAGACAGAACCACATAGGCTACAGCAAAGCCTTGGTCATCGGGCTCCCACATATCAGCTGTCATACCGAGTGTCACAGAGCCACCAGCCGAGCTCAATCCTCCAAGGAAACGGCAGACAACAATCGTTCCAAAATTCGGGGCCAAAGCACAGGGTATTTGCCAGATGTTGACGAAGAACAGACTGAGCTGCATAATAGGCCAGCGGCCAAATTCCTCGCTCCATGGAGCCCAGAACTCACAGCCAAATGCATAAGAGACCAAAAAGATCATTTGACCTACACGAGCGGCCTGCTCGCTGATGTGAAAATGTTCCGAGAATGGCGTGACAACATTGGAATAAACACTGCTGTTGAAGTTCATAGACAACTGTACAGTGAATATGACTGTAAGGATAGCCCATTTCTTGTACCACGGGAAACAAAATCCCAGCTTATCATAACAGTCATCCTCAGTCAACTCGCGCTTGCCGTCTGTGCGAACCTGAAGCCGATCGTCGCTGTCATCGTCTGAATCGCCAGCGTGTTCAGCGTGTGTTTTGTCTGGTTGACGAGTAGGGCTGTTGTTATATTTCTCATCTCCTGGCTGGCTTGATTCCTTCTTCTCATGCTTTATTTTCTGAGATGGTGACCGATCCTCCGACGCCATGGTAGGCAACCAGTGTCTCCACCCACTGCTAAAGACGTTTTAAGGTAGCGTGTTCCGTAAATCCTGGGCTTGTACTAGATCGACTGCGATGTGAGAAAAGCAAAATTTGGTAGGTCAAGGGATGGTCATTAGTGGTAAGAAAAAGGTCAGTTACAGGCAGAAATGATTGACAGAGGGAAAGGAATTGTTTAATCTTTATATCAACGTCTTTGAGCCTACAAGTCGAATGCCTCAGGCCCCGAATCAGGACAACAGTGCGAGATCAGGTCACTGTTATACGACGTCATGGCCGATTTCCCGTTATCAAAATGGGGTTCACCTTGGACTCCTCTCATCATTATTGGCCCTGCTGGAAACGGGCAATTATTCACCCTCCCTTACACTCCGGTAATCATCGGATCATCGAGATCTCTAACCTGTCGGGCGTAGCATATCAATGTATCAGTTGTTTTTCCATCTCGATCTAACACGATGTGCCTGTCTGTCAGCACGGCGAGACAACCGAAATGGACACATCGGTAAACCCCGACTCGACCTACCATCCGCCACCTGCCGTATAGATACATCATCCTGTTTTCTGAGGCACTGGCAACATCAACATTCACTGTTGATTGGACCGCGCGCCAGTAGCAATCCCAGCCGGGCGCTTGTCGGCTATCCCAAAAACGGAAATCCGGACGTCTAGAGACGGCAGAAATGGATGCTGTGGTTGGATGATATCGTCGACCGCCCCCAGTAGTGACGCAATGCGAAGCCAAATCCCCAGGCCGAATCCTGTTTATATGCCCTATGGCTGTCGTTTCCGATGATAATTTCTAGGCATGACTGGGGGGATAAGTAGCAATGGGATATCAGCCAACCCCGGAAACAAGTTAGAAACCTTGCTGGTTCAATCAGGCACACCAAAATGGTGTTGGATGACCTGTTGATTCCAAATCCACCCCAATGACATCACGGGCCATGAGAATGCAATCGATGCTTTGTAAGTCGACTGGGATCATGCTGGACGGGATCCGGATAACGCATAGAAGCCTCTAGATTACACAACATCAATAATGCAAAGGGTCTGCGCTGAAAAGCAGGGAACTCCGGTCCTTCCGTCGGGTAGAAGTGAGTAGAGTACACGGTCATCCATATTCCTATGAATAAGCCTAGTATTATCGTTGCAACCCTCAAGATACACTGTACTACTCGGATCATTCCGTATGATGTTGACCGTCTTCTCTTTCTATCTTACCAATGTTTCTCGGCCCGGGCAAAGGGATAAGTGCAAGAATGCAACCCGGTCTGCACTTGACTCAAGACTGCTAGGTGCAGCTCTAGGACATTCCTGGGGTATGCACAAATCCCCGGGTTTGGGCTTTTAGTATCACCGAACCGATATCGTCTCGGGCCGGTGCGACTGGAACTTCTTCGTTTGCAGTACTCATTCCCCAACATTTTCTTTGGAGCTCCAGTGAGTACCGTAGCCATCTTTCAAAACTATGTGTTGCAAAGAGAGCACTTGATAGGAAAATTGAATGGAATTCCATGTTCTAGTTTGTCTGTACATAATCTAGTTAATTCTGTTAGCATGATCCTCAGCGGGACACGTCTGACTCGGAAGTCGCAGAGGAAAATGGACCAGTGAAACAGGATCCAGGGAGAAGACATACATATATAACTGACCAATGGTATTAAAGCCCGCATTGAGATGACCATGACCATCACATGAAGCTGGTCTACTAGTCCTTAACAACCTGATCAAATCCGACTTGTTGTGTGTGGTGTGACTGTTGGGGCGAGTCTCTGTCGCGGCAGAATATTTTTCGCTGCGTTTTCTGGTCTCTGCGGCATGCCGTAACCCCGTGAATTCCCCAGTCTCTTTCCCCAGGTCCATCATCCTACGTGTTGCAAGGACTTCCCTCTTCGATTCTTCATTTTCGACTGTCTCAATCCCTGGTTAAAATCAGTGACATTCTGGATATGAGATCGATAGACCTTCAGCATCAAGGGGAGCCCAACTCTTCTCTGCCGCGGGATAGAAGTCTCCCGGTCCCACTGGAAAGTCCCCGGATGAGGTCCGAATGAGACGCGACAGGCGAAAAAAGAGCCAACAGTCCGGTTTTGAATTCCGACCATACAGCTTCAGTCATCATTGCATGCTCTTATCTCCTTTCACCGTCTCGCGTTTGCCTTCCCTGCTTTCACCCAATGTTGAACACAAGAGACCCGCTTCGGGCTTAAAGCGAACCCCAAGTTTCTCCATTTTCTGTTGGGCTGTCGAGTTCGAGTTTATGGATAACATTGTCTCTGGGAGGTGCTCTGGAAAAAGAACTGGGAAGCTATGCACCCTTGATGCCATCTCTTTGGTCGTGTCCTTTATTCGTTCCAAATTGAAGCCCCCTGGTTTCTAAATATCGAAGACCATGCTCACCATGATAATGATAAACTAATGACAGTTAATAACCAGGAACCGAAGTCTTCATAACAGAAATCCCTACATCACACCAATTCCGTGATCTGTCGCATTTCTGACAAGTTAAAATTCCCCACTGTCGCGTGAAATGCACATGGGATGGCTGCAGCCTTTCCAAAATTTCCCGAACTGATAAACCAGTACCATGTAGTATCATGGTCGGCAGCGCTCGCTCTCCCGGAAAAAAAAAAGAAAGAAAGAAAGAAAGAAAGAAAAGAAATGAAAAAAGAAAAGGATTTGAAAGTCTATTCCACCCACTAAATCCAACTGCAAAGGCCCGCGTGCGAATATTACCATTCCTGGCTACTGTTGGCACTGTTTTGTGTCTCCTGGCGTTGGATAGGGCACAGCATGATCATGCAACATTGCAACATCGCAGACCAGCAAAACTGTTTGATAGGCCAACCTCTAAGTCGGAAATCGGCAAGTCAATCAACAACATTTTCTGGCGGGAAAACTTTTCGATGTGGTACTGCATATATGGCTTCACGCACCAGACACCATGTCGGTTCTAGAGGATACAATCTGAAGGATATCTTTAAACCAATATTCTTTTGTCTTTCATATACACTACGCCTCGGTCCCTGGATGCTCTTGGCTGCTTATTGGTTATTTCACCAACCAGTGTCCTCGTCAGTGCCTTGCACATGATATGCTTCGATATTTCGGCCCGATGGTCCCTGTACGATAACGCTACACGCACTTGAATGGAAGACAAATCCCCTTGTGGCGTGTTGCTGGCTCTTGCCCCTATCTGCTAAGTTGAAGCAATGATCTACAAGTCATGATGGAACGGTTCATTGAACGCCCTTGGACTTGGATTTGGAAAGCGCATGATACGCTTCACTAAAACGGGCTCCCAGCCTTTGCGTCAACGGCAACGCAACAATCATGAATATTAATTTCCTAGATGGCGATTATTGTCTCCAATCTTCGATTTTCATATCCTAAAGGAGTTAAACCTACCCCAATCGAAAAGTGGACCGGCTAGAAGCGGCCAGCTGCGGAAACTGTCAAATGTTAATTGCTACCAGGCTACGCCCACACCCCTACGCCCTACCATCTTATCTTCCCCATGCAATGCGCATACATATGCCCGAAAATTATGGGTAAAGTGTGGAGCAGATCTTGCAGATAACATCTCCGTGTGGCCTGTGCCTATGTTGAAAGGGTAAGGATATGTCAGACGTCCGAGTCTATTTCCCTGATCTACCCATCGTACCCCATGCCCCATGATAAACACCATTAAGCTGTGAACACAGTGGATCTCGTCGATGCTCTCAATTTATGGGGCTCTCATGATTCACGACAGAAATTCAAGTCGCATATCTCGACTATTCTCTTTATTCTATATTGGCCATTTGCTGTTGGTTGTGTTCGTCAAAATTGTCAATTATCTTCGCACCACATTGGATCACTGAAATACGGCGATTTGATGGTTGCGGCAAAAGTAAGCCTTCATTTGTCGATTTCGAAATATTGATGCTTCTGTCGTTCCATGTCAACTGAAGGAGACATCCAAATGAAGAGGCATTCTGCGAATCCATCGGCAAGTCCTCTAGGAATATATTATAGCGTCGGGCCTTTTTGCTCTGGCTCTAGGGAATTATAAAACAATTCCTTTAGAAAGTCTGGAATTAGCAAGTACCATGGCTGTACCATTTCAGCTGAAATGTTGTTCAGTGTATACTACTCTGGAGTTCTCGCCTGGATTATATCAATCAAGTTCGAAGTTTATCTCTTCGATAGGAATATTCCCACATTCCTCGGCCCTTCACCAAATATTAGAGGGGGAAGGGGAAACAAACAGCAAAAGCAAAAACAGACAATTCAGATGGTTCTATTAAAAAGTTAATCGCAAACATCCGAATTCCGAGATTCTAGAAGACAGCTTAATGCTGCCGCAAGTCATCATCACGAGATGCATTAAGGTTAAATTGGGGGCGTTGCGGACCCTGGCCGAGGCTGCCGAAGTCGGTCGGGCCGAGCAGACTTTGATATTGCAAGTCGCCACTTAGCAGAAATGACCAATTCTCCTGGTTTTTTTCGCGGGGAGAAATAGAAGTCTCGGTGAGCAGAATCAAATTAAGCTATTTTGCCGGTGAGTCCTCAGACGCGTTGGCTGTGTCAGTGTTCCCCCAGGGGAGTAGTTCGAGGTCTGAAACAGCAATGTCCGGAGTGTTAACCGTTCTCCGGAGTTGCAGCTCGTGGATGTCACCGAGTCAGATTTTGACAGTGGAGACGCCCGATCTCGGAGCAGCTATGAGTAATTTGCGACAAGAATCTCACATGGGCTCGGCATAATTTGACATGCGAGATTTTTGATTTGTCGGTGGCGGGTTTCGTTAAATAATAGAATCCAGTTCACCGCATGCCTTGCGTAGTTTGGATGGATTTCGGATCTGGGGCAAAACACTAGTACCCGCCATTTCGCTGTGCCTCGAGCATCCGAGAAAAACCTTCGTTGTTCTTTATTCTTCCTTTCAATCGCCTCAACGATCGGGACAACTGCTTGGATCAAATCCGGGGATATCAGACACAATGAGCGCCCAACAACCAAAATATGATGCCAATGTTGAGATGGGGTTTTCTGAAGTGGGTGCCAACGAGAATCAATGGAACTACGACGTGAAGGATCTCAAGGAGGAGGCTCCTGAAGCCTTTGATCCTTTTGGATCGGAGGAGACGGCGGAAGTGCAGTACAAGACATTGGAGTGGTGGTATGTTATCCTGGTCAGATAGCAAGATCGGATTAATACTGATGTTTGACTCAACAGGCAATGCGGAACTCGTATGACTCTTACAATGAATCGATATGGGCTTTTGTTTTCTAACATCAAGCAGTCATGGTCGCAGAAACCGTCTCAGTCGGCGTCCTCTCCATTCCCGCAACGCTTGCTACGATTGGACTCGTCCCCGGAATTATTCTGATCATCGTCCTCGGTCTTATCACCACCTACACCGGATATGTTATTGGTCAATTCAGGCAACGGTATCCTTCCGTCCACAGCATGGCTGATGCTGCCGGCGTGGTTTTCGGTCCCGTGGGCCGTGAGATTTTTGGCGTTGCGCAGTTTGTTTTCTTCATCTTCGCCGCAGGCAGTCATCTGCTCACCTGGACGGTCATGATGAACACTCTGACTAACCACGGGACATGCACCGTCGTTTTTGGCGTGATTGGCATGGTTGTGTCTCTGGTTTGTGCTTTGCCAAGGACGATGAAGAATATCTCGTGGCTTGCGGCGACTTCCTTCCTCAGTATCTTTACCGCCGTCTTGATCACGATGATCGGAGTCGGAGTCGAACGTCCTGGCGACGGAAAGATCGATATCTTCCGGCAGACGAGCTTTGTCAACGGCTTCACTGCTGTCACTAACATCGTTTTCGCATACTGTGAGTAGCCCTCTTGTCATTCAATATGAGAACATCAGCTAATATATCCACACAGGTGGCCATGCCGCGTTTTTCGGTGTCATCGCTGAAATGAAAAATCCCCGCGACTTCCCCAAGGCAGTTGCCATGTTGCAAGGCTTCGAAATCGTCTTTTACACTGTTGCTTCCATCGTTATCTACCGATATGCAGGACAGGGCGTAGCTTCGCCTGCTTTGGGTTCTACCGGTCCTATTCTCCGAAAGGTTGCCTACGGCATTGCCATCCCGACAGTACGTTCAACCCAGTCCAAAGCACGATTTCGGTATGCTAACTTTTATTTCCAAGATTGTCATCGGAGGTGTCGTCAACGGCCACATCGCTGTCAAGAATATCTACGTCCGCATCTTCCGTGGATCGGATACCATGCACAAGCGCAGTTTCAAGGCAATTTCGACCTGGTTCGGCCTGAACCTGACCTTCTGGGTCATTGCTTGGATTATTGCCGAGGCCATTCCAGTGTTCAACAATTTGCTTAGCTTGGTTGTATGTTGAGACACCCTCCTTTTACTCCATTCCAAAACTGACCCATTTTTTCTTATAGAGCGCGCTTTTCGCAAGTTGGTTTTCATGTAAGTCTCATTTACACCTTGCAGATAAATACAACATGCTAATGAATAATCCAGTTGGCTTTGGTGGAATTTTCTGGCTCTATCTGAACAAGGGCAACTACTTTTCCTCGACAAGAAAGGCTTTCCTCACCATCGTCAATGTCGGCGTTCTCGGTGTTGGTATCACAATCGTAAGTTCTCACGGTTCTTGAGAACTGAATTCTGGCTAATTTCTTTTTACAGTGTGCTCTGGGCCTGTGGGTTTCCGGATTGGCAATCCACAATGATGGATCGAAAGCTAGTTTCTCATGCGCAAATAATGCGGTTTAGAGAACTTCTAGTTTGTATATATATCTGTGCATATGTATTATAATAAGGCATTGGGAAACGGAGTTTTTGATATAGATAGCATTTGCATATCGACTATGCAATATTGAGCAACCATTGCGTCAATCGTCGGCTTTACTTTCTTGCATCGATCAATTGAAGCTGTTGTATGAATCCAAATTTTGGTATCGCATTAACATTAGGCATATGGACTTAAGAACTATATATACACATCAAGTCGAATGATATCATCCAAATATCATAACCCATTTGACAGATTCAATCGCATCGTACCGCATCTTAGATCTATTTTTTCGTTCCACATGATTCAGTCGCAAAACAATACCCAACAGGCACTGCAACCACAATGGCAATAATGATAACTAGAACCCAGTTAGCCATTGACCCTCACCCAACCACATTTTATATAGATAAAGTCAGGTAGACACTTACTGCAAACAAAGAGGATATACCACTTGTATTTCCTGGCACTGCGCGCACTGACTATCGCACCATCAAGCTTCTCGTTGGCCTTTGTTGTGTTCTCTGCTGTTTGTTCCGCATTCATGTTGATAGCCTCCACGACGGGTTCTTGGATCTTGACCATCTCAGCGACTTCTTGCGATAGTTCAGCGAGCGCAATTAAATCCTGCTCGATCTGGCGGATTGCTGCTGATCTCTCCATGACGGCTGCCTGGGCATCCTTTGCCTGTCGTGATCGTGCTCCTTGGACCTGAATAAACATGTTAAATGTCTTCCTATAGAAAATCCTCGAGAAGGGAAGAAAAAGAACTTACCTGGAAGATCTGCTCCTGCCCCATCAACACATTCTGCACCCCCGAATCGACTTCCTCAGGCGACGCATCCGGATTCGAAATCTCATATCGCCTCCTCACCTGGTCACGCAACTTCGCATCAAACTCGCGCTGCATCTTATAGAATTCGGCAATTTCCCTCTCAAGGTTTCTCCGCACGGTATCCATCTGCGTCCGGACGCGATGGTCCGCAGGCGACATGTTCTTGAGCTCATTCACCGTGACGCGAATGCGACGGAACGAGGCTGTGATGTCGGACTGGGCGTAGTCGAGGTTCTGGCGGGCATGCTGGTCCTCGGCATTGCTGCTGGAGTCGAGGAGGGCTTGTTGGGAGAGGTGGAGTTGGGTTTCGCGTTTTTGTCGGAGGCTGGAGATTTGGTCGTTGAGGGTGCGGCATTTGTTGAGGATGGTGGTTGTGTTGCTGGGTTGCATTTCTGGGGTCGGTTGTTAGTTGGTCATCGTGGTGGTTGTTATGGTGGTTTTATAGTTACCATATCCGCCTTGGCCTTGTTCCAGGTCGTTGGGGGTGTAGTTATATTGATTCATGGTTGTATGTATATGATTCTTCAACCTGATATCGTGGTCGAGATTAAAGATAGAATTCTTCTGCAATAATATGATAATCTGAAAAATAAAATAAAGAAATACGAGAAAGGCCAGCTTTATAACTCCAACCAGGCTGTGCTATAAACACTGCCGCTGCAGGCCTTGCAGAAAGTTTGACCAGGCTAAGCCTTTCTCGTGTATAAAAATAGCCTTGCAAGTCCCGAGCACTACAAATGATTGGCTGGAGAGATACACTAGACCAGATGCAGTAAAGATCCTCCCCGGACTGCTGCAATGTTCTCATCGCTCAATGGGGGGCCAAAAAGATATGTGGCTGCCTCAGCAGGTAAACACATTCTTAAATTCGCTGCTGCCTTAATGTTTAATATTCAGATAGATAGCAGTAATATTGATTGAATATCTCCATCCATTGAGTCGTCTACTGTACATCAATCATCAATGAGACGCATCCCATTTTCAATAGCGAACGGAAAGGTTGAACAAAATGTAAGAAACTCGAACAAGAGAAAGTATTAGAATACAGAACCAGTTGTCTCTGTACCATATGAATATGTACAAGCGGAACTCAAACAATATCATCGCGGGGGATGTTGTGGGGTCAATGGGCCGGGGAGTGGCCCTGTATTGGATCCTTGACTGTAAACTCGGTGGTGGCCTGGGGTCGGTGCCGCTTCACTCAGTGATCCTGCAGGGTGTCGCTGATGAAGAGGATGGACAGACCCAACAACTGAAGATGAACCGCTGGCCACATAGCTCATTCCACCTGCTGGGTTAGGATGTAGAACTGCCGGTGGTGTATATGAACGTCCCATGCTCAATGACTGGGCCGGTCCAGGCAAAGTTGCCCCCCGAGATCCCTGAGCTCCCGGCGGTGGCGTACTGTGTCCGTATTGTGCACCCGTCAATCCAATGGCCGAACGATGCGGCTGCTGCTGATGCGCCCCATTGACCATGGTTTGAACATGCTGTTGATACGTTTGATGGCCGCTAGGGTGGTGGGGAGCCGGCATATGATTCTGGGCCGGCGTTGCCTGGGCCGAGGATGCATACGATGCATTAGCTGATGGCTGCCGAGATGCAATATTGAGCAAATTAGCTGGGGACTGAATCGGTGTCGGTGGTCCTTGTCGCGTGCCATACGCAATGCTGCTGTTCCGCGTTGGTGGTGACCCGATAGTCTGGCGGTAGACTTGGCTTTGCGAGGGCATGTCGCGGGAACTAACTACAGTCGCTGGCGCGTGTGAGACCGATGGCTGTGCAAAGACAGACGTGGGATATCCCGATCGTTGAGTAGGAGCTGGCGAAGGCGTCGGGGCAGGCGAGGGTGCGGTAAGATTCGACAATGACGGCCCAGGTTGCTGTTGAGCTGAGGCATATGGAGAGTACGGAGGTTGTGGGCCAAGTGCAGTAGCTGCACGGCCATTAAGATGCTGGGGCTGTGGTTGTTGCGGCGGAGGTTGCTGTTGCTGTCCTCTAGGATCAAACCGAGCCATCCAGTCGTTACTCGACGGTGCACCAGAACCCCCTGGAGCTGGTTGGTAAGGTTGGTAGTCGGAATATGCGCGGGACTGTGCCATATATTGGCTTTGCTGGGCATAAGAGGAGCTCTTTTGCTGTGAGCTGGACATAAGTGGCTCCTCTTGACGTGACGGGGCCGCTTGCTGTAACAACATGTGCATTCCCGAATACACAGGTCGCGTCGGGGATACATTGCTAGGGGCGGGTGTAGCTGATGACTGCTCAGTGGCAAGGCGCTTTCTTGGTTGCGGTTCTTCCGGTTCATCATTCAATATGCTCATAATATTGGATCGCTTAGCAGGTACCTGACGAGGCGCCTCAGCTGGCTCGGCCGGAGTGGAGCTTGGTCGAGAAAGTTCCTTTGGCGGCGACAAGACGGGCGGCTGTGAAATACCAACATGCTGGCCAGGAAGCGTGTAGAATGGTCTTTGGCTAATCGATTCACGTCTAATGGGAGAGATCTCTGGTTCCAGTCTCTGCACTGCTTGCGCCGGCGAGCTGGGGGGCTTTGTCAGACTCGAATTACGAGAATGAGACGCTGATATGAGTGGAGGTTGCGGTTGAGACTGCATGTATGCCTGCTGCGGCGGGGGCACTCCAGTTTGCGCCGGGAGTAATGGCGACCCATGCATATCAACATTTGATGGGCGGAGACTCTGCGCATGAAGAGGCTCCATACGTGACATTTCTGGCACCGCAATAGGCGTCTGGCGTGCTGAAATCTGGGCTTCCTGGGCTCGAGGCGTTGCGTGAGGTAGCACTGTAGCTGGTTGTTCTCGTCTATCCTCAGTGAAATACCCCATACGTGGGCCTGGAATGCGCTGCTGTATTCCCACATGAGAACGGATCGCTCTAGACGGGTCTTCGCCGAGAAGTGTCGTGGTAGGCATAGGCGCACTGCTGGTGGCTTGGGCAAGAGGTGGATACCTGGCTATGTTGCGGTCCTTCTCAGACGGAGCCCGGGCGTGCAGGGGCATTGGCTGAGGCGAGAGGCCAACAGGCTTACCCTTACCAGCAAACCGGCTCTCTTCTGGCTCAACGACCACATCAGTATGCGGAGCAAGGGGTCGAGGATGCATAATTGAAGATGGTGTCGCTTCATATCGCCGCTTAGGGGCGACACTGGGCACAGGCAACGGCCCTGTGGGTTCACCGCGTGCTTTCTTGTCTTCCGTTTCCACAACAATATCTTCGAATTCCTTCTGGCCGGAATCGACACGTCTTTGGAAGTAATTCTTGACCTACGTCATCGACCGGGTCAGCTCCTGGTCGGTCCAAGAAGTAAGCAGGGGAGGTGTATATCTTACCATGACGGTAGTTTTGGTCTTCATAAAGTTCGAGATACCCTCGAAGTCTCGACCAAAATGTGCCAATAGTAGCTTGAAATCGCGTTGTTCCGGCACAGACCAATAACTTGATGGATGCTGTGATCCATAGCCGCCAGCTTCAGCTTGCTTGGGGGGCGTTGAAGTGTCCGCCTCCGTTGATTCGAAGACATACATGCCTTCTTTGGCACGTCCACGCCCAGCCTTTGCGCGTGGAGCAGATTCGTTCTGTTGTCTTTCAGGTTGTTCCTGAGGTCGTACCACCATGGTCTCGTTTGTACCATCCAGAGTAGGTTCGACCTCTGTCTTTGGGACAGGAGTTGCCGGGGCTGAGACTGGTACAGGCACATTAGGAATCTGTTGTTGTTCCGGCGGTGACATTTGTGATGGTGTAGGTTGTTGCTGAGCTGCTTTTCCTCTTCCACGTCCACCACGGGCACCTCCGCCACCCCGGCCTCCACGGCGGCCAACGGGTTTCTCTGGCGGTTCACCGTCCTTAGAAGGATTACCTCGGCGGCCATTAACAGCATGGTCCGCATCTGCCGATGAATCTCCAAAGGTGGGAGCAGCGGCGCGCTTCGGTCGGCCAGTATCCGTCACCGCAGGGGGTTCCTCCTCGCCTTCATAATCTGGCTTCACAACACCCAGGTCGGCCATAAGGGCATTGGACTTGGGCCGAGCAGATCTTCGGGCGCGGCCACGGCGACTCCAACGTTTGTTCAGCTTTGCCTTGTATTTGATTTCTTCTTTGGTAAGATAATAATGAATTATACACTGCTGGAAGTCCCGCCCAGGCAAAGACTCTGCAATCTTTCCCCATTTCTTGGGATACGTCATAAAGGCATTAGTGAATATCGCATGTTCCTCGGGGCTGAAATCGTTAGTCGGCGGCTCAAATCCAAAGACATCCATGGCCTTAGTAGGGTCAATGATGTTGTTCATGTCTTTGTATATGGTCGCCTTGGCCTCTTCTGGCTCAAGCATATCCGGAATAACTGCTTCTCGCCCGAGATCAGGTCGGGCAGTAATCTTTTTCCCTCGACGTCGTTCTAGTTCTTCCTGGGCTGAAATCTCCGATGCTCTAAGCGCGTTCTGGAAATCCAACTCACTGTTACCCTTGTACCGTCTTCCTTCGGCGGTCGTAGCAGGCGGTGGAAGCACCGGCGGTGGAGGGGGGAGTGGGAACTGGTGTAGCTGATTTCTTCTCTTTCGCGTGATCCAGTTCCCAAATATTCAGTCGCCAGGGCTTGTAATAAGACATGTAATCATCGCGGAGTGATGCATTCTTTCGGGAAATCTCCTTTCGCCGCTTCATCATTTCGGCAAGGAACGTTTCTTTGAAACCCTCGTGGTTGGATGCATTCTCTTGGTAAGCTTCTAGGTCGGATAAAGGCGTGGGCGGGCCCGAGTTGAGAAATGGCAAAGCCTCGACGGAAGTGAGCTCGGTCGCCGGAAGTGACTCAATGATTACTTTGGCTGGGGGTTCCTGGTCCTCCTCGGGCTCCTTGTCTGGTTTAGATACGAGCGGGATGTCTAGATCTTTGCTTGGTATCATGGGGGCCTCTACAGGCGGCGGCTTCTCCGGAGTAGCCTCAGTGGGAACATCGTTGGCAATCATTCCCAGCATCTGGATTTTCATCAGTAGGGCGATGATACTCGGATCCTCCAAAGGTGAGAGAGGCATCTCTGCCCGTAATGCTTCCATGTCCTTCTCAAAGATTTGCTTTCTTTCTTCAAGGTAGTCCTGGGTGAAAACCACGTTCTCGTCCTCGTCTTCGTCAGTCGACTGGCCGAAGTCTGGTATAAGCGTTTTACTCTGGTTTTCAACGCCCTCATTTTCTCGCTTTGGGGAAACCACTTTCTCTGTGGGAATTCGCACAGGGCTGGGATCACGGGGAGGAGATATTTGTTTGGGGGGTTCGGCTGGTACGGGTGGTTCCTCTGGCTCATGAGGGCTCACAATCTCACCCGCCTCTATCTCATCGTCCTCATCGTCATCCTCTTCATCCTTGTGGTCAAGATACCTGGGTGGCTCTCGTCGCGATTCTTCGCTGGTGAAAAAACCATGTTCCTTTCCATCAATGGAGTCACGCTTATGAGGAGTCGAATTAGGACCAGACGGGGGCCGAGAATAACCAGGACGAACCCATTGTTTGCTGCCTTTCGGTGGCCCTCGTGGGGCAGCTGGTCGCTGTTGAAGAGCCCGAGGGCCTGTAGGAATGCTTGACAACTGAGTACGAGGGGACGTTTGTGGGCCAGGAGAAGTCTGACGAGCTGGAGGCGGCTCTCTCCTCCCAAACACGGGCGATGTAACGGGGGCGTAGGTTTACTGCCCGACAATGGTTCTACATGTCCTGTTACAGGGTCCTTGCTGGCCATCGCTGCTGGCGCTGTAGGTGGTGAAAGATCTGGCGTTTGTTTCCGTGCACTGACTGGTGGCCCAGGATGTGATTTTGGAGCACGCGGTGTGGTGTCCTGTTTAGTGAAGCCTTCAGCGCTCTCATCACGTCTGACTCGCTGTTCTAGTGGCTGCTGTGGTGGTGCGCGATCGGCTTTTGGCCCAGTGGGTGGTTGCATGGAAGCGCGCGGTGGGGGGTGTTCATTTCGATCTTTGTCCACCCTTGCGGCTGTCGGGCCGCTCGGGGCTGCCTCGGCTGCAGGCTTTTCTGCGGGCAGACCAGGGATAGGAGCATTGACAGACCCAAATGCAGGTACCTGGGGAGCAGACGGTGGCGGGGAGCGCTTGACTGGCGGGGCGAAATCCTTGACAGGTTCCGGACGAGGCGGGAGGGGGTCGGGTCGTTCTGCTTCGCGACGGGCTTCTGATACAGATGGCTTGCGTGTCTGCTCTGGGACCGGATGATCGGGAATTCTTTCGGAGAGAGTAGGAGCAGGTGGTGCAGCCAGCGGAGGAGGATGTGGTATGGAGTTTGGATTGGAGTTAGGAGGCATTCGAGTCTCGGTTCGACTAGGAGGGCGATCCCTCTTCCAATGATCAGTTGGTCGATCACGGTCTTCACGTTCGAAACGTCTGTCTAATTCATCCCGACGGTCAAAGCGCTCACGACGATCTATTTCGCGCTCTCTCTCGCGGTCACGTCGGTCTAGATCCCGCTCCCGCTCACGTTCGCGATCTATAATTCGGTCCCTTTCCCGTTCACGATCGATCATAATTCGGTCTCGGTCTCTTTCTCTCTCGCGATCTCTTTCACGATCCCGCTCACGCTCACGATCCCATCTCCCATCCCGAGAACGACTTCGACGACGAAACGAATCGCGATCATCTAGGTAAGGAACACGGCCCCGGCCTCGTCCACCTTCCCAGTCACCACGGCCACGGCCACGAATTGGACCACTACGGGGGTGGTGGCCAACTCCTAAGGGCGGACCGTCGGGTGCATTTGATGAAGCAGAGAGTAAGCTATCTCGAGAGCCTCGTCGCATGCGAACTAGGTCAGGGTCCCGTCCTAATGGTTCTCTCAAGTCGCGAAAGTCGCGGGGAGGGGAGCGGGAGCGGCCGCGACCAAAACCGACGCGCGAATCTCTGGGGTCAAAATCACGGTCGCGACGGCCCCAATCTCGATCAATATCACGGCGAAATGGAGGAGGTCCATCTCGAATATCACGGAAGTCTCGGTCGCGATCTCGGTCTCGGTCTCGTAAATCACGGTCCCTATCGCGAAAGTCACTGCGGCCTGGATAACCCCGACCTCGACCACCAAACGGACCCCCTCTCGGAGGGTCTATCAAGGCCTTGGGTCCACGGGGTGGCTCTCTACCAAGAGGGGGTGGAATAACATCATCAGCGCCACGGGGGCCGACGGGAGGTCGACGGTCACCGAAGCGCTGGGGGAACGGTCGCGGGAATTGAACCCAGACAAAGGAGGGTATCGAGAAGACATCACCAAGTCATGCTAAATAAAGGTCAAACGAAGCAACCTGGCAGTTCCCCTGCAGCAGGTTCGGGTTAGAAGAGCCGGGGGAAGGGAGGTCGAATTGGAATTTGGAGAAGAGGCGCTAAAGAGACCAGACAGGCGGCCGAGCGGTGGGGAACACGTGATCTTCAAGCGTGACGGACAGCACAGGCCACCAGGGCTGTGCTTATATAATATGCAATAATGGCGCTAGAGCAGAATATGGTAAGGTGGGAATCCTAAAATGGAACAGCGTCTTTTCGAATTTGAAGATGCTTGGCAGCAGCCACTCGAGAATGTTTCAGATGCGACGAGCGACAAGAAAGACGGGATGAAAGAGAAATCGGAGTCAACGATTTTGAGATGCTGTTCTGTTGGTTAGAAGGAACAAACTGATATGATTTGACCCGATAGTCCCGAGTATTGACGCTAGGTACCTAATCAGATGGACGGAGATGATGTGTCCCTGACAACCCTGTGACCAACCGTCACCTCGACGTGGCTACAGTCAATGAAGTCGAAAATCAAAGAAAGATAAAGAAGCTTCGAATAGAAAATCCCCGCACTTCTTCAATGAATGAAAGCCGTCAGGCAGATGGACTTGTGCTGTTGACTGCAAGGAGTGTGCAGTCAGGCAGCAAGACAAAATTGACTCGGTCTCGATGGTATCCTCAGATTGCATGCAAAACGAATATGCTTGAAAGGGAACCAAGATCTGAACTTTCCTGGATCTTTGAAACGTCCCAGTCACTCAGAACTCGGCCGGAAAGCAGTCAGGAACCGGCCTGTAGGAGGATAGGAAGGTAATGAACAAAAAAAGGATGATTTCAGAGACGAGCAGAAGAAGAAAAAAGGATCGTAGAAAGAGGGACGAGGAGGAGTGGAAAGATGGAAACCGATGCGGGCCTGTCATTGGCCGATGGATTGTTTGGGGGAAACTCAAAAATAACTCTAGGAATGCCTGAGGCCAGGCCTTACAACATGAGTGCCTGAGGCAGCGAACGATGGTCTGCATGCCGCATGGGCTACTTTAGGTATTGTAGCCTGAGGCACACATCGTCGTCTTCCCCGCCAAAAAAAAAAAAAAAAGGAAAAAGAAAAAAGACAAATTCCCCGCCCTACTCCGAATCACCATTCAAATTATAATACCACTATTCCACGCTTTCTCTATTCCTTATCATCTTAGCAATTATGACTACACCAAATCCATCAGTGCCTGAAGGGGCAGCTCCTTCTTCTGCCACCAATGCCGTCCTTGTCGCCTCTGAGCCGGTTCCAGAAGGGACTCACCAGGTCCGCGGGGTAGACTTTGATCGCTTCCAAGGCCGTGATATTACTGTCGCAGAGATGGTAGATAACATGAGCCATATGGGTTTTCAAGCAAGCGCTGTCGGAGAAGCTACCCGTATTTTGAATGACATGGTGTGTTTTCTTACTTTTAATGCTTCATCCAATTCACCTCGTGGCCACCTGCCGCTTGGGGTAGCTGACTTTCTCATCAACAGCGCGCATACCGTCACCCTGAAACAGGAGAGAAAACCACCATTTTCCTTGGTTACACCTCAAATCTGATATCTTCCGGACTCCGAGACACACTTCGCTATCTTGTTAAGCATCGTCATGTTTCCGCCATCGTTACCACAGCCGGAGGAGTGGAAGAAGATCTGATCAAATGCCTGGCACCCACCTACATGGGCTCATTCACCGCACCAGGAGCAGGACTTCGCGCGAAAGGCCTCAATCGTATCGGTAATCTGCTCGTCCCGAATAGCAACTACTGTTCCTTCGAAGACTGGTTGGTTCCCATCTTGGATAAAATGCTGGAGGAGCAGGAAGCCGCAAAGAAAAAGGCACTCGAGACAGGTGATGAGGAGGACGAACTGCACTGGACACCTAGTCGCATCACCGAACGGTTGGGCCGAGAGATCAACAACGAAGACTCGGTGCTTTACTGGGCGGCTCGCAACAACATTCCTATCTTCTGCCCCGCTCTGACAGATGGCTCTCTGGGCGATATGCTCTACTTCCACACCTACCGTTCCTCCCCACAGCGACTGCGGGTCGATATCGTTGACGATGTGCGCCGTATCAACACGATGGCCGTGCGGGCCGCCCGCGCGGGAATGATCATTCTCGGGGGCGGGATAATCAAACACCACATTGCCAACGCGTGTCTGATGCGGAACGGCGCAGAGCACGCAGTCTATGTGAATACGGCGCAAGAGTTTGACGGCAGTGACGCTGGAGCCCGTCCGGATGAGGCTGTGAGCTGGGGAAAGATCAAGGCGGACGCGAACGCTGTCAAGGTTTACGCTGAAGCAACGGTTGTCTTTCCCCTCATGGTTGCCGCCTCATTTGCACGAGCCGGATCGTCCTCATCAAACCAGGCAACAGAATCTCACAACTGATTGAAACTTTTGTCTGTTTCGTACTCGTCAGTGGTCTTGTAAAAACCTCACCGGTTCACACTTGATTCTCGATGGTCGCATGTAGCACCTAGATCTACTTTCCTTACCCTTTCATGGACCTGCCCCGCCTCCAAAGGATTTACAGCCCCTGATGAGCCATGCAGTGGCAAAACGATGTTCGCAAATATTTTTTTCCCCTTAGAGGGCGTTAACCACAAGTCCAGAACCAATGGACATGACGGTCAGGTCGGGGCCAGAAGAAAGCCAAATGATTGGTCGCGGCGGAGACTCGGTTCATTGAGCGGGAAATCCAGCGGGAAATGCTCTACACACGTTGGGAAGAGGAGATGGTCGGAAGAATCGGGTCAGGAGGCAAAAGTCGAAATATTGGCTTTGGTGGATAGTAAAAAGATGGCGAAATTCGGGATTGGTGGAAGCACCCATGGATCGAGGGGATGGGAGGCACCGATTCGTGCTACCAGCACCTATTGAGACGAGTATTGTTGAAGTGATGGATCCGAATTGCCACTGTGAGGAAAGGAGAAGAGGGGAAGAAGTGGTTCCTGAGTCCAGAAAAGGGAAGACAATTCATCGAGATTGTTCTCTTTGCCACCAGATGTGCATACTATATGGAACAGTGCCTATGAATTAAAGTTGGCAGTTGGGATCTCCACGAGTGGATCGCTTGCCCAAATAACTGGGGAGAAAAGCAAGTCTTCACTACTGTAAGTCAGTCATGTAGCGGTAGATAATTAATTATTCCAGCAGCAACCATAGAAGATCCCCTGGTCGTTTGGACTGCGGATTCCTGCCTAACATCGGCGGAACCAGCGGTGTGCGTTGTTCGTCTGGTTCTTCTGGTGTTTCGTTGAGGCTGCATCGCCGCCTCATTCTGGCGCTTCGTTGGTCGAGAACCTTTCTTTCTGCCCTTTTTTTTTCTTTTTCTCATCCTTTTCCCTCTTTCTTTTTCTTCTTTTTCTTCTTTTCTCTTTGCTAGCATCTCCATCCTCTTTTTTAACCTCTCACACCTTCTCATCTTCCCCATCCTTCCTCGCGATCGTATCTTCCCCAGAATCTCCAAATCCACTCCCTCCGATAAGCATTTCTGCCTTGTCTTATCGGGAAATCTAGACTCCTTTGCCCTCTTTCCCCCAAGATCATCATCGTTGGCCTTGTTTCCTCTCCAAAGGAGTGAGTCAACCATCTCACAAGGCATCAATCTTGGTTTCTTTATATATCTTCTGCCTTGTGCTGCACATATTTATCCTCTTTCCCTTCCTCTCAGTTTTGCTGGACGCAACTGTTTTATCGCTTATCTAGATTTATTTATCTCTCTGTTGTACCATCTTTTTTTTTACCCGCGCTTTTCTGCTCTTTGCACTTGTTACTTCTTTTTCTTCAAGCTTCTTGACTTATTCTTCTTTAAATTACTTATCCTCCCTCCTGTTCAAAATGGACACCAGAGTCGACACTTCTGTCACGGTGGAGCAGCTGCCTCCGCCCATCACCCTCAGCGTTGATGCTCCTTTACCTCCCCCAGCAGACAGAGAAAGCACAGTCACTATTAATACTCCAGAAGAATCGCATGAGACTCCTGAAACTACCGATCAAACAAATGATACGACCGTTCCCTCTACCGACGAACCTGTCTCCTCCGAGCCTCAAGAACACAACGATGCCTCGAATGAGCCCCCTCCACAAGATTCTCCAAACGAGGGAGAAACACTATCAACGGAATCTGAGTCCGCCCCACCTGCGCCACCAGAGCTCGAAGAGGCATACTGGGCTGAGATTGAGGAGGACAAGTCGGTTCCAGATGAGGCAGAGTTAAAGGAGATCGAATCAGCAGCAGATGGGGATTACAGTGCCTATGAATGTGAGTTCTGATCATGCATCAAGTTCTATGATATAAAGCGGGAAAGAAAGAGAAGGTGAAAATGATGGGAGGCTGACTGGATGGCAGATAAATACTGGGAAAAGAACTTCCATCCCCAACTAGATGACCCAGAGTATCGCCCTTCTGAGAAGGCCCGGTTAACCTGGAAGATTAAGGGTGTCCGAGGCAATAAGGAAAATCCCAACCGCTCCAAGATAATGCGCTCTCCACCCGCTTACATTGGTGGTTACTGGTGGACCATCAAGTTCTTCCCCCGTGGTAACAATGTCAGTTCGTTGAGCGTCTACATTGAATGTTCTACAACCATGCCCACTTGCGAGAAGACGCTGCCTGAGACCGAATTCAAGGTGCTTAAGGGTGCTCCCGACGGTGCGCTGGACGATTCCGCACCCGATCTGGACATGAAGTTTGGAGCAACCGAGGACACTGCAACCTGGCTTGAGAACTTCAAGTCGCAGTATCCCCCCTGCCGCCAATACACAGGCCACGACTAACGACTCCTGGCGAGTTTCTGCCCAGATTGGTGTGATACTGTACAATCCCGACGAGCCTCGAACCGGGTGGATGCAGTCTTCTTGTCACCAATTCAACCCTCACAATCTTGACTGGGGCTGGACCAACTTCCACGGCCCGTGGGACCAGATTCACCGTCGCCAACGGGGCCAGCGCCAGGCGCTCCTCCGCAATGACACACTGGCTTTCGATGCGTACATTCGCATTTTTGACGACCCTACTCGCTCGCTGTGGTGGCACGCCAGCGACTCCGAACCCACCTGGGATAGCCTAGGCTTAACAGGCTACCGGCCCCTTGGTGATTCGGTCATTAACCACAGCGCTGAAGTGGCTGGCTTGGCTACTTGGCTGCACATCGCACCATTTTGCAAAATCATCCAAGATGTCGATGTGCTCGAACATCTTAGCAACCCTGATGTAAAACCTAAGCCAGTGTGTGACGCATTGCAGAGATTCCTCTGGCAGCTGCGCTGCCGCGGCAAGTCGCTCCACTATGTCGACACAGATGTGATCACGTCCACACTGCGCAACTTGCATGAATACTCGAGCGATGTTTCCGAGTTCTGGGAACGACTTCGTCGTACACTTGAGCTGGAACTTGCGGGAACAGGTGCTGCGAAGGAGTTTGCCAAGCTCTTTGACAGTCCTTCCCTCCCACCCGATGCCATGCAGTTGAGCGACATCAACACCCTTCCTAGTGACTTCAACTCCCGCATTTGCGTGCCTGCTGATCAGGCTAAGACCATGCGGGAAGCTCTTGATTGGTACCTGGGCGCCAAACCAGGGCGCTGGGCTTTGCCACCCGTTCTCAACGTGGAACTGAACCGCCAGAAACTTGACAAGGTAGCTCGGCAGTGGCGGTTGATCTATGACCGAGTGGAGCTAGACGAAGAACTGGACCTAACGAAGTGGACGGTGAATGAGCAGTGCGGAAACTATGTCCTGTATGGCTATGTCGTTCACCGTGGCAGGCGCACTTCGGGCAAGTTTTTCAGTATCCTTCGCCCAGGTGGTCCTGGGTCCAGATGGTTGGCGTTTGACGATGGCAGTGACAATCGTGTTGAATGCTTGACACATAAAACTGCTCTCGGGCCTCATGTTGGTTTGAATGCGTCTCAAGCCCCAGACCATAAAACCGGTCATGATGTTGCTGTCGTCGCCATGTACATTCGAAAGGATGTTGTTGGCGAATTTTTACCTGGTCCCCAGGGTCAGTGGGATGCTCCAGAGCCTCTCAAGGAATACTATTCAAATGGTATATATCCTGTTGCGAAGACAGACCAGGACATCCAAGTTGAGGTATACTCGCTTCCCCAGTATGATCAACTAGGGAGTCTGTTTGATACCTACGATCTTATGTCACAAGCCAAGTCGGCCAACAGCGTAATGTATCTGGATGTGCCCCGATCTTCGAATATCGTTGAGCTCCGTAAAAAGATCGCTTTGTGGAAGTCCACGGAATCCGAGAAACCCTCGCCGGAAAACGTTCGCCTATGGCAGGTTGGACATACTCGTGATCAATTTGGGCCAACCCTGGCATTTAGCCGGGTCTGTGATCTAAACAGCAAGCTAGATCTTCCCTTGAAAGTCGCACGCTTCTGGATGCAGATCGTCTCAGATGGTAAGGAGCAACATTCCTTTCTCTACCTTAGGATATTTTGCTAAAACATTCACAGAGGACGCGAAGTACTTTGCTATGTCGGATCCACGCGAGACCAATATATACCAGAACAAGCCAGAGGAGGCCATTGTCGAACGGGAAGGCTCAGAGTCTTCTGACGAAAGACAATCCGTTCCTGAAGCTGATAGCAATCAGCCAAGCTCGTCTGGTAATTTGCCTAATGCCGAGCCAGAAAACCACGAAGGATCAACACCCGCCGCTGATGATCAGCCTATGTCTAACGGCACCGACGAAAGTAATCCAGCAAATGCAACTGAGCCTACTGTTTCTAGCTCTCCTAGAGATAATGCCACTGTCGAAAGCTCTGAAAACGATGCTGTCATTGCGGCAATTATCGCTAATGATGTCCAGGAATTGGATACCGAAATGACGGATCAAGCTGCACCAGAGCCTGAGCCTGAGCCTGAGCCTGCTGAAAATTCAACTCAGGATGAAGGGGAGTCAAGCACGCCTGAGCCCGAATCTGCAGCTCAGGAAGAGCCAGCAGAACCTGAAAATCCGTTGCCCGTGAACCATGTCTACTACTTCATTCAGGTCTTCGACGTTGAAAACCAAGCACTGCGGACGGTTGGTTCATTTTTCTCTCGCAAGGAGGAGACGATCAAACCCGCTCTTCGACAGCACCTGAAATGGTCCGATGACAAGGATTTCTTGATCTGGCAGCGGATCGATGGTACAACCGTTACTACAATGTCACCAGGTGAAACCTTTGAAATGTTTGTCCCAGATGGTGCGTGCTTCATCGTAGGGGACAAGTTAACCAAAGAAAGGTGAGTACACTATTTCTTCTTGTCAATAAAACATGCTAATTCAATTTAGACGGGCTGCACTCAACGAGGCTGGCTTGATTGCCAACCCTGACCGCTTGGTACAGTACTTGTCTGCCGAGTCGCGGAAGCATCCCACCCAAGCCTTTACTGGAGTCAAGACGATTGAAGCCACTTTCGCTGGAGACTATTACAGTGGAGAATTCAAGAAGGGCTACTTCCATGGCAAGGGCAAGCATATATCAGATACAGCTGCCATTTACGAAGGAGACTTCGTCTTCGGCCGTCGTCATGGAAAAGGGCTGATGGACTACCCATCGGGTGACACATATGATGGTGATTGGTTTGAAGACCAGCGCCATGGTCAAGGCACCTTCCTCGAGCGCAAGACAGGCAACAAGTATGTCGGCGGCTACAAAGACGGCAAGCGTCATGGCAAGGGTATCAGCTACTGGGAGGTGGCAGACGAAGAGATGGACCTTTGCCAGATCTGTTACGGTGAAGAGCAAGACGCGCTGTTCTATGACTGCGGTCACGTCTGTGCCTGCGTTACATGCGCACGCCAGGTTGATATTTGCCCCATCTGTCGAAAGAGTATCATCAGCGTGGTTAAGATCTACCGGACTTGAGGCATTTTTTAGAAGGCGTGGTGTTTTTATTTTGTTTTTGTTTCTTTCTCCCTATCTTGGTTGTTTATTTGGCTTTTCCATCCGGTTTGGAGAGCACGGCATACCCTTCGGAAGTTATTCAGCACACTTGGGTCTGGTGATTGTGTTTTTTATTGATCAGAAGAAGCGACAAGATATTGATATATCTAGATTTGATATACCATGCCACAGAGTGGTAATAGATGGAATCCAGCATGCGAAAGTTGATTTAAATCCTAAAACGAATAGAATCTCGCGAGTATAACATGGCAAAAAAACCACGGCTTCAGATCTTAACCCTACTTGAGAAATCATAATAAGCGGAATATGGCAAATGGTATCTAGTTAAATTTACCACCACAGCTATCTACTTTAAATCCACAAGGGGTGAATGAAAATCGTAATGCGCCGCCCCAAACCAAAAGTATGCTTTTTGTTCAAACAAACAGAAGAGAAAAAAAAGGAAATATACAATAAGGGTAAAATTAGAGATCACTTGGAGGCCTTCTTAGCCTTCTTCCCGGGGCTATCAGCCTGCTTCTTCTTCTTCTTGGGGGGGTTCTTCTCCTCCCTTAGGCTCTTCGGGGGTCTTCTTTGTTGTCGTGGTCTTCTTCTCGCCCTTAGGTGCCGGGGTCGACTTGGTGTCCTTGGTTGGCTTCTTTTCCTTTTCTTCGGGCTTTGTCTTCTTCTCGGTTGGCTTGTCCTGTTCCGGGGTGGTGGTGGTGGTGGTGGCGGTGGTATCCGAAGACTTAGCCTTCTTAGGCTTGTTCAGAACTCCCTTGGGGTTGAGACCCTTGCGACGGAGGCGGTTGCGCTCTGCCTTTGCGATACGTTCTCGGTCCTCCTCGTCGTCTTCGAAAGGTCCGAATGTGCCGTCGTCTCCTGGGACGGCACCGTCATCGTCAGCGATGGGGGTCTTGTCGATAGACTCATCGTCAGTGTCGGCCGAGGTGGTAGAGTTGGCAGTCTTAGCGGAAACGTTGCCAGAGGCAGCACCGTCGGTGGCCGCCTTACCGGCTGGGCTGGGGCCAGTCTTCTTCAGCTTGCAGACGAAGAAACCGTCGACGTTCTCGCGGTGGGGGAAGTAACGACGGGTCATGGTCATCTTAGGGTCGAATTTCTTGCCCATGTAGTTTGTGAAACCTTCGCTTCCGAAGTCGCCAAGGCCAGTGTCGACGATCTTGACATTAGGGCGCTTGCGCAGAATGTACTGCACAACAGCCTCGTTCTCCTCCACTGTTACACTACAGGTCGAGTACACAACGTAACCACCAGTCTTGGAGGTGTGGTCAACCGAGTCGATGGCTGCCAGCAGAAGTTGACGCTGCATGTGGGGGATGGCGAGGAAGTCGCGCTCGTTCTTGGATGTCTTCACACCGGGATCCTTGGAAATGACACCAGTACCGGTACAGGGGGCATCCAGCAACACTCTGTCGAATCCACCAAGAGCCTTGGGGAAAGCTGTACGGGCGTCGAGGTGGGTCACGATTGTGTTCTTGCAGCCGAGACGGTGGATGTTACCGATAAGACCCTTGGCACGAGGCTTGCTGGCATCGTTTGCGATCACGCAACCGGTGTTGCGCATCAGTGCAGAGATGTAGGTAGTTTTACCACCGGGAGCAGATGCCATATCAAGAACCCGCTCGTCGGCCTGAGGTGCCAATGCCATGACGGGGAGGAAGGAAGATGCGGCTTGGAGAATGTAGTGACCGGCTAGGTATTCCGGAGTGGCACCAAGGGGAACAGCCGACTCGAAGACTTGAAGACCAACCTTAGACCATTTTCCGACGGGTTCGAGCACAACACCACGGTTGATAAGGGCCTGGGCGAGAGATCGTCTGTTGGTGCGCAAGGTATTGGTACGGATGACAACGGGACGCGGGGTTTCGTTAGCCTCGAAGAAAGCAAATGCTTCCATAGGGGTGAAAAGGTTGAACAGCTTCTCTGCAAGGAACGGTGTGTATCCGTAGTATGTGCAGATATCGCTCAACAGGAGCTCAAGGTAATCGGCACGCGACTTGTCGGCCTGTCCCAGTGTCTTCAGGTCTCCCAAGATACGAATGGTGTCGGTGATCCGGGTTCGAAGCAGTTGCAAATCGGGGGCCAGGCCCGGCTGTCCTTGGCCATCTGTGAACACATCCGGTCGGTCACCAGCAATGTTGGTCTGCATGGCCGCCTCCTGCAATTCCTGTTCTGCCTCTTCATCCTCCAGCTCTTTAGCCTCGTCCAGCTTCCGCGACAATCCCTCAATGTTTGCCGCTGTCAGCTTCTCTTCTGCGTCGGACTCATCGTCGTCGGAGAACATCGCTTCCCGGGGGTGGTCTTCCTCGTCAGAGTCCATAACCGAGTCGTCATCTTCCCAATCCGAGGCGTTTTCATCCTGGCTGTCCATCGAACCATCGCTAACACCTTCCAGATCACCGAATTCGTCGTCTACCATTTCTTCGTCATCGTCATCCGACATTTCTTCATCGTCCGATTCCATAAATTTCGGCTTCTCTGCGGGCTTGCTCTTAGACTTGTCGCCCTTCTTCTGGTTCGCGGCACCCAAGCTCTTGGTTTCCTTGCCATTGGCAGAACCGCTGGCCTTCTTCTTGGGCACATCCTTCACCGTGTCCTCCTCATCCACCTCAGCCCTTCTCCGCTTCTTGCCCGATTCTGCTTTAGAAACTGCATTGCCTGCCTTTTGCTGCTTGAGCGCTCTGAATTTGGACTCGTCCAATGGGGCCGGAGGGCCCTGCTTCTTCATACGACGACCCTTTCCCATTGTGAAAAATGATAATTTTGTATAGAAGTTGGTTGGTTCTTCTTATCACATCGAGTGGAAAATCTAAACTTTTTTTTTCTCTCTTTTTTCCGCGCCAGGCGGTGGGCTTTGGCAAAACCTTTATCGGGAGGCGGTGTGCAAGGTGCATCTCGTGTGCAAGCCTGAGGCAGAAATCCTTGTTTGGTTAGTTTGACTTCACCAACGCCCGATTTGGTAATGCCAGATGACAGCATCTTCCCCACGGTCACTATCCCACCTGTGAAACCACTCTTTGCTCAGTGCGCCTTGGACACCTCCATACATATCTCCATTGACTATATTCAATATGTCTGAACTCGCCTTTGCCAAATCTTTCCTCTCTTCGCTTGATTCGCGGCCCGTTAAGCTCCGCGCTGACCATGTGTTCGATCCTGAACGAATCGCACTGCGCATTCCGGTATGTGGATTCGCCCTCAATGTCTGATAAGATGCTAATTTCAAATTCTCTCCAGTACTTTCTCCCCCGCCTTCAAGCCCCCCACCCTCAGATGCCCAAAAAGGTCAAGCCTACCGTCGCACCCGGCTCCTCGAAATCCATAACGGTCTTGTTGAAATCCGCCCGCAATCCGACTCTCGAATTCACCATCCCCAATGCACCTCTATCCACTACCTCTGTTCAAGACCTCAAGGATACCGTACATGGCCGTGTGGCTGACGGACAAGGCAATAAGATCTCTTTGGATAAGATCAAGATCCTGTATAAGCGCAAGCCCATCACAGGCAAGACTATTGCGGAGATCCTCGCTGATGAACCGGATATGCTTGCCGGTGGAAAAGCGGTTGAGTTTGGGGTCATGATCATTGGAGGTGCTCAGGTTGTTGAAGCAACGCCAGCGGAGGAGGGACAAAAGGAAAATGTGAACCCCCCTAAGCCTGCGGTAGGACCCAGTGGGCAGGAGGTTTTGGAGACTGAAGCGTTCTGGAATGATCTAGAAGGCTATTTGGAACAGAGGATTAAGGATAATGATGAGGCAAAGAAGCTGCGGACATTGTTCAAGAGTGCTTGGAGTTCGAGTCGATGAGAGCTTATATATCTAGTTCCATTGTGATAACATTAATTGACCATGATACCATTCTCCTTGAGGCTTTCTTCCATCAGTTATATGCAGTTTACAGCCACTCGATAATTATACATATTAAGTTATAAATAAATATTCAAGTTGAGGTTTCCACTGCCCAATTGGCGGTTCCTATTGTTCTCTATTGTATCTTGGTACCTTGTATCTCAGCCACAAGTGGTCTTCCACCTCCACCGTGAACTCCTGGGTCAAATAATAAGACAGCTAAATCTTGTGACAAAAAAAGAAGAGAAATTTTGTTATACACAAACATATACGAGCAGAAGTCAAAATCAAGTCACAAACATAAGGATGCAAGATGGACATGGGAACACGTCAAGTCAGTTTGGCCATAAAATAAAGACACAATCATACGCCGTCTTCCAGAATTCGTTCCCATGAGAAAAAGGTCGAGTGGTAAGAGGTCAAGATACAGGTTGGAAAGACTCGGGCAAAAGAGTAGTGGAAGATATGCACAACGGGCAGGGATATCAGGATGCAGGAAGTTGAATATAACTGGACTTGCATTCCTTCATCATTTCACATGAAAGATTCCCATGTGCCAAAAAGGACAAATGGGACGACAAAAGTGTTGGGGAATGCAAGAGGGGTAGAAGGAAAAGGACATGGGGCAGATAACACAATCATTGCAAAAGGAATCAAAGGGGACAAATGGCGGATTATCAATAATAGAAAGCTAGAACCACAGGAGTAGAAAGGAACATGTGCCGGCAGGGAATTTGACACCATTGCAAATGCTCAAGAACTGACCAATCGCTCATCCATTTCATGCGACCAAAGAACAGCGGCGTAAATTATCGGTTGACGATATAAAAAAGAAAAAAAGATCATACATCAGAGGTCGGAGATTTCATCACCGCGAAAAGACTTTAACAACTCCATCGCCGCCACCGCTAACGACCCAGCGGCCGTCACGGCTCCAGATGGCGTCACACACGCCCTCACCACGCATCAGCCTGTGACTGGTGATTTCCTGGGTGCAGCTTCTTTTTTCGAGATTCCAAAACCGCAGGCTGGCATCGTGGCCGGCGGAGACTAGCTCTCGCCCATCTGGAGAGAGCGAGAGGGAGGCAATCGCAGACGGGTGGGCCAGCATTGTATAAGTACATTGACCTGCAGCAAGCACAAATGTTAGTCAAGAATTCCAGAGTCAGAAGCATCAAGGTTACATACCACTATTAGCGTCAAAGAACCGAATATATCTGTCTTCGTGTCCACTAATGATCACCCCCTCTGCACCACTCGAACCAGTCGCGCCGTGTACCACTTCTTCCTCCGCCATCGTCCGACTGGGATCTAGATTGGCAGAACCATCGAACCCAACAGTAGTTGCAACAACGGAGTTAACACCAGTAGACGATGTACCATCGTATGTCTCTAAGCTTGCCATTCCCACGACCTCCTCCCCTGTCCTTGTGTCGTAGACAAGAATCGAGGCATCTGAGTAGGAAACGACAAAGTTGACTCCGGCAAGAGACAATGGACTAATGCAGGTCGGCGAGGGAGATTCATTTCGGATGATTTGATGCACAAGTGTATAGTGGAACGGCGTTGTAGTTGCCACACTAGGTTGTGGTGAAGATGGGAAATTGGAACCAGAGGAAATCGAATTGGCCCGTCGGCTGCCGCCAGCCCGTCGATTTCCTGCTTGAGGCGATGAGAGCAGAGGAGGTGCACTGACGGCCCAGATTAATATTCTGCCATCGGCACCGCCAGATGCCAGTAATACCCGGTCAGGCCCTCCATACGATCCACTAGAGTCTCCAAAAACAGACCCTGCGGTTCCAGGAAGAACACATAGACCCCAGACAGCATCTGTATGTCCATCCAAGGTGGCTTTCGGATCAACCCTGCCTCGTTCCCAAACGCGCACACTAGCATCTTGTCCACCAGAAAATACCCAACCGTCGCCCAGGGTACGACCACCATTGGAGAAGTTCTGGGACGGGGAGCACGCAGCCAGCGCGGTCACCGCACCAACATGCCCACGGTGGGTGAAATAGCTCGTAATATCCAAGTCATTACTTGAACCAGCACCGTGAGGACCAAAGTTACCAAAGGTCGCAGGAATGATCCATCTTTTAATTGTTCCATCGTCACTACATGTGCAGATTTCTGGTTCCGAGGGGCTGCCACCTCCTGTGAAAATCACAGAACGTATAACGTCCAAATGTCCTCGGAGTGCAAATCGCACCTTGAACACAGGATCTTGCTTTTGTCCTGTTGCTGCGGTAGCATCATCGGCACTGTCGCTCTTCCGTTTTGAGCCAGAGCTCTTCCTCCGGTGCGAAAGCGAGCCGCCCTTTGACGGCGATTTCGAGCGAACGAAGTTGGCGTTCGGGAAGGCGTCGGTATCTGGTCGGTGAGGCGGGATTTGTTCAGAAGCTGATTCTGGGCCGGCTGGCTCGTCAAAATTCCAACCGTCGGTATCATCCGAGCATTCTTCCACCTGGTCAGGTTTGGAGATCTCCTTGACAGCCACCTGTGCGGCATAGGCATCAAATGACTGGGTCAGAGGAGGGCCACGCTCGTCCACCATCCCATTGTCGAGAATATGCCTTCTATTTTCCATCGCAGTCACCGGGGCTTGCTGTATTTCAATTGGTCTCCGTTCCAAGACATCTCTGGGCGCAGAAGGATGACCAAATTGATTTTGTGCGCGAGACATATTGGGGTTTTCAGCATAGTGGGTCACAACAGGCTGGTGGTTCTGAAGTGCTACCTCTCGTGCCATCATGTGGTTTGCCTGTTGTTGTTGTTGTTGTTGTTGTTGCTGCTGCTGTTGCTGTTGCTGCTTCTGTCGCTGCTGGTGGATGTATGCTTCTTCAAGGCTTTGCTGAGACAGCTGCTGGTTTCCGTAAATGTGATTCGAAAGATCCGGGTCGCTCAACTCGGGGTGAGGGTTCGCCGTCGGAATTACATGATATGATACCTCCTGCGAGCATTTGGACAAATATAAGCGAGACTTATCACGTTCATCTTCCTGCTGGAACTCGGGTTGGTGTTCGTCGTGGGCGTCCATAAGCGGCTTTGGACGTTGGGCTAGATAAAGTCAGCGAAATTCGAGATAATTTGTAAACCGACAGAAAATATGCCGTACGTTTCAATGCGTTCATGCTCTCGCGTGCAATTTCCTTGGGGTCTCTAAAGTCCTCAACCTTCTCGTTATTGCTGAGCTTCTTGACCTTCTCACGCTCCTTCTTCAGCGCGGCTTCGAGCAACCGAACATGTTTTCCGAGCGATTCATGCAAGCGCTTGCTTGTTCGAACATCACCCTCCAGTCTGCCGATACGGGACTTCATTTCCGCGCGCTCAATTTCCCATGCGTTGCGGTCTCGTTCGTGTCGGTGCCATTCGGTTTGCAGAAATCGCATCACCCCTGGATCACAAACGCTGTAAGCTCCGAAAAACAGTTGTAATACCCTCAGAATCACCCACCTTGCAGCGTATATTCTGTCCCTTGGGGGTGTCCGCCATTGGAACTTCCATCACCCGCGGCCCCGGGAAAGCCTCCACCCCCAGCCATGGCCGAGGGAGATTGCCAAGCCATGCGAAATCAACACGCGAAACAACTTGTAGCAACAAAGAGGCTGCGAAGCGCCAGGGCACTCCAACCCGCAATGTTTTGGGGGAGGGAGGGACGGAGGAGGAATGCCGAGTCTGGAGAGCTTTGGTGGTTTTAACTTCGTGTCCGAACTTGTTTGGTTTGTTGATGTAAGTAAGCGAGTCAGGGCGGACGTTGATGGCAGGAAACAAGTGTCCCAGGCCGTGTCAACACCGATATAAACAACGGGGAGAAACAAAAAAGGCGTAGCAATCCGATCCACGGAGGGAAAGGAGACGGTCAGAGATACTCCTGGTCGAGCCGAGAGAATCGGACTGGAAGCTGGCGCGCGTTCTCCTCGCTGAGGTCGGGGAAAGGCACCGCTGCCGCTGGGTTGTGGTTGGTCCCTACAGGCGCCGGACGGTCTAACCGCTTTAAGCGCCTAGAAAACGCGGGAACCCGTTTGGGTTGACCTCGTGGGTTGGATGGCGAGAACTTGGGGTAAAAAATGATCAGTAGAATAATTTATCCCGGTCTTCTCATTCATTTGAAGATAGGCAGCGATCGTCACTAAATATGCAGTTGTTGCAGGGCGCGCTGGATAAATGGAAGCAGAAATAGTCGCCAAGGATCGACTACGGTGATGGGTCACTTACACTGATTCCACTATGCTTTTTTCAAAATAATGACACTACTTTATTACTCCATATCATGAACTTTATTGGTCCTGTCAGTTGACGATATCTGCTACCTATATCCGTGATACATTTATCAAAGATTGTGATCGTATTCAGTCATGGGCTCGTCAAAAGTAACACTACAGGGTATTGTACAAGACAGAACAAACAGGATCTGTCAAAATTCTAGCTCTTCCACTTCCATTCCACAGTCCACGCACTTCTTGATTCCAATTCCAGTTTCTGGATTTTCGATGGACCTACCCCATTGATGAACATGTCTTCCGCCTCCCAAGTCATCGCCAAATTGGCCTCCTGCAGCACCTTGGCGGTTCCGCCGGTACGCATCAACCCTGGTGCGTTTTTTGAGATCTTGAAGTTTCGTCTTGAACTTGGCTTCGCGCCGTCGCTTTTTATCATTCTCGCGTCGTTCAAACTCAGCGTCTAAAGCCTCCGCAGAACCCCATTTCTTCGGTGAAAATGCATACTCTTCGACCTGGTAACGCAGATAAAGCATCATGTTATTCCATGTCGACTTGTGTGGGTTTGGGCGTTCAAGGTGCGGTAGTAGCTCTTCATCTCGAAGTTCGGCTGTGGAAGAGGGTACGTTAGTATGGATTGGGCGATTAAACGTTCATTTGTCTCGTTCACTCACGGTCTGTCAAGAGGTAGTCCTCTTTTGCTTCAGTCTTGGTAAGCAAGCTGTACTTCTCCGGATATTTTTCTTTGCAGGTGTTGCAAACGCAACAATGCAGCATCTCCTCCCACTTCCAATCAATGTCTAGGCGCCCGCATTCACGACACTTTTTCTGCTTGCTAGCATCATCAAGCACGCTAAGCCCTGGCTCAAAGGGCCCTGCACGATCTCGACGAAGGGCTTGAAGTAGTTGTTGCCGTTCCCATTCCTTTTGTGTCATATTCGCCGGCTTCTGTTCCGCTTTCCCATCTCGCACGTGAAGTGCCTTATTGAATGGATCATCCTCTTCGGTCAAGAATCCTCCCTTCGTATCCGTCATCTTACTGAAATCGTATTCGACATATTTGGTGAAATTACGGGCGGGTTTGATTGCATCCAGGGGTCGATTCGAAGTGTTGGCGCGACCATCTCGAACCGTAGAAGGTGTGTCAGAGGCTGTAATCGAGCCGTATGACCGCTTGACGCCTCTTGCATTTTGCGTGGTATTGGGAACATTCGAGGCTGTCGATTTCTTTGCCTCCTCTGCCTCGCGTTGTTCTCGGATGGCTTTGGCCTTCATGCGGTTGACTTCCTATGCGGTTCATGTCAGAACAGATATCTCAAGTTTGAGGTCTCATGGCAGATATTCTATACTTACGATTCTCCGCAACTGTTCCGGTGTAAGAGGGCCTCGAGGAAGTTCGCCGGGCTTCGCAGTCTCGGACTGCGGAGGAGTTGAAGGCCGGTCGGTCGCCATTTCTTCCAAATCCAGTGAACAGATCGTTTTCTTGCTGTCTATAGACTGGCTTCGCCCCAATACTCCTTGGAATTCGCGGGATTTCGATACAGCCCAAGGGATTGTGTTATCGATACGCAGACGGGCAAGAAGCCTTGCCACATCACGTGGAGATAACAGATAACGCAATATGGTCCGCTATTCTGATTGGTCGATTTTCAACACTTTTTAGACGAAATCGATACTTGGAAATCGATACAGTAGTATAGAGACTTTGGGACCACTGGCCATTTATCTAGATATCTTCTGTACGAGATGATCTCCGACTGCCTACAAACCCATCTGGATGTTCAGACACCTCTTCGTCGTCTCTTTCTGGACCATACAACACCTCGCACACACCTCCTACTGGGATATCCATCACGGCATCTGTGCCTTCACTCCAGATATCCTTCCAATTGACTTTGCGGTTTTGCGGTCCCATTATCTGATAAGAAGTTGCGCCTGGTTTCATCCTGGTAGCACCTCCGGGTCGCCGTCGGCCTTTGCCATCAATGACTGCTACATTTGCGACCTCGTCCACGACATTCTCGATGCTATTCATTGGCAGTGTCAAATATCCGGTGTTGTAGGATGCTAGGGCGACAAATATGTAGATAATGGACATGACCAGCCACGAAGGAAAGGCCAGCGACCACCAGCGATTCGGATAGTAATAGATGCCGAGTTGATGTAAAAACGGAGATGGTAAATATGACCATAGTATGTAAATCACTGTGTAGAGAAAGTATCAAGATTAGCCAATGACTCCGCCTACAACCATCCAGACTCTACTCACAAAATGCCAATGAAGATGCGAGGTATAAGACAAATCCATAGTACTCATAAGTTGGTACTTTCGGGCTCGCGCGAGGCACCGTCGTCGCACGACGAGCTGACTTTGCAACAGCTGCCTCGGTGTCGTTGGGCGTTTCGACATCTGAACTATCAGGGGTTGTCGGACGAGATGTAGTAGTAGAGAAAGGAGGTCGAAGGAGAGATGTCAGCGAAGGGGAAGGTGGTAAAGGTGTTGGAGGGCGATTGTAGAACGGCGGGGCGAATGCATTCGGTCCGTGGAGTGAGCTCGAAGACTGTCGAAAAGGATGATGTATAGCGATACCATCTTCTGGAGATTGTTCGTCGGAGTCCGAGTGGGCGTCCGAAAGCGATTGGTTTTCCAACGAATAGTGCGATTGAAAATCGGCATCGTCTTCTATCTCAACGTCCCCATATACCGGTGATGTGATGTCTTGCTCATCATCCTCCGGGTAACTGTTGTCCTGCGCATCTTGTGTGGTGGTCGCAAGGTCATCCTCCGAAAGAGGTGGGAACGGCTGTTTCGATTCTAACGTGGACAGAGCTGCGGAAGATTCTGGAGGGTCGGGTGTGGTTCCTGGGTTATCTTTCTGTTGGCCCTCTGGTTCAAGAGGCATTATTCCAGTAGATTGGACAGTAGTGCAAGCTGGTTCGCCATGGTTGTTCGGGAAATTGTCGCATCCGCTGTCTCCTGTCTGTATACTGCCTTTGTTCACCGCCAGGCACCAGCCTCTGGGCATGATATGACTGGGATTATGCAATTGCTGAAACTGGTTGGCGATATATAAATATTCAACTTAATTAAGGTAGATTATTACGTAAATTCTAGTAGTGGACTCGGTTTGTTTGGTTTTGATCAACCCTGGTGGTGTTGAGACGCTTCGAATTCTCACCACATCGAGAAATATATAGATCCAACACTATACTGGTAAAACAATAATACCCTCCACGAATCACGATAAGATAATTAAATCGCTTATTTTAATCCCTCATGTTTCAGATCCAGACATGGAGCTACCCGAAACTGTACATACTGGAGGTGCCACAATCAAAATTGGTGGAACAAGCATACGTCAAATGGCATCAATAGAATCATCCAGACCACTCAAGCTGCAGAACAAAGAAACATCTTCCTGCAGTGGACACCGCAAGTCTTTCTCCTCAAATATGTGTACGATGAACGTAAGGCTGGCCATGTGTTGCATGAAATGGCAATGCAGGGATGTCTGGGTACGTGGTCCTATATAGGTTGCACTGTTCTCATATCAGAGACCAAGTGATTGCTTTAGGCTACGTGCATCCAAGACAATTTAAAACTCCTAGGAAGTACACGTCCTCGTGCGTTACACCGGACTGCAATGATCCTTGAATATTTGCCTGCCCAAGGACAAGCAGCGCCAGGGAATTCATCTTAACAATGTCGATTTAGCTGTGGAATCAGAGCAACAATGCCATTGAAGGCGGGAGAATAGCCATGGGTACAGACATAGCAGTGCTGCGGGAAGAATAGTGTACTGGACTGGTGGATTATTAGTTGGCTATATGAACAGACATCGTGATGGTCATTATCATAGTAGGGATGTCCATGCTTTACCAGATCCTCGGACCGCGATCAGATAAAAAAGAAGAAAAGAAAACTAGAGCTATTGGTGTCACTATGCAGCGAATCAAGAGGAGCTTAATTGAGCAAGTCACAAGACATCCAGAGCTCGGTCTGCAACTGCAAGAAGCAACGCTTTTCTCCCTTGCCCCAAGCATCCTCCATCCTATCACGACCATGGCCGTCATATTATTAACAACCAGATCTGAGCCATTACAACCCCTTCTGAATAGGGAACAGATCCTTCGTACAAATTATCCAGAAGAATGATGATGATCCATTGGGCTCTAGTTTCCCCTCATCTGCAGGAAACCTGCACCTCCAACACATTCCAAAACGAATCACACCAGACTATACAGAAAGGAAAGGCGGGTCACTCGGATGAGCTTTGGGGTTTGGAAGCTTGAAGAAAAACCTTCGGACTTTTCATGGATGCCAAAATCGCTTCAGGATTCGACACTTTTCTTGACGTTGCAATCTACTACCTCAGCATTCCCTACGAGTCGTCGTCCTCCTTAGCACTCGCATGATACCACATCGAGGACAAAAAAGACCTTGGGGAAAAGCTTTATCCCTTGCGTGAATAGTTATAGCATTCAAGCCATGTCAGAGATTTTACAGCGTAGCACGGTTTACAATTTGGCACTTGGATAGAAAAAAACAAGTGCCGTGACGATTAGATTCCACGCACTCTGAGAGGCCATCAGCATCGTGCAGCAGCAAGGTTGGGGAGGGGGAGATTGACGAGAACCACACGCCAAAAAAAAAAATTCAAATTACATCCAATCATCGAAAAGGCCAGTCCAGCCATCGAGTTTTGACCTTTCTTAGCGTTTGTGTGTTCAATGTTGAACCGAGTGAGCGGGATTGTGACATTGTGTCATTTTGGACGTGCAGAGGGCGCTAATGGAGAATTATTGCTTTTTAGAGGATTGAGGATTATTCCAGCTGGCCCCTCTTCCCTGTCATGATCCTCACCAGTCGTTGTCAAACCAAGAACATCCCACCAACCTAAACGATTCGCCGATATGCATCATGCTTAGGATGGTATTTGTTACGCTACATAGCAGGGATATATCCAGATTTTCATATGGGATGAGCTGTTCTCCAAATGCATTCCTGTGGAAGACGCAGCGCATTGATCGGCGGCACTATATCCGAGTTAGGAACAAGTCCACCCGCCGTCGACGCGCGATAGGTCACTAGTTCATGTATGGTGTTCTTCTCGGAGCCGATCCTATGCGTGATCCACGGGGACGGGTTTCTCTCCAGTCTCCCCGAGTTTCCTTGTCCTTTATCGCTCTTGCCTCCCCCTGATCAGCACGCATTTGGACGAACCAAAGCTGACAACCTGACACGGGCATTCTATGGATCGGTTACCCACTGTGATGGACGAATCACGAGGGTTTGGTCAGAGAAAACGAGATAAACAACGGGTCTTAGACCTATCCTAAACATTTGGACGTAGTCGACCCACCAATGGAAATCACTGTGTGGTTTGAGCTGAAGTGCGGACATACTCGATGAAGCCATGGAGTATGTAACTATGTGCGCCAGCACTGAGCACGTCGAATGACAGGTCGAACACGCTTTAGCCATACTGCGCCATGCCTTCCAGACTTGCGAGTGGGGGAGCGGGCCGATCCAGAAATATGGCAAGCAGACTTTTGTCTCCTCAGAGATACTAGTTATAATCTGACAGCCCCTTGGGCCTTGGCCAACCTTTTTCCCCAGTCACAAGCAGAGAGGACCACAAGTCTGCTCGCTTCCATACGCCATGGTCTACTCAGTTTTGTATGGCTTTATGGGCAAGCGTACGAACATGCTTGTACGGATATGAATCTCTGGAATAGCTCCCATTCTCCATACATGAATACTGACATTGCAAATGACAGGATCCGAGCAATGACCCCAACGTTGGCTCATCTCGAGGCAATGCATCCACTAATACCTCCGACGCCCTAGGTAATCTGGGAGTTAACAACTCAACCTCGCTGACTGCGTTTTTGAGTACACTTCTTCCCGCCCTGGTTATTGCAGCGTTCTGGTTTGGGCTCTTCTTGATCTGTCGACGAACCCAGATTCGGTGGTATGCTCCCAGAAGTCATCTGCCGTCTTTACATAAACAGTATGTTACTCTAGTTTCTCTTTTTCCATTATAGTTGAAGGGTCTTTATACTTAAAGCATCACAGTGAACGGACTCCACAGCTACCTTCGGGCTTCGTCAACTGGTTCGGGGAGTTCTTTAAAATTTCCGATTCCCATGTACTTCACCATTCCTCGATGGATGGCTATCTCTTTCTTCGCTTTTTGAGAGTGCTCTGTGCTACTACTTTCATTGGATGTCTGATCACATGGCCCATTTTGCTCCCTATCCATATTACCGGAGGTGAAGGAAATACTCAGTTGGACGCTCTGAGTTTTAGTAACGTGAAAAATCCGATGCGATATTATTCTCATGCCGTCATGGCATGTGTCTACTTCAGTGGGTCAAACCTGGCCATAAGAGGTAGTAAAAATCGCTGACTCATTTTTCTTCGCAGCATTCGTCTTCTATGTCGTTGTACGGGAGAGCATATTCTATGCCAATTTAAGACAGACTTACCTTAATTCACCCGCGTGTGTGGAACGAATCTCTGCAAGAACCGTGCTGTTCATGTCTGTACCAGAGGACTACAAAAATGAAGAGAGACTGCATCAGGTTTTTGGCAATTCTATCCGCCGAATTTGGATCACTTCCGATTGCAAAAAGCTGCAGAAGAAGGTCAAAGAGAGAGACACTCTGGCCTACCGATTGGAGCGTGCCGAGACCAAACTGATTCGCAATGCAAATTCTGCTAGACTAAAAGTACTTAACAAAGGGCGAATTCCCTCGGATCTCTCAATGGACACCGAGGCAGGTTCAGCGTGGTCTTACAAGGTTCGACGACCGACTCACCGCATTGGATTCTTTGGAAAGAAAGTCGACTCTATCCGTTGGCTACGGGCTCGGCTGACAGAAGTATCGGAGGAAGTCGACTCGCAGCAACTAAAACATCAGAACCGGGATGTCAAACTTTTATCTGCTGTGTTCATTGAATTTGAATCGCAATCCGACGCGCAGATCGCTCTTCAAACCCTGTCCCACCACCAACCACTTCATATGACACCCCGTTTCATTGGGATTTCCCCAAAGGAGGTTGTCTGGGGTGCGTTGAATCTCAGCTGGTGGCAGCGAATTGTGCGCAAATTTCTGGTTAAGGGCGGTATTGCTGCATTGGTTATCTTTTGGTCGATTCCGGCGGCCATTGTCGGGACCATTTCCAACATTACCTACCTTACTAGCATCCTCCCATTCCTGAGTTTTATCGACAAACTCCCCGAGGCAATTAAAGGAACGATAGCCGGATTGCTGCCTTCAGCCGCTCTTGTGCTTCTGATGTCTTTAGTCCCCATCATTTGTCGAGGTATATATCCTCTTGTTATAGGGCTTGGGTTTTTGCTAATGGTTTGCTGTTTAGTTCTTGCCAGGAGTGCTGGTGTTCCCTCCATGGCTCGCGTGGAACTTTTCACCCAAAGCGCACATTTCTGCTTTCAAGTTGTTCAGGTGTTTTTGGTGACGACACTGACTTCCGCAGCGTCTGCTGCCACTGCCCAAATCGTCAAGGACCCTTTGTCGGCGAAGGACCTCCTGGCTAAAAACCTGCCGAAGGCGACCAATTTCTACATTTCCTATTTTCTTCTTCAGGGGCTGGCCACAAGCTCCATGGCGCTCGTGCAAGTGGGTGGTGCACTGGTGTTCAAGTTCATTGCTACCTTCTTCGATCGTTCCCCTCGGCACATATACCAACGTTGGGCGATACTTGGTGGAATCAGTTGGGGAAACGTGTTTCCTTTGTTCACAAACATGGGTGTGATCGGTAGGGCTCACTTTGCTCCCCCTTTTACACTGGGAAACAGACCAGCTAATACATAATCACCAGCACTGACATATTCTTGCATCGCTCCTCTGATTTTGGGGTTCGCCTCTTTTGGTTTCTACCTCGTATACCAAGCGTATCGATACAACTTCCTATTCGTATACGACATTGAAGTTGACACCAAAGGCCTCGTCTACCCTCGAGCCTTGCAACATCTTTTGACGGGCATCTATCTAGCCAACATATGCATGATTGGTCTTTTCGCCATCCGTGGAGCCGTCGGGCCTCTTATAATCATGATATTATTCACTATCCTCACTGTGTTGGCTCACATGTCTCTCAACGAAGCTCTCGCTCCACTAAACTCCTTTCTTCCTCGGTCCCTCGACACTGAAGAAGAATTCCTGCAGTCTAAACAAGAGGGTCAGGTCTCCTTCAACAGGAAGGGATCCAAAATAGAGAAGGTGTGGAAATGGTTCCACCCTAATCTCTACCGGGATTATGCCGCATTACGCAGCAAAGTCCGTCGGGACCACGTGGAAATCAAATACTCCGAGGAGGAAAGATTGAATGCCTATTTTGAACCCTGCATTACAGCTAAGACCCCGACGTTGTGGATTCCCCGCGACAAGTGGGGGATGAGTCACCATGAAGTGATGGAGACACACCCAGATATCCCCATCACTGATGAGGGGGCGCATCTTGACGAGAAGAATAGGATTGTTTGGGATAAATATGATCCCAATCTTCCGTTGTGGGAGCCCAAGACTTTATACTAATGCTGGGATTGCTAAAACGATCTATTATGACCACTAATGCTCTATCTATATAAAAGTCCTGATCGACTATTGAATGACAGAATTAATGAAACATTTATGACTCGAGCTTTTCTTTTTCATGAAATTTAAATAAACGAGAGTGTTCTGTAGACTTGAATGGTTGATTCCTGCCCAGGTCGGAAAGTGGGCAGTCATTCAACACTGTTAGCATTTTTCATTTCGACATAAATTCCTATATCTAGTAAGCCAAGACAATTGGAACTCAATTCTCAACTCTCAATTCTCAACTCTCAATTCTTATTTCTCAATGTATTAATTATGTTTCAGGCATCATAGGCCAGTAGCCAAGACCACGAAGACGTGGGCTGGACAGCTGGTTAATTAACTCGGATTATCCGAGGCTCGCTTTGCAATGCCCCGAGATATCTTCACCCTCACACTCTCACAGCCGGAAAAGACCAGGCAAACCAGTTTCATCGACTCCTCCGCAGACGATCATCACTTCAACCAGGCAGGTCACAGTGCGGGACCTATCCCACACGTGGTGGAGAAGATGTTGCGACGTCCAAACACCATCCTGACCCAACGTCACCAAGCCAAGGGGCGTTCGGAGTTGTGGGGTGTTTTTGATGCTGTTCGGTTCCTCCCGATGTGAAGATGTATCAAATCGCCTTTAAATACTGCTGATCCCCACTGTCGCTCATCAATTTTCTCTGGCCGACTGGATTGGTTTGCAGGAGTCAGGATGCGATCTTTGTGGAATCACTCGGCGTGGCTGTGGGGGATTTGGGTGGCATCGACCATCGCAACGGCACAACGGTATGCGTCGCTGCCATTTAATTCTGGAAATATCTTCAATTGACCTCGTTCTATCACAGTGAGACCATCGTGTATCCCCAACGCTACCAAACAACATCTATCTCAAAGGACTACGCTGCCAATGCGTCGAGCTCGTCCTGCATCATCCTCTCCTCTTCCAATCCAGTCGTGACTTTCGATTATGGCACCGAAGTGGGCGGGTTCCCCGTCTTCAATGTCCAGTCAATTGCAGACCCTGTCCAGATCGAGGCCAAATATTCAGAGACCAAGCATGCTTTAGAGCTGCCCTTTGCGGACGGCCCCTGGACTTTCTCCAACGCGCTGGCCAGCACTTTCCGCGTCGAAACCTTCAATGTCACCGAACCGGGTCTCGTGCAATCCTTCTTCATCCAAGGTGGACTTCGTTGGCAGAGATTGCGGTTGCTCGGCCAAGGAAACGTCAAGATCTGCCGTGCTGGCATTCGATCCGGTAATGATCGAACTGATGTAGACGCTCTGCCTGGATATTTCGAATCCTCCAACTCTCTCTATAACGAACTCTGGGCCTTGGGTCCCCGTACGGTGCAGCAAGCCTGCATTGCTAGCGGGGCAGCGCCTTCAACCTGGGAAGTCACAGAGGATGGTGTCTATCTGCGCGGCCAACAACCGGCCCCTTCGGTTGCGGGTGCATCGTATTCCAATTATACCATGGTATTCCACTCCAAGATTGTTCGAGGAGGCACTGGCTGGAAGGTTGCTTCCGGAGTAAGTGGATATGGTCCCTATTTTGTCCTCACAAGCGAGTATCCATCAGGCTCGACTTTCATCAATACCAATCGCACTCTGGTACCTCCAAACACGCTCGTGGTGGGATACGGATACAACCTGGTCAATCAGACAACGCTGCCAACAGGCGCTCCCGTGTATTTCCCTCTCTCATTCAACGTTACAGAAGGGGACTGGTATCAGATCACAACTACCATCAACCAGACCGGTTACTCTGTTTCAATAAATGATCACCCAGCAGTCTTCGTGTCGCTGGCCGGGTTGCAAACCCCTAGCGCTTCTATCGGAGGTCCTCCCAGCCTTACAGGCGGCACCTGGGCCTTTGGACCGTATCAGGATCAGGAGGCGTTTGTCAGAAACGTCACGGTATATGCACAGAATGGAACCCAGTTGTATCAGAACGCCATGACTTCTAACTCAGTGCTGGAAGAATTCGGTGTTATGCCCAACACTCATTCTGTCTGTTTAGATGGAGCTAAACGGGATCGGTTAGTATGGTCTGGCGACTTTACGCACACGTATCGTGTCGTTTCTGCGAGTACATATCGCCAGGACTTTATTAACGGAACACTGGCCTTTAACCTGGCACGACAAGCTTCGTCTGGTCCATATGACGGATTCTTCTCCATGTCACCAGAGATGGGCCAGGCGGCGAAATATACCATGGAGTATGAATCCTTCGGCATCCTCGATTACCAGATGCTATTCCTTAACGCCTTTGCTGGTTACTATATTGACTTTGCCGATGATGCATTTCTGCACCAGCACTGGTCACGGGCAAAGAAGGGAGTCGAGGCACTTCTTCCACTGGTTGATGATGTTTCTGGCCTTGCTTCTCTCTCTCTCCCCGGTACTTTCTTTGTTGGTTCAGGCAATGGCACTGCTCCCTCAGCTTTGTTCGTCTACACTCTCCAGAGCATGGCGAAACTCGCCAACACTGTAGGAGATTCTCAAACAGCCTCGAACTGGACTACCACTGCAAATAAGATGTCCGACGCAATCAACCGCCAGCTATGGAGCACTCAGCTGGGCACCTACGGTGAAAGCCTGTCCTCTATGAATGGATCCTCTTTGACCGGGACCGCTTTTGCCATTCTCGCCGGGGTAGCCAACCACACCCAGGCCCAACAATCCATCGCTGCCCTTTCCTCTCTACGACTAGGGATCGGATACAAGACTTCAACCTCAACCTCTAGTGGCCCAGAAACCCAACTATCCCCCAACCTCTCAGGATTCCTCCTCGAGGCTCTTCTACAACACAGCCGCTCCAGCTCCACCCCCAACAACGCCACCGCAGAAGCAATCGACGTCCTTCTAAATCACCTCTGGGCTGCAATGGTAAACCAGGATGCATACTACACTGGCGCAGCATGGGAATACCTCTACCCAGACGGTGGACCGGGTCTGGATCTATACACATCCCACGCGCACCCCTGGGGCGCGGCCCCTACATATGTATTCACTGAGTACGTACTCGGTATCCAGCCCACAACACCTGGATTTGGACAATGGGCGTTCCGGCCCTCTGTGCTTAATCTCGGATTATTATGGGCTAAAGGCCGAGTGCCGACGCCCCAAGGTCTAATCCGTGGTAGTTGGAAGTTTGCTTCTAAGAAGAATATCGCGATGGAGATTTGTGCACCGCAGGGTACTCGAGGTGTTGTTGCTTTGCCTTTGGCAGTAGAGTCATACACGTTGAATGGCAAGCAAGGAAATGCTACCTCGGATGGGCTGAAGGTGAATGTTGATGGAGGGGATTGCTCGAAGATTTCCGTAATGCTGTGTTGAATTGCTTATCATGATCGATTGGCCTTGTATGACAGATATGGCCATAATCTATAGTGGTTTGATTCCAGCAAGCATTTAATTTTGGCATCATGCTCTAATTTACTTTATTTTGCCAATTACTGTATCCGTATTAATGACTAAAAGTCACCGATTCACCAGCATAATCAACTTTGTCGGCGCAAAAGCCCAGATTAAACCGGGTTCGCTGACAATAGTGCCCACAGGCTGCAGTACGCTATCTTTCATTGCTGTGAATCCTGCCTGATCAATTGATTAGTCTCTTATTTGGAGTTTGAGTGGACAGCTAGTTGAGATAACATATCATCATTAGTCTTTCCTGTTGGTATCTATATAAAGTACATAGCATCGTATCATCCAGTCATCAAAAATCCGCCAAAGCAAAGAAAACAAGAAACAGAGTTGCGAAAAAAAGCTGAAAACTAAAAAGAAAGCCACTGATTGTTTCAATAATGAAGATGTAGCAAGCCGAGTGTTGTAATGCCATATGGCTTGCGATAGTCCGCTTCCCAGGGGAAAAGATGATGCTAGAAACGTAGGCCTTACATGACCACGCAGTCTTTGTTCCGGTCTTTGGGTCGATCTGGGAGCCCTGCTGTCACAGCAGAGGGTAGCGGTCGCCGTCCGTAAACATTCCTTGAATGGCGACTTTCCCGAGATACGTCCGCGGGGGTCTTTGCGGCGTGTGATACACCGGGCTTGTAGATGCCTGTTCATATGAGGGGGGAGGACCTTCATCAGGCCCGGACGAACGTCGTCCCGCGAATCGACCACCACTGTTCATTACACTCGAGGATCGATTATGATCACCACGCAGCCCCTGGGGCTGGCCTGAGGGCAAGTGGGGCGTAGAAGCAGGCCGGTTTCTTGTTCGGTTATTCCCGTTGTTTTCTCTTTCTTCCTCCTGGAATTGGAGGGAAAGCGCATAGGCATAATCTGCATCGGCCTGTTCTTGGGGTGACAAGGTTGTATTCTGCTCACTTGGGGCGGCATTGTGGGTCTGGCCATTGCTTGATCCTCGTGGACCAGCTGGGCCGGAAGCTCCAGGCGGAGTATGGCTGACAGGACGGAAGTCGCCCGCAGAGAATTCAGCATCAGTACCGTTCACATCGACAAGGCATTCCCAAACAACTTCAGCATGGCTAGAATATCCTGCATCTGTAACAAGTGTATAGATTTTATGCGATTGGGGGTGTTTATAAAGGGTGGAGAAATGATCATTGCGGAATAGAATCGATACGGATCCTGGAGCCAATGTTTTCGTAAGATGATCTAGCCCGAATGTGCTCAGTTGCGTGGCATTCTCGATGTCGACAAATCGTTGGATGGTTTGAATATCGTCCATGATTTGCTCCTCTTGTGGCGTGAGCGACTCCCTCGGAAAACCCGGTCCTCGAGCTCCTCCTTGCGAAAATGCAGCATCTGAACATCTTCGTGATATTGAGCCACCCGCACTAGTGCAGCGTGAGCTTCGGTCAAGGGAGGCGCAACCCAACCGTGCACCAGCGGCACGCCAAAGGTACCGTAAAGGCGGATATCACTCGTCTGATAAAAGGAGCCAACGGCGTTTTCGGATTCCTGGTTGGAGGTCAGCAGAAATTCCAGCATTAAATAAGGCAGTTATCATACTAGTGTGAATCGTGGATTTACGTTCATGCCCGTATGCAGCATCGTCAAAAATTTACTGAGAGCTTCAATATCCGGGAAGTCATCATCAGGGCCCAGGCATGTGATCAGTTCATCAAACATTGCCTCGATCAAAAGCCCCAGAGATATCTGCTCTCTGGTTTGCAAAGCCTTTACAATAGGGGGGCTGGCTATCCTGGCTCGCACGCAGCACAAGTGCGTTGACTAATGCTAGCAAAGGGCACGGTCCGTTTTTACTCTGAACCAGCACTGGTGACTCACGTAGGTTTCCGGTGACATCAGTCCAGTTTATGTGGCGGATTGAGTATGTTTCAGACCTTTCATCATTGATTCGATTTGCGTCGACCTCTGAATTTTGGACACTGGGTGTTGGCTGTGACAAATGCTGCTCCGTACTGGGGCCCGGAACACCAATACGCTGAGGGACGGGCGGTGCGGCAGTGTCTAATGGCGCATTTCGTAACGGTCCCTGGGATCCAGCGTGCGAATTCACGTCGGTATCATATACAGACGATGCAGCTCTGCTTGTGTCATTCGCCGCTCCTTGTTTAGGTGTGTCATCAAAATCTATGAGCTCATGTGATGACTGGGTGGTAGCGCTGGAAGTAGTGGCAGAAGGCGTGTGAATTCCATCCCCTGGGCTCAATCTTTCATGGCCAAGGTGATTCTGGTCATATTGTGGCGGATAGTCGTATTGACTATCATGAAAAGTGGATTGCGGTGCTTGAAAAGGAGTAGCAGAAGCGCCGGGATTTCCGTCATAAGCCTGACCATCGGCCAAATATACCTTCATGGGAATTTGGCCGGAATTTGGATTTTGAGACGTCCGAGGTGCTTGGTCATGGACAAATTGTTGATCAATGGGTACTTCAGGAGGCTGCATGGCGGACCTGGGGCGTTCATCAGCCCATGGAGACTCCGGCGTTGGTTCGTCGAGAAGAGACAAGCGAGCTGTCATAGGAATATAGCCCTCATCTGTAAGATATAAGTATCAAAATCACATGGAAAGAACAGGTAAATGGTGGACATACTCTGGCTTGTGCGATCACTTGCATCCTCCCGGGTCAGAGAAGCTGCTCTCGAACCATAGGCTCCGTGTGAAGGTTGGAGGTGACTATTTCCCCATGGATTTTGTTCAGGCTGTCTAGATTTGAGGAACGGATTATTAGATTGCAGCTGGACCGGCGACGATCCTAAGTGTTCCCATTCAGAACTATCGTCGACTCCTGGGCTCGATTGCCAATCGTTCGAGGCCATCCTGCGCTGCGCCCCAGCCACAAGGATAGGAGGTACCCGGTTTTCCATCTTTCCATCCGTATATTCTCCGTGGGAGCCGTGATATGTTTGCGGTGGCCCTGTTCCGGGATATCCTTGGTGGCCTTGGTCTGGTATTTCCACCAATTCATCCGCCCACGGATTCGAGGGCTCGCTGGAAGAGGTCGCCACCGGGGACCTCTGCGCCTGTTCTAAAGGCATTAGGTCAAATGCTGGCGATGTATTTAGATCTGGGGAAAATATCGATTCCACTGATGGGATGCGACGAGGCTGTGGTGAGCTTTGAGCTCGCCTAGGACGGGTCAGGCGTTTGGGGGAGGCGGATGACGCGGATTTAGCGGTCGGTGAGGTCTGAGAACGAGGTTCAATACGACCATGCCATTTGCTAGAATAATCAAGACGAGGTGGAGGTTGTTTTCTCAAGACCATGAAGGCGAATTTAAACCTGAAATAGCCGTATTTAAAGGGAACAAGTTGTAAAAGCGCCCTGATTCAATTCAAGGGCGCAGCATGTGAATGCTCACTGACAGCTTTGAAGCAACCAATAGTGTAACTTCATATGCGTCTGGAAAACGCCCGATGCATGAACAGACAATAAGCGTCAATAATCAGAGGCCATGGTAAAGACCCTAGAGGCCTTGACTGTTGGGATCAATCAGAAATGTATACGTAACGCCGCCGATGATTGCGGAGTGGGCGATATGCAAGGCTTAGCAGCAGAGACGGTAGCACTAAGCAATATATGGGACGAAAGCCATGCTTTGCCCAGAAGGCACTTTGAGAAAGAGAAAGGATTTGAGAACTAAAACCTGATTGCAAAATAAAAGAGAAAATGGTAGCAGGCACCCAGATTCTTTAGACAGGCTAGGAGAGTTCCTAAGTACTGCTATCGTCGATAACGGAGTGGCTTCGGCGGTGAGGAGAAGCTGTACGCCCGATTACTATCAAACATGGCGCCTGCAGTGACAAGGCTGTGTATTTTACGTACTGTAAGGTAACCCCACGGTTGGCTGCGCCACATATGCTCCACTGTTTAGCAACAGCCACAGTCATGTGCGAATGACGTTACCGTCAGGATCAACATAGCTCCGGCTCCGTGCTGCTTTGGGACTAACGCGGGATCAAAAGCTTCGTCTGGTCCGTGCGCTATTCATCGGAAAAGAAAAAAGACGATTTATCGATGGAATTGAAGACGGTTGAATAGAATCAGTTTCTCGACGGGGGTGTTTTCATTTGTCTTGTCTTTCAGTCTGCATCAATTAGTACTATGTGCTAGTCCAATACTCACCATCATTTGTCCTTGGATCATAGAGAGCACAATGCATTCTTTTGTTCGTCCTAATCAGTTCGTCGCTTTGCGACTGCCGTCTGATACGACGAAGATCACCAAACTTGAACCCAATACGTATGTACTCAAGCTGCTAGTGGCTTTTGTGTTTGATCTCTACATGGCCTTTTATTTGTTCTAATTGCTAAATGTCTTTTCAGAATTGTTTCCCTAGGAAAATATGGAAGTTTCAACGCAAACCAGATCATCGGCCGTCCGTTCTACCTGACATTCGAAATTCTCGAAACCCCCGGCGAGGGCAGTCACTTGCGCATAATTCCAGCAGCAGAGCTTCATGCGGAAAGTTTAATAACCGAGGGCTCGGGAGAGGCAGATGGAGAGGGCGAGGAGCTGGATATGGATGGCGATGAAGCCCCAATGCGCACGAATCGCGAGACCGTTGACGACAATTCCACTCAGAAGATGACACTCGAAGAGATCGAAGCGCTTAAAAGGGAGTCTGGTGGTGCAGGCAGAGAGCTTATCGCCAAATTGCTGGAGTCTCATTCCGCCCTGGACCAGAAAACCGCATTTTCGCTTGCCAAATACACGCTGCGCAAACGGAAGAAGTACATGAAGCGATTCACTGTCCTGCCAATGGATGTCAGCCTCCTTACAAACTATATGTTGGAAGAGAAGGATGCCGGGAAAACCATGGAAATGCGCGATGAGCATATCGGCCTCGTTGGGTGCTGGGGCAATGTTCATCATGCCGGAAATACTTCAGTGGAGCAGGCTTTATCATCGAGGCCCAACGGTCGCTACCTCGTTGTCGATGAAACAGGAGGGTTAGTAATTGCGGCAATGGCAGAAAGGATGGGCATTCTATATCCCCATGATGGGGAAGATGAGGAAGAGACAGGTGTGCCTAGTGAAGCAGAGGAATCGCAAAATGCTACTGCCAAACGTCGGCGTCACCACCAAATGTCCGCATCAGAAAACACCATTACTGTGCTTCATGCCAACACACAACCCAACCTATCTCTCCTTAAGTACTTCGGTTACGACCAAGATAGCCCAGACGAATCACACCCTCTCTTCGCCCACTTGAAGTCAGTATCTTGGATGCAACTCATTGATCCAGAAGCAGACGCTATCTACTCCAATGAACCCTCTATTATTCCCGACGAAGAACTGGCTACCTATAAGTCCAGCAAGCGCAGTATGTACCACCGCAAGCGCAATAGGTGGTCTCGAGTTCAAAAGGTCGTCAACGAAACACGAGCAGGCGACTTCGATGGTCTAGTTGTGGCAACTCTGATGGAGCCCGCTAGTGTAATGAAGCATGGTATCCCACTGCTTGCTGGCTCGGCCCCGGTCGTCATCTACTCCCCGACAGTCGAGCCTCTAACCGAGCTGATCGATCTATACTCAACCCCCAGACGAACAGCCTACATCACCCGCAGGCGAGAAATCGAGGAGCAGAGACGCCAGGAGTCGGAACAGTCTGAAGAACAAAGTCAGGAGAGCCCGAGTGCCCTGGCTCTAGCCGAGCTGGAAAAAGACTTCCCCATCGATCCATCATTATTGCTCGCGCCTACACTTGAGACTTCCCGTATACGCCCCTGGCAGGTACTCCCTGGGCGCACGCATCCGATGATGACCGGACGTGGCTGTGCTGAGGGCTACATATTCCATGCGATCCGAGTTCACCCCTCTCAAAACAATGTCCAAGCCGCCGGAAATCCGAGTAGGAAGAAGAGGAAGGTTGAGCCTACACAGCAAGCTGCAAGCACGGCCAGCGGCAGTGGTGTGGATGTTGAGATGAAGTCATAACCAAGTGTCTCTTCCCAGGATATATTACGTTTCCCTTTTCATTCTTTCCGAGATTCCGATTTCAACTCCTGTAAAACTAGATCCAAGCGGTCAATCATGGATGGAGATACGCCATATGATGTTTCTTTGCATAATCTCATGTGAAATGAACAAGTTTTGAGAATACTCAGACAAGGCATAACATCAAACCAATCATTGGAGTACAGACAAAAGTAAAGGATAAACTATAGACAAGACGTCTGGCCTGGTGCTGTCGCATTGGTAGACTAGGCATTGAGACCATTCGAAAACAACTGCTACTTACTCTCGATAGTTTGCGCCAACCAATTTCCTCCAGCATTGGCCTGGACAGGATACCGGATCATGCCACAATACCCCATAAACAAAGCGGGAAATAAGTAGAAAAGGTTTCTCTTTCATACGCTGAACTTGGTGAGCAACCAAAAAGCAATACCTCTATATCATCTAAAAACTCTTTCCCATGAACTTCCTCTTCGCGAAGCTGAGCCACCACTGCATTATCACATTAGAGATAAATTCTGTTGGAATGTATAAATAAGTTTGCTGGGACTTACTTTCGAGGGACCAACACCACCAGGGTATAATCTAGCATGCAACCGAATGGCAGTCTCCTGTCGCACTTGGGAGATGTATCTGGAAACAGAAAACTAATCAGCAGCGGTATTTTAATCAATCGGACTTTCATATTGCACATACTGCCTCAGTGTCTCTGCATCTTGACGATCCCGTGGGGGCTCGAAGGCTTGGTTGAGCGGGAAAGATGCGTCACCCGGAATGGCGAAATGGTCGAGCGCAGCATTGATCAGGGCCTAATAGATTAATTCCATTAGCCTCATCGGTTTCCAAGGCAAGCCATTATGGGACCTGGCCGTCTACCTTCTCTGCATCACGAGATGTCATTGTCGGCTTGACCTTCCCCAGACATTCGCTGATAAACAAGGTTCCATAGATGAGCATGCGGTCGGCGGGACCATTGATTTCAAAGTTACGGAACAGAACATTGGCGCGGAAGAGAGATAGGATTTCATCCACACAGTCGTAGGACTCGCTGTCCGGGGGCACGTCGAGGTCGGCGGTGTTGGCAGGTAGCGGGGGGAGTGTGTATGCGGGGCCGCGAGTGCGGGTGCGGAGGGGGAGGATTGGGAAGTTGCCTGGAGAGAAAGTAGGTGGTATCAAGGTCAGTTGCTAGGTTCTATCGCATTCCCTTCAACATGATGTTGTATTCTGTATGGAAGGCGCAGAGGGAGGAGCTTTCAGCATACCTAGTACGGGGACATCCCGGTCCTCAAGGAAGATGGAGTGGTATGCCTAGGACGACGTCAGCGAGGCCGAATAGGGGATATCCCAGGCAGAGGGGTATATTGAGTTAAGTCTGCATACCGGCATTTTGATTGAGTATTGTGATAGTATTCAACCCCTCTAGAGCCTGTCTAACGAGGATTGTTGAACAAAAACAACGGCGGAGATGGACAACGTTGGCGGTGCTGCCAGACAACGGAGGTTCGCATGTCATCACCATAAGGCTGCTTCCACATGATTTTCCGGTGCCGAACCTCTTTACGCGGTGGAGGTTTTCGACGCGTCGAGTTTCATCATTCAATTCTGCGCACTGCAATATCGCTATCTAGACTAATTGCGGATTTTGCTTGAGTTGAAATTATTTTCTCTTCGTATTCCTTTTTTTTCTCTTCTCATAATGTCGGACTACGAGGATGAGATGGACGTGGACGCTCCCAAGGAAGCGGTTCAGTTCAGTTCGGACAATGCGAATGGGAAAGCTAAGAGGACTGCTGCCGATTTACCAGTTGGAGCTCAAGATAATCTTCCTTGGTGAGCGCTTTCTCCGGTATACTTTGGGATATCAAGCTGACTTTCTAGGGTGGAAAAATATCGCCCAAATACCCTCGACGATGTCTCCGGACACCAGGATATCCTAGCTACGATTAACAAATTCGTTGACATGAACGTACGTGCTCGCCCATGTTTTTAAATTGAATGAAAATTCTGAGACTTGCAACAGCGATTGCCTCATCTCCTTCTCTACGGCCCCCTGGAACCGGTAAAACTTCTACAATTCTTGCTCTCGCAAGGCGGATATACGGCAGCAAAAATATGCGACAAATGGTGCTTGAGCTTAATGCAAGTGATGACAGAGGTATTGATGTCGTTCGGGAACAGATCAAGACTTTTGCCAGTTCGTACATGTGAAGGCCCCATGGAAAGCGAACAATGAGCTCACCTTCGTCCAGGCACAAAGCAAATTTTCTCAATGGCACCCTCGACAACACCTAGCGGCTCCGCACTCGGGGCATTTAAGTTGATCGTCCTCGATGAAGCAGACGCCATGACATCTACCGCACAGATGGCCCTGCGTCGGATTATGGAGAGATACACCGCCAACACGAGATTCTGCATCATTGCCAACTACACTCACAAACTGTCGCCGGCTCTTCTTTCTCGGTGTACCCGGTTTAGATTCAGTCCATTGAAGGAAGCCGACATTAGGGTCTTGGTTGACCATGTGGTTGAGAAGGAGCAAGTGAATATACAACCAGAGGCGGTCGATAGCTTGGTGACACTTAGCAAGGGTGATATGCGTCGTGCCCTGAACGTACTACAGGCCTGCCACGCAAGCAGTAAGTGGCCATATATCTTCTCGGTATCTTGGAATTTAGTTACTAACTCTAGCCTCAGGTAAACCCCTTCCTATGAAGAATGCTCCTAAGGACCAGTCACCTCCAGAGCCGGAAATCATTACCAACGAGACGATCTACGACTGCATTGCTGCCCCTCACCCATCAGATATCCAAGAAATCATGGCTACTCTCCTCTCCACCAGCGACGTCACATCATGTCTTAATACCGTCAATACGCTTAAGATGAACAAAGGTCTTGCCCTAGCCGATATCCTGTCAGCTCTTGGGGATCAGCTGCAGCAGCTCGAGGTCCCTGCCCAGACGAGAGTTACCTGGCTGGAGGGTCTTGCTGAAATTGAGTGGAGATTATCTGGGGGAGGATCGGAGTTGATGCAGACAGGAGGATTAGTCGGTGTTGTACGAAATGGGTGCGAGCTAATGGGGGATAGGCGATAAACTTCTGTTTTGCATTTATGTTAGCGATACCTTATTAGTCCTCGACCTTTGGCATTTACTTAAAAGCATCGATACGTACTTATGTCTTTATTACCTTTGTTCATTCTAAGCGGGGGCCAGTACTGTAACGCTGCGGTAGCATAATACGAGGGATTGTTGCTTGGCTTCTATTGAATCCTCTTCTTATCCCCTGCAATGTATGCCTAGGCAGACAGCCGGGAGAGTTGACTCTGTTAGGCGCGGCCTTTATGTATGCCATTATCGCCGTTGTGTATTCTCATTCTGTAGAATCTAGGTAGGCTTATTCCTGCATACTTCCTGTATTGTAGTCGATGAATGACGCTTATGCAGGTGAGCATATCCTACATGCAGACCTAAATATATAACAGCGGAACAATGCCATGAACGTCAGATTAACTGCTACAAGGGAGTAAATACCAGTGGAATTGAATTAGTGATGCTTTGAAAATAGAATTCTATAATCACTAAGTATCTGATTCGACCAGAACGCTGCATTAAAAAGTTCCATTCACTTCGCCCATCACCCCTCCAAACATTAGGGCTACACGTCGATACCGAAACTTTTGGTCTGGAACAAGATGTCAATATCTGAACAAAATTGCATCTTAATCCGGCATGGTGTAGTGGTTAACATCGCTCGTTTTCACCGAGCAGCCCGGGGTTCGATTCCCCGTACCGGAGATTAATCTTTGTTTTTTTTATTTTCGTCTCTGCCTTTCATTTTTCAAAATCCGTTGGAGGACGAATTGGTCTCAGGCTACGAAGCATACGAGTAGGTAGAGATCACATGGAAGTGATCGTCTCTTTTTTCAGTCTGCATTTCTTTTGGTCTGTCTTAACAATCTCTCAAGTGCTGTTGCTATCACGTGAAAACAGGTGCTGTGGTCTAGTGGTATGACGTCACGTTGTGGCCGTGCCAGCCCCGGTTCGATTCCGGGCAGCGCCAATATCTTTTTTTTTTCCTTTTGCTCGATTGGTGGTGTATGAAAATTCTTCTTCATTTTTCCTCATAGCAACGCCAAATGGTACTTAGAACTTGACTTTTCACCCTGACATATCATTCACTTTTTTTGCTTGTCCATGTTTTCGTTTATCTCTCATCTGTTTCCATTTTCTAATTAGATAGAACCCCCAGGCATTCAGTGGAATGCCACTCCGCGCCCCCGCAGGTGGGGAAGTCCCTGAAAATCAGCATCAACGGAGAATATCTACTCTCCACTCTACGTAGTAGATAGATATGCTGTACTGCGTACCACAAGATGGAGGCACATGCTTAATTTTATTAGACCTGATAACATTTCACTGACATTAAATCCAGTCGAGGGCATCTCATCTTCTCACCGGAATTCTCCGACTGCGGCATCTCACGATGCTTTGGCCAAGATCCGCGGACTCAAGCCCTACAAACGAAACCCAATCGTTATCACATACACATTAGCTAATGGTTTCCATCCCTAATATCAATCCTGGCGATTCCCCCGCGCCGTCTAGTCGTTTCAGGCAATTCCGGTCCCTGCAGTTGCAAAGACCAGGCAAGCTTCTGCAGTACTACGGGACTCGCTTCCTCTATCGGCCATGTTTTTTGCTATAGACGTCCTTGGCTCGGCGTTGGATGGCCTGCAGACCCCGCCGTGGAGATGCAACAGTCATCATGATAGCACTCTTCCCCGCGGGTTGTTTTTTCACCACTGCACATATAACTACTCGAGTGCACTGGTGAATTCCCTTTTCTGCTCAGCTTTGCCCTTGAATTACCGCAGATTCTCTCAAAATACCCTCTGCCTTTAGCTGGCTCTGTTCTTCTCACCATGCGGGTCTCTTTGCAGTCTTCCAGTCTTCTATTGACCCTCATGGCCATGCCAATGGCCTCCGCGGAGAAGGTCCTTGGTGCCTTTATCTTTGCTCGGCATGGTGACAGGACTCCTAAGATCCTTTCCAACACCCAGCTTACCGATCTTGGATACCAGGAGGTTTACCTTGCTGGAAGCTACTATCATGACCGATACATCTCTTCAACCTCATCGCTGCAGATTGCCGGTATCAGCGAGGAAATTGTCGACCAAAACCAGATCACTGCATCTGCTCCGTCCGATAAAGTTCTTCAGAACTCTGCCACTGGCTTCCTGCAGGGTGTCTACCCCCCAGTTGGAACATCTGCTAGCCAGACCCTGGGTAATGGAAGCTCGGTTTCCGCGCCGTTGAACGGTTACCAGCTCATTCCCCTCGAAATCACGGATACTAATGCTGGTAGCGAGGACAACACCTGGCTCCAGGATGCTACTGGTTGCTCAAAGGCAGTGGTCAGCAGCAACAACTACTATACATCCTCGCAATATAACTCGCTGCTCGACTCTACCAAGGACTTTTACCGATCACTCTCCCCGGTGCTGAACACAACTTTCACAGAGTCCAAGATCACCTTCAAGAATGCCTACACCATCTTCGACTACCTTAACGTTGGATGGATCCACAACTCGACCAGCGACATCCCGTCATCGGAACTGCTGACTTCCGATGTCAGACATCAGCTGTTGGTGCTGGCAAATAGCCACGAATACAACCTGGCATACAATGAATCAGAGACTATCCGTGCAATCGCGGGATCTACCCTAGCCGCCTCCGTCCTCAAAGGGCTTAACAAAACTATTACCACCAAGGCCAAAACAAAGTTGAACGTCGAGTTTGGTGCCTACGCAACCTTCCTCTCATACTTTGGTCTTGCTCAACTGCCTTCCGTCGACGTTGCTTTCACAGGAATCCCAGATTACGCCTCCTCCATGACCTGGGAACTCGTAACCAACTCAACATCCGACGAGTTCCCTTCGACATCCGAGATCAGCGTGCGATTCCTCTTCCACAACGGAACCATCACCGGGACATCCACCCCCAAAGAATACCCCCTATACGGCCAGTCCAGCACCACAATCCCCTGGTCTGACTTCGTCGACCAGACGAACAAAATCGCCGTCACATCCAAGGATGAGTGGTGCCAAGTCTGTGGCAACACTGATGGCCAATGTGCCTCGGCCTCCAGCTCCAGCTCCGGCTCGGACTCGTCTGTTAATGCGGATTCTGTGTCGTCTAAATCGGGTGGTATGTCGAAGGCTGTGGCGGGTGTTGTCGGTGCCATGGTGACCCTTGCGGTGATTCTTGGACTCCAGGCTATTTTCTTCTTTGTGGGTGGGTTTAGAATTACAAAGAAGAGAAACGTTGCTCCTCCAAAAGAAGAAGTCTCTATTGTCACGGAGGCAGAGAATGCTTCAAAGGTTTAAATTAAAGACAAATCTCCCAGAAATTTGAAACGAAGCTGGCTTAATTGAAACGATGGGATGTCTTGACGTTCACGAATGGAGAGGGTTATGGGTTACTGCTTAACATGAAATTGTGAGATGGGATACTCAGAGCATGTTGTTGAGATATTAATTTAATAAAAAGCCATTCTATTCTCACAGAAACCCTAACATGACTCTCCAAAAAACACCAGAGTAATATACAAACACCTGAATTGATCATATTTCAACCGCCTACTTTACCTGCAAACTCCGCTCAAAGTCAGGTAACACCCATTTGACCATCCACTCCGACTCGAGAACATCCTGAGCCGTTGGTCGCTTTTCCGGCTGAAATTCCAACATCCAGCGCATCAGGTCCAAAATGGCAGCTGCTTCCTCCTTACCAAACTCACCCATTCCGTGCTTCCGTCGATATTTCTGCACACCTTCCTCAAATGCCTCGTCAATCGAAGGCCACACATCCCGATCCTCCTTCGGACGTCCATCCTCATCAAAGAACTTACTACGTTCCTTCCAGTTCTTCCACCAGTCCGAAGGCATGGGCCCCAATACATCGATTTGCGAAGAGACAATCTCATCCGCAGTCACGAATTCGCTGTTGAAAATAGCCTTCATGCCAAGAATTTCCCAGATCGCTACGGCCAGACTCCATATATCTGATGGATATGACAGCGGGGCATTTGGCTCGAATCGGGCTTCTGGGGCCCGCATGGGTAGTGGTGTGTGGCAGTCTTCTCCACGACGAAACTCCAAGGCTGGGGCGAATGCCTCCCCGAAATCACTAAGAAGAACTTGCGTGTCTGATAGTGAGAATTCTCCTGCGTATTTTCCGAGCCAGAGTGGTATTACTGCCTCTGTTGGGACGTTGGGTGGAAGCGGTTCTCCATTGCGCTGTGTAATAGGGACTGTTTCAGGTGTGCCGTATTCTTCATATAGTTGCTCAATTGAAAGTTGATTGAAGGTTGATGGAAGTTTAACTAAGACATTGCTGAGATGGACATCTAGACAGAGATTAGATGATAGGTTCAAGCCATAAAACTTGCAACGACAAACCTCCATGAACAAAGCCTTGTGAATGTGTATATGCAATGGCCATTGTGAGCCTGCCCGCGAGTGCCCGCGCAACTTCAAGAGAAAACAGGCGGCTATAAGAAGCTTCTTTGAGGTTACATTGTGTGGGGCTCGTCGTGTAGCATGGATGTACCCCATTGGGACCATGCAGCTCAAATTCGTCTAGGGGAAAGGGGATTGAGGTGCGTCCTTGATGTTCAAACGATAGTGAAGATGGTTTTGGCGCCGAAAGAGCTCGTAAACTCTTAGTCTCGCAGGAAATCGAGTCCGCTATGCCGACTTTAACAGCAACATAGTTCTCCAGGTGAGTGTCTCGAGCAAGCCAAACAGTCGAATAGCCTCCAAAACCCAGCTTGTCCACGACGCGGTATCGCTTGTTCAGCACATCCCCAATCTTGATGGGATGATACCCACCGGGCTTGTACCTTTCCAGTGACTCGGCGCCATAAACCCAGTTATACTGGAAACGATGGTCGCTTGCATCCTTTTCACCAAGCGATATTGCTGTCGTTGAGTAAGAAAAGGTTGAGCCCAGCCGTGGAGATGAGAAAGGCCTAAGCTTCTGAGAGCAACAGGTGAATAGTGGGCGAGACAATGGAGTTTGGAGTTGGATGAACCTAGATGGCAAGAAAGCAGGGATGAAAGGGGGGTATATTCTCAAGTGGCGTGCCATGTGAAGAGGTAGTGGTCAGAAGAAGAGTAAGACATAAAGTGCCCAGCCCACGTGTCTGTACAAACTAGGTAGGTAAACACGTGCTACCAGTAGTGCAGACAGACAAGTCACTTGTTTAGACAGAGGATCTTCTTCCTTCCACCTCTTCAACCTAGACTCGACTTTCTCACCATCCTTCAACACAGACTGATTGCCGAATACTGAGGATGCGCCTTCATGTTCGCCCATCAAAGATAGTGATTATAAGCCTGATATAACAGGATTTCAATCACGACCAACTAGCCCAACTACCCCCATGGCAATCAATCATATCATCCAGCCGTGTAACGGACATGCGCATTACATTAAGGGAAGGCGAAGATAAAAGGACACAAATGACAGGATGGTTAGAACCAGAGGCCTAGGCCGTAATATCGAGGACAATGTCGGTTGACCCTCTACAGGCAAGTTCGAGTACCCATCTAACAGGGCTCTGACTTCTGACACACGATTCAACAGAATAGAAAAGCCTTTGCTAGATTCTCATGAGGGCTGATATGAGATGATGAGGGTCTTAAATTGAGCTGAGATAGCCTTGGTCATATAAAATTTGCTATATCATTGATAGGCTCACGACAGAAAATGGGGGCCGGAATAGCCTAAATGACCCCAAGACAGTGACGCGTTGACGTGCATAGATACAAGCACTAAGTGCTGATGGATGGATCCCCCCACTCCAAAATCAAGTGTTTCAGCGGGCGATGACCGAGCGCAGTCTTGATATTCTACACAGCGCTCTTTATGAGATTTTTACTCATATGGGATACATACTTTTTCCAATCAGGCCCAGGGGTAATCTATGCTTAAACCTCGTGGTGTGAGGAAATTGAATTAATTGCTTGAGTGATCCCAACTTCCCAGGCGCTGTTCATTTGTTGAGAAGTTCACCACTGCTCCACGCCCGAACCGTCAGCCTTCTTACTGGCTACATTATCTTATAGTACTGTCGATCTCCTCTCTTTGATCGTGGCCTTTCTTGGGTCTTTCAGCCAATGACAACCAATGAGATTGTGCTGTGATAGTCGCACGCGTGGAACCTGACGACTCGTCACCAAGTATATGAGCACATCCTCCTTATTTTCGCGGGAAGTGATTCTGGAGTTTACACGATGTGTCAGGTTACAGGCATGTGTGCGCATCCATACAAGCATCAGCCCCACTGTATAGTCACAGTTCTAGGTTGGTTCTTGATTAGTGCCATTTATCTCTTAAACTAATAATTATGGTGTCGTCTGCTTCTTACGCTTGCATTGACCTTATCTTCTCTGCTTTTCATTGCGGTTACGTCGCGGGTCGGAATCAACCTAGGTCAATGACGTTAACGCCGCCCAATTGCAACCTTCTCTATTTTTCATTTTAATTTTCTTACATTTAAAGCAAGCGAATTTGAGACATTCATCCTCGGCGATTCATCCATGTGAGATGATGAAGACGCCCCTACGTGTTGGCGTGGCGGCCCTGCTGATTATCACGGTGCTATGGTTCAAAGGCCACTTGGATGTAATCGAATCGCAGTGGCAGCAGTATCGCAACTTGGTGACTGGAACACAAGGAAAGGGGAGCTCTGAGACTAGTCCTACCGGCAGTCAACCATCCACCTCACCGGCCAGCGCAATTTTCGGGTCAGAATCCGAACTTCCAGCTTCGCCGGGGTCTTTGGAACAGGATGAGCAAGCATCCTCCAGCGGTCAGCCCAGTTCTGAGAAGACAAAGACAAGAGATCAGGTTGTGGTTGTAGGAAGATTGAAGGACCAAAACACGGACTGGGTGATCGATGATTTACCAGAGTGAGTAGTTTTTTCTTATCCAAATCTGCAGCGAAAAGAATGAGTTGGCTCATAAAAATTTCCTGTTTTAGCTGGGATCATGCGATCTATATTGTGGATGATCCAACTGCACCGCTGCATGTGGCCAAGAACAAGGGAAGGGAAGCCAATGTATACCTGCAGTATATCATCGATCATTACGACAAGCTCCCCTCCACGATAGTTTTCCTCCATAGCCATCGCGATGGTTATCCCCAAGCCTGGCACACCGAATTCGATGAACACAGCAACCCCCAGACCGTCAACATGTTACAGACAGAATTTGTCCAGCGCAACGGCTACGCCAATCTCCGCTGCACTTCTAGTCCTGGCTGCCCGGATGAAGTCCGACCATTCCGCGATCCTCCAGATGAAGGGCGCTGGACAGAACACGCATTCCCAGAAGCATGGAGCCTATTTTTCAACGGCACCGAAGTTCCTGAGGTCATTGCAACACCTTGCTGCGCTCAGTTTGCCGTGTCGAAAAAGCAGGTCTTGCAGCGCCCTTTGAGCGACTATGAAATGTATCATCGATGGGTCATGGAGACTGAGCTGGCGGATGATGTTAGTGGACGAATTATGGAATACATGTGGCATATTATATTCGGGCAGGATCCCGTCTAGTGAGTTTGCCCGTCCCTGTCTGCCAGGAAACTGAAAGTTGCTAATAATTGCGTGTAGCTGTCCCGATACTTACCAATGCTATAGTGATGTCTATGGCCTGCCAAACCCTTTTGACTTTGGGTGGTAATGATATATATAATGATTTATATTGATGGATCTAAAAGTTGCATGCAATGTCATGTGTTGGATGCATTTACCTGGGACAATGTTGAAGATCTGGGACATATTATTATGACCAAGCATGTTTATATACTGTATATACTACTGTCTGCATATAAAATATCTACTGAGAACAAGATCAACCATCAGGATACTTATCAGGATGAATCTAGATATGGTGTTTACTCAATATACTCCGATTTCAATGTCTGACACTGAGGAATTACTTATGGATTTCAAACACATTTATGTATTCTCAAACATTCTCCCTGTGGCAATATCAAATGGTCCATACCTAGCAGATAAAGATTCTTTATACACAATATGTTCGTGGAATATTGCCAAATGGTGAATGTTTACTGCAATAATACGGCGTGTGACATGACGTGACCGCCACTGAAAGTTTCCCCGAAAGCTTCAACTTGGCCGACTTCGACTTCCGCCATCTTTATTTTCATTGCTCTCCAGCTCTCCCCACGAGTCCCGGGTGATGTTTCCGATCGCCGTTTGAATTAAAAAATATCGCTCTATGATTGTGATTATGTCGAGATAAAACATCCAAGACACCAAACCCCTGCCCTCTCGACACCTTGACAGCTTCCGCGGAAGCGCAAGCTCCTCCGGCGTCTTTAACCGCAACGCATCACCGGATATATCCAAAGAAAAAGACCTGCCTCCCCTATCTTCACGCCTACAACATTCATAATGTCCTCACACTACACCACCGAACCAGCGGCTACCGCATCCGCCACGCTCAACACGACGTTCGGCCCTATTCACATCGCCCTTTTCGCAAACCAAACGCCCCTAACATGCAAGAACTTCCTACAACATTGCATGGACAACTACTACGCCGGAACCATCTTCCACCGCATTGATCCCGACTTCATCATTCAGGGTGGTGACCCGACAGGTACAGGATCAGGCGGAACTTCCATCTACGAGTACCCCGAATTCGAATACGATCCGGAAGCCCGTGACCCCAACGAAAAAGTTGTGCTGCGAGATGAGCTTCACAGTCGATTGCGCTTCAACAGACGTGGGTTGGTGGGCATGGCTAAGAGCGAGGATGGCACGTACGGGAGCCAATTCTTCATCACGTTGGCGAATACGGAGCGTGAGTTGAACGGACAGTGTACTATGTTTGGGCGGATTGAGGGCGACAGTATCTATAATGTCTTGAAGATCGCGGAGGCGGAGCGTATCGAGGGTACTGAGCGGCCTGTATACCCGGTGAAAGTGACGTCTTGTGAGCTTGGAGAACTGGGACCCCTCGCAGGGAAGCTCAAGAAGAGACAAATCACGGCGACAACAACCAAAACAGACGAGAAACCGGCCCCGAAAAAGAAGAAGAAGAATGCCAAGGGTGGCAAGACATTGCTGAGTTTTGGAGGTGACGAAGGCGACGAGGATATGCCCATACGACCAGCCAAGCCCAAGTTCAACCCCAACCTCGTCACCGACGCCGATATTGATATGTTGAATGGAGCATCTCAAAAGGCGCCAGAAACAACCAAAAAGCCCGACACCCAAACTCGAAAACGACCCCGTTCTCCATCCCCAGAACGGGCTCCTTCCGTGGAGCGCAAACACCGCCCCAAGAGCCCAGATCCAGCAGCTCAGATCCCATTGCCTGATCCTGAATCCCCTGCACGCTCACCAGAACCATCCCCCTCTGCAAAACCCTCCAAGCTGTCACGAACAAACGAACAAATCGAATCCCTTAAAGCCTCAATGCGACGCAACGTCACCACAGGCCCAGCAGATACCGGGTCCAAGAAATCCGCCCTGGAAGCCATGATCCCCGAAACCGCCATCCGAGGACGCAAACGCACAGCAGGAAAAGCTAACAATGCAAACGGCATAACCGGCTTCAGCAGCTCAACCGAAGACGACGCCTTGAAGATGTTCAACGCCTTCAAAGCCAAACTCGAAAACGCAGACACAAAACCCTCCATCTCAACCACTACTACCAGTAGTAAAAACAGCAGCAGCAACAACAAACCAACCACCCCAGCCCCAGAACAAGAAGACGAAGAAGCCCAACTCTGTGACCTCCACTTCATCGCAAACTGCCAATCGTGCCAATCATGGGATGACCCCAATGTCTCAGCCACAGGCGACAATCCCGCTTCTGGGGCCGCCGCCATCGATAAAGGTGACGAGAACTGGTTATCGCACGAACTCCGCTTCGGAAAAGATACCCTAGGCAAAGATCTTAACTGGAAACGCGAACATCCCGACGATGCGGATTCATTGGTCGTCATTGACCCGCGGGAACGTGAGAAGGAGATTGTCGGCGGTGGTCGACGGAGGGGGCTGGAAAGAGATCGTGAACGGGACCGAAAGCGTGAACGGGTTGGGGAGAAGGAGTGGGATCGGGAGAAGAGGAAATGATTGACTGACTGACTGACTGATTTGAGTTGGTCGTATAGATTTGGAAAATAAGGTTGATATAAACAGATGAAACCTAAACCTACGTTTTAGAGATCCTGATTTTAAGATAAAAGATCCATTCTTGAGAAAATGTAATGTATGCATCTGATATGCACGTCATACCTATATACTTTATTCAACCAATCCAAACCAATATTCATAAACGATAAGAAAATGAAGACGAAAAAGAAAATATAAAATAAAACCAAAAAGGTCTTGTTTAGCATAAAATATAAACAAACATTGCACCCATTTTGATCGTATCTCATGTCCTCTCGTTAACCTCTCCACCTCATCTCATCCTCTCATCCCCACACAACAATGCATCCCCCCCTCCAAAAGAAAAACCAGATTACTTTGTTAAAGAAGCGGGAAGAAACTTGAAAAAAATATTTGCAGTCGTTGTTGCTGTTGCTGCTGTATATCCGACTCCTCCACAGTTTTGGTTTCTCTCTTCGCCTGTAGTGAAAAAATAATAATAATAATAGGGTTGTTTTTTAAAAAGAAAAACGAGTCACAAAAACAAATTATTAACGATGGAAGCGTTTATGATTCTGATCTTGAGCTCCAAGTCCATCCGGTGCATGTCCACGTTTCATGTTCTTCTCTTTTTCTTCCCTCACATCCCAGTTAGTTAGGTGTCTTAAACAAAAAAGAGATAGTGGATAAAGATGGATGATGCAAAGTCAAATCAAGCCTTCTTGCGCCGCTTTACGCCACCACCGGGTCCCTTACCCTCCCTGAGAATCGCCCGCTACCGAGCCGCCGTATTGTGGGACATCATCGACGGTATTGCTGGGGCTGGTTGTTTCGCTGTCTGTGAGCGTTTCAACTATCCGGCCGGAGTCGAGGTTGTTATTGTTGTTCTTAACGGGGGTTTTTGCCTCGGATCCGAAGTTAGGGTTGACAGTGCTGGTTTCATAGCCTGCGCCGTCAAAGTTGTTAAAGTACCCCGGGGTTTGTTGATTTGTGCCATCGAATAAATCACCGTCTGTGGGAATATGGTCGAAGTCAAAGAGGTCATTGGCGTCTTTCATGTCATCCGCATTGTTGATGCTTTGATCGTGCGAGCCTGTCCCTGGTGCAGAGTTCGTTGAATCGCCAAAAGCCAGGTTGGCCTTATTTTCTTCGAGTTCTCCGAGATCGGTGAAGTAGTCGTTGCTGAATATCTGGTCCAGGTCAAGTGGGGGAGGGGGCACATTTCCATTATCATGCCCAACGCCGGGGATGTTCCCCGTCGGACTGAGCGGCTGTAAAAGGTTGGTCAAGTTCTGAACGGAACGATCTTGTTCCGCTTGCATCTTCACCAAGTTGTCAATCTCTTGCCTGGTGTTGGCAAGACGACCCGAATAGTTTTGTGGCATAGGGGGCGGTGTTGGCGTAATGAGAGCGTTATTGTTTGAAGAAGAGGTATTAGGGTCTGCCGTATTTGTTTCATTGGCCATGAGTCGGAGCATATCAGCGCGTTGGTTCGGGGTGAGTGGGACATTGCCGCCGGATGTCTCAAGAGACGACAAGACATTGGGAAAATCGGCGAAACTTGTCGCAATTCCGTTTTGCGCATTGGAATTTTGAATCACCGACATGATGTCTCGCTGACTAGGATATTCCTGGTTCTGCGACGGCGGCGGTGGTGGGACGTTCTTTTGTCGAGGGCTATTATCGAAAACTTCTTCAACGTGACCAGGTTGGGAAGCACTTGCTTGCCGGGCATGTTTTCGGGGTGGTGCATCATATGCATTCATGGCGGGGGAGAGCGTTGAAGTACGACTATCGGGAGCGGGTGGCGCTTTTAGTAGTAGTGGTTGTTTCTTCATCGACCTTTGTGCGGCAGGGCTGTTCAAACTCCCAAGAAGAGAGTATTCATCGCCCACATCGACAACATTCCCTTGATCTTGCGAAATGACACCAGCAAACGAGTTGGCAATATTCTGCGGTCCCTCCTGCCCCTGTAGACTCCGGTTGTAGACCGTCGCCAAGAAGGTAAGGATTGCGTTGATAGAATTCTCATGGCGAGTATGTTGTTCCTGGAAATTAGCAGCTTGAGCGTAGAGTTGTTCATGCTCTCTCCGTAGTTTTGTGATGGTATTAGAGATGATTTGCTGTTGTTGGCGAATGGCTTGTAATTCCCGATAGACGCCTGAAAGTTGATCGTTTGGCACAACACTACCTCCGGTAATCAGGGATAGTTGACTACGAGCGCGACCACGGTCGTCTCGAGGCGCATTCGAACTGTCTTCCCCATACTCGTCACCTTCATCATCAATATCCTCCGTCTTCACGCGCACAGCATTGCCTTTTCCACCTTTACTTCCCTGGCCTACTGCGTTCTTCGGTTTTTGAATCAACCACAGCAAATCGGGATGACCGCGTTTAAAGTATGGATTTGCGTATTCGCTGGGACTCTTGTTTTTTCGTTCGCTTGCGCGCATCGAGTTGTCGGAAAGTCCCACCTTCTTATGAAACCCATACATATTCAATTGACGAACAAAAGAGGCGTAGTTGTTGTGTTTGAAGAGTTCCGGTATGAGTGTTTTTGCGAATTCGTCTTCATCGAGAACAATGAACGAATTCCCATCGTCAGACCATCGTATTAGCTCGGTATTTTTCGACTCATCTAGAAAACTGGAATTGCCATCAGTCGTCAGCCATTTATTCCTTTCCAAATGCCCAACATAGAAAACCTACCTGCTCAATTTCTGGACGAACGGGGGTATTTGTTTCCTCTTGGCTTGTGATTCTCTCTTCGCAACCGCTGCCCGCTGGTAAAGTTCCTCCAAGCTTTCTGTCCATCCACCTTCCCCAGAACCACCTTGATCCACCACGGGTGCCGGCGGTTGTTCATACCCACGATTTCGGCTAATCAGCTGGTTACTCGGTTGTCTGCGTGTCAGCTGACCGGAGGTTGTCGCGGTGGTCGCAGGAACATCCTGAGCGTTCGTCGAATAAGCGGCGGTGTTATAAGCATTAGGGTCGGGAAAAGATGAGGGGTTGACAGCGGCGGAGGCTGCTGGATTCTGGCCCCATTGCAGAAATTGATCGTTTGATAGCTGAGAGCCGTTGTTGGAAGGGTAGTTGGAAATCGGGCCCAGTTGAGGGTTAACGACTGGTGATGTGCCCGGGGCGGGTCTTTTGCGGGTTATTCCTTGAGGACTCATCGCAAACGACTTGAGCCTCGGGTCGGTCGGGGGAGGTAGAATAGCGACTTGAATGAAGACCACGCAGTTCCGTTGTTGCGCTGGATCAGAAGGAAACGAGACCGAAGTTCTGAGACCGGGCGGGAAGAAGGGTGATCACTTTTTGATCGTCGTTGAGAGGCGAGCGTGTATGTGTATGGGGGGGTAATCGGAAAGCGTATGGCGGCACAAATTATCGACAAAGAAAAAAAAATCCCAAATATATCACAACAAACCAGGTCGTAAACGTCGTTTCGATAGCGAAGCTCCAAGCGGTCACACCTAGAAAACACCCCCAGAAGGCTCGACAGCCGACGAAAAGCGGCTTTTGCTTGTTGATAGAACGAAGGCTATGGATGGCGGAGACGCGACAGGCGCGACAGACGCTATCGCGAAAAAAGCGAACGCGAGAGATGGCGAAGACTCTAAGGTGATTTCCGGTGATTATATCACGGAAGATGCTTGTCTGGGGGGGAAAAACGTCGCTGCAGCCAATTGCCCCTCAGGCGTCGAGGCGTGCGAGGCGAGTGGCTGTAGCAAAGAGCATCCAAAAAAGGCCCTTTCGGGCAGTGTGGATGAAGAAGAGGGACTGGATAAATGCCAAGCGAAGGGAGCGCAAAAGCAGTCTATCCACAAAAAAAGGCAGGAAAAAGGAAGTTTGTGGATGAAAAACAGTATCTGAGCCCGACTCCTCTGGATGGCACGTTGGAGGGAAAAAGCGAAACCAAGCAAGACTTGGAAATAATCCAAAGTCATTTTGGCGGCGAGGATGAGGTCAATGTCTGTCGCGGCTGCTGATTGGCCGGCGGGATGAGTCAGCGCGTCCTATCAACACATTTTCAATGACCTTGACTCTTATTATATTTAACTACATTTATAGGAGGGCTGTTTATTGAAAAAGGTGTTGATGCGATATTCAGTATGTCTATATACGATCGCCAGTGAGTTCTTGAAAGCTGGCAAGTATCTTCTCCCACCAGTCCGGCTGTTCCTCGGCCAGTCGTTTTACTTTCCCAATGGAAGCCAAATCCGCAGCCATACGATCTCTGTTTGTCGTTCCATTCAATATTGTGGTTTGCTTCAGACCCAAAACAAGAGAGTACAAGGCAGCAGCAGGACTGATGCCTGCATGGCCAGCAAGGGACTGGACCGCATCACTCCGAACTAACTCCGGGTTGGCTGTCAGAGTCCAGAAGCTCTCATAGATAATATCGTTGTCACGACAGAATCCACGCAATGGAACATCAAACTGCGTCCCTCCATGGAAACGATTCTGCACCACGGCTGGTTTCACCGCAACATGGGAGAATAGTTCTTTAAGAAGAGGCAAGGTGCAGTTGGAAATGCCTAGATTGCGAATCCGATGAGGGACATAAGTCTCAAATGCCCGCCAGGCCTCTATGGTCTTAGCCATGGTCGACAAAGGAGAATGCAGGATAAGCATGTCGATGTATGCATCCTTTGCACTCTCCGGGTCATCAGACGGACGGAGGTGCTTAAATGACGAGTTGATCGAGGCGTGGACTTGGTCCGTCACCGACGCCCTGGGATCATACGGCATGTTATCAGGACTCTGCCCTTGAACAGAGGTGAACTTGGTTTGAAGCTGAGCCCATGAATTAGCCAAGACATGCATGACATGGATGGAATGGGGGTTACATTGAGCATTTTCCTAAAATTAGAAAAAGCCCAATACAACTCAACACAACTCACATGGAGATCTTCACGTCGGACAGTCCCATCGTGAATGGCTCTGCGGATACCTTCGCCCACCAAGTCTTCACGATAATGCTTCGGCTGGGCGGCTGTATCCACTGCACGGAAACCAGCCTGAAGAGCTTGATGCACTAAATCTGCCGTCAGGTCTTTCTTCCATGCAGTGCCGTAGATGAAGACCGGAAGCGTGGCCGGGGATGCATTCTGGACGGGCCGCAGGGCGTATTTTTCCCAGGACATTTTTCCAATTGCGGTTCGAGCCATCGATATGAGTAACTAAATTTGTGGTTATTCGAGAAGATGAACTGAAGATGAGATCCAACGAGGTCGAAGTGCGGAGTCGATCGATTCCGACCCAATCAAGGCAACCTTGACCTCATCGTGACCTAAGAGTCCACCATAACATCCATCAAACATATCCCCAAACAATCTAATAATAAACACCAGGAACAGGCAACCGATATTAATTCCTATCTGGAACCAATATGAAGCAAAAGAAAAGAAAGGAAAAAAAAAAGACGCATGATCATAGCCGACAGCATGCATGTTAGTCACTAGTCGAGGATGGAGGACCCTTAACCATAAGTTAAGAAATAAACTAACATCTCGGCACCAATGCTGTTTTCTCCATATCTCAAGGCAAACATATTTTGCCTGTTTCCCACTGGTTCTTTTGCTGGTTTCTGGACGATCTAAATAATAAACACTCTTCTGGTGGTCTATATATAGCGGGGATAGCGCATGGCGGGGAGGCTGTGCAGACTTTCGGCTATCGCTAGGTTAGACTGATATTGAAGTCAACAGTCAACAGAATCAATCAAGTCTGCTCATGATGAAATTGATATTATTATCTATTTCAGAATGCTGTTATAGAGCAAGTGGGATTGTATTGAATTGATACTACTGATGTTGATACTTCATAGCTGGTAGATACGATACACCATCAATGCTAAGTACCAAAGTAAACATCCGAATAGCTACAATCAACAAAATTAAATAATACCAAGCATTGCTACCTATATGACCCGATAATGCAAACTCCACTTATATTGCTTAGTTTCCCCAATCTGTACCGGTATGATGATTGCTTCTGCAGCTCACCGTCTATACCCATTATCAAATGATCACCACCATTAGTACAGGGTCCATATCCACCTCCGGACAAAAAAGGAATATCGAATGCCAAATTACCCAATTCAGTTGCCGATGAATGCACTTGAGAGGTCTCTTTCCAGGCAACTTCGTTCATGGTGTTGGGATTGGTGATGGATGGTGTCGATCCCATGTATGCTTCCCGCAATATTGTGACGGTGAGTTCTCGGCGCAGACGAGACGAGTCAAGAATGGGTGGACTTGAAGATGATGGGAGGAAGAGTAAATTTAGAAATTCCGTTTGAGGAGGAGGTTATAAATACGTGACGATATCCAGCTTGAGATTTCTTCTCATCATCATCATCATCATCATCAACAACTGCATCGCAATCGCATTCAGTCAAACTATTATCTTCACTTCTTACCTTCAATTTCTACTCCACAATCAACCAAAATGCGTATCCAAGGTTTCCTCGCTATTGCCGGCCTCATGCTCATGGGCAACGTTGCCATGGCCAAAACCCTCGACCGTGACGATGTCCCCAACCAATGCTGGAGTGTCTGCGGCCAGCTGGTCGACTACAGCCACAAGTGTGACAATGAACACGACAAGGACAGTGTTCAGATGAAGTGCATCTGTGACTGGAACCAGGCCAAGACGGTGGTTCCTTCGTGTGCTGCTTGCATTTCTCAGTACAACAATGGAACTAGAAATGGAACCAGCCACGATCAGCAGCATCGTCGTCGTGACAATGACCGGGATAACGACCGAGACAACGACCGGGACAATGACAACGACAATGACCGTGACCATGATAATGACAATGACCACGACCATGACCACGACAATGACAATGATAATGACAACGATCACGACCACGACCACGACCACGATGATGATCACGACCATGACAATGACAATGGTAAGCCTCCATACCCATCCACCTCAACTCAGCTAACAGACTAGATGCGTACGATATGCTCACCTCCTGCTCCTTCACCACCACCAGCTTCAACCCATCAGCCCTGGTCACAGCCACCGCCGTCACCACCTCGACTGGCGCATCTACCACGATCACTTCAACCTCCACCTCTACGGGCCTCGCTAACTCTTCCGGTTCTCCCAGCAGCAACGGCAACAGCAACGACAACTCCGGCTCGTCGACTTCGTCCGATAATGCCCAGACTACCGATAACGCAGCGCCGGGATCTTCGGTTCCCAAGGTGTCTTCCCTGGCGGCAATTGTGGGTTTGACGGCGCTTGCTTGGTTGTAGGTTAGGATTAAGTGATGGCTATGCTATGCTGTGCTTGCTGTGCTGTGCTATGCCTGTGCTACGCTTACGCTTATGTTTAATGATGGAAGATGAATAGTCTACGGATGGAAGGGTTGGATATGTTTTCTAATTTGGTCTACTTGATTTGATATATCCTGGGAATATGGTTGATACTTTTTTCTCCTTATATATACCCGGGTGAACTTGCTTTATTTTAGAGTCTCGACTCGTCTACACTTACACTCATTCTTTGAATAACTAGTTATTCTAAAATATAAAACATGTTACACCATCACACCAGAATATCTTGCGAAGCTACCAGTAAAAACCAAACTCGGATCAACCATGATTGGACCGGGGAAGCACAACCACAGCCAGGCCTAAACTGATCCGGCATTTCTTTGTCTACAAACCAACTCCAGTCTAACTAGGATCTTAGCTTCTGTCAGCAAGATTAGCCACGTTTTTGAGCATCTGGAAATTGGTAAGGGGAAGTTCTCGTCCCGTCCCTCAGCGGTTCGTGTCGATGTCTTTTCTTACATTTTCATTCGTGCAGTGATTGTACCTAATCTATACCTACTTGTTTAGTTCTGTTGGTTCGGTAGGCATGGATCTAATTTGACAGCCTCTCCCGCTCGTTGTGTAATAATCAGAGTCTGATAGTTTCGATAATCCTGACCCACATGCGTCCAGGCATCAAGATGATGACCATTTTCTTGATTTGATTTCGTTAGATCCATGATACTACGACGAATGCCGAAAGAACGCCGGAAAATTGGGATGGATGGTAGTTGTCGGGCATTTATTGGATGCCTCCTTTTTACTTAGCTTTCCAGGTAGATGGGATTGGCTGTTATTGGTAGGCATTTACTTCCTGTGAATTAGTTATGGGAGGTTTTTCATACTATGTAGAAGATGAATTTGCATGGTGTCTGATATATATTATTGGTAATACTAATACTAATACTACTTATGCAGTGAACTAATGTACATTCTATAGTTGCAAAAACCTACATTAACATAGAGTACGAGTATCAGGCATATTATATTCACATAATAACTACCGTACTCCGTAGTGATAGTGAAATTTCCGCTGATAGGTACAGATGATATACTCCGGGCAACACGCAAATGATCCGGAGCCAAGTCAACTGCAATGCACACCACAGCTCTCATTTCACCCTTACTTGGTTGCCTGAACATACATAAATGCTTGAAATCAGAAATGGTTGGATGCAGATTATCTGTGTTACACGGATCACAATGGCATTTGACTGGAATGTGTACCTGACTTGATTTGCCCGTACTTACATTCACCCCTGGATAATTATCTGAACTCATTCTAACTAATCAGATCACAGAACTGAAACATGTAACAGGAAATAATAATAAAAAATAAAACAGAAAATCAAAAGCAAATCCTGCATAGTTTGCAAATCCTCGATGAGATCGAATCACAACCCACGTCCCACACTAAATCGACTGGACCTTTCTGCTTAAGCGACCATCTGAACTGCCGGAGCACCACTTCACTAACTCACGAACTAATAAGTCTCTGTAATAATAACAATTCCCAACTCGGAGAGGTGCAGCATGCAGTTCAAGCACCTGCATGAGGGAGAGAGACCATACAGACTCCAGAAACCAAAAGGGTTCGAAAAATCTGATACTCCACGAGACCCCCTCGCATAACTATTTCGGGGGTTTGAGATCGGATTGACGAATCAGCGAACAAAAGTCGGTCTCTTGCTTTGAGGACGAGCTGAAGGATTTTCTTTCTCTTTCTCTTCTCTTTTACAGTGGCGATTGATGATACAGTGGCTTGCAGTTGGGCATGAAGGATCTTGCCACTGTGACTGAGTATCTTTACTGTCTGTAGAATATTACAAATTGTAAATGGAGGAGAAATGGCCTTGCCTAATCTCACTCTCTCCACGAGACGCAAATACCCCTATTTTTTTTTCTTCTTCTTCCCACAGACTCCATCAAATAATTAATATCGTCCTCATGGAAGCAGACTAAGAATGTTCTATCAGCCAAAACTGGGCGGATTTTAATTAATTTAGCGTCATGCCTGGGATCGCCCCAAAGGACCACCGGAAGCAATGCCGCGGCGCCCCAACAGTTGATCAGTATTCTTCGTATTATTTTTTATTATATTATTTTATTCTGGGACGGAGAGTCTACAGAATACTCCGTATCTGTATGATGCTGTCCATAAGTACTACTATTACAAAATACGGAGTAATAGTAGTCAGTAACTGTTATGTACTGATTAGCAGCGGATCCTCCCTCCCGCCCTGGTGATTTACAGCCTCTAGAACGGAGGTCAACGGAGTCATCGACTAGTCCGGGCGATGATGGAGATGATTGATCAATAATTTCCCTTCCCCTCTTCCCACTCCTATCTCGCCTTTCCGGCTTAACGGTTCTCCATGGTCGGAAAAGGGGCAATGCTCAGACTAGGGACTATTGCGTGCACGGAGGTATGAGGGAGTCTGGTGCGTCAAATAGATGATATTCTTGAGTGTCTGATTCCTCTGTATATTGTATATTTGTGACTTTGTATATACTGTCTGTGGTTGTACAGAGTACTCCGTACACCTATCTGTAAAGAGATCGAGCTGTACGAGAATGGAGTCATCCTCACCTCCGGGACAGATAGAACAACAACAGAGTTTACCGATGTCTCCTGCCAGTGAGGATCGTCATGACTACTAAACTACTCTCGACCCGATCCTCGACCAAATCCCAGGAGCACGGTGCATGCCCGGCCAGGGGAAAAAAGCAGCAGCTCGTGTCAGTGGATACTGGATAGACGGGTCTCCTCTTTTCAAGTTTCACCTACCACGAAAGTCTGAAAGCTCTCTCTGCTCTACTGAGTAGTGAGGACTGACGAGGATTGAGAGATACCCACAGGCGGATCCAATCCACTGTCTAGTAGAGACTCTAATGACGCGTTGGGAGCTTAGAAGGAGCAGCCCTCACGACGGAGAGTTCAAGTCAAGCTGACAGAATAACCAGCAAAGTGATCAACGATGGAGACGATGGACGGGGAATGGCCCGACAAGGACCGAAACGGGGTTTGATCTTCCAGAAGCCATGGAAGATTATTCTTTGGAGGGGTAGTAGTATACTGTAGGGACTTTGTAGAGTATAGAGTATAGAGTATAGTACTGCATAATGTACATAGACAGAGGTATGGCTGTATTCTAGATCAGCGAGTCTAAATATAACTGATAATAATAACAACAATAAATTGACTGGTTGTAGTTCAGAAAAAGTATTATTATTATCAACTCCGTATTCTCTCTTCTAAATATGAACCCATCGAGAGGGTCCAGGGGCAAAAGAAGAAAATAACCAAATAAAACGATGCTCCTCTCTTCCTACAACTATTAAATCCACTGCTTTCTTCTCTTCTTTTGCCACTGGATTATGTCTTTTGATTGCTCTTCTTTCTCCTCCACTATTCACCATTGCACTATTGCTTCTATTGACTCTCGATCTCCTTAATCCTCGGAGACTGAGAATAAGATAAAAGATAGGCCTATCTGTCTATCTATTTTACTCTATCTATTCTACCCTATCTATTTCATCGATTCTATCTTATAGATCTTGGAATCGACTGTCATCCTGTGGTTCCTTCGATCTTCCCGTCATTCTTCACCACCACACCACTACTACACCACCACCTTTATCCTCTATCCTAATTATCTATCCTAATTTCTTTTTCTTTTTCTGCCATCACTTGATCACTCTGTCACGATTGTGATTGTTGTGGCGGATCTTTAGCGGTCGCCGTCTTCCGCCGGTTTTTCTGCTGCCGTTGAGCCCGCGTGTTTTTTTGCTTTTTTCTCCAATAATTCCATCCATCCTAAACTTATCCTCCTTTCCTCTCCTCTCCCTCTCTCCCCTCCTCCTCTCCTCCTCCCCCATATCCTGGACATTATCGAGCCTGTAACCGGTGGTTAGTGCTCCGGGTTCTGGCACTTCTTTTTTCTTTCTTGTCTTGTTTCTTTTTCCCTTTGACTGCCGTTTTTCTCTCGCCCTCTGGCAATACTCGGGAGGAAAAACCAACGGGAAAAAAAAAGGAAGGGAATTCTTTTACGCAGAAGACACGCCTGATTCATTGATGACCCCGACCGTCACGACGAAATTGATTCCGCAGCAGTGAGCGGTTTAGTTTGTTTTGGTTTTTGTGTGCGTCTGTTATTACGACTTGTTTTATTTTTTCTTCCCTGCTCTTCATCCTTGAAGAGACATCGACCGCCCCCCGATCGGAGTGGTTAGAGCCTTTTTTTCCCCCGGTCGTCGAATTCCCGCACAATTCGTCACCCCCGACTTCGCGTCCTCCACTTCTGCTCTCTATCCCTCTTGCCATTCTCGCCTGTTCGGTCGCTCCTATGTTTGAGTAGTCCGTCCAGGCTTTATCGGGATCTACTTGACTAGGACTGTTTTGTGGTGGATTTCAGTGCCCACATTCCACGGGACTTTTGATCGTCTACTGGGAATTCTCGCTTCTCAGCCGCCATGAGTTATCAACAATCGCAGGATATGTATCACGACAACCCTTCTGCGCGTTCCCCCGGCTCCCAGCGTCACCAGCAGCCTTTGCACCGTCAACCCTCGCGACAGTTCGACGCGTACGGCCCCATGCCCGTCAACCTCTACGAGGACCCAATGGCCCGTTACGACACGGGCCGTCTCGAACGGTTGAACCCCTCGTTGCACAATAACAACTACGCTTATGATCTGCCCGGCTCGCAGACCTGGAACCCCAATGGATTTGCCAACGCTCAGGCCCTAGGAGGTATTCGGTCGGCTTCTGCCAGTTTGAAGACCAACACTCGGAGTGGTCGGGCTGGTCTGCCTACAGTATGTTTTATCCATTCCTTCAGAAAATGGCGTCAATTATCTTGGTTTTCATGCTAATTTCTTATCTTCAGACCTGGCTCGACCAGCAGCCTGGTATTACCAGTCCCTTTTCCAATCTCGGACCCGGCCCCCTGCAAGGGAGTACGATGCGTCCGGAAACTACCGGTCACTCGGAGGTCGATGATGAGCTGATCCCCACAGCTATCGTCATCAAGAACATTCCCTTTGCCGTCAAGAAGGAGCAATTGGTGCAGTTGATGACCGAGTTGAATCTTCCCTTGCCCTACGCGTTCAACTACCACTTCGACAATGGCGTTTTCCGGGGCTTGGCTTTTGCAAACTTCACGTCTGCCGAGGAAACCGCTACCGTGATCGAGGTGCTCAACCACTTTGAGCTTCAGGGCCGCAAGCTGAGGGTGGAATATAAGAAGATGCTCCCGCTCCAGGAGCGCGAACGCATTGAGCGGGAAAAGAGAGAGCGTCGGGGCCAGCTGGAGGAGCAGCACAGACCCATGCCCAACACTCAGCTCCAGACCCAGAGCTCGATGTCGTCGCTAACTTCCCATATCCCGGCGACTTCCCCCTCGCCCGTTTCGCAGCGTGGTCAGAAACTAGGTGAGTTTGAGATGGCCTTTGGGGGTTATTGAATCCTTTACTAACGAACAGACGCTCCTCAAGAGGTCGATTTGAACGACAGCCAGACGCTTTCGTATTACTCCCAGCTGCTGCTGTTCAAGGAGGATACGGCTCGCGACTCTGTGCTTTTCCCTCCCAACCTGTCCCCGGTCCAGCGTCGTACTGTCCACACTCTTGCCCACAACATGGGTCTCGGTCACGCTTCTCGTGGTTCTGGTGACCAGCGACAGGTCCAGGTGTTCAAGGTTGCACCTGGCACCAATGTGAGCCCACCGTTGTCTGCCATTCCACCAGCAGTGCAGCCTGACACTGGCCGCCGTGGACTGAACCGTGCCGCGACGATTGACTTTAGCGAAGCCCGTAACGAAGGCCCTGGTCCCTACAACACCCTTCGCAACCAGGCCTCTGGATTTTTAGGCGTTCTAGACTCCCCGGGTAATTTTGGGAACACCCAGAACCTGAGAGCAGCTAAGTCATTCGCAGACTTGCGCTCCTACACCCCGTCGCCTGTGCCTTCTTCCGCGAGTTTCCCCGCCGCCCTTCAGTCCAACGGTGCCCGTCTCCAGCACTATGACGGTGCCACCAGCGGCGCTTCCAACACACCTACCTTGACGCCCGCGCCGTCCGGATCTTCCCTTGGCATGCAGAGGGATGATAGCCTCTTGGTCAACAGCTTGAGCGGCCTGTCTCTGGGCACGGGAATTGGTGGACCTAATGCGAGTCCTCGGAGATTGAGGGGTATGTTCTCTTGGGAGCAGGAAAACCAACCTTCCAGCGCTGGTCCTATCGGCAGCAACCGATCTATCGGAATTGGATTTGACGGTCAATCGCAGGAGCGGATGCCCATTCGGCAGCCCCGAGGCCCAGCCCCCGAGAAGGGCTCGGGATTTCGACGTCAGAACGGACATCATCAGTCACGTGGAAGTGATGAATTGCGCACCAATTCCGGGGTGGAAATAATTGTCGAGTAAAAAAAAAAAAAAAACACTGCAAACTGTTTTTTTGCGATGGGAGATGAAAACGGCGGAACTTGCTGTCATACTGCTTTGCCGCAAGACGACTACGACTCTTATATCACGAGGCCTGATCCTTATTTGTTTTGCGATTACTGGCTTACGATTCGATGAGGGATGACGAGATGACACTCCACAAGAGAACAAAAAAAACTTTTTTTCTCTGATCTAGCCAAGTTTAGACGTTATTTTGGGGCAGCCCAACGGACACGCTGTTTGAACGGACTCTTTTATTTTTCCTCTTTTGCTCGCAACATACGAAAACTCAAAATGATAAACTACAGAAAGACTTGAAGATTTGAGACGCGGGCGCCTTGCATGCAGCAACATGCCTTTTTTTATTCTTATTCAGTTTTGTGTCTGGCGGGAAAGAAAGCAACGAAAAATTTCTAAAAAATTTGCACCAAAAGAAAGAATACGAAGAACGACAAAAAGAATATCCGATGTCTTGTTACCATGGCCAAGAGATGACATACCAGCATTTGCATTATTGTTTTGTCCATTTTGTATATGGGGCGATTTGCATCGTTTAATGTTTGTGTCCGATTTCCCACCATTTACGCTGTACTCTCCCCTAATTGTTTCATGGAATCCGAGTCTGTGTCGGGTGGATTTGCTGAATTATCGACATGTCAAAGATGTGATTGTTCCTGGGCTTTTTATTTTATTTTATTTCTTTTTATTTTTTATTATTTTCTCTACTCTTTTTTATAACATCTGGCCTCCATATTATTGGATTCAGTTTCATACCTGCATTTATGCCTGGACAACAAATGGAAATTATGCTGCAACTTTCTGTTCATCTTTTCCATTCCCCCGATAATATTCTCCGGTATGTATGCCAGGATATGGAACTGTTCTCCAATAATTGAAATCCATGACTTCGGTACGTTCCCTTTTCCCCTGCCGCGCGACAAAAAACAAGAACCAAAAAAGAAAAAGAAAAAAAAGAAAGAAAAAGAAAAAGGACAAGCATAAATCATCCATCACATCACCCATCATACTCGTCTCTGTTCCATCACCCGAAGTCGGCATGCTCAAATCTTCATCACATTTCCATCTTCCATTTACCATTTATTCATCATTCATTTCGATTGAAATTGGGCTTCCCCCTTTCATACTCCCGGGTTGTTCCAAACGTTTGAGGTAATTCTTTTTATTATTTTGCTCTTATGATTATTTTCTTTTTCATTTTTTATCTTTCTCAAATCAATGTATGTTTTATTATTTTTTACCCTTTTTTCATCTTTTATGCCCTACCAGACCAGGGATGAATATCTTAAGACTTAAGACAGATTTTGATTATTATATGCTTTTTTTGTAATTCTAGATTGTAGTGATTTTTGTAGGTACGCGTTGTAGACTGGGATGGATGTAACAGTATGAAATACCCTTTCTGTTAGGAGTATCGCGTCATTTCATGGGTGGTATCCATCTCAAAGTCAGTCAGTCTATCATGGATGGAAAACACTCCTTCCTATTCAGGACTACAAGGCTTGAGCAAGGTAGGAGAATTTTATCCACCAGTTCCTTCAGTGTAGCGGGGTGGATGATGAACAAAAGGGCTGCTATTGTGACCGGGGTCTATATGCATGACTGCCCTAATGGCGGAATACCCGGTCAATCCTGATAATTTGATCAAGGCGAAGGAAGATGAAGCACTAAAATTTAATGTAGTTATATTTTTGATATAAATATGACAAAACTACTAGTACAATTCCATGAGATAAGAATAAACATAAAAGGGGATAAAACGCACTCAACACCATCGGATCGATTAAAAGGAATGGTTCGAAAAATCAAAAAGACAAAACATTTCCCACTACCGAAAATTTCCCCTTTCCATGACAGCGCCCTGGCAAGTCGAGACGAACAGTTGTGAACGGACAAACAGAAAAAACAACTACCGGGGAATAAAAGACAAAGAATGTATGTCAGACTGCAGCGCCGTAATAAAGAACAGTTGACAACGGGTCAGGGTGCCGGAGATCCTACCCTGCTAGGTCTTGGCATGGCATGGTATCTCTCCCGGCGGTTTGGTGGACGAGGGAATTGGCATTGGGAAAGCGCAGAGAAGAGTCTTCCGAGATACCCGGGTTGCAGATCCAGCTCAACACGTTGCTGCAGGAGACATGTATTCCAGAGCTTTTTCATTCATCATCAATATCAAACGCCATATTCGTTGGGTATCTGCAGTGTTTTTTTTTATATTTAAGCATCGGCCTTCTTGCCCTTCTTTTGCTCAACCTTGAGCAGCAGTGCTCGGTTGATACGGGGCAAGACACCACCAAAAGCGATGGTGGCGCGGATAAGAGTGTCCAACTCCTCATCTCCACGGATCGCAAGTTGCAAGTGGCGAGGAGTGATACGCTTGACCTTGAGGTCCTTGGCAGCGTTACCAGCGAGTTCGAGAACTTCGGCAGTCAAATATTCAAGGACAGCAGTGACATAGACGGCGGCTGTGAACAGATAAGCGGTTAGCGGAAGCCGAGGGAAATTGACCACTTCGGAAGGGATATCAGCATACCTTTCGCACCAACGCGCATCTTATTTTGCGTGTTATTCTTCAAGAAACGCTTAACACGACCACAGGGGAACTATTTTATGAATACTTGTCAGCCTAGTCCTGTGCCACCAAAAGCCATCGTCTGCACGCCGTATGGGTGAGGGGTTCGTATCAAAATGAATCAACGGAGGCGTGGATGAGCCCAAAAGCCAGGAGCCCAGAAGAACCAAAGTGGCAACCACCGTTGATAACTCGAATTTGACGCGTTATCATCCATAGTCATGTCGCACTCCATCGTAGAACGTGGATCATATTCCCAGAATGTGGGAACGATGAAGATACAAGCGACACAGCCGATGAACAGACAGAAGAGAATTAATGCATTATACTGACCTGCAGGCCGGCCTTTGCGCTGTGGGACTTCTGAGTTTTCCCCGCAGCATCCTTGGAGCCACCCTTTCCACCGATAGACTTTCCTTTTCCACCGGGCATATTGAAAAGTGTCGAGATTTGGGGTCGCGGTGATGAAAATGTCGCGTCAAACGAGTTTTAAAGGTGATGGGGTGTGAGGGTGGACGTTGAAGCGATCCGAGGTACCGTAGACACGCGCGTTGTTGATGGATGAAGAAGTTAGAAATGTCAAAGCCATCCTCGTCGCTAAAGACGGGCGTCGAACGTGGAGCGACGCTAGTCCCGATTCGGAGCCACCACAGCTCCCACCCGACCACAGTGTTGCCTCGAGGAAAGCGACTTCTGTCGGTGAGTTAGTGGCACAAAGCAGGTAGATTGTTAGTTTCTTTCTTGCAGAGACAGTCTGAAGACCGAGAGCTAGTTTGTGAGTAAAAATTAATAGTAAGCCCGTGTGGTTAAAGCGTAGTGCTGAGACTCTTCGCCATGGTTGACGACATTGCTCCAGGTATGGCCGCCATTTGACCGTTTGTACGTCCAAAGTTTATTGGATAAGTCAATATAATAGTGAGCCCTGGGGATGTCTATTGCTGAGCAGTCAGTCTGAAGCTGTAGAAAGCCGCAATAGAGCGTTGCTTTCCCTGCACGTTGAGCATTCTCTGCGTTTGACAGGAAGTTGTAGACCGGCGAGCATCATGTTTAGTCCCGTTACATGACAAAGCAGGTGATCTGACTGCCTGAGGCCACAAACAGCTGGGGTGCCCATGCGCCACAGTTACCCGTTATCTCTGCTCCAGCCACAGCCAAGCCACTCCAGAAGGGTTTTCCCTCACGTGATGCTTCCACGCCTTTCTGCCATTCTGGACAGCTGTCCGACTTGCCCGGGGCGCTTCCATCTCCGCAGATCGAGCAACGAAAAGATTCTGTCCCTGTGCGCGCTTCCTCCGTTGCTCTTCAATTCAGGCCTTCGTTGCGCTTTGATTACTTCTCCGTACTACAAGGGATTCTCCACACTACTATTCAAAATGGTGTCTCCTCAAGTGTAAGTGTCATGATGACTGTGTTATTTATTTGGTCTCGCGAATGCGGAGGCAACCACCCAAATAACACAGCGACCGACTACTATTGTTCATTGCTGATAATGGCTTCTGTATAGAACAAACTTGGGCATCATCCTTGTGATGATGCAGCTGGCGAAGAAGGTCCCCTTTGAAAACCCGGACGTTCTGCTCATTGTGCGTTGCATGTACATCTTGTCCAACGTGATTATCCTCGGTCTCTACCTCTTCACGCAATCGAAGATCACGAGCAAGAAGGGTATGGAAATTAAATATAAATGTGTCTTACAATCGCTAACTGCGGATGATTAGACATGAGTACCCTCAAGTACGTTGAGCCCGCACCAATGGGCACCGGCGAGGAGCCTCGTCCTGTGACTACCACCGTCATGGACTACGACAAGGGACAGCTGCGCACCCTGATGAAGGGCCAGCTGATGGGTGTTGGCATGATGGGTGTAATGCACCTGTACTTCCAGTACACCAACCCCCTTCTGATCCAGTCTATCATCCCGCTCAAGACCGCCCTTGAGTCCAACCTAGTCAAGATTCACGTCTGGGGCAAGCCCGCTACCGGTGACCTTCAGCGACCATTCAAGGCCGCCAACAGCTTCATGTCCCAGGGACAGGTCAAGAGCGACAAGGCTTCGATCCAGAACGCGGAGAAGAACTACCGGGGTGGTGTCAAGGAGGAGTAAACGCGACGTATCAACGACATTGGTTTGGAGAATCGCACGGGATTTGCTCTTTCTCTGTATTTATAGAAAACAGGAGTATTCTGGGATCAATTAAGCCCAGGTTTATATTATACTCCGTTCGTGCCGTTTGCTGAAATAAAAAACAGGCCGTATTTTGATAATAGTTTTCGATAATGTTATAATAACGCTTATATTCATCGTACCTGTATTTGAGGTTTCAACGCCCGTGAGATAATCATTGGTGTTATCGATAATAATCGTGACTGTAGAATCATGAGCGGAATCAATTGACGCAAGGCCGTCGTCGAAACATGGGATGATTCATTTTCGCTGATTCATTGTTGCCTTTAGGTGTTATGTAGCCGAGATGCGTTACAAATCAAAGATGAGGCGAAAAGTGCTCTCCGTAGTCCATACTGAGTCACCGGGAGGTGGTGGTCGATCATGAGACGTCCAGGATTTGCCATATCAAGATGGTGGGATGAGACGCGGTGAGAATAAGCAACAGTGCAGAGGGCGGATGGCCCAGCCCGATGCACTATTGAGCATGTAGTATGCACCTGCGGCCAGGTTCCAGTAAATAATGCGCAGGTGGTAGTGGTCGCAGTAGTATTCGATTTATCATCGCTGGTATCGGGGTACCTAATAAGAATAGAAGCAAGCGACAGCGGCGTAGGATGACGTTTCACAATGATATAGCGATGCGTCTGCATGCAGATGCCATGGAATTCCCCCCATGCACCAGTGGTAAACCCACCAACACTATTGGAGATTGGGGGATCCCATCAAAACAAATAACCTCTGATAATTTGCTTATTTATGCAGAACCAGTTGATCCATCAGAATCCAAGACCCAGAAAAAAAAATCAGACCCAGCGCGTGATCTGGGCATCTGGCAGCCGGTGAATGTTTCTGGTGTACGGAGTGCAACTGCTCAGGCAGGCCAGCTTCTTTGATGGAGGAGATTCCCCAATCGGTCCAGCCCCTTTCAAATCCATGGAGGGGCAGTTGCGGGACTATTATTGTTCCGGCAGCCAGACACGAAAGCGGGATGGCCGGACATTGAAAAGCCCCTCCTGGATGGCCCATGGTGGGATGTTGCTGAGGGCGGTTTCTATTACATCATGCACCCGCTGTTTGTTCCTCCGGATTGTCGTGAGAATGTGAAGAGCACGATAACCGTCCCAAGTAGTAGCCTAGGTAATTATGTATAGCAAAGACGATCCCGACTGCCTGGCAAAAGATTCTAGAGATCGAGCCCGGGGAGACAGGGCGTCCGGCGTGGTTATTGGCTAGGCCGGCAGCTGCCGAGGACGGGCAGGAGTGCCAAATATCGTGAATCTCCTGCTTTGCCCGGTGTATGAAACCGGAAAAGGCTGCTGGAGAGCTGTTCAGCGGCGCAAGTCGGGAACCCCAGCTACGACAGTTCGATATGCTTCTCCAAACACTGTTTTGCCCCGTCAGTCCGCCCGGTGTGCGCATTTGACTGGAAGGGGGAGGGGTTGCCCCAGCAGAAAGAAGAAAAAACGAGGGAAAAAACCAGTGATCTGGTCGTTGCGTCAGTACTAGTCAGTCAACATCGCGGCCTTTTTCTACTTCCCCTCCCCCGCTGCTCTCTTCTCTTTCTTCTCTTTCTTTCCTCCATCACCACCACTGTCCTCACTTTCCATCTATCCTTTCTTCCCCAAACACTATAAGTAGGTCTCCTTTGCTTCCTCCTTTGCTTGAACCTGCTTGTTTATCATTCCAATTGCTTTTCTCCCTTTCAGCTCTTCCCTTGACTAACAGCTACCCCGCCAATCAACAGACTCATTCAAAATGGTTGCCCCCAAGGTTGGAATCAACGGCTTCGGTCGTATTGGAAGAATCGTGAGTCCCTCCTTGCTCTCTTGGATCTCTAATTTATCCATACTAACAAGCCATCCAGGTCTTCCGTAACGCGTGAGTGATGCCCTCAACCCAAGCTTCAGCCATTGGTGTCAAACCGTCCAAACAGTTGGAAACCGGCTTATACCTATCGGTTGGCAATGCTTGAAGTATCCATATTAACAAAAAGATAGCATCACCCGCGACGATGTCGATGTTGTTGCCGTCAACGACCCCTTCATCGAGCTCGAGTACGCTGTACGTTGCCTACCCAGCCTAAGGTCCTACAAGTGATACAGGATGCGTGATGCTAACTGAAGATGATCCACAGGCCTACATGCTCCGCTACGACAGCACCCACGGCAAGTTCCAGGGTACCATTGAGGTCGCTGGCCAGGACCTCGTTGTCAACGGCAAGAAGATCCGCTTCTTCGCTGAGCGTGACCCCGCTGCCATCCCCTGGGGCTCCGTCGGCGCTTCCTACATCGTCGAGTCCACCGGTGTCTTCACCACCACCGAGAAGGCCTCCGCCCACTTGAAGGGTGGTGCCAAGAAGGTCGTCATCTCCGCTCCCTCTGCTGACGCCCCCATGTTCGTCATGGGTGTCAACAACACCTCCTACAAGACCGACATCAACGTCCTCTCCAACGCTTCCTGCACCACCAACTGCCTTGCTCCCCTCGCCAAGGTTATCCACGACAAGTACAACATCGTTGAGGGTCTCATGACCACCGTCCACTCCTACACTGCCACCCAGAAGGTTGTTGACGCTCCCTCCGCTAAGGACTGGAGAGGTGGCCGTACCGCTGCCCAGAACATCATCCCCAGCTCCACCGGTGCCGCCAAGGCTGTCGGCAAGGTCATCCCTGCCCTTAACGGCAAGCTCACTGGTATGGCCATGCGTGTGCCCACCTCCAACGTTTCCGTTGTCGACTTGACTTGCCGCATTGAGAAGGGTGCTACCTACGATGAGATCAAGCAGGTCATCAAGGCCGCCTCCGAGGGCGAGCTCAAGGGTGAGTGAATTTCTTGGTATCAACGTATATTGAACTATTTGCTAATTTGTGTATCTAGGCATCCTCGGCTACACTGAGGACGACATTGTCTCCACTGACTTGAACGGTGACAACCACTCCTCCATCTTCGATGCCAAGGCTGGTATTGCCCTCAACGCCAACTTCATCAAGTTGGTCTCGTGGTACGACAACGAGTGGGGTTACTCCCGCCGTGTTATCGACCTGATCTGTAAGACACTGATTATTCTGACCAAGTATTGTACGCATGCTAACATTTACTCTAGCCTACATCTCTGGTGTTGATGGCCAGTAGGAATCAGGACGGAGCATTTCGATGAAAAGCCTCCTCTGAGTGAAGGTTCCTAGTGGGTTAGCCATTATTCACTGACAATAGTGAATATGGACTGATTCCAGGAGCTTTTCTCGGAGGACAAAACATATGATGACGTATTTTAATGAAATGACATAAGATTCAAGTTCAAATATTTCCTGGATTACCAATGAGCAGTAAATGTAAATAGATCCTGTGAATCCAATATTCGTCTGTATATTCCAGTAAAGAAAGTAGTCTTGAAACAACTGGAATCATCCCTAAAGCGGCGCCTATGATAGGCCACGGCGCAACGCGGCGAACTCTCGGAATGCGCCAACTTGGATAGACGAATAGATCGATTAAAATCGCAACCGTAACATCCATCTTTCTCCTCTCTCAACCGTTTGACACTTGTCCGATCTTCTCCAACATCTTATTGTATGTTATAACCATCTGCATCTGTATCTTTATCAACATATTGCATCACGCTTCGTTGGGCATATGCGACCACGACAGTCACGTGCATTGGAAGCTAGGTGAACCACGCCTTGGAGAGCTTCATGAACCAAGACTCTCCTGGACCAGGACGCCTTGACTGATGCGCGCGTTCCGGTGATTGCCGTCTCCAGAGCCACTTGTAGTAGTTGTGGATTGACGACTCGGGCCCATTTGTGATATATCTGGTTTCCCCTTTTCGTGTTTGTCGAACTCATAAGCCCATCATCTGCACTACTCTTTCTTTGTCCCAAGCTTCTGGGCTCCCGATACATCCAGTCTCCACTACGTGCTGTGGTTTCCAACAACTTTTAAGATACCCTCTGTTATCCTCGTTTATGATTTGAATTTCTGCTTTTTCTGCCAGTTTAATTTTTTTTTCTATCGTCTTCTTGTCGCCTTTGGAAACGGCCTCAAGGACTTGGTGGAAGAGCATCTTATCAAGACCACGAATTCGGCCATGAAATACTAGCATCACCAAATATTGCAGCGAAGGTGACCTGAAGGCAAAACGACTTGTTTGAGATTACTCTTCAATGGCTATGGAGGAGGACGAAGATACCGTCATGGGAGAGGCGGGCTCCCAATATCCCAACCCTCCTGCCTCTCGTGAGTTACCAGTTGGCAGCCCCAGCAAACCACCTGCCTCAGGACAGATAAATGGGGGGTCAGATCCACTGCTTGCTCCGCCTCTGTTTGGGTCTCAGATGAGGCTGCCACTGCCGCCTCGTCCACCTAGCCCACGGCCTCAACCTGAAGAGACACCTGTGGCGCCTGCGGTGCCGGACCAACAAGGTGTGTCGCCACCTAAGAGTCTGGTCATGTCTGGAGATTCTGGCGATGCTACTTCCGAGTCTATTGAGAAACGAGATAGCATCGTTGAGGAGAACTCGGACTGGTCTGAGGAGGAACCAGCACATGCAGGACTTCCACTTGCGTTTCTTCAATCAGGAATCTGCTATGATGTTCAGATGCGTTATCACTGCGAAGTGCGACCAACAGCAGATGTTCATCCAGAAGATCCAAGAAGAATTTACTTCATCTACAAGGAGCTATGCCGAGCGGGACTCGTCGATGATGTCGAGTCCTCGAGACCTCTCGTTGCTCATCCTCTGAAGAGGATCGATGCTCGCAATGCCACCGAAGCAGAAATCTCTCTTGTCCATACGACAGACCATTTCGCATTTGTAGAGAGCACTAAAGGTAAATTAAAGAAACATTCAAGTCCTCTGCTTCGAGGATAGGGACAATCCCCTAACTGGTGCTACAGATATGTCTGATGATGAGCTTATTGCTCTGGAGCATACCCGTGACTCGATCTACTTCAATAAATTAACATTTGCGTCCTCAATCCTGTCAGTCGGAGGAGCGATTGAAACATGCCTTGCTGTCGCGACGCGGAAAGTGAAGAATGCCATTGCTGTTATTCGACCACCGGGGCATCACGCAGAGCATGACAAGACTATGGGTTTCTGTTTGTTCAACAATGTTTCTGTTGCAGCACGAGTATGCCAGAGGCAATTAGGGGACAGCTGCCGAAAGATCTTGATCCTGGATTGGTAGGTCTTACTCCTTGTTGCTAGCCTGGGAGATAACTAACTAGCCCAGGGATGTTCATCATGGTGAATAAAAAAGTATACTCCTTGCAGTGGAAGCAAAGACTCACACGTCACAGGAAATGGCATCCAAAAAGCATTCTACGAAGACCCCAACGTCTTGTACATCTCTCTCCATGTCCACCAAGATGGAAAGTTTTATCCTGGGGGTGACGAGGGCAACTGGGATCATTGTGGCGCTGGTCCTGGGGTTGGAAGGTAATTTGAAATAGATCTAAAAACTTGCCATCAGTTACTTATCCAAGAACACAGAAATGTGAACATTCCATGGGATAGCCAGGGAATGGGAGATGGCGACTACATGTATGCCTTCCAACAGGTTGTCATGCCCATTGCTCAAGAGTTTGATCCTGATTTGGTGATCGGTAAGCATTTCCACCCTACTACACAACTAGGATGAAAATTGACATGGCGTAGTTGCATCTGGATTTGATGCGGCAGTCGGTGACGAGCTTGGAGGTTGTTTTGTAACGCCAGCTTGCTACGCCCATATGACACACATGCTTATGACGCTTGCTAAAGGCAAGGTCGCTGTTTGCCTGGAGGTTTGAATATGCTACCACCATATTGTTTTGTATTGCTCTAACACTACAATGGTAGGGAGGTTACAATTTCAGGTCCATCTCAAAGTCTGCACTTGCAGTTACAAAAACACTTATGGGAGAACCCCCTGACCGTCTTTTGTCGACCTCACCATCTGAAGTTGCTACTTCTGCCGTACGGCGTGTCATGATGATCCAGTCTCGCTATTGGCGTTGTATGTATCCGAAAGGACCGCAAGACGTCGGACTTTGGACCGAAAGGCTTCATGGTATGTTTTTGAATCAGATGCCTACCTGACAGAAACTAAAAATGTGTCAGATGTCATCCGCGGTTATCAGTCTAAACAGCTTTATGAAAACTACAAGCTCACATCACTTTACATATACCGGACTGCTATTTCCAAATCATTTGAAAATCAAGTTTTGGCGACGTATGGACAAATATCTCGGATTTATTGATTGGTACTAACATTTTTACGCAGGTCCAACTATCATGAACCCGTACCTCTTCTTGTTATCTTCCATGACCCGTCAGTATTTTCCTTCAGCAGGACATGGGATTTTCACTGATTTTCATGCAGACCGGAAATTATGGGTCTGCCGCACCCAGTTACGAATAAGCTAGAAGCTCACAACTGTTGGCTTGTACGTGACTCGTAAAAGCAGACTTTGTGTCACACGCTAACAAGGATAAGGCTGATATCGCAAAGGACTATATCGCATGGGCAACCGGAAAGGGTTACGCCGTTATTGATGTCAACATCCCAAAACATGTCACTACCGAGCCTGTGAGTATTTATGTGAATTGATACCACTTTGCCTTCTAACACCTGAAAGTCGACGGGATACGAAGATGAAGACGAAAACCGGCCCACTGCTACCGAGGAACTGGCTGGATACCTGTGGGACAACTATATCGAGTAAGTTCAAAGCTAGTACGGCTATTCAATAGGCGACATGAAACTAATTGGTTGTTCTAGGCCCAACGAGGCCACAGAGATCTTCTTTGTTGGGATAGGCAATGCATTTTATGGGGTTGCGAACCTCCTGATCAACCGGGGTAGGTCTTGCTTTAAAACCTTGAAAGGATTGCCATTAATTATAGCAGACACATTATACAAACGAGTGAATGGCGTCATCTCATTCGTTGCCGAGAACCCAGTTCGTGCGATCGCCTCGCACACCCAATATTGGCTCTCAAGATGGTATAAGGAAGTAAGTTCAACTTTTGAGTACCATTGACATGGTTCAGTGGAATTAACACACTCGGATAGAACTCGCTGGTCTTTGTTTCCCATGCCCACGGCGTTTGGAACAACGTCGAAACACGACGAAAGCCGTCAAAACGCTACGGGCACCTTCTCCAGTCCCCCAAGGCAGGGCTCAGTGAGATGCTCATGCACCACAAGGACGAGGTATTCGAGTGGATCGCGGCACGAGCAGATCCGGAGCCAGAGAATGAAGAAGAAGAGCAAGAAGAGAAGAGCAAGAGCAAAAGCCGGTCACCGAGAAAAGAAGCCAACTGACCGGGACTGACTCGTGTACTTTGAAATGGTTTCTTACCTGATTTCTTTTCTTTTAGACAAAGTTGATATTATTTGTGAGAATACTACCACAGCCACTACATAGCGAAGAATTATTATTATTGAATGCCTTGTATGACTCCATCCATGGTCTCGCTTCGGCATTTCTCCGCCACATCCGCACGCCTTCTCCGCAATTGGCGATTAGTGGCGTTGCATTGCATTGTTGATTCATGATTTCCCCGCTGAGATGATCGATTCGTCCCTGAAGTGGCTGGAATCATGGGATCGTTCTAATTAAATCCATCAATATACGGAGTGAAAGAAGAAAGAATAAGATGAAGAAAACCACAGTTCCGAAGACAACTGACGTCAATAATCAGATGACAACACCCCAAATCCGGGTCTCTCCAGCATCACAATCAGTTGTCACTTGCCATCAACTAGACTGGTTGCTCTGTACTAATAATAAATTTTAATCAAAATACGAGCCCAATTTACCTACCATTCAAGATCCATCTTCAACGCCCCATCCGAGACATCACCAATCCCATCCCACCAAGTCGGGGAAAAGGTGGATAACAATCTATTCCTGAATCCTGAATTCTCAATATACAGTTCAAAAGTGTTAAGTGATCCTATGGATCAGGCCAAATGTAACAATGTCTCACTTTTACCGGATACTTCGGTTATCTTCAACAGGATCCTTTTCGCCTGAGTACACTACTCCGCTTCGTGTACTTGGTATAGCTACCTAGGTACCTAGTTTGAGTCTAATATCTCGTCTACATTCCTTGGCAATGATGCGGATATCGGTCTCTTCTTCGAATAGAAAGCCATGATCCGGTATCCGATTCGAGACATGCATGAGTGATTTGGGCGAGGGAAGCTGGAAAAGTTGTTTTTTGGTTAGTCTTGGGTGAGTTGTTATCCGGATTTGGGAGATGGTGATGTCTTGGATGAAGGGTTGCCTGATTTGTGTCTACTGTTATGTAGTACGTGAGATAGTTATGGGATGTTGAGAGATGGATGAAAAGGGCTAAAAATGGATCAGAGAAAAGGTATATAAGGATGGTTGATTTCCTAGGTTGAATATCATTTCCAGAATCAACTCAGTTCATCATTTATCTACAAGAACCTCATACCAAATCTTTCAATTCAATCCACACAAACAATCAAAATGCAACTCACAACCCTCCTCTCCCTCCCCCTCGCCCTCGCCCCTCTGGCAGCCGCAGTCGGCAACGCCGTCGTCGCCAACAACTGCAAAGACCCCATCTACCTCTGGTCCGTTGGCGGCTCAGTCGGTCCCAAGCAAACCATCCAGCCTGGCGCCAACTTCACCGAAGCCTTCCACCACGACGACGCCTCGGGAGGTATCTCGCTGAAGGTGACCACCACCGAGAACGGGCTGTACGATGGTAGCCCGCAGTTGACGTATGCGTATACGCTGGACGGGAACAACGTGTGGTATGACATTTCGGATGTCTTTGGAGACCCGTTCTCTGGGAGCGCGGTTGTTATCAAGCCTGTTGACGAAGGGTGTGGGAGTCTTTGCTGGCCGAATGGGGTTTCGCCTGGGGGAAGTCAGGTTAGGAATTGCGGGGAGAAGGAGGATATTGTCTTGACGGTTTGTGCGAGTGGGTGTTAGGTGGAATGTTGATTGTTGATTATGGATGGGGATGGGATGGTAATGTTTTGTGAATGAAGCCATGTCTTGCTCTTGGATATAATATAATATGTCATGAATGCTTTGCTTTTTTTTTTTTTTTTTTTTTTTCCCTGCTTCAAGTCAGCTACTTATGTACTTTGGGTTCATCGATATGCACTGGAAATATTTTGAGATCCTTTATACTACCCCCTTCATCGTGAACCCACTGGAAGATGTTGTATCTCCCTCTTCCACAACAAAAACAGATGCTCCCGTGTAAAACGCCTGTCCCTCGACCTGTACTACCACAGAATCCTTCAAGTCCTCGACGATCTCAGCACTGAACGAGCCCTCCCCAAAGTGATTGGATACCAGGGAATTATATGCCCAGCGTTGACCAGCAGGCCGCAAGCCCTTTGCATGGGCTAATGCCATTCGAGCCGTGACACACGAACCTGTTGGCGATCGGTCAATCTGGTTCTCGGCAAAGTAACAGAGTCCAGTTTCTGCTCCGGTGACGTTGTTCGGCTTCGATCCGATATCAGAATCGACAATCATCACTGAATATAAGAAAGACAGACGCTTGTCCTCGGGGTGTTGGACGGCGGATATGATCTCAGGTCTTGTCATCAGGTATGGCTTTAGTTTCTGGACACAAGATGTCATGGCGTCCAAGTCCACATTATCCAAGCCGCTTAAGAAGCCAAGCTCTTTGGCATCTACAATGGCATAGAACGCACCGCCATAGCTGACGTCCAAGGTGATAGACTGCTTGTTGGATGCTAATTCCGGCCATCGGGTTTCAAGAGAGATGGGAATTTCCACTTGAATGGCTGTTGCAAATGCTGGTGTTGATAGGAATGTGACCGGGCGCGAAGGGTCAGATTTACGCCCGTCTGCCGTGGTGGGAACCGTCACTCGTATCAGTCCACACGGGGCATGGATATTGACATTGACTGTTTGTGTCGCGACATCGAGTTTCAGTTGATCACGATGGGGAAAGACGTTCGGGTCATGCGTATCCACAAAGAATCGTCCAAGACCGATTGTTGCATGTCCACACATGGTAGAGAACCCTTCATTGTGGATGAAGAGTGTCCCAACATGGGCATCCCCAGATTGAACCAGCTCCGTTTCTGGTCGGATAATTGCCCCATACATGCCATCATGTCCGCGAGGCTCAAGCATGACCCGCTTACGGATGTGGTCATACTTTTGTGTTGCTTGGTCGCGCTGTTCGAGGAGAGTTCCATATAGCGGAGGGAAACCCGAGTAGACGATTCGGGTTGGTTCGCCGGTTGTGTGCATGTCGACACATCTGATGGCCTCCGTGTGAGTGTCATTTTCAAGAGCCTTAGCTATATCCATGGTGAATGTGTAAATGGAAGTTGTACTAGTTTTAATGCTGATATGGGACAGCAGTTGATGATATTTAAATTGGGGTACCCCTCATTGATTCGGGAGATGATCCCGAAGTCGATTGACCACGCCCTTCTTTTGATATTTCAACCATAATAGTGTCTGAGAAAAGAGCTGATAATTATCAATAGCGAAAGATCGTACTTCTGGTTTTGTGATGGTTAAATTGTGATGATTATGCCTGAGACTTGATAGAATCTATGTAGCCATTGCCATGTCGGCTCGGCTTCCGAGGCGAGATGCAGGCATTTGATCCCCGGATTGATTCTTTATCAACACTCGGATTTACTACTAATTTGACTGATGAGGATAAGGACCGATGTCTGAACCCTGTAGAATTGTCAATGCCAATTCGATTTCAAACCGTCAGGGGCGGTACCTACCTTGTCGTACTGCAAGTCTGCCTGTTCCTATCATCGGAGTCAGTTGAAACCCTCACCGTATGATCAACCAGCCTGTTGATAAGCCTCTCTCCTTGCTTTCCCACGACTCCCTGACCGATGATGAGAGAAGAGATGATTTCCAGCTGGAATGATGCAAAAGCGACTCTCGCCAGCTGCATATCACGCAATCTCACCGCCTTCCCCACCCGAGGCAGATGCTCACCGCCTCCAGGGCGATCCTCCCACTTGGTCCCCAAACTATCGGGATTATCACTAATCCCCGAGCCTCAAAGAGATAACGGTGGCCATTGTGTTTCTTTGTTTCTTCTCCCTACTTCCATCTCATTCCTTCCTCTGCAGATCTGTCTGTTCACTGACGTGTATCATCTTCCCTTCCTTCTTGGCCGCATTGTCCTTGCGTGACCGCCATCGCGGAACAGCGGCTTTTTCCTTGGGCAACCCTCATTCTCTGGATGCCTCCAAGGTCCTCTGCACCTCTCCGCCTGTGGAACACCAGAGGTCACCTGTATATCCCAGCTCTTCGCTCGTTAGTCCCTTCAGGCGTTTCTGCGGCGATCGCCCCTCATTTTTCCGCTTTGCCACGACCTCCCCCGTCTCGGTTTTGTTTGCTTTCAGGCTTGTCGACCTGTCGTTCCTTCTCCCAGTCTTCTCGTATCTCTTTCTCTGCAGGTGTTGCGAACATGGGCTCGATTGAACGCCTCGCCGAGCGTCTGGAGAAGCCAGAGCTCGATGATCGATCATACCGTGTCATCCGTCTCGAGAACAAGCTGGAGGCGCTCTTGGTCCACGATGCTGATACAGACAAGGCTAGCGCGGCAGTCAATGTCAATGTCGGAAACTTTTCTGACGAGGATGACATGCCGGGAATGGCTCATGCAGTAGAGCATTTGTTGTTCATGGGAACCAACAAGGTAAGTGAATTCGGATTGGATACCATCCTTCTAGAACCGCCTTCCAACCCAGCTCGGGAAAGGATAGACCAACTAACAAAAATTCTCTGAACAGTACCCCAAAGAAAATGCCTACAACCAGTTTCTAGCATCCCACTCGGGTTCTTCCAATGCATACACAGCTGCTACAGAGACAAACTACTTCTTTGAGGTGTCTGCCACTTCCGCCTCGGGTGATGACGGCCAATCAAATGGTGCTGTATCTCCTCTCTACGGTGCCCTTGATCGGTTTGCACAGTTTTTTGTGTCTCCCCTATTCTTGGAATCAACTTTGGACCGTGAATTGCGAGCAGTGGATTCGGAAAACAAGAAGAACCTCCAGAGTGACTTGTGGCGCCTGATGCAGTTGAACAAATCTCTCTCAAGCCCTTCTCATCCTTACCATCACTTCTCTACTGGTAATCTCCAGACACTAAAAGAAGAGCCGCAGAAGCGTGGCTTAGATATCCGTAATGAATTTATCAAATTCTACGAGAAACACTATTCGGCCAACCGGATGAAATTGGTCGTTCTTGGAAGAGAGTCATTGGATCAGCTGGAAAGCTGGGTAGGAGAGTTGTTTGCTGATGTGAAGAACAAGGATCTACCGCAGAACCGCTGGGATGACGTCCAGCCCTGGTCACCAGAAGACATGTGTATCCAAATTTTCGCAAAGCCAGTGATGGACACCCGGTCTATGGACATTTACTTCCCCTTCCTGGATGAAGAGTTCCATTATGACACCCAGCCAAGCCGGTATATCAGCCACCTTATTGGTCACGAGGGACCGGGCAGTATCCTAGCTTATATCAAAGCAAAGGGTTGGGCAAACGCTCTGTCCGCTGGTGTCATGCCTGTCTGCCCTGGATCTGCTTTTTTCACCGTCTCTGTTCGTCTGACACAAGAGGGATTGAAGCAGCACCGTGAAGTCGCCAAGGTGATTTTTGAATATATCGCCATGATCAAGGAAAGAGAGCCGGAGCAGTGGATTTTTGATGAGATGAAGGACATCGCGGATGTTGATTTCCGATTCAAGCAAAAGTCTCCAGCCAGTCGGTTCACCAGTTCCACAAGCAGCGTCATGCAGAAACCATACCCCAGAGAGTGGTTGCTCAGCTCCTCTGTTCTGAGAAAGTTCGACCCCGAGTTGATCAAGAAGGCTTTGTCATACTTCCGGGCCGACAACTTTAGAATCATAACCGTGGCGCAAGACTACCCCGGAGACTGGGATTCTAAGGAGAAATGGTATGGAACTGACTACAAGGTCCAGAAGGTCCCCGAAGACTTCATGGCCGAAATTAACAAGTCATTGGCAACCACTCCGGAGAGTAGAATGTCTGGTCTCCACATGCCGCACAAGAACGAGTTCGTTCCAACCAGGCTCTCAGTGGAAAAGAAGGAGGTTTCGGAGCCGGCCAAGACACCGAAGCTGATTCGCCATGATGATAAAGTCCGTCTCTGGTTTAAAAAGGACGACCGCTTTTGGGTACCCAAAGCTACCGTTCACGTTACCCTTAGAAACCCCTTGGCTTGGGCAACTCCCGCCAATCAAGTTAAAGCGAATATCTACTGTGAGCTTGTAAGGGATGCTTTGGTCGAGTACTCATATGATGCAGAGCTTGCAGGCTTGGATTACAACCTCGCTTCCAGTATTTTCGGCCTGGATATCTCGGTTGGCGGATACAACGACAAAATGTCTGTGCTTTTGGACAAGGTTTTGACAAGCATGCGTGATCTGGTTGTCAACCCAGACCGTTTCCACATTATCAAGGAACGTCTGTCTCGGGGATACCGAAATGCCGAGTACCAACAACCGTTCTACCAGGTTGGTGATTACACCAGATATCTGACCGCGGAGCGAGCGTGGATCAATGAACAGTACGCGGCAGAATTGGAGCATATCGAAGCCGAAGACATTTCCACTTTCTTCCCCCAGCTTCTGCAACAGACTCACATTGAGGTTTTGGCTCACGGAAACCTCTACAAAGAGGATGCGCTTCGAATGACAGACTCCGTGGAGACAATCCTGAAGGGTCGTCCTTTGCCTCAGTCCCAGTGGATCGTGAGACGTAACATGATTCTGCCTCCAGGAAGTAACTACATTTTTGAGAGAACGCTCCAGGACCCTGCAAACATCAACCACTGTATTGAGTATTATCTGTTCATTGGCAGCATGACCGACAAGGCACTCCGGTCGAAGCTGTTGCTATTCGCTCAGATGACTGAGGAGCCCGCATTCGATCAGCTTCGCAGCAAGGAGCAGCTCGGTTATGTCGTCTGGAGTGGCGCGCGTTACTCCGCCACGACTATGGGTTACCGAGTCATCATCCAAAGCGAGCGCAACGCCAAGTACCTGGAGTCTCGCATTGATGCTTTCTTGAGTGGCTTTGGAAAGTCTTTGGAAAAGATGTCTGACGAGGAGTTTGAGGGCCATAAACGCAGTGTTATCAACAAGAGACTGGAGAAGCTGAAGAACTTGTCTTCTGAGACTTCGCGTCTTTCGACTCACGTTAGCTCAGAGTACTTTGACTTTACTCAGAATGAGTCCGATGCTGCCAACGTTAGAGCGTTGACTAAGTCAGACCTCGTCGAGTTTTACAACCAATTTGCTGACCCTACTTCTTCGACTCGTGGCAAGATGTCCGTTCATTTGAATGCGCAAGCGGGCGACCATGTGAACACCGAGGTGCCTGTGGACGACAAGGCCAATGGTGTGAACGGTGTCAAGAAGCCCAAGGACCCTCAGTACATCACCAATGTCACCGACTTCAAGGCCCGCCTCTCTGTGAGTGCCGGGCCCAGCCCAGTTACGGATCTCAGTGAATTTGAGGACTTTGACGCCAAACTCTAATGGATCGTTTCACGTCAACATATGATATCTGAATGAACTATTGGGACGGGATCTATTCATGTTATGCATCTGGTTTTGTTATGGTTGTTTATGAGGCATGGGGAGTAAGTGGGTTGGCAGGTTAGAGGTTGGGGTTTAGGGTATGGCCGATTTTTCTAGATTCATTCCTGGATATTATGTGACTGTAAAGAAGATCCAATAGAAGTCTTCCTTTAATTCATAATGGGGAGATGTCGTGTACAAAGCAGGCGGCGGCCATAGAAAGAGGACCTGTGATAATGATAATTCAAAAGATACAACTGTTTATTCTTGTTGAAAGAATAATACTTCTAGTAAAAGACAAAATACACTCATCAACTCTTCAAAGATAGAAGAAATTTCCTCCGCCATCACCTTTACTGAGGTGGTGCGCTCTGCAAGCAGTTGGGGCACTCAACCCTGCAAAGATGATCAGGATCAGCCTTGTCTGCATCGCCCTCCACTCCAATTCCACAGAATCGCAACTCCGTGGTATAGTAAACTCGCATCAGACCAGGGTTGGCATCCGTCTTGTTGTAGTCATACGGCTTGCCCCCATCTAGCACAGGCAATTCCCAGAGTCCGGCATCAGTGCCACAGCCCGGCGCGAGGTGGAGCTTGTCCTTGTTCTCGAACTTCTTAGGGTAGCCGCTCGCACCGGTTTTGGTACCGGCTTCGTTGTATTCGGTGTTGACTTTGGATTGGGGGATGTGGCCGAGTACGGTGCCGTTGTTGAATTGGCCTTTTGCGCAGATGTAGTTCTGAATACGTACTCATGGGTTAGTTGGTTTCAAGGGGGGTTGGATGATGAGGTAGAGACTGACCTGGCTGATGATGTTGCTTGAGGGGGTGTTGGAGTTGCCATGGTAGTGGTAGCCGTGAGGGCGGCGACAAGAACGGCCTTGATGGAAACCATCTTGGTTGAGTTGATTTGGATTGATTTTGATTGAAGTGATACGGAAGATACTGATTGAATTGGGTGGATTGATAGACTCTGTGAGGGTGTTGATCTGGTTTATATACACGTCGTCTGGCTCGATATCATCGCAATTGTTTCTTTCCCCTGACGATGTTGATAATGGATATTTTACGTTCCCATAGACCACATGAACCGGTTGAGCGCCTGATCACCAAGGTGAAATTCCTGTTTCGTTGTGGTTCTCAGCTAGGTGAAGCTTTCTTGGGGGCCTCAATATAGCCAGAAACGGAAAGCAATGCGTCTTCCAGGCACAAAAATTTGGAATCGGTCTAAGGCATCCCCGATCTGTCGTTCATCTTGTAGGCTTGATTTGAGGTGAAGTGAAACAATCTGATGTGAGGTGCATTAGTTTGGGAGCCCTGCAGAGATATTCTGTTGGTATTGTCGAATCAAAGTGGTCTGTGGTGCTTTTGGGGCCGGAAATTAGGGCTATATATAAGTGATCGACGCGGCATTAAAAAAAGCTCTAAGACTTCAAGAGTCTTGTTCGTATACACTATGGATAGTAGCATAAGCTTATTCACCCACCACGTGAGGCTGTGGCCTTTGGGTGACCAGCCTCGTGTTCAGGCAAACACGATATCCTCAATGTCCCCTCCGCTGATTTCTCTTTCTTTGTGGAAAAGCCATCTTCAGATTGTCAATATATGGATTCATTCCGCCTCGTTCTCGAGGATGACGATCCTCCTGATTTCACAGTAAAAGTCCTCGACATTGTCAACAATACCATCCAGTCCACAGACAGCGGCGCAGCAAATGATGCTGCCATCGCAATAGATGCCATATTGTTGGAATGGGTGACAAGTGATTATGGTACGAAGAGAGACCCTGAAGGCTTTTTCTGGTGCTTCTGGGAGACGTTGTATAGCTTCGCCCAGCAATTGCCTCACGATAGCGTTCAGCAAGATAGACTAGCAGCTATCGTTGAAGCATTGGCCAATCTACCGCCCAGGGCCGTTGAACTCAAGTTATGGAGAGAATATCAACTGTGGAAAGAGCTTCCGATATTTGGTGCTGCTTTACGAGAGATGCGGCTGTGTGAGTGCGACACAATTGACTTCTTCCACAATGTTGATGCCAATTGACGATATTAAGACAACATCAAATGGGAAGAAATGAAACCCGAGGAGAAACGAAGATTCGTCAACTTGCAAACTTTTGCTGCCCGGATCCTTGGCCTACGCCTTCTTGGTCTGGAAGTATATGCCATCTGGGCATTCACGGATGCCCTCGAGGGTGCGATGATTCCCATTCGAGGAAGTCCCGATCTGGTCTCTCACGATCCAACCATCGTCACGGATTTATCTTTCAAGGTTGCTGCTGCGGCTGAATGGATGGTCCACGGGGCAAAGGTTATGTATGGACGGGATGAAGAAGTCTATGCCACAGATGGTGGGCCGCTGTGGAAGTTGGGCAAGAAGGAGGGGGAAATGTTGAGGCGCAGATATAAAGGGACCAAAGGCCTCTGCCATAAACGGTGGGATCTTTGGAGGAAACGGTTTGAAGTCATCCGTGACTGTGAAGAGGTGGATGAGAAGACACGAAATGAGGCTGGACGAGCTGTGACGGTGATGTACAGGGTCCAGCAAGAGCACGAAACTTAGCGCAACTGTTGGGTAATAGTTTGTTATTATGCATAAAATCCGTGAAGCTATCGAGAGTAGGCGTTGGGTAGAGAGATTCGCTGTGGATAGGGCTAGACCAGATCAGGGCAGATAGGCGAAGGCCGCCAGCGTCCAGCCTCAACACCAATGAGGCAATTCGTGTCGAAGGACAAATAATCAGCCTTCCCTCCTCGGCAGTAAGCACGATTTCTGACTTCTGACGGACCAAGCCGTTTTGGTATACTGCCATCAGCCCGTGATGTGATAAATTCTGACGGATCTGCAGGAAAAAGGCGTCTTGGCTGACTTCGCTTGCTGCAATAGTTGGGGTCCGTTCGGTTCAAGGGTCTCGAAAGGATTAGTCAAAATGCCTCTATTGGCGGAGTTTGCAGATCTCTCGCCAACCTAATATGCAGACAAGCATCAAAGTGGATGGGAGTGGAGGGGAGTGGTTGGCAATGTCTTACCTGCTGCACCTTAGTCTGGAAAAGCTGAAGCTGAAGTCTCTGCTGATTATTACCCCCAATTCCGAGTGTGATAAACTGATGGCCTTGGCCATGGGCAAACCTGCCAAAATGCATCGACTTTTTCTACCTTGCAGATGGGTGTCTGTTCTTTTGTCCATCATCACTCGTTACAATGACCTGGAAAAGTTTCCCGTTGTTCCACCATGACTACTGCCTTACATCGACTACATTCATTCTTCTCTTTCTGTTGCACTTAATTGCAACTGTGTCAGCTGATTCCACTCTTTTGACCTTCACCGATGACAGCTGTCAGCACTCATACAGATCCATCGATGGCCCAGATGGGCATACCGAAGGGCTGTGTTCTCAGCTGCGCAGCAATGGCAACATGAATAGTTTTCAAGTGACTAAATTGAATACTGGCTGTGCAGGTAGGCATTTCCTTGGCTCCAGTAAGAAAAAGCAAGGGGTATGTCTCTAATTGTGTGTGCGTGTCTCAGTTACCATCTACGCATCTGATAGCATTACCGATGAGCCCTGTTCTGCTACAGTGGTCGAAGTGGCCGAAAGATATAAATGCTACAACAGCTCTTGGGTTTACTACAGCATCGACGGGTGTACTGGATCTGGGGATGATAGTGACTCTTCCTCTGGACCCTCTGGCAGCAACCACGTTGACGTGGGCAAGATTGTCGGGGGTGTAGTCGGGGGTGTTGCGGGAGTTGCCGTGATCTGTGGCCTGGTGCTGTGGTTTTTTCTGTCTCGTCGGCGACAGAAAGCCCCAGTCCAACCGCCTGTGCAACCCCTGGAGTATCAAACCCAGGGTCAACCCCACAGCCAGGCCCAAAGCTGGCGCCAACCCCCGATTGTGGAACTGGCAAACATACCACAGGCCGTGAAAGATAATAAACTGACACAGCATCATGAGCTGCATGGATCTTCGGTGGTAGAATTGCAGGATTCACAGGTTGACACGCAGCACCGTGGTTGATTAGGATGGAAAGAGGCCTGTTCATTTGCTTTCCTTGATGTATTTAGCGGTCATTGGCATGTTGAAGGAGAGCGTATATAATGTTGCTAGTTCTGGTGTATAATGGGGCCATGCTGATACCCTCAGCCCCATGTCGTCTTTTTTGTTATTGAATCTTTGGCAGTGGTACGATAATCAATCTGATATTACATCAAAACCGGGCTGTTCTATTTGAAGACAGTTATTCATCTCCTGTTCGCTCATGTCAACTTTGGTAAAATAGCTGTATTCTAGTAGCCAGTAACGAGCTGTAATGTCTTCGAGAGGTATTATCAGCAAAAATAAAAAAAAGACATTATTATCCAAAAGATGTCTTCTAGAAGATAGATCGTTGAAATTGTGGATTGGATATGGGGAGATGACGAGGCGATCAAAACAGCGGAGATGGGGACGTCTCGGGCCACGGTTGAATGTTTTCGCGAGGGTCGCAGCTCTGGATGCCCATAACAACAGGCGTCGATGAATACAGCAGCATCACGTTGTGACGAAGCACCTCAGCACTTCAGCACTCAATTGTGCTTTTCTTTCATCCTATAACAGTACAGCTTTGCATCGTGTTATATTGCTTTTTGAGAGAAAGATAGCGACCAAGATGTCGACTACTACAGGACCGGCGATGCATAGCTCCCGCCCGTACGTACCTCCTCTGGCCGAGTCTGCTTTCTGGAGCGACTTTTGAAGCTTGTCCCTGGCGATATTGCCCCTCTATCTCATTCTAATACTGACTGACGATCTTCTTTCCCTGATACAGACCTATCCTCCCGAAGAACTTCTCCGCACAGCAACCGGAGACCATCCGTCTATATCCCCTCTCCAACTATACATTCGGCACCAAGGAAACGCAACCGGAAGAAGACCCTTCGGTGTTGGCCCGTCTAAAGCGTCTCGAAGAGCACTATGAGCAGTATGGAATGAGACGTACCTGCGAGGGTGTGCTCGTCTGCCATGAACACAACCACCCGCACGTGTTGATGCTGCAAATCGCAAACGCGTTCTTTAAACTGTGCGTATCTTGGATTATTGCTAGTGGAATACTCTTTGGGCGCCTCTAATATGCCGTTTTACAGACCCGGAGACTACCTCCATTTCGAAGACGACGAGGTCGAGGGATTCAAGAAGCGACTAAACGAGCGTCTTGCACCTGTCGGCTCGCAGTTTTCCGGCGAGGGCGTTAATGAGGACTGGGAAATCGGGGATACCCTCGCGCAATGGTGGCGGCCGAATTTCGAGACTTTTATGTACCCTTTCCTCCCCGGACATGTGACTCGGCCTAAGGAGTGCAAGAAGTTGTACTTCATCCAGTTGCCCAAGAAGAGTGAGTCGGATTACGCATTACCCATCATTAACAAGAGCCTATAATAACCGGTATGATATAATAGAGGTCCTCTCTGTTCCCAAGAACATGAAGCTTCTTGCTGTGCCTTTGTTTGAATTGTACGACAACACGGCTCGTTACGGTCCCCAACTCTCCGCTATCCCGCATCTTCTGTCCAGATACAACTTTGAATTCGTGGATGAGAATGACAATGTCGTTGCGGCAACCCCAGGAACACCCTTGCCCGAAGGTCAACTTCCCCGAACCAAGGTGCTTGCCGAGGGCGGAGATGACCAGGACGCGGGGATGGCAGACGTCAAAGCGGAAGGTGAGGAGAACGGGGGTGATAGTAATATGCAGTGAACGAAAGGAATTTATCTTTCATATTCATGGCCCCCCCCGGCGAAATCAAATGTTTGGCAGGGGCTCTGGCAATGACGTAGTAAGTATCCTTTACTACTCTTTCTATGCGATGCCAAAAGACTAACGAACGACCAGCATTGAATCCACCTAATACATTTACTTTCTTCGCTTGTTTTTTTTTTTTTTTCCAATTTTTTCAGGCAGAGGCATGATCAAATTATTTTGTATGATCGGCGTTTCGAGGAGCGAACATACCTCTTTTTGTCTTTTTTTATTTCTTCTATCATGATCTTGCTTCATTTGAAGGGTTGAGGTCGGTATGTATTTGAAAAGTGCCTACAGTAAAAAGGACGATTCAGTGATGAGAATCTCTACACATTTATCAGGCCAGAGTAAATGGATATAATTACATGAGACTAAACAGCACCCATGACTTGCTTGATCTCATCTAAGGATGCACACTGGAAATCAGGCCAGCGGTTATAAATAATATGGCCTCGCAACTTTGTTTAGTATAGACATGAATGATTGAAACTGGGAGGAAGGATATCTATGGGGTCTTATTGAATGGGAAACTCAGCAGCAGGCTGCTTTTTGATGTCCTCGACAAAAAGGATGGTCACCTGAGCTGCCGTAGCTCTCGATTGTCTCAATGAAAGCTAAGTCAATTAGTGCATAGTATGTTCCATCCTGGTTTTTATTGGCAGGCATCCTTCACGAGACCCAAGGTTACTATTATGCATGAGCAGGCTTAATCAGAATATCATCATCCTGAGCTTCATTTGGTATAATTCCAAATACAGTCGCGCTCGGACTCGTTATGAGTATGACGGTTTTCCCAACCAGAAAAGGGAGCTTATTTCACAAAAGTTAGTAAAACTTTGCACCCTCAGAGTAATTCCCTCGAAGAAAAGACTGCCATTTCAAGCAGTCTTTGCGACTGAAATCTCTCCATCTACTGTATTCCGTCCAAAGCAGGTTGCAGAAAACTCGTAGATACGGTGATTGTCGAGGATTGATCGATGGAACTGTCTCTTTTCAACCCTGACATGCTCTAGGCTTAGATCAAGATGATCAAGACAGTCTTGGGTTAAACGGAAGAGAACTTAACAGTCTCCAACAAGCCGTCACACTCGCAGTGTTCTGAGATCTTTCGACCTGTTGATAGTGTATTGAGGATCTCTTACACGAAGAGCTTTGATACTGTCTGTGTGACTAGGCAAATAATTTTGTCCAACGCGGAGGTGGGTAATGTCTTGTACCCATGTCGGAAGTAAAGGATTCCGAAGGCGAAACTTATGAAGTACAAAGTAATTAAGATAGAATCTGCTTGTTCGTTGCGCATGATGAAAACAGCGGATTCGAGCATAACTGTTTCAGATGGCTTAGTATAATTAGGCGGGTATGCGTCCTGAGCAGCAGGACACATGCCATATAAAGTGTAGACCTTGTCCCGAGAATCGTTGGCACTGCGATCGTGTGTTGAGCCCAAAAGTATGGTTAATAGATTCGTAGTGGGACGCAAGTTGACTTGTCTTGAGGAAGCCTCTTGTGCAGGCAAGAAGCTAGACACCGACCACATTTATCAAGATGTTCTGTGATAATCTTTCTCTGTTTCAGGTTTGACATCCACAAGAGATGTCGAGAGCGTTCATATACCAGTAATTTGCAGAGTGACTTCCCCATTCTTGTCTGAAGGGATCGAGCTGTTTCTCTATCTTCTCTAATAGTTTTCGTGATTATAATAGTTTATGCGGGCGAAGCTGTCCATATGATAGAAACGAGGGGAATCTGCTTCTCGGGGTTGAGAAGTGAGTATAGCAAGTTAATTCTGCCAGACAAGGGTTTGACAATGTCGAAATTGATTCATCTACAAGGTGACATTTTTTGTCCAGCTAGGACAAGGCGACGTAGCGTGGTTGGCAGCGATACGTCAGGGATCACCTTGTCACGCAAGACGCACTTTTCCTATACATGAAACACTATGTCATACAATGATTTCTTCCTAAGAAAGATAGATAGAAATGCAGGTTAGGATGTCAACAGAACTCTGACCTCTGACATGTTCTAAATTGACAGTTCCCGGTGTTTCAAGTGTCGAAGGACACTGTGGGTTGTCGAGATCTTATCTTCGAAGATTGACTAATTAGTACACTGGACTGCTCCATAGCTCATCTATCCTCGAACGTTCGAGCAGGAAGTTGGCACAGTCTATTAGACTTAGACTCGAAAATTCCACCGAGATCGGCAAGAAAATAACGGTTCCGTTCGTCCTCACTCCTCAGGTTGACGATGGTGACACTGGGAACCGGCGCTGACTTCCTGTTTCACATGTGAATCCCACGGAATGCCCTTGATTAGTGTGGAATCCAAGAAAGTCACATAGATTGTTCTCGGGATAGCCATGGCTTCACGGCCGACGGAGTTCCTGGGGAGAAACTTGGGAGAAACTTGGCAGTCACCTGTTGTGTCCTGCCCTGTCCTATCATGTGCTGATCTAAGATCCTCTCCGTCTCCTCTCTTCTTTCTTCCGCGTGAATGACACGAGCGCTAATCAACACGGAAATCAAGCAAGTTAAGAGTTACATACAGTCATCTACCCACTCGCCATTCCACGGGTATCAACCTCTGGTCCTTGGCTAATCCAGTGTTCCTCCGAGCCATGGGGCCAATAATGGTGGTGGGGCCTGAAGAAGCACAGGTTCCCCCGCCTGTCGATCGTTTCTATATTAACCCCTCTCTTCAGGTACAAAAAGTCTCTTTTTGGAAAAGTTGAGAGGGATTAGATCGGGGATTTGGTCACTTTTGGAACAGCCCAAGATAATGGCGTGACATCTATCCGCGTGCCTGCTTTGAGGATGCGGATCTCAGACGGCTTACTTCTGACTACGACACAACCCCGCTGATGGGCCAGAAAAAAACTATGTTCTCGTATCATCGGGGCTGAGGTCGTGGCTGAGGGGAGCCGTATATATTGCACGGTCTCCCCGATCAAGGGCTGATGTGAGGGTTTCGAAGGAGTGGCAAGTAGAGATTTTCTTTTAAACTGTTGCAAGGCCCCCAACCTGCATCGTTGTTGATACCTTCTTGCAATATCCCGCGATGTTTCGCCTTGGACGTGTTTGGGCTGCTTCGGCCTTGGCTGCGTTGACTGTTGCTGCTCCAGCTGGACTGGTAGCTCGAGGTATGGAATTCATGTTTTGCAAATGATCTGAGTTCTAATTTCAAGTAACAGATGGTTCTTCGGATGTCTCTTCGGATGTCTTGCAACAGTTGACCTTGTTTGCGGAATACTCTGCCGCTGCGTACTGTCCGAATAATATCAATTCAACCGGTACGGCTGTGACTTGTGCTGTTGGAAATTGCCCAACGGTTGAGAAGGCCAGCACCAATACCATTGATGAGTTCGATGAGTATGTCCATTACTTTCTGGCAACTGGAAAATACAGAGGCTAATGGTGTTCTTATTGTGATAGGGACCACGATTATGGAGACGTTGCAGGCTTCATCGCAGAGGATTCGACGAACAAGCTGATTGTCGTCTCTTTCCGGGGAACGACCTCTGTCGAGACATGGGTTGCCAATTTGGACTTTGGAACAACCAGCCTCAGCGATATTTGCGATGACTGCAAGGCTCACGGTGGCTTCTGGAAATCGTGGGAATCGGTTGCCGATTCAATCACCTCGAACGTCAAGTCGGCTAAAGACAAACATTCTGACTATAAATTGGTCTTCACTGGACACAGCTTTGGAGCTGCTGTTGCTACGCTGGGTGCCACGGCTCTGCGAAAGGCTGGCTATGAAATCGACTTGGTGAGTGATTTGTGCTTTCCTATCATCGCATAGTAAACTAACAACCCTTTTCAAGTACACCTACGGTTCTCCTCGAGTTGGAAATGAGGAGCTCGCTAAATACATCACTTCCCAGGGCAACTACCGCACGACGCATGCCAATGACGTTGTCCCCAAGGTTCCACCGGCCTCCTTTGGATTCAGCCACACCAGCCCGGAGTACTGGATAACAAATGGGAACGACGAGACCGTGAAAACCTCGGACATTGATGTGATCCAGGGAGTAAATTCCACAGGTGGAAATGCAGGATCATCCGGAGTCAGCGTGTCTGCTCATCATTGGTATCTTGTTGCCATTGACAAATGCAATTGAGCGACGAGCAACCGAAGAAACTCATGCAAAACAACTTTATGTCGTGATATCCCATTAAGTAGCAAAAGAAACTTCAATGAGCAAATGATAAATTATCCATTATTGTCTCGTGGCGCACTTGAAATATACTCGGTAGGGCAGCTCCACTGTAGATCCACCGCGGCTTCTGCCAGCTGTACCCTGAAAATACGGGGGTCAAACCATTCGAAATCTCCGGATTAAACTCTGCCGGCATCAGTCGTATCCTCTTTGCGATCCGGTTTTGTCTGCTTGCAAATTGCGGCGTGGACCTGCAGATTATACAGCGGCTCACAAAGATACCCAACTTTAGTCTTCGCCAAGTCGAAGCTTCATCATCCAAAGCTCCCGCCTACACGCGTCCCCCGAACCAAACCTCAAGCTCCCTCGCACAACCCGCCGCCCCCCGAATTGTTCAACATGCGGGCATGATTTATATTCATATACCCTCGATATTAAACTAATTACTCGTCAAATAATCTCCGAAAAAAAATCTATTAGCACCATTCTCCAGCTCGTCTCGTGCCGTCCCCGCCAGCCATGCTATTCTCTCAGGGCCCCCGCCGGCGCAATCGCGAAAAGGCCATCATAACCACCATATTCATAATTTGTGCCCTTTACTTCTTGTTCTTTGCGAAAGGATTCAGCGGGGGAAAACATGCGCCTACAGTTGCTCACGAAAACACTGCGGTGAAAGTGGAATCACCGAGTCGCGACAAGCAGCCCGGGCAAGTTAGCGCGCCGCAAAAGACGAAAACGATACAAAAGGATATGGTCGTCGCTAGTATGAAGAGCGATGATACGTCGTGGTTATTTGAGCATTTCCCGGAATGGCACAAGAGTATCTATGTCGTGGATGACAATAGCGCGGAGTTGACAGTGAAGAAGAATAAGGGCAGGGAGTCTATGGTGTATTTGACGTGAGCGATGATATCTGGGTTACAGGTGATTTGGTATATGCTAACTATTGGGTTATTAGATACATCATCGACAACTACCACAAGCTCCCTGAAATGATGCTCTTCATCCACTCCCAGCGATTCCAATGGCATAATGACGACCCATACTACGACGGTGTCCCCATGCTTTCCCGTTTCCAAGTCCCATACCTCCAGAGACAAGGCTATGTCAATCTCCGCTGCACCTGGGCTCTTGGATGCCCGGTGGAAATCCATCCACACTCCGACACCCATCGCGAGAACGTCCATGCTGGTGAATATTTCAAGACAGGTTTCATGGAACTCTTCCCAGGCGCCGATGTTCCCGAGGAAGTTGGCGTTTCATGCTGCGCTCAGTTTGGAGTCACGCGAGACAAGGTCCTCGAACGCTCTAAAAAGGACTATGAACATTTCAGGGCATGGTTGCTCGAGACATCACTTCCGGATGACCTCAGTGGACGAATCATGGAGTACTCATGGCACAGTATGTATTCTCCTTAAAAAAGAGGATTTGTTTGAAAAATACATGTCCCCGCTAACAAGCTATCGTTTAGTGATCTTCGGGAAAGAACCCGTCCACTGCCCCAAGGCTGAAGTATGTTACTGCAAAGTATTCGGATTATGTGATCTCAACTGTACAAGCGATGGATCATGCGAAAACCGCTATTCACTTCCACCTTATTCGTCATTACCAAAGGGATGGCCATATATTGGCTGGAAGGGCCAGGAACAGGACCCGACGAAAGGGCCCCCTGAGGTCTGATATTGGGATCATCTTCCAATTACCAAAGAGTTGCACCTCCTCCATCCGTCGATGGTGGCGTTGGCATATCTACTTCGTCTGCCACAGATGAGGACTACAGCCAACGCCATATTTCTGGGGGGTTGTATCTCAGTCCGTGTCCCCAAAGTGCCGGCGTAAGGGGAATCACTGCGCCTAAGTACTGCTCAACAAGATTAAGATGATCAACCATACACTCGCCCTCAGTATAAGGTCGCTAGATGTATGGCTACCAGCCAGTTGCAGTGACATGGGAAGTGAACAATTCATCGCTTGCTGTTGCTGGATCGACAGAACAATAGCATGGGCATTTCGCTTCCCACTTGGATTCTTGAGAAATCCAGGATAGCGACGCTGCAATATTGCTTACGGTGCAACCGACATATGTGAAGCTCAGTTGTACAGGATGAAAGGATGACACTATATTAAATCAGCAAAGAAATCGATGTACAGTATCATTTATATTGATGAGGGGGTATCGAGTGCTGGTCTCTTGCATATCCTCGTGGATGCTATCGAGGGTTGGGAATATGTACAATAGCTGTACTTCGAATCACTTATGATATGGCTTTTACTTTATAAATGCCAACAGTAACTAAATCTAGACCTTAACGCTGTAAATATTCTAGATATCCCTTCATAGTGATGAATTCGGATGTGATATCCCATACAGTTACGGTGTGGAGCCGAGGCTGAAGAAGCTCCCCCCGCATTCGAAATCCGTCCAACTTTTATCAATCTACTCCGTGCCAACAACCACTGAACTGACCATTGCCATTACAACCACCTATTCAAAGTTTCTAACCTCAGCTCTGATTTAAATCACTCGTCCCCGGTAAAAAAAAAAAAAAAAAAACCCTGGTTTCAATTCCCGCCGTCCCGCCAGCGCAGGCGCTGAGAACCCGTGATACCGAACCTCCACTTCAACCTCCAGACAACCAAACGAAGACGAACAGAACAAATAAGCAGCGAAAATGTTAATCATTGGCTTAACCGGTTCAATAGCAACGGGCAAATCAACAGTCTCCTCCATCCTCTCATCACCCCCTTACTCCCTCCCCATAATCGACACCGACCTCCTCGCCCGCAAAGTCGTCGAACCCGGCACCCCCGGCTACAAGGCAATCGTCAACTACTTCGGGCCCAGCACGCCCGATCTCCTCCTCCCAGCCGATGACCCCATAAGCAAGAACTACACCGCAGGGCGGCCACTTAACCGGCCCGCACTGGGCCGTCGCGTCTTCGGTACCACCGAGGAACGGAAACGCGACCGCATGATCCTTAACAAGATCGTCCATCCCGCTGTTCGGTGGGAGGTATACAAGGCTTTGATTTATCGTTATCTCACCGGGTCGTGGGCTGTCGTTCTCGACGTGCCACTGTTATTCGAGAGTGGGATGGATCTCATCTGCGGGAGTGTAGTTGTGGTAGGCGTGACGGATCCGGGGGGTGCAAATGGCGCGGTTACGAGCGCGCGATCCACACCTCTCTGCTGAAGATGCAGAGAACCGGGTACGCAGTCAGGGCGATGTCAAGGGAAAAGTTGAAAAGGCTGAGTTCCGGGGGACGGAGACCGCGAGGGGAGTCATTGTGTGGAATGATGGGGATAAGGCTGATTTGGAGAAAGAGGTGCGCAATGCAATGAAGACGATTACAGCAGCGAGTCCTCGATGGTGGGCGTGGATGCTTTTGTTGGCGCCTCCTTTGGGAGTTGGTGTTGCGGTATGGAATATGGCAGTCAATTTCTTGACGCAGAAGAGTTGGGCGAAGAAGGAGAAGGAGGAGAAGGCGAAGCTATGAGCTTCTTCATGCTAGGGCCATAGCTATTTTTTGTGTATTTATATATGGTGGTATCAGATGGTTCAGTACACTTGGCATTAGAATCAGGTTATTCTGGCGTTTCATATGATATCCTTTTAATACTATGTCTAGTTAATGATCACTAATGTGAGATGTGGGAGAAAAGATGGTGTGAACATCAGCAGTGAATGAAAACTGAAAGATAGGATCAAGGTCAAGCTCTTCTATAAAGATACGCTTGCCTATCGCTCAGCCATCTGGGACGAAACCAATGTTTGCTTATTCTATCAAAGAAAGGCGTTCAGACGATGACATTGCTTGACCAGCGTCCTTACTGCTGGAACAAAGAAAGATAGATTGCACATGACTACGTTGAGCTGAAAAGCTCTCTTATCTCACTTAAATCTTTCTGGGAACTCAATTGCTTTTCATCTTAGATCCCTAAACCAAACTCCAAAGAGAAAGAACATTGCCAATATCTTAGACATCCCTTAGCAATGTCTTGCCCATGTGGAAGTGTAAAACGCCATTTGATTATTGAAGGCCTGGAGACAGAAAGGCCTCGATTGGTTCGCATTTCATCACTGGGTCCTGAAGTTGCCCGTTCATCTATTCCACTAAGCGTTCGGCCGATGGGTACCACTTCAAGTAGGTCTATTATCATGGAGTCTGCACCAGCAGCAAGCGAACCAGGTATGTTCGATCCTGTCAGATGAGTTGAGCTCGGCTGAGATAGAGGGATGTCATTACTCCAGGAACCAAAGCCATACTTGAACACCAATCAGGACCGAAACGTTATTTGATTGCATTCGAAGGCTCCAAGCTGCAGAGGGAAATCCTCCGCCAAGGCTCTAAGCATCACCATTCCAATAGTCCGCATCCGCGGGGAATCCTGAAACAGCCGACATCAGCATTTCCCTTTGAGAATGACAGGCACTCAAGACCACACATCACCCCAAAGCCAATAGAAAGTGTACGGCTTGAAGTCGAGCAGCCTTCGCATTCCAAGCCCCCAGCATCCGATATTATGAAGGTCCACGCCTACAGGAGACGAGGAAGCTCTATAGCAAAGGATCGAGATTCAACAATTGTGTGCGACAAGATAGAGATCGCGACAGGCGATATATTGATGGGTGGAAGTGTCATGCCTGAAGCGTCAAATGTCCACAACGTCCAGGCAGCGACTGCTCCGACTGCTCCAGAAGGCCCGCAGTGGTGACACCAGTAAGTGGATGAAGATTGTTTTGTTTGCTGGATTTGATCTTCTCCACTTCCAAAAACCCAGGACATGCCAAGAAGAAGTTGTGAAAACCAGCTAAGTCGATCACCTGAAAGATAAGCAGACAGCACAGGAAGCATATTGCTTGCCTGTGAATAATGTGATACTATCATTAATCCCCATTGGCCTTGTAACATAGAATAACAAGACCTTGATCACTCTTAGGAGCCTGCAATTTATTTATGCTTGCGTTTCTTCTGAGACTTATTACCTCCTCCTCCTCCCACAGCACCTTGACGAGTACCCGATAAGCTGGTGAGTTGAGATAATCTGGGTCTCTCGGACTGTGGCTTGAATTTTCCTTTCTTGTTCGCCGCCTTCTTCTCTTTGTTGATCATGGCGAGGACGTCCATTTTTTTGTTTTTGTTTCCTCCATCTTCATCTCCATCCTCGTCCTCATCTTCCTCATCTTCGTCTTCATCTTCCTCCTCTTCATCATTATTATTCGACACGTTTTGTGCCTAGTGGTTGTTAGCAAAATTTCCCCCGCGCAGTCGCAAAAGACATACCTGTGCCTTCTTCTTGGGTTTGAAGTTTCCGTAAGACTGTCGCCCGCTGTACAGCATATCCGCATCATCATCCGCATCCAGAGAGCCTGCCGCGACAACCAACGGCTGCGTTGCCTGCTGTTCCCCAAACCCGGAATAATCGAGCACCCATTCTGATTCGCCGGCCTCCGCGGCTTGACGACTGACGGCTTCTCTCCGCTTTTCCTCCTCCGCAGCCAGCGCGGCCGAAATAGCTTCTAGGTCTGATGATTGCTGGGCGGGAGGGCTATCGTGGCCGACTGAAAGTCTCTGTCGTTTCGGAGTGGGGGAGTTGGAGTTTTCGGTGGATTGCGCTTGTGAGGAATCTTTAGCATTAGCAGCAGCTGCGCGTTGCATAAACTGTAGGATAAAATGTTAGCCCGATACAAATGAAAGGCAGTAATCCAAAATCAACTGATTGCATGTATTCTAACGTACTTTCATTGTGAGTAGCCGCGAAGACATGGTCTTCTCTGGCTTTGAGCCAGCAGGTGAGGAGGAAGGCATGGTGCAAGGTCCTATGTAGTAGACGGAGCACCGTAGATGTGATATAGTTGAGCTGAAAGATCTTCACGCCTCTATCTAAACTGCTGTTGAAACAACCAACGTCGACGAGCAAAGATTAAAAACAGAAAGCGGAAGGAAAATGGAAATGCACGAGCGGCAGCCGCAGTAGCCGCAGGAGCACAGCCGATTGGCCCAGCAAGCGGCCGCGCGAGCTCCCGCAAACCTCGCCCTTCCATCCCGACTTCATCTTCCCTCCGCCCTCACCCGCCATCCACGTCTTGTGCTTTTGCCAATTCAAGGACCTCAGTTGCCCAGCATGTTGTCCTCTGCTCGCAGCCGGATCGCGGCTTTCTCCACCGCCTGGTCTCCGCGCTTTGTCGCCAGAGCCGGCTACTCGTCGAGCGTCCCTCGTTTCTCGGAGAACCGCATGCAACCCAACGACCCGACCCCTCCTACGCACAAGCCTAATGTCTCCGCTACCAATGCTACTCCTGTCGACTCGATGGGCGCCTGGGATGCCCCTTTGAAGGAAGAGCCCGAGGTGGGCGAGCGCAACCGCCAGCTGCAAGCCCCCAACCGCGCCAACACATGGGCCGCTAGCCAGCAGCCTAGAGAGAAGGCTATGACTGGTCCTCGATTCGAGCAGACTATCATGGAAATGCAGGTGCGTATATCACGCTGGTTTTCAATTGGCAAGGAGGCATATTTCAATCTGTGGAAACAAAAAATATATGGCCAAAGTGGAGATGTGCCATTGAAAGAACCGGGCTGACATAGGATTTATTACAGCCCCAACCTTACGCTGCTATTGAGCTCATCCACAAGCAACCAGTCAGCTGGACAAAGAAGAGAGTCGTCAGCTGTGACGGTGGTGGTGGTCCATTGGGTCACCCCAAAATCTTTATCAACACCGACAAGCCCGAGATTGCTACCTGCGGCTACTGTGGCAACCCATTTGTAAGTGTTTTCTGATATACTACCCCGGAAATACAACAAACTAACATTAAAATAGGCTCACGAACAGCACCGCGCGTACCTCCAGTCCCTGCCCGCCACCAGCTACCCCCTCGAGCCGACTGGTGACGCCGCCGAGGTGAACAGCAAGCCTGTCACTGAAGGTGGATTTGAACAGCGGTAAAAAGAGACCTTGTGATTTCTTTTGTTGGCGTTGACGACCTGTTTTTATTGTTTTCCACCCTTTGATTGGGTTGCATGTACAGATTTGTACCAGATCAATAGATCTGTTATTAGGCCAAGGATAACCAATGTGATAGTATAACTGCGGCATGATTCTACTACCTACAGTAGTGGGCTTTGATTGCTTGTTGAGAGCCAATTACTCGACCAAATCCATCAACTCCCAAGTCAAAATATCCATCACATCACGTGATATTCAAATCACATGATTACAAATAGACAAGTGAAGATTAGCTCATTATAAACCTTGGCTTCTGATTTGTTAGTTACCTTACCTCAGTGACATCAGACCCATTATAATGGATACTAAGCCTATTATGGTAAGGGATAAATAGGTCGGTTTACTATATGAATTTACATTTTTCTCTCCAAATATATTGGCACACCATAAACGATTCTTTCAACCACCATGTATAAGAATCCATCTCTATCGTCGGTTGGACCAAATGCTGTTCGTTGCTCCCCTGCTGTCCACGAGTCTGTCTGCAGAAGTCAACAACATCATTACTCCAAGCATCCGAATCCGTACGTGCTGGGATTTGGGGTATGTCGCAGCTCGAATCGATGCTGCCAGAGCGCCTTTGAATGAGAAACCGCTTATTAACATGCTTGCCTCAATCATTGTGAGATTGAATGTCCATGACGGCGGGAATGTCCAATGGAGGCTTATTTCCTAAGATTCGTATCTCAACGTCAGGAAAAAGGATGTAGATTATTGGTGGCCACCGAGAGCTTACTTCTGAAGTATTGAACGCTTGAGAGCTTGTGGTACGGTACGGCTGAGACCATCCACAATCACGCTGCAAACAGTGGCTTCAACAAGAGCAAACTTGTCTTGACTTCCAGACCCCTGATTGATTCAATCAGCCATCCCCAAGAGATATTCGACTATTACTAGCCGCTCCTATATCTGCCTCTTCGGACTCTCTAACCACCATATCCCCCGGCGTGTATGAAATGAACAGATACGGATGCTGCTCGCAGGGCCTCGTGTTTCCTCGTTCGATTATACCCGACTTTCTTGAGCGGACAGACCTGACGACCGACTGGCTGGTAGACATGATGGTGGAGAAGATTGCAGATCACGAGGGCTGGACATGCTGGGCGGTGGTTCCGTCTTTACTGCAGCATATTGGGGCTACCAGTTCCAAAGAATATGGATTTGATGATTCGGCGAAGACTCTATGGAATTATAGATTTGAAGAATACCCCTATTAGTCACTTAACCTTACAAGTTATCTAATGAATAATATAGCCTTCTCCTATAGATCTATAGCAATAGCTTAAAGCTATTTTTATAAGTACTATTATATACCTCGGGGAGCCTGACCGGATGAATATCCAGTTTGGGAAGATTTAAGTTATTTCAATTCGTCGGACAAGAAAGATACCCAACTTGACAACCTGACTCAGTATATTCTCTGCAGTAATGTCATGTCCAAAGATACATACATCTCCTGTTATCTCGCATGAGTGCCTCACCAACCAATCAATTAACTAGAACACCTCCCCTTTTTATGGAAATATGCCGTCTACAATCATCACAAACGCCCCCATGAAGCATTATCATCATCATCAAGTCATGCCTTTTCACCCTGAATCGTGGCAACAACCTTCCGGGTGTGTCGACTAGCCCGGAACTCCATGTACCAAATACCCTGCCAAGTACCCGTTGCCAATCGACCGTTAGAAATGGGGATATTAACCGAAGCACCGATCAGAGCGGACTTGATATGCGCCTAACACCATGAAAAACCAATTAGTTAGCATAACCGTCCCATACACAAAACACATAAACACCGGAGTAAGAATTGGCAAAAACAAACCGGCATATCATCCTCCCCCTCAGCAGAATGTCTATACAAGTTCCCCTTCTTATCATACGGCGCGATCCGCTCCATGGCATCGGCCATATCAGCCTGGACATCATCGTCCCAGTTCTCATTCAGCGAGAGCGCACAGCTAGTGTGTTGCACGAACAGGTTGAGCATGCCGACTTTGTAGTTGCGGAGTTCGGGGATTTGCTCGAGGACGTGGTCGGTGATTAGGTAGCAGCCGCGAGCGCGCGGGGGGAGGGTGAAGGTCTTTTGGTGCCAGGACATTTTTGCGGGCTGTTTTTCTTTCTTTCTTTGAAAGGGGGTTTGTTGGGAGGAGGATGGGAGCTGGGTTGTTGTTAGTTGGTGTTTTTGTTTTATTTTTATTTTTTGTGCTGCGGGGTTGGTGGGATGAGGATGTGAGGGGAAAAGGTGAGGGAAATGCAGTGCAGTTGATGCAAATGTTAGATTCTGGATAGATTTGACCGGATTGGCGAACTTACAGTCTCTGATCAGCTCTAGATAGATGTTTGGTAAAGTGATGAAGTTGCTTGGTCTGTCTGTCCTGAATTATCTCCGGTGGGGAAGCGGTAGACTTTGGGGCGTCGACGTCATTTGGTTGGATTGTTGGCAGATGCGAATAACATCACCAACACTTGAAGTATACGAAGGTTAGGGCTCATAAATATGGCAACAAGCAAGAAACAGTCATCTTGACTATCATATATACTATGTTTATATTTGTACTTGTATATACAGTTGAATATAACCCTCAACCCCACGAAGCAGAGCAAGCCTGCTCATGAACAAGAGGATTACTACTAGCATGTCCCCAATCCGCACTCCCAAGCGCCTTTCCAGCATCCGTCGAACTATCAGACCGAATCTAGAATCCGTCAAAACCATTCAAATCAGAATAACAAACCAAAACGCAGAACTCGCATAGTACTTCTGATCAACATAGTGCCACCAATCCTGACTACGAAACGCATCATCCAACGACTGGCTGGCTGGATCATTCCACCCCGTGTTGCGGGTGTCAAAGTGCGCATGTTTCGACCAGGCTACATACATCTTGAGGTGATCGTTGTTCTTGACGCCATTGGGGTCTTTTGCGTCGCTGGCTTGGATCTGGGCGATGTCCACACCAGGATTGCGACACTTGCATCCGACATCTGAGTAACTGCACTGTGGTGCAGCAGGCGTCTTATGAGAGTCATCATATACATCCCCAAAATCGGCAGATCCTCCAAAAGCCCATCTCGGCTAGCAAGGGGGCTGGTTTTGTGCCTGGCCAAAGAACCGGATGGGAGCGTATGGATCTGCGGGTTCGACGCCGCCCTTGTTGAGGAGATCGGTCATGTCGCTGTCGGATATCTTCGTGACGGCTGCAGCATGGCTGACTGATAGGGCTGCCGCAAGGGTGAGTCGGTTGCTGATTCTCATGGTTTCTTTCGAGTAATTGGCTGATTTCAGCTCATATAATGATTCGTCCTCTGCTCGAAGAGCCAGCCATTGAGGGAACTCCATGTTTTTATATCAGACTCAGCCACAGAAGATAGACGCGGTAGTGCCATCCAGACGTATTTCCTAAGTAGGAATAAAAAGGCGACATGGTGAAGTCTGTATCAATGTCAAATCGGATGGCCCCGCTGGACTTCGCCGACGATCACATCCAACAAAGAAAAATGGATTTCTAAAAACGACTTAGAAATTAGCGTAGTGCATGAACTGGTGATCAGCCTGCAGAAACACGAAAGGGCTGTAGAGAAGAGCGTGGGATGGCGTGGGAGCGGAGTCGACCATTTCCCAAAAGGGCATGACGAATGGACGAGACATGCTCTTTGGTGCAGCATTTGATTGGCGCCTCCAGAATATTCGAGAAACCGTTTCTTTTCGATCTAATCGTCTGGTGGCAGATCCACAGAGTGGGTAATTGGAAGTGGATGTCTCAGTTTGCTTTTTCTCGCATCTATATCCTGTGCTTGTGCTGTCTTCCCATTATGTTTGTTGTTTTAACTCACCCTTTATAAGACATGGCTGGATCATTATGCAAAAACGATGTTACATTATCATTATTCCATTAATCATGATTGATACCCAAAATTGACAGATATTGAAATTCTCCTGCCTAAGATATAGACTTTCATCATCGCCATAGATCCCCTCGGCTTTCTCGTCTCCATCCCCCACTGCTCTTGGGGCGCTCTTCTTCTACAGGCACAGCAAGGAACCCGCCGAAGCCGTTACCTACCAACACACTCTTTCTCGCATCTCCGCCCCAGGACCGACTCAACTGTGCCTCGTGGAAACTAACTGGCCGTGTAGTGCTATCCCGACGACCCCGCGTCGAGATTGGTTCATACGGAGTAAAGTTCCACTCCAGTTCGTCCAAGCCTTTACTATATACATTGAGTGGTTGCGACAGACCACCCATGGAAAACTCGGGCCCCTTTTCGCCGCCTCCAAACAGTCGCGGGGGAGGCGCAAGCAAAAGTGTTTCCGGAAAGGTCGCATCACGGACATAGAGGTCGCGTAGGGTAGGGAGAGAGTTGGACATGAGCGAGGAAATCAAATAGGTATAATACGAGTTTGCAGCCGGGATCAGGCCGCGAGGGCTGGTGTTGGAAGTAATCTCGTAATGCAGCATAGTAAGTGACCTTGATGCCAGTGGTGGCACCTTTTCTGCCGGAAACGAGCGGGCAACCTCTTGAACGATCGAGAGCTCAAGGAGTCTCGGCGCAATGGAGAGAATCTGATGCAAAGCCGACGGGACAACCCCTGTGGATGAGAGAATTAGGTGCTGCAAAGCATTTCGATTTGCTGGAAGCGCCAAAAGCGCGGCAAGCCCGCTTGCCGTAACGTTAGGGGTATCTCGAAGGGTCAGCCGTTGGACAGCTGGAAACGCTGGCAGAGACGTAGAGGGGATAAAGCAGGAATCGTCAAGCCACTCAAGGTCGTCCAAAGTTAATTCACGAAGTTTTGGGAAAGACGCCAGAGAAAACCGAAGAATATTGGGCTCAAGCTGTAGTCCAGCTAATTCCAAGACCTCCAGGTTCATCCAGAGGTGAGATCCGGGCAGTTGTGCGAAGCTCCCTTCAGAGCCGTGGCGATAGCTTGTCCGACGGAGATCCGGACATCGTGCCATCAGCTCTTGTTTCAGAGGAATGCAAGATGCATCGTCATGGGATATTCCGGATGGCAAGTCCACATATCGAAGATTGGGTAAGACGGAGACGGTCCGTGCGATTTCGGCCTTGTTGGCCTCTCGGGTCATATACGGCATACGGAGGGACAGAACCATATTTCCCAGGCCCTGCGATTGTCGAACAGCTTGCATTAAAAGATTTAAACGGACTTGCGGCGCATCGATTGGATCGCCATTGCGATCAAAAAAGGAGCGGCGTTTTCGCTTGGCGGCCAATTCGACTTCGCGTTCGCAATAATGAACCGGATCGATACGAATATGGGTGTAACTAAGGAGACCACCATATTAGCAAAACCAAACAAAAAGACCAATTTACTTGGACAGCATTCTCACAGTAAATTCCGAGCCTCTGTAAACCATCGCTTACACACTAACGCAGAGTGTGCCAGATCGCGCATGTCACAGAGCATGCAGCCATCCTCGGTCATGGACTCTTCGGAAGTGTTGTAGCTGTCATCTGTCGTATGAGGACAGACAAAAGTGAAGATGCGCGCCAGCACATGTCGAGGCAAGTCTTTTGTCAGATCCCGACCGACCACACGGATAGGCAAAGGAGGGACGCCATTCTGTTTGTCGATGTGGAGATTGTCGTAAGTGACTGCGTTCCCCGCACGGCTCTGAGTCTTGGAGCGCTTTCGAAACCGGCTGAAGAAACCCATGATGATCCAGGTCACTATTGAAGAAGCCTGGAGAGGGAGAAAGGCATTGAATTGCGATGGGAAGTGGAGGGGAGGGAGGAGGAGAAAAGAAAAGGAAGATAATGCAGAGCAGGGGAGGATGAAGAAGGGAAAAAAAAGGCCCAGTGTAAGAATAATATTGCATGCACCCGCCGTTCAGACAAGTTCAGGGTCCATTTTTTTGATCGACCAAAAGACATCATCGCCATTAAAGAGCAGACACTAATTTTATGCTGATGCTTTCTCTGCTGACCGGTCAATCACATTCAGGGACTATTTTCTTGGCTGGGGATGCTGGCAGTGGCCTCCAAAATAATGTGACAGGATTATTTCTATTTATTCCTCCCAACCGCCTGCCGATCGCTTTGTTTCCCCATTCGGATCATCCTGTCCCTCTCAGCCTTACAATTGGACCTCTGCTCCCACACAAGGATGCAAATGCTTTTCAAATAATAATAATAAATACCCCTGAAGGGCAATTCTTCCACCAGCCATCGCTACGACGTGGCAAAGATAAGGGGCGTTGCAACGCGTGTGCGGGCGTTTCATCGCCGGCGGTTGGCCACGACAACCTTTCAAGCTCCGTCCGGGAACCAAGTGGAGAGAGAGCTGGAGAATCGGAGAGAGCCCACTGTCCTGAGTGTCCAATGTTGGGAAGTGTAATGATAATCCATTGAGTCCCAGGGGTGATCATCGACTTCAAAGGAAAAAGCAGGTTACGCATATTGCAGCGATCAGCCCTTTGACAGTGGCTATTATTGGCCCATTCCAGAATGTCTTGGACGCCCGTTTTTATGATCGCTGAAACCTGGATTTGCATCCGTTTGATCGCCTGCTGAATCCCATAAAACGATAATAAAATGGGTCGATGGATATAAGGTTGTGTGTCTGAAATTGGGTCTGTTGACATCCCCATGACATCATGCGTGATTGATGCTATTCCCGTCCTGACAGTGTCATGCCTGGAGATTTCCATCCAAGACATTTCATGCATATGCAACTTGAGACAATCAATTGGGATATCTGAAAGCCAGAATCCCCCACACCGCATCTAAAAATGGACAAAACCGAACCTGGAAAGAAAGGGCACTTCCCTTCTAAGTCGGTCGTCACCGAGATCGCCCCTGAACATACCATCGACTTTGAGCAGTGGAAGCATCGTCCGCCGTATCAGATACAAAGCCCTGATGAATTTGGAGAAGCCAAGTGGAGTGGAAGCTGTCAATGTGGTCAGGTCACGTACAAGATAAGGAAGGAGAAGCCGTTGATTGCCAAATACTGTCATTGCCATGGGTGTCAGGTTATGCATGGTGGGTTTCTGATGTATCAGAGTGCCAAAGGTGCAGATACTGATGCATGCAGGAGCGCCGTTTCAATGGTCTGCGGTCTTCTGCAAACCCGACATATGTTTTGTCAAGGGTGCTGAGGGCCTTACGTTCTATTCCTCCTCTCACCGAACGAGAGAGTATGAAACTCCCACCAAGGTATCTTGTTCTTTTTGCAAAACACCCATTATGGACGAAGGACGCAATATGTGCCTGGTATTTCCAGAGTTAATTACAATCGGGGACTCGGACGAGGAGCATTCAGCATGGCGGAGGGCGTTTGAACCAACGTAGGTCTGCTCCGTTCACGATGTGACGCTGTCGACTGACCGGAATAGTTGTCACATCTACTACTGTCGACGAGTAATGGAAATACTAGATGGAAAGCCCAAATGGTCCGGGATGGACGACGACAGTGAATTAATGGATGATGCCGGGAATATTTTAAGACCCGAAGATGAAGATTGATAACACTACTCCGTATACTGATGTGCTATGTAAATTATATAATGAGGCAATGCGAATAACGCCAAATCAATCCGTCTCTTCCGGCCAGTTCTCTGGTAGATCCAAACCACGCCACGTCCACTGCTCGTCCACTTCCTCCTCGCTCAGCTTGCAAAGTCCGTATGTCTGACAATAACAGTCCCGCTCATCAGGACAACTCTGAGCCGGTTTTCCGAAAATCACTATCCCGCGTCAGCTTCACATCCACATCCACAAGAGGAAACATACTATGCCACAAATACTCAAAAATCCTCCCCGTAATATCCGACGGCAAATCCGTCCTCACCAACCACTCCCTATACCGAATATACTCCTCCACCGGTCTCCGGAGAATCACCTCCCTCGACACAGCAAACTGGCTACAACACGGCGTGCCCACTTTCTCAGGAACATTCCTCCCTGGGAACAGCTCCATGAAACTATCCGGGAACTCCATCGCCGTCGGATGGTCGAAATCATTTGGTCTCTCGCGGAGATATCGGGCGGGTTCGAGCTCGGCGGGACATCCGAGGATAGTACTGCAGCGGAGATTGGCGTAGCCGGTGGATTTGACAAAGGAGAGGTTGAGGTTTTGGATAGAAATGACGGAGTCTTAAAATATTATCAGTAGGATCTTGGGAGGAGATGAAAGGGTGAAAGACAGACAGACCGTAGAGAGGATTATCATTGTGCCATTGATATCGGCCGCCATGCATAAAGACCGTCATCTCAGGTAGACTTGAGTACCTGTCGATGAGATATCTGCTTCTGTCAATAAAAATCATCCAGTGAGCAAAGAAAAATCCAATCCATAACCAACGTCAAATAAACCATCGCTTCATTCCCCTTATTCACCGGCACCGTCAACTCAGCCTCCTCATCATTAACCCGATATATATTCCACCTCCACCCAGGCAGATTCTCGCCCACCCAGGACATATTACTGTGACGTGTAGCCGCAAAGACCAATTCCACTCGATAACTGTCACCCCCAACGCGAAACTCATCCATGATAGATAATTCCGAACCATAACGGCCCAGGACCAGCTGGTATAGTCCGAGTATCATACAAAGCCCTATAATGGTGTACGGGAGGAGAAACCGGTATCGATATCCCGACGAGCCATGGACGTGGACATATTGAGGAGGCCGGAGAAACTGGCGTATCGAGAGGCGAAAAAACATGTTCTCATGATTTTGAAGAAGAGAGAGAAAGGGAAGTTCTGAATTGGATTGTGGGTTTTATATATTATTTCTCGTTGTCGTTGTGTGTCTTATCGGGATTGTTGGGATTGTGACGGTTTCAGTGGGAAAGGTTACATGGACGGACTGGGAGATGTATAAACAGTAAAAAAAGGAGATGGTGATAAGGATGAATTGATATATAGAATATAATATATCAAAGAGAAGCTATATTTAAGAGTTGAACAAATAGATTAAGTTGGGGGTTCAGGACTCATGATGCCATGACTTGATAATAACCGTGGTCCATTACCACTGATGTATATCTGATATATGCAAGTAAACAGTCTATATTTAATATTGATTGAAAGTAGAGATGACTATTGATATGATATAGATTCTAATATAATATAGATATAGTACTCTGCATATTCTCCTGATCTCAAGTTGTGGTGCCTATTTGTCCGATTCACTATAACATGTCATAATGACTGCCCGGATGGAAATCTATTATGCACTCCATTCTATCACTGAAAGGCTTTGTTGAAAGACTTTATCAATGTCTTTTTTGTTATATTAATCTATACTCTGGATTCTCTCTTTATTCTAATATTTTCAGTATCTAGTCTTTGTGTGGTTGTGTATATATAACATCGCCAGCATCATCTAGAGACAAAAATCAGCAATCCATCTTTATCGTCACTCAAGATAATTTCAAACTGTATTATTTTATATAAAGTTTCTTACTATACTATCAGGTTCAATAGGCATTTAAAGCACTTGCAGGTGGAAGTGCCACTGCTGTTGACTGCTGTTGTCGACTCAACTGCCTGCCAACAGCTATACAACTTTACAGATAATCATGACGAGCATCATGGTCATCATGGTGATAACTTTAGGCAGACAATGGCTACCTGCAATAATGAACTGCCAGTATAAAAAGCCCTCCCAGTTTGAATTTCATCCTGGCATATCCATCCATCTTTCATCTCTCTCATCCTTCATATATACAGCAACAACCATCAAAGACACTCTTTAAAAACCATCATTCATCATGCCTCGTGGTTACAAAAAGGTCTTCTCTTTATGCAAAGAGAAGATTCAGTCTTCCTGCAAGAAAGAGGGAAAATCCCCCTCCAACTCCTCATCTTCTACATCCTTCCACACCGCATCTTCACATCAAAAAGACTCTCACCCTCTCCTTCGATTACCAGCCGACCTTATAGAAGGAATAACCTCCTTTCTCTCTCCCGCTTCGCAGGTCTCGCTGGCCCTCACCTGCAAGCCTCTTCTGCAGACAATCAACGCAGACAACAAACTGCAGAAGTCAAAGAAGTTGCAGGACAGTAACACATTTTACCACGCCAAAACCCTTGACCCGTGGAGCCCGTTTTGTACTCACCGTTGGGCACTGCTCCTCCTACTCGAGGATGATAAATGGCGCTGCTGCGCCGACTGCAGCAGCCTCCATCCCCATGGGGAATTCCCCTCCGCAGAGCTGAACAAACCAGCTCAAGAGCGAAAATGCGGACTGGGAATATCAGCGGGATACATCGACCTCTGTCCCTGCTACAGACTCACCTCCCGGAAGCTGTGGAAGCTATTCACCCAGCTTAAGACCGGCACCAGCCGCCCCATGTTGGGCTGGAATACAGACGGCGTCAGATTCTCGCATACATGCCAACATAGCCAGGAGTGGTGGTCTATCAACATGACCGTCACCCTGGGCCTGAGCATCGACAAAAGCGAGGTCTACGTCAACACCAATTACTCGATGCCGGCCATCATCATGCACAGCCCCAAGCTGCGGGCGACAGTCCCCTTTAGCTGCTGTCGCAGATCAAACATCCTCCAGCGACTCGTCGACATCTCAAGAATCGACTACGACGTGAACTTCGGCTTGCGCCGGGCATCTCTCGCAAAAATTCAGCGCAGACAATGCGAGATGTGCCCTTCCTGCAGAGTGCCCGTGAAGGTCGACCACAAGAACTTCGGCCACATTTACTTCCGCACGTCACGGGCTTTCGGCAAGGGCATGTTCCGCTACAACAATCAGTTCTGCCCTCATAGCTCGTGGTTCTCTCAGTGCATATACGAGAACAAGACTGAGCTGCAGGAACATGTGTTGATGTTCAATCATAAGAACACACACTGGCGTGAGTCGACACCATACACGCCTGGTAATTTATTGGAGGAGACCAACGAATTGGAAGAGACCAATTCGATACAGACTGATTTTTTACAGTCTGATTTGTTCAGAATCGACTCGGCAATGTCCTTGGCCATGTTGTTTAATCGTGGTTACTACTTCGGAGAAGAATGGTACTGAGTCAATCATGTACCATATACGTATATATCATGTACTGGGGATGTTTTGTTATTTTGTCAAAGAAGCTTTGTCTTGTCTTACTCATGTGTGTGTGTGTGTGTGTGTGTGTGTGTGTGTGTGTGTGTGTGTGTATAAATCTGTGTCACTGATGGAACCATATTCAACTTTCCACATCTATATAATAGCAAAGTAAATTTCTATATTGACTAGTAGAGAGTATAGCTATAAGATGAACTTGTCTTATCTGAGTGACAGACTATTGCCATAGCCCTGCCTGCTAGACTTCTGGAGGCTTCGGACTTCCTCATACGATAGACCTAGGCAGACACAATGGATGGATGATGGTATATAAACATCATCTGTGGCGAAGTAGCTCTCGATTATATAGGCACGCTTTGGTGGTATACGGCTAATGAGGGCCAGCTTGATTGATTAGGCCAGGAAAACTTTAGTCATCAAGTCCGATTAAGGCTAACAGCATTTGGAACGGAAAGAAGATGGTGGAAGTGTCTTCCAGAGAGAATACTGAATCAGGCTACTTTTGTATTGGTGTCCATAGATATGAGAATCGTATTATGTGAGGAAAAGAAATGCCTTATTCAATTAGATAACCTCTCCTATTCAAAGACCAAAGACCCAGGCAAATGGCCTAATACCAATCGTTCGGACTAATAGACCATCCAGAAGCATTACCAGTGATAGTAAGATCAGCATGCTGCTTCACCAACTTGACCGTGAAATCGTACATGAACTTGGGCTTCTTCTCCATCAATCTATTAAGCTCTGCACCATGATAGCTCCTTAGCTCATCAACAACCACGTTAACCACCACATCTCGCAAAGCGACGTCAGGGGAGAGAGCTGGTTCGTAAATCAGCGAGACGATATGGTATAGTCTTTCAGATTTGGATGAGCCAGCAGACGGCAAGCACTGCATATTGGCCTTGAAGTTTCTCTGGGACAGCTGCTTCAGCCCTCCAATTAGGAGGCGGTCTGCGAGGACGTAGAGATGGATATCCAGCCAGACATCTTGATGCCAAAAGCGTTCTGCTTTCTGTCAGAAACTGTGTTCGATATTTTCATCAGAATAATCCATACCTTGGGCGTCTAGCTCCCCCGCGTTATGAGGCAGGGCCGAGGGTGGATAGTCGCCAAAATGAGAGGGTTGGTAATGACTAGTGTAGAGATAATCGACCATCGCCTGAACCACCAACGGATGATCCTGAAGCTCGACCTTGCCGGAGAATGATTCCTAAACAAAGAGAACCATTAGTATCAGAAAGAATCATATCCCAATGCCTTCATCTTACAGAGAATCCCGAGTCACACGCCTTATCAAAAAACCCGGACTGCGGACACACAATCGCCTTGTGAACCTGGAAGGACTTTTCGCCGCACACGATGGTCAAGTCGCTGTATTTCCCAGTCTTGCGGATTCTATTCGATTTGATTTGATTCGATTAGACCAGACAGATGTAATCTTCGTTTCCTGGTGTACTTACGAGGAGATAGCCCCAACCAGGTCTGCTTTGTAATCGTGTTGCATCGTGAATAGTTGATCTAGATGGTAGTCTTCGTCGTCAGAGTCCATGTTTGTCTCTGCTAGAGAGCTGTCATGCCTGTGAGAAAGAATATCCAAGAATGGGGAATGAGGCTATGTGATGACCAAAATCGTGAATCTTAGCTGTAGATAGTAGGAGAAAGAGAATAGATACTGATCAGGCAGTTGTGGGCGAGGAAGAAAGAAAGAAAAGGTATGGCAGGGAGATTTCAAAATCAAGTCTTGGGATATTCACTCTGTCTGTTTTGTGAATCGTCAGAATAGCTGGTGAATGCCGTGTGATTTTTTCCTTTTGAAAACATTTGATATCGAATGAACTTGTACCGGATTCTTCTTTTCATAAGTTCTCCTTATATCTCTCCATATTGCTTTACCCAACAAATCTCCTCCATGCTGGAACTTTGCTTCTTATACCCAAACTCTTCTTTTAAGAGAGTAACTAGTATGTCTTCTATACAAGTGGTCTTTGGAATATTTACTGATTAGAAAATTGCTACCTAGTATGTGCCTTCCTGACATTGACTAACCCCCATCTCCAACAGCCCAACGTCCTCAGCCCTACAGCTTCGCAACCAACCTTCTGTCCTATCTCATTACACAAATACCTCGTTTCCAATCCCTACGGCGGACCTTGAATCTCAGCCTGACACTGACAAAGAGATGTCAGAAGCACGTCAGTCGTTCAACCCACAGTTCTGAGCAAAACCTACCGAGAATCCAACGAATAAAAACCAAACGGAAGACCTCCTAGGCAGCTTTCTAGGACCAGAGCCAGAATGGCAAAAACCCAAAAGAAACAAAGACCTCTTCGAGCAGATACATCCCAGCAGACTCGTTCTCGCGATATCGGGGCCTTGACGTCAGGCAACTGCAGTTCTTGACCTCCTTTCTTCAGGCTGCATGCTATTTTACTTTATATATTGCCCGCAAGCTCTACGCCGTGCATGGCAGCATAATGAATACGTCTTCGTGATGGAACGAGATGAGCGTTTTGGGGAATCCCTAGGCAATACCTGCCTAAAGATATGCCGTTGGCCCTGGTCGAAGAATTAGGGCATAGATATAAGGATCTGCTGAAGGGTGCTCGTGCCAGGCAGGTGAGAAGAAGGGGCTTACCAGATTCGGGACTTGGAGAGGAACTGAAGACGGATAAGGATGAGAATGAAGATGTGGGGGATTCTTAGATATCTTGTCATTTTTTTGTGTCGAGTTGGTCAGTAGGATAGAATTATAAGATACCAAAGCCCTTTCTCAGTATCTAGATCCACAACGCTCATTCACTGCTTTCTTTGATTGTCTTTTGATACTCCCCCTCCCTTTCCTTTTCTATTAAGGTCTCTTTTTGCATCTCCCACCGTCTTTTCTTTGCCTGTACCACCCATGTCACTTGGGCACTTCTTTGTCCGATCTCCAGCATATACAACAGAGTTAGGTCTCTGCTTTGATTTCTCGTTCTCCATTCTTCAGGCCGGAATTTTGCAACAGAGCATCTGTTCTTCCTTCTATAGACGAGTGTTACATGCCATAGTCGATTCTCAAGGACGGAAAGACTGAAATAGCAGCCGAAACTTTAGAGTAGCTATCTGCCATGGAGTCTGATGGCGAAGAGTTCCAGTGGATGTCTTGGTCCAGGTGAGTATGACGAAAGATGGATATAGGAGTGTAGTACCCTCATCTAATCAAGCCTTTCTAGATTTCGACAAAGTCAGAAATACAACGATTTGACCATTGCCTGTGGCAAATACTCTTTCCCAGTTCATAAAGCAATTCTGTGTTTGCGGTCAGAATACTTCTCCAAAGCTTGTGATTCAGGATTCTCAGTCAGACATTCCCTTCTCGATGTCAATAGAATCTTTTGGCGTTGGCTCATCCTCATCATATCTAGGAATCATCGTCAGGACAAATCGAACTTCAAGAACATCCGCTGGTAGTCCATGCGATGCTGGATTATCTCTACGAATTTGATTACAACTCCTTTTGGGACTATGGATGTCCAATGGATGTTTGGCCTGAAGACTTGAAGGATGGCGGGGAGGAAGAAAACGAAGATGATGCAGGTAGGAGGGGCCACTATACCACGGACGCAGAAATCATTTTCTGACATTGAACATCAACAGTGCTTGGTCACTTAGCCGATATCTGGCTGGAAATCCAATTGTATATCCTGGCAGACTGTCTTCTCATTGATGGATTGAAGCAAATGTCGATGATGTCTGTGATGAACAAGTTGACGAACCAGATAAGATTGCCTACTTTCCACAACCTTGTAGTCCATATTGTCGCCATGGTCTACCAGTCGACATCCCCTCATGATCGAGAGCTGCGAAAGCAGATAGCGAAATTCGTTGACAAGCATTTGCACGCGTTTGGCACAGTTGCTTTCAAGGCACTTATGAGGAACCTCCCGGATTTCATGTACGACTTGACAATCGAGCTCATGGCCAGGCATTTAAGGTTCGGAGACGGATGGTGATTCAGAAATGTTGGGTTGGGCGATTTATTTGGCTTTTTGAATTGGAAAGGAATCACGCAAATTACAAGATATTTTCTTCATTATAGCAGAGGAGATTCGACGATAATGTTTCCGTCTCAGAAGTATAGACCGTAACTGGACTAGGTACTTTTCAAGCATTTAATCGAATACATAGACTATAAAATGACAGAAAATGACTCAAAGAGGGAGGAGGAAACAAAGTACATTAATGGAGACTTTAGGCTGTGGGGGTGCGACTGCTCTTGTTGACACCTCTGTCTGTCTGGTTTTTTCTCGATCCTTCATCAATTTTCTCAACTTCCCCTCAGTTTCAAGTCAGACTTTCCAGACACTTCATCCAGATCAACATGACCCCTTGACTAGCAACACGGCAGCGTCATGACTCTCCAAATTTACACTGTACTTCTTCACGCAACCCAAGTCTCTACCTGTCCAGACATCAACAACTTTAAACCCACGTTCGTGCTCTCCCTTTCCACCATGCGAAGTCTCCAGCTCAGGAATCTCACTCCAGACTGCCGCTCGTGATGCAGTCGTATCCTCAGAGTTCAACATGAAAACCAAGGTCCCATCCAACGTCGATGACGATCCCGACCAATACTCCGCAGGGTGAGAAGGATCAAACGTCCAGTCTGCATTATAACCCCATTTGTACGGATATGCGGGACGACCAATAGCTGGATCTTGGTGGAATGCGAGGAGATATTTGTTGGAGAGGATAGCAAGGTGAGCGGGGTCAATCGAGTCCAACTGCAATATCTGTCAGTTCTTACACTTCACTTCTCAGACTAGGAAACCGAAATCCTACAGCTGTGCCTATAATCAGAGGTGACTTCATAATCGCCCAGAGAGCAAAGTGTGCCCTATTCTCTGCAAGAGTCAGATTCCCGTTTCCAACCTCCAGCATGTCCGAGTCTGAGTGGCCCCAGAAGTCGACATAGTTCATCATGAAGGAATTTTCGTTGGCGATGTCTGAGATACGACTCCAGTATGCTGCTTGTCGTCAGATAAGCTGTCCAGAATGATTAGTGCTGGGACTTACGTGTGATATCCCCTGACATTCTCCAGGAACTGCCCGTCTCGTTTCCCCATTGATTGACGTCGGCTTGGCCCCATTCACACAGCGAGTATAGGATAGTCCGATTGACGCTCAGCAGCGCATCACGCATCTTTTCATATCGATAGGCCGTCTTGGATGTGCTCCAGTCGTACCCTTCTGGTGCCGGGTTCTCGAGGTCTGGACAAGTACCATTGGGATAGGTTTGCGAGTTGGTTGAATCAGGTACGCAGGCAGTATACTGGTCCGTCCAGTTTGTGGGTACTCCGCAGTTGTCGTATTTGAGGTCTGACATGTTGCAGTTAGGTAAATCCATCTCATTCACAGGGTCGCCTTACAATCAACTCCCCACTCAGAGAAAGTCTGGGCATCGATTACCTCATATCCAAGACTGGCTGGATATCCAGCACAGGTTTCTGTTCCGGCACCTGACAAGGTCAGATAAATGCAATAGACATATTACGGATTTGGAAAGAGAGACATACTACTATAAATACCGACTTTCAACCCCAGATCGTGAATCTCACTGACGACACCCGCGATTCCATCTGGAAACTTCTCTGGGTCCGGTATAATACGGTTGGTGGTAGTGTTTCGTCCACTTTTGACAGACCAACAATCATCGACTACTCAGGTCAGTCAAGGGCTGTATAAGACAGGGGTCTAGTTTGAAAGTACTGACTGTTGACATATTCATATCCTAGATCCTTTAGACCTAAGTTCACCAGCTCATTGGCTGCAGTCAAGATTTTGGTGGCATTGATATCGCACTCAAAGGCATTCCATGAGTTCCAGCCCAGGGCAGGCAATCTTCCCTGCCCAGTTTTAGCTCATTTACTTGCTTCGAAAAACAAGATATTTGAAAGCATACCACATCATTAGGTCTGACGAGGGCATTGACAGCAGGAAGCAGAGACAGGAGTGCTGCCCTTCTTGGCAGATTGTTCAACATCTCAAAGAGGCTTCTTCGTTCATATAATACGGATGACACATAGCTAAGGCTGCGCAGACGGTTCCTCGCATGTTTTTATAGTACAACTTCCGGAGCGGGGAAATGCTTCAATCTACTAATCATTACCAGGATGTTGGTTTGACTCCTAAATCCGTTGACCATTCGCTTGGATATGCAAAGCGGACTTCCGTGCTGAAAGAGGTTAGTCTGCATATGTGCCTGATTCCTGCCTATGAAGTGCATACTAACTACAGGTTGAAGTGCTTATAGATTTAACCATTAATGCAATGAGTACTATAAATCATGAACAATCATTGAAAAGAATTGATAAACTAAAAGACTAGATATAATAATCACCGAAAATTTCACGGAAAAACTTCTCAAATGTCTTCACATCCACCTCGGGAAAACACGAATTATGTATCTCTCCCTTCGGCCTCCAAAACCGACCCTCGCCCTGCACCCCTCTCACCAGGAACCAGAAATCCACCGGAAAAGCACTCGGAGCACTCTTCAACTCCACCGGCGCATCATCAGGATTCTTAAGCACATGATGTGCCGTTTCAGTAGCCATGACATTCTTCCACACCCGCTTCCCAGAATACTTCTCCAACAACCCCGCAATCTCACTGTAACTGATATGATCACTGACAAAGTTGACGATGGTATTCTCACTTGACTCTGGATGATGAATCGTCTTCACCACGAACCGGCCTAGATCGTCAAGATGCGTGAAGTCGATCTTGGCTTCGGGGTTGCCGACGATGGGAAGCGTGTATTCGTTTACGTCGGTTTGCGTCCATGGGCACCACACTTTCTCGCGCGGTTGGTTAAATATGTCGCCGCAGCCGATTATCGTGTAGGTCATTTCGCCTGAGCTGATGGCTGGGTGGCGGACAACTTGTTCGTTGCATTTTGCCTTGATGTTCCAGATCTACATTTCATCAGCGTCTAGCAATTAGGGCTAGATGTTACCCCTGTCCCGAGGTGGGAAGAACATACAGGATGAAGATACCCATACGTATCCCCCGGCTTCCGATAAATATGATGCATCCCATACTCACTCGGATAGAATCTCTTCACGCGTGCATCCCACGCCGCATCCTGAATGATTGCCTGCGCCTCCAACGCCTTCCCATTCAACGCACTAATAACCACATCCACGCCCTGAAGGACGTGCGAGAGATCGTCCACCGTAACCAGTGACAGATCGATGACTTTCGTGTCCAGATTTGGGGTTCGGTGCGCTCTGGACTCTGCGCCTGGGGGGATGATTTGGAGAATGCGGAATTTGGATTCGGAGTTGAGGAGGGCGCGGAGGATGGCGGTGCCGATTTGGCCTGTTGCGCCGAAGAGGGCGATTGTTTGGACGGTCATGTTGGTTTGCTTTTTTCTTTCTTGCTTTTGTTGCTTCTGGTTTGGATGTCGCTGTTTTGTATATAGGTATAAAGTGGCGTATTTATTACTTCAGATATTGCCCCAGCATCACTTGTACGTCATGTATACAGCATTCGAACAGATAGCCAATTCCATATAAACAATTCTCAGACACTGTATGTACAAAGTAAAAAAAGCAAGCTCGTGCATTATCGATTAGAATGCAACTAGCCATCATCTTTCTTCTTCCTCTCGCTCTTGCTTGTTTGTTTCTCTAAACACCAAAAAAGAAAATGAAAAAAAAATCATCTCCAAACCAGACAGGCAGGTAGAGCCCAGTTGTTGAAATATCTAACCACCCAGTTTCAACTCATGATACATGTCTATCGTGAAATCGTTAGTCGTACACATCGCCACTTTGCGCTTAGCGGATTCTCTTCTCTTTCTCGCTCGCTCTCCTAACTCGGGGGTTTTCGTGTTTGTTCCCCTTTCTCCTTCCAAAATATCGCATCCAACTTTTATGCTTTGCTTCGCGGGCCAACGGGACGGGTGTTTTGAAAATTAATGCAGGAAATGTAGAATAGGTGTAAATTTATTACTGGCTGTTGCCTAGGATTAATGCTCGTGCTTGTTGCGGATCTGTCCCGAGGACGTTGATAAGGTATTCGATGCTGAAATTGTATTAGTATAAGTTAAACGTAGAAAAGCGAATAATTCTCACCTAGCATCCGAGGCCAACCTCAGCTTTTCCTTTTGGAATTCCTGTTGGCATTTCTCCCAGGCCACAGCTCGTTCTTGAGGCGCCACGGTCTTGATACGGACCTTGAATGATGCGCTCACGGGTCGGTGGTCTGACGCTCGAACCTCATGTCTTCGGTACTCTAATTGCTTGATTCGTCCCAAGCCCCGGTAGAGTACCCGGTCACACCATGCAGGAGACCGCTTCTTTTCACTCGAGTCATAATTGTCTGTCCCGACATCGTATTTGTAAGTCGGGGCAAACAAAATCGGGGCCTCATTGAAGGCCCGGAGACGGAAACCTGGGTTCTTCCGTTTCGATGCAAGCAATTGGTCCCGCTCGAGCAGCTTGGGCAGATTGTTGTTTTTGACTGCGTCGATAATAACGTTCCGAGGAATTGAGTCGATTCGGTAGTTGAAGTCGCCGTTCAAGATGCAAACCTCGTGGTCCATGATCATTGACCCATCTCCACCGCTCACAAAGTTATCCGAACGGGCCAGAAGGTTGTTTTCGGCTGGGAAAGGTTCGGCCTCTAGAATCGCCGCAATATCATTATTACGGTGTGCTGTTTGAGTCTGTCCGGCTGCTAGATGGCAATTCACGAAGCAGAGAGAGCTGTCATCAAGCACAAAACGAAGAAGGAGAGCACCCTGAAAAGTTAGAATTTGTCGAATTCAATCGCATGAGAAACATACCTTATTTCCATGCAATCCACCCATTCCTCGCTTCACTTCTGCAGCGTTGACGTTCTTGATTCTATGGCGCTCCTTGTGTTTAACAAAGACACAGGTGAAAAGGCCAACCATATTTGACGTGTGCAGAAGAACATAGGACTCTTCAAGTGGCATACAATCGTTGATGCATTGAGTAAGGTGCTCAATCCACACTCGGTACTGGCGACTCATATGCTCCTTCTCGCCATGTTCCTTCTTTTCCTTCTTTTTGCTGCTCATAAGTAGGCTCTCTGAGAGTAACATTAGCGAGAGACGGGTATGGAATCAAGAGATACACTTACTGGCCGTGATTTTCTTGTTCTCCAAATCAACAAGCTCCTGGAACCCAAACACCAAAACCTCGGGCGGGTTTTCTGGATGAATTGCATCTTGGATGAAGTTCGACGTACGGACGCTGCCTGGGGTTGAAGCACCGGCATTCCACGTCATAATCACCGTGTGGATCTCACGGAATTTACACCACTCCACGTCTCTCTGTTGCATCCGCATTTCTATTGGATGTTAGTATTGAATCTGAAAGCAATGTAACAGTGAAAGAGAGTCCAGTAACTTACCCAACCAATCATCCTCCAACATACCATCCCAAAGACGGACACAATTGTCGGTTCCTAAGGAGGTAACTTGCAGACGATTCATCGTCCACACACTGCTGGTGTCCAATAAAAAGCTACAAACTGGGCTATCGTGTGCCCGCCAATCCTTCATCACAGTCCACGGGTTCGTGGACGTGTCATATACATAGATCATACCGGTCTTGTAAGCCGCCCACAGATAATCGCCAACAATACCAAGGCAATTGATCTTGTAAACGCTTACATTAATGACCGCCAGGCATGCATAGTCCACTGCGGAATAAACGGTGACCTTGCCGTCTGCATGGCCCAGATATACTCGGCCGCCATCCTTGGAAGTGTATGCACCGGAAGTTACATCCCCGGACTGCTGCAGCCCAAGAGGCCTTTTGAGGACCTTGAAAGAAGTATCATCACGTGCATTCGGGCGATAGACATGCACTTCTTTGCCCGCAGCGAGCCAAAGTTTATCTTTAACGACCATCGAGAATGTCTGGTTCCGTGCAACGCGGTCGTAAGGGTTATGGTAACTATACTGGAGATTCGGTGTTCCAGTTTCATCCGGCGGCCATACAAGCAAACGACCCTCATCATCAACTGTCCACATTTCCTTCTTGTGTCGGAGAATTTTAACAACCTCGCGCCGTGAAGGATAAGATCTTGACGTTATAATCGACCGAGTAGGAATATCGACTTCGTGAAGATCTCCAGAGCTGGTCCCCAGCCAGAGTCGCTGTCCCTCATCTTCCAAACCTTTCCCGGGCTTAAATGCGAGAGATAAACTTTTGACCGTCTCTCCATGGCTCAAGCTCATGATCTGTTCACCAGTCGTAAGATCCCAAACTCGGGTCAAGTACCCAGTCGTACACACATACTTCCCACAAACATCCATGAGCCGAGTGTCATATCTCGTCCAGATCTCGTTAGGCCCAGTTTTAATTACTGGGGGTCGCCTACTGGCATTGGACGAGTCAGGATAGTCGGTCCGGGAGATAGCTGGCTCGTCCATGTTTTGCTCATCTGGTTCTATCTCTGGGAGAGGTGGCGGTGCTCTATCATAAGATGGTGTGGGAGGTGGTGGTCGTTCATAAGTAGGTGTAGGTGGAATTGGTCGTTCATAGGTCGATGGCGTTGGAGGCGGCGGGGCGCGTTCGTATGACGGTGTTGGTGGCGGTTTATTTTCCCGAGAAAACGATGGCTGTCGCTGCATCTGAGGAGGTTGGATCCGAGGGGTCTGGGTTCCTGATGGTACTTGCGACGTTTGCTCATGCCTGGGGCTCGCTATCGAATTCGCAGGGCTATCGGCATATCGTTGTCTCGATGGTGAGACACCACTTCTGCGAACCGAGGGATGGCGAGGCGGCAGACCTGGCCGATCATACGGGTTGTCGCTAATTGTTTGAAGTTTCTGGGAAGATATGGAGACACTAGACATTGGCTCCTGGGGTGGTAAAGGCTGAGCCTGGGGTATCTGCACCATCAGCGGCTTCGTATCCCGCGTGGGCTCTGGCATCGCCCGTCTCCGAGAGAAGCCAAGTTCGCGCGGATCTTGCGTTGATCGTGGAGCCGGAGCAGGCGATCTCCTTTCATCCATTGAGCGGCGAACAGGGGGCTCTGCAGAACGAGAAGACGAGCGTCCGAGCACCGATGCTCTCGCTGTAGGCTGTGGGCTGGGCGATGGCTTCTCGGGACTACTCGGCGGCGTATTAAATGGCGAAACCGCCTCGTCTGATGAAGGTGGCTGCCTGGGAGCGAGCGATCCTGTGTCTTGTTTCACCAAGGCTGGTGGTTTCACGGGGATCTTCGGCTTGTCCGCGCGGTTGACAGGCGGAGGCAGCGAAACGCTTTTTGTTTTCCGATCCGAGCCCTCTCGCGGAAGAGAAATAGAATTCGAACTTCCCGGCGACAAGTGCCTAACCTTTTGTTCGGCGGGAACAGGCAATGGAAAGTTAGGCGTTGTCGGCCGGTTGGTGGGTACCTGGGGAACAGGTCCAGCAGGCAGCGACTCGCGTGACGCATTTGGCGGGCTCCGGGAGAACCTGATATCCTCGCCCTGCTCCGGAACGGAGTCAAACCCGTGCGGGGGCGATCGAGGCGAGTCCACCGTTAAAGTAGGCCCCAGTTGCGGCGAGGAGCGCAAGTTTATGGACATGGGTCTATCATGACGTCGACCGGGCAGCGGGCTGGGTCGCGGCGGGGCATCGCCGTTGGAGTGTTCGAGGCCTTGGCCATTTTGTGATTCTGCTGCCTGGCCCCAAGGCGACCGGGGACGGGACAGGTCGAGAGAGGCACGAGAGGAGGAGCGGGGGTCATCGCCAGTTTCGGAGGACTTTAGGAACGAAACTGAATCGCGGGGGGGTGCTCGGAGCCGCGGAGGGGGATCGACGGTGGGCAAGGCCTTCGAAGTGTGAGAGGAGGGAGGACACCGGTCTCTGAAGATAAATGTGAGCAGGAATACACTTTGTGGAAGAAAGGAGGGGGTGGGAGGCGCATACAATGGGAGCATTATCCGTGTCCTTATTCTTGCCGGTTCCCTCCATGACCACAACGAACAAATTAAAGATTATTGGTCAAAGAGATGGATCATAGACCCTTCAATTGGAATGATGATGAAAACTCCGCTGCATAGGAAGTCTGGGGTGGAGATGGAGAACAATACAGGTGAGTTCGGAGAAGCGACAATAATAATAATAACGAGGGGCGGAGGTTCGGGGGGAAAGTCAGTTTAGGCGGAAGCGGTCAGGCGGAATTATAAACCACGAGACAGTGTAGATAGAAGAGATGAGAGAAGGGGAGTCAACTGATCATCTGAAGAGAGGACGGGAGAGATTATCACGATAGTCAGGGGAGGGGAGAGGAGAGGAGAAGGTGAAGATGAAGATGGGCGGGAGGCGAGAAAGAGGGAGAGACAGAACGAGAGACAGAGAGTGGAACGGAGATGCTGTCAATAGTTAATAATAGCTCCGTGATGCGTACTCGTAAGTCCAGAAGAACTCCTGAGGATGAATGGAGACGATGTATTATTTATTGGTACCTGCAGAAGCGGACTGAGCAGCACAGGCTTATATCGACCGCATCAATAAATCAGGATAATATCAAATAAGAACTGCAATAGAACGCATTCCCCATTCCTCCTCATACTGCTCTTCCAGCCTCATCATCAGCCAAGCCCGTGGATTATTTTTAGCTTCTTCCGCCCCGAAATTCCATCGCCGTCGATCTCCAACGAAACAAAAAAGAGCCCCCGTTTCAGCTTCATCTGGAGAAACAGAAAAGAAAAAAGGACTGATCAGTTCCTATCTATCATAATCATGTGGTACGTGACTCCTCCTATAACTCATCATATTTTACCTACTCGTCCTATTCCCCCCCCCATTTCAAGAAAAAAACTAATCTCATCACCCCGCAGCAAACACATCCTCAACGCCCAAGTGTCTATTCGATCCCCCTGCTGTAAGTGCTATCTTAAGCTCATTCTATACAAGCCAAACTAATATATTCCCCTAAACGAAAAAAGGCCGAAAATGGTTCGACTGCGCCGAATGCCACCAGGAACAAGAAGCCCACCCTCTCACCAAAACCACTGAAATGGTACAACACCCCGCCTTTTCTCCTATCGCCTATCACTACTCCATACACCCTCCAAGATACAGAAAACAAAGTTGGCTCATACTGGGATTGTGATAGGTCTTTGCCTGTAAAAAGTGCAGAAAGTGTTTCCGCAAGGATGCCGCCGAGTTCGAGGACTGGTATATACATACCCCTTTATCAATTCCCCTGGAACCGTTACTAATGGATCTACAGTGACGAATACTGCCCTCACTGTGACAACCACTACGTGATTGAAGCAAAGACACCCATGCCCGCTTTGCAGGTTGAGGGTGAGGATGCGCGCAAGGACTCGAGGTACAGACGCCTTTCTTCAACTTCCACCGGACATATGCTAATGGCAATAGAATGCTCAAGGATGAGCGTGTGCGTGCTGACCAGGAGCGGACCATCTTCTCCCTGGGCAATGATATCTCCGACCGGTTGGGTTAGATTGAGTCGCCGACTGTTTTACGATGATTACGATCTGATGCCTTCCTTTCTCTTCATCCGGCTACTCCCCCGGCTACTTCGTACCGAATCTGTATATCCACCCCAATTCCGAAGACCTTATTAGATAGATATCCAGCGGCTATATCATCTGGTAGAACGAAAAAAGAGAGAAAAGAGTTATTTTTTCTCTCCTTTGTCGAAAGAAGAAGACGCTTTTGCATAAATAATTGGAAGAAATTAAGAAAAATCAAGTCTCATGATAGCTTCACGTAATTCTAGTAACCCCCAATCTATTCGCCACCAGGTCGTGTTAGGATGGCAGCAGTTGTGGTGCCGCCGCGACCAGTCTTCTTCTTAGCAGCCTCCTCCTGCTTCTCGGTCTCTATGCTCTTGACGTAGGACTCGATCTGGTCATCCGGCAGCATCTCGATCGTCTTTCCGGGGCCCATGATGGCCACCTCGATGTTCTTGGCGCCCGTCTGCACCACCTCCAACAGCGACTTGATGGTGAGCTGGATCGTCTGCTCCCGGTCCATCTCTTCCTGGTGGTTACGCTCGAGGAACTCGCGGACGGTCTTGCTAGAACGGCCGATGGCATTCGCTTTCCTATATTCCAAACAACCCCGTTAGTCACCATTTACCCACCAACCCCACTTTCACTCCAACCAGACGACACATACCAAGCAGAGTAAATACCAGAAGGCTCAGTCAAGTATAGCCTGGGCACATCATCATTCGGGTCAAAGCCAACAACCAAAGTACTAATTCCAAAGGGTCTAACACCACCACTCTGGGTATATCTCTGCTGCACACTGGCGATGTACTTGGTGATGTATTCAATGCTGACGGGGTCTTCAACGGTCAACCGGTGCGACTGGGCTTCTAGACGGGCCTTGTCGATGAGAATGCGGGCATCGGCGTTCAACCCAGCAAAAGCAAGGGTGACATGGTTGTCCACCAGGGCGATCTTGGAGGGGGTGATGCGGGTATCTTGGAGTTTGAGAGCGGAGCGTTTCTCGCAGCCGAGCACGACGACATCTTTGCCTTTTACGCCGACAGCGCAGGTTCCTGGATTTTCCATAAACGTGTTATTATTGGCAGCTCTGTTGGTTTCGTGGGATGAGCGGTGGCTGGATGTGTACCTCTCTTGACAGCCTCCATGGCATATTCCACCTGGAAGACGTGCCCATCAGGGCTGGAAGGTTGGTTAGATAGCTGCATCTGGAGCTGTACTTCGTAGAATCCGCATACCTGAATACTGTGAAGTGTTAGAATAAGATGTTTTCTCCTCATCAATGACGGTCCAGGTAACTAAGGTAGCTTAGCTGTCTTACCTGAAAGAGCTCGGTCGTATCCGGACATTACGGGCGAAGGGTGATGGTATCAACGGGGGAAAAGATGGATATGATAGAAATTAACAATTAAAAACAAGAAACCACAATGAAACAATGCGTGGTATGTGACTGAACAAGTGCTGGGGATTGAGATATCCGTCCTAGGCGATGACGGGATGCCGCCGGTTGGAGGTGAACGCGAGTCCCGCGGGTGCCTCCAGAGCTCCCAAGCGCTAGCGCGCGGCTATTTCATACACAACGATGCCCAACCTACAGTCCCTACGATCGATTTGTATAGGATTAAACAATTTTCTGTTAATTATGACAGCAATTAGAAGAAGAGCCTTGTGCAAATGATGTTCTTTCCAATTTTGTGACCAATCGATATTGATATTGACATCACAGCAGAGACGGAGTCAGTGACCATGAGATGCACATTTATCGACTCTTCTAGAAACAATCACAGAATGAACAAAACACATTCAAAGTGCTACAGTCAAATGGATACAACGAAAAAGACGAGGGACCAGACCCGAGCTCCATGGGTCATCAATGCGAGACATCGCTGTCCAAATCATGCACTCCAACCCTGACCGATGAGTGCTACCCAGAAGACAAACAAGAAGTCATCCGCTAAAAAACAATCGCATACAGCAACAGGTGACAGAGCAGAGGGAGAAAGGACAGGGCAAAAAACAACCGCTCAAGTTGGCCGAAGTCACGCATCCCAACAACATCCGACGAAATCCACACCATCGATATCATATGCTGGTGGACCTTCGTAATCATGTACAAGACAATTGCTGAAAACAATGTAATGTGTATGCGTCTGTACCGCTTGAGAAAGAAAACACCAGCTTTTTGTTCTGTGCGAGGAAAGAAAAAAAGAAACACACAAGAATACCAAGTAAAAAACAAGATGAAAGAAATTATGGACATTCAAAAATAATCTTCGCGCAATTCCCCAGCTCCTGCTCCGTGTGCCTCGCATATGTCCCAAATGATCTGTTGTTGCTTGAAATTTTTGCAGGCTCAAAAGTGATCCCCCAACACCTCCGACAAAGTCCATTCCATTGTATCCCATCCCTGATCAACAGACCGTGATTCTCCAGTGATTCCTATTGCAGAACAGCGCAGTGATAAACATCGGAAAACAAAAAAAATATCTAGAATGCAATGCCACGACATGCTGAACTTCGACAATCCGGTCTACCGTGCCCGAATGTCAAAGTAAAACGAAAAATGACAGATCTTAAGATCAAATTGAATGTGCAAACATGCCCACCAAGGGGGGAATAAAAGAAATGAAAAGAAAAAAATGAAAAACAAAAAATAAAAACAAAACCAATGGGAGAATCGACGTAGAAAGCGCCCGTACCACCTGCCTTTTGCTGTCCCAGGAGGGCTGTCCAAGCCCTCAAACATCGCTTTCAAAGACGGAATAGTAAAACATGCCGAAAAAAAGGACGGACGGAATGACTGCGAGACGAGGTAAAAAAAATCCCTGATTGAAACGACGACACGCTACCGGCCTGCTCCTCCCAACCAGATGCACCAGAATTCCTTATACAAACACGCATTCAACGAATATCGACCGTCACATATACCCACAAGCGATACCTTCATATTGACAACCAAATACGGGGAGACCAAAAGTCAAAAAAACACCTCCCTGTTTTATTACCATGTCTGTTTTTTGTTTGTGTTGATTTTGTCTTCCCCGATTTATGCTGCGGGAGACTTGTTAGCTCCAGCGCCATTGCGGCGAGGGTGGCCATCATCGGACACGGTCAATCCACCGAGACCTGTCGAAAGGAAAGCAAAGGGATCGCTAGATCCATCGTTGCCGTAGAAAGCACCGTTCGAGGCACTGGATGTACCGTGATCAGCTCCGGTAAAGGCAGCCTGCGTGGCGGGGTTCGCAAAAGAGGCAGCAGCCGAGTGGGAAGTGTTTGTCGACCCATATCCAGCGTTCATCTGGCCCATCGGGGGGTACGCTCCCGGAGCGCTACCCAGACCGGAGGGCAGGGCGTAGTTGTTAGGGGGGGCCGCCAAACTGCTGGCTGAAACCACCGAAACCACCGGCAGTCGATGCGAATGGGGCCGGGGCCGGAGTGCTGGTCATGGAGTTGGGGCCCATGCCAAAGCCAGAGGGAGGGTCCATGGGGGACGGGAAGGCCGAGTCGGCAACGACAGCTGCTCCAGAGCGAGGAGCACCGCAACGCAGGCAGTTGATGTTCTTGGCGAAATTATGGTAGCCACATCCTTCCGAACCACACTTCCAGTCACCAGCACGGAAAGGAACAACACCACCATTGCCTCCCATGCCACGAGAGTGGCCCATTCCGTGACCGCCGTGGCCCATGTGAGGAGGCATCATAGACGGTGGGCCGTAACCATAGGCCCCATATCCCATCGGGTCGGGGGCCGCAGCCATGGCAGGGAACGAACAGCGGAAGCAAGCCGTACGACGTTGGAAGTTGGAGAATCCACAGGACGGGCAGGTCCAGTCACCAGGTCTGGGGCGGTTCTTAGAGGGAGGGAAAGGAGTGAGGATCTCCGCGGCACGGTCCAGGACGCGGCTGGAGGAGGGAGAGACCTCGATGGCCTTCTCATTGAGCGCACGGCCGTTCATGCAGAGGCTTTCAGCAGCCTGGAGAGCAAGTCAGTAAAGATAATGATCACGGAGAAAACGAAAGCATTTGTATACCTCTTCATGAGACGAGAACACAGCAAAGCCAGTTCCAGTGGGCTTATGCTGGTCTGGAGTACGCAGAGTCCAAAAAGCGATCGGGCGGCCACCAAACTGGGTGAACCAGCTCTCCAATTCCGACTGAGTAGTATCGTGCGGGAGACCGCTCAAGTGAAGCACCTTGCTGCGTTCCGTCAAGAAGGCACGAACATCGGCTCTGGCGTCCATGGGGCGGGTCAAGATCTCCGGGTGCTCATGCGGGGGTTGAGACTTGCGGATCAGACCTCGGAGCACACGAGCTAGTGTGATGGATTCCTCCATGGCCCGTCGAGGAGAGGCGGGGGCCAAAGCCTGCAAGTGGAAGGGAAGGTTGTGTTTAATGGGAGCGGAGGACTGGACGGGTTCGACTTCGAGGGCGGCGCAGATGTTGGAGAGGGAGCTGGGGCCAAAAGGCAGCGACTCGGGGTGGTGGGTTTGCCATCTTTGATACTCGGTGCGAAGGTCAAAAGTACGCGAGTGCTGGAGGTACGGGGGGAGAACGACGGCCTTGTCTCTGGCCTCTCGAGGCAGTTGGACACGGAGATCCCACGAGTCCAAGGTCACAAAGGCGAACTCGAGGTTCTTGCTGAGAAGGTGTTCTTGGGCAAAGGCGTCGAAACGGTTGATGGCATCGCGGAAGGTACCTGCCGAGCGGACGTGCTCCCATGTCAGAGTGGTCAAGCTCGCTGTCGGAGACCGTCAGCCATTGAACCAGCAGACCGATACATCCGGGGGAGAGATTGAAGATGTTGATGCACTTACTGCAGAGTGGCGTGATCGGGGTGTTGACAGGTTTGACAAGGACACTTTCCCGGTGCAACTAAATAACACACACAAAGTCAGCGATAAGCGGCGAAACGGGGGTGTTGTTCTTCTTGGTATGTAGTGGGCCTAAGCACACACCCCCACGAGGGGAGGGGACAAAGGTAAAACATGAAAGTCTTAAAGTCTTAAATCCAAATTATCAGGGAAATGAAATGCCCACCTCTTCGCAGGTTTTGGTATCCAACAACATCCATCCCAATTCGATCACCTCTGCCGAATCCTTGGTGACGTAGACGCCATGTTCATCGCAGGTCGTGGCAACATGGATGACAATGTAGCGATCCAGCTTCGGAGTGGGTGCTGAAACGGCTGCCATCTCTTCTTCGATTGTCTCGTTGTTTTGCTCACCAACTGGGGGGTTGCGGCGGCAGGGGGGAGGGACGGGACGGAGAAAAAAAGTGTCTCTGCAAGGCGAGCAAGAGACACACGGCTCACGACAAGGAGAATGTCGTGAATCGAGAAGCAAGGCAAAAAAGGAAGAAAAAAAGAAGAGGGAGGGGAAAAGAAAGGAAGGAGAAGAGACAAGCGGAGGAGGAGGGGGAAAGAAGAGGTAGAAGGAAAAAGAAAAAAGTCCCCCAAGGCCAGGTCGGGAGAGAGAAGGAATGAGAAGGACGAGGTTCGTTCGTGGTGGAGCGTCGAGATTAAAGAAAAGTTTCGGGTTTCTGAGGGGGAGGAAACAACTTGGACACAGGCCCAAGCTGGAAAAAACCGATCGAATATGATCTGATATTATCCGGCGTTAAAAAGACAGGTCTATAATTATCGTTTGGAAAAGGCGATAATAATTATCCCCATCGAACATGGTGGTTTGTTGAGTGCCAGACAGGCAGGACAAGAAATACAGATTACGACCGACGAACAACTCCTCTCTCCTCTCTCTCCAACGGCCAGATCCCTGTCGCTGGCTCTTTAATTCTTTCTGCCTGTGAGACAAGCAATTTATTTCGCTTGTTTACGAGTGATTAATTCATTTAATGTCAGTCGATTCAAGCTGTTTATCTATTTCCCATGTTGAATAAGAGCAGTATTAATAACTACAGTCGGAGGCAATTCAGGAGTCCTCCGGCGTGCCTCATGTGGCTGTATGTATGTGTATGCGTATGTATTGATGTATGGCCCTGTACGGGATGGTATCAATACTGGCCAGAACCATCCAAAGTCAATTCCCATATAAACATCAACCATCCATTCTCCTCGTGCTCACACACTCAGCAGAAAAAAAGACTTCTAAAAAATCTGAAAGGGGTTCCTGTCTGGCTGTCTCGTTGTTCCTTGGATCCGGCCTCGCATCCGAAGGCATCTCCACCACTAACAGTTTTAGCAGCGGTGCTTTTCACTGCGAAGGGGACCCACCTGACAAAGGCGTGGCGCTAGCCGGATTAGTGATGCTGAGTCAGTGCGCAGTCACGTGGTACTATACAACTGACAACAGAAACATTGAGTACCCAGGTGGTCAGTCAGATCATGAGGCGGTTGCTAGTTATAATAGCAATCACTCGAGCAGTTACTGCCATGGCACAACCCAGATGTAATTCCCCAGCTCGCACTGTGTAACTCGGATACCTAGGTATTTACACTATTGGATCGTTATAGCAAAGGTATTAACAGAATACTATTCACCGTAGAAGCATAACCAAATAAAACATCATATACACAATGGCCATCAAATCCTGTCAACCGTTATCCAAAACTATCCACCCATCCACCAACGCCAAGCGAAAAAGTGCATTACTCCTCAGGTTCTGATTCCTCAGGGATTTCAGTTTTAATAATCGTCGTCCGACTGTCCTCATTTTCATCTTCTTCCATGATGCTTGGTTCCACAGACACCATACGACGACTCGAGATATGCTCAATCGAAGGCTTGACGCTGCCAGAACGAACACTCATGGCATCACTCTCAGGCTCTTCTGTTCCTTCGCGTGGTCTGACGCTAGGAGGCCGCGAGCCTCGGGCCACCGCCAGGAGCTTGAGGACCACGTTCTTCACCTTTACCAGAGCGTTGCGGCTGGAGGCCTCAGTAGCTATGCCGTCCTCAATAGCCTGGTCCAGAAGCTCCTTCACTTCCTGAGCAAGACTAGTATTCTCCGGATCAATGTCGACGCCTTGGGCGCTTCGGACACTATTTCGGAACGGATCCTCGCTTTCAGGGTTGCGAGATCCAGCTCGCGCGGGAACAGTTGGGGTTGTGATATACAGCTTACTCATGAGAGAAAAGAGTAGCTTCTTCTCATCCTTGGAGCACCGGTTGCTGGCACTGCTAATGCCCAGGACTCGTTCCAAAATATCCCTCACCAGTGCCAGATGTACAAAGCCACAAGCAGTGGAGCTGGCTGTACCACCTGCCAGGACTCTTTCTCCACCCAATCCCACGACGCGCCGCTCATCGGTCCACTCCGAAAGCATGCCTAGAACACCGCTCATTAAAGCCTTGAGTTCCTTCTGGCCGACAGTTTCATCAATCTCCCCGTCACTGTCCTCTTCCGCCTCAAGGGAATAGTGCTCCTCTGCCGCGTCCATGACGTTCCGAACGACGGGCACGGCCACTCGGCGCATATGATGGGTATTGGCCAACCGAGAGTGGCAGTAAACAGGGAAGAAGTATGCCAAAGCCTGTCTAAGGGCCGGGTTCTCCCGGGTGCGAGGGTGGAAAAATGACTGCACGAGGGACTGTAGCAACGTCTCAACAGCAGTCTGGTTAAGTTCTTCGATAGCTGGAGGAACATTCGATCCAGAAGGTGTGAAGGCGTTGGTAAGCAACAGCTTCGATAGTGCACTGGCAGCAGCGGACTGCACAGTGTTCGGAGAGTTGGCCTTGAGTGATCTTGCAAAAACCTTCAAAAGTGGTTTGTGGAAGATTGGTGGTGTCACAGTCTCCCCGTCGGACTGGGTTACGGGTGTGAGAAGCGAAGGATGAGTCGTAACCATATCACACAGAATTTGCAAAGCGGTCACCTGCAAGGCCTCGTGGCCTTTGCTATAACAATGGATAAAGAGGGTCATATTTTCTTCGGCTAGCGTCTGAATTGTAAGGAAGCGTTAGCAGATTGAATCAACTGATATGGAGAATAAGATCATAACCCACCTTGTCCAGTAAACAACAAAGCCCCAAACATTCCAAGCCCCTCTCTCTGATGGGAGCTTCGTGGCTACGAACAGCAGGGACAACAAGATTGTTCAACATGGTCACCAAGTTCATATTTTGTTGCAAGTTGCCCTCGACATTTTGCAACATGCACAGCGCGATGTGCAAACACTTCATGTTCACCACGATCTCCTTGATAATCTTGGCCTTGGCCTCTTCCTTGTTAAAGGAGGCCTCGGACTCGGCATCCCCTGGAGTCTCTGACCGGTGACGGCTACTTGTGTCGTCACTAATTTCCGATCTTGCGGACACGAAGCTGTCCTCCGTAGTGATAGTGTCGTGAACTTCGGCAATGGCTTCCAGGACAACACTACAAAATTCACTTTCTGCTGCGGCGTCCGGGCCACAGACACATCTCAATGTCTCAATAGTAAGCTTGGTGCATTCTTCAGGTAGCTCTGGAACAGCTAGGAACTCTCGAAGTAGAGTAAACATCTTTCGTCGTCCGACTTCATCACTGTAGTCGAGAGTGATAGCGATATGTAGCAGCTGCTCGACAACAAATTCATGTTCCACGGAGTCTTCGTCGTTCGCATCGCTGGTATCTTTGGCGATTTTCTTCCTCTCCAAGAGCAGTGCCGTGTATTTCTGCAGGAAAAAGGCGAGAGCAGTCACTTCAGGCATCTTTTCCTCAACGAGGCTGTCATATTTCCCATCATGTTCCACGCGACAGAAATCATTGAAAGAGCGAATGAGGAATGCTGATTCCCCTGTGAGGTTTTCCCAGAAGGGCTCGTCAAAAACAACAGCTTCCCGGTAATCCGCACGACCTTCCCAGAAGCTGCGCATAGCCTCGTGGGCAATACCAGATTCCATTCCAGAGTTGACTACATCGATTCGCTCCAGTAACTCCAAGAGCGCTGGGATGTTTGGGGCGGTTCGACCAACGGGGCCTTCTTCAGACTCATTACTATTGCCAGCGCAATCCTCAACCCAACGATCGAAGAACAGTTTCCCGGTCGCCTTTCTAACACTCTCGTCTCGATCGCGCAATCCCCATCGAAGGAGCTTTTCTCTCATAGATAGGGATAGGTGTCGGAAATCGCCCAAGGTGGGAAGCAGGCGTGAGTATAGTGCTCGTCGCGTGGCTGCATCGAGATCGCGGGCTCGTTCAAGAAGATATGGTAGAGTGATCTGCGCAAGAGGTAAGTTGGTCAGAAGAGTCTTCCGAACTTCAGCGCTCGTATCGTTCTGCATGATCTCGATTAATTTTTCCAGAAGTGCTGTAGTATCATTTTCATCATCTTCTTCCTCATTTCCGGCCAATCGACCTAATCCGAGCACTGCCTGGACTCTCACAGCCGGTTCCTTATCTCTGATGCGTTTTAAAAGACCCTGTCGGACAGTGTGATACAAATCGTCGTCAATGGCATCGAGGGAATTGACAACGTGCGCAACAATCTGCGTGGCACGGAAACGAACTGTCTTGTCCTTTGCTGCGAGCAGCGGTACAACCAGAGCGGTCAACCTGGTTGCCAACCGCGAAGTCGGAGTCTCCCCAACAGTCTGCATTCCATCGTCATCGATGGAACCAAAAATTTCAGCATCCTTTTCCGATGCATGCGTCAAGAAGGTACCAAGGAAGCGCAAAATTCGATCACCGACGGGCTCTGATTTCTTAATGGGCAGAATGCGCAGCAAACACCGACCAACTTCAACGTTGAACTCCGTCTCTGGGAACGTTTCTTCGTTAGGGATCACGACCTCCTCCTGAGAATCTTTCTCTTTGTTGTCCTTTTTCGATTTCTTCTGGGCGATTCCGCAGCTGAATTCTTGAAGTTTTCGGAGTCGTACTACTAGTTTTCTGTGTCCGGTTGTCGAGCGCTGGGCATCGGCGAAAATTAAACAAACATCGCGACGCAGGTTCGGCGACGTTTCAGGCAAAGGCGGTTCATCGGGAATAATAACTGCGGCGGGTGTCGCAGATCCAGCTCTTCCCGATGTTGAAGGCTGGGCCGACGACCTGCGTGTCGTCGCAGAATTCGAACGGGCGGCGACTCGAGCAGGCATGCTGGGTCGTTATTGAGGGGTAAATCTGTATCTTATCGAGCAATCGTCAAGTCGAACTTCAAAAAGCGTCAATAATCATCTCAAGAAAGCGTCATTTATTGCTCTCTGTGCGCTGTATCATATCACCCCACGTCGTCTGGGTTGAAAACGCTGGTGGTATCGTCCGTTGTTGTCGTTCAATCGAATGGACTGGACTGGATGTTGCGATAATGCCGGGTCACGGGACTGCAGGATAAACAAACAGCCCAAACGGGAAACACTAAGATAAGGGCTAGGGTTGGCGGCACGTGGTTTGATGACATCTGCCATTGGACATACATTGCGAAGAACCTCTCATTACTTCGACACTTATGGTTCTATCCATTCTATTCCTCATGTATTCTAGCTCGGATATCTGGCGGATTAGATTACCGGTGATAAAATGCCCAAAACTGCACCGATTATCCCTCAATTGCCCCAGTTCTGCTCAATCACGCCATATGCCACGTGATCTGTAGCTGACTAACGCCGACAATCGGTCTCGAGATTGCGGAGACCATCGGAGGTTGGCTTTCTTCCTTCTCCAACTGTGATTCCTTGGGAGGCTTGGACATAATGTTTCGACAGAGTATTCGTCGATTTGGTACAACTGCTCTCCGTGCAGCGGAGGGTTCGACTGCCTATGGGGTGAGGGTATCCCAAGCCCAAGGCGTGGTCAATGGCCTGACGGAAGGTATGCGCAATCAACAACTTATACGGTCTATGAAGCAATTGGTTCTGACGATTTTCGACTACAGCCATCGGAAACACCCCTCTGATCCGCATGAAGCGCCTCTCTGAGGAGACCGGCTGCAATGTTCTTGGTAAAGCCGAATTCCAGAACCCCGGAGGCAGTGTGAAAGACCGAGCTGCGCTGTTCGTCGTCAAGGACGCCGAGGAGAAGGGTCTCATCCGCCCCGGTGGTACTATCGTGGAAGGTACAGCCGGAAACACTGGTATTGGTCTAGCACATGTCTGCCGGTCCAAGGGTTACAAGCTTGTCATCTACATGCCCAACACACAATCGCAGGGCAAGATCGACTTGTTGCGTCTGTTGGGTGCCGAGGTCTACCCCGTGCCTGCGGTGGCTTTTGACAACCCACAAAACTACAACCACCAGGCCCGCCGCCATGCCGAGTCGCTCGAGAATGCGGTCTGGACAAACCAGTTCGATAACATTGCCAACCGTCAGGCACACATTGACACCACTGGCCCTGAGATCTGGGCTCAGACTGAGGGCAAGATCGACGCATTCACTTGCGCCACTGGAACCGGAGGTACGCTGGCTGGTATCACGCGCTACCTCAAGACTGCCAGTGATGGACGGGTGAAGAGCTTCCTCGCAGATCCCCCGGGCAGTGTTCTGCACAGCTACATCCAGAGTGGAGGAAAGTTGACTGAACGCTCCGGTGGCAGTATCACCGAGGGCATTGGTCAGGGCCGTGTCACAGACAACCTCCAGCCCGACATTGATCTGATTGACGGATCCCTGAACATCAGCGACGAGAAGTCCATCGAGATGGTATACCGTTGCTTGGAAGAGGAAGGTCTCTACTTGGGTGCCAGCTCTGCGCTCAACGTGGTGGCTGCTAAGGAAGTCGCGGAGAAGCTGGGCAAGGGTAACACCGTGGTGACCATTCTCTGCGATGGAGCGCACCGATACGCAGACCGTCTGTTCTCCGACAAGTGGCTCCAGAGCAAGAACCTGCGGGGGGGCTATTCCCAAGCACTTGGAAAAGTACATTGTGTTGCCTTAGACCTGTATTATGACTGAATAGACTATTCTTGTTTGATATTTGTCGTCAGCTAAACACCATGCTAGTTCATATACACTTTTGTCATCCTACAGAATGGTTATATTCCTCGCCCTCCCATACCCATTATATCCCACCCCCTCAAATTCCACTCCGAATGCTCCTGCTGCACATTCCCCCCAGCATCAAAAGCCCGACTAATCACCTCCCTCGCAGTTCCCTTGGACATACAAAGCTCTACCTTCCACAGAACCCACCCCCATTTCATCTCCTTCTCATGTCCAGATCCAGGCTCAATCTTCGCATCAACCCACGTTTCCCCCTCATCCGTCGACACCTGAACCCGCGTAATAGGCCCATCCATCCCCCCAGGAACCGCATACCCCTTCACCTCCACCGTCCCCCGATGATACAACCAAATCGTCTCATCGTCCTCCGGTGCCGCGACGACGGAATTTATAGGTGTGTTATACATAGCCGGTGTCTGCGCCCAGTATTTCTCCGCGGAGGCTGCGTCAACGGCGTCCGGGGGTAGGATCTTATAGTCGTGCTGCTGGTACCAGTTTGACGACTCGGTGTCTTGGACTGTGATTCTGTCGAGCCATTTTACCCATCTTGCGCCTGCGACGCCGGGGAGGACAACTCGAACTGGATAGCCGTGGTTGAGGGTGAGGGGGCGTCGTTCATCTGGTGAATATATCAGCATCGTATCATCAACATGCATACAAACATTTAAAGCAGAAGGATAGATTCACCTTCAACGCAAGAATAACCTCCCCCTCAACCCCTAAACACCTCTCCAACGGAATACTCCCCCCAAACCAATCATCATCCTGACACCGAACCTGATAACACCCAAAAGCCACATGTCTCCCTTTCCCATCCTCCTCTTTAACCCCAGCCTTCATCAACACATCCCTCAATCTCGGCCCCCTCCATTTACAATTCATAACCGCACAATCCCCCCAATCGATGCCCTCGACCTCCTTCAACATCGTCCGCATCGTATGTCGCCGATTCCCCGCACACTCAAGCGCACATATTACCTCGTGTTGCGGGAATTCGGTCTCAAGCTCGTGTATGGATAGGGATAGAGGGGTGGAGACTTGGCCATCGATGCGGACGGTGTGGGTTTCTGCATTTACGTGTGGGATTGGACCGTGATTTCGGTCGTAGCTTATGTCTGAGGGGGTTATGAAGCTGGTTTGGATGTTAGATTTGTAATTTGTTTGGGTGTGATGGTATAGGTGAAGATACCTGGCGACGAGCTTCTTCTTGGATGGCTCTCTATTCAACGGTTTGGATACGGAATAGTCGACTTGCTTTTTTGTGTTAGCACGACAAGCAGTCGGTTTATTTACGATACGGACATACTGTGCAGCTCATTCTGATATCAATTCAGTGTATAAAATGATCAAACCAGTTTACCAGTTCGGGGTGGGCAATATATATATACTGGTTACGTCATGGGGCGCTGGATATCTGGATATACACAAGTGGCGCCTGTTTTACCTTGAATCCATTAAAAATCTATTCTCTCTAGAAATTGACAGTCTTCCTACGTATTCAATCTACAAAAACATTATTTACTTGTTGAAGCCGGAATGGTCGCCGTATATAACAAGATGCAAGACCTAGGTATGCTTCATGCAAATCAATTAAACAAAGATTGCCGCGTAAATGAATCCAATTAGATAACATATATCAATACCTAACTAGCAGTAAGGCATCGACTTAGATCGGAGAGTCTATATCCAGTATCTATACACTGAGCACCGAATATTATACAGGTGAGTTGTGAGTCTCATACATCAACAAGACCAAAACGAGGTGGTGGGTATAAATGCCTTCACCATGCATCAAAGCAGGCAAAGGCAGGTCCCTCCCACCAAATCAGAAAGTCAAGCACACTGTAGGTGGCAGTTAAGCCAACAGCAGCAGACAGACAGATATGAACCAACGGTAAAAGCGCAGTAAAGCAGTCCAAGAAACGCCCGCAATGCTCGTCAAATCTATCCCAAATCGCCCAATGCGCCATCCCAATGTATACAATAATGTTGACAACGAAACACGACAGAAAAGCCTGAACTTAAAGAATTCCAGCCAAAAATATCGGTCTGTTTCCATTAACCCCATCCAGCTTAATCGGACTCCCCGGGCATTCTCATGTAGGCATCGATAGCGGCACTGAAGGCCGCAAAACCAGCACAGCCTACGGCCGCAGCCTGGGGACCAGCATTCGCACCCAGGATTCCACCAGTGATACATCCCGCGGCGACACTGTTTGTCAGATCGTTCTTCGCGCGGAGACCTTCAATGCAGCACTCTGTACCGGAGTACAAGGCACCGACTATACCAAAGTTCTTGGCCGACGAGAAAGAGCGAGAACCCATGTCCTTGAATCCGCGACGGACTTGTTCCTTCCAGGGGAGATCGGCAATCGCGCGGCCTTGCGGGGTGAACGAGGAATCGTAGGACATCTACCAAGCCGACAGTTAGTTCCCTGAACATTTCTTCCACAGATCAAGGGGATGATAACTTACACTAGCCATGAAAAGACCAAAAGCACCACCAAGGGCGAAACCCATACCTCCTGCCATGACGGTCTTGACGGGACACGATTCCATTGCGCCGGTCATCTATCCTCATAGTCAGTATGGTCCGGACACGGTGGTAGAAGACCCATATGTATCAATCAATCGAACTCACCATTTTCACCATCGCTTGCTCCTGCTCATTCATTCCCTGCATGTTATTGCCTCCCATGCCACCTCCCATGCCGCCGACGGGCGGAGTCATTCCTGGAAAGCTCATCGTGAAGTAGCTTCGGGATGTGGGTATCTAACAATCGGGTGGTTTTCCGTGGTATAGAAGCAATCCAACGTGATCAGTTACCCTGGGCAGAGGCTCCGCTAATCGCAGGATAATGAAAAGGAATCAACACGATGGAGACAACGTGGTAGAGTCGACGATAACAATCCCCGGACTTTTTGCGGAGATGGCGACAAACGCAAATTTATTTTTACGGCAGTCGGAGAGACCAGTGGTGCAGGTATACACGTGATATGTTGATACTCTCGGTCTGAAAACTAACTGATTAAATGGCTTCTTGAGAAATAAAGCAAACATATTAATGAACTTGAAATATTTGGTCTGAAAGAAAGCATTATAGATATCATATTCATTGTCAAATCAATATCAAAACCCGTATCAATTCCACTAATCTACAGTACAAACGTACCCAAAAGGGTCAGATCAAACACAAATCTGACAGAAGAAGCGACATAGTAGTATGTAAAACAAAATGTGAATATAAATAGAGAAGATAGAAGATAGAAGAAGTAAAAAAAAGTAGATAGGAGAAGAGAAACATTAACGCTTTCGTCGTAAGGGTATTCAGGTCAACAATCATAGCCCTGCGTTATTCCGTACTTGTCTCATACTCAAGATCTTGACAGACCAGTCCGCCAATAACAAAATCAAACGTATCACCTCGAGAAGAGGGGAAAACGATCACGTACGTCCATGTATATACAACACGTCTTGATGAGAATCTGGAAGGGATCTTTATGTCTAAAGAAAGAAAATGGCTTTAGTCTTTCTTGTCGTCTTTGTCGAGAATCGGAGAATTGGGTCCGCTCAGAGATGGGGAAAGGCTTCGTTCCCATTCAGCCATCAGGTTTGAAGCCGTTTTGGTGAGGTTTGAAGGTGCCATCTTGGTGATTGCTGGCCAAGGAATGCCATCAGATACACTGGGGTCAGGAATCTCATTGTTGGCTGTGTTCCAATCTCCGAAACTATTCGCAGTCAGCGGAATACTGCTTGAAAAACGAGCATAGCATCAAAGAAAAAGACCAAGAGGGAGAGTAAAACCTACCTAGTGCTTGTGCGGGGACTGCTGGTCTGCGTCATCGGAGACTGGTCATGCTTCGATTCCAATGTTGAGCGGCTCGAGGAAGGAGTATGCTGCGTCTTTTTCGGTTGGGGCGTGTCCCAGTCATCCCAGTTGTCTTCAACCTCGAGGTGGTCTGAGTCGGTTGCTTCGTTCGGCCCGCTTGGGGTATTTGAGGCTCCGCGAGGAGTCGGGGACTTCTGCCCAGGAGGATCAATGCCGAATTCAGTCCAAAACGACAGATCTATGTCTGCCGATTTAGTGTCTTTACCAGATTTTCTCGCCTCTGCCCCCTGCCTCGTGTAGACGACGGCGATCGAGAGGACTTTCCTCCCACCGACAATCGGTCTCTGCTTCGCGATGTCGAGCTGGAATTCCGATTCCGTCCCGATGGCGTTACCCCCCTCGATTCGGTAGCATTGATTCCCTCTTCTCCCACAGTAGCCTGTCTGATATCCTCCAAGAACGTCCATAGACCTTCCCTCAAATCCGAAGCCATCTGTTTTCCAGTGCGCATGAGAGCCTCTCGAGAAGGCGGGGGCATTGTCTTCCGCCACTGTGACATGAGTTCCTCCGTAGGATCAGATGCATCAACAGCCATGCGAAGATTATTACTCGTAGTACGTTCGAGCGACGGCAGCGTTGCAGACCGAGGAGGTCGAGAAATCCGATCATCATCCGTAGCCGACCCAGACTCAAACGGCTTGCCAGAGCCCGCAACAGGAGAAAGCAACGACAGCGTCCGAGTATGAGAGCCCTGGAACACCCGTCGTCCGTTCGCCGATATCTTCGTGCCCGCTGTCGCCGCAGCACGAACACTGCTCCGTCTCTCCAGCTCCCGACTCATTCGTGACTGGACCACCGACGACGGGCTATCAATGCTGGTACCTCCACTGCGTTCTCTGTGATGCTGGCTTTCGCTGCTAGGCTGCTCGGGAGACCTCAAAGGAATCAACGGTTCGGCATGGTGGTTGATTTCTGTCCGTTTCCGAGTCTTCTCCGACGACGCCCACTGCTTCTTTAGTGTGGAAAGCTCCGTTTCTGCGCGTTGGAGCTCCTCACGAAGCTCGAGGACTTTTCGCTCTTGTGACGCAATAGCCGTGAGAATCGCATTGCTATCATCTGACCCTTCCAGCGGTATATGTGTGCCGATGGGGAGGGCAGGGGACTGTTGAACGGAGGACTGCGTGACAGGGGTCATGGATCCGGGGGTCGTGATGCCACTGAGGTCGGCCGGGGGAATGTTGATGGGGAAGTTGAGGGTCAAGCGTTTGGCGTGGCGAGCAGCACCATTCGGACGAGGAGGGAGAGAAGATCGCTTCAGTCGGAGTTGTTCACGATCAGCCAGAGGTGGTGATGGTTCGAGCGGCTTCTTTTGCTGCTGCTGTGGCTGTGGTACAGCTCCCGCATCGCCCGTTCCCGGGGAATCCTCCATGTTGGCGGGCCAGCCTTGAGGCTCTCAAAAAGAATGTGGACTATAGAAGGGAAGCAAAGACAAACAAGAATCTCATGATATCCAAGGGGAATAGAAGAAAAAAAAAACGAAGACAAAAACAGTCAACGAAAGGACGAAGAGAGAGGGAGAAAAAGAAAGAAGGGAAATTAAGTGACTACGTAAAAAGAGATTATTATTATTGTCCTCGACCTCCCTGACTCTCTCAGCCGGCGGCGGGTCAAAAGCGCGCATCCCTTCCGCCTGGAGCATCGCCGGCCTCGTTTCAACTTTCAGGGGCCCACGAGGGAATCAAAAAAGGCCGCCTCGAGGAATATTTGATTGTTGGCAGATCATATCGTGTGACCATTTGATTAGCCGTTGGGAGAAGGAGATATTTCCGAGATTGATTCTGCATCTGCAGTTTGTCGATTGCAGCTGCAGGTCGCAAGGACTATCACTACCCAACCTGTGCGTTAATGATATTTAATATCATGTCCAATAACTCTGGAACATGTCTCTCTTGTGATTATTGACTGTCGCATTTAGTTAAGAAGAGATCAAAACAAACAAAGAATAATGTAGATCTCCGTTGGGGCTGATGCTGAGTAGATTCAACATGCGATCTTCATAAAGGATTGTTGAGGCTTCGTAAAAGGCCATTTTGACGAGTACTCTTAGATAAATTAAGAAGCTCTGAAAGACAATATATTTATCTTTGACTGTCCCTCATGTTGTTATTGATCGGGGTTATTTACAATAAAGACAGTCGATACCTTGCATATTATCCAGAGACAGTTGCAAACTCAAAGCACAGCTAAATACAAATGTCGAATACAGGATTCAACAGCATTTATATCACAGTACGGGATCTTCGTGCAGAGCATAAAACCAGAACCCAGAAATGAAACATATCTATCAGAAATGAAGAGGGAAAAAAAAAGTACACCAACATCCTAACCCAGCCAGATAGTCCTCACAATAATCACAAGTGCAGTCCAAATCAAATAAAACAAGAAGATACCGCACCAGAAATCCCAAACTCCAGTGCCGGCTTCCAATAAAATCACAAATAAAGAGAGAAAGGGAGACTAGCTGTCGAATATCTTTCTGTGGACCTGCACTTCTCCAGAAGGATCATCATAGTCCCTGCAGAGATCAGTCCTCAATCATGGGTGTCGTCGACCAGCAGCTAGCCCCAAAATGAGCGACAGAAGTCGACAATAACAATTAACCCCTGACCAGGGGAATTAAAAAGAAGGGAAAGGTAGAACCGAAATATACCAAGCATTATTCAAACGCCGGAACCTTTTATACAGCGAAAGTAATGAGCTCAGGAGAGCCCAGAGGAATGAGGATGAACATGTCGTTTCTAGAGTCCGGGCCAGCGATTACGAAGGCCTTCAGACCAGCGCCCGTACAACACATCCGACAGTTGTTTGGTGTGCTCCATCCCCGGCACTTCTTGCCCCGGGAGGTTAGACAGCTGGGCCGGGGGCAAGCTAGGTTCTGGTGCTGCGGTGGACTGGCGGCGCCGGTGGCTTTTGAGGTGTGGATTGTTCTGTGCCAGGACAAGCCGCGGCCTTTGTGGGGATTCGGGTGGTGGAGCTTGCGGGACGAGGCCTGATAATTTTGGATCGCTGACACGGGAATTTAATTAGCAAAAGCCGTTGTAGGATAGGAGAATAACATTACATACCCCATAATTTTTTCGTTCATGGTCCGGATAATATGGTAAAGACCTTCAGGGTCGACCATTTCCAGATCGCTCCAGGCCTCTGCCAATCGTGAAATGACTTCTCTTTTTCTTGGTCTCCTGTTGTGCCAAGAACTTCCTGGCAGGACATTCCTACAGCTTTGCTGTATGCTCGACGTCCTAATTGTGCCTCTTTACTGTTTGGCTCTGAGAAGAGCGTCTTGGGACTGGAATTCTCATCGAGGCCGGGAGGATATTGCGGTGTGGTGTAAGAAGCATCAGAGGGGATCTTGTCTGACACACGGCGGAATTGGCGAACTGTCGACGGACTATTGCCAAAACTCAAGTCGACGCCCAGTGGCTGTTTCATGCCACTCGATCCTCTCTTCGCGTTGGGTCGCCGGATAGAAGGACTTCGGTCGGCCATTGGTGTTCGTCGGACGGTCGAGTTCGGAGCGTGCTTTGGCATTGGAGGGTTGGAGATGTGCAGGTTTTCCATCATTTCTGAGTTTTCATCCCAGTAATCCTGAGCATCATCGTCGACGAGGATATCATCCTCTTCTTTCGGTACCTTCATGGTAGGTGCCTTGACTGTATCGAATACCCATCCATCGTCATCATCTTCAGGCTTTGTGATTGTGTTGCTGAGACTGTCAGTACATGATCTTCGATATGGCTCTCAATAGTACTCACAGAGATTCCGCATAGTACTTGACGTTTTGCTTGACACCTCTGCCGGCATCCCAGTCTTGCTTCCGGTGAATGAGTTCCTGCAAAGCCTCGGTCTTTCCAGCGTTACGGATGAACTTGTGTCTCAACAGTTCCTTGGCGCTAGGTCTCCTATCCGGGTCTTTGATCAAACATTGTGCGATAAAGTCCTTGAACGTGTTGCTGTACTGGTCTCCTTGGAGGATTGGGGCAGGCTCCTTTGGAATCAAAAAGAGGACCTTCATCGGATGCGTGCTAGCATGGGGCGGTTCTCCGTTGATCATCTCGATGGCGGTAATTCCCAGCGACCAAATATCCGCCTTGTAATCGTATCCAGCCTGCTGAATCACCTCGGGCGCCATCCAGAAGGGGGTTCCAACAAAAGTGTTGCGCTGGGATTTGATATTGATGAGCTGCGCAGCAACTCCAAAATCCGCAAGCTTGACCTTGCCCGTATGTGACAGCAGCACGTTGGCAGCTTTAATGTCGCGGTGAATTTTTCCTTCGCTGTGCAAGTAGTCCATACCTTGCAGCAGCTGCTGGCAAATGATGGCCACATGCGCTTCGTTAAACATACCGGGTTTGAGCTATAATATATATCCCATTAGCACAAACCCAGTTTCCCAGACAGATAACATTTTCATTACCAGATCTAGACAAGACCCTCCTCCCAGATATTCCATGACAATCCATAACTTGTGTCCCCGCAGAAAACTCGCTTTGTATTGCGTCACATAGGGGCTATCACATGTAGCCAGGACGGATATTTCCTGCTGAATTTCCTGGATATCGTCTTCGCTCGATTCGAGATCAATCTAAAATGAAAGACAAGCGCCGCCACGGTCAATTTCGCATCCGAACAAAGAAGATGGTGGGAACTGTGTATCGGTCGCACAACATACGTGTTTAATCGCGACGATTTCCCCGGTAAACTTTTCAATGGCTTTGTACACGATTCCGAAACTTCCACCTAATCATAAAGAATCCAGGGAAAGCCCCCCGCCCAATCTAATTAGCCATACGTCCTTTCTTTGATGCAATTGAAAACTGCATATATCATTGCAATTGGCGAAAAACTCACTTCCCAACTCCTCCATCATCTGATAATGACTCGCCATATCGTTTTCCATGGTTGCGGTCAAACTGCGGGTCAAGTCGCAGCAGCAGCAGCCCAGAGGGGATTTCGGGGGGGTTCAATGGAACAAGTCACAAAAAAGAAAAGAGAAAAATGGGAGAAAAAAACGACACAGCACAAGATGGACACACCCGCGCGCAACAAGCTAGCTCTCCTATCCTGCCCGGCAAGACACTTTTAGCTTAGCTGAAGACGACGAGCAAATCGACCTTGGGCAGCAGAGCTGAAGCTGAAGGGAAGGTGGATGGGACAATTACTTTTCGCTAGTCCCAGTCCAGCAATAATCTCTGGATGGTGCCGCGGCCAACAACAGGCGGTAGCGCATGGCAACGGGCGGCCTGAGGCAGCCAGTGGAGTGGGCTCCCCACTGTCAGTGCCTGGAGCAGAAACGTCCTTACTTCGCTTCTATTGAAGGGAGTGTCAGCTGCTGATAATATTTGATATATTATGCCCTTGCTATTGGTAGGGATAGAATATGGATATAGACTCTATACCCTTCTATACGGCTGAGTCAGGATGGAATACTCCTTGTAACAGCATGACAGCCACCAACCATGGATACTACAAAGCTGATCCAAGGTACAACATCACAACAATCTATCAAAGTGGGACCGGTAATTGTTCTTTGACATCTGTCTAGATGATATCTAGATCATAGTTCTGTTCCATAATTCGACAGTTTTTTGGTGATATTAGCCCTCTTTCCCTGAACTATTAGCACCAACTATGAAATCAGTCCCAGTCCTCTTATGGTGGTCGCACATCCTCTTCCTTTTCTGGAAATTGTAATTCTCCTTCACTTCCGGACAATGTAGGAAGTGCTCAGGTAAGTCCGCCTCCAAAAAGGCTCGGTCATAGTCCTTCTTTATCGGGGACTCCAACGTGCTTGTCTAGTGATTCCAGTATGGAAATGAGGTTGTTGCCTTCAGCATCCAATACTGGGCCATATATTTGCTGACCCGTCGCAAATAAGATGGTTGGCAAATACGGGGTCGACCAGCCGTGTCGAGCTGTCTTCTCTCATACTTCTCGTGTTCCAGTTCATACTTCTTCTCATATGTCTTCAAACGCTCCTGGAAACTTTCCCTCATATTGTCCAATCCTCCTTGGAGCCTTTTTCCCAAAGCTTTAGCCTGGGTAATGTCGGCAAACCGTCTCCGGCGCTTCTTGCCCGCGCGGAGGGCGTAGATAATCGGCAGTGATTTGACATGTTTCTCAGAGAGCCCGAAGTGGAATATGAGATTAGGCACCGCTGCCACAAGATACTCGCGATGAGAAAGACTGCATTGAAAGCATGAGTGGGAGATGGTGAGGAGGTAAAGAAAGGGACCAAAGTCACCGCATTTTCGGCACCAGGGGTGGCAGAACTCTTCGTATAGCCAGCGAATTGGGAAATGTGAAGTGCACTTGGTAGCGTCCATGACACGCAGCGTGTCCGAGGCGTGCTGTCTCAGTAAAAGGTACGCGGGGAAGGATTCTACCAGGCGTCTTGTTATCACTTCACTCGACGCAGCATCCCCAGACTGAGTAGATCGAGCTCGAAAAATATCTGATGGAGTAATTCGACCGGAAGTTGGCTCAACAGAGGTGTAGATGGCAGATTCCTGGCCGTCACTCTGTTGCGGGGAGCCTTGTACAACTTCCTTGGGGCCTTGAAATCCGATGGATCAGGGTATATTGAGGACATCCCTAGCCGGGTGAGTCCAGCGATAAGTGGTGCCTGAAGCCATTTTACTCCGTAGTGGAGGAAGAGGTGAGAGAAAGAGAGACTGAAAGATGATGGTTGGAATATTCCACGTCATAAATAACCAGTGCATTCTCCTACAAAGTGGGCTGCCACAAACCACGGAGACTACAAAACTGACCCAAAGTGAAGCTAGCGTTCGAACAATTCAATGGTATATTTGTTGAAAACTCCTGGAATAAAAGTACATGACATGCAATCTAAATATACTTGTAAGGGTTCAAGATTCCGTTCTAAATGCCTCGTTAGCCAAGAAAATTCAATATCTTTGGATACAATACTTACCGGATCGTACAGATCCTTCAACTGCTTCATCAGCTTCAACATGGTGTCATTTTGGCTGTAGCCAATGAACTCCTTCTTGGCAACACCCAGGCCATGCTCAGCACTGATACTTCCGCTGCGCTTCTGGATCCATTCGTACACCCAGGGCTCGATGGCCTTCTCGACCTCCTTGTTGTATTGACGCACCGACACGTTCAAGTGCAAGTTGGAGTCACCCATGTGGCCGTATCCGACAACAGCACGGACGGGGAACGAGTCATCGTCACCGACGAATCCAAGCTGGGTGAGACGCTCACGGCAGTCGTCCACCAGCTGGTACAATTCGGGGAGGGGAATGGAGACATCGTACTTGTATGTACCGCCCAGGTGGCTCAGAGCCTCGGTGATACCCTCACGCCAGCGCCAGATGGAGTGGAATTGGGTTTCGTCCTGAGCCAAAACACCGTCGGCGACGATGCCCTCGCTCATGATGTGCTCCAAGAAGCCCTCCAACTTGGCCATGTCGTGCTCGGCGTTGGAGCCGCTAGTCTCAACCACACAGTAGAAGGGGTACTCACCCTCCAGGGGGTACTTGTTACCAGTAGACTCGTGGACCAGTCTCTGACTGCGACCGTCCATCAGCTCGAAAGCAGAAAGGATCTCAGAGAGCTGACCCTTGGCCTCCTTGAAGGCCTGGCGAACCTGGTCGTAGCTCTCAAGACCAAAGTAGGCGACATTGACGGCCTTGGGACGAGGAGGGCACAAGATGGAAACACCGGTGATAATACCAATGGTACCTTCCGAGCCGATGAAGAGCTGCTTAAGGTCGTAACCGGTGTTGTTCTTCCGCAGAGTCGAGAGCGAGTCGACAATAGTTCCATCCGCCAAAACAGCCTCAAGACCCAGCACATTTCCGTGAAGACTTCCATAGCGGAGCAGACGGAGACCACCAGCGTTGGTCGCGACATTTCCTCCAATATGGCACGAGCCCTTTGCGCCCAAGTCCAACGGGAACAAGTGGTCCTTCTGAGCCAGGTGTTGATCGGCGACCTCGAGGATAACACCAGCATCCGCCACCAGCACACCGGATGCCTCATCAAAAGAGCGGATCTTGTTCATGCGCGAGGTGTTGATAACGATCTCATCAAACACCGGCACAGAGCCACCCACCAATCCGGTGTTACCGCCCTGCGGGACGACAGCCAGCTTCTTCTCATTACAGTATTTCAGCACCTCGCTGACCTCCTCCTTGGTCTGGGGCTTCAGGACCAACCGCGTGTGGCCACGGTACTTGCGCATCCAGTCGCTGTTGAAGGGTTCGATGTCATCTGCTGCGTCGGTCGTCACACCATCAATCACCGCGGACTGGGCACCCAGCAGCTGCTGGAAGTATTTCACATCCTCCTCGGCGATCTCAGCGAACTTAGGGTCCCGCTTCAGGTTGGGGTAGGCGTGGGTGGTGTACTTGATCTCTTTGGTCGCATCGGCACGGGCAGCGGAGGTGACACTGAATGTGCGCGCGGCCGCCACCGAGGGGACGCAGGGGGCAAGAGGCCGTAAATAACAGCGGGGTCTGGGGACTCGAGCCCGTCGGAGGGCGGTGGAAATACTTCTGGCGCTGAACATGATGTGGTGGTGGACAATGGAGGGGAGAAAAGAGAGGTCAACACGGCATACAAAATTATGCCAAAAAGCTCACCGATGGGTTTTTATCGGTCTGTACGGAGTAAGGGTTCCGGTCGGACTTCCGATCCCGACGGATTCGATGCTTGTACGGAAGATGAAATGGAATTATGGAAGCATTGAAGAGAAGCAAAGGCAAGAGGAGCAATTAGTATTTGTCGATACAGAATGTTTCCTTAAATTTGGGATGGGGATGGCGCGGATTTTAATCCGAGGAATTTGCACTGCGATCGTTCTACTAGGCACACCCCAACTTTTCAAATACTAGAATATATCTCTTTTTCAATTGAGTAGGTAGTATCACAGTACTATATGAATTCATCCCTTTATTTATAGAACTAGTTTTTAGTAATTGTTGTGGTAGAGGAAAGAATAGAACGTGTGGTTGTATATATTCTCAAGAGCATCAAAATACGAGGACCCACCAGAATGATGAATAAATGAAGCAACTGGAGGAGTGACTTGCCACAGGAAAAGACAAAGACATTCAATATAATACAAGTGAACATTATGATGCTATCTTCCCTAGATAATACTGACTTATCCTGATTGGCAGAAAGACTCGTTCATGACCCTGATCGACAGACCAGATCTCAATCATACATCATGGAGAATTCGAGATCAAGCTCTCGCATCCAGAAAACACGATCACAAACACCAACGCATCTCAGCTTCACCGATTTACCAACTCGATATGGCCAATATCAAAGTGGGTGTGGCCGTTACGTCATGAACGTGCCCCGCCACGGCTCGTCCTTTTAACGTCGTCAATCCGGATCGAACGTCTTTCCATCACAAAGTACCTTGCTGAATTATCTTCAAAAAATGTCATCCTACGTCCTTGTTACTGGGGCCACTGGTCTTCTTGGCCGGCAGGTCTTTAACACCTTTAAGCACTCTGGCTGCCTTGTGGTCGGCCAGGGCTTTTCGAGAGCTACCCCGCCTACGATTCTCAAGGCGGACTTGGAGAACCCCGAGGATGTCAAGCGAATTATGTTTGAGGTGAAGTAAGTGGCTTGTTCAATTGGAATTGTGCCATTGAAAATGTTCATCGCTGCTGACTGAAATGAATGCAGGCCTCAGATTGTTATCCACTGTACGTCATGACACATGAGCCAACGTCCTACGACGACGGCCTTTCTAATTGATGCGTTTTAGGTGCCGCGAACCGTTCGCCAGATCTCTGCGACAAAGATCCCGAAGCAGCTCGACGAGTCAACGTGGACGCCACCCGGACCCTTGCGGAAGAAACCAACGCTACCGGCGCACTCCTCATCTACATCTCTACAGACTACGTCTTCCCGGGTACAGAGGGAGATGCACCATACCAAGTGGATGCGGAGACGAAGCCCCCCAACCTGTATGGTCAGCTGAAGCGCGATGGTGAATTGGCGGTTCTAGAAGCTACCAAGGATACTGGGCTGGGCGTTGTTCTGCGTGTCCCCGTGTTGTACGGCTCCGCAAAGAGCAACTCAGAGAGTGCGGTGAATACCTTGGTCGATGCAGTGTGGAAGGCACAGGATGAGAATGCAGGCGTCAAGATGGACGACTGGTCCCTGCGGTACCCGACCAACACTGAGGATGTGGCGCGGGTCTGCCGGGACATTGTGATCAAGTACGTCAAGGAGAAGCGACGAATCAAAGAACTGCCCAAGATTCTCCATTTCTCCTCAGAGGACCGGATGACAAAGTACGAGATGTCTGAGAAATTGGCGGAGGTGCTTGGACTGTCGCTGGCAGGGATGGAGAGGAACAAGCAAGGAAACGACCCGAATGCGTCTGTCCAGAGACCATACGATACACACCTGTCCACTGAAGCGTTGAAAGAGCTTGGGATTGACGTTGGCACCCAGGACTTTGTTGCATGGTGGTAAGTGAAATTGATTGGGATCGACTGCTGGAATGCTAACCCCAGACTGTAGGCGAAAGAACCTGGGCGCGTACAAAAAATAAGCAGGGTCTTGAGTCGGTCATACGATGAAACATTTGAGACTGGACTTGAACTTGCAGGGGCTGTATATTTTTTTCCCATGGGTTTTAACGATGCATGGTGTGATAATAGAAAAATGTATTGCATAATGTAGCATACAGGCTACTTCAAAAGATACAAGTCAAATCAAATACTGAGAGTGCAAAGAGTTAATTAAATGAGCTAAACAAGAGCTTTGTGCAGCACAATAATTGAAGCGATAGACTGTCAATCATCCGCAGCTCGATTTGGATTTCTGTCGATCATGGGCCGTGTCCGATTGCAGCCAAACTATTGAATCGAATATCAGACCAAGTCACTCATGAGATGTCCATTTTTTTCTTAGTTGATTACTTCCCTGTTTCACTCCTCCTGATTTTCTTATAATGATTTAGTAATTCTCCCAAAATCCCCCTCTTCCTCCTGGTGGTGAGTATAAATAGAGATCTCGGAAATTAGAACCGGTGTAAATCAAGATTTCTCCCAACTTTTGCTGCAGCTGCAATCACGTCCAAGACCAACTAGTTTAGTTAGCACTGAAGCACGATTTTGAATTTGATTTCAGCGTGCCCCTTACGTCTGTTGGGCTGCTGCATGTTCGCACCCGATTGCAATAATCTGTCGCCCAGAAAAAAAAAAAAAAAAAGAAATAATATCGCAAAGAAAAAGGGCCCACCGAACAGCCCACCGGCGGTTGCCACTAATTCTCCGCAATTGGCCAGCCCTTGGGGATGGTCTTTTCTTCTTCTTTTGCCTGTCTGCCTTTATTTTTCGCTGCTTTCCCCCTTTATCTGGTGGCTTTTGCTGCTGAATATCAGCTGTAACGCGCAGTGAATCCTCAACTGCCTGGTTCTTTCTTTCATCTCATTTATTCCCTTTCTTTCGTTCGTATCAAACCATCGGCCTTTGTCGGACTCGTTCCTGTTGCTTTAGCGCTGTTTCAGAGCGACGAACAGAGCGACGAAAAAATTCCCTTGACAGTTCAGACATCCCTCAATTGAGCCTCTTTTCCTTCTTCCACCGAGGAAATTGAACTCGTACTTCTCGAGGATTGATTGCGCTGGGTATGATGCAGTCTATGACTCGACGGAGATCAAGATAGAGAGAACAACAAGCAAAGCAATCCACCCAACACAAACACAGCCATGGAGTCGCAGTCGCAGTCACACGAGCCGGTGGGCGTCGGCAGCCAGACTCAGGCACCCGCCAAATTCTCGCGCTATCGATCCGTAAGAAAAGCAGCGAAGAAATTACAACAACTTGATACCTCGGCTCCGTCTGTGCCCCCGGTTACGTCTCCGCAGGCTCTGCAGAACAGCTCAGGGCCTGGGAGTATTACTGGGCCAAGCCCGACAGTTTCAAAGAGCATGTCGCGATATCGGCGTAATAGAGCGCCAACTACGACTTCGTCTCCTGCTTCGCCTACTCAACCCCCGCTTCCTGCGTCTGTGGAGCAATCGCTTGCGCGGGAAGGGTATCAAAGTCCCCCCTCAGCACGAGTCGGCGGCAGGGACAGCTGCGGCTTCTGGTAGTTCGAGAAAGGCTGCAAATGCTGAACCCAAAGGAGGGAGATTCTACAGTGGAGATGTGGGCAAGGCAGCACCGACAGAAGACGACGAAGCTACCAGGGAAAAACACAGACGAACCGCCATGGATAGGTTGACGGGAGGAAGTAAGATATCAAAAGCAGTGATAACATCTCGGAGGGCTACGATGCGAGAGAGAAGTCCCCGCGTGATTCTTGACGACAGGAATCCTTTGCCCGCTGAAGATCGACCGAGTCGGCGATCTTCCAAAAACGAACCAAAACGAACTTCATTAAAGGATAGGATCAAAATGTCGCGATCAAGTCCTAAAAACGAAGAGCCCACACAGAAGCCTGTGGAACCTCCCACTGGACCCTCGATCATTCGAATGGATGCGCCTTTATCAGCGGTGAATGCCGGTGAGCGAACAGTGCTTGTTCACTACAAGAGATCCTCTCTCAATCTCCCCGTCACGCCCGCTACAAGTGTTCAAGATTTGCTCTTCCTCGCCTCAAGTTACCTAGCTGGCGGGATTGACCCGCAGACTTTTATCGCAATCGAGTCCTTCACTCAGCTGGACTTGGAACGGCCTTTACGAAGATACGAATATATCCGGGATGTCATGAACTCGTGGATGCACGATGAAGAGAATTCTTTGATCATTGTTCCTCCGGCCAGCTTCGATGCTATGAACCAACTCGATATTCAAAGTATCTCGGCCGAAACACCTGTAGACGTGACGTTTCATATCTACTACTCGCAGCGGCCCAAGAAGTGGGATAAACGCTTCGTTACTTTACGTGCAGATGGACAAGTGACAGTATCCAAGAAACAAAATGGACAAGAGCAAATGAATGCCTGTCATTTGACTGATTTTGACATTTACTCGCCTACGGCCGCCGCCTTATCAAACAACATCAAACCCCCGAGGAAAATCTGCTACGCCGTGAAAAGCCAGCAAAAGTCCACCATGTTCGTGTCGACGGAGAACTACGCCCACTTCTTCTGCACCAATGACAAGGTAACGGCCGACGGGTTTTACAGAGCAGTTCAGACATGGCGCAGTTGGTATCTAGTGACTAGACTGGGTGCAGGCAAGGAGGACTCACCGGTAGAATCCGACCGAATTTCGTCTGACTCCAACACATACCAGCCTGTCTCTATCAAGCCATTGGTGGACCTGAACGCTTCAGAATTCCCCAATAGCGAGCCAGTATCGCCCATCTCCAGGGAGCATAGCAAATCGTCCAGAGCAAAAGAGCTGTTTGCCCGCAAGAAGAGTACACGCGATCACGCGCCTCCACCGTCGGCTTTTCCCAAGTCTCTGTCCATCAACACCAATGTGGCCGGGTCAGGAGCACCGGTAAATGATGAAACCCCTTTCGAGCCCGCTAGTCTTCTGGGTCGAACTTACTCAATGCGTCGACGTGCTATGCAGGAAAGAGATGAGGAGGAAAAGAGAGCAAACGAACCGTTCACCCCGCAAGGTCTGGTCAGGGGCGTAAGTGCTCGCCGCCAATTCAGTGGCCCTTCAAGCCAACCTCACAGTCGGTCCAACACGATGACTTCCGCACAACCCCCAGATATGAGTGGGACTGTCAGTCGATCTCAGTCGATCAGCAAACACCAGCCCCTTGTTGACCTGACGCCTAAATACCAAGAGCCACCACAGCATGCTCGCAAAGGTCGAGGCGTCGCCGTTGAACCCGGAATGCCTTTGATTGATGCAGCCACCGGGCCGGATCTCGCACCAAATTCCATTGCAATCCCACCATCAACCACCTGGCGACGACCATCGGTCTCAGAAGCACCGCCAATACCGCAACGGAGTCGTCAACGTTCCAACACCGCTCGCAGCGTCAATAATGCTCCCCCGTCGCCAATTTCTCCAGATGTTATCCCACTACCTGATGGCCCGTTCGTACCAAATAGTCTTCTTTCACGATCCGCCAAGGCGACTACAATCCAAGGACAACCCACAGGCCATGGAATAGCCACAGGCGACCGCAACGCAATGAAGCCCATGCTGGACCTTTCCCCCGTCAGCCCATTCGCCGAAGGCAGTCTCCTCCGAAATCTGTAGACTGAGATATCACCCGTTCCTTTTGTTTTATTTTCATGATAACGACTCGCATTGCATATTCGAAGCATTTTCATTTCATTTCATTTCCTTTTCAGCTGTGTCCTACTTTAGCACACTGGCGTTGGTTGCCAATTTTGGCCATACGTTTCTCTCGGGTTGTTTGATTCTTTTACTGATTCCTTCTTGCTTTACTGGCACGATTCTCTTTCCCCTTCTTTTTCTTTTCGTACTTTTTAATGTGATATTTGAACTTCCTTTTTCTTTCTGCTATCCAAAGTGTTTCAGTCATCTTGGTTACTGCATTTCGTTCGGTATTATACCACCTCAACAGCAACAGGGGGATCCCTCGTGTCTATTGCAAATATCCAAAACTCATGTTCCCGGTTGGATCAGATATGTACAGACAGAAGACTACAAGTGACTACCCAGCCTAGTAATTAATCGATCAAGTACATACACGTCACGTTTCACTCAAACCAACACAGGAATAAAATCATCATAATCAATCTTAACGAGTCATGAAAAATAAAATCTTAAATCCCCGTATAATAAGCATAAGCATAATTAAGCAGTAAACTAGAATCAGGACTAATGGACAAATAATATCCGAAGAAATAAGAATCCGATAATCGATCCACTTTGCAGTTCCACTTTCCCCACTATAGCTGAAGATAGGTATCACTTCTAGATATGAAATAGTCTTATTTCTTCGCATGGACAAAATCTAAGGTACTGAATTAAATGAATGATATTCTTCGTTATCCTTCGCGAATCTAACGTATTCTCCAATCAGGGCCAAAGAACTTGACTTGGTCATTCTTCAGACGTATCTTGGCTGCAAGATAATCTCTTCGATGCATTTTCTGGAAATCGTTAGCTAGGGAGGATTGGGATGGGGATGCTATCTGATTCTCACGAACTATAAAGTACCTGTATGTACCGCTTGCAAGAGGACGTTTCATCGCGGCTATCTGTCACATTTGACAGACGCTCTGTACTGGAGGAAAGTGATGAGATGAGAATGCGATGGCCGTATTCGTATGTGTGTTACCCAACTTGGCTGTGTAGCTGGGCTTTTTATCCGGGGAATATTGCTTGACAGCTTCGAGGAGGTCAGCGATTTCTAGAGTTTTGTCACCGTTCTGGGCATGAGCTCTGATCTCGTTTCCATGAACAGCTTCAAGGTGAATGAGTTTGCCTTGTTGCTAAAAAACTGTAGTAGCAATCTAGGATCAAGACAATGTCGACGGAGGACTCAATAGGGATATCCTCCTCAAGTGCCCCTTAGTGTCAATTGTACGACCCTTTCGGCGCGGATCAGAGGTGTTTGTTCTTCGCATATCGGTGAAAGATGATCAAATGGACACTGTGCCCGAGCCGCTGGTGGAGCCCGTTCAACCACGTCTCTACTAGCGAGCTGGGGCACAAGACCAGCGTAGGTAGGCCAATGTTTATGGCCTGTCGGCTACGCACAGACAGTAGTGCTCCTATAACACCAGCGAAAGAGAGAAATGGATGTCGAATATCGATTTCTGAAGTTGGGATAGAGAGAACGGTTTCTGTTTCTGATATATCAGGCGCCCTGTTTTGGCAATTTTCGAGGAACATCCCAACATCAGATATTGCGTAGCCCTGTCCTTGTGTACCAAGTTGAAGTAGTCTAATTAGAGCATCGTGAAGGTTAATGACTAGCGGTAAAATCGACAGTTTCTAAATTATGGTAATATCTCCGGCTGAGCGTCGAAATATTCGCATTCGAGGCATGGTGATAGAAGCTGTTTGGGTATGAGCTTGGGAGTAGTTAAGCAGGGAGGATGAGATCTTACCATTTTCAGAGTTGGTGGAAAATCCAAGCGCCCACTTCGTGGCGTCATCTGGCTTCGATTCATTATAACTTGATATGAACCCATAACGAGATTTCGGAATCTCACAGAAACGGGGCCTCATCGAATATCGCCATTTTTGGTAACCGATCACGTCGTGTTAGGGTCATAGCGTTCGCCGGGGTTGTAATAACAATTTCGAGGCTGTATAGCATCAGCAAAGCTTCGGAATTATATAAAATAGCTGCTTACCTCTGAGTTGGGCTCAGAAACTGCATCGATGGTTTGAATTTGGCAGGTTGTATCTTCCATGGACACCGGGCTCCAACAATTGGCATGCTTTGGAGGGAATTCCGAGAATAAAATGGACAGTATGAAGATATGAAGAGGAGACAACGACGCGAAGACCTGGAGCTTCCAGAACCCGTGAGGAGTGAAGAAGCCATATTGACAGCGAAAGTCGTCTATGTATCGCGCGATCTGTCCTAAATAGAATCAGCATTGCTTCATCGAGTGCAGCGTTGTACTCACCAACATTCGAAACTGATATATATACTATATATCACGAATGGCTTTACTTCAAGGATTCCGCGATATGTTTTGTTGCATCCCAGTCTAGTCTTTGACAGTCATCACTGTTTCGTTAGCATCGTACATTGGATAAGATAGACATTCATACAGGAATGACACTGGTTGCTCCACTGTTTTGATTTCTTCCCCGGGCTTTGTCTGTGTTGTGTCGCATGCGATGATATTGATCTGATCGACACGGAAAAATTAGCCAACGTAATAGTAGGTGACATCTAAATGCTTACTGGATTGGGAGTTTCCGAAGGAGGATTCTTTGTTGAAATATAAGTATCTGGAAAAGGCGTCGTCAGTGTTGTCCATTCAAATAGAAGGTATCAACTCACAAAGATTGGATGATCCATGAGCAGTCTTTTGCTCTGGCAGTAGAGGAAGGAAGGATATTATGGTGATATCCGTATATATAATCAAGGTGGAGGGAAGATTGAATCGATGGCGATGCATTGGATATAAGTAGAGACAAGATACCCTGACAAAGACAGATCATTCCTATTCAATTAGCAATCAGCACCATGTATGCATCGACAAACACACCTTCTGCATTACCAACAGGGATAGGAAAGAGAACGGAGAGTTGCGTCCTATTCTTTGTCCAGTATACCCATTTGAAGGTCGTTGACACTTGGTTCGTGGTATGCAGTGTCATATGATGCCAACAAACTTGTCTAGATTCATCCGTGAATTGACTCACTTCGTGGAGACAAATGAGGCATCGTTTGAATAATAAAGTAGATGAGACATGCATTACAGGGTATGACTGAACCACAATTGAAAGTGGCTGTGCTGTATGACTGTCTATTGGAATGGCCCATGTTATTGAGAAGTTGAGAAGTTGAGATGTCGAGATGGAGAGAAGTGGGATTAAATAGACGAATGAACAGCTTGATTCACTTGATAAATGAATATAATATTCAATTTAATACTATATAATATAATATATCATAGATTCACATAGAATAAGCATAATTAAGCAGTGGACTAAGCACTAGTAGACCCACATCTCCACTTTGTATAATATGATCTATAATTATTCATATTAATATACTGATATTGATAATATTGATATCAATTTATATAATTCTCTATCAATTCTCTTAATCAATATACGCAGTAAAGCAATAAGTAATGCAAGTAATATAGAGTAACTGTCAGTCGTCCGATTACATAATGCACGCAGCAGGCAAGGACTGTTTATCTCCTTCTTCCCTCTCCTTGCGTCGCTTTCTGTCTTTCCCCTCCATCGATTCTTGTTCCATCGCAGCTCATTCTTTCATCTGCTCTATTCTTTCATCGCATATACACTCGTTTACCATCTACGTTCGTTTCTAGCTTACCGCATCCGCTATGCTCAACGGCTACCCTGCATCTCCTCCCCCGTCAGTCAAACAAGAAGATGAAGACCAAGTGCCCCTGCCTTGGTACAATCCACGGGGATGGTCCCGTCGCACAAAGGTAGTTACTGGTATTGGGATAATCGTCGTGATCATTGCTGTGATTGTCGGGGCCGTCGAAGGTACCAGAGCTCGTCGCTATCCTGATTACATACCGCTCAATTACAAGCTGGTCGACACTTATTCTGGGACGTCTTTTTTTGATAAATTCGACTACTTTTCCAGCGAGGACCCGACCAATGGCTTTGTGCAGTATGTGCTCATATATGTATCTCTCTGAGCTTTTCTGACTCATGGTGTAGTTATGTCGATCGGCAGACAGCACAGAATCTCAACCTGACATATGCCACTGATTCGTCCGTCGTTCTTCAGGTCGACACCTCCGAGAAGAACGCGTCAACTGGCAGGCGATCAGTCCGCATTGAATCGAAGCACAGCTACGACACTGGTCTTTTTATTTTCGATATTCTTCATACACCCTACGGCTGTGGTACCTGGCCGGCCCTGTGGCTCACAGATGGATATAACTGGCCCAAGAATGGCGAAATTGATATCATGGAAGCTAATAACAGAGGCACAGAGGGCAATGCAGTCACTTTACACTCCACACCCGGCTGTAATATGAAAGTGAGGCGGAAGCAGACAGGCTTTGCCGAATTTCTTACTTGCGACAACAGTACCAACAGCAACGCGGGCTGTGGTGTACAAGGCGCACCAGATACTTATGGCGAGGAATTGAACGACGACAAAGGCGGTGTAAGTACTCATCCAGGGAGAAAAAAAAAAAAAAAAAACACACACAACTCTGTCTAACTTTATAGGTCTACGCTTTGGAACTACGTCTCGCTGGTATCCGGGCGTGGTTCTTCCCCCGAAACTCCGTTCCAGATGACATTACAAATTCGAGCGCTACTCCTGATCCGTCGACATGGGGAACTGCACTGGCCGACTTTCCCAACACAAATTGCGACATCCCGTCTCATTTTAACAACCAAAGTATCATTGCCAACATTGATCTATGCGGACAGCTTGGTGCACAGCCCCAGCTCTATACAGAGCTGTACAACTGCCCCGGAAAATGCGAAGATTTTGTCGCAAATCATCCCCAAAACTTTACACAGGCGTATTGGGAGTTTAAGAGTTTCAAGGTTTATCAAGCGTCTTGATTTTATATGAGGATTTTACGTGGTGTTTGCTTTGGCGTTCTTTTTGGCTGGTATGGGACAGCTCTGGACGAGCTTAATGGTAATGGCTATAAATTGATGATACCATTATAGATTGGTGATTATGTAGTTACCCAGGTGGCTGACTTGCCTATGGATTATGTTAGTTAGATACAGGCTTATGGAATCGTTTCCAACTGAAGTACCGTGATTCGTAGATTCTGCAGATTGAAGAAGCCTCCCATAGAAGTCCAAAAAACGATACTTAACCATGCCCCGAACAAACATCTATTACTGTCAGTTATATTGAATGAGCGTATGATAGGAAGCTGCATTTGGCACTCGCTGGCAGTTATGGATAAATCCTCTACCGGGATGCTCCACATGGCAGTGTCGATCTATGCGGAGCTAAGAGTGACAGCTGATGTTATTTTCAGCATCATACTAGTACATGTTTTATATAGATTGTTACGGTATAAGAGGGAAAAGAGAATAGATAAAGCAAACACGCTAGGATATAGATTGCAGACGCTAACAAACAGAAAGATAAATGCCACCTTTTCTATAGATACATAAATGCGAAAAACTGATATAGCCACGACATATCTACTACTACCGCTGAGACCGGCGAGTCGATTGACGACGAAGCACCGAGTCGGCATTCATCCCGGAATTGGCACGGTCGCGAGTTTCCAGCCCCGAGGTAGCGCCGGTTTCGGAGCGCGGGTTCGTCGATTGCCGCTCCATGTCTGTGGAGGGGATGGTGGAGAGGTTTGAAGCGCGACGGCGCATGCGCTTTTCTGCGTCTGCGACTTCTTTCTGGTTCAGGGCTTCGGAGGGGAGGAGGATGGCGCGGTCGAGGGTGTATGGGAGACCGCGATGACGACCGCGGACTTGCATGGCGATGATGACGAGTTTGGAGATGACTTGGAATTCGCTGACGAAGGAGGCGTTGACGCCTGGGTAGCCGAGGGAGAGGCCGACTGTGCCGTAGGCAGAGACGACTTCGAAGAGGACGGGCCAGAGTTGGAAGGAGTACTGGTCTTTGTTTTCGAGACGGCCGCCTTCGACGATGGCGATGATGAAGAGGCCGAGGAAGACGTACCACAGGTCGAAACTGAGTTGTTTGCGCAAGTGGGCGCCGATGTAACTCGGGGCGTTGGCGTTTTCTTCGGCTTCATCTTCTTCCTCGGGGATTGGGTAGATGCCCAGACTCTTTTCTTCGTAGACGTTTGTTCGTCTCATGGAGATGGCGATGGGGAAGACGGAAATGTACATCATGATGAGGTAGGATACTTGAACTGCAGGGTGGAGCTCTGACAAGCTCACGACCGAGAATCCTGCGGTTCGCGTAGATGCGGCCTGGAAGAGACCACATAAAACACGGATTCCAGGCGGTAGATTAGTTACGGTTGAATCGTTGATCTGGAAACTGTCAGTTTTGTTTGCAGAAAATAAAGTTGGGGAATTCTCACATCCAAAATGATGAAGAAGATCAGGTCAATTCCGTTCAGCGCGATGAGAATCGCAAACAGCCACCAGGTCGCATTTCGAGGAAAGAGAAGCGTAAAGCATCGACGGGGATGGTCCAGCAGAAATTTCAACTCCTCCCAAAGAGGACTGTCTGCTCGTGCAATCTTAGAGGCAGCCCAGATGATCAACCGAAGCATACAAGGAAACCCGGTGTTACCGATGATAATGAGGAAGGTGTTCAGAAGCAGAGGGAATATGGCTTCTTGGAAAGACATCATCGAGTCCGGAGTTAAAGTGAATCCAACATCGTTGAACGAAGAGCCAGCCGTGAAGATTGCCCACCAAGGACGTCCTTGTCCATATCCCGTCACTACATCTCCCCAGCGCGTAGTCATAATCCAAGGCACTAAACAGATAATTCCAAGGAGGTGGAAGAAAACGTAATAAGACATCAAGACAACCGCCAGCGTCTTCAGAGCGCGATATTCAATACCTCCCAATTCATCTCTCTGCTCCTCAGTCAAATCGACGAAATTGGAGTTTCGGCCAACAGTAGCATCCCAGCTGAGATAGGGAAGAGTAGGACGGTCTCTTTCTTGAGTCAGAGATCGGAAAATGCTGTTAACCGTGTTTCTCCTTGTTCTTGAACGGCCGAAAAACGAAGGCTCATCGTTCGCGTCTCTGGTCTCGCGCACGGTTGGACGAGTATCCATCCGAGGGAAAGTCGTGTTCCTCGTCTTGGTCCGCCCCATGTCGGGCTCGTTAATCGTGATATGAGGGCCATCAAGCGGTCCAACATTGCTGGAGCCCTCTGAATCCGGACGTTGATCGTCGGTCAGATTACTCGGTTTCTTGGTAAGTTCCTCACCCCCTCTTCCTCCAGCACCTCGGGAACGCCACCTCGGTCGTATTCGCGAGGACTTGGGATACGCAAGGCTCCTTTGTTTCTTCTCTGATTCTCCAAGAACGCAATATGATGTTCAGGGCTCAGCTGCGTCGGCACACGTAAACCACCCAGGCCCAAGCTGGAACCTAGCCCTGGCTTAGGCTCAGTGCCGCTCCCCGACTCATCGGTTTGGTCTCCACTCTGGGGCTTGGTCTTGGGGGACTCTGGGGCCGAGTTTGTCTCCTCCGAGATCTTGTCCGGATGAGACCCGTCCCGCAGGACGGCAATCGGCCGGCTTCCAACGCCCATCTCCTCCCTGTTGTGATCCTGACCATCTTTATCGGCGGTCACGGTGCGGGCTCGGGTGCGGGTTTGGCGTAGAGCTCGGGCGTCTCGTACCACATGCTGAAACCGCTTTTCGAACCAATAGAGACGGATGAAAACGAGGACGGTATGAATGAAGATCGGGGTCGTAAGCATGGAGACGAAATATAAAATGACCTGCTGATAGGTCTGGAGCAGATTCAAATCCACCGTGTTGAGACCACTCTGGGTGGCCGCTCCCGCGGAAAAGAAAAGCGCATCGATATAAGCCAGTTTACTCCCGGGATAGATGATAATGGAAGTAATCATGATCGTGGAGATGATGTAGGCATAATGGATAAGAATGAAATTCATGCTCAATTCCTTCAAGTACGGAATACGGGCCGTGAGCTTGGCCGTCCGTCGCAAAAAGGCAGAGAACATTTTGAACTTGATCCCACGGGACGGCGGAAAGCCGTCTTGCTTCTTTTTCCCTTCTGTCGACTGTCGAGGTCGATGTACCAGGTTTGTCTGTTTTCGTTTTTCGGGGAATTTCAAAGAGGGGTTGTACGGCAGAAGAAATTCCAGAAGTCGAGGACGATGATCAACCAACCGCCACGCGACAATGATGCGGCGCACGAGGTCTGTGATTGCCGATCTCCAATAGCTGCGCAGGAAGGGATCTTGTAAAAAGAAATAACAATAAAACGGTCAACTCGACCGCTGTTAGCTGAAAGTCAGAGAAAACCGACGTTTGAACAAGACGGAGCGGTTTTGAGAGTGCAATGTCATGGTGAACGGGGAAGATCAAAGGAGAGGACTGGGAAAAAGTGTGAGCACGGAGGAAGGAAAAAAGAGAGAGAGAGAAAGAGAGAAAAGAACCGGAGAATAAACAGAGTTGGGCCAAAATAAGAGATTAAAAAAAAATAGACACCGAAGGGCAAAAAGAAGAAGCGCTAGAGAAGAAAAGCTCGTCAAGGTGTGAGAAAGAGGAAGAAATCCCTCACTGGAGTTGAAGATCGAGGGAAAATAACAATACGAGATGGGAAATTCTACGAGTTACATACTGTACGGTACCGCTGCGACCGGACGCAGAGTGCAAACGGAGAGAGAGAGAGGAAAATTCAGCTTCAGCGCCACTGCTGATCGCTGCGAGTCCAGCTGGACTGGGTTAAGTAGGATTGATGCCCCTATTTACTGATTCTTTCGACAAGAACGCTGTGGATGTCTGCATTGGACTATCTGTAAGGACAATGTGCTACCTCAGTCTTAGCACTGTTAGTCTCTTAGCACCATTATTCTTAGCAGCCAGAATCTTGGATGCCTGAAGAAGTTGTGGGCCTGAGAGACAGCCAGCCAATAAAAACCGAGTATTTTCAATGTGTCGGTAATATTACATACACCGATGTGGCGCACAATATCGGTAATATACAGTATGTGACAGCCTCCTTTTCTGATCGGCAATCCTTCTGTCGTGCTTCAGGATTAGCTTGTCTTTAGCCAGCAGTTTCAGATGGGATTATCTGGATCCTGGCAAATTTAAAATTAAGCCACATCATTGAGTGACTGACAGAATGACAGATGGAATGACAGATAAAAAATGGACGATACAATTTTTTGGTTTCTTTGCTTTTTCCACATGCAGCTGCGTGCATTGCATTGCAGCTCAGATCCCAGCACACCAAAAACGGTCGGTCCGGGCCTGGAAGAATGGGCAGATCGGATGCTGATGGCATTTTCCAGCATGATGAGGGAATCCTTGCAGATAATGTGATAGCAGCAGCAGTATCAAATAACAGCCAATCAATTGTCTATTCATCTATCAATGTTCAGATATCAACTGGCATCCTTGCGACTGCAGTCTTATTGGCAGCTTACTATGGGGCTTGGCGTTTATGGGTCATTGCTTACCCGCACCTCAACTTAGATCTATGGATCTTAATGCAGTTGATATAGGATAGAAGGCAAACAGTACAATTGGAAGACCTGTGCTATCATTCTAGATCTGTGAATTGTATGCTCATTTGTATGTAAATTTTCCAGTTCATCAGACACGGCACATGACTATTGTCCAATTGTCCAATTGTTCAATCACTACATGATATGGATTATTCTAGCCATTTCTATATAAATAGAATCAAATTAAGTATACAAAATACCTTCGAGTATATGGACAGTTCATTCAAAGCTACTGTGCCATGCACTTATCACTACATCTAAACAGATCTTCAGATAACTCTCCACAATTCCTCCGTCCATCCCAGATGTTATCTCTCCCTTATCCTATCTATCTAGCATTCCATACCTGACTGGCTAGATAGCCCTAAAAGTCTTGACCCGATAGCAAAACGTAACACAGATGCTGCCCAATATGTAGTGCGACGATGGTTTCTTTTCCGATTGATCGACATGAACGATGCAGCCTAAATGTAAATTCAGCTCAGATCCCATTCCCCTAAACTCTGCTTTTTTTTTTTTTTTTTTTTTTGTGATGCGGTGTGATGAATCGAATCCCCACTGGATCTGATGTGACATGTCATGCTGGTCTGCCTGGATATTGCAACTTTGGTTCGTCTGTATGTGTTTGTGATACTTGAGATCTTCTATCTGTACCCTTGTTTTTGCCTAATCTGGATATGGTTTCGCCTATGCCAATACGAGTTCGGACATTCCTTCCGTGTTGACGGATACTCCGGATCATAGTGACATAATTTTCATCCCCTCTCGCACAGTCCATCAGAATGATAATTGCTGTAAAACGCAAGAGACAGAGGTTGAACTATTTGACCTCAATCCGATAGAGAAAAGCAGGATACACCATGGCGACGCAAATGATCATACGCAAACGAAAAAGGCAAATAGGGCTACTCTCTCTGATCTTTGCGGCATCAATTTTCTTTCTTTTCTCGTTGAAACAACTCAGCCGAAGAGATGAAGCGCAATCAGAACTACGCCTAGCTGACAATCCATTAGAGGCACATTTCTCTTCGGGTCACGACTGCATGAACTCAACAGGGCATTTCGTACCTCCCGAGAGCCAAAATAATAGCACCCGGTTTATCCCACCATTTCGCACCCAAGGTCGCTACATTGTTGATTCACAGGGCGCAAGGGTAAGACTTACCAGTGTCAACTGGTACGGAGCGAGCGATGTCAAGTTTATCGCATCAGGACTCGACGTGCAGCATCGTGACGATATTGCAACCCTCATTCGTGGAATGGGTTTCAATAGTGTGCGTCTGCCGTATTCCGATGAAATGGTGAAGAAGAATCCTTGCATCGATCGGTCGCTGCTGTCTGCAAATCTCGACTTGATTCCAGATACCGAGTACTCTAGCGGTGAATGTGCAAGAGCCCTAGATGTGTTTACCGCCGTGGTGGAAGGGTTGACTGCTGCTGGCTTATTGGTAATTGTGAACAACCACATCACTCAGGCCACTTGGTGCTGCGGTGCAAATCTCTGCGATGGAGGATGGTCAAATGACTGGCTTGGGGGGCGGTTGTTCTGTCGCGTTAGCCAGACCGAAGAAGAATGGATTGAGCACTGGGAGACGGTCATGTATCCCTTGGCGAAAAATGACTTGGTTCTCGGTGCGGACCTTCGTAATGAGGTCCGTGGCATCTGGAGTACAATGCACTGGCACTCGTGGGCAGCAGCAGCAGAACGGGCATCGGAGCGACTGTTGCGTCTCAACCCAAACTGGTTAATGATTGTCGAAGGCGTTTCATCCGCAAACGACCTCTCCGGGGTAAAGAAGCGGCCTGTCCAACTCAGCATCCCTGACCGAGTAGTCTACTCGGCCCATGTCTATGCCTGGTCGGGATGGGGCTCCCTGCTACCTTTTTCGAAACGGAAATATAAGAGTTTTGTAAGGGCCATGCAGAAGAACTGGGAGTATCTGCTTGCCGAGGACACGGCTCCCGTCTGGGTTGGGGAGATGGGCACTCCTGATAAACCCGACGCTGGCGATTTAAATTATTGGAGGCACCTGGTGCAATTTCTGGAAGAGGTCGATGCGAGCTGGGGCTATTGGGCGCTCAATCCTCGCAAACCCGCCAAAAACGAGAGGGAGAGCTATGGCTTGGTGGGGGACGGATGGGACAACCAGTCGGTCAGATGGGATTATCGCATGGACGACCTAAAGAGAATAGGACTGAGCGTAGATTGATGACCTCGGGATGATTTAGCATCATTGCATCCGCACATGGTCTCTTGGGTGTTTCATGCAGGGAAAGAAGATGTGACGATGTCGAGCAGTCGTTGAGCCACAGGTTGTGATACGCGGATATGATTGGTCAGGAGCGGAATCCATGCGCTGATTATAGGACTCTGATTAGCTGGCAAAAAGCGTAATCATCCTTTTTCACTTAGGTAAGCAGTCCTCGTTTGAGCCAATCAGATGCCATTAAACGACTATATCTTTGCCTTTTATTGAATTCAAAATCTTCATTCTTTCTTGTTTCTTGATTTCTTGACTTTATATGTGATTATGTCTAATATCCTGCAGTCTCTTCATTTTGAGAACAAGATGAGGGTATACCTACAGTATACACAAATCCAGTACCCTGGTCATACAGTATTATATCAGTGATCATCGCAATTAAATGCTATCTAAACTTTGCTTCGTTAAACTAATATCAAGCTAAACCCAAAGACTCATCTTTTATTGCTAATCACTACATCCAGCCCTTGAGGTTGCCTTCAATGGTCTTGTATCTACTTTAGAGGATAGAGCAGATCATCTGCTCTTGGTGGTTCACTCTAATCAAACTAACCATTTCCCATGATCCAAATCTCCACGAGATCTTCTTATGGCGTTGGTCTGGCAAATGGCCTTCCCATGCCGTCTTTTTACCTCCTCTGACTGGTGCATCCAGGTTGGTGGTTGGCCGGGTTTTCCTGGGATTGCCTGTTTGGGACAATAAGTGCCTCCTGTCTTCTTCTCCCGCCCTTTTCTTAACAACATCCCCTCTCCCCAGTCGACACTTGTTCTTTCCTGTGTTCTTTTGTGTCGACCCCTGCAGCTTCACCCTGAGCCTGTCTAGGAAAATGCTTCGGTGGTTCTCTCGCTGTCTTCCTGGCTTCAGCATCATCGCACTGTTGCTTCTGCTTTTGTTCACCTTCACAGACGCAGCCTCTCTCTCACCATGGAAGGACTTTTTCCCACCCTCGACAGGCAAGCCGTCCGGAGACAAGCCCTCCCCCCTCAACATCGGGCAGAAGATATTCATGATCTACACCATCCTCATCCATATCAATGGATTTGGGTTCACTGTCCGCTTGTCATGGTCACTCTTCAATGTCACCAAGGAGACGAAGCTTGCCTTGAGGAGAAGGATCTGGCAGACTCCTCTCACGCCTTCTGAGACTGATGGAAGTGACTATGTTGATAGTCCATCTACTCCGGCGCAGAAATTTCCCGATCCTTCGGTTTTTAAAATGCCCTATTCGTCAGTTGACAGCATTGATGAACCGGAGGAGGTTGTTCATGCTATCATTCTGCCGAATTATAGTGAAGATATTGGTACGCTGAAAACCACTCTGGATGTCCTCGCAAGTCATCCAAGAGCGAGTACACAGTACGAGGTATGTTTTCAATGCACATCATCGATATATCACATGAAGGCTGACAGCAGATAGATATATCTTGCAATGGAACAGAAAGAATCTGGGGCCGCCGAAAAGGCCGCAAAGTTGATATTGGCATTCGAGAAATCCTTCCTCCAAATTCGAAGCACATTCCATCCAGCGAACCTACAAGGGGAGATTGCAGGGAAAAGTTCCAATGTTGCTTTTGCCGCTCGACACATTGTCGAAGTGCATCGCGCGGACCTAAATACAGGCGCTTGTAATGTGATTATCACAGTGATAGATGGTGAGTCGATTTTACTACGCTTTTACTGATCAGTGCTGACTCTATCAGCCGATACGCATCTATGGCAGGACTACTTTACCGAGATTCGTCGTCTTCATTATATGCATACCACCGAGGCAGACCGCACGGTCTACTGCTGTCCGATTATATTTGACCGTAACTCGAATGAGAGCCCGATATTGGTACGATGTGCTGATTTGCTATGGGGCTTTGCGGGCTTGTCGACAATGTACCCCGGCGCACCTATCTCTATACCAACATCTGTATATTCATTGCCCTTATCTTTGGCTGAAAAGGTTGGCGGCTGGGATAGTGATCCCACTGCTATTGGCGAGGATATGCACATGCTACTCAAGTGCTACTTTGAGACAGCAGGGAATGTCGTTTCCCGCAACGTATTTATACCAGCCAGCCAGTGCAATGTCTCCAGCGATACTGGTCGAGGTTGGAGATGGACACTGGATACCTGCTTTGCTCGTTATAGACAAGCCTTGCGACACATGTGGGGAGCATTGGACTCTGGATTTGCAGCACGCCGGACAATGAGCTATCTTCGCCTCCATAGCCGATGTCTGTTTCTACGACCGCGGCACTTTGCCTTGCTGCACCTTATGTGGGAGGCGCACTTTCTCCCTTGCCATCTGATGATTCTTATGGTGTTCTCGTTAATATACACCCTCATGACTCCTCCAGAGCTACTACATCCGTCCATGACATGGACGTTCTGGTTCACCGGACTGCTTCGCACATCTTCCTTCATCTGGATGAATGTCTGCCTGGCCCTGTACGAGCGGTGGTATACAGTCTGTCTGCAATCACGAAGGAACGATATGCAACAGGCCAATCTGACAGACACCGGCTTTTCCCAGCGTACTTGGTGGCATACGACCCATCTCCTGGAACGCATCTGCTTTCCCATTTCGGGTACCATCTTTGGAGGTATTCCGACAATCCACGCGGTTTTCTCTCATTTCTGGACAGACAGGTTGGTATATCGTGTCAGCAAGAAACCGGCCTTTGCCATGGTTGGCTCTATGGCATAAGTTCCGTTGGCTGATATGTATGGGAGATGGATGTTCATGATATATATACTACCTTTACGATTGTTGGAATACGATTGGCTTTTTTTGGATAGAATAGATACGAGAGTTCCTATAATATAATTCTAATGCTAATGACTTACAACTCCATCCCAGTAAAATATACGTGCTCTCCTACCAACAACTCCAACGCGGGGTCTCACTGACCCCGTGAGCGGGACCCACTTCAGCTTTCGATGACTCCAACAGTCCAACTCTCCTCCAACTCGGCGAAACCGACCTCTCATAATCGATCAGCTATCCAGCCTGACATATTTAATCGTGACTATACCATCGATTTCGATTTCGCATCAACCACTTTCTTCAAACACTTATATACTATAAAAAATGGCTCCTACTCACCGAGTTGCATTGTGCCAATGGCACATCAAGGTATGTTGCCCTCAACAGTCGCCGATGGGCTGGCTGTTTATCTTAGAATATTCAAAAGCTGAGCCAACCGAAACCAGGATCTCGACATAGTAATGAACCATCATAAAGCAGGCGACTTCATTATAGAGGCGAAAGCCCAAGGCGCTGAACTAGTTGTACTGCCAGAGTGAGCAAGCACCAGCATTGCATTGTATTGCATTCCCAAATAATCTACCAGGCAGTTAGGCTGATTGAAACAAAGATACCACCTCAACGGCTTCGATCCAACAAACCCCACCTACGTTCTCCAAGCAGCAGAGTACGAGGAATACCTCACCGTCTACCGACTCATGGCACTAGAGCGCAATATATGCATTGTCCCTGGTACAATCGTCGAACGACACGTCAAAGTCGACGAGAACGGCAATGAAGTGGTCCATCTGTATAACACGGCCTACTTTATCTCGAATAAGGGCGAGATTCTGGGATCGTACCGCAAAAAAAATATCTGGCACCCTGAACGCCCGCATCTTACCTCGTCGGGTCTGGAACCGCACGAGGTTTTTGACACGCCCTTGGGTAAAGTCGGTTTGTTGATTTGTTGGGATTTGGCTTTCCCTGAGGCTTTTCGGGAGTTGATTTCCAAGGGCGCGGAGATTATTATTGCGCCTACTTATTGTATGTCTCTTCTTTGTTTCTTTCTTTCTTTCAAAAATAAATCTGACCGAAAAAAAGGGACAAAACACGACGCCTCCCCCGAAGCCCTAGCACACAACCCAGACTGCGAGGCCCTCTTCCTCGAATCAACCCTCACAGCCCGCTGCTACGAAAACACCTGCGGCATCATCTTCGTCAACGCCGCCGGGCCAGCTGATAAATTCCTCGGCCTATCCCGCGTGACGATGCCCATTGTGGGCCCCATTGGTAAGATGGGAAATGAGGAGGGTATCAAGGTTGTCGATATGGATATGGAGCTGCTGAAGATTGCAGAGGCGAATTATCGGGTTAGAGAGGATATTGCAAAGGAGGGGTGGCATTATACTTATAGACATAGTGCGGCTTGAATACCTTATTAGAAGAATTCTGGGAAATCGAGTTGGATGCATTAATTCATTAACGGATTGACCGTTCCGTTCTATGGAAACGTCTGATGGCCATGTGTGGTATCACAGAAATAAGAAGCTCTTGGATCGAAAAGATCAAGGCATACAAGAAGACCGAAGAGAAAAAGAAAATCATAAATCCCAACGAAGATATATTCGAGTCAAATCCGATGTTATCCATCACCACTTCTCAACGAAAAAAACACAGATATCAACCCGAAGTCCAACCCTTCAGAGGCAAGAAAGAAGCCCTAAAAGGCACTTCCCGCGATCTAGAAAAACCAACCCCATTAGCCAACTTTCAAAGGATAAATGGAAAGAAAGAAAACATACAAGCATAACAGACTCCAGAACAGACTCCTCGACAACCCTAGCAACACAGCCAGAGCAATCAGAAATAGCCCTGCACGAACCCATTTCGCCAATCGACTCGCAGTCTTCAGCGTCACAGTGTTCCTTGCTGGTGTCAGGGCCATTGGCGATGATGTCGCAGACAAAGTAGACCTTCATGTCGATGACGTGGCGAGGGCTGGCCAGGCAAGCGGATGGGATGGAGTGGAAGATGATGTAGTGGCACATATTACCTTGACCACTACCTTGGTATTCTGCTGGAAAAGAAGGGAGAGAGAGAGACGTGGGGGATTTGGTCTGCTTGATGGATACGTTAGTCTTGAGGGTATTCCAGTCGGATCTTGTCTTGTCTTGTATGTTCTTACTGTGGGAGGTCTCGACTCAACGCTTAGAGAAAAATCGCTTTAAAAAGCCTGATGAGATTGATGATAGAGATCAAAAATAAGAGTCCAAGAAAAACCGCAAAGACAAACTTCCTGTAGATGTAAGGCTCTGTCATCGTAAGGAGGAGAGAGAAAGGGAGATGGGAGAGAAAGAAAGACAGAAGGAAGAAGAAAACGGAAGAGGGAGGGGGAGAAAGAGGAATACAGACTATCTACCCCTCCTCATTCACTGTTGAGCACATTTTGGGATCATATGACGCTTTAAAATACGCTTGGCTACACCTATATCTTCAAAACTAAGGAGGAGGGTCTTTGAAGTTGCATACAGCCCATCCCCAGGATATACTTCTATGTTTACAGATGTGAACGCTCATTGGCCCTGGCAAAGGACGCTAGTTGAAGGTAAAGCTGGCACGTGCACACCACGTGAGATGGTGCACTAAGCCTAATCCAACCCTGTACCTGGTACCAAAGTTACGTGTATTTTACGGTCTGGTTACGTGACGCCACAGTTTCAAGTCTGTCTCGAAGTTTCAAGTCACAGGAATGGAATTCGTAATCTGCTAGCATAGTGATATCACCTAAATATAGAAAAAGAGATGCGTTTTGGATTCTAGAAGGGGAAAAAAAAAAAACCTGTCTCAACGGAAAATCATTAGGCGATACAAAGTCGTCATGTGGAATCTCTTAGCAACTTGACATCGGAAAAGAACATGTAATGTAGTGGTATGGGACTCGCAGTTTGGCATCAGGAAGAAAGAAAATCATCAAGCGTAACTCCGAAGCAGATACACGGACAGACCCAAAAAGACCAGTCAACCACCAGCAGAAACAGCAGGAACAGCAGGGACGAAAGCGGGATGGATCAAACCGGCGGCCCCAATTACTGGACCTGGCTGACAATCTCGCTGGCGCGAGACAGACTCTCCACCATCTGCTGGCATTCCTTCCGGCGACGGACGGTGTAGTCACTCTCCTTCAGCAGGTCGTCAAGCTCGGAGCTGCGGTACATCATCTCGAGCAGCTCACGCTGCATCTTGTCCTTGGTGAATCTAGAAGAGAGTTAGTAAGATTCTGCAAACTAATAGGCATATACATACTGAACAAGGTTGTACATGACAGCCTTAGGGACCATGTCGATCAGAGTCCGCTTGACAATGTTGTAGTAAGAAGTAACGAGCAGCTCTGGTCGTGTTGTTAGTCAACCGTCTCTCAACCTCACTCGGAAGTTCACTTACTGATAACCTCCACCTCGGTAGTCTCGCGTTCAGACAAAGTAGTCGAGGCCTTGAGGATCGGTGGAGGAGCCTCCATAGCAGCCATCTTCTTCTTGTTCTTCGAGGCCCAGAAGCTGCCAAAGAATCCGGAACCGCCAGACTCGGTTCCGGTGGTGTCCAGAGAGGGGCTGCCCGCGCGGCCAGGGAGGGGCTTGCCCGTCTTAGGGTCAACCTGGACCGGCTTGCTACCAGCCTGGCGCTCGTTGACGATAGCCATAGCCTAGAATTTTGGTTAGAGATTACCCAACAAATGGCAGGAACAAACTTACGCGTTGTCCGTTGATGAAATCAGGGTGGCCGGTGTTGATGTAGCATGCTTCCATAGCGATCAAGTCCCGGACGAGCTTGTTAGTAGGCTCCATGCACTTCTTGAAGAAAGAAATGACAACAGCATGGAACTTCTCCTTCAACATGGGGTATCTCCGGAACAACTGCTTATTCAAGAGCTGGCCCAGAATGCGGACGAGCTCGTCATAGATCAAGGAAACACACTTCAAACTGGGGTCTTCAAGTTTCTTGATCTGCTGAGTGACAATCAGTTCAAAAGCGGTGGTTCCAACGAACAGCGCAGGAGAGGGACCGGAAGAGTTGTAGAGCATTGTTCTGATGTCCATATCCTTTGTTGCGTCAAAGGGGTCCACCGCCTTGATACCGTTCGAGTACAGCTCATGGAACACAAAGCTGATACGAGCACCACCAGACAGCTCGATACTAGACAGCTCGGTGTTGTTTCCCTCCAGCACTGTGCGGTACTCGTTGCTGAATTCTGTGATGATGTTCATGATAATGTTCGAGCTGTTTCCGAGAATCGAATCACCGAGCTGTGCAAGCTCCGCCGAGTACTTCGAGAGAGATGAGGAAATTCGGGCCTTGATGTCAGGTAGCGTTTGCTTAATGTGCATCATAAGGATCTAGCAGATGTTAGAGAGCTTTCTCAGCGTTGAGGCAAGAGATACAAACCAAGTTGAGTTTCCGGGCAAGATATGGCGTTCCGCAGTACGATGCCTTATTCCGATAAGCTCGGTGACCTTCGAAGAAGTTCTTCTCATTCTCCAGTGCGGAGGCAATCGGCCGCTTGTTCTCGATATCGCGCTGACCACGGTTGACAACTGGCACATAACCCAAACGCAATGGAATAATCCTGCCCGCAAGAATATCCACAACATCCGTTCCTTCGTCCATAAGATCGACCTTGGTCAGGACACCAATGGTACGCTGACCCTCCGGGTCTACCTCGCGCGCAAGCTTTAATCCATCCGAGTTGGCAAGATCCTGGTTGGCGGAAGTCACAGCAAGAATAATCGCATTAGGCTTGCCGATGTACTTCAAGACCATATCCCTGATCTGCTTCTCGATATCCTTCGGCTGGTCACCGACAGGGACCTTAGTCAAACCGGGCAAATCGACCAGCGTGAGGGTGAGGACATTCGGCGAGTAGATTCGCAAGTTGATAGGAATAGGCGAGATACCGGCATTGCGACCGACCTTGGACTCGGTTTCCCTCACAATCTCCTCGCGGATCTTATTGAAATCGTGGAACTTCTGGCCAGGGATGTGCAGGAACTCGCCATATTCGTCCAAATTCGCCTCCTTATCGGTTGTATCCAACGCTTCGCTTGTGCCATTCGGTTGCGACTGTGCGGGCTTGTTGATGAGTTGCAGAACGAGGGGTCTCCGAGTAACAATTCCTGAACCACGAGGGAGGCTATATTGATGAGGTAGCCCCTGGTCAGCTAACGGCGACAAGATAGACAACAGGGCAACAACAACGCCACACCAAACACTTACAAGTCTCTGCCGACAATGTTTTCTAAGACCGAACTCTTTCCGCTAGACTGCGATCCAACGACAGCAATCTGGGGTAAATCAATGGGGTTTTGGACCTGCAATAGAATGGCGGTGTCAGTCTGCGGGGGGTTCTGCTGGCTGGATTAAGTTCCACGAGCTTCATGACACACTTACCCCGACTGTCGAGAAGACATCTTGCAATTTGTTAACCAGTGAGATCAAGCTGGGATCGTTCACGTTAATCCTGCGAACATGATCAAGTCAGTATGGGTCCCCAAAGCTTGGCCATGAGGGGAGCAGGGGGTATGCGCACGAGAAGCTAGTTGGGCTGGCCATGGCCGGCAATGAGGACAGGATGAATTCACTCAAATGGAAGGTATTAAAACAGGAGTATCAAAGATAAATAGCAAGAATTTAAGAAGCCCTTGTCTGTGTCTCGGGGGTGTAAAGGTGGTGGTTGAAACAAAGGGCGGGAGATAAACGGAGGAGAGGCGTCGAAGTTGCGGCCAAGTGTAGAGTTTCGCTTCCGATTGAGATCTGATATGAGGCCGACCGACGGCACATCCACACAACACCCGCGGCTGGAACCCAGTGGCAAAAGAAGTTATAGGCAGTATAGAAACTGACGGTTATTAGATACAATTTAAGTTGATCTACTATGAAATTATACGAGCAAGAAGCCATGGCGTCCAGCGTGGACGCGTCATGTGGTTTTGGCCACCCGAGACGGCTATAAACAGTGCTGCTGCCTGACCGTTGCAAAAAGAACCCAATCGAATATGATGAACATTGGCTCGTGGAACGCAGAGAAACTAGATAAACTGGAATAACTACAAATGGGAATTTGCTATGCTACAGGCCGTCAACCGAAAACAATGCCCGTTCAGTCCAACATCGTACTCCCTTCTCTTTTACTCGTCCGACACCGAGGCAAATCGCTCGGTCATGGACTGGAGGACCTTCTCATACTGCAGGGATTTGTTAGTAGACGCATCGACAAGATGTATTAAAGGCTTAAAGACTTACCTTCTCGGACACTTCGGCCTCGTTCTCGGGGACTTCGAACTTCATGCTCCGCAAGGAGGTTTGGATATCAGCAGTTGCCTCACGGACCTTGGCCCAGTTCTGGCCTTGGGCAACAGCCTTCTGGGCCTCGTCATGGAAGCCCATGAATGCCTTCATCATGTATTCGGTCTTCCACAAGGGGCAGAACTGGTCATAGTCACTGTAACCGTTCTGCTGAAGGAAGTCATCCTTGACCATAGCAGCCACATCGAGAATGATCTTATCCGAGTCACCCAGAGCGGATTTACCGACCAGCTGAACGACCTGGTCCAAATCTTCGGATTTGGTCAGCAGTTCTCTGACCTGGTCTCGCAAGCGCGGGAATTCAGGGTGGTCTTTCTCGTAGTACTTGTCGAGTACTGTGGTGTATTTACTGTAGGAGATCGATGTGTTGATGGAGGGGAAGTGCTTTCGCTGGGCCAGTTTCTTGTCGAGACCCCAGAACACCTGGACGATACCAAGTGTACTGCTAGTGACAGGGTCGGAGAAATCACCACCCGGAGGACTAACAGCACCGACAATACTGACACTACCATTTCTCTCGGGGCTTCCCAAGGCGGTACTCTTTCCAGCACGTTCGTAGAAGGAAGCAAGCTTGGCACCCAGGTAAGCAGGGAAACCTTGGTCCGCAGGCATCTCTCCTAGACGACCGGAAATTTCACGAAGAGCCTCGGCCCAACGAGAACTGGAATCCGCCATCATGGCCACGTCCTTGCCCTGGTCACGGAAGTATTCGGCAATAGTGATACCGGTGTAAATCGAGGCTTCACGAGCGGCGACGGGCATGTTGGATGTGTTGGCGATGAGGCATGTACGCTTCATGATAGGCTCTTTGCGACCTTCAACTTCGATAGAAAGCTAAATAGGATGGTCATATTAGCAAGGGGGATGCGCTTGCAGTTGGACGGGATAGGTATACCTCGGGGAAGTCCATCAAGACTTCGGCCATCTCATTACCACGCTCACCACATCCGACGTAGACGATGATATCACTGTTGGAGAACTTGGACACACTCTGCGAGATGACAGTCTTGCCGCATCCAAAAGCACCAGGGATACAAACAGTACCACCCTGCACACTAGGGAATAAAGAGTCCAACACTCTCTGGCCGACAACGAAGGGCTGGTCGGATGGCAGTTTGTCGTTGACGGGTCTAGGCACACGAACAGGCCAAGCGTGCATCATACCATGCTCGGACTTTTGGCCATTGAACTCGATTTCCAGCAACTTCTCCTCGACTGTGTAGCTACCAGCTTCTGCGATCCGAGTGATGGTACCCTTTGCACGAGGGGGAAGCAGAATCTTGTGGTCGTTCACCAAGCTGTTTTCGAAAACGCTACCCCAGACGTCACCTCCAGTGATGTGATCGCCAACTTTAAATTTGCCAGGAGTGAAATCCCATTTCTTCGTGCGGTCCAGCGCATTGACGGTAATACCACGGGGAATGTAAATGCTTCCGGACTGACCGGCGATTTCCTTGAGGGGTCGCTGAATACCGTCGTAAATCGTTTCCATAAGACCGGGGCCAAGCTCGACGGAGAGAGGCTTTCCTGTCCTGGCGACAGGGTCACCAACAGTCAAGCCATCTATATTGGGCGAACGAGTGTAGGTTAGATATAGTTGCCTCTTGAGATCGCCGCTCGTAACATCGTACCTGTTTCTTCGTAGACCTGGATAGTGGCCTTGTCTCCTTCAATACGAATAACCTCACCAACAAGCTGATCGTGTCCGACTCGGCACTAAGAAACGCAGGGGAGTTAGAGAAATGTCTTGTCCGTAGTGATGGAATCCCAGCTCCTTACCAGCTCGTACATAGCACAGCCGATCATATGCTCGGCCACGACGACAGGACCGGAGACGGAGAAGACGGAGCCATTTTGGTGGTCGTCGCCAGTCTTCGAAGGAGCCATAATGGGTGTAGGGCGGGGTTGTGTAGACGGGGAAGGCAAAGAGGGGTGATGCTCGATGCTGCTGCTGCTCGAGCTGCTGCTGGGGGACGTCAAGGTGGGCGAGTCGGGGAGCGGTGGCAGGTCGTCTAGTCCGCCGGGCGGTGATGACGACCTCGAACCGAAGGACAGATCAACAACGCCGCGACTGGCAACCAAGTCCAGCAGGGAAGGGCGTGTTTTGAGTCGGTTGACTCCTAAGCCTAGCATCCGCTGTGGAATCAATCGATTACAGCTTATTCGATGAAGTTTATAGGCTGAATTGACTGTGTTTTGGGATTTCCTTCAGTCAATGTGCCTGCAAAGTTCACTAACTCAGCCGTGCTTGGGGGGCGGGCTATCTTAGGCCCTGTCTTTGTCCACTTTGTTCAGGGTGGCACTACGAAACTATCAATCGTACCAGTACTATTGACGATCTAATACTCCGTATGGGCTACTGGACTGTGCTTTTTATCGGCTGTTTTATGACGGATGTTGCCTATGCTAGGAGGGGTACTGGCACCCTTCAGTACTGGCTTCACCCCGATGGTCGACATCACCAACTTTTATTCAGGGGGGGCATTCTAATTTGCAACATCATCACATGGACACTCATTATCGGCAAAATGAACTTTCTTCGGAAATAAAACTGACAGTTCGACGATCAAAAAAGGCTGATTAGCCACCTCCACATTAGCAACGCATGTCAATTCCATCATATCCATCTATTAGCACTAACTAGGTAACATCCACATCTGTCATATGCATAATATTATGCATCCATAAAGTCATGATGAAGACTTGTATTGGCTGTTCGAAGCGCAATGAACTTGATATTCAAAAGCATTCTGGGTTTCCCCGCACAGGAACTGTCTTCCTCTTCAGCCATGTTTCGCTTTCTCCATGTTCACATGCTGCGGAGTAGGAGGCTGCCTCGATCCATGGAAGCCGGATGCCATATCGGCTGCTACTTGCTAGAATGGCTTCTTATGTCTATGCTCGTTGGATACCGTGGTCAATGAAGGCGTTATAAACGCTTCTCATACCATGGATAACGATCATCAAACTATACTTTCCTTCTACTTCCCAGTTGTCGGTTTCTCCAAATATTTCTCCATTGTGTTGATCTGAATCGAGAGTGTTCGTATCCAAAGATCATGGACACGACTAAGTCAAGCAAGACTGGTATTAAGCGTAGCTGCTGGGGTTATACATTCGACTGGACCGATCACCATCGATCTGCAGATGAGTTGCGCCCTTTGATATTTACATATGATAGTCTCGCAGATGAATGTCTGCAACAGCTCGATGGAATTTCACCTCCCTCTAAGAACGTCTCTCGTCAGGACCAGGATTCAAGTGAAGGAACAAAGACAAAGCCTCCTAGGAGAGACCTGTATTCTTTGTTGAGAGACCATTCGTGTGATGATCCGAAGCTCACCGAACTCTGGACCCAAATCAACACCATCCCGGAATGGGTCGATTGGGAGCAGATCAAAAGAGGACAGGATGTGTTCTATCGATATGGATTACCAATCCTGAATGTGGTGAGCATATGGCTTGTATCGACAGAAATCAACTCTATTGGATATTAATATTTGTTTACAGCTCAACTTCGAAAGCCTATTAGGTGGCATGTTCGTCTTCTGGCCAGTGCATATTCCTGTGGACTATAACTGATTCATATTGACAGGGGATCCGGACGTGTTGTAGAAACTCTGGCCCGTACGGGCGGTTTCTCTGCAGATGTTGCACGGCGCAGAATGTTGGAAACTCTCCAGCATGTTCTCCAAGTCACCGACTCTGTGGAGTCTCTCAAACCAGGCGGTGCTGGCCATATTTCCTCGGTTCGAGTGCGATTGCTGCATGCGACGGTTCGACAGAGAATATTGAGTCTTACTCGACAGAAATCTGAATACTACGAGGTGGAGAAGTTCGGCATTCCAGTCAATGACCTAGATTGTATCGCAACTATCAACACATTTTCAACGTCCGTGATCTGGCTGGGGCTTCCTCGCCAGGGAATCTGGCTCCGGGACCAGGAGGTCGATGATTACATCGCTCTATGGAGATTGATCGGTTATTATATGGGAACACCAACCGAGCCATTTTCGACCAGAGCCAAATCACGAGCCACGATGGAGTCTCTTCTTGCATCTGAGATAGAGCCAACAGAAATCGGCAAAGTTCTGGCAATGAACATCATTCTCAGCCTTGAAAATACTGCTCCTTCCTATGCTTCAAAAGGGTTTATGGAGGCGATGACCAGGCAGCTCAATGGTCAAGAACTCTCCGACGCACTTGGCATTCCGCGACCTAATGTGTATTATCAGGCCCTTGTATATGGGTACTGCTTTTTCGTCATGGTGATTTCCTACACGATTCCACTGGTTTCTTTGGTAGATCAATATTTCATTGCGGTATGGGTTTCTATACACCAAGGATGCTTTCTTGATACATCTTACTCACTATACTCCAGGTTCGACGCAAACAATACTACGATATCATTACAAACAAGGAGGGACTTGGGGGAGAAACCCTTTTTGAATTCAAATACGTTCCCTTTTTTACTCGGACTACACGCTTAGGAAAGCGAAGGGTATCCGCGACTAGTAAGCCTGGTATCGAATACCTGGCGCACATGGGAATTTTCGGTGCTACTATTGTGGCCACTATGTTAGGTTATGGAATGATTTCCGGCCTACAACTCCTTGATTTAAATAGACTGCTTCTCCAAGTGAAGGTGTAGTTGGTTCTTTCCAACGGTCCTATCATGGACATTTTCACAATACTTTTTGGTTTTCATATTATCTGTAAAATGGGTATTCATAACCCCATATTATCTGAGATACATTATCATGCTCATCCTTCGTTCCAGATCGATTCGGCGTGTGGAGTATTTGGTAAACAAGTTACTTCTATATAACAGAGTGCAGATTAGCCATCATATCCATCCTTTATACCGGAATTTCACCAGTTTTGTAGGAGAGCTCAGTAGGTACATACTCCGCAGCCTTTGCAAGCGCAGTTGTTATTACAGGTGCAGGTCTGGGCACCACTGCAGGCACAGTTTGATCCACAATCGCAGCCCATCTTGACAATTTGAGATATTTTGTATTGATGAAGGTTTAAATGTATTCTGGTATGGATAGAAAGATTGGATTGATAAAAAAATGATAGAGAAGATGTTACACTCTTTTTTATAAGCGACGGTGGCTATTCTCGGGGCGCTACGGCTATTATGGTGGCAGCATCATTATGTCGTCAGTGGAGAGGATGAGTTCGAGAATGTTTTGCCATCTTTCAGGGGATATTTCTGGAAAACTGCAAATATGAAAAAAAGTGTACTTTCTTGAATGTTGTATACAATGCTAGAATTTATAGATGGTTTTGTGGTGTTTTCTAGATCTGGTGCCATCTTTCTAGCTATATTTTGGGCGAATGATCATATCATATTGGTGGATTCTGATGTGATCAAATAATCCGTAGATTAAGAGTAATTAAAAAAGGGATATTCCATAGGAAATTATTGGAAATAAACGTCATGATGTTGTTACTCTGATAGCACAACGTTGTATACCTGCTACAGGAGTCAGCCATTAACAATCTATGTCTAGAACAGCCAACATTAATGGTCGCTAAATCTTCCAAATACCAGAAATAAATTATCGTCTTTAATCCGCAATAATCCTTTGGGTATCGATGGTCAGACTGCAATCGTGCCTTGCAGATGTCCACCTGTTATGACTTCAATGGCACCAAATGGCCTGCTATCCCCACCGTCGCACTGAGCTGTGTCTCCCTTCATCTCATTCCCCTCACACCACCTTGGAAATAAGAGGCAAGAAAGAACGAGTTATTTAATGTTTTGATGCTGAGCACCACGTATTTATTTAGTCTATTGGCATCAAAAAGTGATACATACCGAATGCGGGGCAGATAGCTGCATATAGTGACTCGATAAGAATGGCGGTGGCTCTGATGATGAAGTGATCAGCATCCCTTTCTTTCTGTTCTCCACTACAGTATCACAATTGCAACATAAATGAGGCTGTCCAGCTGAGGAGTGGTGATAATAAATACTACTAGGAGTAGAATACCAGGAGGACTGATCGCAAAGATAAGACGGGGCACAGGTGCAGCTGATCCAACCGTTCCAAATGATACGATGATATTCGCCTGGTCCAGTATGCGATCTCCAGCCTATAACAGAGCGTCCCTACCTTCAGCCTGAGCGCGAGATTTTTTCCATATGTCAGCTGCTATTAACGGTTCAGATGATGCTTTTATAGCCAGATCTGGAGTATTTTGCTGCCATTTAAGCAAGGATACCGCTATATGAAGTAAAAGTAGTGGGATAACTCGATCTCTACGAATAGTTACGTAGACACCCATGTATGTAGAGTACTTGCTTTTTCAACCGCTCCAGGGGTTTGATTAGAATCAATAAAATTACTCGAATTAATACTTGTACCTTGCCAAACCGAAATATCCACACATTTTTCCAACAAACTGGTGGATCTCGTCGTCTGCCGTCGTGACCTGCCATCGCCCCACGGAGCTTAAAAGGCGAGCCGCCGTTACTACAACCTCAACTTCCTCTCCTCCAGCTTCGACGCCCTCCTCCGTCTTGCCGCTCCCTTCAGCTCTCCACAGGGTTTCTCATGTTCGACCAGCTTCATTATTTCCGATCAGCTGGTTTCTCGTTCAAAATCCGTCCTCCTTCTTGTCGTTCGTCATCGCCCGACTAAGCAGACGCTCGTTCCCCGAACCTCTCTCGAATCCGATTCCGATAAGACCTCCGCCCGGTCCATCTTCTTCAACTCTATCTCACGCGGGGAAACCTCGATTCCTTCGCTTCATCGTGACGATTATCAACTCATCTCCAATAAAGTAAACGAACAGACGGCCGTACGGGTCTTTGACAAGCTCCAACACGTGGACGGAGCTACCGCCCATTATCGTCGAGTATCAGTGACCCACCACTGATTGAGGTCTGCTCACCTGGTTCTTCTACAGAGCCAGGCGGAACGGCAGATCTGAACTTCTTCGACCTGGCACGCAATCCTTCTTCCCACAACCCCCCTTGGGCTGCTCCCGAATACCGTTCCTGGCCTCTCCATCTCGCTCCACCGGGAAGCTCTTCCACTACAGATCGAAATCCATCACCTTTCCCGCTGCACAGCGATATTGGTGACTCTAGCATAGCCGGTGCAGACGACAGCTTGCCTCCGTCGTTGAATCGCCGTCGACGTCGTCGCAGTACACCCGATATACCCGAGGATACAAGTGTGGGGGGAGATCGAACGGGAAGCGAGTCCGCTTCTCAGGAACAGAGCACGATCCAGTCACACGCCCGTCCAGAGGGCCATTCGCCGTCCCCCAAGCGCAGGCGCCTGGCAAATATGCGGCCTGACGGAGCGTTAAATTTAAATGGCTTCTCCCAGGCGTCAAATGGTTCCACCTCATCTCCGCTAAGGAAAGAGGGGTTGTCCCATCCGCTAAATGGTCAGCCAACATACGTTTCCAACGGAGAATTAAATGGCTCGAGATCATCGGATAATTCTCCGTCATACTTTGGCCATGATAGAGAGGAAGTAACAAGGATTCTTATTCAGAGTCTGTATGAGCTAGGTTACAATGGGGCAGCATCACAGTTGACCAGGGAAAGCGGTTATCAGCTTGAAAGCTCGGGTGTTGCCACATTCAGAAATGCAGTGTTGGATGGACGATGGGTCGAGGCTGAACGCATCTTGGTCCAGTCGTTTTATACTAATGATAATAGCAATGGCGAAAAGGCACCGAGCAGGGAAAAATTAGCATTGGGAGCAAACGCAGAGAAGAATGAAATGCTCTTTTATCTGCGACAGCAAAAGTTCCTCGAGTTGTTGGAAGCTCGGAATCTTGGAGCAGCCTTGATGGTGCTTCGTCAGGAACTGACACCTTTGAATTATGATATTGCTCGACTGCATGCCCTTTCTAGGTAAGATTTTGCCACCCATGATAGTATTTCAATATTTGATTGAACCCCACTGACTTCAAATAGCCTTCTTATGTGCCCAACAGAACATCTTCACGAGCAAGCTGGATGGGACGGCCCTATTAGCTCGTCCCGGGAACGTTTACTATCTGACCTTTCGAGTACGTTCGCACTGACGTGCTCCCACAAATGGTAAATGGCTGCTAATCATTCGATAGAATCCATATCACCATCTGTAATGATTCCAGATCATCGTCTCGCCGTATTATTAGATCACGTCAAGCAAAACCAGATCAACAACTGTCTATATCACAACACTGCAGTTCCGCCTTCGTTATATTCGGATCACCTATGCAAACGAAGCGACTTCCCACTTCGAACAGGTATCGAGTTGAGTCAACACTCAGATGAGGTTTGGTACTGCGAATTTTCACATGATGGCACAAAATTAGTCACGGCTGGCCGGGATCGTGGTGTAAATATCTACGATACGACTACATTCGCTGTGCTACATAAGCTGGTAGAGCACGATGATGGTGTTGCCCATGTCAGTTGGAGCCCAGACGATTCCAAACTGATTACCTGTTCCCAAGACAAGAAGGCTCGCGTATGGAGCGTTGAGGTACGAAATTATCTTGAGGACATTGTGGAAAGCCTACTAACCCTGTTTGACATAGACCGGGCGTTGCCTCTTAACAATTAACCACCATCGTGAGCCAGTTACAGCAGCCGCCTGGGCTGCAGATGGCGAGTCGTTCGTCACGGCTTCTCTAGACACAAACTCTCAGCTTTGCCATTGGAGTATGCGGGGTCAGGCTCTTCATATTTGGCCTGGAGGCTTCCGCGTTCAAGACTGTGCCATCACCCCAGACGGACGACGACTGATTGCGGCAGATGTCAAGGAGAAGATTCATGTGTACAATTTCATCACACACGAGGAGGAGTATTGTCTTCCAATGTCCAGCAAGCCCACCTCGGTTGCCATGAGCAGAGATTCACGTCATATGCTCGTGAATCTGTCGGAGGGTGAGATTCAGCTTATCGACATTGACACCACGGACATTGTCCGCCGTTTCGAGGGACAGAAGCAAGGCCATTTTGTTATCCGAAGTACCTTCGGTGGCGCTGCTGAAAACTTTGTCGTCAGTGGAAGTGAAGGTATTTTCTCTCGGGCTCTTTTTCATTTCCGTTGCTAATGTTTTATCAAGACTCACGTGTTTACGTATGGCACAAAGAAAATGGGACTCTTGTCGAGACTTTGGACGGTCACATTTCTGGTTGCGTGAACTCGATCTCGTGGAACCCCACAAACCCAGGCATGTTTGCTTCTGCAGGTGATGACTGCTTAGTGAGAATGTAAGATTGCCTTTTCCTCGTTTGGCTGTGGATAGAATTTTACTAACAGAGCATCAGTTGGACACCGGATTGTGCTACACCACATAGTGCTGCAGCAGGTAAACGTAGAGCAGTTTCCTCGAATGGCCTTACACGTACCAGCGCTTTACGATCGACATCGAGCTTTTATGAATGAATTTCCCTCAGCCAGCTTGACGGCTTCCTTCGGTTAATTTCTTTCTTCAACAACAATTTTTGCATCAAATTCAAGGGACGTACCTGGAGCTTTTGGACTGGAAACAATTGATTTTCTCCCTTATTTCCTCCTTCGCCCTTCATATGCATGCATGTCCGCTGGTTTTCTAAGACTTATTATAACAGGGATCAGACGCTGCCATTTTTGGCCTTACAACATGCCTGCATCCGCTTTATAAGCATTTATCTTTTTGTGGCCTTATGGAGGTTTTTCTTCGGACTTTTGCACATTCGTATATTGTTCTCCTTTCATTGACAGGGCACCATCCTTTTTTATCTTTTATTTCATCCTGCTTTGGGCTTTGGTAACTCGGGTGTCCTGGTATGGTGTCGGGAGGCAAGATTTAATTCAACGGAGTGAAAGCATCATCCATCATTATTTTCATTTGTCTTTTATTGTTTCTTCAGTTCATCGTGGAGAAATTTATCAGGCTGTGCCATTTTTACATTTTTTCAAATCGGGGTAGGTACTAGAATCAGAACCAGGCGTCAGACAATTCGTGAACTTGATACATATATGGTTAGCTCAAGTTATCTACATCTCTACTTACTTATTCTATTTAGACTGTTTTATCTCGGGCCCATATAGAGAGGAAGAAAAACCAGGATAGATTTTATGATCAGATTGTTGTGAAGGTAGAGAAAATGACGATTTCCCGAATAGTTCTTATAAAAAAAAGAAAAAATCAACCCCGAAACACGTTTCGAACTCCAAACAAGAAATAAAAATCCAAAGCATTTTTTCTGATAAGTCAGAAGTAGAAAGACAGCAAATCAAATCCTAGACATGCAATCGAAGGGGGTGACTGAGAGAATTTTCGTATGTAGTTCATAAATTACTGCAAAACAAGGACATCTGTCAGATCATACCGCTAGAAGGGAAGGAAGATATGAGGATGGATGGGCAACTCACCAGTCTGGTGGTATTTCCCTTTCCTCCACGCGATAGTTCGGCCTCTTTTCGAAATCCTTTCGGTCCGGCTACAGAGTAGGATCTGAATTCAACATGTTCATACATAGCTTTTGTTTTTTATCATCTTCGTAAATGACAGTATTGCGCCCTGTTAGCCCTAGGCATTGCCCAAAAAAAGAGTATCTCGATTGCTATAAATTGAAGTCATAGAGAAGCGGGAGAAAATTGCATAGTCAGTCATAGGAAGTGGTGGATTACGAGAGAAGATCAGCAACTGGAGGAGTTGTTAGCGAGGTATACCAAGATAGATTCAGATAATTAGTGGCTTACCGTTCATAGGCATCTCATCGATCTGTGTGGAATAGTAAAGTTCGATGTCACGGAGAATGCGGACATCATCGCTGGTGACAAAGTTGATGGCAACACCCTTACGGCCGAAACGACCACTTCGTCCGATACGGTGGATGTAGTTCTCACGGTTGGTGGGCAGGTCGTAGTTAATGACCAACGACACTTGCTGAACATCGATACCACGGGCCCACACATCGGTGGAAATGAGCACACGAGAGTTACCCTGTCGGAAGTCCTGCATAATGCTGTCACGCTCCTTCTGAGGCATCTCACCGTGCATGCTAGAGACAGTAAAGTTGGCCTCACGCATTTTGTCAGTGAGCCAGTCGACCTTGCGGCGGGTGTTGCAAAAGATAACGGCCTGGGTGATGGTCAAGGTGTCATAAAGATCGCAAAGGGTATCGAATTTCCACTCTTCCTTCTCCACAGCAATGAAGTATTGCTTGATGCCTTCCAGAGTCAATTCGTCACGCTTAACCAGGACGCGCACCGGATCAGTCATGAACTTCGTGGTCATATCAAGAACGTCGTACGGGAGGGTGGCGGAAACCACAACAACCTGGGTCGCAGGAGGAAGGTAACGGTAAACGTCGTAGATCTGTTCGCGGAATCCCCGGTTCAGAAGCTCGTCAGCTTCATCGAGAACCAGCATCTTAATGTGCCGTGTGCGCAAATGGCGTCTGCGGATCATGTCCGCAACTCGGCCTGGTGTACCCGACACAACATGTTGACCATAGTCCAACTTCCGAATATCTTCACCGATGTTTGTTCCTCCAATACAAGCGTGGCACTGAACGTTCATGTAGTCACCGAGGGCCATGATAACGGATTGAATCTGTGTCGCAAGTTCGCGAGTCGGGGAAAGCACAAGAGCTGCGAAATGTCAATTGGAAGATTCACCCAAGACTTGTGCCACGCCATCCTACCTTGACTTTCACGAACAACGGTATCAATAACCTGGAGAATACTGATCGAGAATGTAGCCGTTTTACCGGTACCGGACTGCGCCTGGGCGATGGTGTCGCGACCTTTGCAGATTTGCACAATCGCACGGGACTGGACCGCAGATGGGGACTCGTAACCGTATGCGTAGACACCACGGAGCAGGCTCTCCTTCAAGTGCATATCCTCGAAGGTAGGAGCAACTGTGACCTCCTTGGAGGTGTTGAACTCCATCTTGTCTAAATTTGCGCCTGTTAGCCTACACACATTTTCACGGGGATTTCCAAGCCATACCATCAGCACGTCTGTCAATACCGTCCGCCATGATGAATAATTCCACTCCGCTGCAACAATAGAAAAGGGTATCTCAATTCACAGGATGAATGCTGACTCGGTGTCGTTGCGAGATGGAGGAGCTTGTCCGCGAGACTTCTGGCGAGGTGCCACCGCGGAGATCACGTGATGGATCCTCGCCGCAAAGCTCTTGAGCAGCGCGAACCTGCCCGACGACATACATTAATTGAATCATCACCACGTCCACAGACGGTCGGTTTTTTGCTTCGCTTTTGTCTTCAAGATGGTGCTTGAAGATCAGAGATTTGCCCACGAAGATCTCGAGCGGCTGGAGCACGCTATCGCGGATCGCGTGGCCGACGAACCTCGCAACGTACGTCGTCCTCACTGAGCCTTTCGTTCATCATCATTTTTTGCTAATTACCAGTTACTGTCTAGATCCGAGAACGCCTGGCTCGCGACCATGAGATTGCCCATTTCCTGACGCGGATTGAAGATCAATCAAAGCGATTACTCGATATCTACAAGGATGCCGACGGGCTACGAGAACAGGAAATTCAGTCCATTTCCACCGGCGAACAGTTCGAGGAGTTCTACAAGCAGCTGGATGACATCAAGGATTTTCACAAGCGATACCCAAATGAGCCTGTCGAGAATCTCGAGCGCGCCTACAAGCGCCGTCAGCCCGGAGAAGGCGAAATCGTTGGAATGGAGATTGACAACATGTTTACGGGTGAGGAGGGCTTTGGGCAGTTCTTGGATCTGACGACGCTTCACGAAGATTATCTCAACCTCCCGGGCGTGAAGAGATTAACATATGTCCAATATCTGGACATATTTGATTCCTTTACCCCGCCGCAACTTCTAATCAAGCGGAACAACAAGCTCTCCGACAAATATTTCAAATACGTTGGGGAGCTTGCAACATACCTGGAAGGCTTCATTAAAAGGACGAAGCCATTGCAAGATCTGGATATACTATTCGCCAGCTTTGATGAAGAATTTGAGAAGCAATGGACAGCAGGTGAAGTCCCAGGGTGGACAGAAGAGAAAGCCGAGAACGGTGCGCAAGGACCTAAGACCGAGGGAACAGGCGAGGGTACCTGGTGTGCGGATTGTGAAAAGGAATTTAAGAACGAGAACGTTTACAAGAATCACTTGACTGGTAAGAAGCACATTCGGGCAGCCGAGGCCCGTAAGGCCGCTGGTTCGAACGAAACCTCGGCACCCCCTGCTGGAGGCGTTCAATCTGCAGCTTATCGCTTGAAGGAACGTGCCGTGGCAGAGCGTGAGCACCGGATTCGATCACTAGCGCAAGCTCTCAAACCCGAACGTCAAGCAACGCGGATCAACGTTGAACGCAGACAGGGTATGACGGAGCGAGAACGCCAGATGGAGCTTGAAGCTTTGCTGGCTGAGCCCGAAAGCCTTGGTGCCGATGGTCGCGGCAACGAGCCCTCTGATGATGAAGGAGATGAGCGAATCTACAACCCTCTTAAATTGCCGTTGGCTTGGGATGGCAAACCCATTCCATACTGGCTTTACAAGCTTCACGGCTTGGGTGTCGAATATACCTGTGAAATCTGCGGTAACTTTGTTTACATGGGCCGTCGCGCTTTCGACAAACACTTTTCCGAGGCTCTTCATATCTTTGGCTTGAAATGTCTGGGTATCACGTCGAATACCAACCTCTTCCGCGAGATCACTCGGATCGACGATGCCATCAGGCTATGGGAGAAACTCGAACAAGACCGCAAGAAGGATAGGGACCATACCGACAACGTCGTACAAATGGAGGACGCGGAGGGAAATGTTATGCCGGAGAGAATATACCTGGAGTATGTCTTGACACTTCCCAACTCTAGAATGATTATACTAACTTCCCAACTCTTTCTAGTCTTCAAAAACAGGGTATCCTCTGATTTTCTATTCGACCTTTGTCTTATATTCCCAACTATCATATTCTGCAGTTTTCTCTTCATTATTGAAAAGCTTGGAGTTTGGCGGGTGTCAATGTTATCATTTCCATAGGATTATGTTGCTGGTTGGGTTATTCTAGGCCGGGGATGACGATCTTTTAGATCATGGCCGCATGTCCTCATGTATTCTATTAAGACTACCATCATTCGTACGATCATGTTATTTGCTATTGCATTCAAAGATGAATTCCTCTGCTTGTAGTGTGCAATATCTCATTAACCCTCTATCCAGATCACGTGTTTTCGCGATCCATGGACGCGCTTCCCTAGGGTTTCGCGTCACTTCCCCTCACTCGCACGTCCTAATCTTTTAAATTCTATTGTCGAATATATTCTGTTTCGAGTCTGCTATATCATGTTTTATTTGTCTTTTCGAGCCCCATGACACGGCCCATGGCCCAGTAACCCATTTGAGCCGTGACCTTCAGGCCAGAACTGCCATATGGGGTTCAACTTCACCTACCTGTGTGAACTCTTCTCGACCCTCGAAAATAACCGGATTGAAAAAGCCTCAACTGCGGCAAGGAACAAAGATTTGCACGCACGGGCTGTGGCCCGGTGGTTTACGCAGCATGGCAAGCGAATACATAGCAAAGACACGGACCAACTAGCCCTTCTCTCGTGCTTGTTTCCGGAAAAGAGAACCGACAGAGTATACTGGCTGCAGGACACTTCCCTGGCAAGGGTAATTGGTCGATGTCTGCTGTTGGGTTCTTCAAGGAGGCAGGAACTTGAGCGCTGGCGCCATTCCGGAGGGGTTGATCTAGGCGAATGTGTGGAGAATGTGATGCGGCAGGCCGAGAATGACATTCCACGTGGTAAAGAAGTCACAGTAGAGGAGATCGATGCGGCCTTGAATAATATCGCCTCGCGATGTAGGTTTTCTGGGCCGCAGGTACGCAGACAGCGCACGGCTGTTGACGTGGAGGGCGCTTTGAGTCCTTTATATCTACGACTAAGTAGCAGAGATGCTAAATGGCTTACTCGAATGATACTCAAAAGCTACTTTCCAGTAGTATTGCCGCAGAGGTTCACGATGAAGAGCTTGCATTTTCTGCTTCCTCATCTTTTGTTTTTCCAGGACTCGTTTGATTCTGCGTTGAAGACACTGGCTTCTGAGCCAATAAGCCACTTCCCGGCCCAGCCAGAGCCTGGCTTGGCCAAAGATCTGAGTATCAAGGCCTTGCAGTATTTGAATCCTGAGGTTGGTATTAAGATTGGGCGGCCGGAGTACTATAAAGCCCGCAGCATCAAACACTGCTGTCGCATTGTGGATCGTCGCCGAATGAGTATGGAGAGAAAGTATGATGGTGAATACTGTCAGATACACATCGACGTTGCAAAGCATCCGAGCTCCATCCGGATCTTCTCCAAAAGTGGCAAGGATTCAACCGATGATAGGTCCGGGATCCGCCATATCCTCAAGCAGGCCTTGAGAATGGAAACACCCGAGTGTAGATTCTCTCGTCGTTGTATAGTAGAGGGCGAGCTGCTTGTTTGGAGTGATAAACTTGGGAAAATAGCAGACTTTCACAAGTTGCGCAAGTTCATCTCTCGGTCTGGTGCCTTTATCGGAACAGACCATGACTCTCCGTGAGTAAAGCACATAAAGTGAGAACAGGGACATGTCTGACTATAGCCAGGCCACAACCTTACGAGCATTTGATGATTGTGCTTTTCGACATTCTAGTCCTTGACGATGATGTCTGCTTAAGAAAACCCCACAGGGAAAGACGGTTGCTTTTGAAAGACGTGGTACAGGTTATAGATGGCCGTGCCGATATTGCCGAGCAGAGAATTATAGATTTCTCACGTTTTGATGGGCAGAGCAAGCTCGAGAGTATATTTGCTAAAGGTGTTGAAGAACGATGGGAAGGATTTGTGTTGAAAGGATGCGAAGATCCGTATTTCCCAATTCTTTCTACCGAGACAAGAGGCGCATACGGCCGCTGGATAAAGCTGAAGAAGGACTATATACCAGGATTAGGAGATACAGTGGATCTTGCACTGGTTGGTGCAAAATACGAGGCTCGAGATGCCACTGCGTCAAAGAAAATCTGCAGGCTATTATGGACACGCTTTTTCATCGGATGTCTCTATAATAAGGAGGCTGTGAGTCAATTTAACGCAACGCCCAAGTTTCGAGTGGTTGATGTGATCGATCGAAATTGCATGAGTGAGCGAAACATGCAGATACTCAACCAATTCGGCGAATTCAGTGCGTGCAGTCCCGAGTCAGGTCATGGTTTTTGTGTGGAATACGGACAGTCAACTATCCCACGCGCAGATGTCATATTTAAGACTCCTTTTGTCGTTGAAATTCTTGGAAGTGGATTCGAGAAACGCTCGGGATCTCGAATCTATACCCTTCGGTTTCCTCGGATCCAAAAGATCCATTGGGATAGGACGTTTGAAGACGCGGTTTCATTACAGGAGCTGCAGCTTTTGGCTGAAAGCGCCCGATCAGTGCCTGACGAGGATGTTCAGGAACATGAGGAATGGACTAAGCGTTTGAAACAAGGGACTGGATCGGCACAGTATATTGTCCAGCGATCACAAAGCGTTGTATCTACGACTAGTACATCCTCCAGACCAGCACTCAGCCCTGTGAAACGCTTTACGAGGCCGAACATCTCTGGCAATAGCCAATCTGGACTGGACTCTACCCAGGAAGACTCGCCGGAAAGGCCCCAGTTGCGAAGAAACACCAACGCTACACAGAATAACATCGATATCTATGTTGACGAAACGGCGGGATCAATATCATCTGATGGATCTGACGCCAATGGGAATTTCCTGGCTGAAAATGATAATCTATCTTTGCACCCCATCTCTCGAAAACGGAAACTTGATGACCCTGCTTCAAGATCCTCACAGCTCGAGTCGAATCCACTGGCCCAGAATTTAAACACACCAAAAACGATGAATGCACCAGTTAGTCCGCTTAAGCCTAGGAAGCTCTATGCAGATGGGACTAAGGTTACTAATGGGGCATCCGTTATATCCAAGTCTTCTCAAACATCAGCCAAGTCGCCCTTGGAAGCAGTTCCATTCTATATCAACCATGCTATTCTGCTCGAGAAACAATCTACTCCCCGCTTGAATGTGGAGTTCACACACGAAATCGATGTTTTCTTCCAGAAACTAGTCTCACAGGAATCTCGAATGGGTCTCAAAAATTCTAATCCTTTTGCGGCCTCTCATGATATGGCCTTGGGTCTTGCTCTGATTGAAAGTGACAAGGGGTTACTCGGTGCAGAACTTGTTGATTTCAGCAACAAACTTATACACAGGCCTCCAAACTTGCCTTCCAGGGGGAAGATATTTTTCCTCGATGCAAACTTTATAAATCTGGCAGTAGAAAAGGACGACCTCAGACTCTGCTTACATTCTACATGGGAGAATATTGGGAAAGAATACTTCTACGCTTGCATGTTATGGAATCCTGTGGGAACTGAATCTACGTATGAAACCACTGACGAAATACCTTGTACACCATGGAAAAGCGACAATCAGAAGAACGCGGAGTGGGTTGACAAAGGTTCAGCAAATGCAGGCGCACCCAAAGTTGCTATTATATTTGAAAAAGACGAGTTGACCTCGTTGGGAGAGTTCACTTCGATTGAGCCTTTGGTTCATTTTGCTGGTCAAAATTGACTTTTGTAAGCTCTTTGTCTATTTGTATATTACTTTATATCCTACTTGCTCTCGAATATATCACAGCAAAACGAAACCAAGGCCAGCATATCCTCAACACCGTCGAGTAGAGAGAGGAGACGCATTAATGAGACACTCACTCCCTCTATCACTGGTAATTAAGCTTAAAGTCTCCATTAGTTAAAGATGGAAGATAGAACAATAAACCAACAACCTCATATACCATATTCCACTAACTACTACGTACAGCACCGGCAAAGAAATCACCAGGTCACGTTTGCGCATACCCCGGGTCCTGTCCATGATGAATAACAGCTCCATATACCATATATAACAGTTGAATTATACACTTATATCGGAATTATATTTCAATCATTCCTCACACCCGCGCTACATAGCGTCAGCCATATATATTTACACTAGGTCGGTATCTACTTACCGGTGACCACTGAGCTACACCGAGACCCAGCAGAGATTGATTCCTCTGGAGATACTACGTGTACAGACTATATGTATTGAATCGATAGTTTGCTGAGCAGAAAAAGCAAAATATTACACAGCTGAGCTGGAGATCGCCATGGTGGGTCTTCAGATGAAGTAATGCTTTAAACTTGTTTATTCAATTAATAGCAGGTAAATCACTCGCAATTACACATAACTCATACCCATGGTATCTCCCAATAACTCATATCAAGAACAGCCGTTGCAAAGAGCATGACTAGTCTGCTCTAGTTGTTGCACTGGTCAGCGCAAGTATCCCAGCTCTGTATATGTTAGCAACCTATACATCCGTATAAGATTTTCAAAGCATTACCTCTCCGCGCTCAAGGCACTGAGTGAAGCAGTTCTATGGCATGGTTAGTCTGGATACAGTCGACTTGAGATGGAGATGGATATTACTAACCCTCTTCTGGAAGGGATTCCAGCATTGGTCGACACATGCGGGGGGTGCCTTTCAACCATGTCAGTGGGTTTATATAGAGGATAGGGATGATATGGGATAGTTACAGTTCCGTTGGTGAGACAGCTGCCGTAGCAGTCCTAGAATATATTAGCAAGATCAAGTCACCATGTTGAGGAGAGATGGTTTTACCAATGGGCCGTTGTCAGTAGGCAGGGCAGCAGCAGCGCCTAGCAGAGACAGCGAGGCAATGGCGACGGAGAAAAGACGCATAGCGATTAGATTAGATTAATTGGATAAGAGTGTAGTGGAGAAGAAGAAGAAGATGATGATGATGATAAAGATGATGGAAGAAGATGCCCTGATGAGGTGACCAGCAGCTCGCTTTATATCTTCTCCTCGTCCCCTACTCTGAACTCATAAAATCAAATCAACACTGGTACAGTTGAACTCGACAACCCAAAACAAGGCTCAATTTCAAAAGCAAGCTCCCATCTATCGTGAAGATCTGTCGATCGGCAGATTATCATCCTGGAAACTAGATATTAAGCACGAATGACAAGAAAGCTTGACTGGACTATATCTGCTGTACGACCGTGACACCTCAGCTGGCCCTATAAACCATAAAATGTTGGGTAGACAGAATGAGAGATGGTGGCATCCACTGTCCAGACTATTTGCTCTAGATCCGCCCTAACTGGCTCTCTTGGAAAGAAGCAAAAATAACTTCAATGTGATTGTGATCCAAGATGCAGGAATGGAGTCGTTCAGACCGAAGAGCCGAACCAGATAAAGATTTTTTATGCTATGCGATAATATAATAGTGATATCACCTCAATTGAGTGAATACTGTTGGTGGCCACCTCGAGACCCGTGAGAGTCATCTGTAAATAATTCAGAAATATGGTTATGCTTTTATTAAACCTGATCATAGTAACAGTTCATCCATAACAGAACGCCTCGCTAGCCCATGATGTGTTGGATTGGAAGAGAAAAGAAAAGTCATGCACTACTCATCCCCGTCTCTCCTTGCCCGTACATCTCTCATTAATGCTTTGGCCTCCTCCACTTCCACTCCATCTTGACACAACTCTCCCGCCAATTGATCGGCCCGTTCAAGGTCTCCATTGCGCAGGGACCAACGAGCAAGCCATAATCTCGCCTTGGATGTCGTCGCGGTCACACCGGTTCCATGCCATCCATCTTCTTCTTCCTCGTTTTTGGTTTCCACCGATGACTGTCGCTTGCGACGTGTGCGGTTTTGACTTTCGCTTCCTGATTGGTCGTCTTCCTCATCCGAAGAGACTGGTTCCTCCTCCTGTGCAACTTGGCCGGATTCTTGTTGCAAGGTGAGTTCCATGTACGCGGCTGCCTCGTCTTCATCCCCGAGGCGTTCGTGAAGTGTGGCAATTTGGTGGAGTGTCTCTGGGTCGAGAATCTTGCGCCCTGGTCCGTCCATTCCCCCGACTTGTGATGCATCTTCGGCGTAGTAGGAACCCGCAACCAGGGCCCGCTTAAGTGCCTTAATACTCTGGTCTATGCGTCCCATCTTGGCGTAGCATGATCCCACCGCTTGCCACATCTTGGGGTCATAAGGCCGCAATGCTGCCGCACGTTGGTAATAGAATAAGGCATAAAACGACATGTCCAGTACTTCGTATGCCTGGCCTAAACCGTACCAGGCTCGGTAGTCTTTGTGATTAACATCGACAGCACGGCGATATGACTCAATCGCTGCGTGCGTATTCTTCATCTCAATATACTCGTGCCCCATGAGTGTCCAGGCAGAGAGGAAGTTCCGGTCGAGCGTCAAAGCTCGTCGGAAATACATCACTGCTTTTTCATGCTCAGACTTGAGGGAGTAATAGTTTCCAACCACACAGCATGTTTCAGGACGGAATTTATCAGTGGCAGTAGCCACCTGAGCGACAAAGGCAAGCTGCGGGCGTGCACCCATAACATAGAGAATATTCGAGTAATGGTCAAGACTGTCTAAACGGTGTGGGGAAGTGATGAGGATTTCGGTAAATATATGCGATGCTTCTTCAAAATCTGAAATCAAGTTGGTCAGTATTGGAAAGCGATGGTTGTACAATGAAATACCTTTTGAATGGTAATAAAGTAGCGCCCTCTGCGTCTTGAGGAACGCACTGGTGGGGAAGATGGTTTCAAGCTCCGACAGAGCCTGGTAGGTGTCCTCGGTGGCCTGGTATAGCTCTTGGCTGCAATAAACGTGAAATATGAGGGTCATGATATTTTGCGGGAGGAGGTCAACAACTTGTTTCAACTGCCCAGCAATTAGTTATCAGTCAGTCGGGCCAAGACAGGGAAACACGCACGTCTTCTGTGCTCGCGAGCAAGTCATTCAGCTCTTGCCAGGCACCCCAATGGAACGGGTTCAAATGAACACTTCGTATAAGCCACTTCTTGGCCTCTTCTTCATTTCGTCCCTTGAGAAGAATGACACCATAGAGATACTCCAGCCATCCCTGTCCACGGTCTTCTAGTCCCTTCTCTCGTCGCTCTGTTAGCCACCCCTCCAGACCTCGTGCCAGATCAGGAAGTGCTCGGTTGACTGTCATTCCTCCGTCCGCTGGCCCTAATACCATCTCCGTCTCCTCATCCTTTCGCTTCTCTCCCGCTAGGTACTTGGAATACAGGGCGAGAAATAGCGATTTTTGACTGATCTTAGGGTAAGGATTCTTTGACCCGCTGTGTTCCTTCACTCCGGCAAAAGGTGACGCTTTGGCCTTCCCTTTTTGCGGTGTCAATGAGTGTCGTGACTTGGGGGTTGGGGACGTAGTCGAGAGTGGAACAGGAGGTACGGTTGGAGGGAGGAAAACGGCCGCGCAGCGATCATATTCCCGAGTGTCGAAGTAGGACTTTGCCAGTAAGTATTTGTGAGCTTCTTGTGCTTCCAATGAAGCTTCGAGGGGATCTTGGACTCGGAGATAAGGGTTTGGAGCAGGCGGGGCATCTGCAAGGTCCATCGGGGAGTCGGGATCGGTGTCATATTGATCAATTGGTAGGAGGGTATCGAGCATTTCCGCGGCCCTATATTGCGATTGTTGTCAGCTCACGGAGACCAGCACGCATTGTCGAGCTCACCATTTCGCAGACTGGTAGAGACAGCGCTCCGAGCACTTTATCGCGGCATCCTCCAGCCGATATTTCAGCTCTTTGATATTATCTTCTGTAAAATTCGCTGCCATTGTGACCGATTTTTCACACTCGTGCTATTCCAATCACAAGATTCCAGCTCTAAGACTTGGAAGATCGATACGTGGGTCGCGCTAGAAAGTCTGCAGATGTTTCCGGGTTGATTATGGCGTATTAGGCGATAATCTCATATTCCAGGCCCAATCATTGGACTGTCAGCTGCAGGGATACGCCAAAAGGAATATATAACGCGATTGTCTCGTTTTCTGATATAAGCTCGACGCGACTTCAAATCAAGTTGAAGGTGGGGATTGGTCGGCAATGGGAGCACCTCGCTGCTCAAGACGGCCGCAATCAAATGGTCAGACCAGGGTAGGCAACGGAATGCGCAGGAAGGATAAAAGGAGCCGATATCGCCAGTTGCGATGTCAATTTGGGATCAATAACGGAGCTGCGGTGATCCTGCGACGGACGATGATGATGCCGTCGACAAACTGCCACTTTGGGCGATAAGCAAACGAAGCAAACACGGCAAACAGCAGGCGGGGGGGCCCTCCCACTCCGCCTGTGACACCCCGTTGCAGTACGAGGATTGTGTTGGTATCCTGCTAGGATTGTCCGAGTGCCCTATTTATATTCTCCTTGTTCCTGGTGTTGATCCGGGTTTCTTTTTCTCTGTCCTCATCATCGATAATCTGCCACAATGACTACTACTCAGCGTGCCGATTTCGAGGCGGTTTTCCCCTCCTTGGCCCAGGACCTTCTGGACCACGCAAAGAAATACAACTTGCCCGACAATGCCCTCAAGTGGTTTAACAACGTGGGTTACCTCCACTGCAGATATAATAAATATACTAATTGGCTTCATTTTTAGGCCATCCATGTCAATGTCCCCGGTGGAAAGCTCAACCGTGGTCTCTCCGTGCCCGACACCGGTCTCGCACTCCTCCAGAAGCCCCTGACCGATGAGCAGTTCAAGCACCTCAGCACTTTGGGATGGCTGACTGAGCTTCTCCAGGCCTTCTTCCTGGTCAGCGATGATATCATGGACAGCTCGATCACTCGTCGTGGTCAGCCCTGCTGGTACCGTCACCAGGGAGTCGGCCTGATCGCCATCAACGACGCCTTCATGCTCGAATCCGGAATCTACGTTATCCTCAAGAAGCACTTCCGCTCCCACCCCGCCTACATTGATCTTGTTGAGCTGTTCCACGAGACCGCTTGGCAGACTGAGCTGGGCCAGCTGTGTGACCTGATCACTGCCCCCGAGGACCACGTCGACCTGAACAACTTCTCCATGGAGAAGTACATGTTCATTGTCACCTACAAGACCGCTTACTACAGCTTCTACCTCCCCGTCGCATTGGCTCTGCACTACCTGCAGCTCGCCACCCCTGAGAACCTCAAACAGACCCACGACATCCTCATTCCCCTGGGCCAGTACTTCCAGGTCCAGGATGACTACCTCGACGCCTACGGTGACCCGGCCGTCATTGGCAAGATCGGTACCGATATCAAGGACAACAAGTGCTCGTGGATCATCAACCAGGCTCTGCAGCTCGCCAGTGCGGAGCAGCGCAAGACTCTCGACGCCGCTTACGGCCGCAAGGACGATGAACTGGAAGCCAAGGTCAAGGTCATCTACCGTGAGCTCAACCTGGAGAAGGTCTACCAGGACTACGAAGAGAAGGTTGTTGGGGAGATCCGGACCAAGATTGGCGCATTGGATGAGAGCCAGGGTCTGAAGAAGGGGGTCTTTGAGGCTTTCCTGTCCAAGATCTACAAGCGCAGCAAATAGATAATTATAAACTGGATTTGCTGAGAAGGGGATTGCCCTTCTCTCAGTCCTGGGTTTCTTTTGTTATGTCAGCGACTTTGCGCATATTCTTTTTACGCAAATACCCCCCCGCTAGATAGCCTATAGAGTAACAGAATGACGCACATAACATGACTGTATATACTGTCATGCATTAATGTTTTGACCAATACAAACACTGGATCCCAATTTCGAGAGCTCTCCGACGTTTCACAGCATTCTTCCAAAACCCTCCACATCCACCTCCCATTCGATCGGAAACCCAGGCACTAACCGTTTAAACCGACCAGCTTGTCCCACCTCAGATGCATCATCCCCAATCCATCCCCCAGCTAACATTCCCACAGCTAGCAACAGTCCCGCACTCGCTGGGAAATACGGCGTAGGTGCCTTATCTCCCGGCCCTACAGGCATTCCCACGTCATCAAACGCAAGGTTCTCATCCACCAGGTATCGCATCGCCGCATCAACATCCCCTACCTGGGCCGCATTCAATGCCAACATCGGAAAGTCCCAACCCCAACAATCGGTGAAATTCCAATCCCGGGCAACTTGCGCAGCGGTCGCAACAGCGATTGATCGATTCACTGCTCTCGAGGCGGGCAGGAGCCCGTATATGGCAGTGAGCATCGGGTGATCGGTGACTGTTTCTGGATCCGTCCACATGTTAGGTATGCCTTCGTAGAGGGAGTATGTGGTCACGAGTTCATCGTCTAAACCGCTGGCTATTGCCACAGTGGGCAATGGTGCGAGATGATCGACGACGTGCTTCCACGATGACGGCGCTGGCTTGCCCTGTCGCTCTTTCCAGGTTATGGCGGTTTCCAGACCAAACCGCCAATATGCAAGCTCAAAAGTAGGGTTGATAGTACTGTTTGGCGGTGTATTCTCTGATGCAGGATACATGGGTGGGCCGAGATCGTAGACCCCCGTTGACGTATTCCAGAATGCAAATGAAGCCATGAAATCAGCAGATGCGCTGAGTATATTGTCCCATTTTGATAGAATAGTTGCCCTTTTCTGAGTCGTATCATCACAGGTAAACTTATATTCCATTTCCGCAAAGTAAAAAACATGCGGCTGCTGCCATATCAGCAGAGAATTAATCTCGCCTGGTGCTGACCTTCCACTGGGGTCACTCATCTTGCCCCATCGAGCACCGTCATAGCCTTGCTCTTTGGCTCGGTCCATTGAAGAAGATAGAAACCGCTCGTACACGCCTATACTACGTTCGAGTAGCGGGTATCTACCCCAGGGTATCCAATGTGCCGAGTGCCAGAGGTACATTTCCATATGGAACTTGCCATACCAGCCATTGTTAACGAGGCCTGACTCTTGTGGGGGGTCGTCGCCGGCTTCGTTGACTGCTAAAAGGTACTGTGATAGGATTATACGTCGCTGGATTTCAATGGCTGTTGTGTTTCCAGTGGTAGTTAGGTCGATAAAGGATCCGTTTTCCCAGTAGTCTTTCCACCATTTCTTGGAGCTGGAGCTGACTGAAGCGACATCGTATGGTGCTTGAGGCGTCATCTCATTTGAGAAGCTCGCTGTAATCTCAAACTCGCCAGTGGGACTGAAGCCTGGCTGTAAGATGTACCGGTGGGAGTTGACGTTCCTAATTGTTGATGCGTTGCCATTCCAATGCAATTCGGTATAGTAGGTTGTATTGTCCATTTGATGTTTTATTTGAGCTTCTTCCTCTCCCTCTCGAAAGAACAACTCGGTCGTATGATTAGAGACTGCCTCCCAATCTCCCACAAATGGGGCTTCGAATTTATTCTTGTCCGTAGAATAAGGGTAGTCAAAGAAGAAGGCGATATTTTGCTGAGAAAGCAGTCCAGATTGCACTCGGATAGCCACAGTATCTGACGACGGATCGACCCATGTCCATACCGTCGTGGTGGTTCCATTTATCGAAAATCTGGATTTCAACATACCCTGGTAGATATCCAACTCTTGAAATTTATCAGTCAGATCATGCTCGGTGATATTCCTATTACCCCCAAAGAACACAAACCCAATCCTTCCTAAGTTAATACGGTGCGGATTCGCAATGAGCCATTGCGAGATTTCCGGCTCCTGTTCGTTTGGCATCGCGTAATTGACCAGTCTCCCATGTGTCCACCAGTCAAGTCCTGTATAATCCGACGGCGAGGTCTCACCAGCAGTAGTTGGTAAAGACGAATTATGCCATCCCCATGAGGAGAGGGTGTTGAAAGGCAAGAATGTTTGCAGTCCTGTTATGTCTGCTCCGAATGCAAAGTTCCCGTTTCCCACCTGCATAGGTGTAGTGTTTGAGCTGGCATTGCGCGTAGGGTTGAAGCGAGAAATTACTTTCTTGCGATCGATAAACCGTGGTGATTTTGCTGCAATAACGAAATTTCTTTCGAATAAGGAGAAAGCAAGAAATAGGGGTCCGAGAAGGTGCAAAAGCTTGAGCATTGGTACTTGTTGGCACCTTATGGTCGATAATTTAAATTTATGTTGGAATTTAACCAGATATCCAGCAGGAATATGTCGGTTCTTTCGAATAAAAGTGGCCTGAGGGAATGGTCGAGATCTCCACTGAACCAGAGTCGAGGTGCTGATGTCCAGAAATTCCGGGATTCAAATTCAATACCAATCCCACGGATAGTTGCTACTCAAAGTATGATCATCTCCTTTGCCTGGGAAGACTCTGAGGGGTGTCATCAAGGAAGAACAGGGCACAGGACTGTTCTATAGTAGCAGCCTTCTCCTCATTTGCGGGGTTTAGCCTGGGGATGTTTCGGGTTCAGATATGCCGAGAATGCACCAGAAATATTTGAGGATTTATTGTCATAAAGGAATAGATATACCTATGTTCCATCACTACCCGAGTTGTCGAGATGCGATTATTGAGGTCTTCCCTCCTCATAATGGCCACAGAAACTGTTCTGCTCAGTATTCTGATAAAAAGCCGTCAGTTCCACCGTTTGGGTAACCCTGATACCTTCGAATGCTCGAGGGCCTTTGTAAAATTGAGTATTGACTAAAGGTACAGGACGATCTGGTCCTAGGTACGATCTGGATCCAAACCTGCCAGATTGGTTTCCCGGTCGTGTTGTGGATCTCGAATTTGTCGGTCTGGTTCGAGAATCTCCTCGCCTGTAGCTAGTTTCTGACATAAGGCGTGGGAGGTAGTGACTTATTAGAGGTCGTAATGCTGGAGCCGAAGTCACGATCTGGTATATTAATCAGTGTCAGAAGTGGTATAAGAGGTAATGGAAGTATAAAAGCTCTTACCAGACCAAGACCTATCTCAATAGTCGAACATATATATGTAGGATAGCCGACCCATGTCATGTCCCCATTTGTGACCCGTGTCGACCGATAATAATAATAGGTACGAACAGCACCAGCGATATTAATGAGTATTCCGAGGCCAAACACATAAGCTACAGCAATCTTCTGACGCAAATTCATGTGTAACTTCCAAACCAAGGTCATCGGGATCAAGGTGCAAAGAAAATCGGTTACAGTGTTGAGGATGCTGGCAGTAAAGATGAATTCTGCTCCATCGAGACAATTGTAGTGATATGCAGGTTTCGAGTCCCAATACGCTTTTAAAGGTCTAAGGCGATGTCAATTTGGAACCGTGGAAGAGTCAAACGCGGAATCTCACCGGCACTGAAGGAGAAGGATCAGGATAAACCCTATGAGACAGGCGGAGACGAAGAAAATGGTTCCTGTGAGTATTATATAGTGGAAATTGAAAGCGAGCTTTCCAGTATTTCCAAAGAGCCGTCTGCAGAAGCACAGTAGTGACAATTTCGTCAACCCAGAAGACAGGGAAAATGTCACTTGGAATGCAAGGTTCAGTTTCTTCATTGTGGAAATATCTGGTTTGGGAATATCCCAAACATGGCGATTCCATCCGTATCGTGCTGAGCCGACTGACATGACCACATACATTACCAAAGCGACTGCCTGTATATCTTTCAGTATAATCACGATCTAGTGAGTAAAGCTAGGCTACCATGGCACTCACTGTTGCAAAAAGGATGAATATATCATCTACGCCAAAGGTAGATGTGATTCTCACCCTCGAATACACCCGGAGAACTATGGAAACCAAGACCAGCACACCAAAGATGATGTTGGTGACGACAATTCCCTGTCCATGCGTAGCGGGGTCAATATAGTTTGGCTCTGGCCAATTGTACATAATGGCCTGGATCCTAAATAGAATTGTCTCTGGTCCTTGAAGGATGAATTAGGAATGCGATATGGAATATGCCACAGGGTGACAGCTCTTTACATTTCCATATTAAACACGAAAATCAATTTGGTTATTGCATAGGTCGGGCAATTCAGGAGATGAGGAGTCATCTAGCTAAGTCTTTGCCGCGTATTCCCCTCTTCTTATATGTCGGACTATGACAGCCTGTGAAGATGGCGCTATCCATCTCTGCAGCACATGGTTAGCGGGTGCTCGATTATCAGCGGCTTGGCCGGTATCCCGATAATATGCATGCCGGGTGTTGTGCCAGAGGTTGAGTATCCTGCATAAGCCATGGAGGGTACACACGAAAACCTATCGCGAGACAAATGGGGGGTGTTGCATTACTGTGCAGATCAGAGGGGAAGCTGAGTGATGGGCGTGTTTTAGGCCTGAAAGATTCCTCCCACCAGATAATCCGTGGAGGGATAGTAAAGCAAGCCATCAGGGACGCTGGCTAGATGGCAGTCATTTATGCAATGATAATGACTGTCGTGCTATAAAGACACGCGGGGAACTTCGAAGGTGGGATAGAAGCCATTGAATCTGGGTTCATCTGGACAATCAGCATTGAGGCATTCTAATAGCATTAGATAATGTGGGAAAAGAGGGCAAATATCCGTACAGGGTAGCATTGGGGGAAATCACATGCAGTTCATTTATATATCCTGCATGATTAGCGTGAAACAGCCTGCAGCCCTGAAACGCCGAACATGCATCAGCAGGAACAAGTTGGATCAGATCTGTTCTGTCAAGCCATTGAAAACGAAGAGAGAGAGAGAGAGAGAGAGAGATGCAAAAGAGGTGATTCCATGAAGTCACGCGATACTTAAGGCCTGAGGCCATCCTCCGCAGAACAACTTGACTTTTCAAAATCCTTATTCCTTCCATCCATTAGACACGCCATAAAGAACTGGCATTTGCCCCTCTTGCTGATGGATATAAAGCTTGATTTCATCATCACTAGTGATGCTACCTTGAGCGGATTCCTTGCCTATTCTCATCCTGGTTTGCAATCATTCGTTTATCTTAGGACTACATCACTACTAACTCGTCAAGAATCAAGTCTCACATGCTGGCGCATATGAGACTTCCGCAGGATATGATAGCAGAAATATACCTCACAATAGACGACATTTCCTCTTGCATCGGCAGTACATACAGCACAAGAACATAACCCGGGTATCATATTCTCTTCAACACCAAATGAAACACATTATAAAAACCAAATAATCGCTCTAACGCTTGATATGAATGCAAAATAATCAATTTCATCCCACCTAGGCATACGCGGTGGTCTTCTCGGACTCGATGGGTTTCCAGTTACCCCTCTTGGCCTCCGCACTTTCTCTCCTGAGCTGTTGACATGATCGAATGAACAAGATAATATGAAAAATTCTGCAACACATCTGTTAGTGCCAGCGTATATGCCTATAAGGAGTTTGGGGGACATACGCAGATACTAGGGCCAGGATAGCAGCGACCAGCGCCAAAGGTTTCTTGAGAATCAATTCTCCAACCACCGCGATAGCTCCAAGGGAAAAGAGAATGAGGACGGATAGTCCATCGAAAACAACGTTAATGACGTGGTGGTTTGTGCGTTTGCAGATGAGAAGGATTTCTTCCACGAGCGACCAGATTGCTACGCAGATGAACTGAAGGGGGTTAGCTGGGCTCAATCGAATTCAGGAGGAGACATACAAAGATATAGATGTCTATTTGGGGAGTCACGACTGCAAGTAGGACGATAGCAACGGTGTTGAAGATGAGGGCCAGCGTTCTCAAGATGAGAGAGTGGATCCAGAAGCGGCGCTCGTAGCGATCTGTAATAGATGTAGTAGACGCAGACATGTTGGTGTATTTTGTATGAGGATAGCCAGTGATGAATGGTAATGAATTGGTAATTGGTAGATGACGATTGAGATTAGTTTATTGCTACCATGTTTAGTATTTATGCTCCTCTTGGATTCCACCTCACAGATACAAATAGCATTGAGGCATACAGCCCTGAAACACAGCCGCAGGCTTTAAAGGATGACAGGATCGCAGGATGTCAAGCCCAAGAATCGCCACAAAACAGTTGCTTATACTTGATGCTTATTGGCTATATCGATTGATCAGCACAAAGGAACTGTTCTAACGCTGCTAGCTCAGAGTCGTGCTTCAGGATTTGTCCCACTGGCGATGAAGGGCTGTGACAGCAACACCGCCACGATGGCCACTATGGCCGACCGACCGTCCAACTAAGCCCATAATATTCTAATATTACCATTTATCTCTATTTAGGCTCGTTCGACCCTTAAGGCTTAATAAGGCTGACTGAGAAAACTGATCTGTATAGCAGAATATTATCCTCTATGATAGATAGAAATCATACCAACACGAGTCGAGTTAGTAATAGGTACCTTAGTACTTTTTAGAACTTAACTTGATGAAAAGCTCATTATTTTGGTAATATTGTTAAGTTTAAGTTAGAACGTACTAGGTTATTTATCTAGAAGAGTCAAAAATACTACCGTGACTCGACAAGTCGAGGCGCACCACTTGCTATGTCAGTGGACCTAGAGCGAAAGGTTGCAGGAGGCACCCTTTTGTCCTTTCTCTGCCAGGGACTGATTTCAGCCATCTTTCAGGAAGAAACTGGTGCGGATATGCTGTCCCCGAAGTAACAGCGCCAGGTACCTAAACTGCTGGCTACTGTAAGCGCATAGGAGTTTAGTTCCGCTTTGCTAGGACGCAATTGTTTCAAATCAAGAGGGATACAGGGAGCCAGTGCCTTTGCTCTCCATCTATTAGGCGCCGTGGTAGCAGCTAGCTGATTGGCCTCTGTTGATGTATGATCTGATATACCAGGCAAAACATAGAGAACATAAATGACAACTGCCTTCTAGTCGCTTTGATTACAATGGCCATTGTATACCAGAACAAGGCGCTTAGCTAGCGGCCATCACTGCTGATCCTCAAGAATATTCTGTATTCTTAGAATTTCATCTTATATAATGGAAGGTCTTTGTTCAATTCAGCGAAGCGCTCCAAGGTAAGTAGCGTCAATACTGGTAGAGGAGCTGGCACCAAGGGGTGGAAAGGAAAATTGCCAGAATTGGGTGGTAGATGCGTTGGTCGCACTGGAAGTGGAAGAGCTCGTCCCAGACGGAACGGCAGATATTTGGAATTCAAGGATTGGTAAGGAATCGGATGACATCAAAGCAGATGTTGAGGATGACTACTGGTTCCCATTAAATGTGAGGTGAATGTTATTATACAGGAGAATAGCGCATCATTGACAGGTCAACCTCCTCCATCATCTTGTGTTCTTCTGGAAAGTAGGGAATGGAAGAATGGATGATATCAATCCACTCTTTATCCATAGCAATCCTGCCTAGCAGCAAAGAACTCCCTCTCTGCAAGACTGTACCCAGCTTCACCCCAATCAACTATTCCAGCAATCAACCCGTCCTTGACGATGATATTTCCCGCGTGTAGGTCTCCATGGGTCATAACTCCCAGGTTCGGCAACCGTTCATCCCCAAACGACAGGATCTTCTCCTTCACCATTTCCTCTTCGTCGTACCAGATCCCCTCTGGCCTTGATAGACGGAGGGCCTCGACAATACCCAGTTTATACTGTTCAAAGGAATAAAAGGGCCCGTATGTCTTTGTCGATTTATAATCCCACGGATGCCGGAAGAGGATGTCCCGGCATGGCCTGCCATTTACCGAGCCCAAGAAATAACTGCCCAGTTGACGCCATTCCTGGACGTAAGATTTGAGTTGGCGCGCAATCATCTGCATTTCCTCAGAAGACATGGTTTTCATGCATGAAGCGAGCGTTTTACCCTCGATCTTGCTCATCAGGATGAAACCTATATCCCCAACGGTGTATGTGCTGATGACTTTGGGCACAGGCACGTTTGTTTGTGCAGCAATGAAGATCAATGCTTCTGCTTCGCCCATCGTTACTCTCCAGCCAAGTTTCAGAATGGTGGAATCGGATAATCGCACTATTTTGCTGCCCAGATATTTACCAAAAGTCGAGTCTATTGCGGATTCGATCTGATCGATTGGAACTATGGTTCTGTCTTGTTCACAGAGAGAGATCTGTGAAGGTGACCTTTGAGCGGTCGGCCATGATTTTGGTCAAATATGCAATAGGAGTGCCATTAGATTCTGGGATTTTGCTGATAAGATGAGGGATTTCATACACACACATACATATGATGCATACTACTGACCTCCTGGTAATACTTCAAAATGCTGGCTGGAGGGTGTCCCATGGTTGTGATCTGAATTCAATATAAGAAAGCAAGAAAAAGAGGATTACTTGTCGTGGAGTAAAACAAACACCAACTCCGGTGGACTTCATGGAAGACAGGAAGCGCCAAAAAGAAGTTATTTTTGTTTTGGAGAATTAAGGAAAGCTTGCCTCTCAATAAGGTAGTTTGATAGATGCCACGTGCTAGTCTGTTTCATCCTTCTATATCAAGTATTGAGTATTTAGTAGAGCAGCGTTTTGCATGTCTTCAGTAATTGGCGTGTGTCGTAAACAGAACATATAACAGGCAGAGCATAAACCGCCAATCTGGTATCATACATACTAATAGAGTCCCATATATTAAAAAAAACAACTACTCAGCCCCCTACCTTTACAGTTAGATAAGATTGAAACTGATTTTTAGTATTTCGTTTGGGATGCTTCAATAAGGCTGTGTTTCTCCACCGACGATGACAATTTCCCAGATCGATTGCTGGCCAACTCAATCCGCATTCCACTTGTTTGTACACTATCTCCAGCACGGTCAAATTGAATAGATCTCTTGTCGAATGCGATAAAAATAAAATAATTCTCCAGCTGCCACTCTATCGATACCAGAATCTGGAGAATCTCGCGATGGCCGCCAATCAGCGTGCGTGGTGGAGTGCCAATACGGACTAGTCGCTAACGTCGAACAAACTGGGGCGCCGAGTGTCGCGTGCTTGCAGCTCTCCTTTTCACCATCATTTTCCATCGTCTACAGCAGTATGATCCTCCTCACCTCATCATCGTCCTGGATGTCATCTTGAAGCCATGTACGGCCGTCTGCTGTCCATCTTCCTGGCGGCTGCACTAGTTCCTGCATCGCGGGGTGATTTTGGCCCCTATTTTCAGTCGGAGCTATATGAGAACGGGGCCTTCGGTTCCTGGCCGCATGAGACATTTCGCTCCACGCCTGTTCTGGGCCTATCGGTGAATTATTTCGAGCACCATCCTTTTTGTGACGATGGGCAGTACACCTTCCTCACGCCTCGTCAGGGTGGCACGTGGAATCCTGGCCCGGTGATTCTCGACCAGGATGGCCATTTAGTCTGGACGGCGTATCCTTATTTTGGCCCTACGTATAATTTGAATGTCTATCAATTCAAAGGCAAGGATTATTTGACTTTGTGGACTGGTAAGGATGATGTTGCTGGCCATGGAGAAGGTGTTTATTACATGGTAAGTAGCAGGAAGAAAAACGAGCTCTCTCAATCGCTCTCGCCTGACCCGTCGTACAGTTAGATTCATCTTATGAAAAAGCCTACACCATCAGTGCCGCCAATGGTCATGTCGCGGATTTGAATGATTTTCTAATCACCCTGGAGGGAACAGCATTATTCACCGTTTATGACTCCAAGCCCATCGATTTACGGGCTGTCGATGGGGTTGAAAACGGCTGGATCTGGGATAGTTTGATCCAGGAAGTCGACATCGAGACTGGAGCTCTCCTGTTTGAATGGCGAGCCTCGGATCATCTCAGTCTGAATGAAGTAGTCCGGCCCCGTGAAGACACGGGCGATGATCCAGCTCGTCCATGGGATGCTTTCCACATCAGCAGCGTCGACAAAGACTTGAGAGGAAACTATCTCGTCTCGCTTCGCTACACCAACTCACTCGTCTACATTGACTGGCGTACTGGCAATGTCATCTGGAAACTAGGCGGCAAAGAAAACATGTTCACGGATCTCTCGAGCGGTACTGCTACGAATATCAACTGGCAAAACCATGCCCGCTTCGCCGATGGCGGTAATGCCATCACCCTCTTCGACAACGCATCTCGCGGCCCAGGAGATGCTCAAAACCCAAGTCGCGGTCTCTACCTCGGCATCGACGAGGGGCAGATGACCGTTTGGGTCCGAAATACGTACTGGAGTCCCCGCGGCATCAGCAGCCAGGAGCACGGCTCCATGCAATTTCTCGACAGCGGCAACGTCCTCATCGGTTATGGCTCGGCAGCTGCCTGGACAGAGTTTAACGGTGAAGGCAATGTACTCTGCGACGTCCACTTTGGCCCAGAATCAAACTTCAACACTGGTAATCTCCTCTCCTCGCGTGTCTTTAAACACAACTGGGTTGGATTACCCAAAACTCGTCCCAACATCGGCCTATCCGGCTATGAAGCCGCCGTCAGCTGGAACGGAGCCACCGAAATCGCCACTTGGGTCCTTCAAGGCTCTGACCAAGAATATGTCAACATTGACGGCGACGATGCCAGCACCGAGAATAACAAAAAGTACGCCTTCCTTGCCTCTGTCCCTAGAAGCGGATTCGAAACTATCATCTCCATCCCGACGGACGCCATGAATAGATATATCCGTGCCCTCGCCCTCGACTCCGAAGGCCACGTCTTGGGTTCGTCACGATTGCTCGAGTGGAATGCCGCCGAGGAAATTGCCGTCACGAAACCCGTGGAGGTCCCGTCACAGTATGATTTCCGCCCATTGATCTTCTTCATCGTGGGTTTCGCTACTGCTACTGCGTTGGGTATTGCCATCTGGGCAGCAAGGTGTTGCATTGCAGCTCGCACTAAGCGAAGAGGAGGTGACCGAGACCGAGGCCGTTGGGGCCTTGTCGATTTCAACGGTGACGAGGAGGGCCTGAGTGATGATGAATTGGGGCATGGAGGGGAATTTACTCTCTTGAACAAACCCCCTGGCGGTGCGTCTGCGTCCAATTCACATGATCAGGATGGCTATTATAGCCAGGATGAGCGATGAAATGATTTTATTGAATAAAAATGATAGTTAGCAATTTGGGTTTTGGTTATCAGTGAGGCCCTGGCCATTGCCCGAATTGGTTCTGTGTAACATATATCTCGAAGATCAACTTCTTCAATTGGAAATACTACAAGCATTCATGCATTGACGATCATTGAGATAAGAACTGCTTTACAAAGCTACCAAATCACCAAAAAGGACTGCGTTTTGGCTAATGAGTGCAAGGCTGAGAACCCCTCTCTGCTTGTGGGATTGAAAAGGCATGAAGATGCTCTTCTGGGCTTCTCATTGTCATTGGGGTGAAATAATATAAGATCATGCCAAAATATCCAACAATGTCAAGACAAACCAAAACATCAACAGAAGATGTCACGCACACCAACAATAAGAAACATAGGCATCGCTCTCACGACGAACAATGTAAATGGGGAATCGGCTGGGCCATACCAACACTAATAATCGACTCTTATATTCTCGGTAACTCTTTCAACTCAACACCAACCATGATGAAAATCCCACTAATGACGCCCATCCAGCCCTCTCAATCGCCATCACCCACACCATCCTCTTCCACTTCCTCAACGGCCAATATGAAAAAAACCCACACATCCCCTCCCAATCCCACACCATCGCCGCCTCAAACATCACAGCCACCGTCGTGGGCATCTTCCTCCACTTCTCCCTCGCCGCCTCCTTCACCCAATACTTCTGGTATCTCATCCGCCAGGCCCCGATGCACATTGAGACGATTGGGATGCTGCACACGCTGCGCGGGAATGCGTGGGCGCTGTTCTTTCTGCTGTGCTACGAAGAAAATGGCTGCTTGTTGTTATGACGGTTGTTATTTGGGCCATTCAGATCGCGATGAGTTTTCCGCCTAGTGCGATTACTGGACTGAAGGGTTAGATGTGCGTGATGGGGTGGTGGATGGAGTTGCGTCGTTGGATTTGGGGAAGGTGGGCTTTATCTTCATAGCCTGCTTGGAAGGAGTTGAGATGCTGGTGATATAATATGATATGATAGACATGGGGAGATACGCAAGAGGGATATAACAACTACTCGTCCATCCAATACTGACGCGTGGACGGCACAATCAACACCAACCTGAAATACGACGGCATCCAGCAAGATGCCCTCGTGAAGAGGACACTGCAGGATCTAGCCACGCGGACCATGGTCAACGGCCAGGTATACACGATACAGTCTCCCTGTGGGTCCAACTGCACGTATATAATCCACTTTGACGGTCCTTATTTCGCCCGCAACAAGACAAGCCAGAACATCACGAAGCAATACACATCCGATCCGTCCTTTACAGCATTCGAGGCGAACTGGACAAACCCTAAGGACAATTACAACTCGTATAACGTCAGCAACGCCATATACAACAATTACACCGATACCCTGGATAACGGCTTCTTCCAGATCATCAATCGACTGCCGTCCACCAGGACATTCGCATGAATGACACTCAATGCAGCGAATCAAAGTACTATGGAAACCCACCCTTCAACCACCTAATCTACACTGAAGAAACCCTCGCCTGCTACCCCCGTCGCGCCGAATACGAAGTCACCCAACATTTCCGCAACGGCAATCCTCCACCGTTAACATCGGCAAAACACACCTTATTGTCCCCTGGGACGAGTCGCGGTACCCCCCGGTGCTAATAAATCAGACTGGACGTCCCTCACGGATTCTCCCGCTGTCACGGCGTTCCTGCGTGATGCGAACATCATCGGTATGATCCTGGCCATGACGATTCCGTTAATGGGATCGTACGAAACGAGGAGAAGTCCCGGTGTCCAGTATACGATTCTGCAGGATGCGGAGAGGAAGAACTTTTGGTCGTCTTGATAGTCCTTTACTCTGGGTTGGTGAGCTTTCCCTTCCGTCGTCCATGGTATCAACATCATCTAACATCTGCTGTGAAAAGGCACCAGCAACAAAACAATAGCAGACCTAACCCCCTCTTTACAGGCTTCAACATCCCCTCCCTAAGCACAGCCGGCAACGTAGGCATCGACTTCGCCACATCCTCCCTCTTCCACGTCACCGAATCCCACCTCAACACCCTCCTATCCAACATCACCTTATCCACAATATCCCATACAATCTATGGCCCGTCCCCTCAAACATAACCATTACCCAGTCACGCCTCAATACGCCTTCTCCTCACCGCTGAACATCATCCTTCCATATTTTATTTCGCTGGGCGTGGTGCTCCCACTGGTGTTGGGGGGGGGGGTTGTTAGGCACTATATACAAATAGCGTTCCCGCAACAGATGGCGGGTTTTGCCAGGTTCTTATGACAACGAGGGGGAATGGGGAGTTGAATCGGTTGGTGGGGGCGGGGTGTTTGGGGGGATTGGGGAATGCGTCGCAGGATTTGAGGGGGTACCGGGTTATGTTTGGGGAGTTGGTGGGTGATGGTGATGAGGTGCAGAAGGAACGGCGGGATGGATGGCAGGCTGTTGGGATTGATGATAGTGCTTTTATGTCTGGATCGACGGATGCGATACGAATGGCAGGGTTTGGGGGGAAGGGTGAGGTGGTTCCGCTGAAAAAGAGGAAAGCTTATGGGAGTGTCACATAGGTGGGCGCTTAAGTGACCTACATACTTTGAATTATATCTTTAGCAGATAAATCTACGGTTTACTCAGAACTATTATTGTTCAAAGCCAAGATTCGTATTCATATCTGCTCGACTAAAGAGTGTATCGACAGCAACTTGGCTCCGATTCGCTTCATCAATCATCAAATAATCAACGTTTAAGCGCAGCAAGTGGCCAGACGCTGGAAGCCACCCTTGGCGGCGATCTCCTCCTGCAGCTTGGCCATACGCTTCTGGTCACCAGTGGGGTCGGTGGAGTCACCCTCCAACTCCCAGCTGAGGTAGTCGTTGGTGTAGTTGGAGACAAAGCTCTCATCAAGGATACCAAGACGCTTGCCGTAGTTGGTAACCTTCTGCCAGTCACGGGTGACGTTCTTGAGGTCGCTGCTGAAGTAGGCGTAAGAGCGCTCGAAGATCTTACGGTTGACGGGAGTGCCCATGATGGGCTTGACATCAATGTACTCCTCGTAAGCCTTGGCGGGCTCAGAGATAACGTAGTCAGTGGCACGCTTGACGGCAGTCATGAACTTCTTGACCTTCTCGGGGTTGGCTGCCAGGAAGGAGTCGTTGGCAATGTACAGGATGGAGCAGAAGCAGCAGCATCCCAACTCAGCGAGCTGGTCGATACGGAGCATCTGGACGTCAGAGCGAGGGCGGTTCTGCTCGGCCAACCACTCGGCAAGCTCAACCATCTGCACGTTCTCGAGACCAATACCGGCGTCGATCTCACCGCGGATGATAGCTTTGGTGACGTTCATTCCGCAGCGGACAGCAGTGTAGTCCTTGGTGCTCATACCGTAGTACTTGGTGAGCTCGTCGATCTGGATCTGTATACCGAATGTATTAGCTTGTGTCCAACATCTCCTAGGGCATCGATCAACTAACCTTGCCGAACTCTCCGACGTATCCGATTCTCTTGCCCTTCAAAGAACGGAAGTCCTCGGTGATACCGCTGGACTTGAGGTAAACAACACCGGTGAAAGGCTCATCGAGGAGCGAGCCAATCGAGGTAACGGGGAAGTTACGGGCTTTAGCCTGTATTTTGTCAGAACTGAGTCTAGGTAAAATGATCGAAGACACGCACAGCAAGAGTGTGGATCATGGCCTTGAAGCCCATGTCGACCTTGCCGCTTCCAATGATCTCGGTGACATCAGAAGGGTCATTGGGCTCCAGAAGAGCAACCTTGAGGCCCACATCCTTGAAGTAACCCTTGGACTGAGCAAGGTACAGGGGGGCGTGGTATGGCGTAGCGTGCCTTTAAACAAACACCCGCTTTAGCACCAGATTCTAACAAGGACAGACAAACCATAGAACTAAATTGCAAAAGCCGTACCAGTTGGTGAGGAAAGTAATCTTGTCAGTGGACATTTTGGCAAGAGTTCAGGTACAAGGCAATTTGCAATTGTCTGGAACGAGTCAGCAATCAACGCAGACCTCAATCCCCCTTGTCTTGATAAGAACAAGAGGGATGGGGACAATCAGCGCCACGCATGTCCTTTCGCTAGAATTATCTAGATCAAGTTGTGACAGTATAATCTCAGAACGACTAGACCGTATCCAGGGCAGTCTTCATTCTGGTTCTACCAAAGACATCATCGATGGCAGAATACAGAACATTAAGACAAAACACCCAGACAAAGTTCCAAATCGAACACCTGTCATGCATGTGGCATTGAGTGTTTGGTTATACTATTACAATACCTTGACCCTTGGGAACCCATAGCGAAAAGACCCTCCAGCCTGCGCGGCTACATGGTGAGTCGTACCAGACGATATCACACAAAAAGTCGATGGAATTGATGAGAAAGAAGAGTGATGGAGGAGAGAAGGAAGAAGAGAGGCAGAAGAGAGGGGAGGAGGAGGGGTAGAAATAGCAGGGCGAGGGGCGGGGATCGACTCTGCCCCACCACCGCAAATGAGAAGCACACGAAAGTCGCTCACCGGGACGCCAGGAAGCAGGGAGAATCAGGACATATCCTGGTGAGGCGTCGCAGGGTCTATCCCGGTGGGCTACGAAAAGCATCGGACGGCCTCATTGGAGAAGATCAGCCCTCAAGGTTTGTTGCTGTCTCGAAGCCGGACAACAGCACTCCGACACCGGGGAAATGATGAAGTGATGATGGATATTATAATCAGGACTAGCATCCGACCAAAAATATGGCTTCCTGACTGGCGATGATGTGTTCTCGCCCGTTGAGATGAAGCTGCGCCCGTAACAAGCCGGAGAGCTCTCTCCATAATTACGAGATGATCAACCCCTCAATCACTAAAGCTCCCCACCTGGTCTTACACAATCATGTCGTTTCAAATAAGACTGGTCATAAGAATTGGCAATGATAATCAACCAATGCTGGAACTAACTACCTGGATGCGGCTGCCAAAGAATAGGAAAGAAAAGAAGCGTAATACAGTCAGGCTGGAGAAGGACTATTAAAAGTCAACAAATCAACAGAGATTGTAAAAAGCAGTAACTGGAAATGCATCAGATTAGAAAAACATGGCATCAATGCTCAAGAATTAGAGTCCACAGTGAGGTAGACAATGCTGTGGTGAGGGCATCTGACAAAGAAATTCAACAAAGAGAAGAAATAAAAGAAAAGAAAAGATAGAAAAAGATCGCACAATGAGAAATCAGTCACGGCGAAAACTTGGGAATTTGAAGTCATCAGTGTTGTGTGCAGTGGAGTCCCTCTTGGTAGCTAGGTATAGCTGTCGATCAACGTCCACCATTCTGATTCACCGATATGCTGTCCAGCGGAGAGGAGGGTCGATCAGATGCCTTTTTTGTGCGAAGAGTCAGTGGGATGAAATGGTCTTCTGGTTCTTCTTCCTCGCTGGTTCTGGATTGATGTCCGATCAGTATTGATCTTCTTCTCTACTCTTCGGAGAATTCTTTTTAACTTACGGCAATCGCCATGCGAAATAATCTTCAGTGCTCAAGCTTTCCCGGGTTTCTTGGAGCGAAGCAAAGTCCCCCGGCGTCATTAAACCACTACGATCCCGTGGGGATCCAGGCACAGACAATGGCCGGGTTATCTTCTGCTCTGTTCCTCCGATAATGTCAAAGTAATCTTCTGCGCCTTCAAAGGATGAAGGATAGGCTGTCAAGTACAGTTGGAGTCAGTTATGAGTATGAAAAGATTGTTTGATAATTATGCAAATACCTCTTCTCAAGGCCAGCTGACGGGCTTTGACATATTCCAGGCCCATGCGCTTCCAGTCCAAAAGATCACTCAACCGCTCCGTACGGTTTCGTTGGTTAATCCGTTGTCGTCGGCTCTTCAGCGCAAAGTTATACATGAAGTCGGCAAGCTGATTGACCGAGTCATCCACACCCTTCATCCGACGATCCACGATATAGATGCCGTAATCGGACGAGTTTTCGATGAGTTCCTCCATGTAACACCCAAAGCCTGAGAGGTTGGTGGTGATACTGGGAACTCCCATCACTGTACACTCAGCAGGGGTGTATCCCCATGGCTCATAGTACGATGGGAAAACTCCCAAGTGGGTGCCACGGACAAAGTCATCGTAGTCCAGAGGCAGGACTGGGTTGGATGAGTTGAGGAATTCAGGATGGAAGACAACCTTGACACGGTCCGACGAATGGTTGAAAAGTTGAACGCGACGGATTTGGTTCAAAATCGGGTCTTCGGAATCATTGACCATATTATGGGTGACAATGGGGGGGAAGGTTGTGTCGTTTCATGGCAAAAGAGTCTACGACGTAGCAGCACACGATCTTGACTATCGATCAGGTCTTTCTCATCCGGCATGTTATCGCCTTCCTTCCAGGACAGGCAACGCTCATACATTCGCTTTCCGATACTTTTTTCAACCATCTCCACCGTGTCTCGCAGTGACTTCACCACAGCCTGTCCCTTGAGAGCTTCGACAGTGAGGGATGACGTCTGGCCAGGCATGATGATGAATGCTACAACAGTCGTCTTGGATCCGCTAGTCTTGAGACGGTGGTTGAGACGGGCCAATCCCTCAATGAACATGTCAACACCCTTGTTCCGGAATTCATACCGACCAGCGGTGAAAAGATAAAGGGTGTTGTCGAGGTCGAAATCATTGTGACCGTAAAAATGACCACGGACAAAGTCATTGATCTTCTCCTTTGCCTGCGAATGCAGGTTTTGGAACTCGTGCACCGCGGAGAATTTCTTGACGTTCAGCCCGTTGGGCAACACTCCATCTGGCTTCCGCTTGAGCAAGTGCTCACTTTCAAACGCGGTGATGTGCGATACTGTGGTAAAGACATCTGCCGAGTGTGCTGCGGCTCGCTCAATGCAGTACCGGTGATAGATTCCCCGTTTCCCCGCTTCTGCGTCCACATCAAAGTATTGCAGATGGTTATAAAAGTCAACGGATCCGGCGCAGAGATACCGACCGAGCAAGGTGGCATGGGTTGTGAAGATAGTTGTTAGGTCCATATGACGCTTCTTGGTCAAGGGTAGGGCGACACCGGCAAGCCACTCGTGGAAATGAGCAACAACCGCCAATCGTCGTTCGTGGGCAATGAACTGTATCGATCAGTCAATATGAACCCCTGGGTCGCTAATGGATTTGCTTTCGCAAGACAGAATACATACCTCTCCCAAGAACCATGCCACCAAATACCCAAACACAATGGCTTCATTGGTCTCATGGTCAGTAGAGGGCGATGGAATTCCCGATGTATTCCACAAATCGCCTTTCCACTCGTCAAGGTATTTGTACCCAGTTCCTGTATTGATGAGGAGTACTCGGGGCGCGCCTTCAATGAGCCAGCGACCGTAGACAATCTCAATACCACGCTCCTGCATTGACTTGATTGTCTCAACCAGACGCGGGTTGGACGGAGTCAGTTCCTCGACTTCAACAGCCGCAGAAGCCCTGTTCAAAGGCCCGATGAGGGTGTAGCGATCTCCATATTCTGCGGTCGTTACAGGCGCTTTGGATTTGAGCACAGAGTAAATGCCTCCCACGCGGTTCGCAACTTCAGTTGCTACCTCAAAAAGCATGTGGTTGCGGACATCTCTCTTGATAGGCTCGGCGCTATTCTCCTCACTTGCCATTTTGTTTGCTTCACGATCTGAAAGGGGGAGGTAATGTCATGCAGGTGTAAAGAGTTAACCAGCACGAGAGGAAAGCAGAGGCAGAACAGAGCTGGGAGCAGAACAGGAAATAAAATCAATCCCCAGGACAGCGGGGGGAGAATAAATCCAGCGCTTACACTCGTGTCGATCTTGTCAGAGTTTCTGTCTAGTCTAGAGGGACTGGAGGAGGGTGCGGGGGGTGAGTCCAGGTGGTGGCGGGGGAGATCAGTGCGGGAAAGGTTGGGAAGCAGGATAGAGAGCTCTGTTTCACTTTCAGGAACTGAATCCCTGGCAGCTTTTCAGCAGGGGATATCAAGAAGAAGAAGATAGAATCTGAGTCGATGTTTTAACTGTCTCTCTGTTTTATTCTGTACATTTCCTGAGAGATTCTGGTGTTTTGCAGCGTGGGGAGAATGGGGGGAACGGCTCAGGTGGAAGAGAGCTCCAAACAGGGAACCGGAGGTAGTACGGACTAGGATGCATCCATCTTACGGTCCTTAGCTCCATTTGCTCATTTAGAGGATTTTGGAGTCGGTTATGGCACTTAATGCGCTCTACTATGTCGCGCTGTTTTAATACGATGTATTCAGTTCAGTTGATGTTCTAGAGAGAGCTTTTGATAAGCGATGCTGCGACTCGCAGGCTGTTGTCTCAAATGCCCTCGCTGTCGAGCTGTAGACTCGATCGTACCTCCATTACCGCCATTCAGGAACAGAATTCGACCCAGAAGCTAGAGTAGCCAAATATCTTGCGTTCCACCACATTTACTGAGATAAGAGATAAGAATCAGTCCATCTACAACATTTCCGTTTTCAATGGAGCAAAAACGATCTGGGGAAAGCTGGACGCGCATTACGTCATGGAGCACGCCATGCATGTGATTCGGTGTTTGTCTTGTTTGTCTCTTCGCTTTGTCTTCTCTCTCGACAGGAAATCAATTATCATCACCTTCTTCGACTCAATTAATTCTCTCCAGAATGCCAGCTTGGTGTTTTGCCAATTCAGAAATGACAGATACTTTTCTGCATTCGTCCTCCCTGGGGCGCTACCACTACCTTGCAAATCGTGCTAATGTAACTGAAGGCCCACGATCCACAGGTGATCCGTGTGTCCCGACAATGTCACCACAATTCTATTCCATGGCAATCATCAAATCTGGGTGATCTTCTACCTGGTGCGGCTTCTTACTGGCACTTTAGATCTACTATATTGGCCTACATCATAAAATCTCTTCAACTGTGCGTTACGCCTTTTGAGTCGTCGCTAAACCAGCAAATGGTTGCGACAACGGTTATGCGTTTACACGGAACGCTTGAGAACTGATAGCATGAGCGATGAACACCATGGGGTCTAAACGTTTCCTTGATCCGGGGCTAATCTAATCCTGTTTTGCTCACCTGAATTCGTTCCCCAAACGACCCCAGCGTCTAGGCATCCCGAGTTGACGTGCATCCGTTTCATCTCGGGCAGCGCCGAACCTGTTTTCTTCTTGCTTATGATTCAGCCAAATTTCCCAAGCAATAACCTATCCAATTGCCGAGATATAAATGGATTTCCATTATTTATTTCAACCCTATTTCTGCAAGAAAATGGAACAAATACGAGTGGTTGGGTTTTTTCCGCCCCTCGCATGTCGTGTCGCGCTCGATCCCCTCGGGCTGGACCGTTCTACAAATATAGGAGCTGGGGTTCTGTTCAACGCCATTTCCCCTGTCCACGATCCTCCATTTGGAGCTTCAGTTTTTAGAGACATGGAATCCCCTCATCCACTGAATCATTACTGACAGCGGGTATTTTTGCCTTCTGGACCGATAGAACTGAGTCTAGCCTTCGTTCTCCATACACTTGACATAGACTCGGATTAGGGGAATCTCGGCACCTTCAAAACGAAGAGGCAAACAGAAGAAAAGATTCTTGCTCTATTTCAATTCCCTGGTGGACACTAAACCATTTTACGGATGTATATAGCTTGGCTGCGCAAGCGTCGAGGATCCCGAAATTTTGTGTATACCATCTGTACACAGCTGAAGCTCTTCTGTGACTGTGTCACATCCCTGTGCTCCCTGCTTAAATTGCACGCATCTCTGAGATTAACCTTTGCCGCTAGCTTACCAAAGCTCCCTCAGCTGTCATGTCATGCCATCGTTCAGGTGCAGTCGGTTTATTTATATACAATCAACAACCAAGAATGGAATCGCCATGCTCGGCTTTCAGAGGCTTCTACGAAAAATATTTCTAGACAAAGCCACAGGATGATTTATCTATTTATTTATTTATTTTGCCTCAAACTTTCTGAAATCTACATTTAACATTGACATCGTGTTTCTTCAGTTACTGACGCTATCCATAGCACCAATTCCAAGCCGGATAATCAAATTCTCGAGTCCATGTCTCTTCTTGATCAAAGTACAACAATCATTTTGTCTTTTCTTGTCTAAACTGAAGATGTCTCTCTTTTCTTATCAGTGCCCATGCCAGACTCTTGATGACCATTCATATGCCATTGTGAGGCCCAGCGACAGCGCAGGTCTTTGAAATCAAAGAAGTACAATGGACATATTCTACTTGTTTGTACATATTCAGATGACCTCCTATATACTCCATTGATCATTGTCACCAGACACTTCTATATGGCACCCATATGATATATTTACGTTTCAGAACAATATCCACCAATTCAAAGCTTCTCAAAGTCAAAGAAACTACCCTACCTTGACCCTTTGACCAGATCCAGTACAACGAGTCATCATTGTTCTCAGAGACAGCTCGACAATTCCATTGTGTATATCCCTTGGCCTTGATGCCATGGTAGGGGTCTACGAAAGAACTCAATTCCAAATTCTGGGGATGCTCTACACAAGCAGAGAATTATATAGACCCTCCCCATCCCCAAGTTCTCTGGATCAGCCATCGACATCTTCTGTCTCTACAACTCTACCATTACCTGACCTTCCCAACTCAAATGCACACATTCTCCACGATGTCATTCTCTGAGACCGCAAAACACATGGGAGGCCTCTCCACGTGGACTTGCCACTCATTTTCCCAATCCCTCGTTCAGCATCCCAAGAAACTTTTGAAGAAGCTATGGAACCGTCAGCCAACTTCTAAGGAGGTTACTCGCTACGCCACGTCTCTCGCCAGTAGCATACTCCCTGAAGCTGTGTCTACTCACATGACTACCGAATATCTTCGAGGTGAGCGTTCAAACAAGCGCAGTCGTCTCACTGTCATGAACCCAGATCCAGTATCACCATCCATCAGCGATAACGATTCGATTTCGGAATCCTTGATGCCCGTTGCTGAAGACGAAAAACAAGTATCTGAATCTGGCTTTGATTGGGAACTTGGCTGTCTGGATTTCAACGATGAGGATATTGATTCCGTTCCAGGCTCTTCAAGCTATAGCCGCAGCTTATGTGCAATCATCGACAGTTCCTCGCCCGAATCCCATGTGAGTGAACCCCAGGAATCTTTGGACAGCTTCGTCGAGTCCGTACTTCTTCCTGATGGCTGCGACGTTGACCTCTTCACCCATGTTTATCAAACTGCCCGGGCAGCGCAACGCTTACGAAAACCCTCAGATGCATTCGGTTGAAGTAGGCGCTCTCTATCCATTTTGATTTGGGTGGACATTTGCCTTGAAAGAAAATCCATTTTCGGCAAGCAGCAAACAACACTCGATTGATTTGACATTGACCATGCTCGATTTAGGCAAGACGGTTTCTTCTTTTTCTTTGAAGCACGCACAGGCTGGATATCTTCTATCTCAGTCTCTTGTCAATCTTACAGTGCTTTCTCTGTGTTTCGGGTTCTGGGCTTAGGTCTACACTGTCTCGGGGGATCATGCGGATGTTCCATTGCTATTATGAAAGAAATTCTAAAACAATACAAAAAATTCTCCCATGCAATCAAACCCCGTATTAACGTGAATAAAAATAATCAAAAACTCGCTGCATCAAATAGACATTAATTCGCACTAGGCTAGGGTATCACCACAATCTTCCCTTCCGCTTTGTCCTCCTCCATGCATTGATGGGCTTCCACAATCTCCTCCATCTTAAAAACACGCCCAATTTTGATTTTTAACGTGCCTGTTTCCACGAGATTTACCAATGCATCCAAGGGCATATTCGCAAATTCCTCACTACTACCAGAATACACCGTCAACTTTGTCTCGGATGGGATCAACTCCATCGGATTGACATTCTTCAAGTGCCACTCATTGCCCACAATACCCGCCATGGACACAGTACCCCCCTTCTTCACGCACTGTAAGGAATCAGCCAGTGTCACGGTGCCCACGAGCTCGAGAACCTTGTCGAAGTAATCCCCCGAGAAGTCGCGGATCTGCTGCGCGATGTCCCCATTGTCAATGAAGACCTCGTCTGCCCCATTTTCACGCAATATTCTCTCACGTTCCTTGTTTCGTGTCGTTGATGCAACAAAGGTGCCGTGGATTTTGGCAATACCTGCCGCCGCGAGTCCAACAGAGGTTGTCCCTCCCCGAATCAATAACCGTTCCCCAGGTTTAAGAGATAGAGATTTCACCACAGACCCCCAAGCCGTCTGTAGCATCTCAGGCAGCGCACCCAGGACCTCCCAAGATAGACTGGTCTTAACAACCTGCACTTGTTTCGCTGGCACACAGGTATACTCAGCATACCCACCATCAAAAGCCCGTCCCATGCCACCCATGGCAGTGGCAACGGTACTCCCGCGGGGAAATTCATGCTCAAGATCCGGTGCCTCATCGACGATCCCTACAGCTTCGATGCCTAGGATTCGGGGAAACTGGACGGGCGAATGGCCCTGGCGAGTGAACATCTCTGAACGGTTGAGTCCAAAGGCTTTGACGCGGATTAGAACCTCGCCTGGTCCAGGATGTGGGATGGGTTTTTGGGTGAGTTTGAGAACATTTGGAGGGCCTGCATTGTGGATGACGATCGCTTTCATTGTGGACATGATGATGATGATAATGTTTCTATGAGATATACTGGTCTATTTCCGGTTTACAAGAAATCACAGTGTAGATGAGGTTGTCAAATATTTATATAGAAATTGTTGTATTCGACTAGACTCAAGGTATGTTTGACATTATTGCATTTCGACACCCTGCAAAATGAGTCAAAAGACTTGCAGATAAAACGAATGCTGGATGTTGATCGATTTGACGCATCAGAAGGGCTGATGGCGGTTTGCGCTGTTTGCGCTGTTTGCTCGCTTTGGCTGTTTGTCTCTTTTGCTGCGTTTGTCTTTCTTATCCCACTTTAGCTTCACCACCACTAGTTAGTCGGCACTAAAAGATCTACATAGAGCAACCGCGCTCCTCCAGCATGTTCCTCAAGCCATCTATCTACATATGTCATCCCCTCTACAATCTCTCCGATAAGTCTCACCATGTCTGATCGATCGTCCTCCCTTCCAGGTTCAGTGAATCTTGTACCTTGAGTTCTGGCGTAGATGAAGTCATCCTCTGTCCTGTTTCCCCACAATGACCTCACGATGCTGTCAACGCATCTGGTTGCAAGACCAAGATTTCCAAATCGATGCGTTCATCAGACCCGGACATGAAGGATATATAGGAGGTGAAGAGTCTTCGCCATTTGACTTTTCAGACAAAAACATCTAAATCAATTCAGCCATTACACTCTAGCTTCTAAGGAGTATACAGACTCAGGTATGCTTTAACTTGAATGGAATCAAGCTTATAATTGATTTTGGCTAACATTTTCCGACGTTTTAGTTTATCTTCAAACACTTTCCCTCATCTCTACCAACTCAATCACAATGCCTCGCGGTGCAGAGTACGACAACGGTGTCCCCCAGAGCGACAATGCCGTCGAGGCAGGCCAAAACCAAGTCCACGGCACCAACCCTGAAGTACGTATCCCCTTTATCATTCCAACCTCCAAGCAAACCCGCTAACAACTCGATCAGAATAACCACCTGAACCGCCTCAACAAGGTCGCTGAACTCCCCGACGCCGCCACTAAGTCCGGTGGTGAGCACAGCGCCCAGGGTAGCGCCGGACACCCCAGCGGAAAGGGTGGCCATGAGCCCAAGACGCTGGGTCAGAACAAGGGAATCGGTGCTCAGGGCGTTTAAATTCGCATGATGGTTTCGGTTTCTCGGTGTTTTCGGGTTTGCATCGTCTCTTAATTGGCATCTGGGTGTTGGTTCATTTGCCATTCTATGATACGCTATGTGTCCATGATATGTAATAATATGTGGTCGGTAATTCGCATTCAAGGCTGCTCGTTTTATATGCGGGTGTCGAATAAAAAGAATGAATAAATTATCTGAAATTTCCCACTTCGTTTTCTACATCTGTAGACTACTAGATTGGTTCGTTCGGGTAGGACATGAGTGTAATTATAATTGATCACTCTGCAGGTATAAAATCAATAGTAGGGTGCTGGCGCTAGTCGACCAAGGAAATGAAAAGAACTCGCTCATCTTATGTACAGTCCTAGGAAATCTAGGTGCAAATCCAAGGGTACCTATGCGATGAAAATGTATAAAACAGTCAACTCATCACCACTCACGCCCCGTCACTTTTTTCTGTCGAATCCGATGACGACGAAGCTTTGCCGGAGGCCTGCTCCTTGGCCTCTGCCGCGATTGTCTTTCCTTTGACCAGCTCAAGAAGGCGTTCGCCGAGATTCCCAGAGCCGTCTATCTTGCTCATCTTACTGTGAAAGTACTCGACGTCTCGTTGCATCCTGAAGATTGTTATTATGCCTCTGTGCCGAAAGAAAAATTTCTGGATAAATTACTTACCTCTGCTTTCCAGCTTGAGACTTGACAGGTGCCTCTTCAAACGCTTTGATCCACTGTTCCCGGTAGCTGTTAAATACCGGGCCCATGATCATCAGGACAGTCATGTCTGGAAGATGCTTGCTCAAAACACGATGCAGCGTGCCGGTTTCCTTTGTCAAGGTCTCCATGTAGGTGTTCACGTTATTCGATCCCGCGGTCGAATCCCAGTCGATCTTCTTCATTGTATTGACATGCACGGCAGACCGTGAGCCCATAATGTCGACTAACTTTTCATGGATTCCAGATTGATGTTCTTGGTATAGTCGCTTCACTTTGTCAAATTCGCCCATCAAAGGACTAGACGACGCGTGACGACGGACAAATTCCCGGATGTATGGAACCAATGCAATTATAAAGCTCAAAGCTTGCGAGGAAAGGGCAAGGTGCTTCGTGGTGATGTTCTTTAAGCCAGCACTTCTTGTGGCTCCAGCACCAAGAATGAGTTGGGAAGACCGGGAGTTGAACAATTTCAGCGACTCCAGTAGGCTAGGCGCAATGTCCTGGATCATATTGGGAATATTGGCCATGAGGAACTGGAAGTCTTGAATGCTTCTCATCATTGCCACTGCAGACTGCGAAAGTATATACTTCTGCTCGTCGATAACTGCAGTCCGCACCTTTTCTTTTCCGGTGCCATTGGCACCTGACGAATTCGATGTACCTTCTTGGCTCTTATCCGAGAGCCAAATCTTTGAGGCGTCTACCCAAGCTTCAATGTCTCTTGTGCTTGCATCGAGGATCCTTGTAAGGATAGCCACATCAGCTTCATCGAAATCTCTTGCGTCCCATCTGTCCGAGTCCATCACTTCGACAAGGCTGTGCCTTTGTTTCTCACTGAATCTGTTGATAAAGTCTCGAATTTGGTTTCCAACGACTGTCTTCAAAGCTGTGCCACCTCTCCCTGAGATAGCTTCACATTCATCGGCAAATAGCCGATTAAGGGTGAAGTACTTTAAGAATTCTTCCTTTGATAACTGAGATGTCTGCTCGGATCGCACCTTAAGCACCTTGGTTACCTGAGACTGTGCAATATCTACCGCTTGTCCAAGCAGGCTAGACATATCCAGGACTTGTAATATTTCTTCCTGGGCAGCTGCTGCTCCACTTTCTGATCTGGACCTTGTTCCATTGCTCTTGTTCGCGGGGTTAGAGCCCTTTGTTGGCGGGGGAGTCTCCAAGCCACTTGCGATGTCAAGAAGCACCTTGACTTGAACACTGAGTCTCCGGAGTGACTCACTGACTCCGGTGTAAACTCGAACCAACATGTTGTACGCATCACCCGAGTCTAGAGCACGGAGGTTACGGGCAAGAATTGATGACTTCTCTTGCTGGCTCAGCTGCTGAGACCTGTGGGTGGATACCGAAACCATGGACTCATTATCATCATCACTGGAGCTAGGCATCTGTTTGCGAATAAGAGCTTTCATCTCCCGAAGCACCGCTGTCTTAAAGGAAGTTGCCGCAGGAGTCGTATGGTTTGCACGCGCGAGACCAGTGAGTTGCTGGAACAACCTTGACCTCAGTTGATCGTCAAAGGTCATATATGCAGGGGATGTGGCAGCACCAGGACGCGGAGTCCCACGTTGTCTTTGAAACGAGAAGCCCCATCGCTGTATTGTACTGTCTGATGGAGCGTTTTCGACGTGTTGCCTCAAGTCCCCCAGCAAGTCATTCAAGAACTGGTTCTCATAGCCCGTACCGATACGATATCGTAGTTGTCCGAGGTCGTCTGAGGCGCCCTCAAGGGCCTTGAGTCGTCGTAGATCGACCGGCTTTCTCGGGTGTTGTTGCTCTTCGCCCTCGCCAGGGTGCTCAACCGTATGCTCCCCGGCCATCAGTTTCTCAACCTCCTCTAAACTATCCGCAGCTTCGTCAATCTCGCCCCTCTCAACCAATTCCTCGCACCGAGCAACTGATTCAACCACGTCTTGAAGCTGGGATACTGCATCAGCGAGCATTCGGATGTTCTCTCGTCGGCGTCGTAGATTGACTATCTTAAGACCACCCAGAGCCATCTCTCGATCAATCTTCTGCAAGTCTTTCCGCAGGACCTGTATTCTTTTTACGGAATCGGCAGCCTCTGAGTGCAACTCACGCAGTGATCCTAGTGCTGTAAAGAAAGACTTGGATGCAGTCGAAATAGACGAAATGAGATGGATTTCCACTGTGTCCATGTACCAAGAAAGCTTCTCCTGTAAGATGGCATTTGTAGCAAGCGCCTTTCTTCCAGTAGGAGCTAGCTCTGCCCCACCTCCATTTGGCGGTCTGACCACCTCTGACTTCTCTGATACCACATCGAATGTCCGAGGGTTCTCAAGGTGAAAGGCATCGTCGAAATAGACCGGGGGGATGGTAGATAGTGGGGTAACCGCGGGGCCTCGCCCTCGTCCAGCGGATGACCGTCTCCTGCCCTTACTGTCGTATGGTGAGGACGCACGGGAGCTGGTTGACATCACTGATGGACGACGTTCCCGTGACCTTGGTTTTAGAGATTCGTTATCCTCCTGCTTGGAAGCCGACTTGTTTCCCCGTGCCAATTGGGAATCCTGTTCCGGAGTTTCTTTTGCCAGCTGGAATACATCGTATAATGACCCGACCTGCGACAGATACGGCTGAAAGACCTTTCCCTCAACATGAGGAATATTCGTTAAAGTAACTGGGGGAATATCTCGAGAGGTCGGAGGTTTATATCCGGTGGACGATACGGCGGTATGGGGGACCAGTCCTGTACGGACAATCGGGGGTTGAAGGAGAGTAGAAATTGCTAATTATCATCAGTACACAACCCAGACTATCGCCCACGCCATTGTAATGCCACGAACCATTCTGCCCCGATTCTGCTATCGACCCATTATGGCGAGACGAATCGAGAACGCCCCCAATGCTAGCTACCGAACTGGCGGTCGAACCTCGCCTCAGGGGGGCTCTTTGGGGCGGAACCCGAGGAGAGTCCAAATTAAACGAGTGGTGTGATAACGAAGGCGTAGATGCGCCTGAGGCAAGACTATCGATCGACTTTCGCGGGCTCGCGGACATCTCGTTCAAGTCGAAAGGCCGACTCCAGCGGCCACTGTATTAATCGTATGGTTGTTCGTTATCTAAACATGACAGAGGACAGCTGTATAGCCTCAAAGTGGAGATCGGCGACCGTGTACCAATCGCCTCCACCACTGGGCTCCGGATACGTGCAGCGCAAAGCAATAGATGAGGAAGAAGACACCGACGAAATTCGATTAAAGCTACAACGTCAGTCAGGCACCGTCAAGCATGGGGTTGCTCTTTGGCAGCATGAAAGCTCACCCAAATTGGGTAAGGTGCCAGGCCCAAAGTCCGCGGAGCCTAATCCGAATGGGGAATTCGGAGCATTTATTCTTCCGCCTGACAGCCTGAGGCACGAGGGCAAGCACCCCTCGGCTGCCTGAGGCCAAAACCACTTTACGCGTGGGCAACACTCCTTACGCGACGCGTTTCCTTCGTGTTTCTCCCCCAAGCAAAAGTTGTTCGCATTTTCTCCTCCACAGGCGGTGATCTCCAACAACCACAAACCCCTCGCTATTCACCCCCTTTGCCGTCTTCGCAATGGACAGACGCACTCCTTATTCCCTGAGCGTTCTTGCGCCCAGTACAGATGGCGCCGAAGAGTCTCGCACACAGATCCAAGCCCGATTGCGGGAATTTGTGTTGGAATTCCAGCTGGATAATGCATTTATTTATCGGTGGGTTACTCCTCGCAAAACGACTTCAGGGTCTATAATGGTTGAATCCGAGGCTAATACTGGATTATAGGGACCAGCTCCGACAGAATGCCCTTGTGAAACAGTTTTTCTGCGATATTGACATTGCACACTTGATTTCCTATAATGAGGAGTTGGCACACAAGCTCACCACTGAGCCCGCGGATATCATCCCTCTGGTTGGTCATCATATCTGCCAAAATCTGTAATATATTTTGCTAATTATTTTAATGTTCAGTTCGAAGCTGCTCTTCAACAATGCACTCAAAGAATTGTCTACCCTTCGCAAAGAGACATTGTACTGCCAACACACCAACTCCTCCTTCACTCTTCCGCCTCTCACATCTCTATCCGTGACCTTAATGCAACCAACATCTCTCATCTTGTTCGTATTCCCGGAATCGTGATTGGTGCATCGACCATTTCATCCAAAGCAACCCTTGTCCACATTCGATGCAAGAGTTGTGATCACAGTGACAATATCCGGGTTGATGGTGGTTTCTCAGGCTTGTCACTGCCCAGACGCTGTGGCCGTGAGCAGCAGCCTGGAGATGTCCCCGGTGAACAGTGCCCATTGGATCCTTATGTGGTTTCTCATGAGAAGTGTCAATTCGTGGATCAGCAGGTTCTCAAGCTCCAAGAAGCCCCCGATCAGGTCCCTGTGGGAGAACTTCCCCGCCATGTTCTCATCTCGGCAGACCGGTACTTGGCCAACCGTGTGGTCCCCGGTTCTCGTTGCTCAGTGATGGGTATTTTCTCCATCTACCAGGCCAAAGGCGGAAAGAAGGACGCCGCAGTGGCCATCCGTAACCCCTATTTGCGAGCAGTTGGAATTAGCACCGATCTCGATCACACAGTCAAGGGTGCCGCCATTTTCTCCGACGAAGAAGAGCAGGAGTTTTTGGAATTGAGCCGTCGGCCCGACCTGTACGAAGCGGTTGCCCGGAGTATCGCCCCGTCCATTTACGGAAACCTGGATATTAAAAAAGCCATTGTCTGTCTGTTGATGGGTGGTTCTAAAAAGATTCTTCCCGACGGGATGAAGCTTCGTGGCGATATCAACGTGCTGCTTCTTGGTGATCCCGGTACAGCAAAGTCTCAGCTGTTGAAATTCACTGAAAAGGTGTCTCCAATCGCCATCTACACTTCCGGTAAAGGTTCCTCGGCAGCCGGTTTAACTGCTTCTGTCCAGCGTGACCACGCAACTCGCGAATTCTATTTGGAAGGAGGTGCAATGGTTCTTGCCGATGGTGGTGTGGTGTGTATTGATGAGTTTGACAAGATGAGGGACGAGGACCGAGTCGCCATCCACGAAGCCATGGAACAACAAACCATTTCCATTGCCAAGGCCGGTATCACCACCATTCTCAACTCAAGAACGTCCGTCCTGGCGGCTGCCAACCCTATCTTTGGTCGATACGATGACTTAAAGACTCCTGGAGAGAACATTGATTTCCAGACTACTATCCTGTCACGTTTTGATATGATCTTCATCGTTCGCGATGACCACGAGCGTGGCCGTGATGAGAGCATCGCTCGGCACGTCATGGGCGTGCATATGGGTGGTAGAGGTATTGAAGAGCAGGTCGAGGCAGAGGTTCCAGTGGAAAAGATGAAGCGGTACATCAGTTACTGCCGAACGTAAGTTTCAGTCCACTCAGTATGAAGATGCATTTGTGCTAACATAATTTACAGTCGCTGTGCCCCCCCGCCTCTCCCCAGAAGCTGCCGAGAAACTTTCGTCGCACTTTGTTTCCATCCGAAAGCAAGTGCACCGCGCCGAAATGGACGCTAATACCCGTTCATCCATCCCCATTACCGTCCGTCAACTAGAAGCTATTGTCCGTATCACAGAGTCCCTGGCCAAACTATCCTTGTCACCGATCGCCACAGAGGCGCACGTTGATGAAGCCATCCGTCTCTTCTTGGCCTCGACCATGGACGCAGTTACCCAGGGCGAGGGCCAGGGCAGCAAGGAAATGATGGAGGAGGTTAACAAGATCGAAGACGAGCTGAAGCGCCGGCTTCCCATCGGCTGGAGCACAAGTCTGGCCACTTTACGGCGTGAATTCGTCGAAGGACGAGGATACACCGAGCAGGCTCTTAACCGTTCCCTGCTAGTTCTCCAGCGGAGAGATACTATACAGATTCGGTCTGGAGGATCACAAGTATACCGCCATGGAGTTTGATTCTTTTGTTTTCGTTTTGACGACATGACGCTTACATATACCATGTATGTGCTATGGGCATTTGATTTCTGACTATCCCTACCGTTGGGAGATTGCATGTATTGCCTGGTCTGGGGGTGTGTATTTCTGTCAGTTTGAAGCTTGGGCAAGCGGGATTGAATGGTGTACGGCGTGTTTTGGGTTCGTCACTTATCTTAGAATTGGAAAATATTACCATAATGTCATGCTGTATTCATCAAACACGCTATAAACGTAGGGTATACCTCCATTTCACCCCGTACATTGCTTGAGCTTCGTTCTTGCAGCATTTTGACACTGTCCTTGACGGCTTTCGTGTGCTGGTGTCCCCGAGGACATTGAACTCTCACCCATGGAATATCTGGCCTATAGCTCAATATAGTCCAGAGTATGATCAAAGGCACTCGATGCCACGATCAAGAGTTCCTGCTCGGTGATATTTTGCTCTTCTGACAAATCCAAGGGATTCTCCTTTGCCCTTCTTTTCAGCCATCCCCATGAGACTACTACATCTGACAGGGATCCTCGTCTAACTCTGTTAAAATCGGCTGCCCTCCGGGCCATCTTATCCGCCATTCCATGCTCTGGCAGTTTGGCCCTTTTTGGGACCCAATGTAGATGAACGTGGACGCCCATTTTCTGTAGTTCGCGGGAATAATCCAGGGCCGTGAGTAACTCCGACGTACTTTCCATGGATTCTGAAAACGATTTGAACATGGTTAATGTTCCCTGCGAGTCGGTGAATATAGTTACTGTCCGGGTCCCTGCCGATTCAAGCGTCTTCACAAAGTCGATGGCAACTTGAAAACCTGCGGCTACCGCGACGACTTCAGCCATGCCCGAACTGTGCCCATACGGAATCTGAACTCCATATTCTACCCATTTGGACGATTTTGATGGCTCCCGGTATACCACTCCAGCCCCTCCAGCTCCTGACCCGTCGACCCAAAACACGTAGTTCTTTGGATTCGTCCCTGGGAAAAGACTGGTTTCGTGAACGTCAAACGCAAAGTCGGCCGCCTGCTCGGCTTCTCTGATCGTAACGTCGCCCCAGAAGTGGATATTGTCGATGGCATAGAATTTTTTGTCGTCGTCTGGTCCCGTATTGCTTGCGCTATTGTTCCTCCTTCGTCTCTTGCTGAGCTGGTTATGCCACCAAATGATATCATCTTCATCGTCAAAGTCAAAGTCGGATCGTCTTCTCTTATTTCTCGAAGAGGGTCCCGGTTCGTGTGATTGAGTCTGCCCCATAAGCTCAGAGAGGCCCTGGAAGTCGAATATGAATCCATCTTGGTCCTCAAAGAACCATGATATCTCCCCCAAGTTCTCAACGAATGGAAATCCCGACATATTGAAAGAATTGTTCATTCTGAGTCGATAGACCTCGTTGAGATTAACTCTTCAGTGACTCACAGTTGCTGGTTGTAGGTATTGTGGTCTATGAGTTGAAGATTTGACGAGGTGTAGAGGGGAATATGTTTTGGTCCTACCAGAATAGGAAAGCGTGGCTCGAGGTGGTCGAGCTACGGTAGGCACTTGTGCTATGGGACATGTTGATAGCATTATGGTTTCTTTCGCTCATAATTGCTATATGAGATATCTCATATTCATGGATTATATTCATTTCTTTTACTCTATGATTGTAATGCGTGTCTCTGTCAGATGGAAGTTGAATGTCTATATCTGAAATCATGCCATGTTTCGCTCGACTATATTGCATATTGTCTTTATTTGATGCCTTATATATCAAAATAACACTTTGAGCAGGTCCATTGGTATCAGCAGTCCCTGATCGAATTCCTCATATAATATAATGGTTCTCAGTGGCTCAGGGCAGTATAAGTTGAAGCCGCAATAGTGCTCCTATACAGGTAACAAAAACACCTTTCACCATTGCCTAATTCATCCTCCTTACCTTTAAAGGTTATCCTGGCTAAATCGATCAAGACGAGTCATTACAATGACAATATGTAATTAAATATCCTCAGTAAGTACTACGATGTATTGTGCACTACACATGTGGCTTCTTGTACACATATAATCCACAGATTCTACTGTATGGCCCCAGGTCTACTGTCCTATAAGGTCATGCATACTACTACAGTATTCATAAGCCACAACATCTACTTATTACAGCATCTTCATGCCCCCTCTAAATAGAGTAACCGTGATAGTCAGGTCTATCCGACTCTATGCGCTGGGATCCACTCGGCTGACTCCCCACCGAACCAACAATTGCCCGGATTTCATCATAACCAACTTCTGCCAGACAAGCACAACAAACCTGATCCTACATCCCTCAATCCAGTCACTCCCTCTTTCATTTCTCCAAAGGACAGAAAAGCATCAGCCAAAACAAGGCCAAAGGAACCCCGTTCGTGGCCTCAATTGACAAACTCACCATCCCCGCACATACCCCGCGATTGCAAGAGCTACACACAACCATGGCACCCTTAATCCGCGTCGTTGGCTCTCTCAATGCCGACATGGTCTCAGTGACTCCTCGTTTCCCTGAAGCTGGAGAGACCATCACTGCCTCGTCGTATTTCACCAGCGCCGGTGGAAAAGGCGCCAACCAAGCCGTCGCATGTGGTCGCATGTCGCGATCCCAGCCATCCGCATCTGGCACGTCTACGTCTACAAACCCCGTTACGGTCGAGATGGTGGGTGCGGTGGGAGCTCTGGACGGTCACTTTGATTCCCTACTGAAGCCGACGTTGGAGAAATCGGGCGTGGATACTTCGCGTGTTCAGATCATCAAGGATGCATACACGGGTGTGGCGGTGATTGTGGTTGACTCGTCTGCTGGAGGAGAGAACCGGATTTTCTTCTCCCCTGGAGCAAACTATACCGGCATGCAGCCTACTCCGTCGGTACTGGGGATGGCACTTTTAGCTCCAGTGCCGGATGTGATTGTTATGCAGGGTGAGATTCCCATTGACACGATCATCGGGACACTTCGAGATATCAAGGCATGGAAGGAGAAGAACCGGGCGGAAGGGCAACAGGGAATTGAGGCCGGGCCGGATGTCATATTCAACCCTGCCCCTGCACCGCCGGGAGGACTACCAGAGGATGTCTACAAAGCCGTGGACCATTTCGTCATGAACGAGACGGAAGCCGAATTGATGACCCCGCCAACGGAGCAGCTCCTTAAGGTCGTTCCTGATGTGGAGGGGCAACCTGGAAAGGAACAGGTGGCTCGGTATTTCCACCAGCTGGGTGTGACCTACGTGATTATCACATTGGGATCCAAGGGCGTCTGGTACAGTGCTACGAATGCGGGAACATCTGGCCCTGTTGATGGCGTTAACCGATTTACCAACGAGATTCCCGCGGCAAAGGTGAGCAATGTGCTCGACACGACTGCCGCTGGAGATACTTTTGTGGGCGCGTATGCGGTTGAGGTGGCGCGATGGCGCGAACAGCGACGGGCAGACGGCAAGGCCGGACAGGATGTAACCCAGGAAGAAAAGGGTGAGAGATATCAAAAGGTGATGGATCGGGCAATGGGAATCGCGACTCGAGCCGCGGCACGAGGAGTTGAGCGACAGGGAGCGATGGACAGCATTCCATGGGAGGATGAGATCTAACCATGCGGTGGAAGATAAAAACTGTAAATTAATTTAGATGAAGAATAGAGTATTCTAGCCACAATGATCAATCCAGAGTCATTGAAAGTGTGCCTTGAGGGGTTGAACGGATCGTGTCTTATATGACGTGAAGAATGGAATGGGATGATGCCTTTAATCGTCCTGGAGGGATGAGTCGTGAAGTCGTGAAGAATCAAGGCCACACATTCTCAACCCCAGATGACAGTCCAGTCTATCCCGTCAGACCATCCCATGATCTTCATCCAAAGTCAATTCTCATATGGCCAGACACTCCATGGATGATGAAAATGGAATCGCAGATGGCGCGTATCCCACCAACCAGCGCCAATCCCACCACGCCAGCCTGTTTCATCATTGTAGAATCCCAATGAAACCACAGGCTGGGGATAAAACATGCTTCATGTTGTCCAGCTGGCAGTGTCCCGAAACGGGGTCTCAACCTATTCTTATGATCTTATCTCGGTGATGTCAGTTCTACAAGTGGTCGGGTCTAGAGGGTATACCGCTCAAGAAAGGGGGGTGAAACAGGCGACATTCGAGCTGGGTAAGCTTAATGTGGTGGAAGCCTTGGAAGATGGAGAATGGAGAAGATGAGGGGAAGTCTGCAAGTGACGCGATATCTGAGATCTATTTCGGGTTGGCTTTAGTGAGATGGAGTCGTGTTGGAGATGAGGTTGAAGACGCGTTGTAGGGATGGACGGTATTTTATGAAACTACCACCACCACCACTCGATACTATTGCGTCCAGATCAATAATTCTGGATAGAGTTCTCTAGAATGGTTGATGATGATTATCTCTCCTTTTCATCGACTTTATTTCCGTATCCTTCTACAAGTCAGAAGCGTCTGTAGATGTAATATCAATACTCCGTACGGTACATACATACAAACGCGAACCCCTCACTTCAGCGCCAACATGAACAGCATTAATGAGATTGTCTTGACTTAATTCAACGCTTTCTGGCTTCTTTTGGAATGGACAATCAGAAATTAATGACGATTCCTGCACGTCGCCACCCTGGAGATCCCGAGTCACGCCCAATAAGTGGCCGGGGCGACGGACGGTTGCTGCAGACACGCGCCTTGCATAGAATGCTTCACGATCCAACACGAAGCGACGCGCTCCTTGGATTATGCCGACCAGGCCGGAAAAGGATACATATTCGAGCCTCCCAGCAGCGATCATCAGCATCGCAACATACTTTTTGAAACCGCATCAACTGCATGTTTCGAGAGTCGTGGATGTTCTGTTCATTCTTGCGCTCTCGTCCTGCTTTCCCTTGTCCTGCCCTCCGTTTTTAAAAGGGAATTCGCCCTGCCCTTGCCTCCTCCAGCTGTAATTATTCATCTTCATCTCGCTGTCTCCGTATATCTACATAGCTTCACCTCGTCCTTCCGTTCTTCTTCATCCCATCCCATTCTATCCCCTCTTCTCTTCAGCTTCGATAGTCTCTTCTGGTCGCTGGGATCCGATCAGTCTATCCTTCTGTTGTAGTGATCCACTCTCCCCTTTCTTCCACTGTCCCCTCTACAGAGAGTGTCCTTCCGAATCCCTTCACTCTCTTCTCTCCTAGAGATCATAAACTCGACTGATCTATTGATCCGTCATTTAATCTCGGGATCGTCAGTCTCGTGTCCAACAATCTCTTTGTCCACGATCCGCTCTAGACCGCCAATCATCTCAACCCCACACCGCGTTACCAAAACAAACCATCTCGACGCATCTCAACTCGTCTTTGCCCTCATTTCTCCAACTCAACGGATCAGGTCGACTCCGTCTCACGATGGCGGCTCTCACCATGACTCCTGCTACCATGCGTCAGCCTTTTGCTAGTCTGGATGCCCCGCGTATGCGGTCTCTGCTCAAGACAAAGCTGAACGTCAAGAATCAACAGAATGGTATGTCTTTCCTGTCATTCGTTTAAATCACGATTCTTACTTCAATAGGTGCTTCGATCACTGGTAAGAGACGTCCTCTCGGAGATATCGATACGGAAAACGTCGACCCGACCCTCAACCTCTCCACCAAGCGGAAGCGTGGCTCCGACGAAGATGGGCCTGTCAAGGGCACCTCCAAGCCCATCAAGGCCTCTCGCAAGGCATTGGCGACTGTCGAAACCATCGTCGCTCCCCGCACTCCCTCTGCTCCGATCAGCGCTCCTCCATCCACCCCCAAGTCGACTACCGCTCTGAAGCCCGCCGGTCGCTCTCCAAAGTCCAAGTCGCTGTCCTGCAAGCCGTTTGCTCGTCGCTCCAACATTTCCAAGAACCGTTCCGAACCCGCAGGCAGAAAGACAGTCAGCCGTCCGTTCTCCATTGCAACCGCTCTGTCCAATGGCAAGTCCAAGCAGCCCAGCTCCAAGGCCCCTGCGTCATGGGCTTTTGAGATTCATGTCGACTCGGAACAGGAAGAGATGACCAACCTCATGCAACACTCCACCGGTGTGCTCGACATCAGTGACGACGAGACCAAGGTGGAGACCTCTAGCCGCGGCAAGGAGAACATTCCTCCTGCAGACCTGGGTCTCAGCCTCCCCGCCTCCCCTCAACAGGAGTCGTCCGCCGCCGCTGCCCGCAAGGGTCCCATGATGGAGGAGTCTCGTGCTCCGCTTGGTGAACTCAACGCCTCTGACTACTATGGTGCCGACTGCCATGCTTTCTCGTACGAAGTTGTCTACGATGACGATGTCGAGAACACACCAGAGCCAAAGAAGACCCCTGCTCCTAGTTTGCCGCGCTCCACCCAGCCATCTCGCAGCTCAAAGCTCTCCAGTGTCTCATCCATCTCCTCTCTCTTGGAGGCGACAACCCCAATCAAGTCTGCCGACGAGCCATCCAAGGAGAACCTGTCTGAGACAGAGATTGAGATCTGGGAAAGCGGCAGTGCTGCGGAAGAGCAGTCGGAGGCCATTTCCACTCAGACTGAACCTTTGGGTCTTTAATCTCTACCTACCCACCACTCTCCTTTGTTTAATCACTTTCGGCGTTTCATTTCAAGAAAAATCCTCTTGTTTGGTGTTAATTTGCTTCGACCTTACGCCTGTCGATCTAAATTGTCTGACTTTTTGACGGCGTTTTGAGATCCTTTGGAGGAAACCGCATACCATTATTCTGGATACCCATTCGACTTTTCCTACTATCACTCTATTCGACCTTTATTGATGCATTTCCTTGTGTCCCGACCTATTCATTGACTCCCATCTACAGTTTTATTCCTACTCCCATCCTTTACAATCCTGTCCACACCGTCTTGTTCCCTCACCTCGACTCTATCTTAGTTTTCCTTGGTTCGAATTAACGTTATACCTTAATGAGTTCAAGAGTGTCATGACTGATCATTTTCAATTACGATGTACATAGAATGAATTGACTTTGATCTCGATTCATTATTTTTGGCGTGCCATTTAGTAGCTAGAATCAATACAATCAATGCCTTGAAACTGAACCCTCATCCATATCAACATCTCCATCTTCATCTAAATCATCTTGCTCATCCTGGTCGTCTTGGTCATTCTCTTCATTTTCATTCTCATTCTCATTCTCCCGAGCATCCACCGCCGCCGCAGCAGCAGCAGCTTCAGCCTCCAACATCTCCGCCTGCTCAATCGCCTCCTCTTCACCCTCACTCTCCTCAACCTCATCCCTCCATTGAACCCTCTTCCCAGCCGACGCCGCAGCTCCCGCAGCTTTCTCCTGACTCGTTCCGGTTCCCTCCTTATCCATCCCCGCCGCATTCATCCGCGCCTTCCACTCCGGCGCATTCTTAATCATCGCCCTCACCTCCGTCGCCAACTGCAACTCTCTTGGCGTAGCCCCCGAGTCCGCCTCGACCCAGAAATCCGCCAGGAAGTCCTCGAATTTGGCCTGGTCGGGGAAGGCGAGGATACGGGCGTATTCGGCGTCGTCGGGCATGCGGCCGTCGGAGAGGGATTGGATTTTTGCGCGCATGATGGTTTTTACTTTTGCGATTGTGCCGTTTTGGTACCATCCGTCTGTTACGATGTCGCAGGTTGAGCGGAGGTGGGACGGGGTGGTGGTAGAATCTGAGTCTGGGGGGAAGAGGAGGCTGTGGAGGAGGGGGTCTGTGATGTCGCAGAACATCCACATTCGGCCGTCACGGGGGAGAGGGAGTTGGCCGGTGAATAGGTGGGAGTCGCCGGGGACGACAGCAGTGGAGGTAGCAGAGGTGAAGGTAGGGTCTATTGGTTCGGCTTCAGGGAGACGGGGGGAGGGTATGTCGTCTTCCGGAGCCGCCGTCGCGGGCGAGTTCCGGTTCGCGGGGGAGGAGGCGGAACATGAGGGTTTGGTACCCGCGGTAGGCGGGGGAGGTACGGGGGTCATGGCCGAATTTGACGATGGCGTCGCGCCAGGGGCCGGAGCGGAAGACATAGCCCACGTAGGGGAGGGCGTGGCGGAGGGCGGTGCGGTGTTCGAGGGTGGTGAGGGAGTTGCGGAGGCCGCGACGGGTCCAGGCTGGGCGGGATTCGAAGAGGGCTTCCACAGCGGCGATGGTGTCTTTGAGGTGTTGGTCGAGGGTGTCGATTGGGGGGCAGTTGTCGCGGGGTTTGGACGGGACGATGGGAATGTCGCCAGGGACGAGATGGGTGAGGATCTTAGCGGCTCGTTGGGTGTTGACTGTTGTGATATTGCCGGATGTATCCATTGACTGGCGGACTGTAGGGTTTTGACGGTAGCTTTGGTGAAGTTAGTATATTGGTCTGGTCTGGATATTGATTTTTGGGATGCGTACAAGTAGCCGAATGGGACATCGCCGTGGCTGAAGGATGGGGGTGGAATGATATCGACATCTGATATGGCGCCTTTGCTCATGTCGAGATCGAATTGTTTCATCTTCTGGTCTGGTTTTCATTAGCATGTGTTCAGACAGTGACGATGATGCCATCTCTTACAGTCAAAAGAGAGAATCTGGTCTCGGAATCGATTGGTAAATTCACTACCAGAAGTAGAAAAGACAAAGTCGGGCATTCCTATCACGACAGTTAGAAAACATTCACACAGAACCAAGCACGGAGCCTACCTCGAAACACATGCGTTCGGTTTACCATTCCCACTGGTTCGACCTGATACCTTCCCACATTATCACGCAAGCTTCGCAGAAGATCCTTTGCGCTTTGTGGTTGGTTCTCAGGGACCGTTGTATCATCAGCAAACGGCTCATTTGATCCCTTCTTGCGTTTTCTACCCGTACGTCTAGGCACAGTGACTTTCAGAAGGATGTTGTTGGAGTGAGAACTTGTCGATTGAAGAGGCCTTGACATGACATCTTCAGGACGGATTATGAGATTGGCTGAGGTATCAGCTTTTGGGGGGTTCATGATCTAATCACGTTAGATAGAGTCCATTTACGATGGATAGTGAGACTCACCTTTGCGATGCCTGCGTTACCCTGCAGGGTGTCAATGGCCTTGTCGACATTTTGGATTATGGCCGGATGCTCGACACTAACGACATGTCGAGAAGGGATGGGATAGAATGGTGCTGTTCTTGTTGAACGTGGTTCCATTTTAAGGGTTGACTTGGGTTCGAGTATTTAGATTCTCAGTTGAGGTTGTGATTTAAAGATGATGTTGAAGTGAATATATATCCATCTAATCCGGTACCGATACTGTAGCATTCAACACACTTCAATCCATCAATCTTATATCTCGAATATGGTATCAATCAAAACATCCACGTCGTCTTAGTTCTGTAATATTTCATGACTTCGATAATCTCTGTTGCGTACTTGAATTGTCTTTGGCTGCCCGTGGAGAAGAATTCCCTGAGGTCATGTGACCCAACACACCAGCCAAAAAAACCACCAAAAAGACTCGAATAGAGAGGAATGAGCATACAGAGTGATATTCAAGAACAATCCGTAGTAGATATTCTGTAATATATAAGAAAACACCTCTATCCACCTCTACTTTCATCCAGCATCGTAGTGAGCAGATATCCATGTCGCTGTGTGTGCCGCCTCTTCAAACGCCTGAGCGCACTGGCAACTCAGCCACAGCCAGACTGGCCCTCTGAACCTCGAACCCTATCCATTTCTCGACATCATCGCCCTTTTTTCCCTAACTGTACCTTTTTTTGTCCCATATAATAATAACACCATCCCATTTTTACATCCAGGAATCAACCATCGCGTCGACTGCGACCGTGAGCCTCACACCTCGGGGCTCTTGCACCCCCGCTTCCCAGCCAGCCGCTAAGCGACACGGAGACGATCCTCTGTAAAGCAACGACCAGACCGACTTACTCCATACAGCTGTGTCTGCGCCAAAGAGAGAGAGAGAGAGCGCTTTACCTCTCCCCCTCCTGTTCTCCAATTGTCACCGTCTGCCTGTGGTAAGTTCTACAGCAATCGTTCCCTCTTCCTCACTGCGTTGGAACCCGGTCCTTTTCCTCCCTGTTGCACCCTTTGGGTCCGCTTGTCCCTTGGACCTACCGCCTCCCCGAGAGCCGTTGTGCTGGCGCTATTTCCATTCCACCCCCCCGTTCATTCGCTTCTCGAAGCAAGACTACCTGGTGGCTCTCCACGAAGTGGCTTGTGATTCTTCGATCGGATTCGGACATTCCCGCTGTTTACTTTGTGGTGGTTGGGAACGCTCATGTGGTCATCAGCCCAGGCCGATATAAACAAATCCCGTCGTGGCCCTCCTGAACTACTGCCTCCCCGTCGTCCAACCTCAACCCCTCCTGCTAGTGTGCGGCATCCTGCTGCACTGGCATCGAGAACCTCGGCCGAGTACATGTGGCTGTTCGCATAATCGTTACAATGAAGGGCTTCAGACAGAGAGTGGTGAGTTTACCTTGTCGTCTTGCCTCCACGTCTCCTGCTTCTTGTTCACCCCTCCCCGCCTCGGACTTTTTTTGGGAGGGGGAACGAGATGATAGGGTCAACTCCTCTCATCTCATTTATTCGAGCTAACCTGCCTAGCATGAGCAGTTGTCGAGGGCAAAAGATGCAAACAAGTCCTCGAAGAAGAAAGATTCCAACTCGTCGTCCCAGAACCAGGCCAACCTCGGAATCCACCAAGGCCAACAATCCGCGTCGCCTAACCAAGGTACCCCGACTTCGTCGACTACATCGGTAAATGATGCAAGAAAGTCGCCGGACAATGCTGCGCAGGCGGGAGTGTACCCCTCGGGCGCTGGTCCGCATTATATCCCGCAGGGAGCAGGCATGGCTGGTCAGCCTGTGAATAATGGTCCAGGAACCCCGACTAAACAGGGAGGGGCCCCCAGTGTGGTGATCAGCCCGAGCGCACCGGTAAGCGTCCTTATCCTGAGCCGATTGAACTGCGATGGCGCCCCGCTGCCGCGAGTGAGTGCCGAGTGTTGATCGTAATCGTCTTTGCAGCATGTCCCCCCTCCCGGCGCCGCTGAGACAATGCCCGGAGACCTGGCTCCACCAAGGAAATCCCATGTTTTCGATCGTCTTCAAACCACGCCAAAGGATATGTCAGAGGGGATCCGAACTCCAAAGCGTCAGCACTCTTCGCGATTCGACATCTCCGACCAGCGCCAGAGGGAGCTCGAGAAGCTCCCGGGCTTCCATGAAGTGCCGCCTAACCGGCGCCAGGAGCTTTTCATGCAGAAGATCGACCAGTGCAACATTATTTTCGACTTCAACGATCCCACCGCTGACATGAAGTCCAAGGAGATCAAGAGACTGGCACTCCACGAGCTCCTGGACTACGTCGCCAATAATCGTTCAGTCATTACCGAACCTATGTACCCCCGTGTCGTCGAGATGTTCGCCAAGAACCTTTTCCGTCCCATCCCGCCTCCTGTCACACCCCAAGGCGAGGCATTTGATCCTGAAGAGGACGAGCCGGTGTTGGAAGTGGCCTGGCCCCATATCCAGGTTGTCTATGAATTCTTCTTGAGATTTATCGAAAGCCAAGACTTCAACACCAACATCGCCAAGGCCTATATCGATCACCACTTTGTCCTCCAGGTAATTCCCCCTTGGTAATTGCAAATATAGGTCTAAGCGTTAACACCAATATAGCTATTGGAGTTGTTCGACTCCGAAGACCCTCGGGAACGCGATTTCCTCAAGACTACCCTTCACCGGATCTATGGAAAGTTCTTGAATTTGCGGTCATATATTCGCCGATCTATTAATAATGTTTTCTTCCAATTCGTCTACGAGACAGAGCGATTCAATGGAATCGCAGAGCTGTTGGAGATTTTGGGATCGATCATTAATGGCTTTGCCTTGCCTCTCAAGGAGGAGCATAAACTTTTCTTGACCAGAGTATTGATTCCTCTGCACAAAGTAAAGAGCCTCAGCATGTATCACCCGCAACTGGCCTATTGTATCGTCCAATTCCTTGAAAAGGACTCCACTTTGACTGAAGATGTACGATATGACTAACCCCTCCCTCTTTCCCCCAAAGCAAACAGTGGTCTAACTGGAAATAGGTCGTTTGTGGATTACTGCGTTACTGGCCCAAGGTGAACAGCACTAAAGAGGTCATGTATTTGAACGAAGTGGAGGATATCTTCGAGGTTATGGACCCTGCCGAATTCGCAAAGGTCCAAGAACCGTTGTTCAACCAGCTGGCCAAATCTGTTGCCAGCCCTCATTTCCAGGTTTGTAGTACCCTATGATCTAATATGAAGTCTGCTAACCTCATGCTACGCAGGTCGCTGAACGTGCCCTCTATTTCTGGAACAACGAGTATTTCTGTAACTTGGTTAGCGACAATGTGGAAACAATCCTACCAATTATGTTTACACCATTATATGAGAACTCTAAAGGCCACTGGAATAGGTAGGTTCCTGGCCTGCATGCATTTCTCGACAAATTTCTAATGCTTCTATCACAGGACAATCCATAGCATGGTCTATAATGCCATGAAAATGTTCATGGAGATCAACCCCCAGCTCTTCGATGAATGTTCCCATGAATATAATGAACGACAGAATAGCGCAGAGGAGCGTGAACAGGCTCGACAAGACCGGTGGACCAAGCTCGCCGAGCAGGCTAAGGACAGGAGAAACGGGGTTCCGGCTCCTGCACCACCCGCTGCAGATGTTTCAGACGACATCGATGCCCTCACACAAGACAACCAGAACCGCCTTAATGCTCTCAAGCTGGAGGATGAGTCGCGCTCACCCAAGGAGCGATTGCCAACTTCGGTAAGTCCTCCACTTCCCTAATAGTTTGCCTGACATGTTCAAACCTCAATGCCTGGTTCATGATATACATACTATTGATCCTCGAGAGGATGCTCTGTGTACCCCGTTTTCCCGTGTTTTGTATTTTGCTAAGTTGCGCATTACTATTTACAGCCAGCGTGATTCTAACGTTGAAACGTCCGTTTGCTCCAGAGACGTCGCCGCGGCTCCATTGATGGTTCTCGAAGGCGACGAAGTGGTAGCGGTAGCGAGATTCGACCACGACGTCGGTCGGGCTCAGGTGTGACCATATCGGTTCTGTCACGAAGCAATTCCACCAAGTGACGATCGATTTGCGAGTTTGATGGTGTATTCTGTCCGTTGATTCTCTGCAATGATGGCATAGCGACTACGAGCTGCGATGATGTGTAATTGTTTCGATTTGATTTCTTTTCATCGATCAAAGTCCCCCCCTGTGTTCTTCTTTTTCGCCATATGAGTTTCTTTTTTCACTTCCATTTTTTTTTTGTGTACATGCCCTTCAATATTCTTCTCTCCGCGCGAGGCTTGTCAAGCCCGTGATTTGTGAGCGGACATTCGAGTTGGACTATTAGAACTGTGTTCGGGTATGGAAAACGGGTGCGAATGGCGTTTCCCTGCATCGATGAAGATTTCGATGAACTATTTTGATCTTTAAAACATGAAGTACCTACGGCATAGCCCTGAACCAGAATGATTCATAGACATGTTCCTGTATCTTGTGCAATGGTACCTTAAACCTTGAGCGTGCTCGCGTGTGTGAATTAGCCATACCACATCATGATTGGCTAAAGGGGGGACATCTCGGTTCTCGGCGCGACTGACGCGCGCCTACCGGCTAGGAGAAACGAACTGCCGAACTTGCCTTTTTGGGCCTAGTTTCCCGTTCGGGGTCTCTGCGATACCCGCGTTTCTGCTGCTTTCTGGTCTGTCGCTTTGCAGGCGTGAGTCCGCGCGCATTTCACTCTTCTATCTCATCTTTGGCCCTCCTCCTCCTCCCCCGCTGTTTCTGGGTCCCTCCGTAATCCACTCATTTAATTACTTCCTCTCCTTTTCCCTTTTTCCCTTTCGTTACAGCGAGGGATATTAATGACTTGACGATCCCGTTCCTTTTGCTCCCTCCGATTCACCTTTTTTCCACTACCGGGCGGATACAGATATAGCCTCCTCCGTCGTTATCCCGCATGTGAATTACGATTACCAGAGCCGACGGTGCTGCCTCTCTCGAATTCTGGCCGGCCTTTCGGCCTGGCAGCAGTTTAATCCCGTTTAAACGTGTCAGGAACTCCTCCGGAGGGGTTCAATCGCAGCCATGGAGCGCAATATCGATATTTACGCCAACAAACTGGGCGATGAGAAGCTTGGTATGTTTGTCTAAATAGGGTCTTGGGGAATATATGCTACGAAGAACACAATGCTGTGGTTAATGTTGTCTTATTAGCTTTGCGCGAGCTAATATTTTCTCTTACTAGACATCAAAGTGCGGGCCAATGTCGCAGTCGAGTTGCGAGACAACATTGAACCACTATGCTCCGGCGCGAGCTACCCAATCTTTTTGTCGAAGCTTTGGCCGGTGTTCAAGAATATTTTGAAGGGGGACCCGGTCTTTACGAACTTGTCCTTTGAGCAGGTGTGTTCATGATTTACCCCGAAGACAATACGGCCAAGGTCGCCCGTGAATGTTGAGGCATAGAACTAATAATTCCTCTTTCCAATCCATTAGAAATTGCGAAATTGTGTCCTCGAGACCCTCCATCGGCTCCCAATGGCTTCCCCGGATGTAGAGCCGTACGCAGGCGATATGGTCGACTTACTGATGGACCTTGTGCGCATCGAAAACGAAGAAAACGCTGTTCTTTGCATGAAGACTATTATGGATTTGGAACGAAATCAGGCGAAGGCAACGGCAGGAAGGGTACAACCGTTTCTTGAACTCATCCAGGAAATGTTCCAGACCATGGAACAGGTTGTTCGTGACACATTCGACACCCCTAGTCAAGCTACTCCGTCGGGAATGCCCTCGACACCGGCAGCGATTCAGAACTTTCAGTCCCCGCGACCAAGCTCACCTGCTACATCTGTGTCGGACCTTGGGCCGGATCAACAATCAAGTAATATCCTGCTCAAGGGTATGCAATCATTCAAGGTTCTCGCCGAGTGCCCAATCATTGTCGTCTCCATTTTTCAAACACATCGCACATCAGTTTCTGCCAATGTGAAGCTCTTCGTCCCTCTAATAAAGAGTATTTTGCTTCTTCAAGCCAAGCCACAGGAAAAGGCGCATACCGATGCTGCTGCCCAAGGGACGATATTCACTGGTGTTTGTAGAGAGATCAAGAACCGAGCTGCTTTCGGTGAATTCATTACAGCACAAGTGAAGACCATGAGTTTCTTGGCTTATCTTTTACGAATGTACGCCCATCAGCTGCAGGACTTCCTGCCAACTCTTCCATCGGTGGTAGTGCGCCTTCTCCAAGACTGTCCCAGGGAGAAGTCTAGTGCTAGGAAGGAGCTCCTGGTCGCAATTCGCCATATTATCAACTTCAACTACCGAAAGATCTTCCTTGAAAAGATCGACGAGCTCCTTGATGAAAGAACCTTGATTGGTGATGGTCTCACGGTTTATGAAACAATGAGACCTCTCGCCTACAGTATGCTTGCTGACTTGATTCACCATGTCCGAGATCACCTTACTCGTGATCAGATTCGACGCACGGTTGAGGTCTACACAAAAAATCTTCACGATGACTTCCCTGGTACCAGTTTCCAGACAATGAGTGCGAAGCTACTCCTGAATATGGCAGAAAAGATATCCAAGCTAGAAGACAAGCGCGAGGCTCGTTATTTCTTAATAATGATTTTAGATGCGATTGGCGACAAGTTCGCGTCTATGAACCACCAATTTAATAATGCAGTGAAGGTATCGAAGGCATTCAAAGCTACTAAAAAGGACACCGAGCCTTTTCCCGATAACTACCTCGCGGACAAGGACCAACCCCCAGGCTGGGACGAAATTGACATCTTTTCTGCATCGCCTATCAAAACTTCGAATCCTCGTGACCGCGGAGGTGATCCAGTGTCAGACAACGTCTTCCTCTTCAAGAACCTGATCAATGGACTGAAGAACATCTTCCACCAGCTGAAGAATTGCAACCCCGATCATATCCAAATAGACCCCAACAGCGTACCAATCAATTGGCCAGAGGTTTCATATGGCTATAACGCTGAGGAAGTGAGGGTGATCAAAAAGCTGTTCCATGAGGGCGCGCGTGTATTCCGATACTATGGTGTGGATCAGTCACCCCCCGAAGTTAACTACTCTTCTCCCTTTGATTTTCTCGCTAGTCAATACACCGCACCAATGTCACGGGAAGAGAAGGAACTCCTCGAGAGCTTCGGAACCGTATTCCATTGCATCGATACAGCCACATTTCATGAAGTATTCCATTCGGAGATCCCCTACTTGCATGAGCTTATGTTTGAACATGGCGCTTTGCTTCACTTACCTCAGTTCTTTTTGGCTAGTGAAGCTACCTCTCCCGCTTTCTCTGGCATGGTTCTCCAGTATCTCATGGAGCGTATCGATGAAGTTGGCACCTCTGACATGACCAAAGCGAAGATTCTCCTGAGAATGTTCAAGCTCTCTTTCATGGCCGTAACTCTCTTCTCCGTCCAAAATGAGCAGGTTTTACATCCTCATGTCACTAAGATCGTCACGAAGTGTATCGAGCTTTCTGTTACTGCCGAGGAACCCATGAACTACTTCCTTCTCCTGCGTTCGCTCTTTCGCAGTATTGGCGGCGGTCGATTCGAGCTTCTATACAAGGAGATTTTGCCGCTTCTGGAAATGCTCCTGGAAACATTTAATAACCTCTTGATGGCTTCCCGGAGACCCCAGGAGCGTGATCTATATGTTGAGCTCACGCTTACTGTTCCTGCTCGTCTGAGCCATCTTTTGCCGCACCTGAGCTACCTTATGCGTCCTATTGTTGTTGCTTTACGTGCAGACTCAGATCTTGTGGGACAAGGCCTTCGAACGCTCGAGTTGTGTGTGGACAATCTCACTGCCGACTATCTAGACCCGATAATGTCCCCAATCATGGATGAATTAATGACAGCTCTCTGGGACCATCTCCGACCACATCCTTATAACCATTTCCACGCGCATACAACCATGAGAATCCTGGGCAAGCTTGGCGGCCGCAATAGGAAATTTCTCAACCACCCCCCTGACATCTCGTTCGAGCAGTTCTCTGATGACAGTCCCAGTTTTGACATCAAGCTGATTGGGCCTAGTGAGAAACGGCCTTTCCCTATCGAAATAGGCATTGATCTGGCCATTGGCAAGCTGATGGAGGTTCCCAAGACGCCCGCATCAAAGGCCTCTGATTCATACTACAAGCAGCAAGCATACCGCATGATCGCTTCGCAGTTGAAACTTTCCATTGGCTACGAGAATCTTCCTGAGGATCTGGCTCAGCTGCTTCGTCTCCATGCTAATGATCTCTCTGAGGGTAAAACAGGTGCTATGGCCGATATCCTGGAAAAGTCTGAGCGATCGAGCTCCATTCCCAAGAAATTAATGCAAGAGGGTTTGCTAAAGAAGCTTTTGAAAGCGTGTATATTTGCTACCACGCTCCCGGAGCTTGAGCAAAGTGCGACAGCTTTTGTGGCTGATGTCTGCAAACACTTAGCTATCGTGGAAGTTGGACGCGCCCTCGCCCAAGCACGGCACACCCGTAAGCCGTTCGATGTTTCCAGTGGAGAGGGCCCCGTGTATCTCGACTCAAGAGTTCTTGCGGAAGCCGTTGTTGAATGTCTTTCTTCCGACGATGCTGGTGTGCGCGATGGAGCACAAGCAGCTATGAAGGTCATGAAGGAAGCTGCCGCTATCATTTTTGGAACCCCCGACAAAGTGTCAAAGCTGCCATTCTTCCAGCACATCGGCCGTGTCTTCTGTCATAGTTGCCACAGCGAAGAATGGTTTACCAAAGCAGGAGGTAGCCTGGGCATTCACCTCTTCGCTACCGAATTGGACCTGGGCGATATCTGGCTGTTTGAGAAACAAACTGAATTTGTTCGAGCTTTGATGTATGTCATTAAGGACACTCCAGCCGATCTTCCGGCCAGCACACGGGCACGGGCACAGGATACCTTGGATTTGATTTTGCGGAGATGCAGCAAGAATGCTTCCAAGGATGACTTGAAGAATGAAAAGAGCCGTCTGTACTCTCTCTGCGGGTTCTTCGTCTATGAGCTCTCGCACATGAACAAATTCGTCCGGGAGGCCTCTCGCCGGAGCTTTACAACAATTGCTGAGGTACTTGGCTGCGAAGTGCATGAACTCATCTTCCCTGTAAAGGATCGCCTTCTGCAGTCAATTTTCAACAAGCCCCTTCGAGCCTTGCCGTTTCCCACTCAGATCGGATTCATCGATGCTATAACTTTCTGTTTGAGCCTTCACAACAACATCGTCACCTTCAATGACCCGCTCAACCGACTAATGCTGGAATCTCTTGCTCTTGCGGATGCGGACGACGAGTCCCTCGCATCAAAGCCTAACGAATTCAAGAACGCTGAGATGATCGTGAATTTGCGTGTGGCATGTCTCCGTCTCTTATCCATGGCAATGAGCTTCCCCGAGTTTGCCAATACTCCACAAAACACTAGCCGTGCTCGTATCATTTCTGTGTTCTTCAAGTCGCTGTACTCACGTTCTTCAGAGGTTATCGAAGCGGCTAATGCTGGTTTAAGGGATGTTCTCACACAGACTAACAAGCTTCCAAAGGATTTGTTGCAGAACGGTCTTCGTCCTATTCTCATGAACCTGCAAGATCCTAAACGTCTCAGCGTTGCCGGTCTTGATGGCCTTGCCCGCCTCCTCACCCTTCTCACTAATTATTTCAAGGTCGAGATTGGAGCTCGTCTTCTGGAGCATATGAAGGTTATCGCAGACGATGCTGTTTTGCAAAAGGTTTCCTTTAGCCTTGTCGAACAGAGCCCGCCTATGAAGATTGTGGCTGCTATATTCAACATTTTCCACCTTCTCCCTCCTGCTGCGACCTCTTTCATGGAGCATCTCGTAAATAAAGTTTTGGATCTTGAAGACAAGCTCCGCAGAACTTCCAACAGCCCGTTCAGGAAGCCTCTGGTCAAGTATCTTAACCGCTATCCAAAAGAAAGTCTGTCATTTTTCCATGCTCGTTTCAAGGACGAGAGATTTGGACGTTTCTTTGGACAGATGCTTGCGGACCCTGAAAGTGAGGCACTTCGTTCGGCAGTAGTCGCGGATACCGAAGGGTTTACATCTGCTGCATTTGGACAAGAATCAACGGATGGCACAAACACGGCCGCGATAAATGGAATCTACGTGGTGCACTCAATCTGCTCATATCCGTCAACTAAGCGCTGGCTGGTATCCCATATGGCTTTGCGGAACAAGCTTCTACAAGCTGGACGCGATTTGGAGAAGAAATTGCGCAACGACAAACTTCCAGCAAATGAGCGCTTACGTGTTGAACAAGGGGAGGATCAGTTGATGGATGTCTTCACCGTCTATTTGGCCGAGTCAGTCCATGATTTGGACTTCCTTTTCGACGTCATCGATGGCCTGTCCGCAGATGAGCTGAAGCGTACGCTTGCGTTCCCCAGGTTCATTTACAGGCATATCATCACAAATGAATCCATTGACTACCGGCGTTCAGTCATAATGCGCTGCCTTGATCTTTACGGCCAGCGTTCGTGTTCGCAAAAGATGAAGACCTATGCCTTCCGCCACTTAGTGAATCCCATATTTGCAATGGATGTTCAGAGCACCTGGAATAGTCCACCCAATAGCCCGAAGCTCATGGACCGGAGCATGACAGAATCCATTCAGAGCCGTCTATGGAAGCCTCAGTTGGCTGACCCGAGCGAGGAATCAAATCAAGCTGGAGTTGATCATTCACGCATGGAACTTCTCCAGTTATCCGCATTACTGATAAAGTACCATCACCAAACAGTTCAGGATTCACGCAAGGACATCATCAAGTTTGCTTGGAATTACATCCGGCTTGAAGACATAATAAACAAGTACGGTGCATACGTTCTCATCAGCTACTTCATTGCCCATTACGAAACTCCATTCAAAATCGTGATCCAGGTTTACGTTGCCCTGTTACGAGCGCACCAGAATGAGGGCAAGGCCCTGGTCACCCAGGCACTTGATGTTCTGGCACCAGTTCTGCCGACTCGAATCTTGTCCACAAGCAACAATCAAATGGCGGATGCAAGATATCCGTTGTGGGCAAAATGGCCTCGACGAATTCTGGCAGAGGAAACCGCAAACTTGCAGCAAGTTATGAGTATCTTCCAATTCCTTGTGCGGCACCCAGATCTCTTTTATGAGTCGAGAGAACACTTTGTTCCCCTCATCGTGCCTTCATTGATTAAAATCGCGGCACCTCCCAACTCATCTAATGAGAGCAAAAAGTTGGCCCTCAACCTCATTAGTCTCATTTGGTATTGGGAGGAAAAGAGAGCCAAGAACAGTAGTACCACTTCCAACGGTGTTCTCGAATCACCGAATGCAAGGAAGCGTAAGCTGGATGAAGCCCAGGGAACTGCGGGCTCTTCACCAGCCCTTGCGCCTCCCGCTGTCCGCGAGCGTTCTGACTACATGGTTCCTGCTGATCTCCGAGCGGCGTTGACAAAATATCTGATCACGTTTATCACAACTATCGCTGAACGCTTCCCCGTCCCGGCCGCTCGAATCCGTGAGCTTGCATCGTCCAAGACACAGAACCCTGTGCCCACTGGTGATATGGTTAAAAAGGCTGTACATTTACTCAGGAATCTCTTATCTCCAGAGTACTGGGGTGACATCGATATTGAACTCTATCAGAAGGCCACAGAGCCTATTCTTGCGGGAGAGAAGGCAGACAAACCTGACGAGAAGCACACTACCAGCATGGTTAACACTTTACAAGTTCTGCGCGTTCTCCTGGCGGCAAAACCGGATGATTGGATCGCAACTCGCCTGCCATTAATCCAAAAACTCTTCGAAAAACCCCTGCGTTCGGAAAACCCGGAGATTCAGGACTGTCTCCATGGCTTGGAGGATGAAGTGGAGATTTCACCGAAGTTGCCACCACCGATCAGACGCGTTCTCAATGCCCTTCCTGATGACCAGCCTGAAGAGGAAGATGGAATGGATGTTGAACATTCTCCGTCTGAATTTGTGACGTATCTGTCGGCAATTGCAACAGAGACACTCTCCGCCAATAATCATGTGTCTAGTTTGAACACCTTGTGGACGCTTTCCAAGAACAAGCCTGCCGAGATGGATGCACACATTCCCCAGGTCATGAAGGCATTCTCCCAAAAGCTCGCCAAAGACCATGTTGCTGCCTCTACAGCGAACCAGGGTCAATATCAACCAGGCACGAAGCCTGGTGAAGGAGTGCCAGATCAGCAGGAATTCGAGATTGGGGTCGATCTGATTTTCAAGACCATTGAGTTAATCTCTGTGCGCATGTCTCATTTGGGAGAACAAAGGCGTCCATTCCTCAGTGTCCTCGCACAACTTGTAGAGAGGTCACACAACATCAAGCTTTGCAGCAAAGTTTTAGGCATGGTTGAGACCTGGATCTTTCACTCTACAGAGTCTTGGCCTACACTGAAAGAGAAGACTGCCGTACTGCACAAGATGCTGCTCTTCGAGTCCCGCACCGACCAAACCATGCTGAAGAAGTTCTTGGACCTTGTCATTAGGATCTATGAAGACTCGAAGATCACTAGAACCGAGTTGACCGTCAGATTGGAACATGCATTCTTGATCGGCACTAGGGCTCAAGATGTTGAAATGCGCAACCGTTTCATGAATATCTTTGACCGAAGTCTGACGCGCCTGGCAAGCTCTCGCCTTAGCTATGTGCTGACCTGTCAAAACTGGGACACACTTGCTGATTCTTTCTGGCTGTCCCAAGCTTCTCACTTGATGCTAGGATGTATCGACATGACAACAACTGCTCGACTGCATCAGGATGATTTCACCCTTTTTCCCTTGTCATTCCTCTTTGACGGTGCCGAAAAGGATCCGAGGAAAAATGATATCATGGTTGACAGTCAGCTGGAGTCTTTCATATCTGATCGCAAGCGTTTTGTGTCCGAAATCGGTGATGTTAAGGTTCGCGATTTGGTCGAGCCGCTTTGTCAACTTCAACACACCGACCCCAATGTCGCTTACAAGCTGTGGACTACACTGTTTACTACCCTTTGGTCAACCTTGTCTAGAGAAGATCGCATTGACTTGGAAAAGGGAATGGTGACTCTGGTTACACGCGAATACCATCAGAGACAGCTTGACAAGAGACCGAACGTCGTCCAGGCTTTACTCGAGGGTGCAGTCCGAGCTGGGCCACGATTCAAGATTCCCCCGCATGTCATGAAGTATCTTAGTCGCACTTACGACGCTTGGTATACCGCTGCATCATACTTGGAAGAAACAGCCATTAGCCCTCTGATTGATACTCCCACTGTTCGTGAAAGTAATCTTGACGCTTTGGTTGAGGTTTACGCGGGGCTGCAGGAGGATGACTTCTTCTATGGTACTTGGCGCCGCCGTTGCAAATTTGTCGAGACCAATGCTGCACTTTCGTACGAACAACAAGGGATGTGGGATAAGTCACAGCAACTCTACGAGAATGCTCAAATCAAGGCTCGCTCCGGAGCCATGCCGTTCTCGCAAGGCGAATACTACCTGTGGGAGGACCATTGGTTGATCTGTGCCCAGAAGCTTCAGCAATGGGAGATCCTCAGTGATTTCGCCAAACACGAGAATTTGAACGACCTCCTTCTCGAAGCTGCTTGGAGAAACATTGAAAACTGGCAGAGCGAAGGTAATCGGGAGCAGCTCGAGTCTCTGATCAAGTCTGTTTCTGACGCTCCAACACCCCGGCGCACATTCTTCCAAGCCTTCATGTCGCTTCTCCAGTTCCACATCAAGAAAGAGAACATCCAAGAGTTCAACGGGGTTTGCGACGAATCTATTCAACTGTCTATTCGCAAGTGGCTTCAGCTACCTAAGAGAATCACAAACGCCCACATTCCCATTTTGCAGCATTTTCAACTTCTGGTCGAACTTCATGATGCAAGCCATATATGTGCAAGCTTGTCGCAGACTAACGAACGCAACCTGGATACGAAGTCAGCCGAGCTGAAGCTTTTGCTCGGAACCTGGCGAGACCGCCTTCCAAACCTTTGGGACGATATCAATGCCTGGCAAGATCTCGTTACATGGCGTCAGCATATCTTCCAGCTGATCAACGCCACGTATCTGAGCTTACTCCCACCACAGACCAACAATGTGGCCAGCAACTCTTATGCCTACCGTGGCTACCACGAGACAGCATGGATCATCAATCGCTTTGCTCACGTGGCTCGTAAGCACCAAATGCCTGAAGTGTGTATCAACCAGTTAAGTCGCATCTATACACTTCCAAATATAGAAATCCAAGAGGCATTCTTGAAGCTGCGGGAACAAGCCAAGTGTCATTACCAGAACCCGAAGGAGCTCAACAGTGGTTTGGACGTCATCAACAACACCAACCTCAACTACTTCGGCGCGCAGCAGAAAGCAGAATTCTACACCCTTAAGGGTATGTTCTTAGCCAAGTTAAATCATGTCAATGATGCCAATGAGGCGTTTGGGGTTGCTCTCTATTACGACCTGAGACTCGCGAAGGCCTGGTCTGAGTGGGGACAGTACAGTGATCAACGCTTCAAGACCGAGCCGGCAGATTACGAGCTGGCAAGCAACGCAGTGAGCTGTTACCTGGAGGCTGCTGGTCTCTACAAGAATGCGAAGTCCCGAAAACTCCTCAGCCGTATCCTCTGGCTTCTCAGCTTGGACAATGAGGAAGGACGTGTTGCTAGTGCTTTCGAGAACTTCAAGGGAGACACGCCAGTTTGGTATTGGATCACGTTTATACCCCAGCTTCTCACCAGCTTGTCGCATCGCGAAGCGCGCCTCTGCAAGGCTGTACTGGGCAAGGTTGCCAAGTTATACCCTCAGGCGTTGTTCTTTTTGCTTCGTACAAACAGAGAAGACATGCTCAGCATCAAGAAACAGCATGATCAAAAGCAAGAGAAGTTGAATCGTGCCAGACAGCAACAGCAGCAAGCTTCACCTCACAACAAACCACCACAGGCTAATTCCGAAGGTGCTGCTCAAAATGGCCAGGCTACCAATGGCCAGAGCCAAAGTAGTCCTCAAGTCAATCAGCAGGCTCAGGCCCAGAACTTCAATCAGGGTCAAATCCAAAATCAAGGCCAAGTTCAACAGTCGCCCGCTCAAGGTCAAGGCCAGCCTCCTGTTCCAGGCCAGCCTCAGCTTCCTGGACAAGTTCAAGGTCAAATGCAGGTGCAGCAGTCCCAGACCCCGCAGCAGGGTAATAACCTACAAGTTCCTGGTCAAAATGGCACACCACAGAACCAGAACCCCCAGCAGAGTCGGAGAAGGAGCCTCTCAAGAAGCCATGGGAGTATTCGGACGAAATCATGTCTGGTCTTAAAACAGCTTTCCCACTGCTTGCCCTGTCCATGGAGACCATGGTCGATCAGATCCACAAAAACTTCAAATGCCCTCCTGATGAAGATGCGTATCGCCTCATTGTTGCGCTTCTCAATGATGGTTTGGCATACGTTGGCCGCATGCCAGGCTCTTATGCGCAAGATTTCAAGCTGCCGGCAGCGACAGAAGCTAATATTACTCGTTTCGCCGAGACCATTCTTCCTTCGCATATCCGCAAGTCTTTCGAGGCTGATTTCGTGGTGAAGAAACCAACCATGCATGAGTACATCCAGAAATTGCGTCGCTGGCGTGACAAGTTCGAGGAGAAGCTCGACCGCCGACCTCAAACTCAATTCTTGGAGACCTACTCGCCACACCTTAGCGAATTCAGATTCCTTAAATTTGATGAAGTTGAAGTTCCAGGCCAATACTTGCTGCACAAGGACAAGAACCAGGACTTCGTTCGTATCGATCGCTTCCTGCCAGACATCGATTTGGTGCGCGGTATCGGTGTTTGCCATCGTCGTCTCAAGATTCGTGGCCATGATGGCAGCGTACATCCTTTTGCTGTGCAGCATCCAGCAGCTCGTCACTGCCGTCGGGAAGAGCGCATCTTGCAGCTTTTCCGCATCTTCAATGGACTGTTAGGCAAACGCAAGGAAAGCCGGAGACGGAATCTCTACTTCCACCTCCCGCTTATGGTACCATTGGCTCCTCATATTCGCTTGGTGCGCGACGATCCATCGTATATTTCGATGCAAGGTATCTTTGAGGATTACTGCCGAAGAGTCGGAATCAACAAGGATGAACCAGTGCTTTTCACTATGGACAAGATGAGATCATTGGCCGAAACGAAACAGAACGTAAGCATTCCCTATTCACCACTGCTACTAAACATCACTGACATCTCCCAGCGCACGCATGATCAACAGCAAGTTCTGCGCACTGAAATCCTGACGGCCATTCAAGAAAAATGGGTTCCCAGCACCGTAATTTTGGACTACTTCCAAAAGACGTATCCCAACTTTGCGGACTTCTGGCTTTTCCGCCGGCAATTTGCCTACCAGTATGCTGCCATCGCGTTCATGACTTACGTGATGCACATGGGCAACCGGTATCCCAACAAGATCATGGTTTCGCGGTCCACGGGCGACATCTGGGGCTCTGAGCTAATTCCGACGATCAACCCGGCTAAGGCATTCTTCTACAACCCAGAGCAAGTTCCTTTCCGATTCACGCCCAACATCCAGACGCTTCTGGGCCCAATCGCAACTGAGGGTCTTTTCGCCTGTGCGTTGATGGCAATCTCTCGTTGCTTGACCGAGCCGCGACACGAGCTTGAGCAGCAACTCAGCATCTTCGTTCGGGATGAAATGATGTTCTGGGCAACGGCGCACCATCGGGGTTCCCTGCCAGTACCGCAACTTCGCGACTTGGTGTACAACAACAGCGAAGTCATTGTCAATCGGGCAGTCAGCCTTGCCAGTCCCCCTGAAGGCAACCTTCCCGCGAACCAGACGACCATTGATCTCATCTCTAAGGCCGTCAATCCTCAGCACTTGGCGTCCTGTGATGCTTTATGGATGCCATACCTTTGAGATTGAAAATTGGTTACCCGCTCTGATCTTGTATTATCTTTGCACTGTGTTCGGCGTTTTGTTCCTTTTTGAGGATGGTGACATCTTGGTTGTGAGATCGTGTAGGCTTGACAAGCTGAAGAGGCATAATGGGTATTTTACTCGGCTTTTGATTCTAGCGTGGCGCATTGGGGCATTTTCCCTCGGATATGATTACGATTTGTTTTTCCACTTCTACATTCTGCATGCCATTCATGGCTGAAAAAGATGTTTTGCTTTGTGCTTTGTTTTATTAAATTAACAGATTTTGTTTAAGTCTAATGTACTATAGATGATATTTACAAGTTCTTCAAGATCTGCTTCATATCGTAGCTTTGTAACTGATACCAATAAATTCGCTAATTATGCATACCCAGTAGACCAGAACGCCAGTTGCCCAAAACCTTTGGGCATCAATAGCCCCATCGTTTGATCGTTGGAGGCCGCCTTTACACCAAGGAAGGCTTCTTTTTGATGCCCAATTTATTCACAAGCGGCTTCTTAGGCTTTTTGGTCCTTGTAAATGAGGGGGGCGGCATATCAGTCTGCCTTTTCTCTGGAGCAGTAGAATCGACTGCCTCATCTTCGACAATCCTCTTCACCTTCTCCCCAGAGGACGTCATAAACGCCCTTCGTGCGGCCTCTTCGTCTTCCTTCTCAGCCTTCAAACGCTCCTCGTCCACCTCTTCTGGAAGTGCAGCGATAGTGGCTTCGTCCCCAAGACCTTCATTTCGCTCAATCCTGGCGTTGCGCGTGCGGATCTCATCGAGCGCATCCGCAATCGCCATCTCCCGCTTGGAGTCGAGCATTTTCTCTTCCAGCTCGGCCATCTTATCCCGCTCCTGTTGTTCCTTCTCTTCATTTTCCTCCCGTTCCAGTCGATCCAGCGTCTCATCCTGGGTCTCGTTGTAGTTTTCGGCTTTGGGATCGCGCCACGGTTCGAAATTACGCTTTGCGCCCTTTTCACAGGTGTAGTCCATACTAAATAGAGGTGAATATTAGAAAAGGGCCCTGTAGTTGTCTGAAAGGGACAGATCGAAATGAATTGCCATGCTCTGCATGGTACATCTCCTAGTCCTCACAAAAGGTATCAACTTACTTCTTAGGGTCTGTCTTGAAGGTAATCTCACCACTACAGCGAGTGCAACGAATGTAGAAACGGTAGATGGAGATGTTGAGGTACTTTTCTTCGGTTGTTTCTTTGCGCGCGTTGAACTTGCGGCCTCGATAAATGTATTCACCTTTCATGTTATTAGTCTGAGTACCAGCAATAACTTGACGGCATTATACATACCACATTGTGTACATTTCATAGAGAACGGAGCCATCAAACGGACGGTGATGACCTTCGGACCCTTCTGGCGAAGGTGCTTCGGCGTCCGTGTGATGGCCGAGGGATCGAAATCCGGGGGTAGTACTTGGTCAAGACCTGGAAATGTATTAGTATGATATATGCGACGGGTATTATCCAACAGGACGTACCTTTCTCTCAGACATAGTGGCGTGGGGTGGTAAGTGTAGTTGATCTGATGGTTGATAAGAGAAGCTGGAAAGTTGGAGTTGAAGCGGCGGCGATAGCGATATGATCACGTGATCGTCGTCTTGATGTATGGATGGTTGACTTAGGATTCACACAACAGATTTAATGCTTTAAAGTGTTTCTTTCAATATGGTTGAGTGTTCGACGCTAGACTCTGTGTCTTTTGATAGAGAAGCGGGCTATCTGTCCTGTGTGTTGAAATCCTTTTTGCGAACAATATGCGCTTTGTAGATATATATTTCGGTCTGATATTCAAGAAAGCAGCACAGCGCCACGAGCTATAAAACATAGTATCTGAGCCTCCCTCACTTCAAACACAGCGATGACTGTTACCAAATGCTCTATAAAAATAAGATATACAAGCGTTGAACATCCAGCAGCATATAGAAATACCCAATCGGGCAATCCGCACGGACCACCTCGACGCGCTTTTTGGCAGCAACAAAAATAACCATCGCAACACCGTCCTCACCTTCCTTGTTCCTTCTCACTCTGCAGTTCTGGGCGAAAAACCAGCTATACAGACAGCTGGAGACTTTCTTTCTCCGTCTTTCCCAGAAAAACAAACTACCCCTCATCCGGAGCCTGTTGGATGGTGGAGGCTTCTTTGTTTTTCTCGCCGCCGCTTTCCGCCCCTCCTCATGCCTCTTTGCGATTATCGTGACCGCCGAATCTCTGACCTTTCCTCCACCTCTATATTCTCACCAAACCGGCCATGGAGAAGTTTTTGCGCTCCTGGCGTCAGGATGCGTTGAACCGAGGCCAGCACGATGCGGCCATTTACATTGGCGACAAAGTCCTTGCGTTGACCAGTGGGTGCTTGGTTGAAACGACGATCATGGTGACAGGTATACAGACTAACGGAATTTGTTCAATATAGATAGCGATTCGGATGCCTTTTGGTTGGCCCAAGTCCACTTCTCCAACAACAACTACACGCGAGCGTTGGCCCTTCTATCTCGCAAAGACCTCATCTCGCGAAGCACCGCTTGTCGCTACTTGGCTGCCCACTGTTACATTAAACAGAACCAATTCGAACAAGCACTGTCCGTGCTCGGCGATCATAATCCCACCCATTTGATTCGCAACAATAACAGCCGTCGGAAACTGCAGCATGTCAATGGAAGCCATGTCACTCTGCGCAATGGCAAGACAACCTCTTCGCGCGGCGAGGAGCGAGACAAGGAAGATGCCAATAATGTTCGATTCGAAGCCGCCATGTGCTATCTACGAGGTCTCTGTTTCGCAAAGCAGAACGCTTTTGACCGTGCTCGTGACTGTTACAAGGATGCCGTGCGCATAGACGTTCAATGTTTTGAAGCCTTTGATCAGTTGATGAAGAACTCGCTCATGTCACCCACGGAGGAACTCGAGTTCCTGGAGTCCCTCGACTTTGACTCCATTACCTCCCCTGACCCGTCTACCGCCCAGGAAGCCGCTCATTTTACCAAGATGCTGTACACTACTCGTTTGTCTAAATACTCGTCACCTGCTATTCTTTCAGAAGCAACCGAGACTTTGTCGACCCATTACAATCTCGCACAAAACCCTGATATACTGCTGTCGCGGGCAGAGGCTCTTTATACACAGTGCCGTTTTGCTGAGGCTCTCGAGCTGACTTCGTCGGTTCTGTCGAGTTCCAACTCGTCCAACACGTCGGCAACGGCAGCCTCGGCCCATATCCCAGCCCAAAACCACTTGGGCCACTCTCCGGCTGTTTATCCCTTACACCTGGCATGTCTGTACGAAACAGGAGCTACCAATGCTTTATTTCTTCTGTCTCACACACTGGCTGACCACGCTCCTGAGGAGTCATATACTTATCTTGCCATTGGAGTTTATTATCTATCGGTTTCCAAAATTGCAGAGGCACGGCGGTTCTTCTCTAAAGCTTCGTTGCTGGATCCGCATTCAGCACCTGCGTGGATTGGATTTGCTCACACCTTTGCTGCTGAAGGAGAGCATGACCAAGCCATTGCCGCGTACAGCACTGCGGCTCGACTGTTCCAGGGCAGCCACTTGCCCCAGCTATTCCTTGGAATGCAACATCTGGCCTTGAATAATATGTCGCTATCTCATGAATACCTGTGCGCCGCTTATGCTATGTCGACAGGTTCTCCTTCTGGAACCGTCCCAAATATTCCTACTAACCCAAGCGGCGGGTTACCTGCATTAGGCGGCGACCCTCTGGTGATCAACGAGCTCGGTGTTGTGCTGTACCATCAGAACCATCTCGAAGGTGCCGTGGAGTTGTTCCGTCAATCGCTCGCTTTGGCTTCTACTCTTCATTGTGAGCCAGGTGCCTGGGTGGCCACGCGGGCAAACCTGGGCCATGCATTGCGCCGCACAGGGCGCTTTACAGAGTCTCTGATAGAGTTTGACGAATGTCTTCGGATTGGAGCTGGAGGCGCGAGCTTGGGTTATAGCCCATTTCTAGGTGGTAGTGGCGCTGGTGCTTCCGGGGTCGCTTCATCAGGCGTTGGAGGCTATGAGGATCGAGGTCTGATTGGGTCCCTTCACACGTCTCGTGGCTTGGTATTGCTGGAGCTTGGGCGCACAATGGAAGCGGTGACATCCCTCCATGAGGCGGTCCGTGTTCTAGGGGCTAGTGGTGGTGGTGATGCTGCCGGAGGTGCTGGTATTGCAGGCACGCTTCTTTCCCGCGCATTGGAGATTTGGGCCCTAGAAAATCATGAAAAGGAGAAAGCAATACCCGAAGAGACGGCAAAGGTATCCAGCAGCCGGGGCTCGAACAGATCGCGTGATAAGGGAAAGGGAAAATATGTGTCCGAAGAAAGAGCTAGACGTCGTGGGGCGACAGCGGAGCGGTATGCTCAGGAATGGACAGACGAAGTTCCACACGTCGAGGTATCGACTGCAGAGGCGGAGCCGGAGACATTGGAAGAAAAGGTAGAGATGGAGCTGGATGACGAGGCTGATGGCCTCTTGCGAAATGCGCTGGGTCGAGTCCGAGGTGGACGGCAGCGACGACGACCTGCGGCCAGCCCTGAGATGGAATTCAACGAAACGCCCGCCCCGGCAGGAGGTCGCAGTCGAGGATCACGAGCACCGCGGAGTAATATGCGACAATAAAAATTGGATCATTATTAATGTGTTTTTATCTTGATATCATTGGGTGCATTGGACGTGGCGTTTCTACTACGGCTTTTGATTTTCAGCTATGAGATATCCATTGGGAGGTTGAATCACACCAACGGCGTATCTTTTATCTTTGATCATTTTGACCTTTTGACAGAGAAATGGGGATTGATATGACTGAAACTGAGGCGTTTATTCTTGTTCTGTAGGATTACAGTGCTTTGTATACTGAATCAACACGATATGACTGGATGATTCACTGGTCTATATAAGCTTAATGCATTTTTATGAACTTGAGATAGCTAGTGCTATAACTACATGTATTATACCTTTCTATTACCTGGATAAAGGCATGATGAAGAATCTACGTTATATCTTATATTGACCAAGTGCACTGAATAACCTCATCAAAACCTCGGCAAATCCACAGCCGAAGCCATCGCCAAACCTCCTCATTCTCACAGCTTGGCAACATTGGCATTTCCACCCCCGCCAATAATCTTCTTATTCTCCTGCAGAGAAGATGAAGCCACTGTCCTTGGTTTATTGGCAGGCGATGATATCCAATCCAAAATGAGGATATTGTATAGCGTCCCCATCCCCCACACTTTCATCGGCAAGTGTCTCTCAGTGCCTTCGATTTTCGATGAAAATATCCAAAAAGATCTAAGCGAGTCAATCTAACTACCGAAATGATGGGTACAGGAAGGATTCCGCACTGGCACAGACAGGAGGGAGAAGAACAGACTGCGGGGTACAGAGGCTTCTTGGAAGAAATATAAACGACTTCAACTCCAACCATTATGAAATGCACTCAGATAACCAGACAACATGAAACTCACACTTGGGGCCCTGCTCCTCTGCAGGTTGGCGCTGGCCTCAAAGCCCAACATACTCTTCATTCTCACCGACGACCAGGACAAACACATGGGCAGCATCGATTTCATGCCGCAACTGCACGAGTCCATAATCAGCAAAGGCGTCACCTATCCCAAACACTTCTGCACTGTGGCCATCTGCTGTCCATCTCGAGCCAACATCTGGACAGGCCGCATGCCCCACAACACCAACGTCACCGATGTCTCTCCGCCCTACGGAGGATATCCCCAGGTAGTCAAGGAAGGGTGGAACGACAACTACCTACCTCTGTGGATGCAGGACGCAGGGTACAACACGTACTACGTGGGCAAACTCTGGAATTACCAGAACGTGGATAACTACGACAGTCCCCCGCCGCGAGGATTCAATGGCTCGGAGTTCGCTCTCGATCCGTACACGTACCAGTACTACAATGGCATGATGACGCGCAATGGGGCCGAACCTGTCAGCTACAAGGGACAGTATATCACGGACGTGATGGAGGAAAAGGCACATGGCTTCCTGGATGAAGCTATCTCTCATTCTGATCGACCGTGGATGTTGACTGTCGCTCCCATTGCGCCTCACTCCAACGGCAGTCTTGATCCGAGTACGAACATCTTTTACCAGTCCCAGCCGGAATATGCAGCTCGTCATGCGGGTCTCTTTAAGGATTACTATATTCCTCGTGATGAGAGTTTCAATGCTGCAATTGACGAAGGAGTGAGCTGGATTAAGAGTCTGCCCGCCTTGAATGATAGCGTGATTGCATATCATGATGAGTATCAGCGATGTCGACTTCGTGCTTTGCAGGCCGTCGATGAGATGGTGGGAGGCTTAGTGCGTCGATTAGAAAAAGAAGGTCTTCTCAATAATACGTACATCATCTATTCCACTGATAATGGGTATCATATTGGCCAACGTCGGATGCACCCTGGCAAGGAATGCGGATATGGTATGTTCTCTTGATGTGTCTCTGAGTGTATAGACTGACATCCCAGACACCGATATCAACATTCCACTCTTTATCCGTGGCCCTGGTGTTCCAGAGAACCAAGTCTTTGATGCAGTCACCAGCCATACAGACCTGGCACCGACATTCCTCTCCTTAGCTGGAACTACGACAGATGGATTGGATGGGAAAGCCATTCCTTTGACAAAAGAGGAGGATTTGGATGCCAGTACGGAGCATGTGGGAGTTGAGTATTGGGGAATCGTGAGTCTGAACATTATCAATCAATGGAAAACAAAACAACTGATGAGAATAGAACCTCCCCGAAGGAATCAACGGATACCGCAAGATCACTCGCAACGACACCAATTTCAACGTAGGCGTCTATCACAACAACACCTACAAAGGTCTACGTATCGTCAGCGAACACTACAACCTCTACTACTCTGTCTGGTGTACCAATGAACGAGAACTCTACGATCTAACTGTACGGGATCCCCCCATCCCTTCCCCTCTTCGCCCAAGTTCCTATATACAAATCTAACAACCCCCCTCAGACCGACCCCTATCAAGTAACCAACATAGCCGCCCATCCCTCTCGATACTCAGAATACAAAATCGGCAACCGCCCCCTAACCCAACTCCTCAACCGCCTCGATACACTCATGATGATCACAAAATCATGCAAAGAAGACACCTGCCGCGAACCCTGGCAGAAACTCCACCCCGGAGGCCACGTAAAGAGTCTACATGACGCTCTGAGCCCAACGTTCGACAGCTTCTACTCTCAGCAACCCAGAGTCTCCTTTACGTCTTGTCAAGATGGGTATTTGATTTCTGCTGAGGGACCGCAGGAGGTCGGTGATGTATATCAGGGGAAGAGGAGACGGAAGACGTTTGAATATGGGGATGAGTGGATGTTTTTTAGCTAGGGTGTTACATGTGTACATACTAATAACTAGGTACTTAGGGGATGTGCTGTAGGAGGTGGAGTATGATAGGATATGACACGAGACTAGCAACAGCTTATTTCAATAGCTTGGGATAACTTATGAAGACTTAATGATTGATGATAGCAGAAGATACTATTCCAGTGACTGTATTATAGAGGGATATAGTGTACTCTGTCTAAATAACATCCAAATGACGAGCCGGCTGCTTTCTTCATCCCGGACGAAAATTGAAAGATCTTCCCTCCTCCCTGGCACTTTGCACTCTTAATATCTTGTATTATTATTTCTTTTCATTTATTTTTACTTATCTATCTTTTGCAAGTAAATAATAACATCCTATGACCTATCGTTCTTCCAATCGATCTCAATTTCGGGGTCTGCCCGGAGAAAAAAGGTCTTTAGTTCCCCCTTTTTTTCTCGACCCGCAAAAAATAAGGAGATCGATCCTTTTGACTCCGCGAGCAGCCAAGAGCAACACAAAGAAAGAAATCACAAATAAGAGAAATCATGACAAAGAAAGTGCTCAATGATAGTTGTATTAATTAATATAACTATACGAGGTTCCCCGTTATCCGTCGTCCATAGTTACATATTGAGCGAGGAACTGAGACTTTCAGAGTCCAAATATAGCAACAAAAATGGAGAGTTCAAAATAAGAATAATTTGACTTGCAAGAATCCTCCTAGTTTGCCGCGAGTAATCAGATCCCGAACGAGGATTTTCATATTAATTTATCTATTCGCCTTAGTCCTTACTCTTGTAGGCTTGTAGCCCGTACAATCTTGCATCTGTGTCCGTGTGTGTAAATCCAACTCCATCCAGCATGTGTAGCGGTCCATAGGAAAAGCTAGCTAGAGCTAGCAGCCGTAGTATCGGTTGAACAACCTTAACGGTTGAATAGGAGTCACTAAGGGTTAGCTTGGGGACAGGGGATATCATCCTTCCCGAAAATCAAGGCTTGTGGGAATGCCAACATTTTCTTTTTCCTTTTTGGTTTGTAGCAGAAATCTTGTTTGTTTGGAGGGAAGTCAAAAGGAAGAGACTAAGACTAGGATGCTCCATAGTGTGACTGATATTGGAACGATCTCAACATAGTGAAATCATTCGCCAAGACAAGACATCTACTGTTGGATTCGATCCTGGCCAGTATCAGGCCATGGATCTGGTTGACTGGTGGCTCTGATGAATTGAAGCACTGTATCGTGGATGTTTTTGACGGAACCACCTGTCACATCTGGAAGCCTAGGCATAACCTGGCCAAAAAATGATGCAAGCATCTTGGATTTGAACATACTGGGTCCCGCGACAGTAGTAGCAACGTGTATGTCATAGTATCGCCACATGGCAACTATCGTATGAATCAGGGTATAACTGTGTCGGCGATTCATTTCAAGGAGAACAGATTGCTTTAGTTGCTCGTCACGAAGCCCCTGGGCAATCACCAGACCAAAACGAGAGTAGTCAGAGCTATGAGCGGGAACTTGAATCCATAGGTCTTTGCAACGCTCCAAATACTCAGTTGCGCTCAAAAGGGTCCTGGATCAACGCGAAAATCTGATTTCGTAACTTAGCTGTTGGCAGGCTGGATCTTTGAGGTTTTTCAAATCGAGTTCTAAATTCTTTTCGGAGCATATCCCAATCTTCTTTCACACTAGTGGGGAGGCTTGAGTACCAACCTGCAGCCCTTCTTTGAAGGTTTTGTCAAAAGACTATGCGACTTGCTCTTTTTCCATTATCAAGATCGCAATGGTGAGTCTGGATTTCCAGCCAGATTTGATCCGAGTAGTCATTCGGGTCTTCCACGTCATCATACCGGCCATGAAACGGTGTGATGGCCATCTTCAATGAAAAGGTGGATTGAGCTCTGTACCTCGGGTTTTTGATCACTGTATGAATTAAGACTTCGAGTTGACGACGTACCTGAGATATAGAGACCATGTTAGCCCATAACCATGAAACGTAATGAGATATGGAATCGCACCAGTCTGATGCCCGGAGGCCTGAAGAAATAGCGAATGTTCTGGATGTGCATTTTTTCTTTAATGCTGGGCTGTTGGAAGTGGTACAGAGATTCCAGCATCTTCTCTTTAGATATCGAAATCAAACTTTATTTCTTTCAGTGTGCTCTTTTCTCGACCGCAGGCCCTCCAACAAAGACTGCGATAAATGAGCATCGATTTCGTTGGCTCTTCTTCCTTATCCAATTTGTCCAGTTTGTGCACCCATTGAGGCTCGTGATTGCTGTTGTCAACCCCGCTTGGGCCTGTGAGACGGCAACTTGGCCAACTCTCCTGAGTGGCTTCACATGCTGCACTTCGATCAAAAGATAGAAACCCGAAGCCAAAGTAAGTCGAAATTCCTGTTTAATTACCGTGATCTTCGTGGTGGCCAAAAACGTTGACAGGAAGTGTGCCAGCCTGCCAGACTCAACCGCCATCTTAACCTGGGGATCGTCCTGCTCCACCAGCTTCACCCGTCCACGTCGTCATAGCTTTCGTCCCTCCCTAGTGATCAGCAATTCAAACGCACAGGATTAGTATTCTCCTAGCAAAAAACTTACGCTACCCGTCCGCTCTGGAAGGAAAATCGCTGGAACCCTCCCCCGATCGTGACCATGGGATACTACCAGGCTTCCAAAATTCTAAAGTTAGCCCTGGCGACATTTCTGCAGCATGTCGAAATGAAGTCATCAAGGCTGAGCCTTGGTTTGCTCCCTAGTCGATGATGCGGATGTTTCATTCGCCAAGTTGGCCGAATCTGCTCGTCATCTCTAAGGCTGAGTCGAAGGAACAGAATCTGCCAAGGCCTAAGCCATCAGGGACGGAGCGTCACGCCAGCAACCTTTCGTCAGAAGATCCACGAAAGGCTTGTCTATCATTGACGTTCTGGGAAAGATTGTCCCTGTCCCGAGTGTGGCTCTGGTGGTGTTTCGGACGCTATGGTCCCAAGGATCGCTGGCATTCTTTCCCGTCACTGGGGAAAGGCAAAAAGGGCAAATGGGCGAAACGTGGAAGGGGAAAGAAGAGGGAAAGAAAAAAGCGAAAGAAATGACTAAACGACTCTAAAAAAAAAAAAAAAGATGACGGTGACAGGCACACTCTGTATTATTGGCGGTTGCTCTCCCCCGTTGCGTGTCTGTCACTCTCACTTCTGGGGCCGCTGGGGCTGGGGGTCTCGAACCGCTCTGCCTGTCCCCTGACAGTCGCAATTTCCTCTCCACGTCTTACTTTCTTCGTCTGCTCCCTCTTTTCTTTTCTTCTTCTTCCTCTCTTGCTTCTATTTTCCCAGCATGAATCAATCCTTTAGGGTTGATGAAAACTGCGCGTCTTCGCAATTGCGATGGCGCTGATTTCGAGCTGTTCCCGCCCACGCTACGGCGTGGTGCTACTTTTGCTCTCCATTGTTTCTACTCTGACCATTAGCTGCATTATTGTCATTTGGTATGGCATGAACTCGGATAGAGATTATATACACCCGCTCTTGACACAATTAATCCCCGCCGGACATTGTGCCTGCGAAACCTCCACCACCTTCGAATGCTCGAGCTGTCTCTCCTGTTCGCAGAGCTCCAGTTTGCTCACACAACTCACCCCCTCATCCCACTGGAAATTCCAGTACGATCGCGATTCTCGAAATGAAGGTCTCGACCCCAATCAATGCAGTGCTGCATTTCCCGGCCTATTTGAAGACGTCTCCCGTGGGGTGGATTACTGGCGGTCGCAGGGCGCCCTCGCTACGGAGGATTTGGACGCCATCACTCTCCAACCGGGCATGGCGCGCGTTTTTATCTACGACGGAGAGCTCCATGTCGTTGCCTCGCGTGCAAAGGGCCCAGATCACCGAAGAAAGATCCTGGCTGTTTTAAGCTCGATTCATCGCGCGCTGGTCGCCGACGTGGATCGAGCCTCCCGACGCAACTTCGAATTTGTTTTCTCGGTAGAGGATAAAGTGGAGGATGTCACGAGTTCCGATCACCCCGTGTGGGTGTTCGCCCGAACTGCAGCCGAACAGGCAGTCTGGCTCATGCCTGATTTTGGATTTTGGGCCTGGGATAACAATCAGAACCCGATCGGACCGTACGACCAAGTCGTTGAGAAAGTCAAGCGATCCGACCTTCCCTGGAATGAAAAGGAGAACAAGCTGGTTTGGCGTGGAAAGCCCAGTTTTGCCCCCAAGCTGCGGCGCGCCTTGATGGAGGCCGCCCGGGACCAGACTTGGGGCGATGTGAAGCAGGTGGACTGGCAGGATAAGACCAACGTCATGAGCATGGAAGACCATTGCAAATACATGTTTATTGCCCATGTCGAAGGTAAGACGATACATTTCCTGCACGCCCCTCAAGGACCGTGGCTAACGAATTTGTCTATATAGGTCGGTCCTACTCTGCCTCTCTGAAATATCGTCAAGCGTGCAAGTCGGTCATCGTTGCCCATAAACTTCAATACATCCAACACCACCACTACCTTCTCGTGCCCCAAGGGCCGAATCAAAACTACGTCGAGGTCGAGCGAGATTTCAGCGACTTGGAAGAGAAGCTGGACCCCTTAGTTTCCAACCCTCAACTTGCCGAGCGCATTGCCACCAACAGCGTCCAAACGTTCCGCGAGCGATACCTAACCAAGGCAGCCGAAGCATGCTACTGGCGGGCACTCTTTGATGGATATGCGAGTGTCTACAACAGCAGTGTGCCGCTATATTCGGACAATGCCCTGCGAGAACGAGGATTACGATACGAATCATTTGTGCTGCTGGAAAGCCAGCAAATGCTCGACTTTACGACAGGCATCAGCTTGTATTGATGATATAAACTAATTTTTGGGTGGCCGTTGGTTTATTCTGGCGTTTTGGGGAAAGGAAAAGGGTCTTGCGGGATTGTACAGGCGTCTTATGGGACTATTATGTCCACTTTTTGATACCAAATGAGCATATAATTTTTGAATACAATATTTTATGAAACTTCCCCCTTTCTTTCCAGAATACAGAAGTTTGACGTGCAATGTTGGAACCGTTGCCACATGGTGGCGTTTGATCCACCTAACGGTTAACCGTGGTCAGGGTGAGTTTATACAAGCCTGAAACAACAGCTAATTGCGATTCTCGATGCCCTGAAACAAGGTCGATCTATGGTGACTTTCAGTCTTGCTCCGTACTACTTACCTACAGAGGACTGATGTTGATAATCAGGTTTCTACCCTACCGCCACCATCTTCCAAATGCAGACAGGATTTGATGCATCGCAAGACTAGTTAGTCGAAGATTAGGAATTATTGCATTTGCCACAGCTTCGACCTCGTGCGACTACCCCGCTCTTCAACCTACATGAGTATTAAAGAAATACGCCAAGAATCAAAGCTGTCTGCATCCTCTACGCTATGGGAATTGTCTTTCAAGTCATGTCTATTGAACATGCCGCATATGCAACAGCCCCACGAAAATAGCATCAATGTGATCTGTCTTTTTCGTGTAGTTGCTGAAGTCTAGCTGCACCGTTTGGGTTGTGGATCATGACTCTGACGGAGAAAACACAGTACATGTTCGTTTTCCAGCCTCTGCCATGTTTATCCGCAGTGTTCTCCGCAGTCTATCATCATGGCGACCGAGTCAATTACAAGGGCTTCCCAAGTCTAGGTCTTCGATTCCTCACATCTACTGCATCAAGTACTCCCTTCGATGGGACCTTACATGATCTCCCTGGTAGACTCCCAGGCGCGGTAGTGATCGCGGTGGATCAAAGAGGTTTGTTTCTACCGATATCGATGGGATGTACGGAGTGCCTGGTTCTTTAACGAGACTGACTCTAAGTTATATCACAGGGAAACGGAGTTTAATTGATAAAACATGGGGGCTTGCGTCAATAGAGGATGGAGAGAATCCTGCACACGCGATGGACAGAAACAGAAGTGTCTTTCGTCTGGCATCGTGCACGAAGATTCTCACTTGCAATGCTATGCTACAATGCATTGAACGGGGTCAGATTGGACTCGATGAACCCGTTGCTGAATATCTGCCTGAGTTAAGAGATCAGCCTGTCATCAGACCTGACTCGGCAAAACGAGCGACAGGCAAATTTAGATATACCCCTGCAGCTCGCGCAATCACTGTAGGCATATGCTGTCTCATACCAGTGGGATTGGGCGTGATTTACTCTCACAGTCTGGCGAGATTCGCGTGGAGAGGCTTTATCCAAATATGGATCAGATGCGATGACAATCAATATGCCACTGGTGTACCAACCGGGCGAATGGTGGGAATATGGTGCCAACTTTGACGCTATAGGGATTCTGATCAGTCGGCTGAATGGGGGAATGCCCTTTGAGGAGTACTTCCAAAAGCACATCTGCCACCCACTAGGACTGGCATCGACTACATTCTTCATCCGCCGACGACCTGATCTTTACCGTCATCTAGTTGATTGCAGGAACTGGGATGCAGAGGGCAAACTCGCTCCCTGGTCATTGGATTCCAAGATGATAGCCCCGAATTTCCGCATGGATGATCCTATTCAAGAGCAAGGCTGTAATGGACTCAATAGTTCGGCCCAAGACTTTATCAATCTTATATACGATTTACTCCAGGAACAACCAACGCTTCCCAAACCCGAGACAGCGGAACTTCTCTTCCGCCCTCAGCTCGTGGAAAGCTCGGCAAAAGACTCTTGGCTGCACGAGATTTCTATATCCCTTTGTCGGCGATTTCCTGCAAGGAGTACAGCTGAATCACGCCCTAGGAAGCCTACTTATCCAGGACGGCAACGCCGCAGGGACCATTTGCTGGTCGGGGATGGGATGCTTCTGGTATGCGAACCGAGCCAAGGGCCAAGCAGCGACGTATATGACTCAGATCCTACCATTGCCTGATGAGGAGGTGCAGCAGGCACGGCATGCATTTGTAGAGGAGACATGGCGGCTCCATGGCATTCACAATTAATCATAACAGGGATAGCTTCAATATAACTCGTAAGGTAGTGATAATCAAATTCTGCCCTGAATAATCCTCATATCACATCCTGGTAATACATAACAAACAAACAAAATCCGGATCGGGCGAGCCACTATCACGGGACTACTGCAAGGCTAGGGTTTAGGGCTATGGAGCCCATGTGGAAAGCGAACTCGACCGACTCAGCTCTGGATGTGATGGTTCACTTAAAGCGCGACGACATGTGAGACTTACTGGAAAATAAGAACAAGGAAGGTAAGAGTCAGATAACTTGACCTCTTGACTGCCACTGGGACAAAATGGGGGAAACCACCCACAAGGCTAGGCCACACAACCACCCCGAAAATCCAGAGGCCATGCAAGGACCAGTTCACGACCTGAAGAACTCCCCGATCGCCGCTTTGGCTAATCAACACTACGGTGATTAGACTGCGCTTTGCACCTTCAGCTGTCATTTGGATGCACTCCATTGGCGGAACCCGCGACGATCACCACCAGGTGGAGTACACCAAAACCCGATCTTCGTCGAATTGACGATGCGAACCCAGCTGACCGCGATCTCTGGTGGGTTGGACTTGGATCTGCAGACGGCTGAGAGTGTCCTAGGCCATCTCTGGCTGGATACTGCTAGCCACTCACGACGATGCTAAAGCGAATGGATCGCTGCAAGACTCCTCCCCGGAGCCACCTAAGAGGCCCGACTTTGAGAGCAAGTCCAGAAAGGGATACGGGTAGGCCCATTGTGGAGAAAAGAGACAGCGAACGAGGAGTCGGTTGATTATTGATAGCTCTGCCCGTGCGACACAGGTCACAGCTTGCTGCTGGATGACGCTGTGGCTGGTACAGATTTCAATTTAAATCGGTCTTCGCCGTGTCGCTTTTCAGCTGAGCTTGAGGATTTCTTTTTTCCCTTTCTCTTCTCTCTCTTTCACCATCTTCCCCCCCTTGTTGAGTCACGTACACACATCATGTCTTCGCCCATTCCTCAGCCCCCGGGGCTTCCTATTCTCGGGAACATCCGCGACCTCGATCCCAGCAACGTATGGGGTTCTTTGAACAAGCTGGCTGCTCAATACCGTAAGTAGCTCGAACCGCATTGTCGCAGGCATCAACTCACCATTGCAGGCCCCATTTTCAAGGTCAAGATTCTGGGAAATCAGCTCGTCTTCGTCACAAGCGCCAAGCTCCTCGAGGAAATTTGCGATGAGACGCGTTTCCAAAAATGCGTTAAAGGCCCGATCGTCGAGGTCCGCCAGCTCGTCAACGACAGTCTTTTCACCGCGTACGCCCATGAAGAAAGCTGGGGCATCGCGCATCGTATCATGTACCCCTTGGTGACCCCCCAAGCTGTCGAGCGGGAGTGTGGCGGCATGCAGGAGACCGTAGTTGAGTTGATCAAGAAATGGACTGGCGGCGATGGCACCAAGCAGCGCGTCAACGTCTCCAATGACCTGGACCGACTCAACCACGCTGCCAACATGCTTTGCTTCTTCAACCAGCGCGTTGACTGCGTCAACGGAAAGGAGCCTGCTGTGATCAAGGCCATGTCCGACACAACCTTTGAGGCTGTTCGTCGTCCCAACCGACTTCGTCTCGTCAACTGGCTCTTCTACAACCGCGGTTTCGACAAGAACATCCGTATCTGCCGTGACTACTGCGCCGATGTCATTGCCCACCGTCGCGCCAACCCCACCGACAAGAAGGACATGCTCCACGCCTTGCTCCACGGCAAGGACCCCGAGACCGGCGAGTCCCTCTCAGATAGCCGAGTCATCGACGAGATCATCAACATCTTCATCGGCAGTGCCACTGCCCCCAACCTCCTCACCTTCGCCATCTACTACCTTGCCAACAACCCTCAAGAGATCACCCGCGCTCGCGAGGAGCTCGACTCTGTCGTCGGCGGTCCCTCCACCCCAATTGAATACTCCCACCTCTCCCAATTATCCTACTGCGAGGCCATCCTCCGCGAATCCTTCCGTCTTTCTGCCACCGCCCCGGGTTTCAACATCGAGCCGCTCCCCTCCACCGAAGGCCCCGTCCTTCTCGGCGGCGGCGAGTACGAGATCCCCGCGAAACAGCCCATGATCGCCATCCTGTCCGCTGTCAACCGCGATCCCGAAGTCTTCGAGGACCCCGAAGCCTTCAAGCCCGAGCGCATGGTTGGCGAGAAGTTTGACGCCCTCCCCAAGGGTGTCAAGAAGGGCTTCGGTAACGGCAAGCGTGAGTGCTTCGGCAAGCAGTACGCCTGGGACTGGTCGTTCCACACCCTGGCCACCATCATCAAGGATGTGGACTTTGAGTTGGCCGACAAGAACTACACTTTCAGCATGGAGGGAGACAATTACAATGGTGCGTTCAGCACGAAGCCTCTGAACATGTTTGCTGTCACCAAGAGGAGGGAGGTTTCTGCTTAAATTTTGATGGGATGAATTATTATGAGATAATGATGCTGCTGTTGCGATTCTATATATTAGTACCTGGGTAATAAAATAGTAATGCGAGCCTGGAATACAAATTATATTTGATCATCTGTTTACCATAGTAGATTTACTGGACCCACTCTTATTGCATACATCAAACTAATGCTGTGAACTTAAATATGTCTTACCCATCGCAGTCCTACATAAAGTTGCATGGCTTAAACTGCGATATGATAAGTTCATCATTGGTGCATCTACACGACACTTCGACTACATATGACGGCGCAAAGTGAACTTGACAATCAGCAACGGCAACTTCCTGTATAAACGAAAAACGCAAACAGCACTACATTCCATTCTGAAGTTTGACAATCAAATCAATCATATCTCATCATTCCAACCCTTTGAGAATCACTCTACACCCCAGCGGAGCAAGAATCCCTCCCTGAACAAGTCAACAACAGCTTTCATACCACAGACGAAAGAGAACCGAACTTACAGAAGTCAGCTTCAGCTTATAAGACGGGTCAACCGTCCATTCCACCCGCCTCAGCAACTCAAACAGCAGAATCTTCATCTGCAACAGCACGAACCCCTGCCCGAGACATTTTCTCGTATGTGCATTAAACGGGATATACGTTCCCCGCACCGTCTCCCGTCTGAATTTCGCATGCATCTCCTCGACGGTCTTTCCCCAGCGCTCGGGACGAAACTCGCCTGCGTCTTCTCCCCAGTTTGCTGGGTTGATGTGTACGCCGCGGGCGTTCCAGCCCACGAAGGTGCGAGCTGGGATGGGGATTTCGCCGCCTAGAACGGCGGGACGGAGAGTTACTCTATTTATGAGCTGGGAGACGGGTGGGTAGAGGCGGAGGAGCTCGAAGAGAATGGATGTTAAGAATGGCAGACGGTTGACGATGTCTGCTGTTGGGATGGTGGTGTTGGTTTGAAGAATTTCGGCGCGGAGTCGATCTTGGATGGTCTTTTTTTTCTTTTGTTAGAATGACCACGGAGCTTTGGAGAGTTTGACTGATATACGTACTTTTTCTTTTCCCAATACCCAGAATGTCGAGTTCATCAGCTGCTGGGCGTTCTCGTGGGCGGTTAGGAATGTAATCTTGAGATTATCCCGAAACTGCTTCTCTGTGATTCTGCCATCATTGTACGCTTCTTCTAGCATATGAGCCACCATGTCGACGGTATTTTGCCCCCTTTTTCGTCGTCTGTCAAGATTATCCCGGACCGTATGATAGAGGGTATCATCAAACTCGTGCATGATGCGATACGCCTCCTTTCGCGAGGTAAAGAGCCAGGGAAACATGTCCAGGTGCGGGAAATTGAAGTATAATGGTCTAAATATGGTCCGTTTGATGGTGGACTGGATAGCTTCCAGGTGTACCGAACCTTCTGGTTTTTCCAATGACTATTTTACCATAATTAGTATCGGAACTAGATCAAAGTAAACTGGTAGTCGACAAACCTGAAAGTCCAGATCCAGAAAGTTCTCTCCCATGACATCCACACAGTACCTTTGCACATACGAGTTCACCAATATGCTAGTCCCATTTCCAGCATCTTTCTGCTGCTCCAATAACTTATCTACAAACTTTCGCGATTTATTCAATGTTTGCTGGGTATCAAATGTTTTCTTTTGCATCCCGGGTTTCATGATCGAGGTATATAGCCTCCATGTATCTCCATGTGCAGTGATGATGTTGTCTCCCACCAAAGTTGCAACCACACTCCACGGAGTTCTGCGCTGACTCCCCGCCTTGGTGTACACATCGTCATTGCGGAACATATCAGTTAGTAGATCAGAGCGGATGACGAGAATACTCCATCTTCCTCCAAACCAGATGATGACTGCACCGTGCTTCTCGAGTGGTTTTCTCAACCATCGCTCGTAGATTTCGTCTTGGCCCATGTCACTCCATAGTCCAAGGATTGAAACATAGAAGGGGATACGTGGGAGCTTAGGGAAGTCCCAGGGGATATGGAGGTACCACCAGAGAAAGGATATAATGAGAACTGAAAGTGCCTTAACGAGAGCTAGGAACATTGTGGTGAATGTCCTTTTTATGAAGAGTTGGTAGTATGGTAGACTTATACCGATGAGTCGTCCATCGCGGATCATATACGTGCGAGTGCTCGGATAGTTTGGTGTGATATACTTTCAGCCTCAATGAAAGAGGTGTATTAGAAATCCAATAATTTCATATTTCCCAGAAATAGATGATATGATTGCATCGTGTTTTGACCAAACGAAAAGTGTCGATATCACTGGGTGTCAGCAAGGCATGGTAATCCAAGTACATACTTGGGGGTCTTGGTATATGAACGGACTGTGCTTGCGCTGGGGATCCCTGAGTATGAGTTAGGGTGACCTGGATCTTGGAATCGATGGTGATATGCTTTTGAGGCTGTTATGAAAATATGGAGGCAGATTGCGTGGCAATGAAATTTCCTATCTAGCCGCCTGGCGTCGAAGTCACCAAAGTATACAAGTAAACTTTCATAAATAGGAACTATTGACGAGAAAAGATGTGAGCAACACATTCTGTAGGTACTGTTATGCAAACCAAACGCTTACCATAGGTTGTAGGGCCGAGTACTGCGGTTTCATATTGCCATACCATGGAGGCTATCTCAACGTAATGGGAAAGTTTCTGTTGTCTCAGAATTAGCTGAGATCTGTTTCACAGCATTGTCTGACACGAGGCAGATGTCACGAGGGCGGCAGGTTGTATACCTCCACAACATTCTTTAGTACTGTCACACAGGGTTCACATACCGGATGTGGGACAAGAATATAGTAATATCGGATTGGACCGCATTTTATGACCTGTATTCATTGGTCTTGGATTGAATTTGCCACAATATTTATGAAGGCGTTCATCGCTAGAACTTATAGCAAGTTTCTTGCAACCGGAAATACCGTGGTAAGGTACTCAGCATGAAAATGATTGAGAAAAGAACGGTATCTCTGTAAAGCAATGCCATAGTGAATATTCCATCTATGTTAAATAATATATAGGTTCTCGTTCCACTCACCCCAGACGTAATATTCGATACTTCTCACGGCTATCGGGCTTCGTTATCCGAGGTGAAGACGAGGCTTATGGTACTTGTGAATGTGGCTTATATACTTGACCGGTACCTGAGGGTCAACAGTCAACCAAAATTTGTTTAGGGCTGTTTCACCAGGGCTTGATCCCAGGTCTTTGAATCAGCTGGTGCGATCCATTGGGGATCAAAGGCCAAAAAAAACCGGGTTGGTATTGTTTGCATATGAAAACGTCCCAGCCATCGAAGCAGGTCAGGACAGAGGTATCTTCGGAAAAAGAAAGATCAGGTCAGGCTTATGGGTGAGGAGGATCTGTGTCTTCTGCATTTTACTCTGTCTGATAGTCCAAATAATTTAGCATCTCTTCCTTTCACTCTAGTAAATATTCAGCGAATTGACTTGACGTATTCTCGATTCAAAGGTATTGCTCCGTGTTACGAAGTGAGTAAACCAGAGATCCTACAGCCTGCCTGTGGCATAAATGCCTCAAACCTCTTGGCTTGGTCCATTTCGACTCTAGATTCCTCAGTTTGCTAGATGTTGACGTGATGATAGATGCTTTGACAGGGGATGACACTGTGCGCGATCACTTGAAGCGTCCCGGAAAATTGTGAAAGGTAATGGTGAAGGGTGAAGGATGGGTAGAGGAGGAAGGGCGCGACGTGTTGGTGTCGACTATGTCACTGGATAGCCCAATTCGGTAACCGTACTGTGTGGCGTCACTAAACATATTTCCCAACTACGTAGAGAGATATTTTACAAAAAGCATGAAGCAGACATATGGAGGGGGAGGTATACTACACATTAGATAGTGCGGTTATTATATGCTTAAGATGTCTGTAGACTGCTAAAGAAAACTTTGAAGCCATCGCTTTTCCATACACATACTCTCTCTACAACCCTGAAGAGATACTTGATGATAGTGAGAAAGCATACCAGACGGTAGCAACTACCGATATCGCATTAAGATGGATTGTCATAGCATGGTTGAAAGAGAAAGCGCGATTGGCCTGCTGCAGCTTGGAGGGGTCTGAGCCGGATGTGCCGGGTTCATTATTGGAGCTCTCTGCGAGTCCAATACGGTCAAATCCGAGTTTCTATCGACAGAAACGAAGTAAGGGACACAACAGGAACCGCAGGATTACGTACCTTGAAGCGCTCGCCTGACAAATGTGGCTTTCGTGGTGCGGGGACCATAGACAAACCGATTGAGGGCACCGGTGGCAACAACAATCACCAAAGGGGCTGCATCCCACAGGTTCTTTGCCAAAGAGACGACGCTATATGGGGGGCGTGTGATGGCAGTCAAGATGACGAGCCCGAGTTGACAATTAAAGTAAACTGGGAATATACGTTTCTGCAGAGTGATGAATTCTCGCATCGGAAGGTGCTTATAACACAGCTTGGTGTTGACGAAGCTCTGGAGGAGAACACCAGAGTCAGTTGGAATTCAAACACGATTTGTACTGGGTGATCGCACCTGATAGACTTCTGTTCCTAGTAGAGCCCCATAGGACAGCAGGTGATAAGGAAGCAGATTTCCCACGGCGCGAACGATATTGTCCATGGCTGATTGCTGGAGATCCTCTTATCTCGGTCAGACAGGATCCGAATCCAGAACGGATGAGAAATGCATCAGCTTTCAGTGGATTAAGAGCGAGAGGAAATCAGATCATAAAAGAGCAGAGGGTGTTGCACAAAATATGAAGGCACTGAAAATGGCTGCCTGGCCTAGCAATACGAGTGGTCTCATGCTGACGCTAGGCGGGTTGGGAATCATTAGCAAGACAGCCAGGTGCCATCGAGTGCCATCCTTGTTGTGATGGGACGCATCTTTGGATGGTGGTTTGCATCTGCTTGATTCCAGACTGCTCGAGTACCTCTGTCCCGTGACATTCACTACTATCCTCTCTTGTCACCTGCTCCGGGGTTCCCTGCTTCAATCTTACGCCACCCCAAAAAACAAAAGTCCCAACTTCCATCGCTCCAACACTGCCATTCTATCCCGTTCTCTTTTTATCACCGTATGACAGAGGGCTATGTCTGCATGAACCGACTCCAAAAAACTCTGAAGTTTGACGCTCGCAGTGCGTTGTTGCTCAAGACTGTCCTGGAATTCTCGTGCTGACGGCAGATTCGAGCCCGTTGGCTTTCTAAGCCAGGTTATTCGTGCCACTCGACCATACGGTCTGTCTTACTTGTTCTTACCCCTCAGGCGTTCCCCAAAAAAAAAAAAAAAAAATTAAAAAAATAAAATTGTTGCTGGCTTGTCTTGGGTGCAGCCTTGGTTCATCCCCACCGCACTTTTCGACAAGTCAACACCCTGGTATGTCAAGAATCGAATACGGCCGATAGGGTTTCCCGCAGCATCCTTGAGGCCCTCCCAGTTCACGTGTGGTGCCAACAGGTCTGACTGCAGAAGAATTGCATGCAGTTTTGTAACGGCATAATTTGAGTATTGAGTAATGATCGCCATATTCTCCAACATATTGGTACCAAGTCATGTCGACAAAAATACCTAGTTGGGCATACGCATACGGCTTATGCAACCATCCAGCCTTACCTAACGTCACCGTTAACCCCTACTAATGAACATGAATAAAAAGCAAAAACATATGACTGACTCGGAACTCTAGGCCTTTATTTCCCGAGGATAGCGATTTTCCATAATCCTGATCAGGACTTCACCGGAAAACCGATAAATTGAGATATCGCCTGCAGATTGCCGTGAAATGATGCCATTTACACATTTACTGTCACATTTATCGAATAAACACATGAAGTGGGGACTTCCAGGTCAAAATCATTCCTCTGGTCTGTTGTGCTTCCATGCGTTGATCCACGCGATCAGATAATACTAGATACCCGCAACAATTTGGGCTGGGAGTATTTTGATTTCACCTGCATATATAAGCCTATCATATCGATCCAAGAGGGCCTGATGTTAGCATTTGGTTGGTCGAGTGGGGGCATGTGTGGCCAATACCTCTAAGCTATACAAAGCCGACTTGGAAGATCTACCGGAACTCCATATCCAAGCCATCCCCAAGCCTACCATCAGGAACCATTCTATTTTTGTTATAATTCTTCTTGGAATGTTTGGTTGACTGGAGGCCTAAAGAGCCTGCCCGATAGCCTGGCTTAGACCTTATGATGATGTGTGCGTGTTACTATATCCACGAACCAACCAAACGAAAGTGTTAACATGCACCTCTGGATCACTAAAAGCTCGCATGGCTGTTGATCATCAATGAAAATTGCCTAGTGGAATAACAAATAATATGCCACATGCAGGACATTCAGTAGAGATAGAAGACATTGCAAAATCATCTCAAGTCTCAAGGTGCCAGGGCTTGTCCGCACCTTCCCTGTGGATCAAATCGTTCGCCTTCTAGCTGGGATCTTGACTCGAGATCCCTTTCGGTCTTACACCCTCCAGCCTTTTCCGACGACGTAATTGGTTGCTTGACGAGCGAATCGAATATAACAGCCTGGGATCGCATGCGCAGCCTGATGATCTTCAATATGGTGGGCGGGGAAACTCAGCCTCCTTCTCCATGGTCTTAAAAGCGAGAGTCTCCAGAGGAGGCTGATTGTAACCACTAACAATCGAAATTTGACTGTGACTACTTGGCCTGTGTTGTACAAGCTACGGCGTATTCTGTGACCATCAAAGACCGAGCTAGACCTGCCTCTCGTGGAAGAGGACATATCGTATAAAAAGTACAGTCGCTTCCTTGACCCTGTTCTCCTGCTTATTGTTTTTTCCATGCTGCAAACGAGTTAAAATTGACTTTTATGAAGACTGTAAGCAGATACAAAAAAGGAAGCAATCACCACGGCTCTTTGCATAAGTGCCTGGCCACCAGACAACCACATTCATCATTCAGCATGCGGACCAAATCTACTCGCGAGAGACAAGAGTCCCCAGACAAAAAGCAGGACCCAATCGAGAGACGACGCCTGCAGAACCGACTTTCTCAGAGAAACCACCGTTAGTCTATATCCCTAATACGTTTCCTCATCCCAGATTCTCACCGAGTACCAGGCCGCAAGATCCGAGAGAGAATGGCAAGACTACAGGAGCTTGTCGTCGCAAGCGAACTGAGAGCTGTAGCAAACATGAATGGATGGGATCAACCAGGTCCATTATCGAATGGTTATACAACCACATTCGATCTCGAAAGAGGTTCCCCACCGTTCTTCCCTGACGGTCACATTCCCATTCATTCATCTCACTCTTCTTACCCATCTCACTCCCACTCCCATTCGCACACACACTCCTCGTCGTCATCATCCCCATCAAATATCTGTTCTTCGTGCAACAACCCCATGGGACATGCCCCTGTCATGCTGTCGACTCCATCATCATCCCTTGGCTCATTCAATACTAGTTGTCCAAGCGAGTATGATACCAACTCTCAACTATCATCTACCCTGTTCAACTCTTTCAATACCTCTATGACTCCACCAAATACCATGAGCTCCGATCCATCACTTGCGACACCGAGAACATTTAATTCGACATGCTTAGACCCATTACTGTTCTCAGACCCTTTCAATATTCAATCCCAGTGCCATCCAACCAACCTTGATGGTTTAGCCCCTGGTAAGATAGCATTCCATTCGTTTTTTAACATTCCCAACACTTACCGACACACTATATAGATATATCACTTCCCCAAACCATGCCTGGCATGGGTGCTTCAAGCCCACAGCCACCAGGGATGAGTAGTCCCGATTTCCTGGAAATATTGGACACCTCGAACGTGCAGAGCATGCAGTGTCTCTGCCACATACAAGGTTCTGTTGAAGGGTCTCCAAACTCCATGATATCAGGGTCTTGGACGGGCGCAGGCTCCTATATACCTGCCTGCCCATTGCATAAGTCACAGTCATCGAGCAACTATCAAGCCATGATGTAGTGACAATTGTTCTGGGCCATTTGAATGTTTTGAAATATAGAGCGACGTATATATAAAGATTGATTGGATTTATTGAGGCGTCACGAGACATGAGTTTCTTCAAATAATAATATATGTGAAACGGAAGACAATAAGACAAAAGAAGCTAAAGTGAAAATACAATTGTAGAAAGAGAGAACTGACCCGAAATTTGAAGAATAGAAAAGATCACTTATTTAATCAAAATGAATTCGCCAGAGTTCGCGGTCACAGTCCGTCTTATACCCCGTTCGAGTATGAAGCATGGCCGTGTTGTCATTGACAAGTAGATCTCCCTTGTCCCACGAGAAACGAAGACAGACACGGTGGTCATATGTCAGGCTATCAATGACAGACACGAGACTTTGGTCATCATTCTCGATGGTTACATCACACGTCGAGAACTTGGTCTTGGTCGAATCCCATGGCTGGTGCCAACGCAGACACGGCAAGCAAGAAACAGGATGCGTCACAAGCAAAGGCAAATTCTTAAGTTTCGCATCCCAGAACCCATCATTGTTCATGGCCCAGGTAACTTTCTGGAGTCTCTCCACCGTCCACGGAAGAGGCAAGTATCGGAAAGCAAGTCGGGAGCTGGCAAAAAGCGTGTATCCGCTCCCCTTGGGCGCCGTCGCCGGGCAGGTAAAGTATTGGTAGCCTGGGGGTTTCTGGACACGCTTCACCTCCCCGGTTTCTGGGTCGCGTTGCTCTTCAAACTTGAACATGCCGTCGAAGTGCATCGGCATTGCCTCGTTGGAGGTGACGTTGTTGCCCAATTTATCCGAGCGTCCTGCGTCACGCACCTTTTGGATGACCCCGAAACTCCACGGGAGGACAACGCCCATCTCTGACGCTTTGTCGAGATAAAGATCCTCCTGGAGGGTCTCTGCGAACCCACGTAGAATGATGGGAGATAGACCGTTGGAAAGATGTCGAACTTTTTCATGGGCAAATCTCGAATTGACGGGCGTGGACGAGCATCGTCGATGTCGCCCGGCCGGATGATCAGGCCGCAAGGGTAGAGATGTTCAAATTTGACACACAAACCATCTGCCATCCAGTCGAAAAGTTCTGATCGCTCGCGGAAATAATATGGCTGACCGTTCTTATAGATCAAGTCATGGGTTTCTCGAACATCCTCTGCGTGAACAGTGCGATATGTTCCGTCCAAGCCAACAGCGATAGACGAGTGCCATGGGGTATATCCCGGAGATCTTCGAATCTGGGGAACCAACGAGATGGACAATTTCTTTTCTCCAGCAGATTCATGAATGGACAACCGAACATAGTCGCTGCGGTTGGCCTTGATAGCTGCCGCAAACATCTTTCCCCGGACGATCATACTTCGCGCCGTCTGACCGATGTGAGCGGCTCTGGCACGCTTTGAAGTAAACTGGGTATCTTCCTGATGAGCCAGGTCCTTGGTCAAGAACTTTATATACCCCCGATATGTTAGGCAGGTGTCATTGTCTGTTCGGATGGCAGTATCGGCATCAAAGGTCGGGTCTCCGAAGCGAAACATAAGTTCTCTTCGAAGACACTGTGCGTGAGCCAGGTAGAAGGATTTGGCTGTTTCCTCATTACTTTGCGGAATCCAAGGGTGATCAAGGAGCTCGTAAAGTCGAATGAATTTGACATGGTGAAGTTCCTTTTCGATTGCCATCTTTCGTAGAGCTTCTCCGTAATCCCAGACTGTTTCATCAGGGACGCCCAGAATATCTAGGACAGTTAGCACCAGATTCAAACGTTTATTATCAATTAGGTGGATCTCTTACCATTGTATACAAGTCCGTCAGAGCTGATGTAGACATTTGCACCAGGCTCATAGATGCTGCCAATATTCTCACAGAGCCCGTTCAGATGGAAAAGTGCCAGCTCCTCTCCCAGATCAGGGAGGATTCCCAAAACTTTGTCTCGGGCATTTGGAGACTTAAACGGAAAGGCTGGAAGAATCATTCTGACTGGCTCCTGTTTCCCTACTTGATCCAAAACAGTGGGAATAAATGAGTTCAGTCCCTTCCAAGACTCGCCGGTTTTCTCAAAGTTTACACCATAGCTTTCGATGATCTTGAGAATTCTGACGGCAGTTGCTTCAGACTCGGAAGTCACTCCGGTGTGTTCCTCTGGAGTGGGTTGAAGAGACTCATCGGGTTGGAGTGTCGTACTGTCCTTGATCTCAGGATACGAAGCATCCTGGTCTGAAATGGGGATATTTCCATCTTCGGCGGGTTGGTTGGCATCTTTGGTAGTGGAATCCTGCATATCAATAACTGCAACAAGAGGCACAGTAGACTTTTCCTCGATAGCCTTTGTAGTGGTATATGAGCTATTTGATTCGGTTTCGTGATTCACCGAAGAGACAGATTCGCCCTCCGAGGAGGAAGCATGGTGTTCAGCGGCGTGATCATCCGAGGCTTCATCAGAGTCCGAGGATGAAGCAATCTCGGTTGCCTCAAAGTTCATTCCTTTCTCAGGAAATGGGACTGCATTGTATGAGTGCTCCATGTTGCTGTCATGACTGGTATCAGTGTTTGAGAGTGGAGTCTGGTCCGCATTCGGAACAATGGCGATCATTTTGGCGGATAGAAGGGTGTTTTAGAAATATGGAAATGAAAAATACAAGACTATGTATATATATAAAAAGAATATATTCAATGAAGATGAAATTCAAAACTTGCTTTGCTCTGAGAGATGAATATTTGGTCTGGCTTGAGCTGGAAGTGCTCGAGGCTTTATATACCCCAAGGTACATTCCGAAAGCATCATCCTCCGCGTCAGCTATATCCATCGAACAAGGGGTATCAGAAACAAGTGCGCAGAGACTCAGTCGCGTGAGTATTCATAGCCACTGGCTGTAATCTGACGTCGATGCACACCAAGTCTAGATGCTCTCTCAGTCAGAGCATGCACACTCATTGATGCTGAGGGCTTTGGCATTGGCTAGATCGACGATGCGCCATATTCACGTCATTTCGCATGGCCTAAACAGAATATAGTCAAAGATGGAGCCTCGTTCAGCAAATCCAAGGTAGAGAACACAATATGCATCTTGTGGCGGACAAATCTGATCGGCAATACGAGTATGAAGGACAGAGCCACCAACAATAACTATCTTTGCAGATGCATTGAGGCATTCTATTGGGTCTCTCGCCTATAAAACTCAATTTTATGCATTGGGGCAATGGTATCAGATCAGCTATTGGTGTTGTGGATGAACGATGTTGCACGAAACCAATGCCCACGTTGTGCGGCCATAGCCTTATTCGGAGGTACAAAATCGTCATTCTAGGCATCATGTCCTGAAACCACGCTCTCAAGATCCACTGTAGCCTGGTTCATAATATCAACGATCACATGGGATGGGGGTGTGATGCCTGATTGTGAGCCCCTTCGTAAAGACAGAATATCATTCGAGATATCTGTTTGTAGATCACAGTAAAGTTCAAGGAGAAACCTAGTATAGGTAGAGTTGTCTGAGTCAGGAAGCTGAAGTATTGTATGTTCGTAATCAATCCAGAGGCTTGGATGAGGATGTCGCAGTACCCATACCATATGTCAGAAAAGAATGCGCGAGAGAAGAGATAGTCTGATTTGCTATATCCCAAAAATGTAGAAGAGCAAAAACTATTGCTAGGAGCTCAATGAAAAGGTGCTTTTGTACTGTGCTCTAGATCCCACCTGCTGAGGCTTCTCTTGATCGTCACTCAGTAGATTGTTTCCAATCATACTCGACAACACGAGCCACAAAGGCTGCCATATCAGGCGTAGTGAGCTGACTGACAAGAAAGAGACTTGCATCTAGCCCACAACTGACACCACCAGCTGTCAACAGCCTCACTGTACCATTTCTCATGGGCCCCCCGTCCACATAGCGTTTGTGGATGATCTCCGGGGGCGGCATCCCGTCTTCATTTCCTTGGAAGCAGACATCGCGAAGCCAATCAAAGGCTCTGTGGTGAGTGGTTACCGTGACCCCAAGTAAGACCCCTGCAGCTCCAAGCAGGATAGCACCAGTGCACACTGAAAAGAGAACTCGTGGTTCACCTTGCGCAGTGAGAGGCAGTGTGGCAAACTTCCGAATCAGATCAAGTTCAGGTGGATTCGAACCAATTAACGTCTTGACAATTGATGGCGAGGATCCTGGAACGACCAAAATATCGTACTCCCCTATATTGTGAAAGACGTCATCCAAAAGGACATCAGCTTGGATAGCCAGGGGACCCTTTGCTGAAATAGCACGTGTACGAGCGATGGTCTCGATCTTGAAGATACGATCAGGGTCATCAGGGTTTCTGTTACGCGATGCATGAGACAAAATCTCAATGGGAGCCGCAAAGTCGAGGATGTCTGCTCCTTCGAATAGAATGACGCCCACTCTGTATTGGCGGTTCGGAGAGACCGAAGACATTGTGTCCGCGCTTTTGACGTTCAGTGCTGTGATTTTTGTGGCAGATTCTTTCCCTCCGAGAATACGGAGTACAGTGAAAGTATATGAATTAAGTATCGCAAGTAGTTGAGCAGTGAAGATTGGAAACTGCTCGTATCCGCCTGGTATTTAACTGGAAGCTGGAGGTAAGACCTCTGTCAGCCTTGCCTTCTTTGCTGATTCCACTCACACGAAGGAGGGATTTGTGATCTATCCAGAAATCTCATCCAGAAATCTCATCCAGAAATCTCACAAGTGGTCTTACAGGGAATGATGAGTTGAAAATACCCGCCAGATAATTTGAGCGATGGCTTTGGTTGTACGAGAACCATCATCTTTCGTATCATGGTCAACCCTGGCCCTTGAATATTGCAATATTCACGACGCCTCAAGGATATTGGATGCTGCTTTATCTCTGGGCAAAGTGTACCTTCCCACAAGTATATAGTTGGGACTGTTTTTGTGATATCGAAAATCCCTCATCAGCCCGGTGCAAGCCAGTTACACAAAGGTGTGCGCGTGAGCCGTTGGGCACAGCCCGACATCCTCGTATCTGACTGTGAAATTTTGTGATAGTCGAGGCGAGCGTTATGCTGTGGAATCTTCCCAGAGATCGAAATATTCAGGGGTACTTTCAAGAACTCTCCGTAAGGGAAGACGGAAAGGCGCCAGCGTCGGCATGTCAAGTTTGTCATCAAAAACAACGGGTGGGGGGTATTTGGCATCAATCGGTGTCCATTTCCCGATAATCCCGATCCGGATTGATGGACAATTCGATTGATATGCAGGAATAGAGGGGTAATGATCGTCTATGGAGAAGGTGGAGGGGAAGAGGGAAGAAGCAGGGGACATCGGAATGTGGACAAAAGCAAACCCACATCCCAACAGATAACCCCAACGCAGAAACACCACCGGCTAGAGCAGATAAGAACAATTACAATCTTCTATGAAAGAGCTCAGTTTTATCCTTAATAACAAAAGAAACATCTCAATTACCCACTATGACCTCCCCAGAGTATAGCCACCATTTCTCCATCGAGAACCTCCCTTTTGGAGTCGCATCGTCACAGCAACACTCACAACAGTGTGTCACTCGACTCAACAACACAGTCATTTTCTTGGGTGTTCTACAGAAATCGGGCCTCTTTGCACAAATCAAAGCCCTTCCCGGTGGAGTTTTTGATAACTCTACCCTGAACGACTATGCAGCGTTATCTAAATCAATCCACCGCGAGGTTCGAGAGACGGTACAGTCAGCTCTGAGAAAGTCAGGAGTAGAGGGACTGCCTTCGAATAGCACAGAAAATATTACAGCGGTTCAGCTGCATCTTCCCGTCTCCATCCCATCGTTTACGGGTATGTCCCCGTTTCCTATCGCTGGCGCATCACAAAAGCTAACCGTTACAGACTTCTCCTGCAGTCTCGATCACATAAGAAACGCTGGCAGAGCAATCCTAAACAACGAAAAACCACCCCCGGGATTCTTCCACTTTCCTATCGGCTATGGTGGTCGTGCCGGTACCATCTCTGTCTCGGGAACGCCAATTGTACGTCCTTCGGGCCATTTCTATGACCGGTCTGCGTCGACCGAGGACAAACCCGTTATCTTTGGCCCTTCGCAGGCGATGGACTACGAGTTGGAGATTGGTGTAATTGTAGGGAAACCAGTCCCTCGACATCAGAGATTGCATGCCAAAGACGCAGACGAGCATATTTTCGGTTTGGTGATATTGAATGATTGGAGCTGTAAGTTCTTTTTCATCCTACTTTTCGAGTAGCTCTAACTAACAAATGTATAGCCCGTGACATTCAAGGCTTAGAGATGGTCCCACTAGGTCCATTAAATTCAAAGGCGTTTGGAACTAGCATTTCGCCATGGGTCATAACCCTTGATGCCCTGGAGCCGTTCAAAGCACCCGGCCCGAAATCCGAAGTGACTCCATCAATCCATCTACAAGACACAGAATCTCCAAATTACGCCATTGATCTGAAGGTCGAGCTCCGGAATGGTAGCACTAATACCGTGGTAAGCGAGTCTCAAGCTCAGGATCTATATTGGAGTGGTCGACAGATGTGCGCACATCTTTCCAGCACCGGCTGCAATCTCCAGACAGGAGATATACTGGGAACGGGGACCGTCAGCGGTTCTCAGGAGGGGTCTTACGGCTGCTTACTCGAGGTTACCAATGGTGGAAAAGTTCCCTTGAAGCTTTCCGATGGCTCCACGAGAGTGTTCTTGCAGGACGGCGATGTTGTCCGGATGACTGGAGTGGTTGGTAGCGAATCGTCTGGGGTCGGGTTTGGAGAGTGCGTCGGAGAGCTGAAACCGGCAATTATTTGAGAAAGGTAGATCTTTAGGCTTATATGCATTCTCTATGTTTAATGGATGGAGTCATTTATGCTAAATTTGAAGGCTTCTATTACATGATTTCATTGATTTATTATACTCAACTCACGGTTTTACTTTTGAACCGTGTGATCCTCTGGAGCTGGGATTGGAATAAGTCCCTTCTTCTCCTTTGTTCGCCATTGAATAGCCTTCAACAAGTGATAAACGACGGTGAGCGTTGGCGTCGGTACTCCTCGAGCACGAGCCTCCTTTAATGGCTCACCGCAGATGTTTTCATATTCGCAGAATCTCCCCTACATCGACAATCAACTTCTGAAGCAGCTCTGGAATCCAAGGACAACTTACATTTCGCAGGTCCACCTGCATACTGGGAGGGTTGTACATAGTGATAGGATCCATTGTGATCATGAAATCGACCAGCTCAGCCGGCAAATCATGGCCACACGCCTTTGCAGTGCTGCGAATCTCCTCCATGGCTGGTCTTACCAGATTCTCAACCGCACCATCAGCCATTTGAATCCGACCCGTATCCAAGTCAGTGACGGCACATAGTGAGTTTAGACATGCGTTATACAGCAGTTTGCGCCACCGGCTGAAGCCCACGTTAGGGTTATGCTCGGGCTTGCATTTACCACCAGCTCCGTAGATTTCCACGAATTCTTCAGCTGCTTTGTCTTCAACTGCTGGATCTTGGGAAGGGTTGCGGAATGCACCGACATATAGTTCATCGTCGTCTTCGTGGACAATCTGTCCTAGCCCTACTTGATGGGAGCCACAGAAGCTGACGCCCGATAGAACGATGTTGTCTGGGAATGCGGAGAAAATGGGCATTTCAATATTCAAGCCATTTTGCATGAGGACGATGATTGAGTGTCCGGGGGTGACTGCTGGTTTGATTATTTCTGCGACCGTTGGGCTAACATCAGGGATGTTCTTGGTGGTGCAGATAATATATTTATATGGCGGGAGCTGTTCCTTTGCAACATCGGGCATTGTGTTCCGCACTGCACAAGTCAGAATTAATCATGATGCATCTCTGGAATACCCACTGATCGATGGTCTAAATCCTTCCACCTGTCCATGATCGACAGACTTGATAGAGAAGCCGTTCGCTTTGACATGCTCGAAGTTGGAGCGGAGGACAGCCGTGACGGTCGCTTTGGCTCCCAGTTCAAGGTTCAGGGCAGCAATAGTGCCGATTCCTCCACAGCCGACGAGAAGAACATTTGCTTTCTCAATCATTTTGGATGGAATTTTCAGCTTCAAAGGTGATGTGCAGCAATGACGATGTCGCAGCAAACGCTCACCTACTTATAACCCATATCGCCAGGGCTTATCGCTTATCACTTATCGACCCCGCTAATCCATCGACAAGCCACGGCGTGACTTGCCATGTCCATCATAAATACCAGCCATGGCCTTCCCCTGCTTTATCTTCCTTCCTTTCTCTATCTCCCTCGAGGATATCATTCCAGCACATGTCGGTTTATCGATAGAATGACATCAGTCCATCCAGCAACCGTCGAATCGCCCTCAGTTCCCCGCATTCTGGCAAAAGCACCTGTCCAGGCGGCGCCACGAACCCGTTCGCTAGGTGGCTGTCGAACATGTCGCAGTCGACATACCAAGTGCGATGAGGCCCGTCCCACCTGCCAGGTCTGTCGTAATCAGGATCTGGTGTGCGAGGGGTACGAGATACGCCTAACCTTTGATGTCAATGACGATCATGGCTCGCGATGCCGTCGTCCGCTTTTCACAGAGAGCATGCGACAGAAGATGAGTGAGCAGCTCACGGACAGCGCAGAACCAGACCAACTTAATCATCTTCTGATGCTGGTCGACGAAGAGTGCCAAGAGTCGGAGGAAGACACAAGGGCCAGTTTTACTACTCTGCGTGGTCCTTTTGGTGCGTTTCGGCTGATCCCTGAACAACACGGACCGGTTGAGAGTAAGATGCCAGTTGAGAGCTCTCCATGTCCACCTCCACCTATTGATAGTGAATTGCACATGGATCTGGAAGATGTCTTCAATGGAGATCCTTTGATGGAATCTTTGTTCTGGGATGTCAACGCCGCCGTTGATTTACACGCCAATAACTTTTTCAGTGCCACCCTATCCCATGCCCAGGATTATTCAGATGATGTTTTCGACTTGCCATCCAGTATCGGGAGAGAAGCGTTTATTCCCTCTCCAGAGGTTCCATCATCTGTGGCACCGTTACAAAACCTTGCCCCTAAAGAAGCCCCATTCCTCTTATCTCATTACAAGAACACGGTGATCACCATGTTCTCCCCCGTGTCCAATGAAAAGACTATTTGGCATATTATTCATCTATCCAGCGCCATGGATTCCTTGGCTCAAATGACTATGGGTGAATGGCCTGGAAATGCTCCGTTGTGTACTTTCTATGCCATCTTGGCCACCAGCGCGTTCGCCTTGCGGATATCTGCGTCTTACGGCTCGTATAAATACTGGCATCAAAAGGCAGAAGGGTATACGATGCAAGCACAGACATACTTGAAGCTGGCGTTGCAAGATGCCTCCGCCATGGTGAAGAAGATCAAATACAAAGACTTGTTGATTGCTCTGCTGTGTATGCATACTGTTTCTGTTAGTATTTCCACTGTCCATTCACATATCACACTGCTAATTCCATTCCAGGTATACCAAGGAAGCCAGGAACGTATCCGTAGCTGTTTACTGGACTGCGAAAGTTGGATTCAATCTCACGGTCTTCCTAAAACAACCAAGTCACGTAAGGTTCGTCTACTGCATCACTGCTACGTATACCTACGTATATATCACGAAAGCACATCTGTTTCCCCCATGACGGATTCCGAGACTGATGCGGATCAAACAACACCGGCCACAATGGTCTCGGTGACAACTAATCGCTCCTTTCGCCTGCGACAGTGGGAAGGCCGACTTGATCAGCGAATGAATGAGTTGAAAGATCAGAGTCAGGGTGAAAATGATCTTCATCTTGAGCTTCCTGGGCGTTGGGATCCGACAATGTATCCCATCATTTACGGTATTCCCGAGTCTTTCTTTTTCCTGCTCTCCCAGGTGACCCGACTTGCCAATGAAAAGGATCTTTCTGAATCGGGAAGTAGCTCAAGTACCCTCACTATTAAACAATTCTCGACTCGTGCACGCAGCCTGGAGAATTACATCCGCACTTGGAAGTCTCCTCCGTTACCCGCCGTGGATTCCGTAGTGGATCTGGAGACGCAGAGGTTGAAGCAGGCAAACCAAGAACTCATACAACACATGCTTTGCGCATTTCACAAGGCACTGCTGATATTCTTTTACCGCCGTATATATGACATGGATGCAGCAATGCTGCAGGATAAGGTACGGCAAGTTCGAGACGAGCTGGTGCAGTGTGATCGTACTGGGGTCCCCGCAGTTCGATACGCAGCCACATTTGCGTGGCTAGCCTTCATCGCGGGCTGTGAAGCACTTGACCCTACTCTGCAGGATTGGTTCTCTGCATGGTTCGAGACATCATCCCAGAGAACAGGACTGGGTACGTTTGAATTGGCTAGTCAAATTGCTCAGCAGGTTTGGGAACGGCAGCGGCAACCGACGCACGGCATGAGCGCTAGCTGGCCTGACCTGGTACGAGAAAAGAACTTGACTCTTTTTTACGCATAACGATTTCAATTAAATCATCATAATCATGAAACGTTAAATACATGAAGGAATAAGTCTTGGGCCCTTTGTTTTTCTCACATCAACGCAGGAAGCCACCGTTTGATAGCTGAAGTTCGGCTTCATAATCAGGTTGGAATTCGTGATAGAGCGCCTCCTATATGCTTGTTAGGCAGGTCAGTAGAAAAGTCGATCAAGAAACATACCGGGTCACTGGTCATTTTGAAAGTGTATGCAGCAGAGTCTGGCTCAATCATCTTCTTCTCCAGCCCCCCTGCGGCGGCAGCATCAACTTGGAGCTGGATCTCGCAGCTTTTCTCAGCAAGCGTGAACAGATATGCCGCTTCATCCACTGTCTGTCCAACGGTCAACAGTCCGTGGTTACGGAGAATGAGAAGTTTGCCATTTGGCCCGAGTGATTTTCCGAGTCGGTCACTTTCTTCTTCTTCGAGTACCACGCCTCCAAATTCTGGATAGACGGCCTGCGCCTCATTGTGGAACATGGTCACGTCTTGGTTGATCATGTCCAGAGGCTTGGCAAATGTTGACCATGCCTTGCCATACTTGGAGTGAGTGTGGCATGCCGCATTGACGTGGGGATATAATTTATGGAGGATGCCATGGATTTGGAAGCCCGCTGCATTGGCAGGACGAGAAATGTTACCTCCTACCGGCTGGCCCGTATGGTTCAAGAGAATCAAGTCTGATACCTTGACCAAGCTAAAGTGTAGCCCTAGGCTATGTACAGTTAGTTTAATCCTTTGAAATTACTGCATAGGGAAAGGCAAACGCACGGGTTTGTCCAGAAGCAATCTGGATGTTCTGGATCCCTTAGGGAGATATGGCCACTCATGCCCTCGGAGAAGCCCTTACGAGCAAAAACCCGGAATGCTCCGGCCATATGTTCCAGCATCCATCGACGCTTTTTTTCCGTGGATGTGAATGAGGGGACACCAGGCAGACAAACGCCCTGAGAGATGGCTTGGATGGCAGATGGCTCTGCTTTCTGTACGGCCTGTTGGCCCTCATTTTCCTCCTGTGCTGTCATGGTAATTGTAGAAGACATTGCGAATATTCTTATCAACGAAGAAAATATATATCGGCTTGTCAGGGATGTGGCACGATCGCAATTCTGTGCTTGAGGTAGGGTGGAGGGGAGATATAGTCGATCGCACCATATGCTCGCGATGACCTTCCTCGCCAGAGTGGCAAAGCCGTATCATCACAAGGCAAGCCATCGAATTACTTGCTTTCCATTCGTTTCTCGGAAGGCCAGTGGGTCTAGTATCAGCGAAGACTTGCCTATCCTGAAACACGACTGTCACGACGAATCATGTGTCGCGGAACCCAATCTGACTTTGACGATCTATCAATGACATGCGGGGCATTGTATGTCTATCAATCCGGAAACAATACAGCTATCAGTGCTCGGCTTTTGGTGAAGCAATACTGTGACGCCTCCTATCAGCCATGTGGTGGGAACAGAGGAAGATATCGAATGGCTTTATCTCATGCATTGGGCATAAAAAATAGCTATGCCGACTTCTTTCGCAGCAGTATGGGACTACTGGTCTCAACTTCCTTACATATCATTTATTTCTACCCTTCCTTTTGAATCCACCTCCTTGCTATTATGGAGACCGACAAGTCATCCCCAGGCAATCAATTCAAGATGGAGTTGAGCCAGGATAAACCATGCGTGGAAAGCCAAGCCGGCGAGATGAATGCCATCAACACAAAGCGTGGCATCAAGTCTCGGCATGCGCAGATGATGGCCATCGGTGGGACCATCGGGACTGGTCTCTTCCTTGGTACAGGGGAAGCCCTCGCCGTTGCAGGCCCGGCGATGCTTCTGGCAGCATACTGCAGCATCTGCATCCTTGTGTACGGCATCATCACAGCGACCACGGAGATCAACACCTACCTGCCCGTTCGGGGCTGCTCGATGGCCTACTTTGGCAGCCGTTTCGTGTCGCCCAGTCTCGGATTCGCAATGGGCTGGCTGTATTGGTATTCGTTTGGCATTATCTTCGCCTATGAGATAACAGCTGGAGTGTTGGTCATTAGCTACTGGCCGAATACGGTGCCCATTGCTGTATGGATCACCATCATGCTGATCATCATTGTCGCACTTAACTTCTTCCCGGTCAAAGTTTACGGAGAGACCGAATTCTGGTTCGCCTCGCTGAAGGTCTTTCTGATCATTGGCTTGCTGTTGATGTCATTTATCCTGTTCTGGGGCGGTGGACCAGATCATCAACGGCTAGGATTTCACTATTGGAAGAACCCTGGTGCGATGAATGAGTATCGAGCCAGCGGGGCAACTGGACGGTTCTGTGCATATCTATATGTCCTGTGCTTTTCGGTCTTTTCTTTCAACTTTGCACCGGAGCTGCTGGTCATCGCATCGGGTGAGATGAAGCATCCACGCAAGAACCTCCCACGAGCCGCCAAACAATACTTTTACCGACTTCTGATATTCTACGTTGGCGGCGTCCTGGCTATCGGTGTAATCTGCCCGAGCAATGCATCCGGGCTGACGGATGGGACCAACGCCGCTGCATCACCTTTTGTGATTGCGATCAAGAATGCCGGGATCAAGGGTCTAGACAGTGTGGTCAACGCGGTGATCATCACCTCGGCTTGGTCTTCAGGGAACTCCTACCTCTACATGTCCAGCCGGTCACTGTTTTCGCTTGCTGTGGCTGGCAATGCCCCGGCTATCTTTACGCGTTGCAACCGGTGGGGAGTACCATACTACTCGGTCCTCACATGTGCCCTCTTTGGTCTACTAGCTTATATGAACTGCAGCGCTGGAGCGAGCGTTGTGTTCAACTGGTTCATCAACATCACCAACACGGCTGGTTTTATCTCCTGGACCTGCTGCTGTATCGTTTTCCACCGGTTCCGCAAAGCTTGCAAGGCTCAGGCTACCACCACCCAACCAATTCGCCCGTATCAATCACGGATGCAGCCATATATGATCTGGCTGGCTACACTGATCTTCCCGATTCTGCTTCTATGCAATGGATTCGGGGTGTTCTTTCCGGGACAATTTTCTGCATCGTCGTTCCTGACGTCGTACATTGGACTGTTTGTCTTTCTGGGAATTTACATCACCCATCGCCTGGTGCACTGGGGAGACAAATGGATGCATAGACCGGAAGAGATTGATCTTATTTCTGGAATGGATGAAGTGCATGCCTTGGAGGTGGAGGAGATGGATGATTTATGGGAGAGTGTAGAGACCTCGAAATGGAAGTGGTTAAAGGCTATGTGGGAGTGATCTTGTATTTATGTTTGGATAATACCCTGCGTTTTCTTTATTTAAGTTCTCTTTCTGTTCATTTTCATATTTACTAATTGTGTGTATTCTTGAGCAATTTTATGAACATGAACATAAAACGTTAATTATTCAACTATCTATCACAATTTGCAAAGTAGACCATCACTCCTCAGAACCGAAAGATGCGTCTTCTGGATATCCTCAATCGTACGACATCTACACTGATTAGCATCTCCCACCAACGAATAGAACAGAAGACATACCCCATAAACATCATCGTCCGACGGAATTCATCCAGAAGAATCTTCACTGCCAAATCCACCCCATCCTCACCGTTATACTATCGCCACCAGTCAGCATCAACCCACTCATACATACTCAATATCTTTCATCACCACCACGAAAGTAAAGTAAAGTAAAACTCACAGCAAGCCCCCAAATCGGAATCCTCCCCACAAAACACACACTCGCGCCCAACGCCAGCGCCTTGAAAAGGTCCGCCCCCGACCGAATCCCACCATCGATGGCAAGGGGGATCTTGCCTTTTGCGACGGGCACGCATTCGCGCAGGGCATCCAGGGTTGCGGGGACACCGTCTAGTTGTCTTCCGCCGTGGTTGGAGATGATGACGCCGTCGACTTTGTAGTCGATTGCTTTTTGGACGTCGTGGGGTGTATACACTATCATCATCATCATCATTAGCATGAACGCATACCCAAATAAAGCGTACTCAAATCATATCAAGTAGAGAGAAAGATAGCTCACCCCCTTCAACCAAATCTCCATCTTAGTATTCTGTCGCAACCACGGAATCGTCTTTTCCCAAGTAATCGACGGATCGTACCCGGTTTCGTAGGTCTGCTTCAGCCCCTTTTCGCCATTATTGAAGAGATTCGGGAATTCGAGGTATGAAGGGAAGGAGAAGTTATTGCGGGATTCGTTGTGGCGGGCGCCCAGGACGGGGAGGTCGACGCTGACGAAGAGGGCTTTGTAGCCGGCCTCTATTCCTCATTAATATTGCACTCATCGATATAGGCATAGTATAAGAGTATGTCAATGGGTGTATTTCGGAAAACTCACTCTCCGCCCTCTCAATAATAGACTTTGTAATACTAACATCCCTAAAAAACGAAATCTGCATCGCATAAGGATTCCCCGCACCCGCACCCTGCGCCTTCACATCCTCGACACTCGTCGTCGACCACGAAGACAGTGCCATCGGGATCCCATTTTTCGCTGCCGCTCTGGACGTCGCGAGTTCGCCGTCTGGGTGTGCGAGACGGTGTGCAGCGGATGGGGCGAAGCCGAGTGGGAAGGGGATTTTCTGACCAAAGAGAGTGGTGGAGATGTCGAGGGAGTCGACGTCTTTGAGGACGAGGGGGCGCAGCTTGTAGCGGGTGAAGGCGGCTTCGTTGTCTTTTAATCTGTGTATTGTTTTATTAGATTGGTTTTGGATAGTTGGGATTAATGAGGGACATACGTGACGAGGTCGCCGGCTCCTTGGTTGAAATAGTCTATATCTATTAGCAATGATTCATTCAGTTGTAGTGTTATTAATACCTCTCACAATCACTGGCAGTCGCTTTTCGCCTGCTTTGGCCAAGTCGGAAATAGTGAGAATCGAAGCATCGAGTTGTTGAGGACGGTTGGCCATGATGAGATAGTCAATTAAAGGGTCAATTGAGAATAATGAATAGAATAATAAGAATGACTATAGGCGGTGCCAACAGGGTGATATTTAAAATGCATCTTCATGTGAATCCATAATTGCTTATCGCAAGACAAGGAAAGTCTCCCCGCATGCCCAATTGGGCAATAAACTGCAGGAAAGTGTTAGGAAATATTTATGGTATAGTAGAATGCGGAGTAGAGATGGGGTAGTTGAATAGCTTCATTCACGTATTTAATTTAAATAACTACAGATTCGCCTTGACAGTCACAATCGTCTTCAAATCAAGATATTCCTGAATCCCATAGACTCCTCCTTCTCTACCCAATCCAGAATGCTTGACTCCACCAAATCTACACAATTAGCAATCATCTATAGATATCAGAAGGGAAACTTACGGAGCGGCAGCATCAGAAATGACACCAGTATTCATAGCCACCATTCCCGTCTCCAAATTCTCAGAAACGCGATTCGCCCGGTCGATATTCGTCGTGAAGATATACGAAGCCAGGCCAACGTCGCAGTCATTCGCACGCTTCAACACCTCCTCTTCAGTGCTGAATCGGAACAATGCCACGACCGGCGCAAAGGTCTCCTCTGTCGTGATTTTCATCGTGTCATTGGCATTCTTGAGGATAGTCGGTTCGAGGAAATTTCCACGAGATTGACCTCCGTGCACAATTTCAGCCCCCTTCTGTACGGCATCCTGGATATGCTCGACGGCTTTAACGACAGCATTAGGCCCGATCAACGGGCCCATTGTAGACTGCGCATCCAATCCAGGACCAACTTTGAAGTCTCGCACTTTGCGAACCAACTTCTCCAGAAACACATCGTAGATGTCACTCTGCACATAGACACGGTTGGCAGAAACACACGTCTGACCACTTCCCTTGAATTTACTTGCAATCAACCCCGCCACAGCATTATCGATATCCGCATCATCGAAGATGATAAATGGTGCATTTCCACCCAACTCCAAACTGAGCTTCTTCAGCGAACTCCCGCTCTGCTCAGCTAAGATCTTGCCCACGCGAGTTGACCCCGTAAACGAGAGTTTGCGGATAATGGGCGATTGACACATTTTCAACCCCAAGAGGGGGGTATTTTCGAGTGCGGTCACAATGTTAATCACGCCGCTGGGGATGCCGGCTCGTTCGGCGAGGACGACAAGCGCATTCGCGGTTAAAGGCGTGTTGCCGTCGGATTTGACCACGACGGTGCATCCAGCGGCGAGGGCAGGGGCGATTTTGCGGGTGATCATTCCAGCGGGATAGTTCCATCTATTCAATGAGCATCAAATCCAGATAGATAAATCGAAAAATATCATGACATACGGAGTAATCATCCCACAAACTCCAACAGGCTGCTTAATCACCTGTACTCGACTGCCACTACTATGCGGCACGACATCCCCATAAATCCTCACAGCCTCTTCAGCATACCACTCGAGGAAGCTCGCAGCAAAGAGAACCTCGCCCTTCGCATCCGCCGACGCCTTTCCATTCTCCCACGAGATGAGCGTCGCGATATCCTCCTTATTCGCAATAACCAAGTCGTGAAACCGGCGGAGAAGACGCGACCGTTCTCGACCGGTGGTTTGCTTCCAGGTTGTAAAGGCCTTTGCGGCGGCTTGGATAGCGAGATCGAGATCTTGCGGTGTGGATTCGGGGCAGGAGATGATGGGTTTGTTTGTTGATGGGTCTGTTGTTATTTCTTTATCTTAGTGTTGTTGATGGAGGAGTGGGGGTGAAGATGGGGGGGATTGTTTACCAGTCACATCAAAAGTGGCGTTGGAGAGGGAGGACTGCCACTTTCCGTCAATGTAGTTTTTGCCGATTAAAAGGGTGGGATCGTGGAGAGTCATTTTGCTTTGTTTTGGTATCTCTTTATTTCAGATCTGTTAGTATAATATGATATGCTGTTGATGTGGAGTTGTGAGGCTATATATGCAACGTGGTTGGCAACAAGGCAAGTCATCCCGGATCAAGGAAGGCATCGTCATCATATATTCCATCTACATTCTATACATTGCCTCTATTATCTTCAATTTTACATTTTCCATTCAATTTTATACTATTCAAAATGGCCGATCCTATCACCGTCGACGAAATCGAAGCCATTGCCAAAAAGAAACTCCCTCGGAATATCTACGAATTCTACGCCGGCGGTGCTGACGATCAAAACACGTTGGAAAGAAACAGACATGACTTTAGCCGGTACGTTCTTATCCTTTTAATGATAGGACTGTATACTAATGATCAGATGGCTGATTCTCCCCCGTGTCCTCCGCAACGTATCGCATGTCAATCCATCCACAGAACTCCTTGGCACCAAATATCCTCTCCCCATTGGCATCGCCCCGAGTGCCATGCAGCGCCTCGCCAATCCAGAGGGAGAGTTGGGCATGGCCAAAGCAGCGGCTGCAATGGGATTGAATCTGACTTTATCTTCGCAGTCGACGACGTCGTTGGAGGACGTCATTGATGCGGGGAATCCGACGTTTTGGTTTCAGATCTATCTCACGACGGATTTGTCCAAGTCTGTTCCGTTGATTAAGAGGGCTGAATGTAAGTAGCTTGAACTGGAGAATGTCGAGCATGTCTAACTTGAATAGTGGCCGGGTATAAAGCTCTCGTCTTGACAGTCGACACTCCAGTCCTGGGAAACCGACTAAACGAACGCAAAACACCTCTCGTCCTACCACCTGGCCTTCAACTGGCGAATCTGAACAAAAAAGAAAAGGGAAAACCAACATTCAACCGTCTCTTGATGGACGCCCGATCAGCACGTGAGGCAGACGATATCCTGCGCAACGCAGGGGATACAATGCACAGCTCCTCGTTAACGTGGGAATCAACCATTCGGTTTCTCCGACAGACGACATCGATGAAAATCATCCTAAAAGGTATCATGACGCCATCCGATGCAAAACTCGCAGTCGAGCACGGTGTCGATGCCATTATCGTTTCCAATCATGGTGGACGACAGTTGGACTGTGTTCCCTCCACGATCGCCGTATTACCTGCAATTTCAGATGCTGTGCAGAAGCGCATTCCAGTCTTGTTGGATGGGGGCATACGCAAGGGCAGCGATGTCTTTAAAGCATTGGCTCTTGGGGCTGACTTTGTGCTTGTTGGACGGCCTGTGCTGTGGGGGTTGGCGTACAAGGGGCAGGAAGGCGTTGAAGCAGTGATGAATATTCTGGAGCGAGAGTTTAGCCGCACCATGGCGTTGGCTGGTGTAACGAGGGTGGAGGAGATTCAAAAGGAGTATCTGGAGATGAATGAGATGAGCAAACTGTAACTATCCATCATTATTGATTATTTTCATTATATTCATATCAACAAAATGATAGATCAGAATGCGAGAGCAGAAGAGGAAGTTAATCGAGAAAGTCAAAAAGAGGGCAAGTCATCCCGGAGTAAGTTTCCCCACCGACAACGCATCGATAAGATAGAACTGGAGAACTGGAGATGATAAATCAGATATAAATATAGAGATAGCCATGATTAATGCATCATCTGTTCTATCATTATCGTCATCTTCATCTGTATTCAAAATGCGCTCAATTGACCTCCACAACACCTCCTCTGCCTACTACGCTCCCGGTGTCATCTCCGGGAACCAGCTTCACATCGCTGGCCAAGCGGGCGCCATCCAGAATCCCCCTTCTGACTATGTCTCCCAGATCCATCTCGCTCTGTTGAACTTGCACCGCATCATCACCGCCGCTGGTGCCTCTGTCCGCGACATTGTCAAGCTCAATCTCTACATTGTCCACTACAACCCCGCCAACCGTGCTCATACTCGTCCGCTACAAAAGTTCCTCGGCTCTCACCGTCCGGCCATCACGCTAGTTCCTGTATCCCAGCTAGCTGTCCCAGGATGGCTGTTTGAAATCGATGCTGTCGTCGAGATCCCCCTCGTCTGACTCGCAGTCTCACTCCTGCTTCGGCCGTCGAGGAAACCGATGTCGTCGTGATCGGTGCTGGACTGTCTGGTCTCACGGCTGCTGAGAAGATCCTTCAGTCTGGCCATTCCTGCATTGTTCTTGAAGCCAGAGACCGCGTTGGAGGACGAACCTGGTCCCAGCCTCTCGAAGACAATGGCGTCGTCGATCTGGGAGCCGCCTGGATCAACGACACCAACCAGTCCCGCATGATTGCCCTCGCCCGCAGAGCCGGGGCAGAGCTCATCGAGCAGAACATCGTGGGCAACGGCATCCTCCAGCGAGAAGACAAGCAGCGCATCATCTTCCCCTACGGCACCACTCCCAAGATCACCGCCCAGATCCAGCAGGAGATGGAGCGTCTCCGCGACGAGGTCGAGGCCGACTGCCAAAAGGTCGACTGCAGTCGTCCGATCGACGTTGAGCTCGACTCGCTCACCTTCCTAGCCTATCTCCAACGCAAAGGAGCCAGCGAAGCCGCCATCGCCAACGCCTCCATCTGGACCCGCGCCATGCTGGGCCACGAACCCCAGGATCTCTCCGCCCTCTACTTTCTCAACTACTGCAAGTCCGGCGGTGGATTACTCCAGATGCGATCCGACGGGAAGAACGGTGCTCAATACCTTCGCGTGCGCCAGGGAACCCAGATCTTCGCCAACACTCTCGCCGCAGCCCTCCCCCCATTCACCCTCCGTCTCAACCACCCCGTCTCCGCCATCCACCAGCTCAGCTCGCAGAACATCCTTATCGAATCCGCCGGCCGAACCATTCGTGCCCGTAAAGTCATCAGCAGCGTACCCACCCCCGTCCTCAAAACCATCACCTTCAACCCACCTCTCCCGCCAAAGAAGAAACTCCTCGCCGACAGCTTCCGCTACGGCTACTACACAAAAGTCATGCTCATCTTCCGCTCCCCCTGGTGGGTTGAGCGCGGATTCTGCGGCCTCGCCCAGTCCTTCCACGGCCCCGTCTCCGTCTTCCGCGATACCAGCAGCCCCAACGACAAGAAATACGTCCTCACCTCCTTCCTCGCCGGCGACGCCGGCCGAGCCTGGTCCGCCCTCCCCACACCAAAGGACCGCGAAGACGCCCTCCTGACCCAACTCGGCGATATCTACGGCGATTCCGCCCTTCCCCGCGCGGAATTCATCCAAAGCGTCGGCCACGAGTGGAGCACGGAAAAGTTTTCTGGGGAGGGGTGTCCCTGCCCTGCTCTGCCGCCTGGTGTGTTGAGTATCGCGGGCGACGCTCTCCGCGAACCAGTCGGAGATGTGCATTTCGTCGGTACCGAGACGGCGGCCGAGTGGAAGGGGTACATGGAGGGTGCGGTGAGGAGTGGTGAACGCGGTAGTGAGGAGGTGTTGGATGGATTGAGGAGGGTGATTGCTCGTCTGTAAGCTATCTGTATAGTCTGATATGTGAGTACGAGCATGAGCATCATGGATATGAATAGTATGAATATGAATATACGGAGTAATTAAAACTGCATGATTTATTGACTATAATCCCATTTCCACTGCAGAATTATTGCGTAATACTGGTCACATAGCGGTATCCCATCCACTCCACCAGTTCCTCTACAGGTGCTCTACTCTACTCTATATAACCAATCCAATCCACAATCTCACCATCACCGATCATCTCCATCGCCCAACTCCGATAATCAGAATCAAAACCCCCCACCATGATGAAACTAACAGTCTTCATCCCCCTAACCACATTCATCGCCATGACGACCGCCATTCCCGGCGTGAGTCCGTGTCTAGTACGTACAGTACAGCCAAAAACCAACACATATCTTATATATAATATAAAACTAACGAGATCAGCAACAATGCTTCCTCGGAATGGAAAACATCGAATACTGTCTCGATGATCAATGTCCATGTGGAGGGAATGAGGAGTCGAGATCGATGGTTTCGCGATGTATAAATTCCAGGGGGAGTGAGTTGGATTCAACCAGTATTTTAACTTACGATTCTCTGATTGCTATGGCTTTGCTAATTCATATAGACGTGCAACGGTTGGAGAAGATCGCTCATGGTTGATTTCTAGTGATGTTGTATTATCGTGCTATTTTGGATTTCTATGCTTATTATTATTCTCGTGCGAGGTATGTACCTTTTTACTGGATTTGTGTATAGCTCTGATTATTGACAGCAACGATTGATTGAATGCTATAATGACATGCTATATTCGATACTCTCAATGTATACCTCATCTCAAATGTAACCAATACGAACAATGATCAACTTTTATACACTAGTCCGTTGAACCCAATAGGTAGATTTGGGAGTACGCCATACAGACTTGGAAAGCAGATTGGCCAAGTTCTCATATCAGATCCCAGACTTCTATCGAGAAAGATGCCATGGCACCTAGAAAGACTCTGTCCTGCTTTTGTGTCTCGACTTGACCGATGCCATAGCAGAATTGTGCGTAGTGTTGTTGTTTCTCTTTGATAAATTTGGATGTGCCAACTTGACGACCGCAATTCTTGACGTTGGTGGCTGTTGAACAATTATGCGTCACCAGCTGGCGCTTTTGCGCAGATTTTTGTTCCCCTCATTTTTCTTTTGGTTGAAGGTTTCTGGCCGAGTAAGAAGCTGTGGCCAGATTATCTTCTTCATAAAAGGGTTTCCGATTCGCTTTTGGTGTGAATTGTTTGGTTGCTCCTTGACAGGTTCGAAAAAGAGAGCTTGTTGAAGAGGCTTCGAGTTGGCGATGATGATTTCGTTCCACTGGAGGCATACTCGGTCTGCAGAAGTTGTGCTGGATTCAGAATGGTATTTAGAGGGTATGCGTCCCAGGCGGGCACGAGCAGAATCAGCCACCACAAGTTTAACTGGTCGATGTTAGTATATCCGATCTGTACTACAGAAAGACAGCAAATACCTCATTCAAAAGAGCCAGTGATGGCTGAATAGTTTATCGTGAGACTTGGAAAGTCGCACCGGAACATCTTCGGTTACTCAGAATAGTGTCTCGGTTGACTATTTCATTCATCTGAGCTTCGAAGTAGGCAATGTCCACATCTGTTTCATCGTTCGAGCAAAGAGCAGAAATTACTCTTTAACAGGGAACACGTCTATGATAGTCTCTACGAACGGAACTGGGAAAAGGAGTACTGCCATCAGTGATAGCTTTTTGGAGACTTATGTGAGAAGATGGTGAATTCGCTTTTTGGTTCTTTTTTTGTCTCGTTCTCGAAAACAGTTGTATTCTTTGTCGAAGATGTTGGGTCTTCAATAACCTGCTTCGGATAGGCAGCCAAGTTTGTGGGTATCCCAAAGGGAAACCGCCTTCCTTAGGGGTTTCAATGAAATTCCCGATGATACTTGGGGAATGGACGAAGAGACTCTTTCTCTTCATGCATCCACTGGGGTATAGAAGCCGAGACTGTCAGGTATTCAATTAGCATTATCATTGTTATGGTTGGATTCTACTTGCCGATGGAAGATACCCATCTTCCCTTTGGAAGATAGGACCACCAGCATACGTTGAGACAAGGTATTTGGGCTTCTTTGATCCGGCTTGGTAATTGGCTAGGATCATGCTGCAGAAAAGGATCTTCGCAAGAGGACGGAGATTGGTAAAATGGAATATTAGGATCAGGATGAAGATAGGAGTTGCTTTTATAACAGCAGGGTTGTGAATGAGACTGGGGAAAAGTGACAATAAGACAATTTGATGAATGGGTGGATGAAAATGCTTGATGAACAAGTGATATTCACTCAGTAAAGGATTTATGCTGGTAGGATCTTTCGATGATCTAGCCGGCATATATAGCAAGCTTTATCCAAAAAATGATTTCATATATGATACAGCGTAGTAGAACAGGAAGACCAATATCAAAAAGACATCAAATTAGCGCTCTTGCGTGAGTCAAACTGGGAAGCTCACAGGCGTAGTGAACCAGTATCAATCTCTGCTCTTTATAATTACGAGATTAATAGGGTCCTGCAAATACAGCGCCAGCAGAATTTTTCATAGTCGAAGGAAATTTTCGTTTTTCGACCCTTGTTCACTGTTGTGATGCCCATTCCTGAAGCGAATTCGGATGCTGCAGGATGCATAGCACGACCTCTCGAGCAGCCAAAGCATCCTCAAGAGAACTATGCCCAAACGTCGTAGCTTGAATGTTCTTTCCAAGAACGCTTTGACACAGATTCTTGAGTCCCACTGACTTTTTGCAGCCCGAAGAAATCGCTTTTTGAGCAAGAATGGCCGAATCGACGATCGAGTGGTGCACCATTTTCAGGGCGTCCAGGTCGTAGTTCAGCGCGTGGCCAACGAGGATAGTGTCTTCGTCCATGTATTTCCACAACTCTGTACGGGCTGATACCCAGCCATCCAATATTTCCTCCTTGGGCGTTTTCTTGAAGGTATTCTCATCCACGCCAGAACCCAGGAGCGCGCATCCTTCAAGATCCTAACCGAGTGACACAATCCCTCCAACTTCCGCAAAAAGTCCAAATGCTAACGCTGGCTCTTCGGCACAACAGACCATTGATTATTCAAAAGCCCCAAGCCCCTAGACCCATCCGCTATCACCGGCATGAATGAATATAACTCGGCAGTCTGCAACTTCGGTTTCTTTACTTCCTGGCTGTGTTGGTTTGAATCAACCTTGCCAACTTTAAGACTAGCAGCCGCATTATTAGCAGCAGGACGGGCTGCAGGAGTAGTAGCTCTCTGATGTCGTTTCTTGGTGATATGTCTCCACATCTGTCTGCGAGTCTCGAATCGCTCGCCGCAGGCGTGACATTCTTCTGGTCCAGAAGCTGGCGGATTCACCTGCACCGGCTCTGAAGGCGCAGCTGAGCCCCTCCCACGATCTGGATGTAGTCTGTGTACACTGGTACAGGCATTGTTCTCTTCTGTTTCCCGGTCAATTGTCTAGACAAAGACAAAGGAAGGGATTGTTGAAAAGAACTAGATACCTTGGAAGAGCTTCATCCTCGCTCCATCGACTATTGCCTATTTGAGACATCACATGATACTGAACCACGGTCAACAAAGTCAGCGTGATTTTATATAGGGCTTAGGGCATGCACATAGGGCATCACCATCCATCTCACCATCCACCATCATTCATCACGAACCTACCTAGGTACCATCTATTCATTCCAAGAACCAAACAACAATCAAAACCAAACTCCCAATCCAAAACCCAAATATATCCCATCAATCCTCCCCAACATAGATTGATAAACCACCTCAAACACACTAACCCACCAACTAAGACACTAAGACCAGTTCACGAGTCAAGCCGCGATCTCAACTTCGTATCGTACCCACCACACCCCCAACCCAAAACCTTAGCTCAAGCTGTGGTCCGTTCCATCTACAGTGGAGATGGATCGAATCCTCCGGAAGAAGTTGAAACACGGTTCATCCACACCACTACCACTGTCTACCTACCTAATTAGCTAAGTAGAGCTAAGACCAAGTGGCAAGATGGGCTCTAGTTTGTTTCATGATTTGCAATTCCCACTATATTCACATTGGCATTACAATATAGGTAACTAGTTTATCCGATCTCAGGAACAGGGGGTCGGGTCCATATTTCATCGATTTGGCTTGGCTTATGAGGTGATAACGAACTTGGGAACCATGGGGAATTTACTTGGGACGGTCCACTTGCTGCTCCTGTCCAGTTATGCAGTGTCTGAGCGGGTGCTCGAGTGAAGGCTTCGTATAGGATGACTGATCTGTGGGTGCTACTACCTAGGTACATAGCTAGGTAGGTACGTACCCAGATGGTAGATGGAGAGGGCCAATATATTGGTGGATCTATCAGCTGTAGGCAAGTAATCTATTTTCGGTGAAAACGCGCAAACTCCGCAGTTATCGGGGTATATAACAGCTGATAATTAATATAATCCAATATATACGGAGTATTAAAAGGAAGAGTCAGCCTCGGTATAGCCTATTTATTGAAATAATTTGTTTCATTTCAATCAACATCAACCCCGGATCAGATCCGGAGGTGATCAACGATAGTGTAAAGGAAAAAAAAAAAAAAAATCTTCATCCCCATCCAGGGGTAACAAGAATAAAAATCCCAATATCCCAAATTATAGTACAAACAGAATGCAAACGATCCAGATCGAGTATGAGAAAAGTAAAGAATCAAAAGACCCTAATCCGTGAAACCAGATAGAAAAAGGAACAAATAACAGATAACAAGAAAAAGCAAGAAAGAAATTCAAGCGCCAGTAGAACGATAGGCAGGCAAATAGTCGAGGAAGCGCTAATCAATGGTATCCAGGAAGACAAGGTCAAGAGCAAGCAAGTTGGATCGAATGCAGCAAATTCATAAATCACTTTGCAAACAAACAAAAACGAGTTAAACTGTGCAGGATCGTAAAGTTTGGTATATGAATCATTGCTGGAAATTTTGTCGTCAACAGGTTGGGCTTGAAATCATGTGGTGTAAAGCTTGTTGGTGGACTTTCTTTTCCCTCCAATTCGAAGTCCCATGAAGCTTCTTCTCCCGGGCTTTTCCTCCTTCTTGGGTTGTTTGCTTCGTCGGTGGCCCTTCTTTCGAGGGTCTCTAGCATTCTCCTGGGAATCAAGGCTGTTGCAAGAACTATTCGATTCCACTTGGAAACCACTGGTTGAGTAGAAACTGGAAGCCGTCGAGTGCTTGGCGATATGGGTCCGCAAGGGCGAGGTGTTTGCGGGGATACTGGCAGTACTGGCCGATCGGTCCCGATTGTAGATCGAATCCTGCTGGTATGGATTCGGGCTCGATGTACGCGAAGATGTACCGCTCAGCCGCGTTTCAGGGTGGGACATGGAGGTGGGAGAGAACGAGAAGGAGCGGGTGTGAGATTCATCGTTGGGGGACGCTGAGCGCGAACTCCAGAACGGCAGGCTAGTCGTGCTTATGTTTCGCATCGAAGGGGGCCGTCGGATCGAGTCAGTCGGAAATCGAGACTTGGCCTTTTCAGAAATTGCGGTCCATGGGCGTGCGATTGACTTGGACCGTGTTCGACCGGGGATAAGCTGATGTAATTCGGGAACCTGAGACAAGTTCTGAGCGGTGGCGCTGAAACGCAGGCTTGGTGGTGAGGTCTCTCTTAGGGCAATCGGTGACTCTTGCTTTTCCTGTAGCTGCTCCGGTTCGTCGTAGCAAGAAGTAGCCGAATCGATAGACTGTCGGAGAGAGTGAACTTCGTCATCCTTCTCCTCGGAGAACTGGCATGCGTCGGTTTGACTTATTCCGCGCAACTTATTCTCCTCTGTAGGTTCATCCAGTGAAGATGGTCCTACTGTAGAAGGGCTAATGACAACGATACTTGGCTTGCTAATTGGCTCCAGGTAGACGACCTGTTCCGCCACCATGACATCGGATTCTTCATCCGACGACACGACGGAAGCAGCGGAAGGCGACCGTGGAGATTGGGGTCTCTCTGATCGCGGAGACGCCGGAGGCACATAAACACGAGGCTGAAGGATGAATGGTGACGGTATTGGCGGAGTCGAACCGGGAGAAGGGAGCTCGATGATGAAGTCGTCATCGTGGTCGAAGATGAGCGAATCGGCCATGCTGCTTCGCTTGACTGTATCCGTCGACACAGGGCGTGATTCTTTGTTGGTTGTCGAGGGATAGGGAGACAGGAGCCGGGGAACCTCGATACTCTCTACGTCTGATTCCGGGTCCATGTTGGACAGGTCGTCGGCGCTCAAGTCCGAGTCGAACGAGCCAGCTGCTCGCTGGGGCTCGACGGGCGAATAGGCATGGTCTTGCGCTCCGAGCTCCGGCTCAGATATGTCTTCTTCCTCGGATTCATATCGTCGTGGCAAGTTCTGCTGTTTCATGCAATGAAGGTCCAAGGACCCTGCCGTGTCGTACATGTCGACTGATGATGGCGAAGCACTAGAAATCCGGAACAGTAAGGCCTGCCTCAATGCAAGAGTAAGGAAGGTAAGATAGAAAGAAGAAACAATTGGATTGTTAGTCAGTATCAAAAAGAGGGAATGAGTGTGAAGCGTCAAAAACGAACGACTACAGAGCGAAACCAGGGAGAAGAGCAGAAGCAGCGATCCAAAGAGACATCCGGCCATCAAATATAAAACCGGGTACAGTCAGGATATATTCTGTCCTCCTTCTCCTGTCTGTCTGTCCCACACGGGTTGGCATGCTCTAAAGGAGTGGATCTGTCCTGGGGGGGGATGTTTCTGAACAAGGAGGATCCGCCCTCGATGCCATCAGATCGTAACCGCCGGAGGAGAACGGGCCATTTCGAGGCTGATCCACAGTGAAAAAAGAAAAAAAGAAAAAGTAAAAAAGAACAGCCGTGCACACGTGTGAATGTGTACATTTTTTCTTGCCCAGGGTGAGCTTCATCCAACGCTTACGTTCTCTTTTTGCTTCCTTGCCTGATGTGAACTGTGGGTTCCGCCTCCTGCAGGATCACGACGGTAAGAAAGTGGACCGTTGCCTCAGGATATCAGGGAAAAGGGAAAACACCCTTGCATGTATCGTACAGATGGGCTGACTGTTACTATGGGCGTCATGATTATGATTATTATTTTTTTTTCTTTTTTTTTTTTTAATCGGATGGCTTCCGCAGGCAATGAAGTACAACGCCACGGGGCATCAGCGCCGATCGACAACGCACTCCATACGGTGTAGAGTTGGAGAGAGAGTCGACGTATCAACGTGAGCTGTCGCTGATGGAGGCCAGTGCATCGCCAGGGATTCAAAATAGCGTCTCTTCAGCGTATCTTAGCAGGATGGCGGCAGCATTTAGATTGCAGTGTTCTGCACGTCGAAGCCAAAGTGCTTGACACGACATCGAGTCAATATTGTAGTAGACTAGTAGTCAACAGTCAGAGTAACCACGGGAAAACATCGCTAAAACATTAATTAATGTATGTCGCCAAGGAACAAGCAGATAGACTGTCTCTGGTGATAGATTAATGTTTTGATGATACTACGATGACTCGGTAGCAGTCGGCCGCTCAACAGAGGCTGACCCACTAAACAGTCGGCACAGTGGGGACAGCATTATCGTCATGTTTTTCCTGTTGAGGGTCATCATCGCTTATAGCGAGACTATGTGTCAGTGTGGCCTTATTATTGTCGATGATGGTGGTGGCGGTCCTTCTATCAGACGTATCATGAGGGGTTCAGGGTGAGGATGATGATGCTGCTAGAAGATAAAAAAAAGTAAGAAGCCATCATGCGCACAGTCCAGATGAAACTGCACAGAGCAAACTCAAAAAGATAACCCCGAAATAGCCATATCAGAGAGCATCGCATCACGACTCGACATTTTCTGATCTGTAACACTGCGACTCCAGGGGGTCATCACTAAGAGAAGTGCTAAGCTAGCCGCTGCTCCAGCGCGGTGGAGCACGTCTAACTCAAACACACCAAAACAGACCCCGAACCATCCTCCCACTTGGTGTTCTTCTTTTTCTTTTCTTTTCCCCTGAGAATTGAATTAATTGTCCGAGAATTCCGAGAGATCGCATGGGAAATCTCATCCTTTCCCCCCTTTTTTCTGATCTGTGAGCGAATGGGAGAGTTTTTGACAGACAATAGGGATAGTTAGACCTCCCTGCAGGAGTCCTTGCAGTGAGTTAACCAAGAATACCAAAGATGGAGACTGGAGAGGGACGGGCAGAGATTCCCCAGAGCGACATACGTGGAGTGAAAATCGGACGATCTTCGGGGAAGAAGTAGATAGTCTGTTCAAGTTGGAGACTGGAAGAGAAATGCAACCTGCGAGGATGACCGTAAAAGGAAGAGGCTGGGAAGAAGCGATGATCTCCTCATGCATTGAGATGGATCTGATGGGTGATGCGGGATGAGAAAAGCGGCCGGTCGGTGCTAGGCTGCAGGTACGTTGCAGTGTGAGACACCAGATTGTCCACGTTTACTGTATACTACAGAGTACAGTCTACAGTTCACTAATACTATGGTAGAGTTTAGGTGACAGAAACTCAAAGATATTCTTGGGTGAGAGTACAGAGAGTACAGAGTAGAGAGTCTACGTACTAGGTGATAAATAAACATAATGCTATATCCAGCTGCATGATTATTGCTTCATCTCCTTGCGTGGCCAGAAACAGGCCAGATGATCGGCAGGAGGACTCATCGTTTCTGTATTTGCTGTCATCCAGCCATGGATTAATTTTAGCCTGGGTGTATAACTGTATATGCATCAAGTACAGCATCATACGTTTACTGCATAGACATACAGACTGACTTCCCCAGATTCTGTAGCCCTCCTCTGACTGGATATAATAATAATTGCTTCATCGATAATCCTGTTCCCATCCTAGTAGTAACCAACTGTAATCTCCCAGGGCCTGTCATATCCAAGACTTCAAACTAAAATAGTGTCAAACATGAACAAAAATCAGGATTTCTCAGGCCTAAAGAAAAAGTGGACTGGACGTTAAATTGACCCATCTCCTCTTCTCCACTGATCAGTAATCATCATCACTCACCATCATAACATCCTCAACTTTGCCCCAGTCGAGTAATAAAGCGCAATAAGCTATAGCCTATCGGGGAATTTTTCTCCCCATCGCCCCACTGTGACAGGCTCTCTAGATTCTTGAATCCTTCCATCCTTCATACTTTCCTTTTCAAGGGGGTGAATTCTTCACTTCTCCTATATAGGATGGGTATACATACAATGAATGAGGGGATATCAACCCCTCTTCTCCCTGTCAATGACGCAAACCATCTTCATCTCACTTTTATCTACTCTTACCCCTCCATAACGGTTTCTGTGCCTACATACTCAGCGGAGACACGCCAATGCAACAATGGGCTGTTTCTCGACCAGGGTAGCATGTCTAGCTCAACGGCTGTTAGTCCTGAAGCTATGAGTAATGTGATTGATGTATAGTGCATCCCAGTCGGAATCCACTTACTCGCGGATGGAAAAGAAGGTGAAGAGATTGTCAACGGCTATCCGGAGTGTCCGATTACACAATTCTAGTACATTCAATTCGGCTCTAACTACTCCGTAGGGTATGCTGTCTATCTCGGGTCCGGTTTATGTCCGGCTGGTTGATCCGGTATATTGAGTGTCTAGGATTAATATATATTTAGCTATTCAATAGGCGGGTTTATTGTATATCATGACTAACGGATTATAAAACACGGCATAAATATATTTGATAACCAGCAATAAATCAATTGTCCTTCTTGAAACTGGTTTTTGAAGTTTAATTCCATCTATGGCAAAGATGCGCAGACTCTCAACTAAGCTTACAATATAATATCCCGTCAGCCAGCAACGAACTGACTCGCGCATTCAGATCAACCAGAATCCAAAAAAAATAAAAATAAAAACAACACAGCCATTATCGCTGACCACCCTCTTCTCGATATAAAACTCTTCATGTTACAGAATTCTCACTGCAGTCTTACACTCAATCTGACTCTGATTCTGTTGTTGCTTTGCTGCTTCTCACCTCAGGGCCAAGCCCTACGCTGACAGCTAAGGAATGCACCAATCACAGCGCGCTATTTCCACTCCACCAAAAACGTCGCCGATCATCCGCCTCTGATGCTCCACCGTGGCTGTTGACACTTGACAAGGCAATGTGGATGTGATACTCACTATCGACAGTCTAATGTGATTGATACAGTGGCACTAGGTGATATTCTGGACGAGCAGTATAACACCCAAAATCTAAGGGGCTTATTTTTTTTGCCTCGGGCACCGCCTCAGCACAGCTCATCATCTTCGTAAGTCTGTCCAATCTAGACCAGACCTCTGAATGTATCAAAAAAATATCAAGAAAAAAACCATCTCATCCATCAAATATAATATCAAAAAGCAAAAAAACCTGACCAATCAGCCTTGGCTGGGGGCTTTTTTTTTGCAACGAATCCGCGCCGCAGCAGCCTGGATTCGAACCCAGGACTTTGTCAGTATTGGGAGAGTCCCTTTGAGGCTCCTGTTCAGAAGAACAACTAGCCCGCCAGCTCAGTCTATTGGGGGATTCTATCCTTCGATGAGTTATCAGTTGCTTGGGATAGGCTGTTTGCCTGAATTGTCAGGCTGGAGGTGTCCAGAGGCAGGAGGTAGATGCGTTGGTATGATGTTGCTTGCTCCTCGAAAGGGAAGGAGTGACTATCACCATCGATGCTATTATAATCTACTATGTCCAATTGTTGGAAGCAGCTCACAGACTATGGCCTATCATGTATCTATACTTACCTTTTAGGACCAGAAGCCCATTAGTTACAACACTGTAGTTATGGGATGTAGAAGAAGTGCCAACATTTCCAACATCCGCAAATAATTGTACTCGATATTTCAAAGACATAAAGTACCAGACTCATCTGTTTTAACTTGAACAGTTAACCAGGGACCCCAAGTCAGGAACTTCTTCCCCCTCGGGTGTCAAGTACTATTAGGGCACTCAACATAGTTATTCTCTCCTGCACAGTGATTTACTGCTATACAATCTTTCCCAGCTGGCTGCTATATACTCCAAACCCAGAGAGCAATGGCGCTGAACTGACGGCTAAAGAGGAGAAAATTGACGATTCTTGTCTCTAATCGACTTGCTTCATCTATTCCAGACTGTGATATATATATACCGGAACCTAGGATATCAGATTACACATCTATTAATAGCTGGCTATCACAAGGCCCTCGTCTACGGTGTTGTTCCAAACGGGACAGAAAATATCCATATAACTACCTGAGATATATACCAAACATCAGAACCAAGCACTTCCACTAAGCAAACACCTTTGAAATCTAACTAAAACGCAGGTTGCTTAGTTAAATACTAACCATAGTATTATTATTAACTTTTCATCCATCATTCATGAGTACGCACATATCACAAACGTCAAGTCGGCATCAGACAGATCTGCCAGTGACTATGACCAGCGCCAGGTAGTCTACCTAGACGTACCTAGACTTCTATGGAAGGCTTCTCATTATCACCTGCAGGATGCTTTGTGTCATACTACATGATTCTAGGTATGAGAGGGAGGTCATTTAACAGGTATCATTTATCTCCAAGATAGAAATTATGATCTAGGTTTCGCTCCTGTTGATTCCATAGCTACCTAGGTAGGTAGATGCCTTACTACCTTATCTTTAATCTATTGAATACCCCACTCTCTAATATATATATCCACTTTGATTATAGAACTACAGTAACCATACTAACTTCATCCCATTCTTTAGAATAGGTGTTGAAGATGAGCAGTGTTTCTTCAGTTCAGCGGAGTAGATAATTGTCATGTTTGAATATTTACACGGCAGGCCTACCAAGGAGAAGTCTACCAACCAGCCATACTCATTATCATGATGAAAACTCATACCCAGATTACATTTACGTTTATTGGCGTCTATAATACTTGACTAACATAAATCAACACACGTGGCCTGCAACCGGCAGCCCATAAATAAACACAAATGAAGAAAAATGTAAAATACAAACAGGATTCTATCGCTCAGACAGATCCTAAGAAGATAACCCCGAATCAATCTCATTCTCCCACCACGAGCTTGCTTTGCGCCCTCCCGATGCAAAACGACGCTGCGACATGCATACGCTGGTCGCGACGCCATCACGACCAGTATCATAAGGGTCATTCATTAAACAGTAGTAAAATACTCAAACTCCTGAAAAAGAGGTAAAATATAAGATAGAAGACTCCCACGAGTTCACTAGTTTCTGTGCCCGGAAGCTAAGCAGAAATCGCATCCAGGTTGCCATCATATCATCAGTGGATGTCAAATTAGTTGTGGGATAATGGAGATGTAGCGTCGCGGAGTATTCGGGAGTGGTGGGTTCTCTGATACGTGAGACGAATCAAGGAGTACCGGTTACTTCACGCGATCTGTCGAGGCCTTTATGCCTTGCGAGAGCGGGTCGTGGGACCGTTGGAGCGGCCACTGGCCACGGCAGCACCGTTGCTCTCGGCATTGCCGGGGATTTCAAAGTTGCGCATGTCAATGACGGCCTGCTTTCCAGTGTTGCGGCGGGGGCGGTTGCCCTTGGCGGCCTTCTTGTAGGTCGCGATGTAGAAGGAGATGAAAAGGAAGAGGTAAGAGCTGATGATGGCCATTCCAGAGAAGGCAGCGAATTCCTCTCCGGCGCACTTGCCCATGTTTGGCATCCATTGGAAGTAAGTGGAGGTGAAGTAGGTGTAAGACGCGAAGTAGATGAATCCTGGGTCTGGTTAGCAGCGGTTTTGGGCAACAGGGTCGATTCAACTTACCGAGGCCAATGATGAACTGCAAGATCTGGAGACGGGTGATCCACTGCTTCCACCAGATGCGGATGCCACGGGCGCTCTGGAAGTAGTACCAGTACATCACAACGTGGACGAACAGGTTGAGGTCAATGACAACCCATTGCACCGCGGTCAAGCCAATGAGCTGAGTATAGCAGAGAAGAGCGGTGGCACCGTGGTGATAGGTGTGGAGGAAGGTCAGGGGCTTCTTCTTCAGGAACAGGAAGGCGGTGTCGATCAATTCGAGGTACTTGGTCAAGTAGTTGAGCTATTCACATGTCAGCTTCTCGGCATATTCTCTAGGCATCCGAGGAAATAGGACTTACGTAGTACAAAACGATGAGGGGCTGAGTCCATCCACCATCGTGCTCACAGATGGTGAAGTAGATACCATGTCTCCAGACGGTGGGGATGAGCTGCTCCATGAACAGAACCAAGAGAGTTCCGCTGATCGCGGTCAGGTAGAAGTTGTGGATCATGAACAAAGTGTTGAGCTTGAGCGGCTGGAAGAACTTCATCACCTCACGGCCACCGAAAATGATGATGTAGTAGATAACGAGCGCGATGGCGGTCTCCTTGAAAGTCGACATGGGCGTGACACCCTCGACGAACTGGAATTCGCTGGCCGGATAGCCAACGACCAGCTCGAAAGCCTTGTCGAAGAAGGGCCATAGGTGGATGCCAAACGGCCGATCAATTGACGGAACGGACACATTGTTCTGGATGAATTCGAGCGCCATGGTGAGGGAGTGTGAGGTTCACAGAATCGTAAAAAATATGTCGAGCGAAGCGATTTATAGTCCCCTAAATAGGACAACACTCGGAGGGTTTAAAAACGTTGAGGTGAACGGACCCTAGGCAAGTGCTGGTTCAGGGATTCCGCAAGCAGACTGTCGGCAAGCACGACAGAAAAGAAAGGAAAGTAAAGACTGAACGAAGGATGGGAAAGAAAAAAAGAAAGGAAGGGAAGAAGAAGAAAAAGGGGAAATGAAGAATTAAAGAGAGAGATCGGCTGGGGAGATGAAGTGGAGAGGACGAGAGGCCGCTGAGATGTTGGTAAAGTTGTTCTTTTTTTTTTTCCAACTCCGGGCGCGTCCGGTCCAAAAGGGGGATAGCGTGGCCGCGGGTCAGTGCAAAAGGGGGAGATTTCACTAGTGGCTGTGGATCGAAACCAGTTTCTGGTCTTGTTTGAATCGACTTGTCGACTGGTCTGATCGAGAGAGACGGTTGAGACTTCTGTATGAAGGGAAGAAATCAAGAGAAGTTGAGTGCTTTGATCAAGCCGCAAGGGAGGCTGTCGAACTGATGTTATATGCACAAAATGGCAGCACGGGAGATGACTTGAAACGGGCACAATCACATGAATCCCACATGCCAAGACCGACAATTTTTGGGCTTTGGCAGACTCGATGCCACAATGGAGCACAACGGAGATTCCAGCAAAAGATCAAGGAACGCTCAACAAAAGTCAACCAGCCTGGATGACTCGGATCGCTTGGAGGCAGTTGAGCCCGGGTCTACATGCAATTTAAGTTCATCCGCCCAGTTTCAGAGTTCTGACAAGCCTCAAGGCCAATTATTCATGCCGACATGCTACTACATCTGGAGATCTACGGGTGGGGCAGCAGGAAATCTCAATTGTAGGACAGCATCAGCATTGGAACCGGTCAGCTCTCATTATTGAGTCAGTTGCATTTCATTGGGGCATTTTCATTTGATCGATCCATGAAGGATCATCATAATTTCCGTTGGAATACTCGAAAATCAGACGGTAGAGACATTCCACAACGCGGGGAATCCGAATAGGAAAATCCCCGACGCAGATGCTCTCTCGATCGTGTCATATAGAGTATAGAGCGGTTGGTATCATCGTATATGAGGTTACATTAAAGCCCGAAGATGATGTTGCTTCGACTGGAATATGGCTCTTGTGTGATTGGCAATCATCTCGATACTACCAATTGATGCAAATATGATATCGTTAGTCATGGTGCTTATTGTGTAACAAATAGTATCATAGACCATTGTAACAATGCAGCCATTCAACATATTTTCTATCTGCCCCTTGCGTCTCGTCCATTCAGTGTGGCTCATCATATGAATTTGATATCAAATAGTCAAGATGCAGGAAAAATTAGCTTTGACGAATGGGACATATCAAATTGTATATTTAGACTTCCTCATCAAGGCATCCAACACAATCATTCAACACCATTGGGTGTCATGGCATGTGTCGGTATAGATGATGGGATACACAACATCAGTATAGGGTATCTACACGAAAGATCAGTTGGCAACATGATCTGACATAGCCACTATCTTCCTCTATATTTCATGACGACTATGATTTCCAGAATCTTCTTCAGACATATCAGGAATTTGATATCAGATGCTGAAGGTTCCTGCAAGATAGAACTCTATTGATCATTTTATTGATTATTGCATCCCATCACTTCTTGACCGCTACAATCACCTTCTTAATTCGTTCTTCTTGCATTTCCACTGCAAATCGTCGAGGAATATCCGTATGTCGGATTAAAGCATAAACACCCCGAATGGCCTATTATATACCTATACTTTGTACGAGTATGATCGAACTCAATACTGAGGCAGTTCAAAAGTGAAACAAATCAAATCTATATGATCGTAGCAATGCCTCGGTTGAATAGCAGAAAGCAGACAGTTGCATAATGGCCAATCAAATTCCAACATCTGCTTGACTATGCACTAGCCAATCACAGCCAGTAAATAGAAATCATGACAGCTGACTGCCTGAATCCTGTCTGGTTGACACCTCAGGCATTAATTTCGGGCGTCGACGGGAGCCGCATTGGTGACTTGGTTATCTGTGGCCTAGCCGCCTGAGGCATCCACCACCTCACACCACCCGCAAAATCCTAGCGCAGCCGGGCTGTTCCTCTCGACTTCGACTTCGTCAACATCTTTGCCCGTCCTCTCCTCTCCTCCCCCCACAGTCCTCCAATTCGTCCGTCTGTCCATTCCACTCCCCTCACAATGTCCTCGACTTCCATCTTCCGTGTCGCGACCCGCGCCGTTCGCCCTTCCAGCTTCTTCAGAGCTTCCCAATTGCCCCGGTCTCGGTTGCAGACCCCGGTTGCTCTGCGTGTCAACCGCGCCAACTTCGGTACCACCCCCATGCGCTTCTCTGGTCACCACGAGGATGAGACATATGAGGAATTCTCTGCCAGGTATGTCATTGCCAATGGGGGAGGTCATTGGGTCGTATAGCGGTGGCCGTCGGAGTCATGGAGGGAACGAAATCGATCGCAGGGAACCCCGTTCCCGAAACCGATTCCTCGTCCCAATGGCCTCGCCAAGGCCCAATTCCATCAAGAAATACCCTTGCTGATCTTGATATGACAGATTCGAGAAGGAATTCGACGGTGTCCAGGATGTTTTCGAGCTCCAGGTAAGCTGAGCCGACCTCAATCGCACATAGGGGACATCCCTCTGCTGCATTTATCAAGACTTTCGACTTGATAAATACCAGTTCTGTCATTGGTAGATCAATCGTTCGGTATGCATGATGCTGATGATTATGCCTTTTGTCTAGCGTAACCTCAACAACTGCTTCGCCTACGACCTTGTCCCCTCCGTCGAGGTCCTCTCCGCTGCCTTGAAGGCTGCCCGTCGTGTCAACGACTACCCTACCGCCGTCCGTGTCTTTGAAGGTACAGCCTCTCCGCCTCTCATATCGGCATGATTCTTGTCATGCTTCTTATTCACGACAGAAACTCACCCCTCTTCTTCCGATAGGTATCAAGGCCAAGGTTGAGACCCAGGAGCAGTACAAGCAATACCTGGAGAGCCTCGAGGGTCTGCGCCAGGAGCTCGGTGTCGCTCTCCGGGAAGAGCTCTACCCCAATGAGGAATAAACGTGCTCACCCCGTCCTACCGTCGCCCGGAAATAAACCCGCCTTTTCGATAGTCAAATAACATAGGAAAAGCTGTATACATAACTTCTAGAAATGCAGTTGGAAGAGGTTTCCGGTATAATCGTTTGATGTTTGATTATCCATCTTTGACCGGACCGGAGCCGAAGCCGAAGCCATCAAAGGGGGAAAAACGAATGGAGGTGCACGCTTGCCTTTTCCTATACCAGTGCTATTATAAATCTGATCAGCATTTACCTGTACTCTGTATCATTGAAGATAGTGAAAAAACATGGGGTTGTTCTTATTGTTTTAAGTCTTTTCAGTCTTATAAAACTGATTAATAGATTCACTGCTATGTTTTTCAATCGATTGTCTCATTCTGATAATGCCTATATAAGTTGTCATGCCAATAATGAACACTAATGGTATAATATCACAGAACATAATGACCTCAGACTTTAAATAAACATTTTTCAAATAGCATGAAAATAGATATAGATACAATGAAGGCCGGTCCAGCGATCCCCAAGGTAGCATCAACATGGGCTAGCAGTATAAAATATGCCAAAGTATTAAAACAACGAAAAAATACAACAAGATGGAGAAACGATGAAAAAAACCAGCCCCCTCCCCTGGAACGCCGCCGCATGTTCTAAAAACTATTTTTGAACATTTATTTGTCGTGAATGCTGGGTATGTGAATTGGGAAAGAAGAACGAGCCAGTCGTGTCAATCGCACACTGGGATTCGTTACCGTGATGGGTTTTCCTTTCGTAATAGAATGCTAATGTAGCCTCATCGAATGCAGAATGCAGAATGTAGGCACCATGCCTAGTTGTTGTTTATGTATGTATATTCGGAAGCGAATGAATTAATGGGTTCCGACGAACTTGAAGTAGTTGGGGCGGCAGTCTTCCTTGGCCAGCCAGGACTCGCCGTCGTAGAACTTGCCGGGGGTGCAGCCCTTGCACTTGGGAGAGTTGGGGCAATTGAGGTAAGGAATGTGATTGTATCCAATGTCGCGGAACCTGAAGGAGAAAAAGGGTTAGTCGCGATGAAGCAATTTTTGACATTATTGATAAACGTACCAGTGAACCTTGGCAGCATCCTCAAACAGACCCAGGGCAATAGAGTGGACAGGAGCGTCACCCCATCTCTCGTAGAAAAAGCCACCCGCGCGATCCAAGTGGTCGAAGTATGCAGAGTACTTGTCGCCTCTGAAGAACTCCATGTCACCAATCTCAAAGTTGGACCAGAAGTGGCAGGTAGAGTATCCATTGGCGTTACGAGTGTGTTCGGGGCGGAGCTTGTCATCGGTCAACCATTCCATCATGTTGTTCTTCGATACGTAAGAGGGGTTCGCGGCGATGAATTTCTCGGTCTCGGGCCAGAGAGTGGGGATACTCTCAGGGGCATCGAAAAGGTTGATGGTAAAACCGTAGGTGACGTTGCGATCTTCCATAAACCGGAAAACATCATAGTCGACGTCGCAGAAGAACTTGACCTTGGGCTCAACGCGCCAGTAGTAACGGTACTTTTGCAGAGCTGGGTGCTTGTAGAACATGCCACTGTTCCATCGGCACATCTGGTGGTAAGACAGTTTATCGCTGTACTGGATGTTCTTTTCCTTCAGAATTTCCGCAGACTCTTTGAAGAGCTCCTCGTTGAACCAGTCGGGAACGTCCCAGTGTTCCTTAGGCACTTGCTCTATACCAAGGGTCAGAATACCTCCATTCAAACTGTCGCATGTAGGGTAACCATACCATAAATGCACTTTGCCTTGGTTTCCGCCTGTGTCCGTCGCTTGAACTCCTCGGTGAATTGCTTGTCATTGAAGAAGATCCATGGGTAGTTGAACTTGCTGTTCCAGGTTCGCTCCAGGTCGCGCATAGTAGGGATGAGCTCGTCCAGCTCTTCATTTCGGACAAAGGGAGATGAGTGCCGCGTTTGTACGGGCGGAGTTGACGCTGTCCGGAGCATAGTCGTTCTCTTCGGCTCGCCATAAGTAACCCTCAGGTTCTCCAGTCGCTATAAAGGAATAATTCAGTCAGTATGCTACACAAAACAGATGAGATAATGAAGAATAAAAGGACAAGCGCACGCTCAAGGAGAGGATCCGACTTCATGCCCCCAGCCAATTTGGACCCCTTATTGCCAATGAGAGGCGTAGGACTCTTGTTAACTTGGAAGACAAGAAAGAGAACAAGGATGATGCATGCTGCACCCAGCATCCGAATGGGTCTTGCGATGGCCATCTTGACAGCAAGATTGGGGATAGCAACACAGTGAGAGAGCAGAAGATCGATTACTCTTCCGGATTGATCTGAGGCCAGCGGTTCGTCTTTCTCCGCCGCAGGGGAGCGACTCGCTTGCCGCCGCCTTTCCCAGTCCGGCTCTAGCGTGGCAACAAGCAACACGTCAACCTCCCGCAAGGCGCAAAAAAAAAGAGACGGCCGCGTAACCACGGATGCTCAACCGAGGCTGCATTCGCGACGATAGCTAGCTTGGAATGGACGATGGAGAGTCATCGGATTGTCATCGTCCCTGAAGCTGACTCCCTCGCACGCCCATCATGGCCCTCGCGGCTAATACTAGCGCGCTGACGGACGAGCTAATCGTGACCGTAGCAAATACCTCGGATAGAAAGGCATTTGTTTCTTACCCATTTGAGAAGCTTGTAGGGCTGCTAACGTCTTCCAGGACCCATTGCGTTTTAAGAGTCTAAAGCGTCATGTGGAAGAGTCGTTCAAGTCTGGACAGCATGGACGTACGGACCAGTTCGCTGTTGCAAGGCAGCTCGAGGGCCTACAGGAGAAATTCCAGGTCCTTAATAAAGATGAACTCGCAGATGCGCTTCGTTCTCGCTTGAATGAGCTGGAAAATCACCGGAGCTCGTGGTTCCCGGAGATTTTATCGCTGCTCATACAGCTGTCGGATCGTCCAGCTCAACTTTCACGAGTGGACCGACTCGAGGCGCTGAAGCCCCCAGAAGCTGAGAAATCGCTTTCTTGGACAGAGCTGGATGCCTCGGAGTCTGCATATAATGACGATGAAATTTGGCAAGATGTAGATTTTGGTGCTGAATCTTCCGATGATGATGTTTCGTCACTACCCAGTGAAACATCTGTGCCTCGGACTTTACCTCGAAGTCCTATAGCCCCTGAAGAGGACTACGTGATCCCAGAGGAGCTTCTCTCATCCGGGGAAGATAAGAATCTGATCGCTTCAATAAAAGCTGTTCAATTCTGGAAAGATGAAAACACCTCGGTTCTTCCCCAACCTGGAGAACAACTTTCTCTCCCCATCACAGAACTTCAGATCATACGAGAAACAATATTTATGCTACAAGGTCTTCCTACATCTCTATTCTGGCGCCTTGAAGATGGTGTTAAGGTGGATCAGAGATATGCACTTACGCATTCGTCAAACGAGGCCCTCTCGTCATTATTACGTTCCTTTAGCTTGATAGGGACCGAATTAGATACCTTGAGAGGGTTCACCAAAATTCAACAATCTATACCCTATATGCAGACCTTTCACCGAGGGATTGAAGCGTGTCTGTCTACGTTTGACACTTCGTTATCAAACATGCAATCACGATACATTTCACAAAAACTAACCATCTCCACAAGCTTACTGCAATTGCTTGAAGATATCAGACACGAGTCAAAATTGCCTTTATTATTGGCCGATCTTGTTTCTAGCCTCAAGCGCAGTGATCCCCGTCGGCCCATGCAATGCCTTGATTTGCTATATGACCTAGTTTGCATGATGCAAGCTACTGGCGACGACAATGAATTCCGATATCTAGCTGAATTATTCTTTTCCTGCTTTGAAACATACGCGCGCCCGCTCAGGCAGTGGATGGAAACTGGGCGACTGGACTCGGTAGTTGAAACTTTTTTCATCCGCGACATTTGTAAAAACAGTGATCTACGTACCCTTTGGCATGACTGGTACACACTGGATGAGGCTTCCAGTCTTCTGACTGCTCCCAAATTCCTGCAACCTGTTGCCCACAAGGTCTTTACAACCGGTAAAAGCATGGTTTTCCTGCGGCACTTGGATGTCCTTGCAGGAAATGCAGACAACTTGAAGAAGATTAAATTGACGTTTGAAGATCTATACCCCAAGGATACTTCATCTTCTCTTTATCTTCCATTCTCCGTATTACTGGAGTCCGCCTTTGAAAAATTGATAACTGCAAGCCATTCTGTTACTTCAGACCTGTTGCGGAAAGAACTTGATGAAAGGTGCGGGTTATGGATATCCCTGCAGGCTTTAGAACACATTTACCTTTGTAAGGATATCAGCGTTCTAGGGACCATTGATAGTAAAATCTTCGACCTGATCGACCGAGGAAGAGGCGCCTGGAATGACAGGTTTTTACTCACCGAACTGGCACAGAGTACTTTCAGCACTCTGCCCTTCATCGATCCATCCAGACTCATCGTGCGATCATCCAAGGCTCCATCTCGCGACCCAGAACTCGGCCGATCTGTCAAGATCCTCCAAGCTCTATCATTTGATTATGTTCTGCCATGGCCTGTCGCAAATATCATCACCAAAGATGCCATTTCCACCTACCAGCGCATCTCGACATTCCTGATGCAAATCCGCCGAGCCAAATACGCCATAGTCAAACAGCGACTTCAGTATACGGAGAACGAACGCGATGGAAACCATGACACCCTGGGCTATGTTATACGACACACTATGCTATGGTTCCTCGACGTTCTCTACGGCCACATGACCGAACTCGTAATTTCAACAACAACCGAGTCAATGCGCAAAGCCATCTCATCTTCTCACGATGTTGACGCCATGATAGCAGACCATCACGCCCACATGGCCTCCCTGGAAAACCAATGTCTGCTGTCGAATCAATTCCTCCCCCTCTATAAAGCAATCATCAATCTCCTAGACCTCTGCGTCCACTTCGCAGACATCCAAGCCACACACCACGGCCAAGACCATTTCGACCACATAACCCGCACCCCAAACAAGCACAGAACCCCGTCCCGCACTCCCCGAAACAAGTATGCCCACGTCTCCGACGACGAAGACCAAACCGACGAAGACGAAGACATGGATGAAGAAGACGCTGCTTCAGACCCGGGTAACACGACTGGCATCTCCTTCTACGAGGCACCATACGCGCACCGCTTGCGTAATGTCAAGAATGAATTCGATCAGCTTGTTTCTGCACTAGCGACTGGTTTGAAGCGTGTGGGTCGTGTTGATGGGAAATTGAGCTGGGAGATATTAGCGGATAAGTTGGAGTGGAGGGGGTAATAGATTCTTTCATGCCTTGAGGCCATTTTTGCTGATGGCACTGTTATGATATTATGATGATGATGGTTGGGTTGGACTGAGCGGTGTTACGTAGTTGCTACTGTGCTTATATGCTATACTGATGACTTTCCTACACGTTTTACATCTATAGACAAGATATGAATGTCTTGGATGTCTTGCTACCAATAAGATAATAAAACCACATAAAACTACTTGAGATTTGAGATAGAAGCTCAGAGCATTAGTAGTAAACAAGTATAGACATTCTCATGGTTTTCTTTAACACGGTCATGGATTTCTATCATCACCAAAAAGAAAAAAAGTAAAAGAAAAAAAATACCATATATATCAGATAAATCATCAACAACGTAAACCATCAATTTCTGTTTTGAATTTTCCCTGTCATGGCACACCGCTCAAATATAAACAGAAGAAACAAAATAAACCCAAAGCATAGAATTTCATGTCCAACTTTTCTTTTAAACATTCTAACCCACCCATCTTCTGGCACTGAAGAACACACGACCCCATGGGCCAACGTCTCCCCACTTCTCGGCATCGGGAGGCAGGTAGCTGGCGATTCCACCCATGACGGTACGCTCGGGGTGAGGCATGATGGCCAGGACACGGCCATCGGGGCTGCGAATACCGGCAATACCCTCGGGACTGCCGTTGGGGTTGAAGGGATACTTCATGGTTGGCTCGAGGTTGTCGTTGTCGACGTACTGGACGGGTGCGAGGCCGTCGCGAACGAAGGACTGAGCGGTGACATTGGAGGACGGGGCGAAGGAGGCACGACCTTCTCCGTGAGCGACAGCGATGGGGAACGAGGAGCCGTCCATGCCGTGGAGGAAAACACTGGGCTTCGAAGGGTTGGGGTCGGAGATGCGGACCATGGCCACACGACCTTCGTACTGCTCGCTAGTGTTGCGCTCGAAGCTGGGCCAGCCCTGGGCTCCAGGAATCAATTCCTTGAGACGGGATAGGAATTGACAACCGTTGCAAACACCCAAGGCGAAGGTGTCGGGGCGCTCGAAGAAGGACTGGAATTCCTTGCGGGTGTTCTCGTGGAGGAGGACGGACTTGGCCCAACCTTGACCGGCACCAAGGACATCGCCGTACGAGAAACCACCACAGGCAGCAAGACCGACAAAGCTGGCAAGCGAAACGCGGCCAGCAATGACGTCAGTCATGTGGACATCAACAGCAGAGAAGCCAGCGACGTTGAAGGCAAAGGCCATCTCAGCCTGACTGTTGACACCTTGCTCACGAAGAATGGCAACACGAGGCTTGTTGCTGAAAGGAGACATCGAGGTGAGGCTGGAAAGGAAAGGCATGGCCCGGTCCTTGGGGTCGAAGGTGGGGTTCCATGACAGACCGGCATCATTGTCGTCGGCAATGTTGGCAAACTCCTGCTCAGCACAGGCAGCATTGTCACGGATCTTCTGCATGTTGTACGAGGTGCTTGCCCAGGTCTGTTGCATGCTGGCGCGGCTGTTACGGTAAACCTGGGTGGCACCGCGGTAGATGGTAAGGTTCTGCTTGGGCTGCTCAGAAACACGACCGATCTTGAAGATCAAACCAGCAGGCGGGCCGCAGGTGGCGAAGCAAGAGCGGAACTGCATCTCATGTTCCTTGCGGACCTGGAAGACTGCTCCCAATTCCTCAGTGAAGAGGGTTTCGACAACACTTTGGGTGTTGGAAGAGGAGCAAATGGTGTCGAGGCTGACTTCAACGCCGCACCGTCCGGCAAACATCATTTCAGCAAGAGTAGTGAACAAACCACCGTCGGACCGGTCGTGGTAGGCCAGAACAATTCCGGCCTCTTGCAACTGCTGTGTAGCGTCGAAGAAGTCCTTGAAGATCTCAATGTTCCGGACGTCAGGGCACTCGTCACCAACCTGGTTGAAAACCTGGGCGAGAGCAGAGCCACCCAGTGTCTTGCGGCTGAAAGAAAGGTCAACAAACATGAGGACTGTCTCGCCAACGTCCTCAACACGGCGCAGTGCCGGGGTCCAGGTCTTGCGGAAGTCGGAAACAGGAGCGAAAGCAGAGATGACCAGAGACATGGGAGCAGTGACCTCCTTGGCCTCCTTGGAGGCTTCGTCAGTCCACTTCATCTTCATGGACATAGAGTCCTTTCCGACGGGAATGCTGATACCAAGCTTAGGGCAGAGGTCCATACCAATGGCCTCCACTGCCTTGTAGAGAGCGGCGCCCTCTCCGGGGTGGCTGCTAGCGGACATCCAGTTGGCAGACAACTTGACACGGCTCAGACGGTCAACCAGATCGGAAGCAGCGATGTTCATGAGCGATTCAGCAACTGCCATGCGGGCAGAAGCGCCTGCGGAAATCAAAGCAAGGTTGGGCTTCTCACCCATAGCCATAGCCTCACCAGTCTTAACTCCCTGGAGCAGGGAGGTAGCGGTGACCGACACGTTAGACACGGGAGTCTGCCATGGGCCAACCATCTGGTCGCGAGCAGTAAGACCACCGACGGTTCTGTCACCGATAGTGATCAGGAAGGACTTAGAGCCAACTGCTGGGAGCGACAAAACTCTCTTGGCAGCCTCGCCGATGAGCTCATGGTGATTTCCGGCAAGCGAAGGCAGATATTTAGTGAGACTAGCATCCACCGCAGGCAAGGTCAACTTGCGCGAGTCCACAGTTCGGGTCATCTTCGGGGGCTTTCCAAAGAGAACCGACAAAGGAAGGTCAATAGGCTTGGGGTATTCCTTGGATTCTCTGTCGAGGAGAATGAGTCTCTTCTCCTCATCGGATCCTCCAGCTCCACGGCCCACGACGGAGAAACCGCAGCGCTCACGCTGGGCGATAGCAGTGAATTTGTTCATGCTGTCCTCACCAACCGCCATAACATAGCGCTCCTGAGCTTCACAGCACCAAATTTGCATGGGGCTCATGCTCCGGTCAGCATTGTCGACTTCGCGGAGTTCGAAGGTGGCGCCCAGCCCAGAGTCGTGGATCAATTCAGGAAGTGCGTTGGAAAGACCACCTGCACCAACATCATGAATGAACTTGATGGGGTTGTTGTTGCCCATGGCCACACATGCGTTGATAACTTCCTGGGCTCTTCGCTGGACTTCAGCGTTGCCTCTCTGCACACTGGCAAAGTCCAAGTCTGCAGATCCTTCACCAGAAGTGATACTGGATGCAGCACCACCACCCAGTCCAATCAGCATTGCGGGACCACCGAGGACGACCAGGTAAGCGCCAGGCTTGACGGCGTCCGGCTTCTTAATGGCGTGCTGAGGTCGGACTGTTCCGACACCACCAGCAATCATGATGGGCTTGTGGTAACCTCTGAGTTCGGTCTGGCCATTTCCAACATCAATCTCGGTGAGCAGGGTACGGAAGTAACCTCCGGTGCATGGGCGTCCAAACTCGTTATTAAAGGCGGCACTACCGATGGGGGCCTCCAACATGATATCCAGACTGCTAGCGATGTGGTTGGGCTTTCCGACGTCAAGTTCCCAGGGCTGCTTCAAGCCAGGAATCAAGAGGTCAGAGACACAGTAACCGGCCAGACCAGCCTTGGGTCTCGAACCGCGTCCGACAGCACCCTCATCACGGATTTCTCCACCAGAGCCAGTTGCGGCACCGGGGTACGGAGAGACTGCAGTGGGGTGGTTGTGGGTTTCAACCTTGGCCAAGAAGTGAACGAGCTCCTTGGTGTGGTTCCATTCTCCGGTGAAGGAATCAGGGGCCCAGAAAGCGGCATGGTCACCCTCCAACACAGCGGCGTTGTCGCTGTAGGCGCTGACGGTGTACTCGGGGTGGACCTTGTGTGTGTTTCGGATCATACCAAAGAGACTGTTTGGCATGGGTTTTCCATCAATCACCCAAGCGGCGTTGAACTGCTTGTGACGACAGTGCTCAGAGTTGACCTGCGCAAACATGAACAACTCGACATCGGTAGGGTCGCGAGCAAGGGGACCGTCAGGGCCATAGGCCTGTGCCAGGTAGTCGATTTCCGACTCCTCCAGAGCTAGACCCAAACGCTTGTTTGCTTCTTGCAGAGTCTCCTTGGGGGACTTGTCGCTGCCGTGGAGGCGAATCGTTTCGAGAGGCTGGGGGAGTGTTCGGAAAACATGAGGTGCAGGTCGGGCTCCTCCTGGCTGAAGACCTGTGTCATCCGGTCATGAAGGATGTCCTGGTAGCCAGGCTTGTATTCTTCCGAGCTGTTGCGCAAACACGAAATCTTCATTCCACGCTCAATTCGCTTCACATGGTTGCGGAGGCCACAAACGTGCGAGATACCGGTGGCCTGGGAAGACCAAGGAGAAATGGTTCCGGTTCGGGGGAAGATGTAGAAGACATCGAATGTGCCATCTTCGGTGCTGAATGATGCAGGCACGTCGGTGATGTCACCGTATCTGAGGAGTTGTTCTAAGATACCCTGCTTAGAGGTATCCAGCGGTTGAGAGGTGTGGACATAGTGAATCCACTGGGCCCGAACATCCTGAGCACCAATGCTAGCAGCAATTGCTTGACCACGCGAACGGGAGAAAGCAACAGAGCCTGGGACGGCCAAGTATGTGGTATCGGAGGGGGCGGAGGCGGCCATTGTGAAGGGGCACAACGGCACTTATTTTTTTCTTCGGTGGGGAGATCGGAGAGAATGAGTCAAGAGGGGGAGGAGGGGTATAGAATTGAATCACGAGTAGATTTCAAAGAAGCCAACGGTTCGGCTCTTGTCCAGAAAGGAATCGGCGTGTCTAAGACACACCTTGGACCGGTCAGTCGAACAAACTGCTGCTGCTGCTGCTGCTCGTTCGTCGCCGTGGCGTAAAAATATGGGCGGCGGTTCTTTTTTGGCGGAGCGGGAAAACGCACCCCGCGCTAGTCCGCATCCGGCTTATCGATTTTGCTTATCAGTCACGTGGATTATCGGAAGAATTTATCCCCTTCTATTCCTCAGACGTCGAAATTTCGATGTTTCGGCTTTTTAGAAAGATATCTTTTATAGAGTGCATCGTTGAGAAATAATGATTCGATATTACCTAGGTAGTGCTGGACTGCTGGTTTATATTGAAAATTTAAGTAATTCCTCCAGAAAGTACCGCTTCTGTGTTAAGTGGCTCAAGTATATATCTTGATGGCGAAGTATGTTTAAGTGTGTTTAGGAACTTGTATTCAACGAGGACTATCTTATACTATAGGGAGGGTATCTATCATTCTTAAAGCCATTTTCTTTACTTAGCTATGCTTACCTTTTAGTTGAGACACTATTTATAGTAGGTGGTTGATATATATTGAACGATAGTTGCGACGTAGATCAGCAAGGTAAACTGACATATTTACCACCATCAAATAATAGCCAATCATACGAGACTAGACATCCACAAGCACCTTCAAACCGAATTTTGGCTCCTTGGCAAACTCTAGAGCTCAAAATCAAACATGGATGTGGTTGCAGCAACGGCAGGAAAGGAATGATGAGGGGGAAGTATCTTACCATATCGGGTAATACGCTCCGACTCCATCCCAAGCTGAAATGATCCAGACTATTTGATCATCAACTTTATTTGCCAAGAATGAGGTTGAGAAAATTTCTGTTTGGATGACGAAATTTGACGGGATGATTCATTGCTTCCATCGATAGTGTTTGAATATATCGAACCCACTGGCTATGCCGTTATAAGCTGGATTTGCGAAAGGGGCAAAGATATCTCTCATTTTTGCTGCCCTTGAAATTGAACCCTACTATTAAATCCATCATGCTCCATATAAATCATCCATGCTTTGTTGCTTGTGCTCTGAAATATCAAAGCTCAACCGGCCCATCCATATGGGCTCACCCGGCAGTCGGGACCAGCTCGAGATAATCAATCCTTATCCACCAAGTAAATCATCCAAAGTCGACCCAGAAAAGGACCCAGAATTCGGAAACCACAGCTCCACAATGAAAGAGTCTAGTCTCGTGCATGCCATCTAGGATTCGACCTGTGACACTGATGTGGATACTATTACACTTTTGACTTTTCAATGTACGAGTTGTACAAGAATCAAATGACAGAATTCAGCTTTCAATAAATCTTTGAAATAAATCTTCAGAATGACAGGATGCTACTGTAGATGCAACTGAAGTGTGTGTATTTCCGAAGAAACCCCACACAGGCATAGACTGCACAGTCTTGTGAGAGATTAACAGGAGCAGTAGTACCCCTTTACCCCTTTCAATGACAACATGAGCATTCTACAAGCTGAGTCAAGAGAAGTTGCGTTAAGCAGCTGGAGCTCTTCGAGGCATATTCCCATATGCGGTTAGCGTGACACCTACCATATAAGGCAACCGAGCGACTGCCGAAGGAGATCCGGGCCGATTGGATGCCGCGATGCCACCATTGCCATGTTTCGCATCTTCATTTCGATGTTATCAGCTTGATATCTCTAAACAGCATGCCGCATTATCCTTTCTTACCCACGGGCCCAACCTTAATGATGTATCCAGCAGAAAGGATGTTGGGCTATAAGAACCAGCTGGGACCCTCCAGGGATTGGGTTCTTTTCAACACAAGCTGTATCAACAATCGTCTTCCGCTCCTAGATACCAAAGATGCAGGCGACAAACAATCACGATAGCTCGCTTCCCAATGCCTCGAGGACCTTCTCTGGTTCCCCACCGGATCACACTGATCCTCTTGACCTACCTTACCGCCAAGTTACCAACGATGCCAACCTGGAAGAGTACACCACTGAGACGGCTGCGGGGGAGATCATCAAGCCAGTTCGATCTTCGGCCACTGGTAAGATGGAAGACTGGAAGTTGGTGACCTTCACGATTGATGATCCCGAGAATCCAAAGAACTGGTCAAAGGCGTTCAAATGGTACTGCACCATGGTCGTAGCCTTTACCTGTTTCGTCGTTGCATTTTGCAGCAGTGTCATCACAGCCGACCTTGAAGGTGTTGCCGAAGACTTTCATGTCTCCAGGGAGGTTACATTTATTCCTGTCACAGTTTTTGTCATCGGTTTTGGTGTTGGTATGTTAGCATCTTCAAACAGCCCCTAAATTTCCTGCTAATCGATCCCAGGTCCTATGGTCTTTGCTCCTATGTCTGAAATGGTTGGACGCAGACTAGTTTATGGTATAACTCTTGGTGTGGCAGTTATCTTCGTCATTCCTTGTGCTGTGGCCAAGAACATCGGAACTCTCATCGTTTGCCGATTGATCGACGGTATTGCATTCAGTGCTCCAATGACCTTGGTTGGTGGCACTTTGGCCGACCTGTGGAAGAATGAAGAAAGAGGTGTCCCCATGGCCGCCTTTTCTGCTGCACCTTTCATTGGCCCGGCAATTGGTCCTCTTGCTGGTGGTTTTCTCGGTGATGCTTGCGGTTGGAGATGGCTCTACTGGCTGCAGCTGATTTTGGCCGGCGTGGCTTGGTGCTTGATCACTCTCACTGTCCCCGAGACATACGCACCAACCCTTCTGAAGAGAAGGGCAGAAAAGCTAAGAAAATCCGAGAACGACTCCAAATATGTTACTGAAACTGAGCTCGATCCTCGCCCTCTCGGTGATAAACTCCGACTCGTTCTCCTTCGACCATTCCAACTCCTGTTTCTGGAACCCATTGTTCTGTTCATTGCTCTCTACATGTCGGTTCTCTATGGTTTGCTGTACATGTTCTTCGTCGCGTAAGTCAACCATTCCCCTACAGTGCATTGAGATTTAGTATTAACTTGATACCAATAGGTACCCAATTGTATACCAAGCTGGAAAAGGGTGGAGTGCTGGGTCCACCGGTCTTATGTTCATCCCTCTCGCTATTGGTGTCGTGATGAGCGCCGCTTGTGCCCCTTTCGTCAACAACCATTATCTCAAGATCTCAGCCAAGTTCGGTGGAAAGCCTCCAGCTGAAATGCGATTGATCCCAATGATGTGGTCCTGCTGGTTTATCCCAATTGGTTTATTTATCTTTGCCTGGACATCCTACCCGAGACTTCACTGGTTTGGCCCTGCTATTGGAGGCTGGCCAGTTGGATTCGGCTTTATTTTCCTCTATAACTCGGCAAACAACTACCTTGGTACGTTCCTATTCAACCTCTATATTAAATCTCATACATGGTGTGGCATTTGCTGACATTTTTGTAGTGGATACTTATCAACACCAAGCAGCATCTGCCCTTGCCGCAAAGACATTCCTGCGATCAATGTGGGGTGCATCGACAGTCCTCTTCACTGAACAGATGTACAACCGACTCGGCTATCAATGGGCAAGCTCATTGCTTGCATTCCTTGCCCTGGCTTGCTGTGCTATCCCCTATGTCTTCTACTTCAAGGGAGCGTCCATTCGCCGGTTCTCCCGCTTTGCCTTCAGCGACGATGAAGAGAAAGGGGAGAAGGTTTAAAATCATCAACAACGGGGCAGCTGTCTGATTAATGCGAATATTGTCTAATATACTAATATCCTGTATATTTGTTTTCTTTGTTTCAGGTTCATGATTTATTTTTTGCACTGCTATGAAAAAGGCTGCGAGTTATGAGGCGATTATGACCAGCATTGCATTTGCGGATAGAATATGTCCATTTATATCATAGATTAATAGAGAAATAATTATACATAATTATCACTATCATATAGATCTTCAAAATTTCTAAGTCATCATTCTATACTTGTCCTTTTGACCTTTCCCTACCTACCATATCAGAAATATACATATGGTTACGTCATATTGAGCTAGGGCTTAGGGCTTCCGAATTCCGAACGCGGCTGCCCCGCTCCTAGTCACGTGGTTTTGACTTACCTTGCTTAGTCACCGCATCCGAGTTTCTGCGACTGTTCGGAGCTTTTCAAGCAATCGAGATCCAGCACAAGCAAAACACCAGAGAATTCGACTGTTTGGGACATCGCTTCAGCGTGTAATTAATGGAGAGATGCGTATGCTTCTATCCTCGCTGTAAGGGCACCAGTTGTCGAGCCGCCTCCGCACCGCACCCGACTTCCCGTCCCCATGTTCTCCGATCTCATCAGTTAACTGCGAACCCTTAAGGTTAACCATCCCGATTCCTCTATAAGGGAATCTACGACACACAGCATATTATCCCCAATATAACCCCATGACTTCTCCATATCAATCGCCCATGTCGTTTTCGCCGCCCGTAGCTGGCTCCGATGGGACGGCAGCATCCAGGTCCATCTCCGAACTCCCGCAATCCCAAGTCGACGCGATCATCCGCACCAAACGCAAAGCGCGGGAGCCCAAGGCCTGCTATCCGTGCCATGCGCGAAAGGTCAAATGCGATCGGAACCTTCCATGCGACGGGTGTGTAAAGCGCGACCATGCCAACCTTTGTTCCTACGAGCGTCCCGCGAAAAAGCGCACCATGGCTGCGCAGTCATTTCGCGAAAGCCCCGTTGACGGAGGTTCTGCCGCTGGCGGAGCTGAGAATTTGGCAGCGACGGCACCTAATGGTGAACATCCGATACGGATGAAGCAGGAGCCGGGCTTGAGTCGAAATAATGCGCTCGGGCTTGGGTCTGGGTCTGGGTCTGGGTCTGGGTCTGGTGGTCGCGTGTCGATTGCACGAGATGAATGGGATAATGTTCGAAACAGACTGAAGGAAATGGAGAAGACTATTTCCACCTTGCGTGTTGGGTTGGACAAAGCTGAAGAGGGGACTGGCTCTGCAGTGGAAACAGGCAGCGTGCAGAGTGGTGATGCAAGTAGCCGGTCCAAGGGCGCATCTCCCGAGCGCGAAGGTATCCATGCGGCCAATACTCTGGGAGAAGGAACTGTCCATCTGGGGTCACGGTCTGTGCTCGCATATATATTGAACAATAAATCTGGATCCGACCAGCTACAGGCCTTGTTGGAGGGCGGGATACTGCCAAAGTTGGGTCTTGATAATGAGTCTGCGACATACCCATTCGTCGATTTGTGGTCGTCAGACATGTCGACTTTTGACATCAGTGCAGTCTGCAGCGCTCTTCCAATAGACCAGCAGTGCAAAGAGTTCGTCTCTCTTTTATTTTTGTGCGGAGCAATAGTGTGCTGATATTTCGATAGGTTCTTCGTTTACTACCGAGATATTGCAGGAGCCATTTATCCTGTTCTCGAGGATGTCAACCAATTTGAAATGAATCTTGACCTTTTGTTGCAAAGTCGAGCATCTATGGGAGGAATGTACCGAGCAGACGCCGACTCAGCACCAAGACCATTTGGCGTGACAATAGCCTATTTGGGCTTACTGTTTGCCGTGCTGGCTTCTGGTTGCCAATCGTCTGATTTGCCCAGCAAGGAAAGAGAGTTGACTTCTCAGGTCTACGGTATGTTTTTATCCTCTAAACTGCGATGGTTAGTTTACTGATCGAAATAGTGTGCTGCTCATATCAATGCTTGCGGATGACGAACTTTTTATCTCAACCTACCATTGAAGCCATCCAGACTCTCCTAGTTATTGGAAACGTATTGTCATACAACATGAATCCAGGTATATCTTACGTCTTGCTTGGTACGTACGACAGCTCACTACTCTTAAGTATGCGACTAACAAACATAGGTATGACGCTTCGAATGGGATTGGCACTTGGTTTGCATGTTGAATCAAGTAGATTTTCAGCTGCAGAACGATATCGTAGACGTCACGTCTGGTATGATTTCCCTGGGTTTCTCCGAATAGGATGTTGAGAGGCTAATACTCGACAGGTGGTCCATGGCGTGGCAAGATAGCCATTTCTCTCTGTCTTATGATAGACCTTCGACAACGGCAGTTAGCCAACCCGAAATTGCCTATCTGGAAGGGTCGAAACCCGGCGAACTCACTTATTTTGAAACCCTCTGCCGGGTCATTGCTTTGGCTCTGGACGTTGTCCGTGGCCGGATGCTCAGTCCCCACTCGCAAATGAGCTCTAAGACCATCCAAACATACAAGGATAGAATCCAGCAGATCATGATCGAAGCAAAGCCTTACTTGCGTGATCGCAAATACTGTGTCACATCGACAGAGTACCTCGAGCTGGTCGTCCTGAAACTCCACTCATCCTACTTTTCATCCGAGCTCTGTCGGCCAGCGCTCAAGTCTTCAGCCGACCTCAACGATCCCACGATTGTCAGTATGCGTGCTGACTGCGTTAGCAACCTAATGACGACAGTAGAGGCATACGTCGAAATGCACAGCGTCAGCTCGCACGCAGCGCGTTCCTGGATCGCTTTACAACGAGCAATCAGCTCGATATTCCTCCTGGCCGTAATCGAAGAATCCAAATCAGAGCCACGTTTCTGGGCCCTACTCCAACAACTAAAAATGATTATCGCCGAGCGTGCCAACATAGAGTGCGCCTTTGAAAGCAGCGACGCATCCGCAGCCGCCGCAACCACCGCAGCCACCATGACAACCCCGGCCCCAGGCATGTCCACCATGCCATCTGACCAAGCCGCCGCCTTCAACATGATCCCCTCCACGGGCACCAGCCCGGCCGCGATGAATGCCACATCCCCGGCAGTGGTAGCCGACACACAGACCCAATGGGCCAAGCCCTTGACAAAGACCCTCCGCGCTCTAGAGAAACTCGAATTCGCCTTTAGCAACCAGGGCGCCCGATTCCCCAGCAGCACCGCGGCGTCACCATACATGAATACAGCCGTCAGCTCGACAACAATGAACAACCTAGCCCCCCCAGTAAGCTCCGCCATGACCCCCAGCATCAGTTCCCTGCCCCTCCAACACCAGAAAGCTCGACGAGCGGTGAATGGACTATCCCGAATATCCTCGACCGGGCGGCAGAGTATATCCACCCGCCTTTATGGGGTTGAGTGAACTGAACTGAACTACGTCGGAAATACCTTGTCTGTCTTGATGATTTTTTTAGCATGATTTGCGATGGGGGCGTATCCTTTCATATTTAATTTTTATATTTTCTTTTTGGGAATTGTACAAAGTGGTGGGCGTGTGTTTTATACTCATTTCATCTTTTTTCTTTTTCTTATATTTGTCATATGTCGATACCTGTTTTATTGTTATCTTAATGACATGAGACCCTGAAGGCGTTGTCTAACAGGCTGTGATTATCGTCCTCGCTTTCCTTGTTTATTCATATCCTAACCATACGTATGAAATATGCAATGCTGGATACCGGAAGGTTGATGCATCAAACAACCGCAGAGAAAAGATCTGATGACTGGATGAGCTAAAAGTATCCTCTACCTAACACTATAGATATTCCAGTTCAACTCCATTGCTGTATTGATGTCGAATCAATTGAACTATAGAGGGCGGGACCCAGCCCTACGACTTAACGGCAAATAAAAAGGGGAATAAAATCAATGACGCAAAACGGTTAACCGCAGACACAAATCTTCAAATCATTCCTCTATTTACGACCTTCCAAGCCAGATTTGATAGCTGAACGCAAAAAAAAATTAGCCTCGAACCCAATTACCTGTTGACGCGGCACAACTTACCATCACAAGACGTTTTGGCATCGCCGAACAACATTCTCGTTCCGGGCATGAAGAACATTGGATTTTCGACGTCGGCTGTGATAGAATCTATTAGTTTCACTGATGATAGTATCATTTTAGTGATGTGTATCACATACCGTATCCACTTGACATTCCACGCTTCATGACAATTACTTCCTTACTCTTCCACGCGTGAAGGACAGGCATGCCTGAGATGGAGGAGTCTGGTTCAAGGGCACTGGGGTTGACGGTATCATTTGCGCCGATGACAAGAGTAACGTCTGTGTCAGGGAAGTCGTCGTTGATTTCATCCATTTCCAGGACGACTTGAAGTAAGTTGATTAGCTTGGTGAGATTTAAATGGAGTCCTTAAGAGATGGACCTACCATCATACGGAACTGAAGCCTCAGCGAGAAGAACATTGCATTGACCAGGCATTCTTCCTGCAACGGGATGAATGGCGAATCGAACATTGACGCCTCTAGCACGCAACATGGTTGTTATCTCAGCTAGGGCGTACTGAGCCTTTGCAACGGCCATTCCGTAACCGACGATCTAGAGGATATTGTTAGTTGGATGTATTTCTTCCATTTCTGCGAGGCTATACGTACGATGATGACGTTTTCTGCATTTGATAATGCATCGACTGTATCGTCGATTGTGACTTGCTTGACTTCGCCTTCGACTTTCTTCTGGACTTCTTGTGGAGCTGCGGCTCCTCCGAATAAGACGTTGGTTAGAGACCGATTCATGGCGACGCACTGCTGCGATTAGTTTACCTCCCCCAGAATGAGGATTAGGTACCCACCATGATGTATGATAGAATAGAGCCGCTAACGCCGATCAAAGAGCCGACGCTGGTAAGGAGAGGATTGTCAAGCATCAGTCCCTCAGCAACCAAGGCAAATCCAGAATAGGCATTCAGAACCGTAATGACAACAGCTATATCGAGTCAGATAAATTCGATAGCAAGACGAGATGCACTTACGCATATCGGCTCCACCGATAGCTGCGGTCGTCGTGTAACCCTTCAAAAAGCTTAGGGCAGTACTTGCCCCCAGACATGTCGCTGCAATCGCTGGAGAACCAGGGGCCATGGTAAGGAAGGCACCCATAGTCGCCATGTTTGTTCCAAGTAGGGTTGAATTGACAACGTGTTTTCCGGGGAGAACCTTAGGCTTGGAGGACATCCGACCTGCGAGTTTCATAAAGGCCACGACAGAGCCCGTGAATGTGACACCACCTGCTTTGTTAGCTTTGCTATGTAAACGGATGCCTTCTCAGCTCACCGATGAGAACACCCAGATATCCCGTCACCATATGCAATGTCGAGATGTCGGCAACTTCAGTAAGCACACTACCAATACTCGTGAAGACAGCAGCAAGTCCCACAACCGAGTGAAGAGCAGCAACAGTTTGAGGAAGATCAGTTGCAGTAATCCGACGGCCGATAATAGCTCCTACACGGATATCAGAACTGTCCTAGAAGATAAGATAATTGTACACCTACCGATGAGTGAACCAATACCAGCAACTGCCCCGAATTGAGTCAATACTTCCGGAGAAAACCCTGCAGCTGCGAGAGAAGCGATGATTCCAGACCCGACTCCTAGTATGCCCAGGATATTTCCCCGTCGAGCTGTTTGCTGCGAGGCAAGGCCGGAGATTGATCCTGATCCACTTGTTTAGCAACATAAAAACCTGCCTTTTGTGAAATGCTCACCAATACACAATAGACTACTGACAAGATACCCTGCTTGAACCAGCCCAGCCATTCCGGTACTAGCAGCAACGGCGAAGCCCCCGCCAAACAGAGCAGCCGGGATAGCATACAACCATGGGTATTCCGGAGGATCAGTTGCGCCTGTATTATGTATTTAGCAGATATAACTGATGGATATGGATTAATACTCACGCTTAAACATGTCCAGCATGCGTTTGGTAATCACGAATCCTCCAGAGATGTTTCCAAATGCTAAAAGTACCGATGCCGCTCCGAGAGCCTCTGGGATTGTGCTGGGCAGATATCCTCCGCCCATGATGAAGAAACCACCAATACCGACCATACCTAGATTGGCAAGCATGTCAGCCTAATAAATCATTGATTGGAGACGGAATAAACCAACCGGAGATAGCGTTGGTAACACTCATCAGCGGGGAGTGAAGAGCTGGCGCAACACCCCATACAGCACGGTATCCCACCAAACCCGCAAGCCCAAAGGTAAGCATGTTACCCATGAACAATGGGCTAGTAGCTTTGCCCAAGGCAAGAGCAGATCCCATACCGGCAGTCACACTCGTCACATCGCGGGTAGCCTTCTGCCACGGCGTTAGGGCTAGTTTTGCTTCTTCCTTTGCTGCTGCGCCGGTTGGAACGGTTGGCTTTGGTGCTGGTGGAGGTGCAGGCCGTGGTGCCGGGGGTAGAATTTCTCCATTATGCGTGACAATAGAACCACGGACGACTTCATCAGCCAGGTTTACCCCAAAAGACTTGTCTTGGGGTGCCATAGACAGAAGGTACTTTGTGATATTGTTGGAATACAAGGTAGATGCTTGAGTAGGCAGACGAGAGGGAAGATCCGTATATCCTGGAGTTCGTCAGTTCCTATATAATAGAACATTGCACTTGACTGAACAAACCAATAACAGTGACATCATTGTGGGTGGACAATTGCCCGGGCACAGTTGCCTCGCAATTACCGCCAGCCTCGGCCGCAAGATCGACAATGACAGATCCAGGTTTCATCGCAGCAATCATCTGGAAAATAATTAACACCATGACACAAGACTCATAAACAAGAATATTCACCTCTTTGGTAATGAGCTTAGGTGCAGGTTTTCCCGGGATTAAAGCAGTCGTAATGACAATGTCCACTTCACGGCACTGTTCCATGAAGAGCTTCATCTCGGCATCAATGAACTCTTTGGACATTTCTTTGGCGTAGCCTCCCTGACCTGAGCCATCTTCCTGAATGTCTACCTCGATGAATTCCGCACCGAGAGATTGGACTTGCTCGCGAGCTGCAGAACGGGTATCAAAGCCACGGACGATGGCGCCTAGACGGCGGGCCTAGAAGATGAAATGTTGGTATAATAAACCAGCAATAGATGATCAGTAAAACATACCGAGGCAATAGCACTCAAACCAGCTACACCGGCTCCGATAACTAGTACTTTGGCGGGAGGAATCTGGAATTATCATCGTAAGCAGTAGTTTCCATCTGAGCAGCATAAATAGCGAACCTTTCTAGATAACAGCAATATTAGCAAAATGCGCATTAGAAATGCATATTTCAACTTACCCAGCAGCAGTAACCTGACCAGTCAAAAAACGACCGAAGTGATTCGACGCCTCCAAAACAGCTTTGTACCCAGCGATATTGGCCATAGAACTGCACAAGTTAATACACCCACATCCCCGCAAGAGTACATACAACATACCTAAGCGCATCAAAAGTCTGAGCCCTCGAAATCCTCGGAATCATATCCATAGCGAACGCCGTAACACCGCGCTGAGCAAGCCCCTCAACAAGCATTCTATTCTGCGCCGGATACAAGAACGAAATCACAGTCGTGCCCTGACGGAGACCCTCCATCTCATTAACAGGACCTTCCATGCTCGGACCGCGCACTTTCAGGACGATGTTACTCTCCGACCAGATCGTTTCTCGATTAACCAGGGTAGCGCCGGCTTGTTCGTACGCGAGGTCGAGTAGCTGTGCTTGTTCCCCTGCACCTCGTTCGACGAGAACACGCGAGAAGCCTTTCTTGAGGAGCACGGCGACATTCTGGGGTGTTATCGCTACGCGGCGTTCGTTGGGGTATGTCTCGCGGGGTACGCCGACGGTTAATGCGGAGTAAGGAAGGACTGGGACGGGCGGTTCGGGGGAGGCTGAGGTTGTTGCTGTTCGCTTGGTGATTGGGGACCGTTGTGGGAGGGAGGGTAGTTCGCGATAGCCGTTTGGTCGGTAAGCTAGGTATGGTAGGTGACGAGCTTGAGTGACTGGTTTGTTGTAAAAGCTGTTAGCATGGTTGGAGAGGCTGAGAGACTGAGCATACCAGAGTGTTTCAGAGGGAGAAGCGACCTCCCTGCGCGAACACTGGAAACCGCTCGACACGGCCCCAGCGCCGACCGCAGGGACAATGATACATTCATTGTTTAACCTGAGTTGGTATAGAAGTCCCGAGAGGGAAAGAGTAAGAATCCTCAGGAATCCCACATGGGCAAGAGGAATGTCTGTACCACATCAGAAGCAGATGACAGGAGGTTGAAGAAACAAAGAAGCAAGAAGAGGGAGGGGGAGGGAAGAAAGAGGGAAGAAGCGAAGAACAACGCAATAACAGATGGTGAGTAAGGGCAGACAATGCAACCCTGCTAGCTGGCTCTGGATGAGGGGAATGGACGTCTAACCGGCGACACAGACTCAGCAAGGGAGGAGGGGGTTCGGCAGTCGCTTGGAAGAGGAATCCATGCTTGCCATGCAATATAGAGTTATAAAACGACAAAAGTACAGACTGGAGGATGGAAACAAGGTAGATGGGTAGATCTTCTTCCGGATTGATGATAGCTGGATGAAATGTCTCCTGCCAAGGAGGAAGAGTGGATGAGGGGGAAAACGCGGGGGAGAAAATCATGGAGAAGATGGAGAGGTCTTGGCCCATGGATCAGCATCAGGACGTGGCTTTTCCACTTTTTTGTTTTATTTCATTTTTCATTTAACGTTCTTAATCGTATTACTATCTCGCATATTTTCTGCCATCAGTTTATCAGGCTGATAATGTCTATCGATAATTCTCCGTTGTAACACAGCGTCGATTACGATTACTTACTGCAACCCAACACCAAACGATGCAACATGAAACCATTGAACTCGCATTCTCATTAATTCCCCTCAACACTATCTTTGGGTATATTCTCCGTTCCAACCGAGACATTGCCAAAACGGTCAAAAGCCACTGGCTCTATCTTTATATGCTACATATTAAGGGTACTTCTATTATAAAGGGTGATAAACTATCAAATCTCCACACCTTCATCAACTGTGCGATGCACTACCAGTAGCCTCTCCTTCGGACGGACTAACCTCATCCACCGTCTCCTGTGCAGCGCCCTTGCTGTCAATGAAATGCGAAATGCGGTTCTTCGGCAGCCAGTTCTCCTCAGGCATCACAAAGTACGAAATCAAAGCGAAGATAGTCACAGACGCCATGATAATTGGGGCATCTGATATCGTTAGCCATATCACCAAATAATCAAACAAGAAAAAAGGGATATACAGTTCAAGTTGGCTCCCGTGACCGGCCACTCATAAGGGGAGAATAAGATGGCAACAACCCATCCGTTCCAGAAGACGCCAATGAACTGGAACGGCTTGCTCCAGCGCCCAAGACTCCATTGTGGCTTGGGGAATCGCTTCGGGGTGCAGAGGAGTCGAGCCAGGCAGATCACGCCGTACGCAGCTGCACTGGGTACACCGGCAGCAGAGACGAGGGAAGTGAAAGCCACGTCGGAGGGCAGAAGAGTGCAGGTGATGATGGCTCCAACGGCCCAGACCACAATGACGGCATTTCGAGGCTGCCCGTTGTTCACCTTGGATACCCAGCCCGAGAAGGGGAGGACTCCATCACGGGCGACGGCGAAGACTAGACGAGAAGCGGCGATGATTGCGATGGCCGTGTTCTGGATGATTAGCTGAAGCATTTATCAGAACAGAAATTGATTCTTACCAGCCACAGTGCAACGACACAAATAATGTTCATGAAAATGTGTCCACCTTTTCCAAGCACAACGGCATAGAGAGGAACAAACGGCTGAGGCGAGCCGAACGAGAATAGCGTGTCTGGATCGGGCTTGGAGAAAATCAGCAGATGCACAGCAAACCAACCACCGGCTAACATACCGCACAAAACAGGAAGAGGATGATGGTAGCAAACCCTCCGATTCCACTCGCAACCGTACTCCAAAAGATACCACGAGCCGCCGTGACAGAAGCATTCTTAGTCTCTTCAGCAACATGACCAGAGGCATCGAATCCGATCAGAATACCAGCCGTGGCGAGGTAGGACAAACACCAGTTCCAACCAGGCGGAGCGCCGGTACCATTATACGTCGACATGAAAGCTTCTTCCGCAGTCCGGAATCCCCAAGTGTTAGCCGTGCCGATGGGAAGCCAGATGACATTCAGGATAAAGTCCAGCATGACGATCGCGGACGAGAAGTAAAAGACCCATTTGAAATATTTTGCTGTGGCAGGTCAGACTCAGACAGCGGAAATGGACATCGAAGATTACATACGTGGCAAGAAATTCAGCAAAGCGGCCAGTGCCAGCAGGATCTCAGTAACGATCCATTGCACTGCACGGAACTTGACGCTGGTTGTGTCTTGAGGGAAGTCGACATTGAACACGGTCAATTCCTACATCATATCAGCCATGAACATTGGACACGAGAATCTATCTTCTTACCGAGAGCATATAGTTAGCCGCAGACTGAGTGTTGCTAGCACAGAAAGTCGTCCAAGCCGTGGTACTCCACCACGCGACAATGAAACCAAGCAGTCTTCCAAATCGAGGACCACCAGCTTCAGCAGCCCATAGATAGATGGAACCCGCCGACGGCGAGGCAGAGCATACTTCGGCAACGACAGCAGCAGTGATGAAGGTGAACACGACAGTGACCAGGTAACTCGTCCTTGGCAACAGTGAGCTTCCCGATAGCAATGCAATCACATGGAATCGACATCCAACTTACCAGTAGGCCAAGTTACCTCCCGCGGCAATACCGGTACTGAAAGTGACACGCACTCCACCGACAAAGTACAAAGCGGCTGTCGATCAACATGTTAGAATTCTGGAACCTTTTTTTTTAGTAGCCTTTCTTACCAAAAGTGGTCGAGAAGTTCTCGATCAACGAATAGGTTCGATGCAGGACCTGCACTGCGTAAGCAGATAATTCATCATGCCTCGGTCATTTCGCGACTTACTGGCTTATAGCCCATAGTTTTCTGTTGAAACACGGTTAGCATGCATCATGGTAAAAAAGAACCCCATATCAATATCAGTGCCAATATCGACATCGATATCGATAAAAATAATAACAACGCACCAGTAAAGCCGCATCATCCTTGCTCTCTGTTTCGCTTCTAACATCCTCCCCTTCCCCATCGACATGCACCGCATTATGGTCGACAAGGAGTTCGGGATGCTGCTCAGATACTGGAGCCATCGTCTGCAGCAGACCAGACCAGACCAGACGATCGTTCAGAATTCGACAAGTTCGCTGACGTTCCAACGAAGAGTCGCGACAAATGAACCCAAAAATCCAAAATCCCAAACACAAAAAAAGAAGGAAGGAAAAAAGAGAGAAAGAAAAAAAAAAAAAAGAAAAAGGCTGATCCTTCTCTCAACGGATTGATTAAGTTTGATAACCCCGTCGGAGGAGATGCTGAACCTGTCTTGAATCCTTCCCTCCCCACCAGGATTCCTTCTGATGGCGTGTATGAGAGATGCGCCCGTGCGAGGGGTTTCAGCCTGGAAGAAACAAGGCGATTCCCGACCAGAACAGCGAATAATTCCTAATCTGATCAAGAAGAACAATACTATTAACAGAATCCAAAAAGCCAAAAGCCAAAAAGCAAATGGATATCGAATCCGGAGCTGTCTGGTCCGTACCTCTAGTGACTGGATAACGGTGAACTCATCATCCGCAGTGGATGTCGGTCGGGTTGTCCGTGGGTCGCAGAGAAGAAAAGGCCATCGTCCAAACTTGGCATCGAGGAGTTTATTTCGCGAAACCCCACGAGGCGTTGCTGATTTGTTCTTGTTCCTTGCGTCGCCTTTGCCTGTTCAGCTGAGCTCACTGGATAACTCGTTCAGCCTTGGATAGTAGTCCGGTCAGGCCACTGGGCTGATCCGCTTTGAACTCATAATGAAAACATCACCTGCAGCGGCCGTCAAGTGGGCCAGTGGGAAATTTCGCGGTCGGTGGGGATGCGATTATTATTGACAGTCGAGGACCCATTGCTTCGTATTCCCTACTAGTTAGTAGGGCTTAATACGTACTCTAGGAGAATTAGGGATATTCGTTTTGTTAGCATCTTGTTCTTCTGCGGTGCTGGTTGATTTCTAAGTGGGATTGTCTAGACTCGAGATTTTACCCACTGTGATGCCTCAGGTGTCGGTCTCCTTTCGGAAACTGGCCGCGTGCTCAGGATCGATGCACAACATGCCCCATCGAGTGCATAGCATGGTGGAAACTGTTGATCCTGATGTCATGTTGAACCAGGCCATGAAATCAGCTGTTGATTGGGCTATTTGGCTAGAGAAGTGAGAATCAATGAAGAAGCAGGTAATGGTAGTCTATTATCTATATGCAAATAATCACGGTAATATGTGCATCCTAATCCTTCCCAGACTAAATAACAGCCTGGATATGCCCATTAGTCCTGTGGTAACATATCCAGGCTTTTGTGAACTATATAATATTAGATGTCCCAGTGACATCGAAGGGTCCAGCCCCGGCGCTGCCAGTATGTCGAGTATATGGTATAGATGAATCGTTCAAGCGTAGAGTGATCGATTAAGGAATGAGGACAGCCGACCGTAGTTCGTCCATCGTATCAACCCATCCTTCGGGGAATGCACGTCGTTTGAACCATACTTTCTCCAGATCTTCCAGACCTTTGTCGACATTCTGTTACCATTAGCAAATATTCAAAATTCTCTCGCAAGGAAGAAACCATACCTTAAACCCGTATCTTTTTAGGGATGTCATGGTCTCTCGCACATAGCCCTGCAGGTTGGGATCTCGTGTCACCCGGCCCGCAGTATATAGAGGCCACAGAAAAGCCAACTGTCCAACATCGTTGGCACACTTGTGGATCAAAGCGAGGATTCGTGAAGCGAGCATCTGCAGTAAAGGCCCCTCGGTTTGCCGATCAGGACGTCCTGCCGCCGCCACTTTGTGTAGATAAATGGTCGTGGCTTTTTCATATGACTCGATACATCCCGCGTATTCCAACACGTCCGGGTACGGGTATTTAGAAAGGCTCTCGTCATCTAATCCACCCAGAATTTGAATACATTCGGGTGCATTGGCTCGCCACTTGACCAAACGACTTAAAATACTGCCATAGACCATGTCGTGCTGCTGATATGACATCCAGGGCTGCTGCTTGGCCTTTCCAAATGCGCTGATCGATGCTTGGATCTCCATCAATAGAGACCAGGTCTGTCGGAGTTCAACTAAAAGGCTGTCGTTTTCGGGTTTTTCTGAGCTGAGACTCGGTATGCCCATGTTGTACTCCCAGCCACCACTGAGAGACCTCCAGTAGCTGCCTTCGACAACCGTGCCATCACTTGTGGCACATGCACCCGCAACATCGAGATAGGAAAGAAGAGAAACGAGGAAGTGTCGGAGGGGGTGGTCATTTTCGGCAGCACCTTTGACTTCGTCGCCCTCGCCCGAGGGAAAGATGATCCGATAAATTTCGCGAGCCCCTTTAAGGTGAACGGCCCAGTTGTGATTTTGGGAATCCATCATCTGATTTGTTAGTCAAGTGGCACAAATTACGATATTCAGATACATACCTCGAAAAGGGATAATAATAAACAAGTGGCAAAGTCCGCCACTCCTAGTTGTGTGGGGTCGGTGTATCGTGTTCGGAAGGACTTGACAACCTCGCCATACTTGCCCATGGCGTGTTGAAAATGCGTGATACGCTGCTGTCCTCGGGATGTGTTTGATAAATGCAATGCACCGAGTGCCTGCATAGCATTGGCCATTGAGGGCGAAGAATGGGCCATTTCGGGGAAATATCGTCGGTAGGGATTAACATTGGTAGAATTATCGTAGATGAGAAGGAGCGTGGCGACTTGGTCAATGAAATGCGTATAATAGCGGCCGTCGACACACGTTAACGACGTAGACATCATCTGAGCCGGAGAGAGCGGTTCTTGGAAGCGAAATTTCGTCGGCGGCGAACCGGAAACTGTAGTGGGCGACACCACCAGCGAATCGTACCCTTCATCCTCATCTGCGGCCTCCTCTTTTTTGATGACGGTTTTGGGCGTCGCGGGAGGCTGTTCGGATTTCTTGCCACGTCGTTTGGGAGCTTTTGACGCAGGTTCCTGCTGATTTTGATTTTGCGATGGCCCGTACACCTTGAACGTCATCCGGCCTTGTGTTCCATCGCATTCGAGACCCAAGCGAGTGCAATTCTTGCACGAGGGGGAGGCTTCATCGCAGCGGACATGGCGTCGGCGGCAGGTGGAACACCCGGTAAACCCGCGGTGATGCCATCGCCGCACGCGCTTCTTTGGTTCGGGAGCAGCAGGAGCAGACGGAGGAGCAGAGGGAGGAGCAGCTGGCTCAGCGGAAGAGGGGGCGGAGGAGGAGGAGGGAGGGTTTACTGGCGCGCAGACGACCGTGCGAATCTCCATGGGGAGACGGAGTCGGAATCACAGGAGGGAGTGTGGGGTAGAGACATGAAGATTAAGCAGGCAAAACGGACATTGAAACCGATGCCAGGGCGAGAGAGGGAATGGAGAGGATAAAAGAGTGAAAGAAGAGAAAGAATGACGGCAGGAGGGAGAAAAAGAAAAAGGAATGGACTGAGGTCGAAACGGAGCCGGGCAGCAGAAGAGCGTGGATCGAAATACCCACGAGGGCGGAGGATGAACGAGACTGTCGATCAGCGATCGGAAAAGAAAACAGCGAAACAATTCACAGCAACAGCAGAATAATAGTAATAAATAATAATTATGGTGGGTCGCTATTTGTCTTCCTTTTCCTTCTGTCTCTCTTTGAGTCTTTTTTGCTCTTCGTTTAACAGCGAAAAACTAAAAATTGCGGATTCGCCGGTCGGCAGGCTTTGGGGCGGATTATTATGGAGTCGCACTGGGGCAAATCCAGCGATCATTTGGTGTTCAGCCAGACGACGATGCCCACGCTGGACGATTAAATCATGATTATGACAGATGACTCTATCGACCAGTATTCGCATTCCTTCAGTTCAGCAGCTAGCCAACTATCTGCTCCTGGTCAACACTTAACCGAGGGTTAGTGGGCAGCCAGATCAACCACTAAGGTCGATCATGGCCTCCTGTTTTTGCCCCCTTCGACTCCTCCCCGATCCCATCCCTCTCACACGGCCTCTTACTCTGTATAGCCAACGCGGTAAGCAGCTTTGGATCTGCTTCCAGAAAATCACTCACCCTTCTGCAGGCTGAAATCTGCTCTTTTTTCCGCCCTTCACCGTTCAGTCCTTCACATGGGGATTTTCAGTTTCCTACTCATCGTCAGGTCGCCACTCCTATTCCCCCCACACGGCCCGCCCATTTCGTCCCGACCAGTTGCTCGTCCCCATTAATATGATGCTAAATGAGGATGATCGCAGGATTCGCAGCGACTAGACAAGACCAGGAGAGGCTGGAGACGATGTTCGCTATTCAGTCGCCAAGCGACTGGGCCTGATGTGCACTTCCCACCTGGACTTGGCTAAAAAGGGTTTCTCCCCTCTGTCCTGCCATTCGAGAGGATTCCTTTTCCTTGGCTGATGGATTAGATTACTATGGGGTATCGGCTTTTGAGTCGGAAGCGTGCAGTAATTTTACGGAAGTCGGATAAACCTACGGAGTACTCTTCACTGCTCCTGAGTCCTCACAGCCATCTTTGATCCTACATTCTCTTCGTGCCAAGTGCCCAGTCCCCGACCAATACCCCCTGAAGGCAACAAGCCCGCTAACTTCCCATAATCATGGCGCCCGTCTCCATGTGTGGATGATCCGCGACCGTGCGTGATTGTCAGCGCCCTCGTGTCAATTCTGACAATCAAAACCGCATGATTTGCACACACTCATGCAGATCATGGGAATCACATCCTCTTCTTGAGAGCAGAAAGGAACCTGAGTTACACTTGCAAAATACAAGATCCCGTGGTTTCGGAGGTTTAGCTTCCATGGATCAAAGTCTGAACTGTTCTCGAAAATCAAAACCTGCCGCTAGAGTCTGACTGCTGGAAAATTTCTACCTTATTGGCCTAGTGACCTAGGGTTCATCCGCCCTCGGCATTCAGACAAAGCTTAAGGCTTATGGCAGCGTTGAGTATACGTATGTCCAACCTTCTCGCTTGCATACGTGGCTTATGCCCTTGAGTGGTGTTTCATCCGGATGATCGTCCAGGGCAAACCTTTATCATCGTAGTACCAAGAACTCAATATTGGTGGAAACTATTGCAGGTCTAGATGATCTCACTCATCCATATGCCCGTTAACTGATGAGCACTCCCACCGGAAGACCCAGCGTCAACATACGTGTTAGTGTCAGACTAACAAACTCAGTCCCTGAATTAACTCAGCCAGCGCATCAGGGTAGGTTATCAGCGCTCCGGAGGATACTTACTGCGCTCAATAACTTCAGGTCAATATAGCCGTACGGTTCCCGCCAGATTGACCCTGCAGCATCCGAATATGGCATCAACCCCTCCTCGTGAGACGAGCACATTCATTGCAGCCAGAATGGATCCGAAGTTCTCCATCGCCGTTATTCGATCAATTAGACTCTGACATGGCATTGATCAACCCACCATATGCAGTACCTCAGCCAACCCAGTAACCCACAAACAACCTCCAAACAAATCAATCGCATCTAATTCAGCTTATGCACATGCACTATGCAAAGTAGTTTGAGCCTCTGAGCCTCTCCTATCCTCTCCACCCCCTCCCCCAGCGCGCGGTCTATTTCCGCGCGAGGCATTATGATGACAGGGGTACACAGTGACATTCCAGCTAACATGGTCAAGGCGCCTCTCGGGATTTGGCCGAGGAAAGCGGAGATTGGACTGTCCACGTTGGAGCCGTAGCTAAAGCTTGTAGAAAGAATGATATTCACAAAATTCCAATTTCAATTTTGGAAACTGGCTGGACGCTGGCCAAGTCGACAGTCGACTCCTTTCTATTTCTGTCTCGGTGTGTTAACTGTGCTTTAGCTTTCGTCGGGCTTTGCATTTTAGGCCAAGATGGGAGGGAAGGGAAGGGAAGGAGGGGAGCGTTTGTCGATCACTGGAAATGAGATTTGCCGGCTTGATTGTGTTTTCCATGGTTGGTGAGGGATAGTTATGGCGATTATTGCTTGTCTATTGATGAACACGAGGTTGGTTCGTTATACTTTAATCATAGTACTCAGAATATATATGCCAATGCTCCACACGATAACTATACGATATTTTACCACGATTATTCTTGACACTTCTAACAATTACCAAACAAATATATATAAATATCCCCTCAATATCTATCACGTAAACCCAAACCATCCCACCAGAGTGATGGTTGTGATTGTCTACCCAAGTAATCTATCCACTACGATTCCATCGAACCACGATATAGGCTATATACCAGATACCCGAAATTATGTGGGTATATTTTGCATCATAGCGAATGAATATACACGAATGGTGTTGGTTTCAAAAATCGATCATATCCCATCCACGGTACGGACGTGGGTAGTAATGACATCAAGTTGAACGCAGCGGAGAAAATTCGAGGATATTCTGGAATATCTCCGCTTGTATTTTGGATGTTTTACTTCTGATATTTGGGAGGGAAATAAGATAGGGAAGTTGGGTAGGGATTTATTTGGGTTGATCTATCATAGAGATATTTATATTTATAGCAAACAAGCGCGCTTCAAAGAAAGTGGGTATAAAGACATCATCAGTGATAAAGGGGGCGGGGGAATAAACAGCGCAGAGAACAATCTGATAAAGTAAAGAACGAAATGAAAACCTGCAATCATCAATAAGCCCAAACAAACTGTACAGTGTAAATGCCAAAGCCATCTATACCCAAAGCAGAAATAAACAGCAATGACCAGTCAAGAATTGTTATACATTAGCAACAGGAGAACCAAACCTCCTCCCCATATATAGTAAGTAACCAGTACGCCATCTAGTAAAACGACTCTAGATAGACGGAGATATATCATTCTTCGGCGTCTCATCAACACCACTAGGCGATTCAGGTATGTGCGTAGTACCCTCAGCGGAAGAACCATCAGCGAGGTCGCGTTCCAGCTTAGCCTTTTCCTCATCTGTAGCATCGGTGACGTGGACAGCGACTTCGTCGCCAAAGTTCTTGGCGATTTCCTCGAGGGTTAGGCGTGCGGTTTCGGGGAAGAAGAAGTAGATTACTGGGTTTGTTAGTGGATGTAAATGGGAAGGTAGAGGGGATGCGTACCTGGAATGAAGAATACAGACCAGCAAATGATGACGAGGTAGTATTTCCACTGGACGTTGGCGAAGCCCATTGGGGCGGTTTGGAGGAGAATCAAGGTGGCTGTATAAACATGTCAGTCACTGTCAAGTATGAAGGAAGCAAGATAACTCACCAGCAAACTGTCCAAAAAGCGAAAAGCCCATTCCAATCGGCCGAATCTCCGTCGGGAAGATTTCAGAAACGTACAAGTACATGGTCGTGTCACAGAATGTACTAAGATAGAAAGTCAGTATCGTATCAAATCCAGCAGATGGTAGACTCACCCCTGGAAAGCCAAATACAGATAAATAAACAAGATGCCGAATCCGTTTCCGACTTGATTCTTCGTACCCGCGTACTCGGCAGTCATGGCAGCCAGACACGAGGTGGTGATGATGATTCCAACGAAACCGGTGATGTACATGCGACGGCGGGAGTTGACTTTGTCGTGGAGCCAGGCACCGAGGGGGTTATAGATGAGGCCTGTAACGTTAGTATCGAAGAGTTGCTATATGCAAGACTGTTGATATAACTCACCAGCTGTCGTCAACCAAATCGCACTCAAAAGCAAGGGCATACCACCCTCCATGCCCAAGTTACCATACAGAATAACCGCATAGTTATTCTAGACGCATTAGCACCAGACCATATCTCAAGCAGAAAAAAAAAAAAAAAAAAAAAACAACTCACAATAATCAAAGGCCCACCAAACTCCGCTCCCCACTGCGTCAAAAACCCAATCGCCATTCTCTTCCGATACGTCTTCCTCTTGAAAACCGCCATCCACACATTCCCATACGTAGCCAATCTCTCCGCCTCCAGCCGAATCTGCTCCTTGGTCTGAAAGAACTCCTCCTTCGCAACCAGATTCCCAGGGTCATCAGGCGACTGTCGCAACCTTTCAAGAACAAGCTGCGCTTCGTCGAACTTGCCCTTGGAAATCAACCAACGCGGCGAGCGAGGGAGCCACGGCGACCCAATGAGCAAAACCAACGCGGGAAGACACTGCAGCGCAAGCGGGAATCGCCAGCCAAACCCAGCCAACGACCCTTTCGCATAGTAACAGGCGTATCCGACCCAACCGGCCAACATATATCCGAAGACCAGAAAGATGGCGTGGTGACCGACGAGCCAGCCGCGACGGAACGCACTCGACATTTCGGACAGGTACATGGGGCAGACGGTGACGAGGATACCGATTCCGAGACCGCAGATGAATCGACCGGCTTGGAACATTCTACCATAGTTAGATTAGTTTCACCTAGAATATGGACAGGAGACATACTCAAGCGAATTCGCACCCGACTGCAGCGCACCCCCAAACAAGGAGAAGAATGCGCCGAGCTGGATATTCGCCTTTCGACCGAAGAATTCACACGACCACATCATGAACAGCGTTCCGACCGCTCCTCCAGCACTGAAAACGCCATTTGCAGTCGAGATAACGGGGGTTGTGATTGTGTCGTAGCCTGGTTCGGCCTTTCCAGGGAGATTAAAGTAGGCATACCAGCCTGGCTGACCGATTGTGCTTGAGATGATGGAGGAGCAATAGCCGTAAGTCTACGATATACATGTTAGAAGGGTATATAGAGGACAGGATAGATAGAGGACAGACTCACCATCGACCCGATGGCCACGAAGATGGTCACCAGCTTGTTGTAGTTGCTGGTCTGGGACCCGAAACTCCCCATGACGGCTGTGTCTGACCAATCCAGGCTTCAATTGAGGTTAGGAATGGTATATGAGATGCTGTGCAACTCAGTACATGGAGGAGTATCTGATATCCTGCAGATATAAGTAACCTGGAAGAAGGGATGAAAAAGAACGAAGAAACACAACAGAGAACAGAACAGCCAAAGCCCACCGAAAAATCCCCTCCAGCAGCGACAGCACAAGTATAACAGTCGCTCCACCGGCAGCTGCAGACGCCCCAAACGGGAGAACAAAGTTCATTGTGGCCGAATCAAAGAGAGACAATCTCCTTGCAGCCCTTGGTCGAACCTGGCCGTACGGTACGGTAACGGCGCTAAGGTATTGACTAGTACGGATGGGTGGGGAGTGGAGGGGACGCAGCCAATGGGAGGGCGTAACAAGCCAGCTTGTTTTATTTTAATTTATTCTAAATTCTTAAGACAAGCAAACAATAATAGTGCCTATGATGGAAGAAAAACAAAGAAAGACAGAGAGATAGAGGCGTCGATAGACAAAAGTACTATCAATATCACTGTAATAGTGTCATTGGAAGCAAACATGGTGACTGTCCAGCATGTGCCAATGCTCGTGTTGATGCGTTGTTGACAGGCATACATTAGCCGTTCCAAGACTTATCCACCCGTGTGTCCGAAATTAGGTAAATGCCACTGCTGGCCTGATTTATACAGGTACAGCAGCAATATATAGTCCATCTCTCTTCATTCTCTCTCTATTCTATACCTATCCATCTACCAGAGCAATATGTCGCCCTTCGACACCCCCTTCGACCAACTCCCCAACCCCAAACAAGTCTGGGTCGGCGCGCCAGGCAGCCATGAAGAAGGGCTCGGAAAACTGGCCATTCTCACCCCAGACGTGGTGGCCAAAGCGGCCTCATCGGAGATCAAAACCGGCCGTCGCGTCACCATGGGCTGGGAGTTGACCAAACTGGACTATCCCAATCTCAACCGCCAACCATGTCATCATCAGATTGTGCCTCTGCTGGGCGGAGTGGCCTTTGATGATATCTACACGATGAATCCGCAGCAGAGTAGCCAGTGGGATGGATTGCGTCATTTCTCGCAGACGGTGCCGGGGCAAAGTGAGCGGGTGTTCTACGGTGGGACGACGGTGAAGGAGATTAACGACAAAGGGAATGATCGGATTGGAATGCAGCATTGGGCGCAGGATGGGATTGCAGGTATACAACGCCAACCTACTCTGTGTCACTTGGCAAAAGACTTATATGTACAGGCCGAGGAGTCCTAATTGACTACGCAACCTGGGCCGAAAAAAAGGGCATCAAATACACCACCTTTTCCACCCATCAAGTACGATTCACAGACATCCTGGAAATAGCCCGAGAATGCAACATTACCTTCCAGAAAGGTGACATTCTGTTCGTACGTGTCGGTGTCACCAAGGAATGGGATACCGTCATGACAGACGAGCAGAAACGCGCATACTCGGACAATCCCAGTCCGGAACACGCGGGCGTTGAAGCCAGCGTGGACGTTCTGCGCTGGCTGTGGGACACTGGGTTTGCAGCCATTGCGAGTGATGCAATCAGTTGGGAGGTAGGACAATATTATTATCATAATACTGATGAGATGATGATTAACATGAGATAGGTATATCCACCACAATCTCCCGACCTCTTCCTCCACGAATACGTACTAGCAGGATGGGGCATGCCAATCGGTAAGCATCAAAGGGCTGGACCTTACATCTGAAACACCGATTAATAAGAAACAGGCGAACTCTTCGATCTAGAAGTTCTGGCCCAGACATGTCAGGAACTCCAACGATGGAGCTTCTTCGTAACGTCCGTGCCGCTGAACATGCCGGGTGGCGTATCCTCGCCTCCGAACGTGATGGCGATCTTTTGATAGATAGCACGATAGATAGCACAATGCATAGCACGATAGATGGAAATCCGATAAATCACCGAAGCAAGACCAGCAAGGGTGACCGGTGGAGGGTAACAAGCAATGATCCAGGCGATCCGAATCCGCAATTCGTGCATCGCCGCAGCCACATCGGCAGGATATCCTTGTAATGGACGTGCATATTAAATATACTTGCTATGAGCACGTGTACATAGTATTGGATATAGTACTTATATTATTATTGCTTTTCCTATGAGTGGAGCAGTCAATAACACCGTAATAATGCTTCAACATCCCGTGTTTTCCCCTGTCCATAGTCCATCCAAAACAGAAAACATAACCTCGCTTCTCAAATCCTCTCCTACACCCTCCTTAGCCGATAGCCCCTGAACAATCTCTACTATCACTTCAAATCCATGGATTCAACCACCTCATTCCTCAAAACCTACCTCTCTCCCATCTGCCAGAAACTCAGAACAAAGGAAAAGCCGCAATTGGGTTTAACTAGCATACCTCTTGGCAGCCCAGAACAGGCTAGCCTTAAAGCTACCTTAAGAAAGACCGCCTAGAGTTTAACCTCAAAGTTCTTGGAAGAAAAAGGCAAAAGAAAAAAGCAAAAGAAAAAAGGGCAGGGAAAAAAAAAACTTGATAGGGAGACCGTGCGCTGGGTGGATCCACTTCCTCCAGGGCTGACGGGAAAGGTGGGTGGATCCACCTTTATGACAGCGTATTGTGTATTGTATTGTATTAGGTATGGACGGTGGTGTTAATGTGATGGCAGAATCCATGCTGCCTGCTGCATATTCACATGAATTGCTCAATCAAGGTGTAGACTCTGAATGTCCGTAGGTCTTCAAGTATGTACTGTAGCTGTCAGCTAGACAGACGGCTCGTGTCTGACATGTTTCCGGATAAGGTTCGTTCCGGTGTATAGGATCAGAAAGCGTTGGCGGTGTCTGAATCTTATACAGAGTTCTAATAACGTGGAATCAGAGTACCTAGAATACCCGATTTCCAACTTTAATCTACAGTACTAGTGGTGCTAGAGCCTTTGTTCAACTCCCAGGTACTCGAGACGGAACATGTCACTAACGCCGAGAACCAAGAAACGCCACAAATCACCTCAGCCTATGAGAAAGCACAGATCAACTCCCGTCCATGGACTGGGGACCATCCCTGTTCCCACCGTTCGCCAATCAGCCCCTCGATAGATTACCAGTCTGGAAATGTTTCAGGAGGGCAAAGTGGTCACATCCAAGACGAGACAAAGAAAGGATGGAAGTTAGCTTAATCTTTCCATCTCTTTATGTAGATTACTACGTAGGTATGGGACTCTTGGTGTGACGGGTCTCCTATTCCGGGTCTTTTTATACATTAACGTGGGCCCTCCCAGAGACTCGGGTTTGGAACTCGTGCTGCTTATCGTCTGTGCCTGTCTGTCTGCACCGTCAAGATGGAGTTATTCGAACGAGATGGCCATATTGACCAGACAGTGCAGAACTGGAATAAAGCATGCCAGGCATTGTGTATCGTGATGATGACCATCTTTTTTGGGCTGCGGTGCTTTACGAGGATTTTCATCACGCGAGGTTTTGGCAGGGAGGATGGTGAGTTCTTATCGTTGATGTGCTTGTTTCTTTACTGACTAGCCAGGGACGTGTTGCGCTGCTTGGGTATGACTTGATTGATTGTATTATAGGTCGATACTGACAAGGATAGTTTCTTGGGGTGTGCTACTCCGTGATTGCGCTGATTAGTATGCATCCTTCTGCTCTATCACAATATCTTCTAACAAATGGATAGTGGGACACTATGGCGGAGGACTACACTATGTTGACGTCCCCAAATCATCCCGGATCCCTTTTTCCAAGGTACCTCCATCTACATCCCACCGATGATAGACAGCTAATGAAAGACCGTCTACGTAACAATGGTCATGTACGGCCCAACCGCCTACCTAACCAAAGTCTCCCTCCTCTGGATCATGGCCCGCGTCTTCCAGCCCTACCGCAAAGCCGTCATCTTCATCTACGTCTTCATGGCCGTCATGCTGGCCTACTACATCCCCGCGGTGATCGTCAAAATCCGCATCTGTGACCCCATCTCCAAGTTCTGGGTTCCCGAGTCCGACGGCTCCTGCATGAACCAGTCCGCCATCATCCTCGCCGACGCGGTGATTAGCGTTATCAGCGATACGATTATCTTGGTGCTGCCGCTGCCGTTGACGCTGAGTCTGCAGATGCCTATGAGGCGGAAGATGAGGGTCATGGCGATTCTGGGGGCGGGGGTTTGGCTGTTGCGAGTAGCATTGTCCGGTTGGTGCTGATTGTGGTGAATGCCAACTCGAAGGATACGACGATGGATTTTATGCGGGTGAACATGTTTGGGTATTCCCCCTCTCTATACCACCTATCGAGGCATACAACTATACTAATCAGATAAATAGTAACGCCGAAATCGCCATCGGCGTAATCTGCGCATGCCTTCCCGCCCTCTCCGCCCTCTTCATCCGCGCCTACAACGAATACTCCTCCAACAAAGCAACGCACAGCTCGCAGCACGAACTCAGCAAGATGCGCAACAACACCTCCCGCACTGACAAAAGCCGCCACCAGATGAGCTATATCGAGAACGGGTCGGACCAGGAGATCCTGGTGCAGAATGCGCAGGGGGAGCCGAAGATCGAGACGACCATCATCCACGGCCAGGAGAGGAATGAGCATAGTTCGAGTGGGGGCGGGTTTGAGGGGATGGGGATTATGAAGACGGTAGATGTTTCGCATTCTGTTACGGCGAGATGATAGCTATCTATCTTGGGGTTGGTAGGGAGGAGGGTAATTTGTTAATGTGTATAACTAATATCTTCTATCCCAGAAATCCCAACAGAGGATCAATAAACTACCTTCTTTACATACAGATTTACTCACCGATCCTTCAACCACACACCTGGTAAGATATTCCAACCACCAACTAACACATCCATCACACGAGAGATCGACACACGGAGATTTCGATAAACACAAAACAGCAGAGAATGTGCATACAGACGATACAAAGAATACTGTAAGGAATACACAATACAAACCTTAAGAACGCCTCGTGGGGCCGTTGTTAGCGTCGTATGTCGATCAATTTGACATTTACTAGTGTATTATATGTTTTATTAGGTAACGTATTTATCAAATGACCTAGGATGAGAGATATTAATTAATAATGATTATTTGATAACTATTAATTTTATACAGGTATATTACTGGCATACATCTTTATGCTCGAGTCAGTATATGTGACTATCAAACCTACACTACGCCAAAAAACCAGTCAGCCTACGGAGTAGATTCTTTGTTAGCATAATGTGATCTATCACGATAAAATTGCCAGCACTGATTATCTCAAATATGATCATTTCAACCACGACTGCCTAATTGATAGTACTCCAGCCTACAGGGGTATACCTTAGTATACCTACTAATACCTGAATAGTATAGTTGGGTAGTTCGTATGCGGAACTACTCCGTAAAGGATAGTCTTCACTAGTGGGTGACTTTTCTTTATCGAGTATTGGGAGGCGAATTGGTTTGATTTGAATGAAGAATCATGAATATCGGTGTTTTTTCGGGGTTGGCACGGAGGGTTTCTTTTATTCAGTGTTACTCTGTACTGCTTTTCTTTGTATATGCTCCGAGGTTATTTATATATGGTGATGGAGGGCAGGGCGGACTTGTCTCCGTTTCCCCGCACTAGCTTGGAGGAGTCAAGTGCATTCAGTTCTGTACAACCATTAATTATCATGATAGAATGAAATGGATTACAGATAGGATAGACGTAGACAGTAGAAGGTAGAATACTTATTAATCCTTATTAATATCACTGAGCAGATCACTTCGGCTTTCCTACCGACTTCTCCGCATTAACCCCTCTTTTCGGATACTCCTAGGTATTAGGTACTTCTTTACATGATATTCTCCAGCATTTAATCTATCTTCTATCTACTATTTGACCTACCTTCACAATCAATCCGTACCATACCATCTCAACGACAACCAACATGACCCAAACCCAAGGAACCCGCCTCCAGGGCAAAGTCGCCATCGTCACCGGTACTCCCCTCACCTACCCCATCCAAGCTAACACTAACAAAATCAGGCGGAGGCTCAGGCTTCGGCGCAGCCATCGCCCGGCGCTTCGGACAAGAAGGCGCAAAGGTCATCCTAACCGACATCAACGCCGAAGGAGGGGAGGTGGTTGCGTCGCAGAATCCCGCGAATCTCGTATTCCAGAAGATGGACGTGACGAAAGCCGAGGATTGGAAGGGTGTTGTTGATTTGGCGTTTAGCAAGTTTGGAAGACTGGATGTTTTGGTTAACAATGCGGGGACGACGTATCGGAATAAGGTGAGCTATACTGGGGACTGTTTGATGATGGATGCTGATGATTGAAGCCTACGTTGGAAGTCACAGAAGCAGAGTGGGAGCGGGTGTTTAATGTCAACGTCAAAGGCATCTTCCACGGCGCGCAGGCGATAATGGGACGACTGATCGAGCAAGGCAACGGAGGGTCAATGATCAACATCTCTTCGACAGGCGCAAACAGACCTCGTCCTGGATTAGTCTGGTATAATGCCTCCAAAGGCGCAGTATCAAACGTACGTCCCTCTCTTCCCTTCCACCCAATAAACACACATACTAAGATAAGAATGTGACAGGCAACAAAAGGCCTCGCAGCCGAATACGGCCCGCACAACATCCGCGTCAACACGGTGTGCCCCCTCCTCTCCGGAACCGGTCTGTTCAGCATGTTTACCGGGATGGAAGACACGCCTGAAAACCGGGCCAAGTTTATTGGGAATGTGCCGTTGGGGAGGCTGACGGACCCGGATGACATTGCGAATATGTGTTTGTATTTGGCGAGTGATGAGGGAAGTTTTGTTAATGGGACTGAGATGGTGGTGGATGGGGGAAGTGTATTTAATCTATAGATTTACTGCCTGAGGCTAGCTACTACTCCCAACCACATAGAAATATCACCATACAAGAACATCAACATCAACAACACAAATAAAGAACAAAAAAAAAAAAAAAAAAAAGCTCACCCAGCCGAGACGCCAGGCTACTGGCGCGTGCCTTTTCCGGACGTCTGATAATGCCGCTATCGTAAGTTCCTTGCCCACGTCTTCACTCGCCAGCTCAAGTAATCTTGGGACTGAAACGAGAGGTGGATAGAACTCAATCCGTGAGGCAGGAATGGCGACACTGAAGTGTAAGAATTGGATCTTCGTCATATCTGTTGTTTTTAAACTCGGCTCATTGGCTTCGAGATGAGGTAATTCCATTACTGTCTTGTAGTTTGGACTCTAGTATTGGGAATCTCATCTCTGGATGACGTTAAAACAGAAACAGACCAGATGAGTCGTTGAACCACCATTTTGCAGAGCTGCAAAAACGCCCAGAATGCTACCAGTGGAACTCCACTTCTGCGCGGACGACGTAAGCCTTCAGGTCGTTAAACCCGGGTGGTCAAGCGGAACTTATGCTACCAGAGCCCGTTGAACCATCTCCTGCACAATCTGTCTTGGTGTGTGAGGACAGGGGGTGGTTGGAAGGATTTCAAATAGCTCTGAATGGTTGACCACTTCAGTCGAGCTAGCCAGAGATACATTGGCCAAATGCTCCAGTCTTCAGGTTCGCCTTCAAGGCTTTGGACGTCCGTTTGAGAATCGTTGTCTAAGATCAGACCATACAGAGTAATGGATAGAGCCATCGAAGAATTGCCTAGCTCTCCATAATGTGGCTATGTATCGATAAACGATACTTTTCATCGCGGCACGAAGCTGGTTGTACAATGTTTCGTTCTCAGATACCACAAACCAAGGAGAACTGTCAGGCCCAAGACTTTTTGTCGTTGTTCATCCGCGATGCCGGAGATTCTGGTGTATCTTTTCCATGTATGGAAGAAGAAGTGATGATTGTATTGAGTAGTGCTATCTGAGAGGTGTACAAAAGGATGACGAGGCAAAAAGGTCTCATCTGCATATTCGGTAGTTCTGTTGGTGGAAGTTGAGCCACACCGACTGGTACCTCTGGAGGATTGTTTCCATCGTACTGCGGTACTGGGCTCACACATCAATCTCAGTGGGATAGTGAACTTTCCAAATTGCGTGTGTAAAGAACGGGCTAACATCATCATATCATTCATGTCAGTAAGACTCATATGTGAAGTTGAGTCTTGCTCTCTGACCTCGGGAATATCTGCTCTGCTTGGTCCAGACGGCATGGAAGCGGCGCGATAACCACTTCTTTTGTCGTATATGGTAAAGAAACCATATACTAAGATGATTATCGACAAGCAGGAGGATGGCTTCATTTTCAACTAGCATTGCTTCATGTATGCTCTTGATTTCCTCGTATCTGGATGGCATAGGAACCGAATTTAGGGCAGGAATGAATGAGCTGTATGCAATTGCGCCACGATTATCGCTTTTTTGATCCGTTCCGATGCTATACCGAGTATCCCCTGGCAATAACCACCACGGCACGCACATGAATCGGCACGGACACGCACGATTTCTTCAGCCGAGCACAATATTCGCATTTAGCAGCAGGATGGGCACGCACAGAAAAACCCGGATAATGACACACCGGTATCTGTCCCGTATGGGTTCATCACCGAATAGTGATCTACAGCGGTGTTAGAGTAGTTGATAATTTGGAACGCTTCGCGGCTTTCCAATTGATTGCTGGTGAAGCCAGTCCATGTACTTTGATGTCATGAATTCTCGGACATAAGCAGGGCAAATTTTTCTTCGGTTATTTTCGATCCCGACTCCATGTTTCGAGACCATGTATGGTGTTGTTTTTCTTGCATATATCGTTGAAACTGCGGCGTTTATCCGGGCTTATGGGATACATTCGGCATCATGGTCTGGCCGAAACTGGCTCGTTTGGTAGGATTGACTTCGATCCAAAAGCTCATTGTATACTCGTGCACATGATTCAACCCTTTTGATGCAGTGCCTAGCCGATGACAGATACGGAATCTGGTTTTGATGTCGTGTTCATTCAAATTTGGCATCGGGAGTTGAGCCATTGCCAATTTGCTGCTATAGATGTACAGCACAAAAAAACATTGATCGACCTTTAGATCGTAGTTATGGGTTAGAGCTAGTAGAACAATCCAGCAGTCTTGACAACCCTCCACCGTTTCCACAGAATGCCGTCGGCTTTTGCGGTGTATCCAGCATTATCAAAGCCAGCACGTTATGACGCCCTGACTCCAGGGAGGATTCGAAATGTGCGATCCTCTGGTGGTTCAATGCCAACTTTGATGTGGCCGTTGGTCTTTTGAACTTCGTGTCCGAACAATAGCAATAGGCACCAAGCTGGATGGGAAGTGAATGAATCCTTGGATAAGCCAGTGCGCTTCCACAAACTGTTCGATATGGTTGGAGATTCCTGATCGGCCACCATCTTGCCGATATACTGCTGGACCTCATGAAAGCGGAACGCAACTGACTGTCCATCTAAGAATCGTGATCTGCTGTTGGATCAATTGTTGCTGACCCTTGTAGGGACTGATGATCATTATGTCCTCTGGGCGAATCCGATTACCGTGCTCATCCTGAAACCGATATAGCTCAGCAAGAAGGCGTTTGATAACCTCTACCTGGGCACGGTTCGATCATGGTTGACTGTCTTCACGTTGGTTTGCGCCGCCGATGGTGCTGATGAACAGCCTTCGTACACCTGCTTCTTTCTGGCTTCGGAGAGCACAGCGTCTTCTTGGATGGCGAGGTATTGCATAATCTCAGCGTCGGGATTTGGACAATCTGCTCTCGATGCCAGCCATCCTCGTATCTTGCTACCATCGTTTCCCCAAATGCAGTGCTGCCCCAAAGTCTCACGTGGTCGAGGACCCATGGGATCTGGCATTAGGGATTAGGTCCCCTGCCATTCAGTTCAAACCGGGTTTCTTGTGTATGATCCCGTTGGGCATTGTTCTAGATGCGAGGAAAAGGCTCTAGTTTCGACGACACAGCGGATAGGCGTTCACCTCGACGATGGCCTGGATTGTATTGATTTCTGAATCTTGCACTGCCATGGGTTGATAGTGTGGATAGAATGCCCTCAGAAGAGCAACGATGGATGCGTGATACCATTTCTGATCGACCAGAATATTTTCATCATGGCTTGGACGAGCTGTGTTGCGAATTTGCGTTTTCGTTTGAAGCTTTTCGCGGCTGGATCGACATTGCTGGAACGTGCTACTGATAATGAGACCCCAAATCCATGATGCGAATATGAGATAGATAGAATAGCTTGAATGGTGGAATGTAGACCGATATGAATCTAGGCGCCCGTGTGGACAGAATGACATGTAGTGCAGACCAGAACAATAAGGGATGACGTGTGCTGCTTCTAATCATGCTGGAGTCGAATGGAGTGACATGAAACATGTACCCTTTGCATTGTGTCACGGACATAGCGGTTCATATCAACCAGCCAAAAGGTTACATGTCCCAGATGGTGTTTCAGCTGTCCAGAGCGGTATGCCGCGACTACTGCATCCACGTTATTTTTTTGGCTGTGGTGTAAGGGAATGAATCATCTTGGAGTTCGTGTAAGCAAATTAGACGATAGTAGATGATCTGTTCATCCACCAGCCCACGGATGCTGTTAAATCGATTCATCCTATATAGATGTGTTAGCATTGATCTGGATAACAAGTATAGAGTACTTACGTCATGCCCCAAGGTTTCTCCAGAATACCAAGCGCAGCCGCCGCTGATTTCTTGCATGTTTATCTGGGTCACGGTGTGTTGTTGTGATAGAAGTGTTCGTATAGCCAAATATCGTCAGTGGGACTGTTTTCATTGCGTGTCTGAAATGAATCAAATATCGTGTCATCAAAATGTACGACCTTCATTTCCCTTGTGGGTAGCGAGCAAGATATCTCAGGGTGGGTATTTCTTCATATTATAACAAAAGTTGGAGAGCCTGATTGATCTTCCAAGCTGTCTTCTGTACTCTCGAGTCAGTATTTTTTATCAACTGAAGTGGAGACAACTTACTGATAATCTAGTTTTCGTCTCTATCACTTTCAGTGGGATCGGGTTGCATAGCAAAGATAGTGAAGCACACCATTCATGCTCAAGGCAGCTCTAAGGCACCGAACTTATCAGTTAGTATACATACTTTGACCAAGCGGTCTCACATGCCTAATGATATAGGAAACAGGTATCCCCGTCCTAACCTGGTCATTCGAACGGATACTGGGGCCTCCTGTCACGGCGCTCCATAACTCCATCAAACTCGAGATTCGGAAAGTGTACCAGGGGTGTTTGTGTTCATGATTACTATCTCGGATACATTCATCCTGGTGGATTTCGAATAGGTCAAACTAAATGTCATGGGTCATTAGAAGGGCCATATCAGAAGAGACTAGAAAATGCATACATCGCGATGAGGCCAAAGGTGTAATCACCAGAACCTCACTCCCACCCTTTGCCCTTCAAATTTCTCTCGAGTGGCTTGTGAGCAAAGAGTCTTTTTATATAGACTGTATGTGCAGCCGGAGACAAACCAATGCTACTCTCTCGGTGTTCATGCAGATGGCTGTTCATCCTGCCGAATGATATTGATAGACGATAGTGAAGGATATGAGCATCTCCAGCCCCGGCAGCACGCGTTCTCGCTGATATTTCCAGTTTTCATCAATAGTCAAGATCACTTTATCTCTGAGAAGAAATTGTCGTGTCAACCTTTTCTCTTGGGCGAACGGATTGCGGTCCGAGCTGCCATTTTTGGATCACGAACTCCTCTGGATCCTGTATTCGATGAATAATGTTGCTTTCAGACCCAATGCTGCTTCTGCCACGTTTTGCCGATTGTATCTTTATATTCCAGCTGATAAGTTTCCATGGAGTAAGGGTATAAGTGATTGAGATGTATTCTCTTCTGTCGTGCAGGAGGAGCAGTGATGAAATGGTTGAAGAACACCATTCCTTCGCTTGGGGGGATATAGAAAAGCCGACCATGTATGGTGCAATCTGACCGATATCGACGTCAGCATACTCAACCAACAAAGAGGCAGCGAAGGAATCGGAGGCACAGGAGGACGAGGAGTAGGGCGTTCGATGATGGCGTCTGGAAATGGGTTGGTTGTACATAACCACCGCGACATCATGAGGGGGTTCGTGTCTATTATCAAAGTCCCCAAGGCAACAGATTCAGACCGGGTCATCCTTCCATCTGGATGAAAGCGAGCGACCGGCACCTTCGTCCAAGGGGTCTTGAGCTCGCCCTCGTTTCGAAGTTTCTTTCTAACGTATGTATATACTGTAGAAGGCAATGTCAGTATAGCTCCCTTGTTGAATGGGACACTTACTATAAATGATAGATGGTTTGTCTCTCCTCGCATCACGGCCATCCAACGTCGAGATAATTCATGCCTCCACGTTTGGTGCAATAGAAAGCACGTTGAACTCCAGATTGATTCTTCACTTGCACAACAATGTTGATACAAGGAGCTTCACAAATGGTCTTGAAATCCCAACCAGAAACTTGTCCTGATAACCAGTGGGATCGGAAGCAGAGGTATGGGGAGTCGCAGCTTCAGAATGAATGACCTCTGCAGAGATGGGATCCGTCATAGTGGCATCAGACGTAACATTCCTTGGCCTTGCGTTCGTGCTCGTCCAGGTCCTTCGTAGTGTCGCCTCCATCTTATCGGTCAGCTGCTCCACCCGGTGCCGCAGGACATTATAAAGCTCCGCTGTAATCTGGGGGATTGCTTTCCTTGTGGAATTTGCTTCTAGCCAGCTGCATTGGAAAGGTTTGCAGTGTGGACATCTGAGCTGGAAGTCTCCGGACGTGCACGATTAGGGATGTGTATCAGGAACAACGTCTGCGTCAACAAGGCCCTCGGAGTTCTGATAATAAAAGTATTAGCTGGTTTCTTTTGACAAGGGGCTGAGGAAGTCAAACATACAGTATCCATTTCATATGAAGTAAACTTCACACAAGCTTTGCCTGCGATTCTCTTTAGAATCCCACTTATTTGAGCGATTAATCCCTGGGCCACATTCCTACAATTTTGGTTTGGTTTGACCTCTATGAAGCGATTAGCATTCGATTTCTGGTAGAGCCGTTAAATCAGAGTACTTACGTCCAGATGAGATGCGAAGTTATGTTCGACGACGCGGGGTTCAGTGGACGCCGAGCTGACGAAGTGGCTTTTGTTCAGCTAGCCTTTGCGATAGACGATCTGAGGTTCAGGCTTGGTAAGGTTCGAGGTCCTGTTCGAAGTTATAATATTAGCCAGAGAACAAAGATATGATATTGACGAAACTCACGGTTGTCTTGGGAACCAGGAGACGGTATCCATGCAATATTCCCGGGCATACTTGTATTGTTGTGAGATTTCGTCAAGGTTCATCGTGTCCGAAAGTTGGTAGTGTAAGAGATAACTGAGATGGTCTCAATCACTGCAGACGACGATCTTGCACCCTTTTTGGATCTAGACAGAGGCTAGAAAGACGATAATTGGCAGTTGTTGTACGAAAGATTGGAGTGTAACTTGCCTTAATAATAAGAAGACGCATGTATTGCCACCAGAAACCCAGACTTAAAGTCGATAGCGAAATGTAGGATGCAGACAAAAGGCTGAGTAATCCCTCGGTCTGTATACCATCATATTAGTTGCATCTCCAGCCATCGAGAAGATCAGCCACTCACGAGAAACATTATACCAAGAGATATATTATATACGGCAATCATATCTGACAGAAATTCCAGGCTGATCTATAATCAAGTGTCAGTATAAGTTATCAATGAGAAAGGTGAACTAACGACTTGTCCCGCTGATGATGACCGAAGCAGAGTCGTAGTACCTCTTCTTTTGATGCTATTCTTTGTCGATTAGTAGACATCATTGATGGGGTTGGAAGACTTACTGCGAAGCGGTTTCACGATGCACGGCATGAATGTTGATGGGGGTTTATTGCATCGACAAGTCGATTTGGTGGAAGGGGATATTTGATATATAAAAGGATCAAGCCATCGAGGTGGAAAAGGCTTGGTATATATAGATATAATTATAAAAGACGAGATGTGTAGAGAAGAGAAGAAAAGAAGAAGAAACCAGACTAGAAAGGGGTATATATACCCCCTACAAAGTGAATTAACTACACATCTCCATTCACAAAGATCATTATCATCATTACTCATTCCCCATCAATCACTATCTATCAATCAGTCATATCTGCATAATTACAATTCACACCCTGTCGCCACCGCCCCATCCCCATCCGGATACACCGGCGTCGCATTCGCATTCTCGCATTTACAGAACCCCGTCGTCAGCGGGATATCAGAGCATGCACCCGCCGATGCCGTGGCACAGTATGTGTTCGTTTGGATTGACGTGCTCATCCCCGTCGGACACGCACTCGACGGCATGCAGAAGACGTCCACGCTGTTGGAATCGGGGAGGATGGTCTGGCTGTACCATTGGTTTTGGGCGCAAGAGCAGGATACGGCTGTATGAATTAGCACTAATACTTGATGCTTGTTTGGGGGCTGTACGTACCGCTGATGACGGTGGATTCGCCTCCTGCTAAAGTCCCTGCGTACAACGTTTTTGTGGTATACGGGATTCCTCCATTCGAGCATTTCGTTTGGATCCATGATGCATCTAGTGGATAGCAAGTTGACTGGGTGATGCAGTGTCCCGGGTGCCAGACGGATGGAAAAGAGCCAGTTGGGCAGGCAATCGGGGGTTCTGGGCTGTGGCAGTAGGTAACCGGGAAGCCCATTGTGCAGTCGTGGGTGACTGTGACGGTTGATCCATTTGAGCAGTGCAGACTGGGAGACGGGGTAATTGTGGACGATGGTGGTGGTGATGTTATCGAGATGAAGCCAGTTACTGTGGGCGATGGTGTTTGTTGTGGGATGGCTGAGACCAGTAGGGCGAAAAGAAGTTGGAGAAACAACATGTTTATTATTATGATTATGGACTGATGCTGTAAGTAAAAACATCAGTAAAATCAGAAGCAAACGGAACAGCCAATTTATAAGAGCGGTCAAAAAGTCTTCCAGATTGTAGGATCCGAATGTGTCTGAGACATGCGGGCATCTGCATGCACCTATTCCCAGCCGACGTCTTGATTGGCCATGATTCACATCACGGATACGAGTAGTATCTCAATGCCTAACTGAAGATAGTTACAGCATGCAACCCAAGGATGTGATAGATTACCTGGTCCAATTCGCAACATAAATTCCATCTATTAAAGGATCCGCTAATGCATGTTCCACCTCCACAGTTCACTCGCCCCTCCGTCGCTTCTGCGCCCTATGGCTATCCTCGTCCGCCTCACCTAAACTGCCAAATTCCTTGATGCTATCCAGAATCGTATCGGCCAATCTCTTCGCGATGGTTGGTGGAAATGCCTGCATCACCTCTTCGTATTGTCTCTCAATCGTGCCATAAAAAACAAAATCATCGTCGAAACCCTGGATCCGGGCAAGCTCTCGCACAGTGAGCAAGCCACCCTCTATTTACGATTAGTCTCGTGGCTTTCAGTCAATGGCTGCTTACTTACCGGAATGTTGAATCAAACATGGTCCATTTCGCATGTCGATCACCGAGTCCATATTCAGAATTTGCGAACCCGCAGCCTGTCTTCCAGTCTGATGATTGTAGACATTGACTTCTGTATCTGGATACTTGCAAATAAAAGTCTTCTTTTCACCATCCCCAACTCCCCGAGGGTTCTGGAACCAAAGGCCCCCGATACACTCCCGGGGAAGTTTCAGATCGGTTGGGACATTCTTGTCAAACACATCTTCCCATTGAATGGGGGAGCAGGATGATGTCGCAACAAAAAGTATGACGGTCCGATCCTGCGGCAAGCCATACTGCGACAGCGAGACCCTCTTCAGATGAACCGAATATCGACCCTGCAGAAGGTCGTACATCACCTTGAGGAGTTGGAAAAAGGCATCTTCATGGAATATCCAATCGGGAAATGTAAAAACCAATGCACTCATCTTCTCCGGGTATAGACTAAGAATTGAATTAATGTTTTCCAAAATCTTGATGTCCTCTCGTATTTGCTTGCTTCTTGCCTCGATTCCTTTGTCTGGGATTGACAGTATGGCAATATTTGGCACGCCTTGTGCTCCGCATGGCGGTGCATTCAGGGACAGTGACTTGAAGTCAGACAAAATGCCATCCAAAGATCCATCGTAAACTGCCGTAGCCGGATATCGTACCTTGAAAATATTAGCCTTCTGGATCGACGATATTTATAAATTGTACCAGTACCAACCTTCCACGTGAAATTCGACACCGGATCAAACCCAAATCCAACACGAACCGCACAGCCAGATTGACGAAAGCCCTCTGCCAGACCCACAACACCAGGAGAAAAATCGAAGATTTCAGGCCGCGAGCTGGAGCAATACTCTGGGGCATCCCAGTGCTTTGAGAATGGTAGGAGATCATTCGTGACGGGCATCAGGCACGCCGATTCGGGAGGCCCTCCGCATTTAATCGCAAATCGACAAAAGAGGCCAGAATTCGAAAGGTCTTTCTACTGTTAGTCTTTATATCTCTTCAAGTAGTAAGTAAACTTACCCTCAGCGATATCAACGGTATATTGTACCGCTTCAGAAGGACCAAGTAGGTCCATGCTAACAGAATTCACCTCAGTAATATCTTCGATAGAAATCAAGCTGGCATCGTTCTTCTGTCCCATGAAATCAACATCATTGAAATGTAGCAAGAGCTCTTTGTCGTCGATCTCTGAGTGTCTTTCCATGGCGTGCTCCAGCGTGAAAATTGGACTTCTGTATAGAAACGAGTACTGGGTAGCTAAAATCTTCCCCTCCTGGCTGCCGGATTTCTCTGCTGAATAAATGCCATGTATGCGCAGGATATATCGAGAGGTATTCTCTGGTGCAAGTTGAGACTTCATGGTCACGCTGACATATTGTCCTCCTTTGAATGTCCAATTGAGCCTTTGACTTGCGAAAGTTGCTAGAGGTCGAGTATAGGTTGTCTAGACCTTGTTAGTCTCTTATCATCGATGATCAAATGAAGAACTTACGCCGTGCTCACCACGAGGTGTGCATCTATTGAATAGCTTCGGGAATTCTTCCTGATGCCAGGTTTCCCAGCGCCTCTTCTCCTCTTCAAGTGCTAATTTTGCTTGTTCATTTTTGACATTCGTGCCATTTGCATTACCCGAATTACCGGCAACGTCCGGTCTATTGGTCATCTGCATATAATCCGGATCGCCTGAATCATCTGAATCATCTGAAACGTCCATGGCACATTCATAGCCATTACCAAGTCCGAGCGATATAAACGGCGGTGGCCGGCTTTGAAGCACGGGCATCGGTGCTCGTCTTGGCTGAACTGGGTCTATAGGAAGTCCATAGAAAGTGTTTTCTCCGTTGCGAGCGACCATTGGGACATAGCTCTGCGCTGGATCAAGACCATCAAATGTTGCCACTTTTTCGAGCTGTGATACAAGTTTCTGCTTGCAGCCGCATGGGGTGTTTTCTATGGTCGGATCATCTTTATACGGTCAGCATCGGTATTAGATTAATGGAGTCCAGAGTACCAACAATAATCATGAAGAGGATGATCTGCTTCTTTCAAGCATGTTTCGTTGTGAAGTACCACGTGATACTGTATTTCGTCCCCGTAGCACTTTGAGAACTGCTGTGTCTCTCCATCTTCCCAGGATACTATCAGTTCCGCGGGATTCGAAGATTGCGCGACTTTGAGATCACGAGGCATCTGGCGCAGTCTTTCTCTCAGCTCCTTGCGGTGCTTGTTCAGGCTGTCTGTTTTTGTCCTTGGGTCTGGCAAATTCTCAAGTATCTCTCTTATTGCAATTTCGTAGAGAGACTCGACAATGTGATCACAAACAAACGAGTTCCCCTTGATCTTTTCGGTATCCATCTCGGAAATACGACACGGGTGCTTTTGGTGAATCATATCAAAGTCCAGCCAGTCCTTGTTGATTTTCAACAATTTAGAGTCTGTCTCAAAATATGTTTCGATGTCACTATGTCTGCAGTCGACAAACACGACAGTGATGTCTTTGGTAACTTCGCTCATCGCCAGAGAAGCTTTCAGAGCCTGTACAATGGTCTTGGAAAACTCCAATCCTGGCTGCTCCCATTCTTGTGCATTTCTGAATTGCTGAATGCGCTCTTCTTCTGGTGTCCGTATAAGGGACCAGCGACGGAGGAGATTCCAGAGTGTATCAGCAATAGAGACCGGGTTCTTCTTGAGACTCTCTTTGATGATTGTGGCATCCTTCGCTCTTGTTAGCGGCTCGTGAAAATAGAATTGAAGGGTCCATATCTTACCTTGAATTCCTTAACCCAGTAATAAAACTCGCTCTCCCCAGCTTGGGCAAGTAAGTGTTTCCATATTTTCTCAGCTGTGGTCTGACTCAGAAGCTGATCGGCGTTTCTGATATCAGGAGCCCGTGGCCTCTTGCGAAATATATCCACATACTTCGGAAGAGCAACATCTTGGCTCTGCGCGATGGCTGCTTCCCAGACAGAGCGGAGAAGCCGAGCTTCCTCGTTGCTATTTGTCAATCGTTCTCTATCCCGATTGACCCTTCCTTGGGTAAGATTATATCCGTATTCAAAGGCATCGGCGGTCGAACTCGATTCCGGAAGCAAGAGCCCTTTCATGTACACCTTGTTAGCGAAATTTTCATCCAAGATCAGATCGCCCCCCGGAGTCTCAATGACACTCGACGGCTGTGAAAACTCAACAATATCAAGTGAGATACGCAACCACCGAAGAAAATCCTCGCGTTCAACTTTGCGCGTCTGGGCCCCGCGACCGGGGCCGATAGACACCGCGACATCATACCATATGCGGCTCCTGAATGCCGACAGAGTCTTAGCAGTATTGACAGTGACTGGGATTTGCCTTTTGGACGGACTGATGGTGCAATAAAACTGCGACTTGGTTGGACCTCGAAAGCCAAAACTCCAGTTGTGATTGCTGGATTCGATGCGCACTTTGTAGCCGGCACGCGACATGACCATCGCTGCAAGCTTGAACCCTTCGCCATGACACCCGGCAAGATCCTCCCTGGTATCCTTGGACGTGGTCCCTAGTTGGAGATGCTTGGGTTCCAGCTTAGCACCGGCGTTGACCACAGTGACCTTTCCGGTTTTCTTGACAAACTGGATAAATCCCAAATACTCAGGCTTTTGAGGTGTATGATGAGGCGATGTTACTATGATATTAACAAACTTGTCGTTCTCCTCGTATGTCGCCCTGAAACGCTCCTTCAAATTGAAAGTCTCGATGATGGCATCCTTCCTTTTTCCCAGAATCAGCCCTATTTGGCCAAAGGACCATATCTGGAAACATACCAATTCTGGAAGAATTCACGAAATGCTTCTCTTGTCCCCCAGTCCCGCACGTAGTTTTTCGAAATGTTCAGCTGCCGGGTCATTCGTTTGGGGTTCGCATGGTCGAACTCTTCTCCTTCGTCGTAGGAATCATGTTCGTCGTCGCTAGAATCCCCTGGGTTTAGGTTAGTTGGCGAGTATCAGGCGAGAGAATTCGGCATCTTACACAGCTTCTCTGGTTCTTCGGACATTTTGCCAGATGAACCCCACATGATGTGATCTGTCCGTCTCAGGAGGTGCTGGGAAATATTCGAAGAATTTGGTAGGTAGTCAGTCTATGGGGATATGAGAACGGAGAGAAAGCGGGACTGGGTAGAGGTGAGGGTGAGAATGCGATTGTAGGAGACTATATGAAGATTGAAGGAGAATGGAACAGAACATGGAAAAAGACAAAGCTCGAAAGAAAAATTTCAAGCAGAGAAGGAAGAAAACAAAGGTACTGCTCCTGGTTATTGGGGCGGGGTCAAAATCCCAGCAGAATGGGTCAACAAACGAGGCTGGCGCGTAAAGGAAAGGCAACAGCCAAGTTAGACCGATCAGAGAGCAAAGTCAACGAACAATGAGATAAAATAACATTGCTGCTCTTCAAAAGAAATGTAAAGAGTTTACTGATTTTATTCATAGTGATACGAGTAATTGATGTATCAAGTGAAGAGTGAGCTGAAAATGCCTGTTTCTGTTGCTGTCAACGTTGTCAGTATACCGCATCAGAAACAGACTGGAACATGACCTTAAAGGTCTTACCGAGGGTACTTGCAGTGAGATACGATAACTTGATGCTGTCTCCTGCGAGTTAATCAATAGCCTACATCTGGGAAGGGTTCAGTTGAAATAATTCATTTCCAACATGTAAAATACACGATAATGTCGAGTCGACCCGCGACCCGAGCAAAAGGAATTCAAAAACTTAAAACAATGCATAAACTTCGTAGAGATTTAACATATGAGACCGGACGGACCAGGTCATATCGATTGGCTATCTAACAGATCCCATCTCAGTTCCCATCAAGAGAAGACCAAGATAGGGTCTTCAGCTTCACGTATTCCCTCAGGGACAAAGAAGCGGATAAGGAATAAAATGTACAGAAAAGATTTATAAAGATAGACATCCACAAATAGAAGAGAAAAAAAATCAATCAAAAGTGATATCCATGTCGAAGAAAAATCGAGGCAAAAAAAAGGAGCCCGTGCCAAGGCCCGAGGGATTTATACTTGATCGAGTGATGCGTGAGGCTGATCGTCGAAGGTTAAAATGGCTATATACCGTTCATGAAGACGGAGGACGTTGAGAAGAAAGTACAGGTTTCTCGCTGACCCCCTGGGTGACTAGCCACGGGGACGAGTTTAGAAGCCGTTTCTTCTCTTGTGACCGTGGTGGTGACGCTTGTGAGCATGACCAGTGGCCTGGTCCCGTTTTACAGGTTGCTCGGTGGGGGGTGCTGACGACGGTAGAAACGGTCTGGGTGATGGTGGACTCCGCGGTAGACATGGTCTTGACTGCACCAGCAGATGTCGCGACTGGGTGGCTCTCGTCATCCACCATGACTACGATCTCCTGCTCAACGTAGACAATCTCCTCATTGACGGGACCCTGGATGTAGGAGGTAGTAGGAGTAGGGGTCCAAGTAGGAGTGGGAGTAGTAGTCGGGGTAGGAGTGGTGGTCGGGGTCGGGGTGGAAGTGCTGGTAGCCTCAGCAGAGGTAGTAGGCTGAGCGGAGCTGGTAGGCTGCGAAGAGGTGGTAGACGTAGTCGATTCGGCAAACAGACCTCCAAGGTCGAGGGAGAGTCCAAGAGACAGAGAGAGACCGGGGGCGCTGGTGGACGAGGGGGCAGCAGACGAAGAAGTGGTGTAGGAGATGGGGAAAGCGTAGGCAGGTCCGTATTCAATGGCAACACCACCGGGAAGACCCTCCTCGTTCAGGAGAACGGGCTCGTTCTTGAGGACTTCGGGGACCTCGAATTGACACTTCTGCTGCTTGCTGTCGCTCTGGATATCGAAGATAGGGCAGTCCTGGATCTCTCCGCTGGCGTTGGTGCACTCCTTCACGGCCTGTTCCAAAGTGTCCTGGTCCCAACCGTGCATGAAGTCTGCGTGGTAACCGAATCCGGTGGGGTCACCGTGGGAGAGGACGAACTCGCCCTTCTGGTCCTTGAAGGCATAGGTGTTCCAGATAGTTTCGAAGAACAAGGAAACGACACGCTTCTCGAAACCTTCGGGGCAGGTTCCGTCCATAACCTGGGAGGGATAGGCCACGTGAGATGCGTGGTCGTCGGAGTCAACGTCCTTGCCGTTCCAGCACGAGGGGAACATGATTTCGAATCGAACACCGTCGGTGCAGTGCTGGTCGAGGTAATCCTTGCTGGGCAAGAAGTGACGGCCAAGGGAGGCTTCGGCGGCCTTGTTGTAGTTCAAGCAGTTGAATCCGAGAGCCTTCTGCTTCAAAGCGGCTTGCGAAGCCTGGGCACCGGTCCATTCGGACTTGGGGGGATCGGGGATCGGCCAGGTGAAGTTACGCTGGAAGGGATCACCGGCAATCATACGGAAACCTTCGGGGAAGGCCTGGACATTGTCTCCGTACAGGAGGTAGTAACTGGGTTCCGGGATCTTGTTAGCATATGCGCAACGGAGCGAATTGGCTCGGTTTACTCACGCAAGCATACCGCCCACCTCCTCAACGATCTCAGCAGTACCGTTGGAGTGCATGAAGTACAGAGCGGGAGCCCAGTAGGCGGACTTGTCCTGGGTCACAGCACACGAAGTGCAGTCGGAGTCCTTGAGAATGGATGCGGTAGAAGACATGCCAAAGTCTATAAAATGAGATTTAGTCTTGCACCGATAGGAACACTTGGAAAGGAGTCGAGCTCACTGCCTGATCCATGAACCGCGTGCGCGTGGTACGACACTTCACCGGGGTCCATCAGGGGGTCAAGTCTGGCAACACCACTGCGTCCACGGCAGGGCAGACGCCAGAAGGCATCGGCAACACCAGCAAACGCGGCGAGACCTGCCACCAGGCCAATATCGGGTCGCAGAGTTCGAGTCATAGTTGCAATCCGATATCAAAAGAAGCGATCCGAAAGTTTCGTGTCTTTGTTGTCAAAAAAAAAAGCGACAAGTGGGCTGTTTGTTTGTGTGTTTTATAAATGAACGACAAACGTCACCAGGATCGTAAATCAACAAAAAAGGTGCAGCAAAAGGAGCGTGAGAAGTAAAAAAAGACCAAAGGAGTGTCAATAGTTGAAATCGTCAATGCTGAGTGAGAGGTTAGTTCAGCGACCACCACGCATGATATGAAGCAGAAAACAAAAACAATCGATGTCGAGTCTGGAACAGGTGCAAGAAAACAAAAAGGAGGCAAGAGGCTAGTCAGATAACGATCATTCCGATCTGGAAGAACGTATGTGGCTTGCTGGTTTGTTTTCTCTCCGATTAGGTGAGGGGGACCCCTTGCATTTCAGACGATGGCTTTAACTTGCCACTTGGTTTTCACACGAGGCAGTTGGAGGGAGAAGTGTTGAAGGCAAGTAGGGATGGGGTTGACAGTGTTGGGAGTGGGCGCGACAAGAGACAAATGAGACAACATCGACATACCCTTCTTTGGAGTTGGCAGTTGATTGAAGCAAGATCGAAGTGGCGATTGTCCTAGATGTCGATCAATACCTTTCTCTCGCGACTGGAATGCATGGTGGACAGGAGGGAATTGAAATAATGGGAAGAATGGGATGTGGCTACACCATCGTGGAATCCAGGGACGGAGCGCGAGTGAGACTTGGGGGAGGGGCAATTTTTTCGTCCTACCTTGTTTGTACCAAAGGATGCGCGAGAAAGGGACCCTGCGAAAAAGAGGGGCGAAGAAAGAAACAAAGCACTCAATATAAAACGAACGACTGACGAACTGCAAGAAGCAGCGAAAAGGATGGAAAGAGTGGCAAAGACGTTGGGACCGTCTTTCGGGGGAGGAGAAAAGGAGGATAATTAATGATTCTGATGGGCGGCGGAGAGAAAGTCGGGGAGGAGCCACGAGGGCCCAATCGGGACTAGAGCGAGGCCTAACAGGGCGCCTGTTTGGCGAAATTTGATATCCGAGAAATGCGATCTTTTGCGCTCTCCTGAATCCGATGCTAGTGCGACTTGGATCGCTTTGTGAAATTATTATAATTTAACCTAGCTACACAGCAAGCATTCTATTGAAGCCAAAATGGTGGTTGTTCCCCTGGATATCAAAGGAAATGACAGGATTCAAGAGGAGCCGCGAAAGGTTCGCCGGCGTCTCGTGCCACGGAACCAGAGCCACTCGGAACCCACGCGGCTCTTTCAATTTCCCTGGCCAAGGAGGGCAGTGTTGCTTTGGCCGTCTTGTGTTGCAGTGGACAGTGTCTCTGATGCCTACCCACTGGCTGAATGGACCCCAACTGTTGGCCTGACTTCAATAATAGCGGTCACTTCTAAGTGTTATGCAGTCCCTGTCAGCACACATCGTGTTGGAAACAAAGCAGAACAAGGACAGGGAAGAAGAAAAAAAAAGGAGTCGAATCAGATTGCAGCAAACGCCCACCGCATTTCTTTATTTCTTCAGAAATCACAATTTCCACCCTATCAGTGGCGCCGATAAGAACAAGGTTCAGCCAGGGGCTGTGGATCCCTGCAGCGGCGCAGGTTTGAAACGGTCGTTGGCGAGTCAGACATCCGCCCGTTCCTGACTAGCGGCCTCTAGCGCCCGACTATTGAGTCTGTCCCCGCATTAGTGGCTGGGAGGTTGAATATTATTGGACAGTGGGGTCCACAGGGTCAGGGGAAAATCTGAAACTAAATGACATCACGGAATACCATTTAACAGGCAAGGATGCCCCTGTTCGACTGCTTGTGCGGGATATATCTGCACATCAGTTCTGATATTTGATATTAGATATTCTCCAGTACCTTGGATAGCCGATATACGGGTATGAGATGGAATATCGACTATCGTTACTATTCCAGATGGTATCTAGCAATAACTGAAACATCGCCCGTCAGCTGACAGGATCTCTCAGGATCTGACTCCGATATGCAATGGTCCTACTATTCATGGAAATTTGTCTCAGATTGTATGGCACGAACTGTGGACCAGCAACTTCTCCCAAACAGCCAACAATTCCCTCCAGAAGCTTGATTCAGACAAGCACCGCTAGCATTCGCTCGTTTATTGCGTAGGATTCGTGATATTCTGGCTATCAGTCGTCGGCTGCTTGGGGATTGACGATGCCCTTGGCGACACCATGCTAGATCATCATCAAATCCCATTTGCGGAGTACATTAGCCAGATAGCCAAGATGGATCAGCAGTTTCAACCTCACATCAATCCAGATGCCTGAATGCTCGATCTGACAGGTTGACACCGTCGCACTAGGATGCTGAAGGTTGAAACCCCGGAATTTCAACTGAATCGTCCACCGTTTTGCTTCCGATCCTCTGCTATCAATTTGACACCGATCGACGTGATCTCGATACATATCTCAATGTCTACTTTCTACGTTGGCCGCAGTTGCCCTGCATATATTCTGGATAAGATGACGGACATGATATGCTCAGAATTACTGAAACAGGTATCACAAGATCATCAAGTCTGACAAATGTAGTAGTGTAGTGTATATTGGGTTAATTAGAGTATCAAGGCTGTATTCGTTACGATGCAATATCTTGCTGATCTATTTCCTAAAAACAATATTGAATTTCGAGGCTGTGAAGGCTGCTAGATGCATATAATTTAGCAGCGGACAATATATATATCTACCACATTCCGACAATCAGCACCAGCCACGCCGAGATGATCCTCTAGAAATAGTATCTTCAGACCACGACCCATAGCCCCGGCTCTTCCTTGTATTCCCTGATGTTGCGTACCCCGACAGCCCATGCAACCGTGTGTTCAGCTCGAATACCATATTTTCCGCCCGCTGGGGGCCACCAGTCTAGTATGTTCTCGTCAGAAAATCATGTTCGAATGGTGGCTCAGCTACTCCAAGCATATCTGCCAAGACAGCTTGCCTAAAGTACCAGAATAGTAACATTGCGGTTGATCGCGAAAAGATATTGGCCGAAGTATTTTTGAGATCCGACCTGTTGAGTGTGCCATTCTCTGGCGGGGTGGTGCTCGACACCTTGTCCTTGTCGGTGACAGGGTTGTCAAACCCACCGAAAAGAAAAACAGCCTCGTAGGCAAGTAGAACAATATGTGCAGCTTGGAACCCATACCACATGTCTCTGTATGCAAATGCAGCCGTAGATCATACTGTTCATGTCGCGGTTCCTGACATGACCGCTGATCGCCAACATCATTCTTCCGTTATGTTTTTTCCACAATTCCCCAGAAAATTTCGATCGCGGCCAGTATTTGGAGGGGAAAAGACGGTGGGGTAGTATCAGTCCTTGGGCAGTTTAACGGTGGCTGAAAATGCCATACACAAGTTAGATTGTTGCCCCTTAATTGACAAGGACCAGGCACATACCTTCCTTGGCAGGTTGCACAGCATAAACGCAGTGTTTGAAGATTTTGGATGTATCCTCGACAGTGACTCCAGAATCCATGAAGGGCATGACAAATCCCGTTGGAGAGTCTCGGAAAGTTGCTAGCATTGTGAAAATAGGCCCAGTCCATAGGCTGCAGTGTCTTGGCTATTCGGGTCGACGACAAAGGAGACATTGCGGCGTCGTCGCGAGCCAAAGGAGGCGTTCGTGGTTTTAAAGAGAGGAGGGTATGGCCAAATATGGCGCCGAGAGACAGGGTGATAGAAAGAAGAGAGGATATCGGTATAGGGCAGTGAATGTCACGAGGGCTCTGCTGACTTCCTTCTGGCAGAGCTGAAAGTCAATCAACAAGCCACAGACATGCGGTCTGACAGCCATGTCCATATTCTTTCTTTCTGTATCTACACGCCAGGAATCACTCAAAAACGCGATGTTGATGGTTTCCAATCTTGAAGCCTGAGGCTGCGAACAGGCATCAGAACTGGCCTATTTTGGATATCACCTGACCACCTAAGATCTCCAGGAAGTCGCGAGAAAAACAAATTACTTCGATATATTCGACGAATGGAAAAGAACTAATTAGAATGACTAGCTGATATAAGGTCCGCCCCCTTCTCAGCAATGGCATACACGACTGCCTGATAGTGACCAGTCACAGACAAAGGCAAAACACTGGCATCCACTACCCTCAGTCTCTCGACGCCCTTCACCCGTAGGTTTGTATCCACGACCTTGCCCATCGCTGCTGACCCTGCTGGATGATAGAAAGTGTTGCCTCCACGTTTCACTACAGAATCGATCTCCTCGTCTGTGGAATCGGCCCGGAAAGGTTCACACCCAGGACGTGGAACTTCGCATTCAACAATTTCCTTCCCTTCAGGCGTGTCGGTAAGGAGTCTCGTGACTTGTCGGATACCAGCTCGAAGCACAGCACGATCGACTTCGGTGGCATAGTAGTTTGGGTCAATAAGGGGTGGGGTCATTGGATCGTTAGACGCCAGCGTGATGTGGCCCCGAGAAGTCGGGACCATCCCCAGCACCGCGGTGGCAATGTGTGTGCCATCCATGGGGATATCAACGCCTGCAATCATTGCCCCGGCGGGAGCATACACCACGATGGTTTCTGAGTGGCAGAAGTCCGGAGCCAGATACGGATGGCTCTCGAGATCCGTTGTCTGGCCGTCCGCCTTCAGTGCTTGAACTAGCTCATTGCGTGGTGTTTGGATCGTGACATTCCAATCACAGGGAAGTCCAAGTCCATATGCTGGGCTATTCCATAACGGAGTACCGATCGATAAACCAGCTTCTGGGTGCCGAAGCTTCCACCACTGATTGAAGGAAAAGTGATCGTGCAAATTGCGGCCGACCTGGGGAGAATCCAAGACCAGCGGGATGTCATGTTTGGCGAGCTCTTCAGCCGGTCCAATACCGGAGAGCATCAAGATCTGAGGCGTACGATACGCCCCGGCTGAAACAATGACTTCTTTCGAGGCGAAGAATTTCTGGCCGTCTGCCACCTCCACTCCGGTGGCTACTATTTTGCCATCACGCTCTTCGACAAGAACACGCCCCACCATCGTCTCCGTAAGAACCGAAATTCCAGGCTTGGAAGAGATGCCATAAGCCTCGCTTGACAGTTGACGTTTTCCTCCCCGCCAATTCTCCACCAATTCAGTTAAGCCCATTGGCGACCCTGCATTTCCGTCCTCGATATGATTTACCCCCAATCTAGCCCAGGCATTCTTCACCGGCTCTTTCAAAGGATACTTGCGCTCAGAACTGCTAGACGAGACAGAGGCATTATGAATCGGACCATTGACGCCATGAACACTTGGATCGACATTTGGGTTGAAGTGCGTCTCAGTTTTCTTAAAGTATGGCAGAAGCCCTTCATAACTCCAGCTCTCGTCGCCCACTATCTTAGCCCAGAGGTTATAGTCGACCGCATTTCCACGGGTCCACGTCCCGTAGTTTGTTGCGGAGCTTCCTCCCAGCGCTTTCCCGGCGCTGTTATAGCATTGGCGTCCATCGAGATGAGTCTGAGGGACGGTGGTATACGCCCAATCTAATGGAGAATAATGGGCCCCGAAGCAAGCGAGAGGGGAGCTCGTGAGCGGATGATCGACTACATTCGAACCCGCTTCGATGATGAGGATCTGAAGAGAGCTGTCCTTCTCGTAAAGTCGACCGGCGAGTGCGCAGCCGGCAAGACCGCCGCCGATGATGATGTAGTCGATGTCAGACATTTTATGGGGCAATTCAATGGTTCTACGTCGAGAATTTGATGCATACTGAGGGGTATCTTGCCCTATATAAACTACATCACAAGGCATAAGCACTAGTTCTCGCCCCCACCACACGTGGACAAATCGGTCGTATCTTGGACGGGAGGTTTGTCTGCTGATTCAGCCTTCATAAAAATATTCAATTATGTTCGAGAAGACGAGATATACTGTCCGCACAGCCTTATGGCCGATCCAATCAAACAATCATACCGTTCTTGGCTGTCACTTTTCAGCTCGCTCATTCTATCAACACCGCATAATACGGAATGATAATAATTATTTAACAAGAAGAAAGGGTGTCATGCGGAATATTACAAAAGGAAAAAATATACAACAAAAATTCTGAAATAACGTGGTATATAGCCGGTGAAGTTATCGAATATATCCTATCATCAGCACCAGCTGTCGAGAAGCAACTGTTTCACTACGAGTGCATGGTAGCCTAGACCCTCAATATGTGACATAAGTTGCCACGGGTTCGAAAAAGAGATCTTCGTTTTGAATGAATATCTGGATATCTGTCATCGCATGACATGCGCCAAACATGGAACGAATATTACTCCACGATTGCCCGCCTGATCTTGGGGGATTATTCCTCGAATCACCTCAAAGCGTGAATGACTTTCAAGAATTTACTTGCGATGGACTATGGAGATTAGGCAACCCATTAAGCAAGGATACACCACCTCGAAACTCCATAATGATCCTACGGTTGATTTTGTAGCAGAAAGGGGCCATTACTCGGATGACTGGCTGAAACTATGCGAGGGTCGACGCCTAAAGTTCAACAACAGCTAAATCTGTTTCTAGTTGAAGTCGTCTAGGAAAGCTGTCTAACTCTGCAGAATATATATATTCCCACGATATAGCGGTGCTATGCCAAGAATAAAACGCAACCAATATCCTAGCAGCTAGATGCTTAGGCCTCGTGCGGTTGTGCTCGACGCACTTTTTCTAGATATATAGAGTCGAAGACGCAGACAGAGCCTCGACATCTTTATCTATGAGTTCTAACAAAGATTACATGGGCTCAATATCATCCAAGTCGAGCTAAGCTGGTACATATCTTTATTTAAGAATCGACTTCGCCAAGTTACTGTGCTGCATGATAATGGAATTAGGCATGGCGATGTTCAGATGACGCTTTTTGGTGTCCCAGGGAACTTGGAGATCGAAGAATAAGATTTGGAATCGATTATTTTCGAAGCATCGATCTGGCCTTATGGTTTGCTACCCCTCAGCAATTTAAGATACTTGGCTTGCTAATATAGTTCCAGAGTTTACGATGCCCTCTCTAGCTTCTATCTATTGACTCCGAGCCGATGTTGATTTCCTTTGACCAAGAAGTGTGTGATGACGTGGAAACCCTCAAGGTAGATAGAGGGCCCTTTTTCATCACGTTGTTCATTTCCTATACTAACTATAGCTTTCTATTTAGGATAACTATGAGAAACTTTGATTATTGAAGATGATGGTAAGATAATGTTCTCAGATAATTAGAAACAGAGCGGAAACTTATCAAAGCTTAAAATAGAAAGATTAAACAAGAAGAAGTTGGCAATAAGCAAAGAACATCACATAAACAGAAACAAAGCCAGTCTACAGAATTCCATCTCTAAATCCAGTTAAGCACAAGAAAGCATATTCCACTGTCCCTTTATCCACTCTCCTCTTCATCATCTTGCTCTGGGAGACCAGCGAAGCTATCCTCCACAGATGCGTCGATGTCTCGTTGAGCCAAACTCCCGTCCTCCTCATCGTCATCTTGTTCTGGGAGACCGGCGAAACTATCCGCCACGGGTGTCTCGACGTCTCGTTGAATCAAGCCCTCGTCGTCGTCATCATAATCCTGTTCCGGGAGACCAGCGAAGCTATCCTCGATAGATGCGTCGATGTCTCGTTGAGTCAAACGCTCGTCGTCCTCCTCATCATAATCCTGTTCTGGGAGACCGGCAAAACTATCTGTGACTGCTTCTTCATCCGCTGACCGCTCGACGTGCTCAGAAGTGGTATCTACAGATTCATTTTCAGGCCAAGAGAAGCTATCCTCGGTTGAAGGATCTTCATTGTTAGACCTCTTTGCTTTGGCCAAAGTAATTTCATCCTGAGTGAAGGTGTATCCCTGACTCAGCATGCTGTCTGCTGTCGCCGGATGCTCCGCCCCTGCGATTGTTAGCTGAGTGTCTTTAATTCATGAATGGAGTCTGCCTGGACGTACAGTGGTCATAGTACTTGGCACCGGCAAGTTTCAATTGCATATTCCATGTCATCGGAGTGTCAGCGGACTGAGACACATTGTCCATACGGGCATGGCTCTCTTCCGATCCATCCAACACCCAGACACCGGTTCCTGGAGTCCAACCATAGTGTGTTGCAAACATGGTTCCGGCACACTTTCGTCCGAGAGCAGCGCCGATGGCATTTTGGATGGCTACTTTGTCTTCACGCCGCGCCTGTCTATCACGCTTTTTGCTGCTCATGGAACCGAACAACTTCTGACTGAAGGATGATCTGGACGACGAGCTCAGGTGCAGGCTAGTGGCGAGGTCTTGCACTTCTTGACTGATGTCGCTTCCACTATATTCATGGGTTCTACCGCAGTGAACACCTCCCGCGTTTGGATTGATGCTTGCTCCGCTTGACAAGGCTGCCTGGAGAGCATCATGCCTGTTCGAAACGCCTATCAGTTAACCAAACAAGACCAAAAAATAATAAAAAGCAAGGGAAAGATCACGAACCACTGAGCACCATCATGCCTTCCTCCTCCGCCCCCGTGTGACGAGCACACCGAGCTTGGCGGGTGTTCTCCCGTAGCCTCTGACATCCGGACCCGGCCACCACAATTGTAATCCTCGTGACCAGGCCCAGAAGGATCACTGGTGTGGGGATAATGCCAGTTGAGAGCCAGGCACCGGCGAAGACTCGTCCACTTCACAGACTGGGTACTTCCGTCATAACTCCGATCCCTAGCACCTGAGGGTAGACCCGGACTAGGCCTGAAAGAGCAGCAAGTATTTTCTGCTAGGTTCGTGCATTTACCATTATCGCGGAATGAGTTGCAATTAGTGAAGAAGAAAGCTTGCGCAGTCACGGCTTGGGCGCTATTGGCGAAGAGCGATGAAGACGCGAGAAGGGGGAGTAACAACCACATTTTCAGAGTCTGATGAGGTTATTGGAAGGAATACTAATAGATACAGCGAGAAAGGAGAGAGTTATCAACTTGAGAATGCCGTTCAATCGAGTCCAATCCCATGGCTCTTATATGTTCAGAGTTCGGGGATAGATGTCTGCTCGACTTGCATGGAGAGACTGGTCATTCCTTCGATCAGCGTTGATATCATGCCACGATGGCTGTGTATGTTCGAGATCATGATGATTGTCCCTCGAAAGGGATGTTCGCTTTGTGTTGCTATCTAAAGAAACGGCAATGAAGGCGATACGAAACACCAGGGTGGTGCGAAGGATTCATTTCGAAATGCGAATCCGAGCAGGGACTATACAGACAATCCCGCTCCAACATCAACAGCAGGACGATGAAAACTATTCATTGGTAGATGCGAATCCCTGCAGCAGCTGTATGGTGTAATTCCGCCCTCATATCACACCACATCCAATGCCTGTTGTCGAGATGATATGCCAACCAACCCTGAACTGGGCGTTGCAACAAGGATACTCCAGAATTTCGTCACCTGCGGTTTTCAGATTCCTTCTCAGGGTCTGGAGGGTTACTCGTGGCTGAACGAGAATCCCTGCATGTTGATGCGGGGGCTATACAGACGTTCCGGCCCCATGTGAAAACAGGGTCTGTCTGGGGAAATAGCACATCAGTAGATGACGATCCCTGCAGTATCTGTATAGTTTGATCTGCAGCGGCTATACAACAACCCGCCCCAGCATTGATAATAGAGTTATGAAAATTATCCATTGGTGAACAAAATTTGCCGCGCAGTTATACAAATAAACTCGCCCCCAAAATTAACAACAGGGTCATGAAAATTACTCATCGGTAAATGAGGATGACCGCAGCAACTCTATAGATTGATCTGCAGCGGCTATACGACAACCCGGATAATAGAGTTATGAAAATTATCCATTGGTGAATAAAAACCCCCGCAGCAGCTATACAGATAACCTCGCCCCCAAAATTAACAATAGGGTCATGAAGATTATCCATTGGCAGATAGGAATACTGACAGCAATTCTCTAGACCGATCTGCAGCGGCTGTACAGACGATCGCAGTTAATTGTCAGGCGACAAACCGAGATAACCACATAGGAACCATCAGACCGCGGGTATGGCATTTGGATGGATCGCCCTTATGATGTAATCTGACATGAATATCAAACCATCTTGTCGCATACTGTTGGTCTATACAGGGCGAATGGATGAATTGAAGGATTCTAGATTGCTATCCAAGAACGCCTCGACTATCATCTATTCTTTCTCCTAAGAGTATGAACAGGAATAGCAACAAGGCAGAATGGAGGATAGCCATCAGAGGAAAAGGGGAAGTCAAGATGTTATAAAGGGCCTTGTGTTTCCCTCGACAAAGACTCCTGGCATCATCAATTACTTCATCAGAATACCAAAGCAAAAAAGCATCTCTCCAGTACGAATCAATCCCTTGGTCTTGTTCAGGACAGTTCACAATGCAGCTCTCCTTCTTCTTCACTTTCCTCTTCTCCTTCGCCCTTCTTTTCCAGGGTATTGATGCATTGGCTCGTTCCAAGTTGGATCAGTATCGAGGTCTGGATTGGTAAGTAGTTATACAACCTCCATCCATCAGTCTCTCTAGAGTAACTAACACAATAATAGTTCCGGCCACTACAAAGACGGCGAGCACGATCGCATCGAGCACGACATTGATATCAAAAAGGGAAAATGTATCAACATCGACGCCCGCACCGACAGCATCTGGCTGGGTCGAGGAACCGGCCTCACCTGGCGACGTAAGATGACTGCCTACTCCAAGGTATGTTACGCTTTACTGCCCCCTGGTAAACATGATGACTGACATTATCTCTCCAAGCCTGGCTGCCATGACACATACCGGATCGATCGAATTTTCGAAAAAGAGGGCCTGCACGACAAGAATGGAAAGGCCGTGCCCAAGGGAAACTGCATCCCGGTTGACTACAAGTACACTGGCACGCCCGGTGTGGACCAGAGCAACCAGGGCCGCCTTATGTCGGTCAAGTTTGAAGGCATGTGATATGGAATTTGCCTTGAGGATTTAGGCTTTTGGAGGTGGTGGTAGATGTTCTTGGTTTTCGTGTTGTTTCTGCTATTGTTTGAGCTATTGTTTGATTTGCTTAATCCTATTGGCTTGATCTGGTTTAATGGAATGCAAAGTTTATATATTGCGTTGACCATACTGAAAAGGTATAGATTTACAGGGGCCATCTTCATTGGCACATTCTTTGTTGGATTCATCTGTATTCCGTTGGCTCTGTAAAGATCCTGATAGGTAAACCCTAGTATAGTCCTATTGGTTGGACGGTTGCCCCGTTTTAGTAGCCATGGTCACATGCAACGTCAATCGCGGGTATAAATCATCCTCCCTCCCTCCTCTTCCATCAACTTTTATTTTTTATACATCCCAAAACAAAGCCATACCTGTTACAACTTATATCAGACAGCATAACATGACAGACCACTACAACGGTTCCCCCCGCGACACAGTGGAACCCCCCAGCTACCAATCATGGCGAACGAACCTATCCAACAACTTCAGTGAAGCCTTTAGCACCGCCAACGGCGAAGACAACGACAACTTCAAATTCTGGAACAACACCGAGGTGAAACTCCTATCGTTACTGAAAAAAGCACCCAAAATCTCGCATGAGGTGATTTTCGGCTGGGACTTGGATGGGGGCGTTTGGATCCTTGATCCCACAGCAGAAAGGGACAATGAAATGAGCATCTACGCGAAATTACACACTCTGCTCAGAGAGGAGATTATGCATTGGAATCAGGCGCTCGCGGAGTGCGGTGCTGAATACTACAAGAACTGTATTTCATCTATCCCTATCTTTCTCATTGTTATCTGAGCTGATTGGTAAATCCAGGGCGTGATTCTCCATACAGCCAGGCTGCAGTCGCAGCGCATGCTGAGCCGTGGGGATACTCCAGGCCGTACTTTATGACCAAGGAGGCGATGGAATCGGCTATTAGGGGGATAAGAAATGTGGATAGAGTGGCCGAGGATACTCAGGCGAAGTTGACTTGAACTTTTATGCTGGTGTGTTATATAGTTGTGTGATTTAAGGTTTAATTGGAGGCTGTGGTTTTCTATCTAATGATAAGCCAGTCTTAGAATCCCTGGCAGAGATAAAGTGATTGTCGTCATTATAGGCTGCTGCCTGGGAGGCGCAGCCCCCACTAGTGTATGTGGAGGCGGGGTCAGACTCATGGAGGGTGATGATCATGCATAAGGATGCAGGAGTTAAGCATAGTTATGCAAGGATGTTAGTAATATTCTAAAAATAACTGTTGAGATTAGGTGAATTACCTAGCTAATCTAATATCCTGTATATCTAGTCATTCTTCACTATTTAAATCTTCCCTTTCCTGAAAGCGGCTTTCTAGGCAGAGCAATTTATTATTCAAGTGTAGAGCAGCCGAAGTCGCTCTCAGCCCTGCCTTGGTCTATCCCTACAACATACCCAGGCGGTTCACCCCGTTGTCCTTTCTAGGATGATCGATCAGCGTTGCGTGGATCTCCTGCTACTACGTTTGGGAAACAGAGACTGTACTCATCCGAAAGAAATGTGCTCCTAGTACGGCTGAAGTGTCCCAATTCCACTATCCAGCCAAGTTAAGGCACAAGGCCACTACTTGTTCGCGGAGATAATACATAATATTGATATGGAAAATGCCAGAATTATTTATTGCATCACTATATTACACTTTCACGGCCTATGTAGTCTTGAGATGAATTAACCAAAGTCGACCAACCAGCCAATACACAGGGAACTCCAACGGTGAGATGCTCTCGGGCAGATATAGATACCAGTCATCGTCATTTACGAGACTCATAATACGTGTCAATGCGGTGCATTCATAGTAAAAGGGATAGAAACCACTGTCCTCCCAGTCAATGATACCAGTAATAACATATTGGCCGCTGGAACCGGGATCCTGTTTCACCATGATATTATCAGGTCTGACATCACCATGGGTGAACACTGACTTATTCATTAAAGACGACTTGTCATGTTCGAGGAAAGAGCGGAGGAGGCTAATATAAGTGGTGCTGCCATGGTGACGAGCAGAGAATTGCAGGTTGGTGTATTCCTTGGTTGTTGTAATGCCTTTAAATAGAGCGCATTCGTCGATATGAAGTGCCTTGACCCCTTCACCATGAACTCCACCAAGCACTTTACCGTCATCCTGTTGAAGAGTTCTCAAATGATAGAAAATATCATTTAGCTGCCGTTGTATTGAGAGCTTATCTTCATGTAGCAGACTAGGCCATGCCTGCGCCAGAGTTATGCCTGGAATGTATGTCATAAATATGACGCGAAATGGTCCCAATGCTATCAATCCATGGGGCCTGGGAGCAGGAATATCGGGCGCCTCCTTCATAAGATATTGCATGCTTGTGTATTCGGTATAATCCCCATTTCCTGTGATGAGTTTGGCAACAATGTCCTCGTTGCACTGGACCACCACACCTCTGACCGGGCTCTCCCACAGCTTTGTTGAATCCCAAAGGAGTTTCTTCAAGGATAAGATAAGCGATTTCTCCGCGCTGTCTGACGTGGTGTCCAGCCATCCTTTTGAAGCAAGCAAAGCCTTGACCACATCAGATAATGGATAGACAACTGTAGCAGTCTCTGCATGATCAAGACGTGTTCGGAACTCGGGAGGACCTGTTATCTCAGGTTCTTGTTTTGGCACAACCTTTGGTCCAGTTGCCATTGTGATCCTGCGAGTATAGTTTTTCGGGAATGCAGATAGCAGATTGACTTCGGGTTCGTTCTTCAGCTCATCATAGAGATTATCTAATACCTTCAAATTGATGCTCCCTGCGTAAGATGACTGATGGTATTGAGCGGTTCGATGTTCATGAACATATGAGTCAGGGAATATTGACATCAGGTCTGCTGATGGATTCTTCTGCAATGCGGCCTGGAATTCCAGCATCAGATCTCTGTTCCATTGTGCCGCGCTATCGTTGGGTAGTGTTGGTGCAGCGTCGCCCATGTTGACTGTTGAAACAAATATTAGGCAGAAACTATTCGATAGTTAAAGGAACAGCCAGAGGAAAGGGATGAAACCCGAGCTACTTAAGGTGCGGGAATGTCCAGTAATGCGCATAAGTTTAGGCCCCAGGCCTCTCAGTTCAGGCTCCAGGGGCTGGGCGTCAGCCAACTGGCCAATAAGGCTATTGTGGCCATGCAGGGAGTTCGGAAATGTTGATTCGATTGTAACACCCAATTTACAGGCCGTTTATATAAAAGACCTAAAGCCATTTGCACAATAAAAGTTACTCATATTTGTAAGGCACTTGATCATGGGCGTGTACAGTGATTACAGTGATTCAATCTGTTGGTTTGAACAGAACTGGATTGGACAAATTATCGAATGTGAAAATTCCTCCTCATGGAAGATTGTTGAGAAGCTTGGGGAGCATGAAACACGCTGGGCTCAAGATGATTTTGAAGAGAGTAAGTTCCACTCAATCATGTTGTATCTTCGTCTGCCAGGACACCAAGAATTCAACTGAGGCTATTATGAAAGTCCGGATACAGTACACTTCACCTTTTCCTAACAAGCATATTGTCTATCTAGCTGATGTTTAGGATCCCTTATGAGGGGGCAAGTTACCACTCCCCCGAACGGAGAGCTTCACAAGCTGAACCGGATAAACGTATTCAAAGCTCTTGAGGTACTGGCCAAGGCTGAATGTTTCTGCACCCCGAAGCTTCGACGCTGGAAGCATGAAACCCAGTCCTGCAATACTTGGGTCCCTGTCCCTGGCGGGTTTTTAGACTACATTGTAATAGAGAGACTTGAGGGAAAAACAGTCTCACCACATTGGGCTCACAGCCTAAGCGACGACCACAAGCAAAAACTGCGAACAGCTTTCAAAACTTCATACATGTGAGTTCTCTGTAATGCTTACTTGATAATAGTATCTTATACCTTTCTCCAGTGAGTGTCTTAATCTTAATTTCGTGAACCTGGATCATCGTGCCCAGAATCTCATATGGAACGAGGAGAAAGGGATATGGTAAGTATTTATAGCTCTGGATAACTCTTCATTCATCAAGCTTACAGTAGTCGACTGAGACTGGAACCGTTGGATGCTCGAAGTGTATCGTTCGGACATGGCCAATATCACGCCCCATATTAAGCGGCTATGGCTTCCATCGCGGGTGTTCCCCAATGTCTTGCCAGAAGTCCTTCTTTCTCTCCAGATTTCCAATTGCCTAGATTGCTTTTGCATCCATTACTACACACAATTGCATGATTGACCATCTCCTGTTCTAGCATAAGTTGAGATTTGTGATTCAGCGGTACTATCCAAGGTGTGATATCTATTGTTCTAAGCAGGTCAGAACTAGCAGTAGTACTCATCTCACTTGTCTTAGGCTTTGTTATCGTGATGACATTTATAGGGGTAAGTTAACCCTAACACTGTTCTAACCACATTTAACTAGCTGGCTATCATCAATACACTACCTTCTGTACAAGAACAATTCCCACCCCGTCAAGCTAGTAATTCTATGTATATATAAGTATAAATCAACCAAAAACCTATGCCTCAACAGCCCTCACCATCCTCCTCAGCCCCTCCTCCAACACACTCCGCGGATGCGCAAACACCATCCGAAACCACCCTGCCTCTTCAGCGCCATACGCCGACCCAGGCGCGATATACACTTTTTCTCTTCTCAGCCGTGCTAGAATATCTGCATCACTAGTGGTGCGATCTTTCATTTTCGCTCCAAGGTTCATCCAAACGAAGAAAGCCGCATTACACTCGATGTAGGGAATATCATGGCGGCGGAGGAAATCCGTTGCGAAATGGTAGCTGTTTGCCAGGCGGGACTTGTTGGTGGTTATGTAAGATGATGTAAAGTCATCGTTGAGGAGGAGGGATGTGGCGAGGTGGTCTGCGAGGCTGGAGGGGAAGTTGTATAGACTGATCATAATCAGTGGCTTTCTTCGATATTAATATGTTGATAAGTAAACTTACGAAATACCATCTGCAGCATCCAAGAGAGGCCTATTAGCCTGACTAACCAGACAACCGATTCTCAATCCCGTTGCGCCAAAGTCCTATCCACTAAATAAATCATATCCATCTGACTCAAGATCAGAAGCTTACCTTACTCAACCCCCATAAAACATGAACTCTGCTCGGATCTATCACGTCCGCAACATCCATAGCCAGAATCGACGTAAACCCCGGAGCATCAGGTAGACGGGGATTATCCCAGACGGACAGAGCATAGATCTCATCGCAGATCAGATGAAGTCCGGTTCTGGCACAGAACTTCATATACTCTCTGAGGATGTTTGCGGGGTAGCAGAGCCCTAGAATCGTTAATATTGATCGAGATAGTATGGGATGGTGGTGCAACCGAGTGGATTATGTGGTGAACACAAGAGAAGTGCTTTGACGCGAAGCCCTTTGCTGATCGCTTCGGCATATGCCTTCTCATACATATGGACCGCAGCCATGCTGAATGGGTCTGTTTCTGCAAACGCTACCTCGATGAGGTCAACTCTACAAGCATAGGTTAACTGTGTCCAGGCCTGATTGGTGAGAGACATACCCCGGTCGAGTCCCGAACGTCGTCTTGAATGCATTGAAATACGGCCGTCCAACGAGAACGCAGTCGCCGACGTCGGCCAAAGCCCAGGCGCAGCACTCGAGTGCATTGCTGACGCCGGAGGTGATGGTCAGATGAGACGGAGAGAGCGCAGTACAGGGAGAAAAACGGGCGTTGAGGAAATGGCAGATGGCTTGTTTGAGGTTGTGGGAGCCGCTGAAGCCATCTCCGTAGGTTAATGCGTGTGTATTGATTTGTGACTGGAAGTTGGTTAGAAGGTTTATTGTCGTTGTAGAAGGGGTCTTACATTTGTGTTGATGAATCTCTCCATTTCATCGTGCATGAGAGTCTAAAGATATTAGCGTGGATTTGATAAAGTTGGGTGTTACTACATTCTCGGCAAGACCGAGATTGACAATTCCATCTGGATTGGATATCGGATCCCACAGATTGCTCAAGACGTCGAGGAAGGCTGGCTTCTGCGTAACAAAGGCATTCCCTCGTGCAGATAGGCTATCCATGTTGATTGATATTGATGAATTGTTGAATTACCGCAATTCCTTGTGTGGTTTTATTAGGAATGTGGATATGTTGTCAGAAGGCGCACGGGTATTGCGGGTAATGCGGATCATCTGATCTGAAATCTTATATGCACGTCAGACTCGGATCGATCATTCATCTCATTTTTATAATATATATTATGGCCGATATACACTCTGTCAACTTCATCGATCGCAGGGAAATCCCAGACTCACGTCAGTCTCTAATCGACATCCAGCCAAAAGGCTTCTTCATCCGCCATCCACCCAGACCCCACCAACTTGAAGATAATCTCACACCCGAAACATGTTTATTCCAAACAATCCACATGGGCGCTGCCGTGGTAGATTCGAGTCGCTGGACACTAGTCGTGGATGGACTCGTCGAGCACCCTTTCTCTGTCAATCTGGACCAGTTACGGCAGATGCCATCTACATCAGTCATCTCCTTCCATGAGTGCTATGGGAGTCCACTGGTCGCTCCAACGAAGAATGTTTGGAGAATCGGCAATGTGATATGGACGGGTGTTCCCCTGCGTGAGCTCCTCGCCATCGCACGACCAGACACGCGAGGATCCTTTGTGTGGTCTGACGGGCTGGATTCGGGGACCTTCGCTGGTGTCTCGGCGGACAGGTACCAGAAAGACCTACCGATGGAGAAAGCCCTATCACCAGAAGTCCTGGTGGCGTATGCGATGAACAGTCAGCCACTTGGCAAAGAGCGAGGAGGACCGGTAAGGCTGGTCGTGCCGGGGTGGTTTGGGACGAATTCGACCAAATGGCTGTGTCGTCTGTCTGTACAGGAGGGGAGATCGCCTGGCCCGTTCACGACTGTTTTCTACGACGAGCTAGATCCGGGGGATGTGGATGGTGTAAGGAGAAGACCTGTTTGGAAGGTTGAGCCAAACTCGATGATTGTACGGCCTTGTCCGGGAGAGGTTTTCTGTCCTGGATATGTTGAGGTCTGGGGGCGTGCGTGGGGAGGAGAAGAGATTGTGCGGGTTGATGTCAGTATAGACGGACAGTCTTGGATGAAGGCGAAAGTAGCGCCTCGGGAGCAGTTTGAGTGGCAGTTCTTTTGTATTCGTTTGTTGATCGAACAGAGTGGGCGATATACCATCCAGGCACGAGCAACAGATAGAACAGGGGCTCGACAGCCACTGTCACAGCGGCGGAACCATGTACCATCAGTCGGGATAGAGATACAAGATGAGCAGGGCTGGATGAAGTAGATAGTTAATCATGGCATCTCCAGTTAAAATGACGGATCTATCTTGGACAGCATTGTACTTGGAAGAAATCTAGAAAGACTCAGCCTCGCTGGCCTATTTGCTTTTATGAACAACGCATATGCAGCACCAACCCCTCATCTCAAGCCAAGGGTCACGCAACAAGGCTGTCACCCGGGCACAGCCTCGTATCTGCACCGTTGAGCAATCAGTCATATTGTTCCATTTCCCTAGAAAATTCTATTCCCTCGCATATCCTCACTTTACATTATTGATAATGTCAAGAGAGATTCAGCACGACAGCCCCGGAGGAATCCATCTCACAGTATACCACGATGAGCCTACGTCCACTCATAATCAACCGGAATGGATATCTCACAGCCCAGATGACCACCGCGAACGACAGATCCTCCTAGAAGCAGACGAGTTCACAACCAGACACAACCTGGACTACGCAAGAGACACCATTAGAAAAGGCGCCTTGCTTGCATCCAACGTGGATATTGATCGGGTCGATGGATTCACCCGCGATGAACTGGTGATCATCGGCAATGAGAAATCGAAGAATTGGCACCGCCATTCGGGTTTATCTCAGGTTGTGTATGGCTGTTGCGGATTTGGATTTCTGGCGTGAGAGAGTATCTCTTCTATACCTACTTATCGAGTGAACTGACATGATAGTGGATGGAATATGCTCTCGCTGGCCTTTCCCCATTCCTATCTCCGAGTGTCTGATCGACTAGGGCAGACAAAACCTGCCAACCAGGAGAAATTACCCATGATCTTTCTCGTTGAATGGCAAGAATACGTAGGTACTAAGAGTGCTTTGACCAGCGCTAATTTATCAACAGTCTCATCGCCCTTGCCGGTTGTTGGAGTACCTACATCGTCAACCATTCAAACGGTCGTCGAGGAGCTATCTTCCTCAGCCTCATCCTCACCTTTATCGATTCTGTCGGCGAGACTGTTGGTCTTCGCTAGCAACAACTGTTAATCTTCCGCGCCCTTCTCGCATTTGGCGTTGGACTCCAGGCATGCACGATTCCAGTCTATCTGGCAGAAAGCAGCCCAACAATGAGCCGTGAAAAGATGCTTCGGCTCTGCTCTATGTATGTTTACCTACCTCCCTCTGCTGCTGCAATCTGACGAAATAGTGCCACTTATGTCGGATTCTTCCTTTCAGGATTAACTTCCGTTTGTGAGATTGCAGCTCCATCCATTGCATCATTTCTCAACGTCTGCTATCCCATCCTATCTGCCATCCTCTCCATGCTGGTCTGGCTCTTCCCCGAGTCGCCTCGATGGTATGTATCCCACGGGCAGATGGATAGGGCATACGCATCTCTACTTCATCTTCGCGGTGCTAAAATCCTAGCTGCTCAGGATCTGTGGCAAATACAGACTAATATCACAACCGAAGAGACGAAATTTGGAAGAAGGTTTCACACAAGACTAATGCAGCTCATCACCATTCCACGTGTTAGAAGAGCTACGATAGCATCATCCATCACCATCATAACAGCCACTCTATCTGGGACTGGACTGCTGCTCGGATTTTTGGGTCAATTTCTCGTGTTTATGACAAATAAATTCACAGATAAATATGTCGTACCTGCGCCCATAATGCCCGTATATACACACCTTGCCATCTTCATCGCTACGTTGCTTGGCCTGGCGATGATCGATATACTCGGACGACGTCGCGCGTTTTTCATCAGTCTATCAGGGCTAATTTGTCTGCTCATCTGGATGCGACTGTTCTTTCCCTCGCAGCACAGCCCGACGATGATGGTGCTCCTTCCCGTTTGTTTGGTACTGGGCATTTTGTCAATTGGTGCTGGGTTCCTGTTTCTGTCGTATGCTGGCAAGATCTTTCCGATTTACCATCGAGGTAATATGAACCATTTTCCCATGTAGGATTATTTCCACTGACGAAGACTAGAAATCGGCATGGCATTCACATTCTCCATCTATCATGTCTGTCAGAACGTGGCGAAATTCATGTTTATCCTTTCCCTAGCAGGCATTTCCTCAACGAAACTGCTGCACGCTTCCGCGTAAGCCTCTTTCCTCCATTACATACTGCATTCTCCTAACTAGAACTGAAACAGGACCATCAATGCTATTCTCTTCTGTGCATCCTTTCTCGTCATCAGGGAAACAAAATAATATTCTCTTGAGGAGATCTCTTTGATGTTCAAACTGTCTACTAGAAAACTCATCTGGCATCGGTTATCCAAGGAGCTCCCATACATGATTAACCGCTACATCGTCTGTCGACACGTTCGACTGGATGAAATAGACAGACAACAACGCTATCAAGCACAGGGTCGCTATACTGGTGAAGTGGGTGCGGCTGTGGATGAAAATGATTACCAGGATAGTCCAGTGTAATGTTTACTTAAATCTATCGATATTCATAGATAATAGATATCAGCTGCCAAATAAACAGTATGGAAGAATCCAATGACTAATAAAGTTGAATATGACCCACATTGACGGATGGTACAGCCAATGATATAGCGTATCACACGGCCGGGGGTACAAGTGGGGGAGCTGAGATCGATATCAGATATGGCACTGGCTAGCAGATCTGGAGGCTACGTATCATGGCGGGGCTGCGGGGTTACTTTCAGCTGTCAGCTGAAGCCAGCCACATTTCCACACCCAAAGAATGTTGAATAAACAGAAAAGAAATCTTGATTTTCAATAATGCTCAGACCAAGCCAGTCATCTAAATACATCATTCATGGCAAGGCCGCCGCTCCATAATTTCAAAATCCTCGCTCAACTTGCTCAAGAAGCTGGAAGAATTTGCCAATATCTCCACCGTCGACAGTATCCAACTTTTGGCCTCCCTTGAAGAGAAACGTCACGGGCACGTTGCTTGGGGCGTTTGGAATATGGAATTTGGAAACATCAACAAAGAATGTCTCAAGATGGCTACCGGGGTGGCTTCCCGCCTCCAAGATTTGGGATTCCTGGGTAGGTGGGCCGCCTGCTGAGTCCAAGAAATGGACGATGGTGGGCTGGGGTCTGTTGATGACGAACTCGTAAAGCCCGGGCCTGGGATATGTCATTAGTCTTATAGAGATGGTGAGGGTTTATTATGAAGAGAACATACTCAAAAATTGGGATGAAAGGCATTTTGAAGGGTTGGTTTTGGTGGGCTGTGTTTGGTAGGTAGGAAGAGGAAGAAGTGGTAGTGAGTTGGATGAAGATGGAGGATTGAGCAGGTAAGAGAGGGGTATTTATAACCAGACAGCAGAGAATAGTCTGTTCTTCCCGAGCTGAGCTGAGAGTTCAGCTGGATATCACCAAGTGGGTCAGTATGAGCTGGATAGCGGGGTCTTCAGCTGAATGCAAATCACACAAGCCAGCTGAACAGCCTGGCCTACTATGGTACCCAACAATAAGCGAACATGCTAAGTGCCTAAAATTGCGTCACCAGCCTGATCATGTTTTTTGATTGGATTATCCATTTATTAATGTACTCTATACTTGAGATATCCAAGATCATTGATCCACCCAATGCACTCGCCTCCCTGCTGTATCCGGGCCGGAAGGTAGAACAACACCAAAACGCTACTCAGCTTTGCCAGTAAATACCTAGGGAATTCAATTTACGGTCTGTAGCTAATATTAGCTGAGAATAACAGACTTCTGGACCGGGAGTGCGTTGGAAAGGTTTCGCCCGCTGGCGCATTTTGGAAACTGGGTGAGGATGTGATGATGTTGACTGGAAAGAACGAGACACAATCGCTTTTTTGAAATGATGCTTGGAGCCGGGGAGCTGCACTCCTGTGCGTTTGCCACGGCCCATTGCTAGTGTTGCACATCATACAGATTGCTTCGAGATTAGCAAGGCGTTGCAACACGGTCAGTTAAAAGAGGCCCTACGCCGGTACGCAGACTCGCTGTACCGTTTGTGTCGTCTGAATGCAATGCGCAAAAGCAACGCCAGGTTGGCATTCCAGCATGGGAGAGATATATGGAAGATTCGGATTGTTTTCATTTAGGTTGCCCTGAGAAAGTCATGAGATTTCTGCATTGGTTTCTTGACTCGACTGGGGCAAGAATACGACACATCGTCTCCACTGGTCTTCACTTTTCACTTTATCAATCAACTACAAGTAGCATAACATGGCTTTTTTTCTTTTGCACCATGCATTCTTTTTTTTATTCTTAATCAAAAATTGACATCTAATTCTCCTTCTATCTTTGAGCATGTCTCCCAGCATATGCCGTCTCATCTACACCAGCAGACATTGAATGCCGCTGTGGAACATCCCAAGTTCTCACACTGCCCAATGCCAGTATTACCTTTTCTGGAAATGCCCAGCAGTGTGCAAGCTACAGTAATCACCTCTGCCATCCAGCTACATAGACAATACTAACAGATCCTCGGCAGAATTATTTGAAGCTCGCGGCACGAACGAACCACAGATTGTCTCGACCATGTTCTACCCAATGATACAAACCATCCTCACCTATATAACCAATGGAGCCAGTCAGCCAGTTGAGTATCCAGCTGGCCCTGCTCAGAGCACCTCCACCAGCGAAAGGTTCGTGGTAAATGTTATCAGTAACGGTCTCCATGAGTATCCGGATCAGAAGTATGCTTTATTCGGCTACTCGCAGGGTGCACCTCTTATGCTAAATGTACTGGATCAACTTAATGCCACTTCCCTTGAGTCAGTCAAGTCTGTCATTCTTGTCGGTAATCCATATCGGGTTCCTGGAAAGCTATCGAATGTAAATGAAACGGCGCAGCGAGATTATGCTATCTCAACTGGGATGTTTGCGTCTAGTGTTCTAGTGTCATTTTCAGTAATGGCACTATTCCCCAGCTCTCAGAGATAGACCAGAGTGGAAAGGCTTGGGATTACTGTCTTGCTGTGAGTGTTTCTTATAAAGTATAGTTCTCTATACTAACCATCCTTGTATAGGGCGACGGAGTTTGTTCATATGATTCAGCTTGCTCTTGTCAGATCCCAGCGGGTCATCCTTCATATGGATTGACTGATACTCTGCAAAGTACTGCTTTCGAGCATGTTGTTTCTCCCCTCGAGGTCATTTGTAACTGAGGTCTGTATATATAAAGTTAGAATACTTTTTGCATCTACTGTTCGTTTAAATGTGTTTTTCTAATTAGTGATAGTGTGTAATGTACAATATCATTTTCAAGTTAACTAGCTACTGAAAATACATCCAGGGCCCTTCATTCACTTTTCCCATCATCCCGGTCATCACACAGTCAGGCCAGTGTTAGAACTTGGAAGCATGGTTTAAAGACCGCCATCTTTACACACACATAGTACGGTATCCTATTGTCCGTATGGCCAAGGAGCAAGTCCGCATCATAGTTCATGTAGATAATACAACAGAGCAGATTGAAGCGTTGGTGTTGGAGATTATGAACTGGGCACAGCAGCAATCTGACCCATCGCCTCCACCTATGGTTAAAGGGCGATTATGATGAGATATATGGGTCATCATGTCTTGCAGAGTATCCATCAATCGTTTAAACAATGTCAATTTAATAATCCATTCCAAGGCCTCCGATATCTAAACTGTCCAGCATATTCTAGTCCATAAATCTCTCCCTGCCAGACGAGTACACTGTATCTGATCCTCTTTGAACTCCTATTTCAAAACAAAGTCCCACTGGCAAGGCTTACTCTGGTCTTGTAGGATCCCATTCCAAATAAGGTAAACCTGTTTTGATAGTTATCACCAGCAGACTTTTAGTATAGTCATGCGATCCAGTAGAGCAGATCAAAATATTCTCATGCATAACTATGTCAGTTGGAATGTGGCGTAGTGTCGTATCTGATGGTTGGATCCAGTATGGTCTTATCCTTGGTTTATGCTGGCTCGGGCCGATCCTTACCATGGGACACTGGTACCTGAAGCTGGCGGTCTAACTACTATATATATCGGCCAATCAGACTAGACTTGCTATCAATGTTTTAGGTAAGGTAATTGGAGTTAAAATCCATCGCTTTTTACCACAGCGAAAGAATGTTACGGGACGGCTCAAAAGTAAATGATCTACTATTCAATACAGAATGAAATAGCTCAATTCATAACCACATTATTTCTCCTACTTCTGCCCAGTCAAATCAACAAAATTCATCACCTTCCTACCCGTGGTACTCCGCAGAAAACCACTATAATCAGACAGATACTTGAGGACAAACAACCCATCGTTATTCCCATACACCTTGAAAAAAGTGCGCAGGGCATGCGTCAACTTCTCCTCGCTGAGCTTACCCGGCCCAGCGTCTCGCAGCACACGCACCTCCAGCACGACTTCCAGATGGCTGGTATCGTTGTCTGGATACCGCCGGATGATCTGGTACTGCAGGACGCCCCACGACTCGGTCTGCATGACGGCCTGGGCTTGTTGGAATTCGTAGTACTCGCCGTACCAGTCGAAGCTGATTTGGCGGTCGCGGCCGTAGACGCGGGCGATGCGGTAGTGCGCTGCGTCTTCGGGGGAGAGGCGGGAAGAGATGGACTCGGGGAGAGGGTGGAGGGAGGCGAGATCGCCGCAGACGTAGCGGACGAGGGGGTTGCGGAGGCGCTGTAGGGAAGTCTGGACGAGTAGGCCTTTTTCGCCGTCTGGAATGGGCTGGGGCTGGCTGTCGAGGTTTTCGGTGTTGTTGATGATGGAAGTAGGGAGGACCTCGAGGTGCATGAGGCGATCGTCGAAGATAAAGTCCGCGTAGTTTTGCTCCATTGCGCTCTCGGTCAGTTCGGCTGTTGAGGCGCCCCATGTGCCTGCCTCTGCGCTGCCAATCACCGACGACAGGGCGATGTCGGGAAAGACGGATTTCAGAAAGCTGCGTTGTGCGGGCGTCATGGGCTCGGAGGTGTAGAGAGCTTTGTTGATCTGTATCATCTGTCTCTTCTCCTCTGGGAGCGTGGTGATGTACCGCACCAGCTGGACCAACTGGCCTGCATCGCCGGCAATGGCGTTGACGCGGTACTCGATGAGACACTTGACGATCTTCTCGAGCTCCATGTCGCCTCCTGCGCAGAGGACTGTGGCGCCGGAACCTTCAAAGACCTCGGTCATAAGGTCGAGTGCTCTGTCTGTATTAGCGATGTAGTATAGAGCGAATCAACAGACACACCTGTAGAGATAGCCAGACACATGCATCGTCAACATCCAGTCTCCCGGACCGAGAATGTCGCATGCGCGCAAAAGCGAGCCAAACACAGCACGTTGTTGGCGATTCTCAATCGAATCGGTCGCAAAGACCATCGGTTGTCCTCCTGAGCCTCCGCCGGTTGTGCTGATGTAGGTCCCTTGTCGGTAGCCATTGCGGGGGTCTTTATCATTCGTGAGTCGCGCAATGTGCTTGTACAGTTTATCTTTTTCCGTCAAGGGAAACTTTGACAGTTCAAGGCCATTTGTTGATTCTTTCGCCTTGGCCAGGACTGAGGGCAATTCCTCGCGAGTTGGAGGATAGGTGGTATCAGAGTAGAAAGGATGAACACTGGCGACAGCCAGGACATCGGAAAGGGGGTAGTAATCAGCAACCATGATGGCGATGTGCTAGGTGGAATTGGTAATGAGGGGCTCCGGATCAGAAAAAGTGGTCAAATATAGGAAATGGCTGGTGGTCATCTTGAGTTTCACGCTAGCCATAGTCAGTTAGGCTGACTGCAAGATGAAGAACCACTGATCGGCTGTATTGCGCTACTAGTACGGTACTGTATTTAACACACCCAGCTTTCTTCAGCTGCGATCCATCCCACTCTAGTGCGCGAATCACAAAATATCCTGCAGCCAGCCACTGTCTTTCTATGTCTCACTTGAATCGAATGGTGATCGAAGCTGCAGGAATAGCTTCAACATGAGTATCGCCATGTGATACATCCAATTGCAATCCTGACTTGGTGCTGGTCCAGACTCGCCATTCAGCTCGTGGCGATCATTTTTCACCTTGACCCACAGGCCCAATCGGGTAGAAGAGGGACAAACAACAACACGCTAGGAAAGGCGAATATTGTTAGCGCCTCGGCATCCACACGCAGCTGAGGGGAAGAAAAAAAAAAAGCAATGTATTAATATCCCCAATTCTTATATCTTACTCCATCCGTCAATCACATTTACCATTCAGCTGCATCAAAACACATCAAAATGAGAAAACCATCGTCAAATCTCCACACTATCGTCCTCCCCTCCAAGCGGGGCGAGCAATATGTCCACCCCACCGAGAGCGACCCGAATACCCGCCAATCCCTCATTGAAAATCTCCACGCGAACATGCTCAATTGCAGTCCCCCGCACACTTGGACTGGCGATATCTATCAAACATGCTCCCCGCATCCGGTTCTCGTGACGCCCAGACACAAGCAGCAGGTGGAAGACTTGAGTGAGGCGCTGTCAGCCGCGATTATCGATATCGTCAACAGATGGTGGAAAGATACTGAGGCGCGGTTTCCAGAGCGTATGCCGATTGAGCCGTTTGAGGAGGATTTGCTGCGTGTGTGTCTTGCTTTCTTTCTCTGGTCAAGATGGTCTGGCTAATTATGATGATGATGCAGTGGCTTGACTCCCAACCAACCGATGTGATCAGCCCATTCGAAACCCGTGCGGGGTCATGGCGTCCGGATATGCTGCTTGAACCGGCTGTCGAGGGGAGCATTGAGAACTACCGCATCTGCGAGATCAATGCGCGCTTCTGTTGGAATGGGTTTATGCTCACGGCGATTGGGCAGCAGGCATTGCTGAATATGGGGGTTGGACAGAATGGAGTCAAGGGAGTAACGGATCCGGAGATTGTAAGTTTGAATCTTCAGGATGGAGGATATCCAAGCTAACTGGATAGATGAAAAACGGATTGAATAGTCTGTACAACAGGGATCTGCCTCTCCATCTCTGCAAAGGCGAGGAATACGGCTACGACATTCATTTGTACACTCACTACGCACAATCTATCGGGATCAAGCCCCGATTTGTCCATCCCGCTGATTTACGCTTGATCGAGTCGCCTCAATCGACTGGTGGATACAAACTATACTGTCTAGCACAGGATAACCCACAAAACACAATCACCAATACTGCCGGTGAGCTGCTCGAGGAAGTCCACCAAATCGGACTGGAACTGCACCAGCGAGAGTTGGCAGCTATGTCTGCTGAGATGCTCCAGCAACTCAGTCTACGCTGCTTCAGTGACATGCGCAGCATCCTCCTCGTCCACGACAAGAGACTCCTAGGCATTGTCCTCCAAGAACTGGACAACTTGGTCGCGCGCAATGTCCTCACGACCGAGCAAGCAGCCATTCTCAACAGAGGCATCGTGCCCACCACCCTCCCCGGTTCATCGCAATTAACCGACTTAATCGTGCAATCCCGCGAATCAGAAACCCTCAAAAACGCATACATCCTCAAACCCGTCCGCAGCGGAAAAGGAGCTGGCATCCTCTTCGGCGACCAGCTTAGCCAGGACGAATGGCTGGCGAAACTGGAACCAATGCGCAATCCCCGCCTCGTCGCGGGAATGACTACGTACGTCGTACAACAGAGGGTCGAGCATAATCTGTACGAGGTATTCCTGCACGAGAGTGACGGCGTGCAGCATTTCCCCTTCATTGGGACATTCATGATGATGCATGGCAAGTATCTTGGCCTTGGGCTGTGGAGAAGTGGTCCGGGGAGAATATGTGCGCTGAGTCGAGGTGGTGCTTGGATTTGCTCAGTAGAGGAGTAGAAGAAATCAGAATCAGGATCCGGATAATGGGTGGCATCACAATGGAACTCGAGTAACCAGCGTAATAACAATGAGTAATGATCAACACAGCTCATGAAAATCTCATCGAGCTGAAGCCGAGCTGAGCTGAAAAGCGGCCGAGACCCACTCAGGCACAAACACGCGATCCTGGAACTGGATATGATTGGTGCATGGCATTACTAGTGCGTACACTGCCCCGCAGTCTGCGGGACTGTGGAGCCGCGCTAGCTGAAAGATGCAACTAATTACGTTATGGCAACAGACAATCGGTGATGGGGAAATCGAGCTGATGGCTAGCTGGGATCGGTGGGGCGGGAAGCTTTCTAATATAGATTGATATCTGCTTGGCCGAACCAGAGTTTCTTCTCTCTCGACCCAAACATTAAACCTTCAAGTCATTATGCAGCGGTTATTGCGTCCTCTTTGCACGGCCAGCAGACTGGCTCGACCGTCTTGTATGTATACACTCATTCAATTGCATTCTCCTGCTAATGAACAGACTCTCGATTCATATCAACCTCAACAATCCCCCGTCTCACCGTCCCAAGCCCATCCCACGCCTCGCAAACCACCCACCTCACCACCGTCAACCGCTTCCTCCAAGACGATGGCATCCTCCACATCCAACTCGCCTTCGCAGACGACAAAAGCAGCTACATTCAGGAACTCCTCCTAAACCTGCACAAACACCACTCCCACGGTCTCCCACTTACCCACAGCGCCGACCGCGGCTGGATGTGGGATATCCGTCCCTCACCCGACTCCTTCCAAAGTAACAACCACCAAGCGCGGTCCGAGACAATGGAGGAGTTCCCCTGGCATACAGACTGTAGTTATGAGAGCAATCCGCCGCGGTTCTTTGCGTTGCAGGTTCTGCAACCGGATACGTGCGGTGGGGGTACGTTGTCTGTGCTGAATGTCGATCATCTCCTGACGCTGTTGTCCCCGTTCGCGAGGGAGTGGTTGTTCACGCCGAATTACCGAATCAGGGTTCCACCTGAGTTTATCAAGAACCAAGGAGAAACGAATATCGTGGGGAATCTCCTTGCCACGAATCCCAATGGCAAGGCGACGCAGCTCCGGTTCCGTGAAGACATCGTCACGCCTTTATGTGACGAGGCAGCAAAGGCGTTGGCAGAGCTGAAGAGCGTCCTGCTAGGTCCCGCTGCGAAACAGCAGGTTCTCAATCTCACGCCGGACTTGATGCCTCGTGGGTCAATTATCCTCATGGATAATGGACGCTGGTTGCATGCAAGGAATGAAGTCCGGGATCCGAAGAGACATTTGCGGAGAGTGCGCTGGGATGCCCGACAATTTGTTACTCCGGCTGCGCAGTTGGGCTTGTGATTGATTTTGGTTTTCTGTTGGTGTATTGGTTGAGTAAAAGCGTTGATTTTTGTTCTGTTTATATATTAGATTTCCTTGGAGTACATGTACAGTACCCAGCAAAAGAATAATAATTGGAGGATCACCAGCGCGGTATATTTTTCCTCGTATATATATTGAAGGTAAAAATAAATAATAAATAATAGCAGACTTGCAATGAATCTATCAGGGACACTACTCTGTTATACGGGAGTACCCAATATATATATGTTTTCATCACGTGGGCCCCTTCAAAGCTGATAACAGCCTTTCTAATCTTGTCTCAACCAATAGATAGAGTCATTCAACATATGCATTGACTTTCCATAACTAATAACTATTGGCGATCGAGATAATAAGGTTAAGGGCAACCCACAATTAGTTCCCATGATTCACACAGGGTTTGTACCACACTTCCACTAATTTCACCCTCTTAGCTGACAGCCTCAGATAAAACCAAGTATTTATTTACTCATTGCTAATGGCGCGATTGAATTAGAGGGATAAACCAATCAAACTGATCTCTGTCTTAACCTAAATTAGCCTTCGGTCATAGCTCTATTTATGCTATTGAACCGGTATCATGGTGGATGTAAGTTTCTGCTACTGGACTTCTAAAAATTTGCATTTGTAGAGAAACACGTCAGATTTTCCAATTTATATATAGCGAAAAGCATTCATTCATGGAAAGTAAGGTCTTGAATATACTGCGGGGTCTATCGTGGCTGGCTGAAGATTCCCTATCTCCGCTTGCAGCCATCACTGCTTTCAAACATGCAAGAAACATACGTGGCAGCTGCCATTTTCTTGATATAGTTCGAATTGCATTTTCCAATCACTCTCCATCTGTGGATCTGCCACCCTGTCGGCTATTCTCTTCAGCTTCCGATGATTGATCCCCACGCAGTATCACCTCTGGCATAGTTTGAGTGACATCCGATCATGCTCACTCCATGCCAGGATAGACATGATGGCAAGTCATAATTCCCTCATTGTCAGGGTATTCAAGTGCCCTATATCCAGCAAGTGTATGATATCATACTTGGACTGTACAGCTCGCTCCAACGCCGAGACGCAAGGGGGAAGACGAAAACGTAAAAACATACGCTATATAAAGCTCCGAATCTCACCAAATCTGAAGTAGACAGACAACAGGAACAGCTCTTTCGATTGTCTGACTGTTCAACTCCAATTGGCAATAACCATGGCTTCTGAAATCCAGTTCCGTGAGTGCCTTGTCCTCTCAAGTCCTTCTTGTCTAACATCCTTTAGGCACTGCGATCGCAGCCGTCAACGACAACGCCAGACTACGCATCTACTTCCAGGATCCGAACGGCCGAATCCGCGAAACCCAGTATGAAGGCGGCTGGAAGGGTGGCCAAGTTGGCGATACCATTGCCTTTGCCAAAAACGGCACCCCGCTGGCTGCGTGTACCAATAAATTGAGAGATGTAAGCGCTGCCAGTACCACGCCTTATCGAAGACAAAGCTAAGAAGTCAGACACACGTGTTCTATCTTTCATCATTGAATGTCGTGCGCCAGCGGTCGTACAATCCCAAGTGGGATTGGGGAACTGGTGATATCGGGCACTACAGTGTCCATGCGGCACCGTATTCCAAGCTGGCGGTTGTATACCTGACGGAAGGCGTTCCGGAGGAAACCATCTACCTGTTTTTGCAGAATACAAATGATGAGATCCAGGAGTGGCAGTGGACTTGTATGTTGGATAAGCTCTATTGACTTGGATATAGATGACTGATATGATCAGCCTCCGATGGATGGAAAGCAGGCGAGATACTGGGCGACGCATTGCCAGGCTCCACCATTGCTGCCACCAATTATGGGCCTAACATGCGGTATGTAGATTCACACACAGTATGCCCTATACAGGCAGACTAACCCAAAACAGGGTCTACATCCAAGACAGCAACCACAACATCGTGCAGAAATGCTACAACGACGGCATGGGCTGGTGGAATATGAACCAAGTCATCGTCTCCAAAGCCCCCATCCAGGCCGGATTCGACGTCACCTGCTTCTATTGGGACCTATCTGAGGGCATCAACCTCCGTCTGTACTGGGCCAACTCGGACGGTTCGTTCTGGCAGTGGTGTTACGACTCGCCGGGCAGGATGTACATGGCCAAGATGACCGGCTCGACTATCCAGGGCACGGAGATCGCGGCCATTGCGTGGTCGCAGTTTCCGGAGCTGCGAGTCTATTATCAGGGCGGCACAAATGTCAGTGGTATCACTGAACGGGTCTATGGAAATGGCAAGGTGTCTTCTGTTGGGGCAACTGGCCAGAATCCTTTGCCTCCTGCTTAGGATAGAACGAGTTATTCGTCTATTCATTTTTGACGATGACCAGGTATACATGATGCTTTGGTCGGTTTATATTCTCAGTCAAGGTCTTATAACGATATCTGGGCTCATTTAAATACTGGCCCAGTACTTTGATTATAGCAGAACGAACATCCGAATATTTGACCTGTCCGCCAATACTATGCAGTTCAAAGCTAAAAGGTATTATAGCAAGTACATAGGGATATGTTTTTTACAAATATAAGTTTAGAGTGCTAACATATATATATATATATATATATAACTATAGACTAGCAAAGGTAGTTATGGTCATAAAAACATGAAACACATAAAGAACATGCCCAAAATACTTTTTCAAGACTGTATTCTTTGCTTCAGCATAGATACTTCAGCATGCATTTCACTAAATACAGAAAAAGAAAAGTACCACCCAGAATAATGGTCAGATCACTATTTCGCCCCCGACATATTGCTTTCTCAATGCCCTGGACACGGTAGCAAAATACGTAGTACACCAGCGGGAGAGACGCTGCACAGGTACCGGATTTGTCTCTGATGTTGCTCTCATTTCTTTATCTCTCATGAATCTATAGCAACTGAAAATACAGGATACATATTCGTCCAGTAGTATTGTGAGGAAAGGGAATATGTGGAAAAGTCCTATTCCCCAACTCAAACCCGAAAATCCGAGAAGAAAGAATAAGCAAAGGATGACTCTAGATAGAAGCATACTATGATATCTGGTATTCCTTGGGGATTTCTGGCCACGCATCTACACCATCCAGCATTGCAAGAGCCATTCCGCCACTGGTATGGACTTGTATGTGGCAGTGGATAAGGAAGGCCCCGGGATTGTTCACATGGTAGCGTAGAGCCATCCAGCTTGGTTCTGTTATGGCGGGAACTGTCGCAATTGTATCGAATAGCGGAGGGTTATTCAAATTGAAGCTCCCGGGTATGTAGCTCATTGCATCTGTGACTGATGAATAGTTCCACGATCCCTGCCCGTATCCGATCAGGAAAAACTTATTCGAATGCTTGTGGATAGGATGTTCTGGCTGAACTGTTGAAGTAACGTTCACAATGATATCCACCCAGCTCCCATTTTTCGTACTGATACAGAGATCAGATTTCGCCACTTCAGATTGAGGATAAAAGAGAAGCGGCGCTGCTTCTTCCAAAGATAGTGGATAGGTAGTGTTTCCGAGTGTCCAAAGGTAAGAGCTGTTGAACCGGTTGACCTTGAGAATGAATGTCTCGTCTGCCGTCTGAGCTGGGATCTCCGCAGGATATGGCGTGACTGTCTTCTCATCGAAAAATCGAACTTCTGGAGTGGTATTACGACCTGCAATATCAATATAAGCAGCAGATGACTGACGCTGGTTGATATCGATTGTGTTCACGTAAGACAGGTCGGCAGTTGTGTTAAGAATTTGGTTGAATCCATTAATGGCAGATCGAACGGTATAGTGGCCAGCGGGTTTATCGAGTTTGATCAGTACAGATAGACGTCGACCAGGGATCAGGCTAACCACGTCGGCTAGAACTGGTTCAATGTATCGGCCATCGACCGCATAGACGTACATTGGGTGTTGGTCGACCAAAAATGCCAGATCCGAGAGGCTAGCTGCGGATATGAGGTTCCAACTAACATAAACGCGGTTCGGATCAACAAGTAATCTCTCTGTCTGGGATTTGTTTACTGTGTCAGCGCACCCCCAGAATAATCCATCTGGAATATGGTTGAAGTTATGTGGATAGGGCTCAACCATGGGTACAGTCGGAGGTATACAGCTGGATTTAGACGGTTAACTTTTGTTAATATCGAACGGAAGAAAAAAATACATACATACCCCATGTCTGTCAAAGATGTCCCATTAAGGACCTGCTTTACTTCCGCACTCAGAAAGTCATTAAGAAATTCCGGCGGCAAGCACGAGACCGAGCCTTTGCCATTTATCAGGAGCGAGTTGGCACAATATGCGTCAAGGCCTGTATTTTGTTCGATATCCCAAACCTGGTCGGAAGTATGATGGCGCCAGTCGGATAATATAAATGAATGCGAATTGTCTTCTGCCGCTCGCATTGCCATTTGCTCGTCGGGGTCACTTGTAATCAGTGTAAAGGGCCGTGGGTGAGAATCGCGAGGGTGTATGTAAATTGGACCGTATAAGCCGTCTTCTATATGTCCCTTTTCATGCGCATGGTAAAAGTACGATCCGTATTCAGTGGCTTTCCATTGATAGGTAAAGGATTTTCCAGGTTGAATACCCTTCTGTGAAAGACCTGGGACACCGTCGGACCATGGAGTATCCTTCTGCTCAATACCTAATGAAGCCTATTAGCGTATCCTAGCCTCATAACGAAGCATTATGAGTAAAACGCACCGTGGAAATGCACCGTTATCGAATAATGTAAGAGATTCAGGACTGACACCTCAACATTATTTCCCTGGCAGAGCTCCAGAAGTGGCCCTGGAAATTGGCCATTCATCAAGATACCTTTCCTTAGAAAGCCATCCGGAGATATGGCCGCTTCTGTTAAAACTAGGTCGAATTTAACAACCTCGTTCAAAAGTGAACCATCGTCAGGACAATGAGAATGGGCTTGGACCAGATTCAGAACTTCGAGTGCAAGAGCACCGAGGAACAAGATTAAGACACGCATACTGAAGCTCGGAGGCAAACGTGGAAAAGCTCGTGAATTATTTCAGAGGTCGACCCGTACTACTGTTCTCATGCAGGTGTATAAGAATGCAGTCGGCATTAGTGCCAAGAATATCTTGCAGCAAGCTGGGTCTAGTAACATTTACTAGCGGCCTAATTGCAAACTGATAGTTTGTGGAGCAAAACCAAAATAAAATTCCCGTTGATAAAAAGTAGTCATCGGGTGCCAAGTATTCCGGTATCCTGTGACTTTATCTTGTTGATCTTTACAGTCACCACAACATGGTAGGGCGGCCTGGTCCGGAGCCGGATGCGAGCAGAGCCGAGCCGGTCTCTGAACGCTGATCCAATCCAGAACTTTGGTACGCAAGGATCGTCTAGTTATCCGAACCCAACTGAGCTTTTCTCATCCCTGGGTACGTGATAACTGGTAGTTAATTAGTCAACAGTTACTAAACCTTTAGCCACGTGCCTCCAAGGGTTGCTTTTCGATAGTATACCGAATCGAAGTGATATCGTTAACCTCACTATTGAACTGGACCCAGGTTCATTCGTTCCCATTCCCCCTACCCCGCTCTGCCTCGACCAGATCAAGATACCTTATATGACATAACTCCCGAGCCAGATGTTGTAGCGTGTTCAAGTTCATTTCTTCTTGTTACCTTGAGTGGTTGCTCGCGTCCCACCCCATTTTATGCGTCAGAGTCCTTACCTATCCCGGGCAGCATGCCTAGATAAGATGCTGCCACTACGTGTTCTCACCTAGAGCTTGATCACTCATCCAGGTACCTGCAAGAGAGGCATTTTACAACCAAACTTCTACCCATCTGCCACCTAGTCTATGCAGAGCTGCTAAACAGACAACGGACATGCTCCTGCCTGTGTATCCTACCCTAACACGTTAACACCTGCAGCCAATGTACCAGACATGTAGAGACCATAGTCCCAGCAATTTCTAAGGTAAGTAGTTTGAGCAGCCACAGCCAATAATTTTAGGTTTCAAATCCGTCTAGAATGAGCCATTGAATGACGGGAACCAGCCGCGACCCGTAACTCTATTACCAAGCATTCACTGCCGCTCGCTAGTTCCAAAAACCCCATTATTAATTGTTATTAATGCAGATTTCCTCCTTCTGGAGTAAGCGGAGGAAAGCTCCCAACACGACTATAATTAGTATTGTCTTCTGTGGTAGACTGGGACACTTCTCGTCATACAGCCACAGTTAGCGAGGTTGTCTTCTCATCTTTCTTCCCACATTCACAAATGCGATCTCAGCCAGTTTCTGTTGTCATCATAGGCGCATCTTTCGCCGGCATCCCTATTGCCCATACCCTTCTGAAATATGTACCTGCCGTCAAGGTCACTTTGATCAACCCATCACCTACATTCTATTTTACAATTGCCGCACCACGAATCCTTGCCAACCGAGATGCCTTTGCACAGGAGCAGTACCTCCTTCCGATTGAAAAGGAATTCAGCCAGTACCCGAAAGATTCATTTAGGTTTGTCCAAGGTCGCGCCTCAGCAATCGATGTGTCTGCGAAGACAGTTACAGTTGAGCACAATGAACACATTGCCTTTGATTACCTGGTAATTGCATCAGGAAGCACAACCGCTTCAACAAAGAGAGCGGACGCTATTCCGATTCCATTCAAGCAATCCAACGCCGATAACATGAAGGACCTGATCCCGAATGCCCAAGCCTCTATAGCAACAGCGAAGAGTATTGTTATTGGAGGTGCAGGTCCCATTGGTGTCGAAATTGCCGGTGAAATTGCAGAAGCGGCTCGACAGCACGGAAGAACAGTCAATGTTACGCTTTTGTCGGCCACTTCCCGCATCCTGCCGATGCTGAAGCCCGCGGGAAGCACCACGGCGGAGAAAATGCTTTCAAACATGGGAGTTAAAGTCATGAAAAACACAAGGGTGTCCAGTGCAGTCCAGGAACCCGTTTCGTGCATGTGGATAGTGACACTCGACAATGGACAAAAGATCATCACCGACCTGTACATCGCCACAACTGGGGTCTTGCCGAATAATGAGTTTATCCCCGCAGAGTTCCTGGACGAAAATGGGTGGGTCGTTGTTGATGAAGAGCTCCGGGTCAAGGGCAAGCGTGAGTCTACGCCATTGCCAATATTTGCGGCTGGGGATATCACAAACAATTCGATGCGCTTGTCCTTTAAAGCACAAGAACAAGCAGCGATCGTTGCTAGTAACCTGAGGGCTGAGATCATTGGCCATGGAAAACGCAAATCATACAATCAAGGTGATAAGATTCTGATGGTGGTACCGGTTGGTTCCACAGGCGGTACTGGGTTGATCTTTGGCTGGACGCCGTGGAGCAGTATGGTGAAGATGGTCAAGGGCAAAGACTTTCTGATTTCTAAGGCTCAATCCGCCGTTGCCGCGTAATAAATAGCGCGTTACACCCTAGCTGTTATAATATATAGCCGAGAAGCTTTTTGCACCCCTGTTCCCAACGCGGATGGACAGAACTTCTAAAATACAAAAACAATTCCAATGAGGTAACTATTTCCACTTATAATAGGTATAAAGAATATTGAAACCCGGGAGTTCGGTCGTTTTTCGTGCAGGTATTTCTCTGATACTGTGAAGACCCAAAGAGACAGTCTATGACAGGTTCATGGCCTCGCCACGGTCAAGGAATAGGCTTGGAGCTCTCCAAGCATGCTTCGCTTCATCAGGAAACAACAGTCGAGAGCTGGCAGTCTTCTACACGGAAGAAATAGTCAACGATCCACTCTGCCCGCTCACCAGTGTGCGCAGACACTATTTTGGCTGCTGAGACGAGATACTCCGATGACTCAAGGTTCGAGGTATGACGGAGTCCTACCTAGAAGGGGCCAATAACTTCCTCAAGCGACGCTCGAAATCCAACCGCTGGTTCACCTGTGGACTTTTAACCTGACTGGCTTTGGGGTTGGAATTTGTCCGCCAGATAGGGTCCGACCTTTAAGTGAGACCATTGCGCTTTAATCTTTAAATGCAGGTGTAAACTTTCTAAAGGCAAGGCTCCCTTTCCCTTTTAGAACAATGATGTTCAGTTTTCTGCTATGGTAAACCAAACCGAGAGGTGCTATACCTGTTTGGTCCATTGATACTTTTCAAACTTGGATTAGCATGTAGGCCGGACATCGCAGACCGGGCGAAGGAGGCAATGGCGTAGGTGCATCCATCAGTATGCTGCAATATTAGCAGTACCTGGCGTTTTTTTTCCCTATTTTCGACTACTCTAGCGAACTAGCAGATGTCGTCATCTGGATCAATATCGGTGAAGGCAAACACAACGAATGAAGAGGCGGATCGGACCTCGCAATCTGTCCTAAAATGGAAAATATTTGGTGGGTGGTTCCACTGTGCACGATGCGGACAAAGTTTAAGGTTCTATGGGGAGAGCCACTGAACGAACACCCGCTTACATAACTGATGCTGCCGTTGTCTGAGTCTGTCCTCAATTGTTAACATTGTGTCTTAATAAATTATATTTAACCTTTATCAACCTTTCAAGGGGTTGGCTCAACTAACCCCCTGGCTGTGGGTAAAACCTACCCTGACAAATATAATCAACCGTGAGGCACCTGTCCAGGATCCTTTCGGTATCTTATGCCAGCCACCTACGGCTTGTGTATCGAAACAGTCTAAGCCTGATCCGGAGGTTAAGCACTTAAGGCATCGGGGGCCCCTCCTTACGGAATAGCTGGTAGGTAGAATGCCAATTTAATATCCTTATTAGAGAACTATGGATCATGCGAGTGCAGGATTAACAAATACTAATGATACCTGTAAGTATATTCTCATAACCTAGGAGTTAGTTCTATCTCGTGATTTATTTGAAGAGCTTATTGTGAGATTATAAGTAGTAATAGGCAGGGTGTTGACTATGGGCCGAATCCACAAAATACTTGAAGATGCGACCCCGCCCCACAATCAAAATATTCTTTAGGGAATCATGCTGTGAATTACAAAAATGTGCAAGGCGCTCTGATTCTGTAAACATCTGCTAATTGATGAGTGTTGAGAGATTCCTAAGGCTATTCCGCCTACGTAGGAAAAAAAAAAAAAAAAAAAGGTAGATCCTACTGTAAGGTAATATACGCCTCCGGCTGACATACTCAGGACACATGCGATGTCCAACTAGCTGCTAGCAATCTAGGAGTAAAATACTCTGCATAATAAAACCCAGAATATCCCGCGGCCTAGAGTGATTGACTATTCAGTGTTCTGTCCAACAAACGCTTTCCATGACGTTGGCGGTTGGTCAAGGAGAGCGAGACTACTCTCCAAGCCAGCACCTGCATAGTATCCCGGGTCGGCCAGTAGCTCCATATTCTCATATATCTCCTGAGCAATTGCGGTAGGTAGGAATGACTTGAAAGTTTCCGCTGGAACTGTTAGGAAATTGGCTACTTTTCCAGTGATTTCCGAGAACTCTTGCACTACTCGGGTGGGAGAGTAGTAGTCAGTTGCCCCATAGACTCGCTCTCCGATGAGTGAACCGCGATTCTTAATAATAGCTTTCACAAAAAGGCCTTCACATCCACATTAGTATTTGGTGTCGCCAACTAATTCATGACGAGGGGAAGAAAATACCAGTATCTCCAGCAGCGTCAAATAGAGGCAGCCTTGCATTGTCACCAACAGGCAATGTAAAGAGATAGCTCCCATCACCTTGTTGTCGGATCATATCCTTGAACGTTGACATAAAGGTGCCAGGCAGGAAGAAAGTAGCGGGCACACCAATTCCTCGGATGTACTCCTCGATCTCTGCTTTCCCATCGAAGTGGTGTATATGAGACAGTCGACCTTGACTGGCTTTCGTTGTATTGATCAGGGACGAGAAGATTAAATGCTGCACATGGGCGGCCTTGCATGCATCCGCTACTGCTTTACCTTGCGTCACCTCAGTCGCCTTGGACGCAGTTTCCCAAAAGTTCGTGATGAGAAAGACAGTATGGGCATTCTGGACGGCAGCTGCCAGTGAAACGCCATCACTCATATCACCCTAGATCGCTAACGTCAGTAGCAGCTCACGGACTGTTCCGGCTGAACACTCACGGTTACCACCTCAACGCCTTTTTCACTGAGTTGTTTCGCCGCTGGCTTCGTGGCATCACGCGTAATGCCTCGGATTTTGAACTCTTTGGAGAGGGCCGGATCAGCAAGAACATGGCGAACAACAGACCCGCCTTGGTTTCCGGTAGCACCGAAGACAACGAGAAGCTTAGACATGATGAAAGTGGGTTGAAAGTCGTTTGTGACAGGTAGAGGAGAAAGACAAAATGGGGATTGCCGATGCGATGCTGCTTATTTGCTCTGAGATAACACCCCTTTTATAGCCCATGTAAGAGTCGTGGACAAAATTCCATTTCACATATGATATTCTATGTCGTCATGACCCTGAATTATTAAGTTTACGTGATTAGTTAGTGATGCTTCTCGTCGGATTTGAGCTTGGGCTCGGCCCCAAGTGGTGTGGCTATATGACATTTAGTAACATTATGTAATAAGCTTGGCCAACAAATGAAAAACCCACCATATTAGGTTATTGGTCAGGCTAAATTTTAGTGCCAATTTTAATCTAATCTGCCGCATTACTAATTTCACGTAAACTTATAAATCACCAGTACTAATCTTTCCTGAGGCCAACCCACATCTCATTGGCTGGGGTGAAACCTAGTTTTATTTTGAGGACCTCAATGCCTTCGGTCTTGTGATCTTACTGATTGGGTCGCTGCGGATATGTGGAAGCGAGAGCGAGCGATCAACTTCCGTGTCTGATGAATGTTGATTTTCCGCCTACCCTGCAATCAGCTAACGAGTTATTGCTGTAGCTAAGACAGTGCTGCAGGTAACTTATAATAGCCTTTGCATTTGAAATAGGTAGCACTTGCCTAGGCATGGAGAATATGGCAATGGTAGTAAGCAATATAACTGGCTAATATTGGCCAACCTTGACATACGTCGGCGGCTGAAGGGCCGTATCATGTGGTATGGGCTTGGTGCTCATGATACCATTTTTCAATGAATTCGAACAGGCACCCGGTGGTGAACAAGACCATCGAGCTTTACGCTATTAATTTATGGTGTGATTGCGAATAGTTCTGGCCATCCAACGAAATGCCAATATCTTCTTACACCACGCACACTGCTAAGAGGCGACCAATTAACTAGAGGCAAGCAGTTGGAAGCGCTCGAGGATCCGAGATACAAACAGCGCAAGAACACTTGTATACGCACTTATAATAGATTACGGTCATGAAATACACCCTCCTCCAGTATTCTCTGTACACCGTTCTCCAAGGTGAAGTTTCGCCGATCAACGCGTGCAATCTCCACAAGCCGCTCATAAACATGTCCAAGATCTACCTCTCTCTCTTCAAAAAGCCGGTTGGCCTGTATCAGCTCCCATACCGTGTGGATCAGCTGACAAGTGTCACCAGCATCCACAAGTCTCGTGCGTGCATCCCTACTGATTCTAATTAGACGGCCTTCACCCCCTTCATCATTGCATAGATTTGATCCAGAATCCTCTGTGACCTCTTCGCCAAGCAATTTTTGGGATAGCACGCCGTGGCCGGACGCCTTTTCCGTAGGCAGTAGGGCCGCCAGTTCCGCTTCAAGCCGCCGGTTTTCTTCTTCCAGCAACGTCGATTGAGATTCAAGCTCATTCAATTTCCGCTCTAGGGTCTTTACATATACCTCCTTTCGTTGCCTAAAAGCCTTTTGTCTGATTGATCAAGTGTCAGCTTTGCCTTGATGAAAGAAAACAACCAGTGAGCTACAAACTTACGCAAGGCGGTTCTTTTCCTTGCGCTTTGCACTGTCTTCATCATTGTCCCTGTTAGAGACAGGCCCGTGGTTTCCAGTAGGGTTTCCACCTGGACTAGCCTCCTCGGGAGCTTCCAGGTGGCCAAAACTGCCAGTGTTATCGGCCACCGTGTCGGGGATATTAGGATGCCACGAGGAGGGCCAATGTGCTGGTAGCTGGCTAGCTAGTTCATCAGTTTCCTGAATAAGTGAGTTAATATTTATGCAAGTATAATGCGCACAGCAATTTCGAAGGCGTTGAGAATTAGTCTCACCCAGTTGAATGAGGGGTCAGATATCTGTGCCAGATCGGAAGACTCAGCAGAACTCTGCCCAGGTGCACAACCGATGTTGAATTGAGCATAAGACATCTATTCCCAATGTTACCAGAGAAATGGAAGGTTTGAAGAGAAAATTAATAATATTAATAATAGAGTAGAAAGGAATCGCTTATCCTGATAGCCGCTGGATAGGTGAGGTCTCTAGAAGCCACATAGCGAACTACAGTAGCGCGATAGGATCACGTGATCTTCGACAGGGTAGGCCCAGAAGCTGGTGCACTACTCTAGTTTTAGCATGTGTCCTATACCTTAAGTAGGTCTCTCTCACAATATGGATGTCCAAAATTATTGTGGCCTTTGGTGATGCAGGCAACCAAGGGAATTCGGTCATCAGCACAACCCTGCTGACCCATTGCTCGCCGGGGAATATACTTGAGTTCTATACAGGAAGCACTGGCGACCTCAACCCCTCAGTTACATATTGAATCTATCTGTCGTGGCTTACGTTCTGTTAGTTAGAGGCGCAAGAGGTTTAGGAGAAGCAGGGAACAGTAGAATTTGAAGTAAAAATATGCCAGTATGCCTACCTCAAAAGTATGCCATCTTGGAAATAAAAATACGGGAGGCCAGACTGACTAAGAGGGAGATTTTACAGTATACAACATTATCGCCCACAATTACCTTTCCTGCAAATGTGCATAACAAATGGACAGATGCTATCGAGTAAGACGATTACACCTGCTTCTGGTTTGATTTCACCCATAAAGCGAAATCCTGAAGTCCCGGGTGTAAGCGTTTCACCTCGGTAATGTCTGCGCCATAGCCCTCCTCTCTAAACCACTTGAACATGAGTCGAATGTCCTTGATGCCCGTCAAAAGTGCCCAGGTGAGGAATTCCCAGCCAGTGGGTATTAGAGATCCAATTGCTCCCGCCAAATCGCCGATGCTTCCGCAGATGTCAATTCGTCCCCCGCGAGACTGATAGCTCGTCCGGCGTATTCAAACGGCTTTGCGAAGGCCTGGGCGGCAAGATACCCTATGTCGGAGGTAGCGACGAGCTAAAGTCCTTTCGGGTCGACATTGGCCTTCTAAGCAGTAGCTAGGAACTTTCGTTCCGTGCCGTTTGTCAGGTTTTCCATGAAGAATGTCGGGTGTAGTATGCTGTCATCGCTGCTGCGGACACCGCCGCGGTCAACAGAAGCGTAGACGAAGAACTGGGCCTTGTTTCTCAAGGCGGCGCTGACGAGAGCTTTTCCCTACATCACCTCCGATTCCGGGCTGCCCTCCTTTCCATAAGTTTTTGGACGCTGAAGACTCCCCATACTGGAGAGTCTACGGTCCTGAAGATGGCATCTGGATTATCGAGATCGCCAGGCACATAGTTCGCGGCTGGGTATTCCTGCAAAAGGTTCTATGACCAGGGAGAATGGACGTCGCGCATCAGAGCATAGATGTTGAACTTCGGATCGGGAAGGGCAGCAAGGGCCTTGATGATCGAGCTGCCTTGTTTCCCAGTTGCACCGGTGACAACGACTGTTTTCAATGCCACTATGAAGGACGCGAGACCGTGGAAAGCCTTGGGTAGGTAAAGAGGAGTAAAGGTGGCGGAAAGATGGGTAGGGGTTGTCATGGATAAGCAAAAACAGAATTATCTGCAAATGAGCCTTTCATTTGCTTTCTATCTAGGGAATTTCCAATTAGTCACGATGATCGCCAGTTGATCCTCCTTAATCGGGTACTTCAAGGCGCATTTGTCAGGTTACGTAAAAGCGGCCGGCTACTCAGATCTGTGTTCTTCCCCACCCAGGAAACAGTTCTCCCGAGCCTATGGTTTGCGTTGGGCCCTCACCAGCCATTCCTGTGAATCAGCTGAGGGCGAGTTTTATTTGTGTTCATAGGTATCTCCATATGTTCCAACTTGTATGAAGTGGCCTCCTATCTTAGGTCTGATACCCTGGGATGATGTCACCAAGTCCTGAATTAAGGGCCATAAAAATACAGCATCTTCATCCAGGTATACTGAACTTGCTAGAACGGGTGTTCCGCCGTAGACTGCAATGAAGCTACTGCAGATGCTTCCTTAGGAACTATCACAGTAAGCCTCGCACCTGCAGCGAGCTTCAGGTAACGAACGGACTTGACAGGGTAAGGTGGCTATCAATGAGTGACGCGACAGCTTGAAGTTGCTTTCTAAGCATGAGTAAGTCGGGGCTGTCTCCTGACTAACCATTTGGCTTGCGTTGATCTCCCTATAAATATTACCACTGCTGTTTACCTACACGTCTTCTCTTCATACCAATTTGCCTTCTAATTAATAGTTAGCCCACAAACGAGATGAATACTCCGCGCAAGATCCAAAAAATATTCCAGGCAGTGGAAGTCGTGGAAGGTGCTGGAGCGCTGGTCCGTCGATCTATCGGGAGCACCAAACTACGCAACTTCACCCCATTCTTACTCTTCGACCATGCCACTGTGGGCTCCGACGCAGGATTCCCAGAGCACCCTCACCGTGGCCAAGAGACAATCAGCTACTTGCTCAGTGGAAGTCTGGATCATGAAGATTTCACAGGACACCGAGGCACCCTGACCGCAGGCGACCTGCAATTTATGACAGCTGGCCGGGGGATCATGCACGCCGAGATACCACGCGTGAATCCCGACGGGAAGCCCGCAACGGCCGTTCAGATTTGGATCGACCTTCCTAGGACCCTGAAATACGTTGAGCCACGATATCGATACTTAAATTCGTCTCAAATTCCCCAGTTGGAAATCGATCAGGGCCGCGTGACAATCTCTGTGATTTCAGGCCAGTCGCATGGCGCGAAATCTAAACAGGACTTGACCTACACGCCTATCTGGTATCTGGATATCACCGTAAGGCCGGGAGGCTGGGTTAAGCAGCCTGTGCCCATGGGTTGGAATACTTTTGCTTACGTGCTGGAAGGCGCCATGACCTTTGAATCGGAGGGATCGAGCATCCAAGTCCAACAGTATCATAATGCAATCTTTGAAGCAGCTGGGACTCATATTGAAGCATCAGTCCCAGAAGGCGGAGAGGCATCTCGCTTCCTCCTTCTATCTGGGGAGCCGCTGAAGCAGCGGATTGTACACCATGGACCTTTCGTTTGTACGAGTGAAGAGGAAATATACCAGGCTATTTCGGATTTCCGGAATGGAAAGAATGGTTTCGAGAGGGCGATTGGATGGCAGAGCAGCATCACAAAATCAATTCCGCATTGATATGCTTGTACTTAGGGCGGTGTTCTTTCGACCTTACTTAGGATAGAAACTATATATTTAAAACATCTTCTTTAATACTAGCTGGAAGGGCCTAAGATGTCTTATACTCCTGCTTCAAGGCAGAATTGAACCCCACCTTAGTTCCACAGTTGTACGATGGGACTCACTGAGACAGACGCCCATGGTATCACGTGATATAGTATATGGTACCATATCTTGGCAGACATACCATAGGGTATACCATCCCAGATGGTATACACCTTGGTATACATTTTGGTATACCACTTATATACTAAAAGAAGGACCATCCTAAAGTACCATGAATATTTAGGATAGATATATAAGGACACTCATTTCATATACTTAGATAGTTCTTTATAATTAATATAGTCTATAATTCTATTGTTACCTTTTAGTTACTTATCTTAATTACTATATACTTATTCACATATCTCTTACTTAATTAAAGAAGTATATATACTTCTTTAGCTGGAGACAAAACTTGGCTCTTACTCTGTCCCCCGGAATATCGTCCACCAGCCTTAAAATTAAAGTAAATAAAGATTTATAGTTAGTTGATCTGCTACTGCTACTGTATTATATCGCAGCAGACAGACAGAATATGTCACATTCCAAACTGCTCAAATTCAAGAACTCATGTATTGGTCAAGGGGCGACAAGGGTCATTATTATATGCCATATGACTGTGTGCAATAGATAGTGGCCGCATGTGTAATATCCGAGCAAGAGTGCGCTTTGCTAGCCACAGTACCAGATACGCTGGTCAACCACAGGAGCCACACCGGAATCCGCCGTCACTAAAGCTACAGAGAGCTGAGATCAGTATTATGTGGGAGCTGGAGTTTCACCGACACCCGATCCATTTACAGCCCATCCATTTCATATGAGGTCGTAAGCGAACCAAAACTAAACACTCTGAAACTTTACTAGCGGAAGTTCTATGGCCACGGGAATTCATCTAATAAAGGCATTCGTGTTGAGTAGAAACTTGAGTATCTCTTCCTATTCTGATTTGATGATACAAATGATAAAGTAAAATAACTACAACTTTGCTTCTGTAAAGTTCAACTTAGAGAAAGGTACACGTAGATGGAGAATTTGCGATCATTTTTAAGTCAGAAGGGACACAACAGAACAGAGCGCACAGAAACCCAACATCAAGACGTACAACCTGCAGATTAATCAAGCCCAGCACAAACAACTTGAAATTTGCCGTGGTCACCGAGGTACGTAATCCACAATAGGAGTCGTTGATAATCGAGTACTTACCGGAAGTCCATAAAATTTCTGCGTAGCATCAATGTCCGATTGTTGAAGTTCTGGTAGCTCTTCGCGATAGTTCATTACCGAAAGCGAATTTGCCTCGCCAATTTGTACTGCATTGCCTTCAAAACGCTCAGGGTTGGGGTCCATAGCAAACTCATGCCTGAGTCCCAAGACGTGTCCCAATTCATGCGTAAAGATCTTCCAAAGACCACTCCTAAAATCTGGTCGAAATGCAAGGCTATAGACATAGACGAAGTTAAGGTCTTTGCGATTTGGGAAGTAGGCACTAGCAAGCACATTTCCCTTATCACCACCATGGGTGAGCACAAAATTTGCGTCTTTCGCCAAGGGGACAAATTCAAAGTTTACCCCAACGTCGGCCTTGTTCCATGCTTCAGCAGCCTTCTTAAGGTGTGCTGCAGCATGCATCGCATCTTTTGGGGAGTCATATCCAGCTTCCCAAGCTGTCCATTTAACCACCGAACCAGGCTCCCAGCGTGGAATTTCAAATTCCAATCCAACCATGAGAGCGGCTGGGTCGGACTTCAGGTTCCGAGGAACTGACTCTTGCGTGATACACACAGGAGACAATGGGAGAGGCTCTGTGTCAGTTGACACTGGTTCCGAAATACTGGACGCGTCGACAGTTGCCAGAGCTTCGGGTCCAAGTTGTTGTGCGGTCGACTGGAGAAGAGTCTCCCGGGTACTTGGAGTATCTGGGGCCATGATTGAGCCTGGATAAGGTGTGCCACACCAGTTTTCAGGAAGTTGAGCCAGAGCAGTGAATTGCTTTGTCGCCAGTGACTTTTAGTTGAAAATATACCTAAACTCAAAGCGAACTCTTTGGGTTGTATTTATAAGATCCGGTGGGCCAGCATACCATGAGTCAAAAAATAATGACACTCGCATCATGTGCATAAAATGGGGTGGGGCTAATATGATGTAACTCTGATCTGCCTACTGTGGGAGTCAAGTGACTGTATGAATCCAGAGCAACAGTATACATAGTTTGGCCGTGGTCTAGAGTAAGACAGTATGTCACGGGTCGCAATCTAGGCTTGACTTTGAGAGACAAAGATGTCACCACTATACCTGCTTGACATGGTCTGCAATATAATTCCACTTGTTGTGATCACTTGCCCATTGCCACCAACAGTAAAGGACTATATTGTTACGTATCAACAACGATTGTGGATAAACTCAATTTTTCAAAGGATGAGCGACCCAATAGCCTAAAGCTAATCTAGAATTTCATATCAGCAGGTGACCTAGAAAAAGTTAAATCAATCACAGAACATCATAGTACATTCGCATCCACTTGACAGTGTTAGAGATCCACAGGTAACTTCTTAAGGCTATATGCATTTACATCCATTCATGATTTTCTTTGAATTAAGAAAATGAAAAGGGAAGTCAGATTGCAAGGATGATCGACTGCAGATACTTGTTGCACAGGATATCTGCACTCATTGTGATGATATCCTTCCGAAATGCCATGGTCTAGGCCCAGACCAGATACCACACTCAGCGTTTGTGGGTAATAACCGGGGGTTAAGCAAAGTACTAGTTATAAGTGAACCAAATGTTTCATTGAATATTTGGTGCGATATTTAAGTTTATTTATATTATCATGGTATAGTATAGAGGTAGTTAAAATATATATATATATAACACTGACATACTACTAAAACTAGTGAATATATATACATTTAGCCCCTATACCACCATTTCGTTATATATTTATATATAAATTAAATATATTATTATTAACTATATATATTTATATATAAATATATTAAATAATACATAAATACATAAACATGTATTAAGAGAATAGTAAGTATTTAATTAGAGTGGGGTTTTTACTGTGTTTTTAACCCACCCAGTTCAACTATATATAGATTAGCGTGGTCACATGACATTCTAAAATAGGTTAGCCTAATATAATCAGGGAACCCACTGGGGGACCTGCCCCAGACCCTATGGGTTTTGGGGTGGGGGGCGGGTTGGGGGGCATTGCCATGAACCCGCCCCAACCTCGCCCCAATGCATCGCTAGTTGGCGCATCAAGAACAGTCCCATTTTCAGAATAAACTATACAGAGAGACGCCTGGGGATATCGTCACTAATGTGGTCTAGATCACTGCTACTTGTCAATGTACTGAGTTTATATCGCACTGCATTCACAAGTTAATTTAGACATTAAGGCAATATTGTCATACAACTTCTTGCCAATCTTTCCCAGTGAAAAATGTCTCAACTGAGTACCAAATTACACTTCACCTGAATGTGGAACTGTTCCCGGCAGTATTAAAGGCGGCTCAACACCCTTAGTGGGAGGAAAACAACACTTCTGCATGATAGGACTTAGTCCCGGATCTGTGGTAGTTGGCATAGTTAAAGTTACTAGTTGACATTAGGTTTAATGCCTCGGCTGATCGCCGACGGCATCATGTGGCGAAGGGCACGAGTGGACCTGCAAGGTTAACTCACCCTTCTGCCCCTACAGACTCATACATTGTCTGGCCTATCGTTAGTATACATTTACTGATTAGGTTTGATGAAAGTTATTTCAAAAGATCATCCTCCCAAGGGGCCTTGTATCCGCGGAGTGGCGTGCTTTGTGGCTGCAGAGCTCACATCGTCATGACGCAGATCATTCTCAGCCATTTCCCTCCCGCCTATCTCCCAGCCAATTCGGTGATCATTGTGATTATGTATAAACTGTATCAACCCTCTTTTGTTTCTACATGCTAGCTTTCGTAAATAATATAGCCGTGGTGTTAAAACATCGAGCTATAATGTTGACGTAGAGAAACGAGACTAAAGAAGAAAGAAATGCAAGAAGGCTCGCTTCCTTTGCTTGCTCTCCAGCAATTCTCCTGCTAAATCGGCCTCCAGAGATGCACTGTGAGAATACGAGAAAATGTGCGGATTTCGGAATCTCGTAGTTGGATCCATGGGTCCAGTCCGTAGCTGACAACTTGCTCGCAGACTTGTGTTACACAAGGTATGTCATCGGTTGTCATTATAAGATAGTACGTATAGTTCTGTTCCACGAAGTTCCAGGAGTATTGGAATGACAGAGTCTTGGTAGCCGACCAAGAACAGTGGTCGAGACCGTCTACATCCATGATATGGTATGACATCTTAAAGTTACATGACCTCTTATGTCATTCTAAAAATTTGATTGACAGTGTGTTGTTGACTATAAATTTGGCATTATTCTCTCCTAGTGGCTAGTTTCTGATTAGCTTGTTGGACAACATACTTGCTTCATTTCTATCATCAACTACCTCAAAGCACGCAGGCAATTTTTTGTTTTAGGGCATCGTTCAGAACGACTTAAAAAATGTGAGTGAATGACAAAGTCACAACGTTAACGCCTGAACGTGATTTAAAACTGCATCTTGTAGCACGATGGTTGTCTTACCTCCTAATGAAGAGGACGAGGTTTACAATTCAAACTACATTCTATATTGGAATTATGTCGGCCTAGAGCTTAACAGGCTCACACACTCCTCGACCGTTAGCGGGCCACAGAATGGGCCGCCGATCAGCGCGCGAGCGCTTGGTATACTACACCTGGCGATCCACGACGCTTACTTTACGATCAAGCCAGACAATGGGTTCACCACGTACTTGAATGCTGGCTTACCTGCTGCACAGTACGCGGATGACCCGAAAGCGGCAGTGGCAGGGGCTGCGATAACAGTACTGGAGAAGCTATACACGCAGCCCCGTGCCGAAGTCTCGCAAAACGCCACTGATCAACTCAGCCAGCTTCTCAAACAGTGGGTCGACGGATTTCGTGGTCTGGATACCCTTGCGCCGAGCTATCGGTTCGGTGTTTCCGTTGGCAACGCCATTCTTGATTCGCTAGATATCAAGCCCAACGAGCCTGGGGCAGATCAAGGACAATATCGAACCCAGGCTGGTAAGTTTCGCTTTAAAGATGACCCGACGAATCCGGTGAAGCTAGTTCCAGTAAACCCAAATCAACCGGGCGTGAAGAGGGCAATACATCTATACCATGCGCCGTTGTACGGAATCACAGCCAAGCGGTTTGCGGTGCATGATAACCACATTGTGGCTGATCCTCCCGTAAAGGATGGCAAGATCTCCACCGTCGATGAAGAAGCTGAATTCTCTGGTGCTTTCCAAGAAGTGATACGCCTCGGGGGAGCATCGGAGTTATTTTCAACCTGCCGGCAACCCAAGGAGACTGCCGGAGCGTATTTCTGGGCCTACGACGGTGCAAACCTTATTGGCACTCCACCGCGATTTTACAACCGTATTCTTCGAAATTTGGCATGGAAGAACAAACGAGACGGTCCAACTGATGAAAAAACGAACGCTGAATTCGCGCGTCTGTTTGCCCTTGCAAATGTGGCAATGGCGGATGCCGGTATCCTTTGCTGGAGAGAGAAGTATCACCATGACTTTTTGCGCCCAATTTCGGCTGTTCGTGAGGATGCCAACCAGCCGATGGTAGACCCATTCTGGCGCGCACTGGGTGCGCCCTCAACAAATATGGATCAAATCTCGTTCACACCACCGTTTCCATCTTACCCTTCAGGGCATGCCACATTCGGTGCGGCCTTCTTCCAGATTGTGCGACTATTCTATAAGAGAATTGGTGTCACGAACTTCGAAGAGGACGGGCCTGATAACATTGCTTTCGATATCGTATCGGATGAGCTCAATGGTGTCAGTCGCGACTTACGACAAACCTACGACCCAACGCAACCGATAACGAATCAGCTCGGGACGGTTCGGACATGTGTTAAACGCCGATTCAAAAGCTTATGGGAGGCGATTTTCGACAACGCCATTAGCCGTGTATGGCTTGGAGTTCACTGGCGATTCGATGCATTCGCTGCAAAGGATGTACTTGTATCATCCACCAGCGAACCGACCTCCAAAACGGAAAAGGAGCCATGTGAAACCCGTCACTACAAGGAAGTGTCTGATATTAGATATAAGACCTCTGGGCCACGCACCGATCAACCTGGGTGCTTCCCCATTGGTGGTGTCCCATTAGGGCTTGAAATCGCCAATGATATTTTCCGCAACAATCTCCAGCCTACGCCAAAAGAATTGCAGCCTTCTCCCTACAGGAGTTTGGTCCATTTAGCAAGTCAGAAAACCGCTGAAAAGCACAGGGCAGAGCTATAATAGCCTTTGGAATATGCCGGATTGCCGTGTTTCTAAGTCTGAATGTTGTTAGTATAAAAGTCCGTTAGTTGCGTCGACGCACTGCACTTACAGCAAACGTTGGAACAGAGCCTCAGGGAGCTTTATTCAAACGGTTTTATGTTCTGTAGTAGGATGTCCCTCTGTGTGCTGTTTTCTCCCACTGGGTTTTTCTGCACACCAAGCGTAAATGCGGGAGGAACCTTCTACGATTCTGTTTCGCTGTTGTTTAACTGCGCAGTTTAAGAAAGTTCTGGCCAGCAATGTGTTTATTTACAGTACCGGGAGATGGAGGAAGAGTATCCGATCTTTGGTGGGCCTACATCGAACTTTTTTCGTTAATGTACCTGAGCTTGTTCCCCCCACTTGACTGTGGAACGAGATAGTCAATGGATTGGGGAAATTTTCAGGCCTATAATTGACGCTAGTTAGCTCAAACTTTTTGAGGTTGATAGATCTTGAGGAAGACGAGGAGAAGGGCTGATCTACCAGATAAGACATATCTCCGTTCAGAATATTATGCATACGTGCTGAGATTCCCTCAATGCCAAGAAAGTGCCGTCTAAAGAGTGGGTAAAGATAAGGTGTTCGAGTACATTTAGCTGGCGTCACATTGATACGGAATAAGGGATCTTTTTCGTGGGAATCGGCAATGAAGAATGAGGGCATGAATATTTAAATATGAGGCATCTGATGCAGCGGATATAGCCCGTGGGATTTCTACACAAGCTTCTGGTGGAAGTTGCTCCTCTTCATCTTCCGAAGCCAGCTCATCTTCGGACTCATCTTCAGACTCGGAGTCAGATTCGCTGCTTGAGTCGAAGACGCTGGGTGCGGTAGAGGAATCAGAGTCGGAAGCATTGTTCGAGAAGATCTCAGGCAGGCGTGAGCTAGTGTCACTCTCATCATCAGACAGAGCAGGCCACGGAGAAGGCATGGCAGCGGAACGCAGTGTGGGATTGAAGAGGGGGCAAGAGCAGCAAAGATGAGTAGAAGCATGAGAGAATAGTTAAGAGTGATATTATTTCACTTTAAGTCACCCGTTAGAAACCCAGGCCTAGGGCTAGAGGAGTTGTTGGAGAGTGAGGGAGGACTGTCAGTCAGGGGCCATGGTGGTTGATATTTATGGAAACTCAGGGAAGCAGAACGGTCAACAGAGGAGCCGAAAATGGCTCCCCTCCGCTAGGAGACTGACTGAGGGTGAACGAGGATGGGGCCCCGAGGCGGCTGCGGCATGAATGGACATCGGTCAATCAATGGGCCCAGGCACCAGGCACATCCAACCCGAAGCACAGGTGGCAGTAAACAGGGTTGGCCGTGGGCTTTGGTACACGTGACGCCAAGACCGATCACAGTGAGCAAGCAGCTTAAAACGGCGTCAAAAGCGGCCGTTTCTGGCCTCCGATTCACCGTGTCATCCTTAATAAGAGTAGTTAATAGTAAAACTATATAGTACTATAAGTCTACAGTGTTCTGTTAATAGTTTTTAAAGCTGTTCTTTAGTATATATAATTATATAGTAGTTATATATTACTCCTATAGAAGATAAAGATAGAATAAGAAGTTATAGAAAGGAACCTAAGATAATAAGGGCTTAGTAATAAGGGCTTACAGCCTATTTATTAACATCTGGATGCCTAATATTTTTAGTCTCTAATAAAAATTATCTATTTTATAGGTGGTGAGTATAAATTACCTCTTAGTAAGCCTATATCACCCCTAGCAATTACATGTATAGAGTTCTTACCCCTCTTACCAGCACTCACCCTAACAACTGCTATAGTGGTTTAGAGGGTAGAAAGGCTTATTTACTATTTATTAAGCGCAATATGTGGCTTAAGTATGGCTGAGCAGATGGGAAGCCCTATTCCACACACTCTGTGGTCGTATGTACTAGAAATCATACATGAAAGGATTATGTAAAAAGAATATTTATGAAGAGGTAGCGTTACCAAGGCTGCTCACTCGCAGTGTCTTGCCCAAGCCCAATTCACCAAGCGCCAAATCCTGATTGATCACCCAAGTAAACATTCAGTACGGGAGAAAAAATATTGCAGAACCAAATACTGTGCATAAGATATTAAATAATCAACTACACCGGAACGTTTATACTGATATTTTTGAATATAGATTGTGGGGTAAACCTTAAGCAAGGGATCTTTGATGGATATGATAGGCCAACCCCAACACAAAATATGGTTGATGCGAAGTATATTTTAACGCTACATAGTCCGTACTAGCAGATGGCAACGTTGAAATCGATAAAACTGCCCGCGGCGGAAAATGACTGGTGTCCGCTGTTGTAAACTCTCGAGGGTCATTCAGAAAGGGTCAACAGTGTTGCCCTCTCACCGGATGGTATGTGTTTGGCATCTGCTTCACACCATCGTACAATTCGATTCTGGGACTTGGATACAGGCAGGCTTCTAGATACACTTACAGGCCATATAGACGACGTCAATGATATACCCTTCTCATACGACGGACAACTCCTGGCATCTGGCTCAAGAGATGACACAGTTATAATCTGGGAAAGAAAGACTGGGATTCAGCAGAGACAGTTGCGGGGTCATCGACATAGTGTTACAAGTCTTGCATTCTCACCACCACAAAACAATTTCTTGATGGCATCTGGCTCGTGTGACAGAACAATAAGGGTCCGGGATATAGCTGCAGATGATGAAGAGCCAATCCATATTATAAAAGATCATACAGACTGGGTCATCAGTGTTGCGTTTTCAAGACATGGTCTACAGCTGGTATCTGGCTCACGACGTAATATGGTTCAAGTTTGGGATGCACACACTGGCATACAGAAATATGCATTTACCGACCATACAGATTCTGTTTATGATGTTGCATTCTCGCCCAACGGTCAGCTGGTAGCATCTGCTTCAGGGGACGGAAGAGTCAGGCTGTGGAGCGAATCTACGGGAGATACAGTACGGATCTTGGAAAATCAGGTCTACAATATTTAATTCTTACCTGACGGTGAGAAGCTGGCGTCTGGCTCAGACAAAAGTAAAATCAAGATCTAGGAGAGAAACTCCTACATATTCTTACTGGTCATAACTCCAATTTTACAGATATCAGATTCTCAGAAGGTGGTCAGGTTTTGGCAAGCTCCTGAATTGATCAAACAGTTCGACTTTTGGATATCAGCTTTGCTGAATCGGTACCGACGCTAAAAAACTACCCACCAGGTATTTATGGTATTTATGACATGGACCTCGCACCCGATAGTTGGTTACTGGCGACTGGCTTGTCAAATAAAACCGTCAAACTTTGGGATACCAAATCAGGAGATCTACTGAACACATTGAAAAGTCAAGATGGTCACAGGGGTCAAGTTGTATTTTCAACTGATGATAGACGGCTAGCGTTTCACAGTTATGACCACACAGTCCATCTCTGGGATATGAACTCCGGTGCGAGCTCCCCTATAGTACCTATCACAGATGTAGACAATCCCGTGAGGTGTGTATATTTCTCTGCGGATAGTCGATGGCTGGCTTGTGGCAAAAACAGCAGCAGATTCTTTCTCTGGAACACAGACTCAGCCCCAGTCCCCAATACAGAGCCGCAGATACTCAATAGCCGTTCACATATCAGCCAGTGATTAGTATTCTCCCCAACTGGTGGATTGCTAGCTTCTTGTTCACAGAACGGGAAGGTTATAATTTGGTATTTAAATTCAGACAATGGCATACCTCTCCGCATACTTGATGGGCATCACCCTAACGCCATCCATTTAGTCTTCGCGCTAGATGGCCAGCAACTCGCTTCCTGCCATCATGACCTTATTGACTGGTCCCACTTCATAATACTGTGGGACACGCATTCTTGGATATGCATCAGGAAGATCCGGCTTCCTGGACTTACAAATTTCCTAGGATACTCAGAAGACGGCAGATGTTTAGAGACAGATGGTGGAAGCATAAGTATTCAAACTACCAGTCTTACTGATACAGGGTCAGATTCACATATCTCTTTTGATACGAGCCATTATGCCGTTATTGATGATTATTGGGTGATTTTCAAAGGGCAAAGTATTCTATGCCCCCCTCTTGCTTTTCCACCAAACCAAGTAGCATTTCATAAAGAAGCTATTGGAATCGGAAGAGACGATGGTAAAGTTCTTTGCATCAGATTTGATTACGACCTGTTGAGAAGAGACTGCTGCGATGGAACAGTTGATGATTCATAATCACCTATTTCATACGAAATTCCTTGGACAACTTCCCACTATTTTCTTTCGAGATGGTTTGGATCTGGTTTACATCAGCTCCAAGTAGATGGCCATAATATTATCCTTTTTAAAAATTGAATTGTCACAAATCACCGAATTAGTCTCGGAGATATCTTCTAGAAGAGAGAATACAAGGCAGTGATCTATATATAACCAGAAAGAGCACAGGGAAATATCATATTTAACAAAACAACAACCAAAAAGCCAGATATATGATGTCATATTTCCCCAGGTTATCGAATTTGGAATGCGGGGAAGCGAAATAAACTTCTATATATGGGACTCTTCATTTTGGTAGAAGCAATTAATCTCCGCCAGTTGGACCCTCATGAAGACCAGGAGGATAGCTACCATTATAATGAGCCCTGTGTGTAGTATCCCATACTTATCTATTAGAACACAACACTAAATCACATAAAAAAGTAAATAAACCGACCCAGTCTATGAACACATCACCCCCAAATCCATCTATAAAGTACTCCAAACACACCCCACCAGCCCAATCAAACCCTCCTCTTCTCCAACCCACACTTGCTCAAACACTCCTCCACCCTAATCAGCATCCTACTCGGAATAGCTTCCCTCACTTTCTCAATATCCTCCCCGGCTATACTCCCTCCAAACGTCCGCGCAATAACCCCATCACTGAGCGAAAACGTCTCCTCCGCAACCAGCCCCACCGCAAACTCCTCGGAAGTGAAACTAGCCGTGAAATTCGCCGCTTCACAGTCTGGGTTTACCTGTGTGTGGAACGAGCCTGCGGGGTAAATGGTTACCATGCCTGGGCGGAGGTCTGCGTGGATGACGCGTTGGTTGCCCTGCGCGTTAAGGACGTTGGCTTCGGGAACCATTTCGGAGATGATGTGGCCGGAGGTGAGGGCGAAGAGTTCGGTTGCGCGGGGGTGGAGGTGGAGGAAGGTCATGCTGCATGCTGTTGATATCGTTAGTATGGATCTGAGAATGAGTGAGTATGTGTGCGTACCTGGCAATTGCGAAATACTAAACGAAGCACCGGTGCCAACAAGGGCAGGAAAAGTCTGGCTGTTGGCGACTGGGAGATCGGTTGCGTTGTTGAAATCAAACACAAAGTCTGTGTCATTTGGAAGGAGTTTATAGCGATCAACGGCACTGAATGGGTTAGTTATTTGCTCTACATTGTAGATTTAATAGACTCACGTGTCTGCGAGTCGGAGTTGAGCTGTCAAGCTCAGTTCAGTTGAGCGCTTAGTTATGGGTTGAGGTGCAGCCATTGCTGGAAAAGCAAGGGCAAGAACCACGGTGATAATAGATTGAGCGATCATGGTGTAGACTTGGATCGATGAGGAATTAGTAGACTAAATTGTTGCTTGAATTGTTGATGGTAGTAGATGAACAATTGTCTCTTTATATATCTACATTATACAACACTCGACAGTATATTCCAAATCATTCTCAGCCTCAGCCAGCTTCAATGATAGAGTGTCAGCAAATGTATATTTTTCTCGTATTTGTTGCCATATTAGGCCTGTATACGCTATACGCCCGAAGCGTATTTGTAATACGCCGCCTCAGCCTTGCAGCGTATCCGCACAACAACTGAGAAGTTTTAATTAAAAATATACAATAACATGATCAATCTAGCGTAGATGCAACTCCCGCTTCACCAAGTACATACTCTCAGGCCACCACGTTTCCCCAGCCCGACTCTTCATCAACGCCACCACCTGCCCTAGTTCCCACTGCCCAATATCGCCAATCCACCACACCCCGTCCAATAGCATCACAAGGACAAGCCAATGCGCAAAAATATCCATGGCTAGGAAATGCGTCGCATCGAGCGATCCTTCCTCACAGGGTGCATCGAGCACAGACTGCACGAGGCTGAGATAGTCGGCTGGTGCTTTGTTCAGGAATGACATGATGATCCGTCGAAGGGCCTGCGGCGACTCTATTGATGTGACGCTGATCATGTACCTTGCTACCCATGGCGAGACTTTAGATGACCCAGTAAATGGTCTGGGCTGGTTGGGAGCTTCGATACGGTTACCATCTGTGGATAGAGCTGCTGAGGCACATTTTTCAAGTACGGAGATTGTTTCCAACGATGCGTGCAACTGAAAGGAGCCGCAAGTAGACACTGCTGATTCAGCTCTCCTACGCAGACTCCCCAGAGCTCGACGATACGTAGACGCGACTAGAGGGAGAAACAGCCTCTTCGTGTTCTCGGATGGACCGTCCTGCGGCGACAACACCGCCCCCGGTATTCGTGTATCTATATCCGGGGTGGTGGCAGTGCAATCCTGATCCCGATCGACCATATCCTCCAGAACAGCAGTAGATACTGTATGAGCTGCCCGCGTAAACGAGATCCACTGCGAGTGCTGCGGAAGAACCTCACTAGGCAGCCGCCGCCCGTATTCTTTCGCAGTAGCCGTGAGATGGACTCGGAGGGAGTGGCTGGCAGAAGCATACAATACCATTAGTGCCGCGGTTGCTAGAACGGAATCGTACGAATTTGAGTTCTGCATGGCTGCTTGGATGTGGCGCAGGGAAGCCGTGTGATGGCGTTCTGCAAGTGCCAGTAGTTCTTGGATAGACAGTAGGGCCTGGGAGTCTAGTGGCGTCGGGACTTGTTTTGCGATATCGTGGCATTTGCATGCAGCTGCGAGGGCGAGCAGGGATGCCATGACAAAGTTGCAGTTGAAGGCGAGATTAGGCACGCCTACCGACAGAGCGTAGAGATCGAGATGGTCGAATGGAATCGTTTGGCTGGTGTGGGTGAGGTAGTGGGCTAGGAGATTGAGTTCTGTCGCGTCGAGAGGGCCATTTTGATTCGATAGGAGGCTTTCCTCTGTACTACTAGACGGGACAGCTTGTCCAGACGAAGGACTGGAATCCGAGGCTGTCACTACAACACCCGGACTTGTGGATGGACAACGGGGCGACTCGTGCTCCGACACGCCCTGATACCGACATGTATACCCACGTTGAGTGCATCTCGAGCAACTCGGCCTCAACTCATCACACTAATAGAATCAGAATATCGTACACGGCTATAACTAAAGCCACTGCCTACCTTCTTTCGCTGCTGCTTACATCTCAGACACCCATGTCTGGATTTCTCGTGTGTTCTCCGCAGCCTGAACCTGGTCTGCAGATCCATCTGCGTCGTATCACCCACCATCGGGATTAGAGCGTATTCACCAAAGAGCCTCACTTCTAATTTTTCTAGAAGCCAGGGGGATTGTCAAAAGTGATCGCATGTCTTGAGGCTGAGACTTTCAGCCCGACGAATACGCTCCTTGGCGGGATCAGCGCTAATGTCCTTGGCTGATCGTATTCACGGAATTATGTAATTTCTGGTATATACAACGCTGCACAGGTGAGCTGGCTAGAGTATTATCAATGCCATCTTTGCTAATAGCTGGGTATTCAAATGGACTCTACAATGATGAGATGCGAAAGTACTCGAGCCAGTCGTCTTCTGGCTGTGGTGGCTATCGATATTAAATATTAGTGATGATGACCTCTACAGGCCAGTATGTTAACTCAACCTAAAGAAGTGTGGCTATTGAATCTAGTCAGAATAGAAGGAAATCAAACATTTTAAAGGCTAAATACATATGAGATAACTGAGAATTGACATTTTAGTAAATACTGAACAAGTTCAAGGTCTTCCATACCGCCATACGATACTAGTTTCCTTTCGTAATAACGCCGTTTTTATCGGCCGCACTGGGCAAGAGGTACTCTACATCTCCGACCAAATTATTGTCTTGATTTTCCTGTCCGTAACTGGCACTTCCAGGCACAAATTTCGACGAGAAGGATACGTTGGCCGCGATCTTCATTGCCTTGGCTGCCTCAGATTGGCTGGATGTTCCTAGCACGCTGAGCCTCCCAGAAGAAAAGAGTCTACCCCCGAGCTCGACGCGAGTAGCGAAAAAGTGGCCTGTTCAGTCAGTGTCAATCGTTGAAGAGCAGAAGTTCTACTCACCATATTTATGGTGAAAATCAAGCAAAGAATTGACGTCACGGACCCCGGAAAGGTCATTGCTACATTTATCCAAGGGGGATATAGTCTAGTTCGATTGGAGCAAGCCAAGTTTGTACGATTTTTGTTGAATGCCCGTTCACTTAGAGTAGCTATATTGCATGTTTTGCCAATAATGATATCCTCTCTATGCCATTCTGTTTGCTTTTTACTTGTTGGAGAGCAATCTTCTACCCATTGCCACTCTTTATGTCCTTCACGAATGTCACTACAAACAGCAACAGTATCTACTGGATTCTACAGTGTTCGTTGATATTCTATCCTGCTTCATTAGTAGATCTAGGCAGAATTTTAGCCGTCTCTTTATCTAGATGTCTATATAAACCCCCTCATCGCCGCCCTGGACCCCACATCTCTATTCCTCCATCATACTCTTTTTATATCTTTATATACTCTTATATACGTATATAAAATGTCAATCCGGACTCTCTCGTCGATTTCCTCCGCACGTCAGAGGAAACAGCCGTCCCCTGATCTCCATTCACTGGCTAAACCACGGTGAATATAAATCTGGGTCCACTTTTGGACGGCAACTCTGGCAACCTCCGTCGAATATCCTGGAGAGCTCCGAATAGCTTCACGGCACGTGCTTTGGCTTCAATATAAATACTGTGAGATTTCTTTGCTTCTTCGATTCCCTTTTTTACCATTACAACTCCACATCATCTCTGCCTCTTTACCTATCTTTCTGCCTTTCCACCCCTCGAATACATTTGTCTTTACTGACCGCTATCATGATCTTCAATCTGATTCTTTTGCTGTGCTGGGTCTTCCTCCTACCTGTCCATGCGCTGACTATCCCTGCGGGATATCATAGCGCCCTTGGGCTTGACTCGGCTTTGGCGACAATCACCCCTGGCCATTCAACTGCCTCTGCGTTGGGAAACGTCTTGCATAGGGACTTCATCATACCTTACTATGTCGATCCCTCAGATGGTGGCTGGACGCCTCTGGAGAATCTGTAAGTCTGACCAGTGATCGTTGAGTTGCAGCATGCTAACATTGATATTGATAGGATCTCCATGCATGCGGATGTGAACATCACGATCATCGTCAACCCGGAGAACGGGCCAGGATCAGTTCCTCCCAGCGAGGACTGGCTCGCGGCAGTTCCACGACTGAACGCGTTCAACAATACGCTGGTCATCGGCTACGTCCGAACACTAGAGGGTCACAGGAACATCTCGGAGGTCAAGGCGGACATTGAGACATACGCTGGATGGTCGTCCATTGGAAATGCATCTTTCACAGTGCACGGTATCTTCTTGGATGAGACTCCATCCGAGTATGACGCGAGCAACGTGGCATACTACAAGGATCTGGTGTCAACCATCCGCAAAAGCAACGGACTGGGCCCCAATCACTATGTAAGTCTCCCTCCTCCTGAGTCTACTACACAGTACTAACCTCTCAGTCGGTGATGAACCCAGGAACAATGGCAGACGTCGCATACATCGATATTCCTGATGTGACAGTCATCTTCGAATCTCCATACTCGGAATTCCAAACCGCCTGGTCGTCGAACTTGTTCGACAAGGTCAAGGAGTTGGATCTGGCTCGTCTGTCGACCATGGTGTACGATATCCCGACGAATGCGGATATATTGACGCTCGTCGGACAGCTGAAGAACGTCTCGTGCCATATGTATTTGAGTAATTTGAATACGTACGAAGCATATGATGGGCTGTGGGATCAGGTTGTTGGGCTGATTGGATAGGATTGCTGGGTTGGGCGGTCCTCTGGGTTCTTTCTTTTGTATGGAGTCTTATGATTCGGAGCCTGTGGGACATGGAGCCTGTGGGACATGGAGCCATTTGGCTGGGATGGGACTGTTTGGGATACCCTGGGTGGGATTGGAGTACGGGCAGGAAAAAGTTATTTGTTTACTAGGATGAGCTGGATGGATCCAGACTTGGGATTGCTGGGAAAATATCAATGTCAGAGTGTTTACTCTAGGTCTTGTTGTGTAGTTTTTCATATAATCACCCAGCTCTCTCCAAAATCTCTTTACATACAGTATTGTATTCTAGATTGTCCTTGAATTTAAGACAAAATTCGGTCGCTATCGCGTGGGGTCCAGTCGAAGATTTCTTCGTTCAGACTACCAAGAACGTCAGGAAATTGCCATTCTAAGTAGTTATCAGGCACTTAATTCTGGAGGTGCTGTGGACGACTGGCTCATCCATGATAATAACATCAAGTAGTATATACAAGTTTATCCAGATCTAGGCAGTGATCCCATGTTATAAAAGCTAGTACCTTAGGCAACTCTGAGTGAAATTACCAGTATATGACGAGGTGACTTGGATTGATTACCTCTTTCAACTTATAAATCAAGCAGTCAAGTAATCATCCCCCGAAAGCCCACTCAAATCACTACAAGGATATTTCGTCCAGGAAAATGGAAAATAGGTGTGGTATCTGTTTTGGGTGGGTCGAGTATGATCTGTCTCCGATGTTGATATTCACTGAACGGCCAGAATGGCACAGTCGACAGAGGTCGGCGCTCTGCAGCATCGAAACATTCCGGAGTCTGTATTTCAAGACACCGTGGCTATGGGGTACATTTGTAAGATGCAGTACGTAATGCAGCCATATTTATAAGAAACAAAAGGAGAGGCAGTCAGCTTACAGAATTTAGTTGTCGACAATGGCACCCAGACGGCCGGAGACTCACAGTCACGATTTAAAGTATCAGGAGTAGCCCAAGTTTGGGATTGGATGCGGCCCATCTCGCCGGGCATATCGATGCCCTTGGATACAGATGTCGTCTTCGTCGGTAGACCTCCACCGAAGAACCGCGAGGAAGTGCTCCATGTCCCTGTGGTTCCCTGGAGTTTGCCTCCAGGATCCACCCAACTCCAACAATACTACTATAGCTATTGCCCTTTGGCCACTCAAGTGCATGCTCGTTGCTGGGATTTGGCGCAGCGTGTTTTCGGACCGTCGTGTATCGAACAAGACATGGATATCTGGTTAGAAGCAGCTAGGCAGCAATTTCACACTTCAGTGGATTGCCCTCCCCAGTCAGAGAGCAGAGAATATTCACTCGCTTTGACCCAGGTCCAAATCAACAATAAAGAGAGTGTTGAAGATTTTCGATACAACCCTCTCAAGTATACTCAGGAGAGCGTGGATAAATATATTCAGAAAACTGGATATAACCTGCCTCACGATCCCATAAACATTAGCGAGCTGCGTGACTTGATAGAGAAGGCCATTGAGATACAAAGAGAAGACAAAGCAGAGGAAGTGAGTCTGGCAGGCGTTGGCTTACCACCCGAGGTCAAGATGCTCATCGTTGATTGTTTGGATACGATGGACATCCGCAATTCCTTGTCTGCGTTCCACTGGATACTTCCAAATGGGTACTGGCGCACCCGGTTTGCAAAGGAGCTTGTCTTTGAATATGAGGATCTCAAAAAGACCAATTTGAACTGGGGATACCTTTATCTGGGGGTGGCGGATCTCCTCGAGACATCGCATGGACTGCGCAATCGGAAACGGACGCTGAACTATCTGAACGAGATCAAAAAGGTATTTGAAGAGAAAAAGAAGAAGAAAAGGCAGTCAGATGGGGGGCTGTGAGGATGCTTGGTGCTGATATCTTGGCGTGTTGTTTGCGTTTGCTCCCTCCTTCCTTTTTAGTGCTTTTCTCCTTTGTTTTTATTTATCTATCTTCCCCCTCCCCCTTCTCTAGAAAATTTCAAAGATCTTTACATCTCCCCTTTCACAAAACGAAGCTCTTTCACAAAATGACCCATCCCCTGCCCCAACTCAATCTCCCCCAGCCTCTCCATCCAGTGGTTCAAGCTCGACGACCTCTTCATCCCGCCACAGTGCCTATGAATACTGTGGCCCCCATGGCTCTGACAATACCAGCTCATCCCATTGTCGCCGGTAACCTATGGACACCGCCAAACGCAAGTAGACCCATGAATCTGAAAGTATTTGGCTAACCTACTTTCATCTCAGTACCTTGCAATTCCGGGGACCGATATCGACTTTGCTTTCCTTGACCGACAGGACCTGGAGTTCTCGGTAAGGAGCGCGTGGCTTGGCATACTGGATAACTACTATGTCAGGAACCACAGGTATACCCATGATGTCGAAGCTCGTAACGCGGAAGGCTATTCGGACATCTTGGTTCGCCATTGGCAACAAATTCCCCATCCCTTTGCCCAGAGGCCACCCCCTTTTCTGATCATACAGTGCAAGAGGGTTAGTTATGAAGGCCGAAATTCCGAATGGTTTGGAGCAAAGGATCAGCTTCAAAACTACTTCAGAGCCATATACGATGGGTATAACCCTAACAACCCAGCTGGCGGAGGTCTTATGCCGAGACAAATCTATGGTGCAATTGCTATTGATCGATTCGTTCGGTTCTACTGGTACAATATTCATACTAGAAGGCTCAACATGCTCGAGCCCAGGCCAGAAACCACTCGATGGCATGTTATCGATGAATCTCACTATGTTCATCACGTTTTGGATTTCATGTGTAACAACCACTAAAGTTGTATTCGAGTCTCTTAAGACTCGGTCAGAAAGGCTCTTCTCGGTCTCGAGTTTCGATGCAGTGTCACAAGACACTCGATTAGCCCATGCAGTGAATCCCACTCTTTGGACAGGCCATGCAGTGTATCTTACACTCATCGGTTAGACTACGCAGTGTGTTTTGCACTCTTCAGTCAGACTATGCAGTGTACCACTCACTCCTCAGTCACCCAAGCGACGGGCTCGCACCTTAACGTGGTGCTTGGGTTTAGTAACCGGGATCTTTCCTGGTGAAGCTAAGACGAGCTCTTTCAGACAGCATAGAAGATATTATCAAGAAGTAGCCTCTCATTACCCTCATGGCGCCTCTCAATAGCACACATGGTTGTTGTCACTCCGTAATTATCTCACATTCCTCCATTGACTGGAAGGTCGAGCCAAAGTATTTGATTCGTAACCATGATGGTAATATGCAGCATCATGGAGAACTGTCTAATCCATCTCCGTTTCTCGCATGAACATTCACCCTTTCTTTTGGTTTTCGAGGGTTAGCTGCGCAGCACTCTCATATTCTCCCTTGGCGCTATCATCAGCGGTGCCCTGCAAACTCCTGCTCTTCATGTATGGGCTCACTTATTATTATTATAATAACAACATACTCCAGATCATCTTAGTGAAGTTGTTTTCCCATAGGAGTTCGCCACTTGCCTTTTACTTTGGGCGAGCTGGGGTGGCAGCTAAATCTCCACGAACCCTAACATCATAGTTATAGCGTCATTGACGTCATATGATTGAATTGTACAACAGCTTGTCCACAGACAATTATGCAAGCGACCTGTCTATGTATTGATGAATTACGCTCTTAAACGTCGTAATACAATAGAGAATGTAACAATAAATAAGGGTCTGGTTGTCTAAGTTTTTAAGATAGCTGAGCCTGAGTGATACATAAGGACGGTATTCCATCAGGTAGATCCTTAGTCAATGAAAAAGAACATGATCAGCGAGAGCTGAATAATCGAAAGATTCCCAGTTCTAAAACTGAATTAAAGTCACCCTTAGTAAATGGTGGCAAAGTTAACAGGGCAGCTTGATTACATATGCATGACATATTATTCTCCCACAAGCGGAACCTATCAAACATAAAGTAGCAGGAAGGCATCCCTTTCTTGCCTTTTTTCTAATATGTATATTCATTCAAGACATCCCATATCGTCCACAATTTAATAATGTTTCCACAGTACAGCCGGTTGTTGCGGTCGGGAGCCGCTCGTCTTCAGTCCTATCAGTCTGCTCCCCGAAGATACTACAGCATCGGCGACAAGCTGAATGAGAAAGAACCCGGCGGTCAGCGAAAGTAAGTTGCTCATGGATATCAGTATGGCTTTATGGTAGTAACATCGTTCTTTAGAGCCATCATTGCTGTCTGTGCGGCTGTCCCAGTAGTGGCATATTTCTGGCTAAGGGGCGGAAATGACACTAAGGCTGGCAGTCCTAACAATAGTCGTGGCGCCAATCAAGAATATCAAACACGCGCAGAAGGGAACAGGTGAATTCGGTGTCACGGCTTGGTTTTCAAGTTTGCTCTAGGGATTTATGAGGTTTTATGAGATGTTAATTAATTAGGATTCTATCAAAATTGAAAATACTTTATCTTCTTTGGTGACTGATCCCATCGATATTTCCGCTAACTTATCGCATTTTATTTCTTATTCTACATCTAATCAATAAAAATGGGTACCTGGACTCACTAAACCCGCAGAAACATACTGACAGCCCAGATACTCCCATCTCATCACTCATATCACGGGCAGCCAAGTGACTGGCTGTGTAGTAACTGACTAACGACAGCACCCCCAAGTCACGTTATATGAAGCTAAAAAAAATACTCATGCAAGGTCACTTCTGACCACACCCTTTAATCTTTGTCATTTTGGGGAAAGATAATTAAAACTAGATTCGATTATTATCCATGACAATGTATTCAGAGCAGGAAAAACTCGCATTCCTGACTGCTGTCCATAATGGGCACCTCGAAACTGTCCGACAATTCATCCATGATGGAATAGACGTTGAAACCAAACTGCCCCGCACGCGCAAAAACGGCTGGCCGGAGAACAACCCCATACTAGGTCGCACTGCACTCTTAATCGCCGTCGATTCGAACCACACCGAACTTGTATTACATCTTCTATCACACCATGCCAATATCAAGGCTAGGGTGGCGGACTACGGCGATCCTGTTCTTTACAGAGCTGTAGAGTTTTGTTCGGAGGAAATTGTGGAAATGCTGCTGGATCATGGTGCGGAGACTACTTCACCGTCCAATGACTATGACCGGAATGTTCTACATTTTCTGAGTAGAGCCGTCCGGCCGTTTACCCAACGTCATTTACGAATCTCGGAAATAATACTGTCCAGAAACATCCTTGATGTAAATGCATTGGGCGATTATCGTACTCCATTGGATTGTGCGGCAGGCGGTGGTAACTTGGATCTCGTCAAACTTCTCTTGGATCATGGGGCAGACGTTGAGATACCCGAGGTGTGCTATCCAATTTCAACAGCTGCAAGAAGTGGACATCTAGACATGGTTCAACGTCTCCTCGAGCATGGAGCCGGCAGTTCCCATGGTCTCTCGGCTGCGCTTTGGAGTGCATCCCTTGCTGGCTATGTCGATATCATTCAAACATTGATCAGCCATGGCGCTATTGTTGAGTATGATACTCACTATTCTCCACTCCACGGCGCTGCATATAAAGGACACATTCCCGCTCTGGACATTCTGATCAACTCGATACATAATGCAGAGGCAAATGTTGCGGACAAAGAGACAGCACTTCATCATGCTGTCAACGGCCAAACCGTGGATTTTCTCTTGTCTAGGGGGTATAACATCGAGGCAAGAGACACCCACGGACAAACACCTCTTTTTCTCAGGAATAACCTGCACTCTCCAGACGCAAAGAATTTTCATACAGGTGTCATAAAAGCTCTTCTGACGGCCGGCGCCAACGTAAATGCCCAGGATCATGACGGGAGGACATGTCTTTTCGCGCCGGTTTACGAAGTTCGAGATCAGTATAATCTAAATTGGGACGATTCAGCGGCAACGAATATTAAAAAATACTATGGCGAAAACCCAAGAATGCTGAGACAAATCAAACTGCGTGGCAGAGGAAGCTACGCTGACGAGCCTCTCGAAATCGTTAAACTCCTGCTTGCCGCTGGAATTGACACCAATATATACGGACGAGATGGTAGAACGGTGTGTCATTGCATTCTTGACAAGTACCATGGACCTGCATACAGCTGGGGCCTGCCATCGCATGGAGGGCTGGAACTTTTCCGCCTCCTGCTCGAGGCAGGGGCAGATATTTCCATGCGAGACGATATGGGCATTACACCTCTACATCAAGCTGCTCGCGCAGGGGACTGTCCTATTCTGCACATGTTAATGCACCACGGTGCGGATGTGAATGCACAAATGAAGAATGGCCGTACACCCCTGATCGAAGCCGTCGCTGTTGATTCGGGTCGCAAGCCTCACCTGCTGGTGACCAGAATGCTCCTCAAACATGGCGCACACATTGGATTGACGTCTAGCGATGGAAGGACCGTTTTGCATGAGATGGCCTCTATGCCACAAAAGCGGCTGAATGAGTTGGATATCAATGTGGTTTCTTTGCTGTTGGAAAATGGAGCGGATCCCACAGCTCGAGATCATAATGGTCAATTGGCTTCGGACCTGGCTGCCAGAGAATCCAATGCCAGGATGGTGCAGGTTCTTGAAAAATGGGGAATGGAGTGATTTTGTACAGTTATTTTTTCTTGAAGCGATGAGAAAATCCTGTGTCCATTAGAAGATATAGCATCATTCTTATTTTTCTAGTTGGTTTACCTTTTAGTGCTTTAGGTGGGTTGTCAGGGGATGAGGACTTGAATACTTACTGTATATATCAATTGAAGTAATTCATCTAAATCATCTGGTCATATATATAGAAGGACAATGTATCTGATACACAGAATAAATGACTGCATATACAGTGCGCTGATAATATATCGGTCGTTTTACGTACAGTGGTCTACTATCTTCTAAATACAGTATCACACGAGTCCGCAGAGAATCGCTGTTCCACATTTTCCTACCCTTTAATGTCATTACCATAAACCAATCAGTGGTTGCCAACAGTTTCATGCTTAAGCGCCTGATAACTACCTACTAATTTGGGACTCTGGTGCATATCATCCTTGTTCGACGAGGCTGAGCTCAGCCTCAGCCTTGCAACTCAGGTGCGTATAAATACCGACCCCTCGACCACGCAATTCTCTAAATCATCCGTCAAAATGCAAGCAGACATCCGCCATACCCTTGCGACCATCCGAAAGCGTACTGGAAGGCCGATCGCCTCAACCCTGCGTTATCTCCAAAAACATGGGAAGCTCGACGAGAGGTCTTTGGATTGGGCTGAGAATCTGGAAATTCTTTACCTAGACGATCCCACTATTCCTGCTGGTCAGAAATCGCTGCGGCGGACAAGGACTAAAAAAAGCAATTACGTCGCTGTTTCTTATACCTGGAATCCCCCGGAGGACATACCCGCTGCTTCTGGGTCGTATTTGATTCAATCCAGAGATGGGAGAACTGCCCCAGTTCCGAGTAAGGTCAGGGATTACGTGTTTGACCGAGTGACTGCATATGTCCGCTATTGCAGAATCAGGCATTTTGTCAGAGGCTTTTGGATTGACCAAGAATGCGTCGATCAGAATAATCCTGCGGAGAAGAAGGTCGCCGTACAGTCGATGGAATTCGTTTACAGCAGGAGCAACTTTCCAGTAGGGCTACTTTCGGTGCGCATTGATTCGAAGGAAAATTTAGAAACACTGGTCAATCTTCTTGCGATTTCGAATTTTGAATTCGTTGGGAAGCAAAAGTTTTCAAGGATCTTTGCCGTGTTGGAATATCTAACATCTGATTCGTGGTGGAGAAGAGCCTGGACATTCCAAGAGGACTACCATTCATCGACTCGGATGAAGCTTCTCATTGTCCATTCTCCGGCCTTAGAACAGCCCAAAAGGAAATTCTATAAATTTTTTGGGAAGCTGGAAAGAGAAATTTGTATCAGCTCAGCTGACTTCCGCACGAAAGCAACCGAATTCTGCATGGAATGTCAACGCCGTGGAATATACAAAGACCAAAGCAGGAGTATTTTAGCGCGGGCAGGGAAATACAAGGTCCAGCTTGGAGAGACCGATAAGGACGGAAAACCGACAATCCGCAAATCCATGTCACCAGTGATCTTCTCCAACATCGGCAGACGAGGAATTGGGCGCGAGTCGGATCGATTGGCCGTGATTGCCAACTGCTGTCGCTACTTCGTCCGTTTGGATACGATGAAACTGGAAAATCGAGACTGTAGTTTGAGCGTCGCAATGTTGGCTCTTTTTTTACTGAACGGGGAGATTTTGATGAATCGTACTACTGATGATCGGACAGCTTTTCGAGATTCCAACATCTATGAATACGTGACGAGGCGGTCTCTGTCCACATTTCGACCGCCATATTCGGTCGATACGAAACTGACCTTCATTAAGAATTGCCGATTACCCAATGTTCGGTTCTCAAAAATAGGCATTAAAACACATGGCCACCTTTGGAAGTTGCGGAAGATTATACAAGGTCCCGAGGCCGCACGGTGGCCCCGAGTTCGGCGAGACCACGATTGGAACAAACTAGACGATTACGAAAGAAGGCGTCTGAGAGACCTTTCCATTAGTCTAAGGGATAAAAGTTACGATAAGTGCTATAAAACAATTGCAAGTGACATTGACGATTATCTCCGCCAAGACAAAAACTCGGAGACGATGTCATTTTCCAGACGATACAAGAACATGATGGCCAGGGAAGTCGTGGAAGCGATGGATAATGGGCAGCTGCTTCGTCTGGGTCTTATTATGCCCAACAATCAAAACAATAGGGCTTCTATCCCCTACCGCGGGATCTTTGTTGGTGATAGCAGCTGGGAATGGGCAAGAAAACCAACCTATGTTTTCACCACGATGTCTCCGGCCGATAAAAGTAAAAACAGTACAGACAAGCATGTCTCGTTGGAGGTTCAAAAGCCGCGTTCTGGTCGAGTACCGCGGTTGGTTGTTAAGAGATGGGTTAATGGATTGGTCTTTTTCGATGACACTCCTCGTCGTGATGTTGTGTTCCCTTGGCCAAAGTCATTCTTGCGTTAATGCTGTCATGATATGCAGGAAGCTGTTCAGATATATATATGTGCAGATGTATATACGTGAAGGAGTCATAGGTAAATTACTTGATACCCTCCTGGGTGATATACTAGCGGATGTATATACATAGTGAAGCTGGCAGGGAATATATTTGATCAGGCCTCTTGTCAACAGCAATACACCATGACTTCATATGCGGCATTTTTGCAACTCGCTCGGACCTTCTTTCGGGTATATCCATGGTTGCCCCACTTTGGAGATTCGAAAGCTAAGACCGCCAAGAAAGCCAAGAGATAAGATCTAATCATGTGACATCGATTGCAAGGATTGGTTGAAAATTTTGCGTTTCTGTCCGGCTGTACCCCTCCCGCTGCATCACCACGTTTTCCTGCGCCTTGGATATCTGCCAAATTCTGTTATTGACCCCCCATTTTCTCAATTTTTGCTCATTTATATATATATTATTTTGCCGCAAATAATTTTGGATGGGGGGCAATTATTTCTCCGAAGACTATATTCCCGGTACAACCAGCATCTTAGCAGTCAGCGAAGATGCATCCAACAATGAATCAGGGCGACCTATAAAAAAGACCAGCAAGGGCGTTGTCCTGCTTCCGCAACCTTCTGATTCTCCCAATGATCCACTCAATTGGTCTTCAGCGAGAAAGACATGGCATTTTATCCTTGTGTCTTTCATCACGGCACTCACAGCGGCCATCTCCAATGATGCTGGTGCTGCCCAGGACTCGTTGAACGAGGTGTATGGGATTTCCTATGATGCGATGAACACGGGGGCTGGTGTGCTGTTTCTTTTCATCGGCTGGTCGTGTATTTTCTTCGCGCCTGCTTCGTCTCTGTACGGGAGAAGAATCACGTACATCATTTGTATCTTGTCTGGCACTTTGGGTTCCGTTTGGTTTGCCTTGTCCAAACGGACCGCGGATACAATCTGGTCGCAGGCATTCGTGGGCATGTCTGAGGCCTGCGCCGAAGCCCAAGTGCAGCAGTCCCTGGCGGATATCTTCTTTCAGCATCAGCTTGGTTCCGTGTTGACTATCTACATTATGGCCACCTCTGTGGGCTCCTTCCTCGGTCCTTTGATTGCGCATCTGATTGCCGAGTCCCAGGGATTTAGATGGGTCGGATGGTGGGGGGCCATCGTCAGCGGCGCGACGCTCATTGTGATTATCTTTGCGTGTGAGGAAACGGTGTTTGACAGACCCAAGCACTTTCCATTGTACGAGTCCAACAATTCTGGGAATGTTGAGTCAGGCGTGTCGCACTCCAAGGAGAAAGGCCCCGATGGCCTCAGAATCAACAGTAGTGATCTTGGGGACGGCAGAGACGATACTGGCGATATTGAGGCTACCGATAAGCAAGAGAAGCTTCTGCCGTACCACAAAAGGATTGCCATCATCACTCCGTCTTCCTTTATCGAGGGCTTTGGCTTCAGGCAGTATATCAAGCGCTTCCTTGTCTACTTCAAGGTCTTTACTCTGCCTGCCGTGTGGTTGTCTGGTATCTTGTGGGGCTTGCAGGATGCGTACATGTCATTCTTCCTCACCACCCAAGATACCTTCTTCTACGATCCGCCATGGAATTATACGGAAACCGGTGTGGCCATCATGAACGTGGCCACTTTGGTCGGAGCTGTTCTGGGATGCATCATGTCTGGCGTCCTATCTGACATGCATGTTCTCCGAATCGCCAAGAAAAACAACGGTCTATACGAGCCCGAATACAGACTCTGGCTCCTCTTCATCACACTCTTCGTTTCTCCCGTCGGACTAATCATGTTCGGCGTCGGCGCAGCCAAAGGCGGCGAATGGCCAGCCTGGGTCGTATACGGGGGTCTCGCATGTATTGGTTTCGGCTGGGGCTCGATTGGCGACACAGCCATGTCGTACTTGATGGATGCGTACCCGGAGATCGTCATCCAGGGGATGGTCGGCGTCTCCATCATCAACAATACCCTGGCTTGTATCTTCACTTTTGTCTGTTCGTTGTGGCTGGACGACTCCGGGACCCAAAACACGTACATTGCGCTGGCGGTGATTGATTTTGTTTCGATTGCGTTCATCATTCCGACTTTGTACTGGGGGAAGAGTTGGAGAATCAAGACCAAGGGGCTTTACGTGCAATTGGTCCAGCTCACGAATGGTATGAGTTAGATGGTATATATTTTCTTTATAGACTAGACGAGACTTATTGCATGCAACGTTCTGATTGATAATGCCAATATCATCTTCATAGTCCTCTGATAAACAATGATAAGGCCACTCCAGCAAAGGCCAAACACGTGATTACAGCCCGGGTGGTCTAGTGGTATGATTCTCGCTTAGGGAGAGCTCAACGAGTTCAGCAACCCAAGCATATCTGCGAGAGGTCCCGCGTTCGATCCGCGGCTCGGGCCTGTTCTTTTTGCCTCGCAACCCTCTATCTAGATAGAACAGTAATGGTGGGAGGCTATTTTTTGAAACTGTCGAGGGCTGGCTCCATTTGAATCCAGTGATAGCTTGACCATAGACCTCTAATTTATTGCCATTAATAGTATGTCTCTTCTCCTTCTTCATCCAATTCATAGGATAGATTCTTCTTTGATTTATATATAAATCCATCGCTTAGCCCGTTTATACTCCAAGGGAGGCATAGCGTCGAGAAGGTAGTTAGGGTTATATGGCTCTGCTTTCATTCCGCCAGAACATTAACTACTATCACAATAACGACAACACAAGACAAGACCATTTAACCCACATTCTCCCTATCCTGCTAATTATACAAACACTGCACCGACTTGGCATTATTAAACCAATACCCCGCCGGCTTTCCCGTCTGCCCATCCTGCCAGGTCTGCAAATTTGCAATACCAGGATACACAAACCCACCCGAGTTGAGATTCCCGACTGTATTGTAACAGTTTCCAGGCTCCACGAACATAGAACATACCATATCTAAAACATCACATCATATCAGTTATTCTGTTCGCTAACAATCAACATGCACATACTAGGATCAGGACCGATAGAGCCGAGGGTATCCCAGAACTCAACATTCAGGCATTCGCCATCGTCGAAGCCGAAGAGGGAGCACGGACCGGTCCAGTTGCTGTATATCAAGAGTGTGAGTGAGTTTGTATATTGGTTGTGGGGGAAGACGTACGGTCCAGGGCATAATTGGACGTTTCGCTTTGCGGTTGCTTGGCCAAGTAACGATGCACCAGCTAGGATGGAAGCAAGAAAAGTTGAGGAATGCATTGTGGTTTGATAAGTGTCGGTGTTGATTCTGAATATGCAAAAGTGGAATTCATCGCGTATAAATACCTCGTTTGCCTAGAAAATATTCAAACGATAAGTAGAGTAGATATCCCACCTACCACACCCTGCATGATAGAACTGACCAGTAATATTGCCTCGGTTATCTTCGACCGCTCGTAATCTGCTAAACTTCATGAGAGCTCCAACCAAGACCAGTCGCTTAAATTGCCCGTGGTGTGTATAACCTCCTAGCTGCCATTGAGATAAGCGCTAGTCTCAGTTTAATCTAATCTTGACTTTTATATTGTTAAAGCTTATCCGCGTTTTTATACTGGTTTGTTCGTCAAGTGATGTCAGTTATACATGCTATCTGCCTGTGAATTAGATCTGGACTAGTACCAACGCTACGTAATCTATGATATACAGCATGCCTCAAAAGGATGCCTACATTAACCCTAAATTATAACCCTTTTCTATTAAACAACGCTAGATGAAATCCACCTCTCATTCACAGCCACAAGTTAACCTATTCAAGATACAACACAACCCAGCCAGATCAAAACCATGTCAACTGCCGATATCAAACAAGCCAGCCTCACCAGCCTTCCCACAGAAATACTCCTCCTTATCGAAAAAAACCTCGACATAACCGAACAGGCATACCTCCCTCTCATCAACCACGCCCTCCGCGCCAAAATCGGGACGGGGGTATGGATCCGTCTCCACGATGAGAGGTCCCTGCCGAGATTCTTTCTCTGGGGGTTAAACTATGAGCGGTATCTGTTCGAGGGGCGTTTCAAAGAGTATATGAGGCAGTGGAATAGTCATACTTGGTTGCTCAGGGGGGAAGAGGTATTATGGCTGTGGAATGAGTCTAATGGGTCTATCTAACATCCACAGTATACTGTCTGTATCAAGTTCAAAGCTGATTATATGTAGACTATTAATGCTATTATATACATGTATAAAAATACAATTCCTAATTCTTAAACCTCACAAAACCAGTCAACAGCGGCGAGGAAGTATCCTTCATATCATTCGGCAGTTGACAAAGACCTCGTTGATCCTGCTCATTAATAAAATGCAGCTCGCCCTGGTTTCCTGTCTGAATACCCGGGTCCCCAACATTATCTTCCATAAAGTAATACAGCGAAGCAGTTCCGCAGATACTTAGCTTGACTGAATTATCACTCGAGGTGCCTATGGCTTATTAGATATTTTATTGTTTTTATTTTCGCTGATTGGTTGTTAAACATACTCGTGCATGAATTACTGACTGATTTCTTGTTCCTAAGGTGAGCCGAGTCACTCTTACAGCCATGCAGGGTGTCAAACCGGAAATAGTAGTTGTAGTTATCGTCCGTCAGGAACCATGTGGTGACATCGTTATCGACAATGGCGCTCTTGATGGGAGGATAGGCATTCGTGGTGCGAGTGTCAGCGGGGGAAGCGCATGCGATTCCGAGAAGGCAGCAGCGAGGAGAAAGGACGCATTTTGTCATTTTATTAATTGTAGAATTAGAACGAAATCTGATCATTTCTACAAAATTGTTGTTCTTATAGCGGAAAGGGGTGCTCTGGACTAGTTGGATGCCCCCAAATCGATCAACAAGCTGTGCTACCGATATTGCGATCTTCAGGACTCGTCATGGATGATGGAATGGGGAATATATCGTTTAGTTTACCTAAGAATCTCTTGGTCAGCTAGTAATTTAAGAAGGATGGATTCTGCGGGTTAAACAAATGTTACCATATTGGGCAAAGAAGAGCCTCAAACAAACCACAATCTTACACTTTAATCACATGGGTACGAAAGTACCAGGTAGATAATCCGCTGTAGAATATACTATCTCTGCCTATCCTCATCCACCACATCCTCCAACACCGCCTCCCCCCTCTTCATCGCCTCCAACCTCGCCAACTTCAACCTCCTCGTTGACCGTTCCGTCCCCCTCGTCACCCACCACGTCCCCAACGTCACCAGAATACACGCCGCAATCAACCCCATCGTCACCGCAAACGGCACCGTGTATTTCGGCGCATACTCGCTCCGGAAAATCTGCGGACCAATCGCACCCCCAATCTGGCCGTAGCTGTTCACGAAGCCGATGGAGAAGGCGGAGCCGGTCGCGCTGGATGTGGTTTGTACACGCCACGGCCACATCAGCGGATACCAGGCGCTGCCGAGGGCGTTAGCGATGACGGTCACGGCGTAGACGGCGCCGTTGGAGGGGTAGCTGTACAGCACGCCGTAGCAGGCGAGGATGACGATGAGGAAGGAGAGGGGGTAAAGCGGGGCGGGGAGGCGAGGGTTGTCGGCGCAGAGACCGAAGATGGCGATGCAGAGGACTGTGAGGATGGAGGTGGGGATGTTGAGGAGTTGGGTTGTTGCGATGCCACTGTTTGGTTAGGTTTTATATAAGGTGAGTGGGTGGGATACGTACGTGAATCCAAGATTGGCAATGACGGTGGGTTGATAGAATCTCAGTCCATGAGTGCCGACGGTGAAGAAAGCCCAGATGAGAGTGAACAGCCATAGACGGCTATCTCTGAGGGAATTCACGATTTCCTTAAAGTTAAAGTTGACTTCGTGGGCGCGGGGTGCATTTCGAGGGAGTCGTGCCTGGATGAAGGCTTTTTCTTTGTCCGTCAACCATTTCGCCTGGGGAGGGACTGTCTTCGGTTAGTATATGCTATATTGCATAGGATAAGGAGACATACAGTCTGGAAAGATAAAGATGAGCGAAAAGCCAAAAGCAATGGTGATGATTCCTTCGGTGAGAAATAACCATTGCCAGCCTGAAAGACCATGAGAACCAGAGACAGTGTCAAAGGCGTATGCCAGAACGCCGCTGATGATGCCAGAAAAGTTACCAAGAATGTCTGCTTTCATTAGATAGAGTATTCAGGAGGAGTAAGAGACTTACAGAAATAGAGTAATCGAAGCGACATTTCATCTGGTCGATACCAATAGCACAGCTGTAAGATCACTCCGGGGAAGAGCCCGGCCTCAAACTGTTCAAGTTAATATTGTTATATGGATATGTATTAGATGAGTCTTACCAATCCTAAAAAGAAACGGGCTGTATAGAGCCCCTGCTTCGAGGTGACGGCAGCATGGCATGCAAGAGCCAATCCCCAACTGACCTGTTCTCGTTAGAGAAGATTAGAAGAGAACACTGATGAACAAACCAGAATGCGAGATTGCCATCGTGACGGAAGCATTCGCTTGATGAGCAAATTCGACGGTGTTTCAGCCACGATATACGGAATCTACACGATCAGTATAAACCATCATGCCACAAACGGGATGCTGACATAGTATAGAACAGTAACCAGACTATATTCATTCGAAGTCATCTCCAGTTCATTCAGAATATTCCGGTCTGTTCCTTTATTCATAATCTTCGCATTGGAGACCTATACTGTCAACCTTGCTCTATCATATTCCATAAGAAACCTACATTCTCCGAGTCAATATTCTTCAACAGAAACATGATCGCGCATAGAGGCATGATATGCCAATCCATCCGACGCAGCAGCTTCTTCTCTTCCTCTGCTGTCAGAGACGTTCTGGCGCGCATCCGTTCCGCATCATATCCTGTAATCTCTTCCGAGTTGTCGCCGAGTATCTCGCCTCGACTGGCATAGTGTAGGTTTCTTTTGTCATCTTCGACGCTGCTTTCTGCGCTGCGTATGTTATTTTTTGAATCGGTCATTTTATGATATCTTAGATAGAAACATCTTGATGTTCATTGTGAAAACATCTCTTTAAGAGTGTGTTGACATCTCCGCCTGACGTGCTGCCAGGATCAAAGCACGTATTGACAGCGGATGTTGTCCGGGCCCACAATCACCTCATCGAGGCTATTTCATCGTCTTTTCAGATTTATGATCAATTAACATGTTTGAATTGTGTTTTGTCATTGATTCTGTGGAGATGGTTTATAAGATATCGGCTTGTCATTATCTCATTCTACATCCTCCCCCGCAGCCCTGCGAATACACGCCACGATAAACTCCGGATTACTCAAAAACGGCGAATGGCCCTCTTCGCATCGCTCCACGTGGAACGCACCGTTCCCCTCCGCGATTATTCTTTCCTGAACTAATGCCGGCAATGCATTGTCGTTTTTGCACACGATATAAGTACTCGGGATCTCGAGATAGGCCGTGTATGTCGCTGGAACGGCCATTGGGCCTGGTGGAAACGAGCCCAAGAGATCCACGGCTTCTTGCACGTCGTTTGGATCGCAGCGGTTGTAGAAAACATCGCGGATGATGTCTTTGGGGAGGATTATTGCTCCGTCCTGACTCTCTTAGCTGCTATTCCAAATTAGGTTCAATTTTTTACACACCTCTGTAAGTTGCATTCCGCCATACTTCTCTTCCATCTCCTGGCGCTGCCTTTCCAGCTCCTCCTCCTCGGGACCTTGCGGCTTCATCTGCCCAAGATGAGTCTGGCCTTTGGGTAACACCATCGCGCACATATAGACAAGCCTGACTACACCCCCAGGCAGACCTTGTTCAGCGCGCGCTGTCTTGCCCAACCCTTTCACAGCTTCCGACATCACAACGCCGCCAAACGAATGACCGACGGCGATGACGTCTTGCCCTTTTTCGAGTTTCTCTAGAATAACCTCACGTACGGCCTGCGCGTCTTGGTCCCAGCTGGGATGAGGCGGGCTGGAGTTGTATGATGGCGTAGCTACGGCGACGGCATCGTAGTTGGCTTTGGTGAGGCCGCTGATGAGGCGGGTATAGTGTTGGGGGCAGTGCCATGCCCCTGGGACTATCACTATTGATGGTGATTGAGACATCTTAGATGATTTGGACAAAGGTTTGTTGTTGATGTTGATGTTAGATTATTGCTGATGGAAAGTGGATGGATGAGTCACGCGGATCGTCAGAGCACATGACCTGCTCTCGGATAAATGGAGAAATGGCATTTTATTTAAATCTCGATGCTAATTTCTGGTTTGCTATCTGTTATTGTTCTTTTCATTTCCTGCTTATCCATGAATAGATCTTCTCATGCGATACCCTCCTACATAACTCCGCCCTCTCATTCCCATACTGAACAATCGGAAACGGCATCCAATCAACGACGTACCCACACTCCCAGCGCACCCACTAGAGTAAATGCCCTCGTCTGTCTAATCTGCAGGAACGGGTCAAGAATCACCCCTTCATTAGGCGGGTACATAGCAGCGGCAAAGCCATGGAGATGTATACACAGCTCCTCCAGACCGGCCATTTTCGATAGGATAGTGCAGGCCTGCTTCCATGCGGGGTAGTCGAAGCGGGGTCGTAGAACCCATAGGTGAAGTGTAGTTTGCGGATTTGGTTGAGTCGAGCTGGGAGAAGGGACGGTTAGAGGTAGAGGAGAGTGTCGGGGTGGTTGATGTCGAAGGTGTTGGCTTGTAGATGAGGGGGTTGGTTTCGGTGTATCATGGGATGATGTTTACATGACTCGACATGTTCGAAGCAGTGAGACGAAATCAAATTCCTCTGCGTTTGAGTCTTCATCTTGATAGAGATAGTACCTCGGCTCACCACGATACGAAGCTTGTAAACACCTCGACTCATTGCCCCAGTAGGAATGTCTAATTTAAGCTATTATTAATTTATTTATATCTTTGATTAAATAGTATACTATCTTTATATATAATTCCTATGCTTATATTATAAGATCTAGTATTATCTTTATTAACTCTTATATTCTATGATCTCTTAATCTCTCTGTTATCTAGGAACTATACCTAGTAGATATATTCTCTAATATATTTAATAATATATATCTCTTTCAGTATATTAAAATATACTAGTACACCCTATATATATAGATACCTTATATGGTATCCGTATTTTCCAGCGCAAAAAACCCGGTCTATTGCGAATGACAAAAGAGATAATATTACATGCCCTGTCCGTCGGATCGCGCCAAAACTGCTTTTACCACAGAGCGCTCCGCGAATGGGGTCGAGAACATGAGAGATATTTTTTATGTAGACATAATCGTTTATTTGGGGGCAGTGGATGCAGGAGGATTCGGTCTGTTCGCCACATCGTATCCGGACTAATCTAGGTGGGCTTGATGCTCCCGGCGCAATATGCAGGAAATTCCCAGATAGGGCATATCCCCAGATTATTCCCCGTATTTCTGGTGGTAGTTTTAATAGCGAAGATGATTGGCTCTGGGGGGATATTTTTTGTATAATCTGTTTGTGTTTGTGAAAGAGTCTATCTCGCCATCTTTTTTTGGTTCATCAGGGAGAGGAAGAGTTACAGCGCGAGGACGGATGGAAGGGAGGGGAGGAGGTGCGAATCTTTCTCTGGCCTTTGCAATGCATTCCGCTTCGGCTCCTTTACTTCTGGGTTGTCTGGAGGTGTTTCAGAGAATGTTGCATAAAAACTCAGTTATATATAAGCGAGACTATATACCTTCTTTCAAACAGCGCAATAATAATGATGATCAAGCACAACCTCAAAGATCACTCTTAGACGGCCACTTCACCCTCCTCTCGGCCCTGACATACAAATTATTCGGCCTGATCAGCTGAAACATCGGATCATACTCCACTGCCCCATCATCCTCCTTCGTAAACTTATACCGATAGATCAACTTCGGCAGGAAGACCTTGATCTCCTGCAATGCAAAATTAAACCCGATACACATTCTCGGCCCCATCGCAAATGGGATATACGCAGCTTTATGCCTGCCCTTCACTTCCTCCGTATCCCATCGATCAGGCATGAATCGGTTCGGGTTATCCCACAGCTCGGGGTTATTGTGGATGTGGTGCAAGGCGGGGATGAGCACCGAGTCCTTTGGGATTTTGTACCCCCCAGGCAAGATAGTATCGATCTTTGCCGTGCGGCCGGGCTGGTAGGAGGGGTTGTGCTTCCGTTGGGTTTCTTTGATGTACTTGTCGAGGAAAGTGAGGCGGTCCGTGATGTCGGCGGTTATGGTGGTATTCTCGTCGATCCCGTTGTCGATGAGCTCTTGGAGCAGCCGATCCTGCATGTCTGGGTACGTGACGAGTCCGTAAATCAGCCATGAGAGGAGCGAGCTGGTCGTCGTGAAACCAGCGCCTGTCGCGACGACGAGAGCCCAGACGAGGTTGGATTTGGGCAGCTTGGCGCCTTGGTTGTCCGTTGCGCGGATGGCGTAGTCTACTTCATTAGCATTGAAACTCATAATCTAAATATGATCCAATTAGTAAGATGACATACCAACCATATTCGACGCCTCCAGCGCCGCATCCTGCAACGGCAGATCCGTGGCACCACCACGCTCAGCACGCCTGATCGATTCTTCCACCATCTCTTCAATCCGTGCCTTGACCTGCTTCAACCGCTGCGGCTCCCCAAACGGCAACTTCGCATACCAATCGCCCCGGGAAGTGACCTTCTTGTTCAGCGAAAGCACCTCCGCGATAGAATGCACCATCTCATGCAGCGGCGTGTCAGGGGCCGAGAAATGCTGAAAGTCAATGCCGAGGGTGATTTTGCCCACGGCTTGCGAGCCGAGTTTCAGCATGTACTGGTACACGTTCCAGGCTTCGTTTTTCTCATCAAAGGCGTCGAAGACATTGAAGGCGTCTTCGACGGTTGTCTGCATGGTTGGTGTATAGTGGCGGACTGCTTTTGGGCCGAGTGCGGGCGGGAGGAACTTGTGCGTTACCTTCCACTCGGGCGTGTCTGTATCACCGAGAAAGACACCTGCGGAGGGTTGTTTGAGTGCGTATAGTGGATGCGATGGGTTAATTTTCTTGGTGAAAAAGTCCGATTCTGCAAACGCAATCGCAGACAGTACTGGGTCGTTGGTTTGGTATGTCACCCGGCCCATGTTCGTCGTCTTGATCAATGGTCCGTATTGCTCGAACAGACGCTGGTGGTTACCCAGATGGTCCGGGTAGACTTGGAGATAGTTACCCACGTAGGGGAGGCCAGCGGGACCGGGGGGCATCGCGGACTGCATGGCCGTCGATGGTGATTGCCACAGGTGTGGAAGTGGAGGTTATGGACGGGATATCGTGGAGGATGGTGTTTCCGGATTGGAAGCCGATGCCTTTACTGTCAGTAGACCTCTATTACAGAGGGGAGATGGCTTACCGCTAGGTTCGACAATGGCAAAATGCGCTGCAACCAAGTCTTTCAGATCAACGAGAGTTTTGACGGAGACATCAATCTGTTTGGCTGAGGAGGGCTCCTCCCCGAGAAGATGAAACTGCTGAATTGGCATATTGATTGTTGCTGTCCTGGTTTACGATTTCTTCCTGTCATTTCTCTACATTTATAAACCTGCCAAATGCACCCACACAGTCCCTTGAGGCTATCTTCGGCATGCCGTGCCGACTTCATCTCCACTTGTCTACCTCGGTGAGTGGGTCTGGGTCATGTCTGCATTCCGATTGGTTCGGAGGATTAAAGCTTTCCGCTTCCTCGGGATACTTTATTTTGGCTCACCGATACCGAGTGACGGCGATCGGGATGGGTGACGAATTTCGTCGACTTTAGTGGCGGTAGTCACCTCGGTAGTGGGGGAATTGAATTCCACGCTTAGTTGTTGTAGAATTTTACAGCCGTAGAATACTACTGGACTGGTAGTAGTGGTAGTATTTCATATTCGCATCAGTCAGCCATTCAGCCGATTGGCGGCAGCTCCCTAATGAGTGGCTGGAATTGGTCACCTATCTAGATACAATTTTTGGTTGTTAGACATATCCCGTGACTGCAGTCAAAGGTCCAACTACTCTTCCCTCAGTAATTATATAGATACAATAGATACAAAGATGATTCCTGACACGCATGGGGTGCTCCCTAATTATAAAAGACACTTTTTAAACAATACAAGCAGGTCTAATGATATTTATTATCTTCCTAATATCCTCAGCGCGTCAGTATACACCTATTATCGGTATTCCCTCCCAGCCATGCTTAGGCCCCTCTATCACAGAGATACAAGCAGGCAGTATCCCTTGGCAAATTTTACCAGTGTGGGATTCAAACTCACAACCACCTAGGGATGGCTATTATTCAGCGAGAGGACCCCTTTACTCTCACCGTCTAATAACAATTCATCTAGCGGTGATCGCCGAGGAAGTGCTTACCACTACACTACCCGCGGGCATACTACTGACTACGGAGTCGGTACACTTGTAGAAACCAGTCATAAAACTGTCAGTGTCATGATGGAACGGCAGTAAAAAAAAAACAGTAATTATTCTGATCTTATTGGACTACCACTGGTAATTTTCTTGGGGTGAAAAACATGTCTGATGATATCCACTACACATCACACCGCATATAGAAAAACAACACTAGATATACGATACAAATAATACATTCTATTCTATCTCTATCAATACAAAACAAGATACTAAGCATCAAACACTAAAAACAAAAAATCTGGTCCGTCATCTTCGACACACTCCCTGGCGCCTCAAAGCCCAGCCCCACCAGCCCCTTTTTTGCCGCATTCACCATCCCCGGCGGTCCACACAGCATGATCTTCGTATCAGCCGACGGACCAGGCAATTTCTCACCCATAACAGCCGGCGTGACATACCCCTTTCCATACGCCCAGTTCTCCGAGGGTTGGTCGAGCATATACCAGATTTTCACATTGCGGGGGTGCTTTCTTGCGAATGTCTCCAGCTCATTGCGAAGGAGGATATCCTCCTCTGTGCGGTTCGCGTAGATCAGGCTGATCTCAGTGGTGTCTGTGTCGTCTTCGCAAATTGCCCGGATGAGTTGGTACATGGGAGTAATCCCTGTTCCGCCGGCTATCATCCCGATCCTCTTGCAGAGGCCGTTGTGGTATTTCATTGCGCCTTTGGGGCCGCGGAATTGGACTTTCTCGCCGATCTGTAGGGTGGATAGGTACTTTCCCGTGAGCAGGCCGTCAGGGTAGCATTTTATGACAAGCTCCAATCTGCCGCGGTCGAGGTTATTCGAGGTCGGCGTGTACGACCTGCTGATGGATTGGTTGTCGACTGTAGCTTTGATAGCGACGTGTTGGCCAATCGGAAGCCCGATGATATCGTTTCCATTGGGTAGTTGAAAGACGAAGCGGTAGACGTTTGGAGCGAGGGTGTCTTTTTGGATCAGCGGGAGGGATTTGTATTCCTTTGCGTCGAGGAAGCCTTCTTCGAGATGGGGATTGTGCTTGACCAGCGATGATGGTTTGGAGGCAGGGTACTTGGTGAAACCGGACTCGATTTGGGTGAATTTTGACAGCTGCTTTGCGAGTTTGGTCCCGATGGCGGTGGATATCAAGCTGGCTGCGATGAAGCCAGTCGAGAAGCCTCCTTTGAGGATCCCAGATGGTAGAATAGCAGGCACCGTGAATACATGCCCCCATCTCGAGACGACATAAACAACAGACGCTCCCAGAGCCCCAGTCCCAATGGTATATCCCACCCAACCAGATCCAGCATCTCCCTTTCCAGTCTCATTCTCTGGCGTATCCTGAATCACACGCACAGCCTTCGGACGGGTATATTCTCCCGCATCGCTGACCGTTCCAATGCAAAACGTCTTTAGAATAGCATCTGCATCTTCGGAATGGCCTACGTCTTCGTAGGCGGCGGTGGCGTCTGTACCGGCGACATCGACAAGGACGTCTGAGCCACCGGGATGGTCGCGCGTGTATTTAGTTATGTCGTAGACTGGTTTATTTCCATTAGCTTTGTTTGGATATGGGAGTGATGGGCGACTGTACCCTTTCCGTGAATGACAACCCAAAGGTCTTGTTTGGTGTTGTGAGATTTGATCTCGTTGAGGGTGTAGACTTGGTTTGCCATGTTGATGATGATGGATGAATGAATGAATAAACTGATACTGGACAAATCGTGGTAAAACGTGGTCTCTTTGTATATTTTATTGTTAGTCGTGGTGTCTCCGAGGTGTGGATCCCCTCGGTATGTGGGTCCAACATATACTGTATCCCTAAGAATCACACTCGGTATACAAACCACGGATATCACGGCAGCCTACCGAGGTCAGACGAAGAGATGGACTTTATCGGATGGAACAAGTGAATGCTATGTGTATAGTCAATGTAGATATAAAAGGCCTTACACGCAGTAGAAGAGTACATCAACACAACACCCTTGTATACAACTATTCTATTCCATCCATTCAAGTTCTATATCAAAATGCTTTCCTGGAACCCACCCCAGAACTATTCTACCCGCCCTGTCGCAGTCCTCGGTGCTGGCGTACTCGGACGACGCATCGGTAACTCCTTCATCCCCATCCTCATCTTCCTATACTAAGTATACAGCCTGCATCTGGGCCTCAGCAGGGTACACCGTCCACATCCGCGATCCCAGTCCTGACCAGCGCGCCGCAGCAACAGACTACATTACCACGAATGTCGTGTCCTACGCACAGAAAACCCGCAAAACGCCAGGCAAAGTCACCACCTTCGAACACCTCCCAGAAGCAGTGGCGAAGGCATGGCTGATCATTGAGGCCGTCCCGGAGGTTATTGCCCTAAAGACAACCACATTCGCAGACCTCGAGAAACTCGCACCAGAGGACTGTATCCTCGCCTCGAACTCGTCTTCGTACAAATCGTCCGAGATGTTGGGTGGTGTAGTATCTGAGACTACGAAATCCCGCATCCTCAATATGCACTACTACATGCCTCCCGAGTCGATGATGGTCGAGCTCATGACGGACGGGTATACGGATGTCTCCATCTTCCCCTTTCTCGTGGAGAAGTGTCAAGAAGCCGGTACATCGCCGTATGTGGCGAGAAAAGAGTCGACGGGGTTTATTTTTAATCGTCTCTGGGCGGCGATTAAGCGTGAGGTACTGAATATCCTGGCTGAGGGGGTGTCGGTGCCGGAGGAGATTGATGCGATGTGGATGGAGAATTTCGTCGAGGGGAGAGTTGCTCCTTGTCGGACGATGGATAGTGAGTTTCTTCTTGCTTTATTGTCTGTTTGGATGTTTCATGCTGATTGTTGTGTAGAGGTTGGTCTTGATACAGTTGCGTTTATCGAAAGACACTATATCCAGGAACGTGGTCTGCCATCTGAAAAGACCGTCGATTTTCTTAAGGCAAACTACCTCGACCATGGGAAGCTGGGAATGAAGTCCCCCAAGGGTGGTCTTTATCCTCCTTCAGAGACATCCAATGGTCACTCTGAGGCCAAAATTATCGTGCTGGATATTGGTTTATCAGCAGCCACGCCTGGGTTGGAGTCTGGCGAGATTCTCGAAATGACAACTAGTGGCAAGATCACGCGATCTCTGGTGTCTAAACAGGCGCTTCCTGATGGACTGGCTGTTGACAAAGCCACTGGCCGCATGTTCTGGACGTGCATGGGAATCCCTGGAAAGGAAGACGGAGGTGTATACTCGGCCAATCTAGATGGAAGTGACATTCAGACGATCGTTGCGCCTGGAGTCATCAACACCCCGAAACAACTGGCTCTTGACGCTGTGGCGAAGAAAGTCTACTTTGCCGATCGTGAGGGCGCCAGAATCTACCGGTCCAGCTTCGATGGAAGCGGATTAGAAGTCTTGATTGATAACAGTGCAGATGACGTTCTGAACTGGTGTGTTGGGATCGCCGTCGCCCCTAGTCTGGGTCTGTTCTTCTGGACGCAAAAGGGGCCTTCAAAGGGTGGGAAGGGGCGCATTTTCTGTGCTCCTATTGAGGGTCATGGAAAAAGACAAGATATAAAGTGCATCCTATCCGATCTACCCGAACCAATCGATCTGGAAGTGGACGAGAACTCTCGGATGCTATACTGGACAGACCGAGGCGAGATCCCGTACGGCAATTCACTGAATAAAATCCAGCTGGGTGAGTCTGGGCTTCCTTTAGCTGCTCAGAGTACTCTTAGCAGACATTTCAAAGAGGCAATTGGGTTGAAATTGGATATACCAAATGGGCACGTCTACGTCACCGATTTAGGAGGGAATATCTACCGCTGCAGCCTGGATGGAAGCAAGGAGAGGGTTTACTCGGATGATTACCGTGCTTTTACGGGCATTACTTTGTGTAGTTAACTGTGTCTTATTGTCGGATGAATGGACCTCGGTTCTTCCTCGGTCCGTCGCCACCGATAAAACTGTCTCGGGAACCCGAGGATCGTCATCCATCCTTGCAACTAATTTAATTTAATCAATTGAGCTAATATAATGTCCTCTCGTCGTCATCGTTCTACTGTTGCTTGTCAGCATTGCAGACGCCGCAAGGTACGCTGCAGTTTAATGGTCACTGGCGTACCGTGTATTGGCTGTACGCAGGATGGCCAGGAATGCGTGATTCCTCCAGCAAAGGCGCCGTAAGCACAACACCATATTGAATATAAGGATGAGACTGAGTATGATACCAGCCAACGAGTCTCGCGGATTGCCTCGCCACAGCCATCGCCATCGCCGTCGTTGTCAGCTGGCCAGGCTCTGCATCCATCTCCCGAGGGCTTCGGAAACGCAACTCAGCCGGTAGAAGTGCATACTTATCCATCTGCAACTGTGAACACCATGAGTCGATTGGATACTGCAGACAATTGTCTACGCTCAGAAGAAGAACGCACAGGGGCCGAGATAGCAAATACGGTTCTCGGGCGCAGCAGGGCAAATGGCCAGGCGCCATTCTACACCGGTTTGTCTCTATACAATCATCATCAATCCATTCGATTCTAATATACCATAATACAGGCGACACACCCGGCTTTGGTGCAGTCCTCGACCTCTGCTCGCCATCGCAGCAGCCCGTCCCTCGACATATCATGATCCCATCCAAGACTGCCACGGCACTATCCGACCAAGACCGCGAGTGGCTGCAGTATAAAGGGGTGTTTAATCTGCCTCGGAATGATACGTGCTATGAGCTGCTGCGGGCGTATTTCCACCATGTGCATCCGATCATGCCGGTGGTTGATGTGACGGCTACACTCAAGTCGTTTCCGGATGGGAGTCAGTCGAATTTGTTGCTGATATGGAGTATGTTTTCGGTTGCTGCAAATGTATGTCTATCTTTTCTTTTGATGGAGGACTGCTGATTGTGTAGTTTATCCCAGTTGCGACGTGGCAGATGGAGGGGTATACATCACGGATTGAGATGAAAGAGGATATGCATCGTCGGGCCAAGGTACCTCCATAACCACTTTCCGATGACAAGATCTAATTATGAAAGTGCCTCTACCACAACACCAACGAACAAAACCAAACCGTCCTTCTCCAATCCGCCCTGCTGCTCGGCTTCTTCCACTCCGAAACAGACATGCACACTCTCCCCTGGCTCTGGACCGGCCACGCCATCTCCCTCTGCCAGACAATGGGCCTCCACCGCTGCTCTGCATCTGCCCTCTCCAATTACTCTATCCCAGACCACCAGAAAACGCTGTGGAGACGGCTGTGGTGGACGTGCTTTTTCCGTGATCGCTGGCTTAGTTTGACTATGGGACGGCCTCTACGCATAAACCTGAACGATTGCGATACAATGATGGTTTCGGCGGAGGATATGCTATTTGATTTGGATGTACCGAGCCAGATTGCGGAGATGTATATCCCCAGTGATATGCAGATGCTGGCGGAGCCATGGGTGAAGATGATACAGCTGAGTAGATTGCTGGGTGAGGTTTTGACGTTGTGCTATCAGCCGTCAGGGCCTGCACCGTCCCTATCGCAGGTCGAAGCTCTGGAAGAGGAGATTCTTGCGTTTGACATACCAGATCATGATGGCCAGCAGAATCAGCTGGTTACGTTCTCCATCTACCATCTGCAGCTGCATTATCAGTGAGTTGTCCATGCTGTATCCATCCACAGTCTAATGATGTAGAGCCTTCCTGATCACATTCTACCGCCGCTTCATCACCAAAGCTCCCGATGGCCTCCCCGTCACACAGCACGAATCATGGCAGCTCAACATCCGCCGAAAGATGGACGCTGCTGCGCTTCAATCCAATGCAATCTTGGATAACCTCGCCCGGGAGAAGTTGATCGACTATGCTGGGCCTATGACGTGAGTTTATCCTATCCTAGCTTACCATGACACTCATTAACATAGATGATAGACCGCCCCTCCTCGTCCCAGTCATGCACGTCCATTTACTTAACAGTAAATCCCCTGACACACTCTCCCGCAGACTGGGGCTGAATAAACTCGATCTCTGCATGATGGTCCTGGAGCAGATGCAGCAGGCGTACCCGAGTGCGTCTATCTTTCGAGGGTTGTTCTTAGAGGGCATTCGGCAGGTTGGTCCAGAAGTACCAGAGTCGATGCCTGATGGGGAGGGGATTAATATTAGTGATGATGTTATTGATGCCTTGCTGGATGAAGCGTCAATTGTGAATTTATGGGAGTCTATTAATGGGATGTAATAAATATATAATAAATATAGTGCAATAAATGCAACACTAATTCTTGGCTGCATGTCTTGGCTTCCCTGTTGTTTATTTATTCAAACCCCGCATCTTCATTCCATCGTCACACAATTCTTCAGAATGAGGCTCTTTTACTCCCTCCTCCCAGCCCTCGCTACAGCACAGCAGGTTCTAACCTCCAATGGCGAAGTAACCGGCCATTATGCGACAAAAAGCCCAGCTGTGCTCGAATGGCTGGGGATTCCGTACGCGCAGCCGCCTGTGGGCGAGTTGCGATTTGCCCCGCCGGTTGGGTTGAACAATACCCGTTCTTTTGTTGCTGACAACTATGTGAGTATCTTATCGTATATTATATAGATATATACTGATTATGTAGGGATGGTGAGTTCTACATGCTATTCATACAGTATGCTAATAAACAGCGACTGTCTGTACCCCTCCTACGGCCAAGTGGCATATCCCAACAAAACAGCCCAGTTTGATCGCCTCTTCGACGACTTCTCATATGTGAATAATAACACGCAGAGTGAGGATTGCCTGACTCTGAATATCTGGGCTAAGCCTTCGTCGGCGCTGAAGCCGGTTTATGTGCATTTCTATGGTGGGCGTATGCTTCACTTTTTATTATTATGATATGATACGATTTTGACGGTGATAGGATGGACACGAGGCTCCTCCAATACAACCTTCTACTACGGTGGCTACTTTGCAGACGCACAGGATATCATCGTCGTAACTGTCAACTACCGCTTCAATATCTTTGGGTTCCCGGGTATCCCGAATCACTCGCCTAACCCTGGTCTGCTCGATCAGCGGTTAGCCGTGGAGTGGGTAAAGCGGAATATCAGAGCCTTCGGCGGTGATCCTGAGCGAATCGTTATATCCGGGCAGTCTGTTGGCGGGACTTCCGTCGACTACTGGGCGTATGCGTATGCGGACGATCCGATCGTCAAAGGCCTCATCTCGCACTCTGGGACTGCGCTGAGTTTCCCGATTAGCAGTCCCGAGGAGGCAGCGGGGCATTGGTTTGATGTTTCTGAAATGTTAGGATGTGGGAGTAAGGGAGATGTGCTGTCTTGCATGAAGAAGCAGAATGCGACGCATATCATCAACGCTGCTGCCAAGGTGAAAGTGGCCGGTGATAATCCGGCGAGAAAGGCACCGGCGTTTCAGCCTACGGTTGACAATGTTACTGTCTTTGCCAACTATGCTCATCTCTCGACTCAGGGCAGGTTTGCCCGTCTAGTAAGTCTCCCGGCCTCATCTACCCATCTATACTAATGATGCAGCCCTATTTGGTCGGCCACACCTCCAACGAAGCCGGCTTCTACAAAGTAACCACCTACGCCGCCGGCGTCACCCTCCCCCGTCTGAGTGGGAATCATTCAACACAGATACCTTCTACTGCCCATCCAACATTCAAGCTTCGCACCGCGCGCACTTCCACGTCCCCGTTTGGAGATTCGAGTACCACGCCGACTGGGCGAATACGCGCCTTTACCCGGGGAGTGGAGCGTATCATGGCGTGGACTTTCATATGCTTTTCGGTGCGTCGAAGGACATTACGGGACTTGCTGAGTCGAAAGGGGAGAGAGAGTTGAAGGGGGTTATGCGGGATGCTTGGGGGCGGTTTATTGCGGATCCGGTGGGGGGTTGGAGTGGCCGCAGTTTGGGGATGGTATGTTTTCTGTTTCTTTCATTGATGTGGATACTGATGATTGTAGATGAGGTTATTGTTCATTTGGGAGTGGGGAATACGCCTGTTGCTAAGTTTGAAAGGGCTGGTCAACAGTGCTGAGGCTATAATGTTGTAAACAGAGGCTGTATTCAAGATGTTTCATAAATGAATGATAGCAGTACACATAGCAACGCACAAATAGAAGGAAAGACATTAAAATACAGATATCAGCAAGGCAGACAATCACCAGAATAGCTCCAAGCCAACGCTCATTCAACTTCAGCATCCCCATCCTCTCTATCATCACTCTCACCCCAAATCTCAAACTTCTTCTTCCCCTTCCCCTTCTTCTTCTCCTTCTTCCTCTTCGGCCGCGAACAGTACTTGAAAATAAACGCCCGCCGACAAACACCCATACAGCAGTGCTTGGTCTTACGGCAGATCACATTGAGTTCTTTGCACGGTGCCTTTCTAGGCGTGGCCAGCTCTTCGTCGAGAGCGGCGTCGAATTCATAGCCAGCTGGGCTTATATGGCAGGTATCGCAGGTTTCTGCTTGTCTGGAGAAGATTGTCACGTTCCTATTTAGGAGGATGGAGGAGGTGGAGAGGTTTGTGAGGAGGAGGGCGAGGGTTAGGTAGGGGAGGTGCATTTTGATGGTAGTATCTAGTGTATGTGAATTAGTATAGATGTGCGATGTTGGGATGGACTTACTGTTATGGTATATAGAAGTAGGGAGAGAAGATGTTGAGAAGAAATTAATATTCTAGAATGTCAAGTTGAGTCAGTTAATATAACAGGCGACTGCCTGCATTAATAAAAAGAATATAAGCAGCTGTTTAGGCAGTTGGTAGAGATAGGCAGCATTCACTACAAGTGAAGCAACTCTGACGTTGCTTCTATTTAACCACCTATCCCTTCTTAAACTCCCTCCATCAGTCACCCTCTACAGAACTCAAACAAGAACTAAACACTTCACCATCCTTACGTTGCAAAGGATCAGCATATGCTATCGAGAAACCTTGATCATAAAATACAACTCCTATCGAAAATGAGCAGTCTTTTACAGGTAAAATACCCATCCCATGGTTTCTCATATGGGACTGGCTCCTTTTGTAATAGTAGCATAGCATCTAATGAACAGGCAAATAGCTCTCTTAATCTGATGTGGGAGATAGCATTCGACCTTGTCACAATCAAAGATATCTTGAATGTTTTATTTAAATCTTCCAGCTAGTACACGTGAACTATAACCAGTAAACATTTTCGTCGACCCATCAACCGGTCAATCCTTCCTTGTGCCTCTCTGACCCAATCATCCCAACACAGTGACAGATTCCCGTATGAGGGCCCTTCCTACCTATTATGTCCCTTCCCTTGTACGTCTGCATCACTAATAACCTGATTTCACCTTAAAGTCCCCTCCTGCTGAATCCCTATCTACTGTGCTGTATTTAAAGATGCAGTATATATAATATCAGCTAGCCACTGTATCTGTTATAATCCTAGCCCTCCCTCTTTAGGACTTTTAAGTGTATACTGCACTAGGGGGCCTATGGTGTGGGTTGTAATTTATATATGCTGAAAAGTAGGTAGGGTGACGATGTGCCTAATATTAGTGGATAGATGGATTAGTGAAGTACTGATGTATAAGACTATTCTGGTAAGTTTACTGTGGGGGTCTGTGGGGGAGGGTGACTTGATCTTTTTTTAAAGTAATCGGTCAATGCATAATTGACTTTTTAACCTAGTTTTCCGGTGTCATTTTTGTCAACGTTTCAACAAGATCAGTGCACAGCTTTGCAAGAACGCTTGCTGCTCGATATGAGCATCCCTTAGACGCTTGAGCCAGGTTCGATCATGACATCCCTGCATAGAAGCCAATCCGACAGGTAAAACACTGCCGTCAATCTGACGGACAGAATTCTACAATCATGGTTGGGTCGGCATCTCTGGTCGGATACGTCGTCCTCACCCTCACAGGAGGAGTGAAAATCTGCCGACAAATCCCGTTGGCGGCGATCTGAACCTTTTCTTGCATCTTGAGAGTTCTGGGGTCCTCCGATCCATAAAGCCTTTTGCGTGTTTCTAAAACATCCTGTAACAAATTGAGTCCCTCACGCTTTCTCCCTTGCCCACACAGTGAGACGGCATAGTTAACTTTGCTCATCAGTGTATCAGGATCATCTGGCCCTAGTAAGTCCATTCGTACTGGAAGGGTCCTTTCAATCGAAGCGATAGCATCGTTGTATCTTCCTTGTTGGAATGACGCTCCCTCAAAATAATTAAACGCGTCCAATGTGTCCCTGTTCCTGATTCCATGGACCATTTTTCGTCGCTCGGCACGTTGAAACGCAAAATCTATCACTTCATCAAACTTCTCTGATTTCAATAGAAGCCTTACCAGTAACTCTAGGGTGTACATTGTGTCTTTACCTGTGATCCCAAGGACTTCCTCTCTTAGGCGGAGCGTTTGTCGGAACAAGGCTTCTGCTTCTGGATCTTTGCCCTGATTCTGTAGAACAATAGCGAGCATATTCATGGTTCGAAAGATAAATTCGCTCTTAGGATCGTATCGTTGTTGCTTTAAGTGGAGGGTTTCTCGCAGGATACGCTCTGCCTCGGAATGGTTTCCTCGATTTTCCGCAATCACGCCGAGATTATGCTTGGCCTCTAGATCAAAGGCCTGGTTTTCAATCATCCTTCCCGAAGTTAAGTAGAATATTGTGGAATAGATATGTTCGGCTTCGTCCAACTGTTTATGCTTGAGTACGCTTCCCAGGTCCATCAGGGCGCTTAGGGTGTTGCTATCATCTGGCCCGTATATCTGGCCAAACGCGCAAAAGGCCGCTCTAATTGCATCTTCTGCCTCGTCCATTCGATTCTGGAACACTAGAGCCCTTCCTTGAAGCTGTAAGCCTCGTACGGCATAGTGAGTGCGGTCACTGCAGCTCGTTTTCCATATGCCAACGGATCTTTCGAGTTGCTCGTTCGCAAGAGCGAATCGACCTCTTGACGTGTCATATTCCGATTTCAGGATGAGAAGATATCCAACCTTAATCCTGCTACTGCGAGTGCGGAAGTCATACGCCAATAGAAGTTGAATATGAGGGTACACTGTTTCCAAGCATTCGTATTGCTTGCGGCCCGTCAAATGGGCGCACAAACGAAGAATTTCATCCATTGCTTTTTCCTTCCATTCATCGAGAGCATTCTGTAGCTCCAGCCAATGTTGAATGGACAGCTGTTGTAACCGATGCATACCTAGACTGTCTCCTTTTGCGTTTGATGTAATCAAGAAGAACGACTTCAAAAGGCCTGTCTCTTTATCAAACGCAACAAGGCTTTCACCGCATCTCTGAAGTAGCTGAACAGGTATGGACTGAGCATCCAAAGTGGCCATGAGACATAATATATCCGCTGCTCTGGAACTTTCACGTCTGATGAGATCATATGTAATCTTCCACGGCATAGTAACCGCGTTTTCAGGCCTCGGGAGGATGTCCGTATCATCGTGGCTTTGGTCGATCAACTCCGTTGTCTCCGTGGGATTGCTAAGTAGGCTCAAATAGTGTCCAAGGGAAACTTGTTTTGTTGCAATATAGGCGGCCGCCTGGGAAACATGAAATGGCAAGCCTTGCAGGGCGTGTATAATTTGATCCATTGTGCGATTATCATCCAAGCCAGGCTTTTCATGCAATAGAATTGTCATCAGCTCCCTTGCATCCTCCAGCCCCATTGGTGAAACAGATATTGTATCATCAATCCCCGTGAGCCTGTGACCCACTCTCCTATCTCGTGTGGTAAGTAGAGTGTAACCTTTGACACTGTGCGGAATGTTGGCAATGCCATTGGGGCCATAGAGCAAGTTTGGATCATCAGACCATCGAGAATTAGAAGCCAATACCCTCCTCTGTTGTCATTAAGCGCAGAGCTCACGCGCGAGAAGATACTTAGCCCTTCAGGATTATCAACTGGCAAATCTAGAGACATTGCAATATCATTGCACCCTTTCTCAATCATGTCTTTTGTGCCTGCTTGAACCCAGAAGATATCAGCACACGGATGCCGCTCCTGAAATCGGTAGGCGTATTCTACGGCAATATGGGTCTTCCTAGACCTGAGCTTAGCAGAGGCTCTCAACACGTAGTGAAGGGAATGTACCCAACGCCACCGATCCCCGAAAGAGAGGCAAGCTGACTTCTCCTTAGTTTGTGATCAAGTTCAAGTAAGATATCTTGGCGGCCGGTGAACCTTGCGTCCCGACTAAAAGGAATCGAAGTAGCCTTGGCTTTTCTCCATATTAGCTTACCTAGGCTCACATAGTAGTATGTTTAGAGTATCTTTTCCATAAAGGAGCCTCGAAAGTCGGGGGGGAAGAGATTGGGTCTCAAGCCACATACCATATGTTAATGCCCTTGAGAATGCCTTGGTAAATCTCGCCTTGAATTTTATGAAGTTGGGGTCATCAGCGGAAGCAAATTTGTTCAGTCCGCGATGGTCAGCATCGAGATATGCTATCTCGCCATGGTGCGGATCACTAAAACTTCCAGGCACAATCTAGCTCATATCAGCCCTACTACCCTAGTAATCTTCTTGTTCCACTAGGAAGACCCTACTGGACCCAAGATGATATTTCCTATCCTTTCAGACCGTGTCTCCATGAAGTCGCATATATAAGGCGGGTCTGGTTGGCTCTTGATATAGGCATCGAAAAAAGAAGATTGAAGGCGACTGGTGGTCAAACTACCCGCTGACACGTATTCCAACAGGCTCAATGATGAGCGACGCCAATAGGCGGTGCAGGATATTAGAAGTCCGACTAGAGAAGCCTGTGCACCCATATGAGGGACGCCGAGGAATAATATTGCTCTTGTGTTGGTTGAGACTTCACTGGACCGGTTCTTTGCGTCTACCAGTAACTGTTTCTGAAGTTAGTGATGGAATTCCGGGTTCAAGGATCAATTAGGGAAAAAAAAAAAAAAAAAAGGTACCTGTTTCAAGAGTAAACCACCAAAGCTATGTGCGATAAATATGATCGGTCGACATTCAGCCCCTTGATCATGCCTTACTCGCTCAATCTCATCCAAGAGTGTCCGTGCATGATCTTCAAATTGCATATTGGCAGCATCCTCACTCCAGTGGCTTTGATGGTTAACCATCGTGACCTTGATATTTGTAAGACCAGGGACCTTGGGCAGTATGTCCTTCAGCCAAGAGACATTGGTCCCATTTTGTGAATTAGTCCATGTCGACGCTGGATCCGAGCCAAGGCCGTGGATAGCATACACACTACAAATGTCAGTTGTAAGGTTGGCTCCTACATACAGGCTAACAGGAAATAAGACTCACTCCACACTCGTGGTATTTCCAGGGTCGTAGACCACATCGGAACCCCGGTGCGGTGCATAATCAAAGGTTCTTGAGAAGCCGAGTAGTAAAGAAGGCACCGATGTGAAAACATGTAAAGGGGAAAGTAATAAGCACCAAGCAACGAGCAGCAAAAACATGATCACATGAAATGTTCGGTTCAAACATGACCTCAGAGATTTCTCGGGAGATGCTTGTTCCAAAAATATCCTTGAGTAAGACCGAGTTATAGCAAGACTAATAATAACTACCTGGTAATAGAAGCCATGGTGCTCGGCGACTGCTAGCAGGATCACCCATAGGTCTGACTCGTGGCAGTAAGTACTTATGGCCATAGTCCATATATTATCGATTTACTGCATACCTAGATTGGTCAAATATGTATGAATACTTCAGTACATAGCTCAACACAGCTTTCTGCAGTCATGTTCGTTCTTAATAAGGGTCAAAGGCCACCTGCCACAGAGACTAAGACTCATCTAGGCTCCGACAGACCGCAAATTTAAGTTCTAAAATACTTTGCTTATGCTTCCCTAATTGACGTAGTCAATTACGCAAGGGAACTTCAAACCGCTCGAAACCTAGATCCATTTCACTAGACAAGATGTGCATAACTTTAATGATTTGTTGTCCTGGAGAAATTCAACTCAATTATGGTATTTAAAATACAGATAGCCCGCTATAAATTGCGTTCGGTAAGTCAGTGGACGCAGCAGATACAAATCAACTGGTGTAGATGATTGGTAATGGCAGTATGACATGCCTCTGAGATCCTGATATAATACTCAGTTCATGGGGCACAACATCATCTTCCTCCTCATCCTTCCTCCTTGGCTGTATCATTTGCTGCTGCCTTCTGGCTCTTAACATCTCGGTGGTGCTTCCAGGCTGTTTGAATGGCAAATGCGAGCTGCTTTCCATAGACCCACATTATCACTATTAACAGACTGGCAACCGTGAAACCGATAGCAAAAAGTACCACAAGTGCGAAGATCCAGCTTGTGGTCATAAGTGAAGGCCAGGCGTCCTTGCCGCGACTACTCCGCACAAGTGAGAAAGAAGACAAGACCAGGTTTGTTGATGCCCAAATGAAAAGCAACGGAGGTGCCCAGCGAGCAAAATATTGGCCCATTTGCCAATCAAGCCGATGATAGTACCATCGACGCGGAGGAAACAACCAGACGGCAACGTTCAAACGGCTCAGGCGCATCTGGCCGTAATGGTATCGTGGAGCAACTACACTATCGGCGAGGGGTTGAAAATTGTCAATGAAGAGTTGGAAGCTTTTGAACTTGACATCCGTCGGAATCAGGTGTTTCTTCACGGCAGTTGTGAAATCCGACTCATGTTTTATAAGATACCTGTAGGTACGAAGAAACCCTAGCGCGGACCTGCAGGAGTCTGAGAGTGCATCCGGCTGTCTTGGTGATAGGTATTTTCTCCAAAAGCCGTGATTAAGAAGACAATGTGGGATAGGTTTGAGGAACAGGACATCATAGTACCAGATAAGGTGAAGACCTGGATTCTCTGTGATTTTGATCTTGCGACCTTTGGTGATATGGCTGCTCAGCGAGTCTATATGCGTACCGGATCTTGTAGCAACGAAATCCAAATATGAACCCAGTTTATTGAGCAGCGTGGCGTCCAATTCTGCGGCTAGAAATTCGTCAACCTCATAGGGGTTAGGTCGAAGAAGGGGGCGCCTGGAATAGATGTTCCATCGGACTCATCTGGGACGAGCTCATGGCTTTTTCTAAATGGTGGAATAGCAGTGCTATCAGCCATACCACTCAAGCAATCCTATTGTTCACTTTGCGTCGAGCTAAATTTGACAGAAGAATTACCAGGCAAGGAATATAATATATCACCAAAGGTCATTGACCATCTTGTAGCAACGTTCTCTTGTTGGATAATCAAAAGCCTTTGGTTCGTATTATTGGTGGACGCCCTTGGGTCCAAATCGATCTAGCCAGATCTACTCAAGGAGTGGTGGGTGAGATATACACCGATTATGCTTGCACTGGCACTATTAATATTGATTTAGCTTCTTCGAGACTTCCATTACGTTAGCATGTCGGCATGAACCATGTGGCCTGTCACCCCTGACGTCACGTACATCTTCGGTTTCTGTGTCATCCAATAGAACTCGGGAAGTAAAGCCAGCTGATCAAGAGCCTAACACGGAGATGCGTTCCAGTACTTTATTGATAAATGAGACTTAGCTATATTATGTGAAATAAGGCTGTTATAATTATCATACATCACAATACGAAGTTTAGTCGCCGGGTTAATTCGGCCTGAAGATTTAGGAGAGTTTTACGCAGGCTAAAAGATCTTTATAGTGCATAGTAGCAAATTCTGTAGATGACATATCGTAATATATATATATATATATATATATATATTTAGCCCCTACACCACCATTTCTTTACATATTAATATATAGTTATTACGAAATACAAATATTACAACTCGCAATTTTGAAACTCTGACCAGATATTGGATATTGCCTTCGAAAGGAGTCTGAGGCATAGTTTTTTACAAGAACCCATAATTATGCGATTTTGTGGCTTGAAGACGAGATTGCATCATAGCATTGACTCGCGAGCAAATCTACGAATATCTCAGCGAAACATCTACCATCTACGATATATTCAAACCAACAATAGAACAGACAATGGTATGGTCGGATGCACAGCATTCGAACTTCTGGGTCAAGATCAGTGATCTTAACTCTGTTTCATGTCTGAATATGAAATGCTGAAATGCATTGACCACGTTATTCCTGTGTAAAACCTCCCAGCTAGTATCAACTATATCTCAACTACAGCATAATCCAACCTATCATTCAAAATCATCCATAAACCGCGCCACAGTCGCGTTAAAAGCAACGGCAATCTCCCCAGCCACCTCATCTGGAACCCGGCCATCCCAATAATCAATACACACACTCACCTTCCTCCCACGTTCGTCAACCTGCAATACTATATCAAACTGTATGGAATTAGCCGATGGACCTGGTAACTCAACGGTAATGCTTACCTCCATGGCATCCTCCCCAGAAACACACTCAAATGAAATACCACCGAGCTGCATCTTATTGTGCTTGCGATGATTAACCAGCGTGTTGAAGATATGATGTGATGGTGAGCTCAATCCCAGCTCATCCATAGCGCAGATTGCACCTGCATGTCGGGAGAGTGAGTTGTGGTAATACTCTTACATGGCAGATAGTATACTGCTGTAGCTACTCTTTCCCTCAATGTGGATTCGACGGACAAGGAGGTTAACCAAGGCACCGACAGTGTTTTCAATGTTGACTATTGACTCGTGTCGTCTTTATGTGAGATAGCCGAAGCATACTGAGTTGCTAGTATGTTTCACAAAATTATGAAGGATCACCGCCCACACGGCTTTAATCAGCGCTGGGACGGTCGTATCATGGTCCTGGCAGAGGTCGTGCATTCTGCTCACTAGATTAAGGTCGATGCCAACATCCACGCCCCACAATTGTCCAAGATCCTGACTGGTACTGTTCACAACCGGGAAGAAACATGGTGGCACATCGGCGAGATATTCCTTCCAGTATTGAGTGTCGACAGTCGAGGTCTTGAGAAGGCCTGCTATGTAAGTGCTGTACAGTGGGGTGATACTATTCGGCAGCTGGTCCTCATACGCCAGACACCACTCGCGGAAGAGGCTTGACAGTGACGCCGCATCAGTAATGGCATGACTGATGTCAATCTTAATGAACACTTGTCCAGACATGGTTTGGCACACAGTCAGCTGGTGAAGCAAACCTCCTTTCCAATAATCAGCTGCTGTATTGGAGAGCACGGGAAAGCGTCCTCAATATCTGCTACCACAACACTGGGTTCCTGCTTTTTGACTCGATGAATTATACTGTCTAGCCCGGTATATGTCAGGTTCAACAGGGGAAAGTCCTGTAATGTGTACCCTCTTTCCATTTTAGGTAGAATCTCGGCTGCCTTCTCGAGAGATTCCTGACAGGCAGGGATCCACTGGCAGACCGCATTCTGATGTTGCATATGTCGGTTATAGGCGCATCTAAGCTTCAAGGACCCCTTGTGAACGGACACAGAGACCTCAATCAATGAAAATCGGTTGATATGCGGCGATACTTCATCGCTATCCATCCACGCTGTACTTTCCAGGAAAGACCCAGACCTTTCGAGCTGTTGATAAAACCCAAGGTAATTAAAAAGAATCTCCATCGGCATATGGTTCCCAAATGCCTTCTAGTTAGTCGGCAAACAAACCACCCCATCTTCAGCATCTATCCGGCCCGGCTGTGTACCATCAAAGACCGTTTCCTTCGGACAATCTGGGGCCAATGTCAACATGCATGTCTGTTCTACTATTTCTAGGGCCGAGCCTGGCGGGCAGGTTGAAGGTTCCTCCGCTACACACCATCTACCGTCTTGCACAGTTCCAGGGGACAGAAGGATGCTTGATAGTGGAGCAAAAGTCACCGTTGAATCATGTGCTAGGGGGACAGGAAGGTTCGTTTCCAACATACTCCCCTCCGTTAAAGGAGGTTCCGGGTGGACACCCGGGTCGGTTGATGTGCACGCATTTGTTGTTATGGAGAACTAGACCGGGTGGGCAGATGATGGTGTCTTTGCTGATAAATTGTAGTTCGTTGTATCGGCATCTTGGTGCGCAGGAAGGAGTCATATATTGGCAAGTCATAAAAATCGGTACATGCTAATAGAGACAATCTAGACAGTGCATCTGGTGGTATGTATCAAGCTGAAGAACATGAACATATCTGGTATATCTGATATAATTATATTTTAGCTATCCTGCTGATTGCTGCCCTTGTACGACGACTCGGGACTGCTGTAATACATTATATCCGCCATGACAGAGATAATCAATAGTACCTAGCACATATATCAGAGACAATATCTGTCTTTCATGAACTTGACTTACTAGTGAAAGGTCCAACCCCCCGCCACTTCTATCTTCCACTCGAACCCCTTCACAGGGATATACGCAGTCATAAAATCCAATCTCCGAATAACCATCACCAAGGCCCCATCGACAAACACATGAGTCATAATCTTCCACACATCCTGCCCTCGCACTTCCAGCAGGATTTCCTGTCCATCGCCCGCAGCGTTCTTGACATACACGTCCATCTTGTCCTTCAACCACGACAACCGCGGCGCAATCTTGACGACAGGGTTCCCTTCCTGACCTGGTAGATACACACTCCATGTGACTCCCGTCGCTTTGCGTCGTATATCGTAGAGTGGCTGATCAGAGGCATCGCAGACAGAACGACGCTGGCGCCAGGATGCGAGAATACTGGCCATGGAGAAGAGTTTTGTTTCTGCGGTGGTGAGTTTGTGGGGACATGTTGAGACGGTGAAGTCGCCTCGGGATGCGCTTCTGCTGTGCTGTTTGATGTATATGGTGGTGGCTTCTGCTGGGACGTGTTGAGGATGGATGGCGATGGCTTGCTGGAGGTTGAGGAGTTTTCCGGCCATATTGTATGAATATCTGCTGAGGGGTCAGAGAGAGAAGGGAGGGTGGTATCTTAAGGTATCTCCAAAAAAGCGGCGCAGTCAAGAGGGGAAATGGCGATCACCCTATGAACCCTGTACATGTGGAGAATGGAACCATTATCAAGAGATATTAAAGGCCAACCTCGTGACGCAGTCAACTGTGGGTCGTGTTTGGCGCTTAATCCCACCTCTACTTTACCGGGAGAGTTCTTGATTAGTATGCGAAGTTCCCTTGGTGAGTGGCCCTTCGAATGCACTCACTCGTAGTAGAGTAGCTCGGATTTATGATTCTAAACAAAACCCACCAAGGAGCCAGAGAGAAGGTATTGAAAGGCTTTATATATCACAGCCAGAAGAATAATTCCCGGCTGCAAGTACAAGACGTTTCTGTTCACGGGGTCCTAGTCTCTATTCTTCTCTTTTTCTGCTGTTGCACTTCCACAGAGTTGCTATTTCTTAGAAGATGGCTCAGCTTGCTCTTGACGAGGGCTTTGCCTAGTAACAAGAACAGAACTGCTTGTCGAAAATGACTCGCAAGGCAATCTTACCAGATGTCTAGAGCTCCTTGAACAGCTTTCCAGCTCCATTGGGCCTTTGCCGCAGAACAGCATGGGCAACTTCTTTCCAAAGAAAAAAAAAAATACTGCATCTAGCACAGTCCCATCCCCATGTCGAAAAGCCCCCCATCTAGTACAGGCTGGTTTGAGTCACTCTCATCGAAGGACTATAACGATCTCGCCAATCTGTGTCTTTGGGTTGATAACCTGGCATGGTCCCCTGCCAAAATTAAATGATCTTCTTTTATATAGTCTTTTTTAATGAAATAGAAAGAAAAGAAAGGAGAGATCAGTTGGAGTATGCGCGTCATATTAATGATGATTCACCACATGTCAGGTTTCTGAAAATATATACTATGGCGGTGTTCCTTTCTTCTATATAATCCCTTCATGTCCTATATCTAGTACATACGACCACAGGGTGTGGAGAACAGGGCTTCCCGTCCGCTCAGCCGTACTTAAGCCACACGCCGGCAGGTTAGTAGTTGGGTGGGTGACCACCAGCGAATCCCTGCTGTTGTATGTTTTTCATTTTCTTATTTTTTTCTTTGCGTATCTGGTGTTATTGGTTGGAATATATAGTGAGCTATACAGGAGAGATTGAAAGATTTGAATTGCTTGCTATTTTAATACACAACATAGTCATTTTCATAGGGCTTGTGTGGTTTTCTATACTAGCATTTTATTAGCACTAGCCTTCGGTCCATCTTTCATCCTCAACAATGAATGAATGCAACAGAGATCAATTTGTATTGAGAAATACTGGTACCTAGGAGGCCTTATAGAGTAGATCTTGTCATGGGAAGCTTGAAGAAGTATTTGTCAACTGATAGAGTATGCAGTGTGGAAATAGAAAATGTACTATCTATATATTGCCTACTCATGAGGCGACAAGTTGTTAAGGCTTTGTAGAGAATACATTATTTTATAATTCCCCAGTCAGATTCTTGTATGATGCAGTCACAGGTATGCAGTAACTTGATGGAATGACTAGTATAGGCTACTAGGAATGTCCAGATACCTATTTGGTCTAGCGCTCTTTCATAGCCAACACTTCACTACATCTTCATTCTGTATGTACAGCATAGCACTGATACCATTGTAGAAATCAATGTACTAATAAAAAAAATTATTTGGCTGTGGATGGTGAAAATTAGGATGGTGATGTGGCAACCTACTGTATATAGAGAGATTCTAGGACTGGCGTCCTAGAATACTAGTCTTTTGCTGGTAATGCAGTGGTACTACACAAGAGTGCTCCCTAGTGGTAGTGGCCATGGGAGGTGAGCTGATGCACCCTTCACTACCATCTATATGCTGTTGTATCTTTTCTTCTACTCACCCTTTACCTAATTTTTGGGTTATGTGTCATTACTACTAATAAAAGAAATGAGCGCTTTCCCCCTCTTGCCCATTATAATATCATAGGGGAATCAGTGAAAATGCACTTAAAGAGGATAAAGCGCTGAAAGTAAACAAAGGGACGCTGTGCTAATTAGTGATGATGAAGAGGTAGAAGACAGTGATGTGCTGGGGGTACTATTAAATCTGAGACCATATATTAAGTAGAGACAGCAGAGGCAGACTGACCATCACTACACAACTGAATGAGTATGTGGAAAGTGATGAAGATGAAGTAGATAGAGATAAAGAAGCAGAGCTACTTGCACCTCCATTACATAATTAGGTGATAGAAATGAGAAGATGTCTTCTGTAGGGTCACAATGCCCTCAAGTTGACTGCAAGGTTAATTATTATGGGTCAATCCCATTTTTCTTCTTGAATAATACTCGTTCTGAATACTCATCGCTGTAGGCCAGGACGACACCATCAGTACAGGGGATCCAACACCGACTATCCCCGAGCCCCGCGTAAAAATATTTAATCACAGGTGTCAAGGCTTTTTTAAGTTCCTCGGGACCCTCTGGTGCGACCCACGGCGCAACCTAGTTTGTTTTCCAGAACACCCCAAGTGGAGCCGGCATGTTTCTGTTCAGCCTTAAATGGGGCAATCCCAAACCCGAGTCCGAACTTACAATTTAGGAATAGTCACTCGATCATCTATATAAAAAGGATCAGTCGAACCAGGTAAATTTTTCAACACTCACTTCATTCCTCACATTTCTTCTCATATTTTTGGCTCACGTTATTTCAGCCATGACGAACTTTACCATTTGCTCGTCGGCGGCCATTCAGACCCCGGCCGTGTACGGGGCTGAAATTCTTTCTCTTTCGGCGGCTTGGGTCACAAATTACACCGACTATATCCCGTAAGCTTCAACAACAACGGAGGCACTGTTGACCTAGAAAATGCCAAGTTCTGCAACATCACCGTGCAGTACACCCATCCCGGCTACGAGGATAACATCACCGTCGAGACCTGGCTTCCCGAGCCGGCTAACTGGAACGGCCGCCTGCAGGCCACAGGAGGTGGCGGATGGGCTGCTAGCCGGTTTGTGCTATCCAAGTTCTTCATGGGAGGCGCACTTGGGGAAGGATTTGCCACGACCACGACCGATGCTGGGCTGGCCAAAGATACCACAGGACCCGGGGAATGGGCGCTCACCAGCCCGGGCAACGTGGATTGGGTGGCGGTGGAAAACTTCGGATCCCGTGCCTACAATGATCCAGCTATCATTGGAAAAAGCCTGGTGAATAGCTTCTACGGCCGTGCCCCCGAGTACTCTTACTGGAGCGGTTGGCAGGGCATGATGATCGCCGAGCGCTATCCCACTGCATACGGTGTGAACTGGACTTCCTGACAAGCGAGGCCATCGGCCACTGTGATTCCCTGGACGGTGTGGTGGATGGGCTCATCTCCAACATGACTGCCTGTAACTATAACCCCTATACCGCTGTGAACAAGACCTTCACCTGTGACTCCTTGAACCGCACGGTTGCGCTCAGTCAGGGCGCCGCGCTCATCGTTGACGCCGCCTGGTCAGGCGCGCACACCACTGACGGCCGCCAGCTCTGGTATGGATACAACCCGGGGTCTGACATCGGCAGTACCTTTGGTGTTCAACCGGGATACAACAGCTCATCGACCACCACCGTGAAGGATGAGTGGTTCAATCTCTTTGTCGCTAGGAATGTCAGCTTCAACACCACTGGCATGAGCCACGAGGAGTACCAGGAGTTTTTCAACCTCATTACTTCAGAGTATGGCAGCTCTTAAGACGCAGACGACGCGAACTTGGATGTTTTCAAAAATTCTGGAGGCAAGCTCCTCACCTACCATGGCATGGTGCGTCTCTTTCCCTTGCTCTTCTTCTCCTTTGACAGCCGTGACTAACCCACCGCGCGTTTGCCAAACAGGCCGATCCCAGTATCCCCACCAAGGGCACCGAATACCTCTACAACAAGGCGCAGGCGCTCTTCCCGGACATTCAGGACTTCTGGCGCTTCTTCGAGTCGCTGGGTCTGGGTCACTGCGCCGACGGCCTCGGCGGCCAGCCGACCACCGTCATCAAGGCGCTCCAGCGCTGGGTCGAAAATGGCACCGCCCCGGACACCTTGCCCGTGGAATACCCGTTGCTTGGAAATGGTCTAACCTGTGCCCGTATCCTTCCAAGATTGAATACATTGGCGGCAATATCACTCTGGCGGAGAGCTTCCGTTGCACCTAGAAATGCGGAAGATGACTCGAGCACAAAGGCTGTCATGGCTTTCTAATTATCGCATTTCGCCACCTCTCTAGATGGTTTCTGCTTCGTGTATAGAGTGCTTTTATCTGTACCAAATTAACTAGACCCATATATAATACAAATGCTTGGCAAAATCACACTTTTCATAAGACTGCGTCAGAATGGAGAAAAAGCTAAGGAGAACAAAAAGGGGGAAAGTCGGAACTTGGCTGTGGGAGATTGCCACATGTCCCAAGTTAGGTGAAAATGATACAAATAGGAAGTACTGTTGATACAGCCTATCCCACAGGGTGGGCGCAGTCTAGTAGACTGGAGTTCCTTTTTATATGAGGATTGAGCTAAAAATATGTAGAGTTCCAATTTAGTTATATAGTATAGCTATATAACTCATCTTAATAAAAGGCATATCTAACTAAAGATATATACCTTAGGATATATCATATGTAGGGCCCAGCCCTATATAAATCTCAATCTAAGGCCTAGCTAGGATTGATAATGTAGGAGTGAAGAAGAGGAATAACTACAGGGCCTCCATAAAAATGGCAGTGCCAGCAAGGTACATGTTAGTAAAGAGATCAAGGGCCAGTGGGGTCAGGCAAGCTGACTTCTGCCAACCAGGACTCCAATGACGGATGGTTTGCGTCTTGGAAGAATTGCTGGGCAAGGAGCATACCAAAGAAAAGGACAACAATCAAAACTCCCACCCAGATCTGAATAATGTGCTCGACAGCTCCTCGACTAGTTCTGGCCTGGCAGCACCAGCTGAGCTCTATGATTGTACTTCCGTCCCAGGGCCGTTCTTCCTTTGTCATGTCGTCTGACTCTCTTGCATTCTATTTACTACCAAAGGTATAGCCTCCACTCCCATGAGATCTCCATTTGCCGCTTCTGGCTCCCTTTCCCATTGACGTCGGTACTTCCAGGCAATCTTTGTTTTTTTAACCAAGGCAGAGAAGAAGGCCATAACAAACAGTTCAAGGCTGCATTGTCTACTTATCCTAGACATGCTTATCCCGCAACCAGGTTCTTGACCTTGGAACTTCATATACCCACCAAAAAAAAAAAAAAAAAAAAAAGATCAACAACCTTATTTCGCCATCTGGTACTCGTCGTGCGCAACGACCTCGATCTCCACCCGCATATCATCGTACCCCAACCGCGCGACCCCGACGCAGGTCCAGATCGGCTGGTGGTTTGGCATGTACTTCTTGAAATTGCGAACCATCGCATTCAGCGCCTCGTCGTTCAGGGGCAGATGGTAAGAGTTGACCCGGAACACCTGGCTCCAGCCCTTGCCGCCGGCCTGCGTCAGGGCCAGTTCAACATTGGCAAAGGCTTGGTCAACCTGAGCGTTGAGATCGGTTGGGATCTTCGAGGTCTCGGGATCCCATCCACCTAAATGACATTCTATTAATAATCGTGGGACAGGATGGGTGCAGCGATAGGGCTGGATTCGAGGAGGACAGATTAGAAGAAGAGGAAATTGTAACTCATTCCATACCTTGTCCGGAAAGTTCAATGCGATCACCAACTCGGACGGCTTGGCTGTAATGGAGGTTCTTCTGACTCGCTTCTCCGTAGCCGGGGTATACATAATACTCGAGGTGGGACATGTTCACTTATTCTGCTTCTATGATTTGAAATTAAGTGCATCTTGGCTATGAGTTAATAAAAGTAAGGCATAAATAATAGGATTTTAATAATCTAACTACCTTGAGCCTTCCTGGCTGAATAGGTCAAAATCAATAACTGTGTGAACACTAGATTCCTGATCTAGTGGTCCCTATAGGGTAATAGGTATCCACCTCTGGTTATTTTGACCATTACTATCATATAGTAGAATAGCAGTTCCATTGGCGCTATTTGACCCAGCCAGATCAATGACTTTAGAAGGGAATTTCACATTTTCAATCCTGTTTTTTATTAGTAATCTAGAATAAGTAGGGTCGTTATAGTAGAAAAACATACATAAATCCATCACTAGTTTCATGGAGCTTCCATCGGGCAAGTTCATCATCCTCAGGATTAGTTTCCTTTATTTTAAGCTGGGCTGAACTGCCGTCTTCTTCAAATTATATAGAATTAAAAATAATAAGTAGGTGAAATCATTCTGAGGACTATAGGTTTGTGAAGACTTACCAGGAGCAATAATATAGGTTCCGGGAAAGGCAACAGAGCTGATACAATATTCAACAGTCCGGGGATCAGGATTAGGATCGGAAGAAAGATTAATAATTCCCCACTTCTGCTCGCCTCTATTTCTTAAACCACTGTAATTTGAAGGTCCATTATCAGTTCTCTGCAGACTGGGCAACTGTTAATCACTGATAGACTTACTATCCAATAACAGGAAACTCTTGTAGCGTTTTTATATCAGGAACGTCCACTGTTGCACCTGTTCTTGTAGCAGCATTCATAAGGAAATATTGCCCATCTTTCACAGGTGCGCCTCTAGACATCGTGCTGATTCAGTTGAAAGGGTTTAGATTAGAGTATGTGCTGAACTGCCGGTCGAGTTAATTGATCTAGAAGAGAGAGTAAGGGAGGAAGGAGCGGGAAGGGGTTAAATAAAAGCCCATATGATCGGAGGATCATGGTTACTAAACAACGTAGTAGTCACATGGTTAAAATAAATACCTCACCATCGCATTTCTTTCCCGCATTGAGTAGCCATATTGTGATGTGATGACTTCCGCATGCAGACATCTAGGGTAAGAAGACTGTCTGGTAATTTTGAATTTTATGGCAAGAGCTTTTAGCATTTCCATTGACTAATCTAATAAGTATGTTGCTGTGCTGTATCCGCAGAGCTGGAATGTAGTATTCAGCTAAGGTCAACTGCATGGCAGAGATGTTACCGGCTGGAGGTGGGGTATAATAGGTTACAGTTGTATCCAAAGTCTTTTTTTTTTTTTTTTTTTTCTTATTACACCTCACCTGCAGTAGTTGATGTGATGGGCTGAATATGGCTTGCAGCAGTGGTCCGTGCTGTGCCCTACCTGGATTTGAGTTTCCGCTCAACTCCTGTACACATGGGCAGAAGAACGCTGCCTTCCTAACCAGGTTAATGCGAGTGTAAATAATACACCAGTTTAGTGTCACGTGAAATCTTGGCTCCACTAGACTCATGTGACACTATATGCATAAGTGCCATAAGCACTGACCAGCACTTAGTGTAGTACAACAACTTGTTCACTCAGCTCACTTACGGAGTAGTTTAAGCGCTGAATGACTACAAAAGGCTTAAGAATAAGAGGCAATAGTACAGGAAGCACAGCAGCCAATATCTAGACCACACATGCAGTAACTGCAATACAACAGGCCGGAATCAGCTGAAATGCTCTAGGAGATAGCCTATTTACTTTTATAAGAAATAAATATATAGTGATTTAGTGACAAAAAACCAAATTTTTGATTATTATTTACACCTAGCGGTGACACTTGCTGGCCAGCTCAGTAGTGGATTATATTATAACCCCATAATAATACTGTATTAAGACTGCAGGTCCTATATTAAGACTGCAGGTCCTAACAGACATGATGTCCCACCTATTCTTCATCTCTGGTGGGGATAAAGCGAGCAGATCCCGAAATGCTCTGCTTCTGCGAAATATTGTGCATGAGTCTTCCAGTAAGGCTCAAAGTAACGCCATCTTTCTCCAATTCAAGTTTGAGGTCTGAAGTACCAACATATGATGATGTACCATTGATATTGAAAGAACCGTGGAGGTCTCCCAGGCTGTTGTAGGTCAAAGTAATATTTGGCGCCACGAAAGACTCAATGGACTGAGAGAAAGACCCATCCACTCGGATGAGGGAGCCCTCAACGTAGAACTGCCCATTGAAGTGATTAAAATTGTTATTGATGGTTCCATGGACAGTTTTCGGCATCTGTTTAAGAAGGTTTGTTAGCTGATAAGGATGCATCATCACAGTGAGAAAATTTTCTTGATAAAGTCTTACTGTGAGGATTGGAATAAGTAGCTGGTTGAAGTTAGGGCAAATGGGCCAAGGTAGTGATGAATGGATTTAATAGAGGGTAAGAATGAAGACTTTATAAAAGGGATTAGGAGTAGTATTTATCTTTACCAAACAGCAGGGCGTCATACATTTTTAATAGTAGTGATATGAGAGTCAGCCGAGCTCGTCATCTATGATATGAATGCTACCTTCATTTTTTAAGCCAATATATTTACACCATAAAATTATGGCGAACGTAATGACCTATGCAGGTAGGTCTGGACCAATTATTATTTTACTCCACCAGAGTGAACATCATAAAAATACTATGAGGTATTTATCTTCTCTTAACCCACAGAACAAAAATCTGCTTTGGAATAATCTGGGTTTCTAGTTTAGGTTTTCTATTAATGTGATTGATCAAGCACTCCATCACCATGAGAGTCTGCAGAGTGATAGAAAGATGATGACAAGATTCTGGTTCGGAGATAAAGTAACATGGTTGCTTTGGGATATGACATATCAACTACTAGCGTTTTACCTTGAAGGTGATCTCACTGCTAAGAGTCTATTACGTTGCCAGTTCATTTATGCATGCAGATGATGTCAAGTTGCCCTCTTAAAGAAAATGTAACATGGCCGCTTTGGGATGTATCAAAAGAGTATTCTTAGATTAGGTGAGATCTTAGGGTAGGTTACCTAACCTATAAAAATCTAATAACCTCCCTCTATAAAACAGCTATTAAATAGTAATAAGGGGTTATATCGAGATAAAAAATATTATTTACAAAAAATTAAAGCTTAACTTCTTTTTTTTCAAAAGTAATAAATATATAAAATTATTATTTTTTATATTTTATGTTTTATTATAATGTGATTTCGATACCAGATATTGCTCATATATCAGATAACAAGAACATCGTTGACCTCGCCGAACGCGGTGTAATGGCAACGAACACCACCCAGCGGAGGCATTGGTGGCAATACATACGCAACATAGCGCGGGAAGCTACAACGTAATAAACGGCTACTCATACTATTGCGTATTTTGAAACTGTACAAAATGTCTAACCGATAGCTTTTGCGCGGATAATCTTTCAGTCGTTTAAGACGACTCGAAGTAGAGGTACGAGTGATATCTCCGACAGGTCCATTGCCATAGCTCGCTGCCGGATACCATACACATGTAAGTATCGGCATACCTCTTCATGTCTTTGGAAACAGCTGGGGTCGAGAGAACCTCTTCCCGCATTTGCAATAGTTCCTCTTGGAGCTGGAAGACTCGCCTCTTTAAAGAAACTGATTGCCTCGTGGGCAGTGAGGCCTGCTGTTTTCATTACAAATAATATAGCATTCCTCACTCAATGTCCGTCCTTATATGCCCGGTACTCTTTGATCCAGCTTCCGAGGTCATTGGAAATGCCAATAGTTTTGCAAACAAGCACTGCCATTCTCGCAACACGGGGCCAGCACGAACAGGGTCCGAGGTCACTATAGTATACTATTAAGTATACTAAAGTATATACTATCCTAGATAGTATACTAGATAGTATATTTACTAAGATATAATACCTATATACCATATTATATGATATACTAGATAGTAGCTATAAGAGTATTAAGTAAATTTAATTCTCTATTATAAGAATATCCATTTTCCCTGACTGCCTTATTCTGCCTGGTACAGTCACTGATAAGGGTGCTGCAACAATAGGTTACAGGTTCAGTACCATTACAAGATCCCCGGGTGTGACAACACCCTAGAACCTAATAGTGATCTGATAGTAATCTTATAATAAAGCCTGGGAAGTTTCCCTATACTATATAACTATAGCTAAATAAGACTATATTTAGAAGACTGTATAACAGGTGACTATAGGGTAAGTAATTAGTTCTGAGCAATACCACTCATACATTTGACCATGCAGTATTCTTGCTCATAGTATGCCAGCGATTCACAACCTATTATATTACCTCTAAGCACCTCCAGCTCCCGGTGCTTTACACATTTCTAAGTTATTCGGTTAGCAAGTTTAATAACATGCATGAAGACATGGAGTCTTAAATCTTTATTTTATTAGGATAGAGTATAGACATAAAAACTAAATTCAAGCAAAGGGCCACAATCATGAAGTAATAGTATATATAATATTATCCATCACCTAAACCTTCCTTATCGCTAAATTGTGAAAATGTGCTTTCTATATTTACAGTGAAGAACATTCAGGTGGTTGAATCTCCCTGAAGGGTGGCTGAAATAGGGCAGCGAACCGCCCACGACAGAACGGGTTGGGTGGCTACCACCTGACACCCTGCTGTTGTATGTGTTTCTTTGGGTTTTTCTATATTATATTCGATGCTTTTTCATGAGAAAAACAGTATACCTTTTTTTTTTTTTTTTTTTTCTCAAAGCAGTCATGAGAGATATTGCATACGACATGACTAAAGGCCAAATTATGTTGTCTGCAGACATGGCCGCCATTGGCTGATGCAATTTGGATACATCTGTGTGAGGCTGAGCGTCGATCGGGCATTTAAACAGGGAATGATCCACAGCAGAAACCCAACTTCTCATCAATACACAACGATTGCAAATCTGTTACTGATATTCGCCAGAAAAAAGCAAATCAACCCCAAAATATAATGGCCAGCCTGCAAAGTCTCCCAACAGAGTTAGTGTTGCTGATTTGTTCCTGCTTTGACGACTTTGACGATTCGTTGCGGCTTGGCCAAACGTGCTCGCATCTGTGTGCCATATTGCGTATTGCAAAAAATCGAAACCAGCTTTTTGAGCCATTCATTGTAGGGTCAGCTTCCTGTCACAGAGTATGCAAGCGCTAATAACTAAAAGAAAGAAATCGATACCAAGGTGTTTTGGGACACCGATCTTTGGGACCCGAGCATAGGAGACGCGGTCACGTTATTAGCCAATGAAATCTCGTCCTTGAGTGGCGATGAAACCTTCCCGGGAATTTTCTATCGGTGGGATACCATCAAGATATTAAAGGACTATGGCCTTGGATTGATCCCTGAGTTCGAATGCTCGTGGGTAGTCCAAGCACTGACGGGGGGAATCGGTTATGGAGGGACACCACTCACATGGGCAGTCTGGAGAAGCCATGAACCGATAGTGAAGCTGCTGCTTAGTAAAGGCGCAGATGTGAATCTCCACGATGAAAAGGGCGAGACACCATTATTGCGCGCGGCTACAGACGGGAATGAGAGAATGATTTCCCTGCTTCTTGAGAAGGGGGCCCGAATAGAGCTGACGGAGCCAGAGTATGGCCAAACGCCACTCGCGTGGGCGAGTATAATGGGTCACGAGAGAGCCGTGAGAATGCTCTTGGACAAGGGCGCCAATATCCAATCCAAAGATACACATGGCTTGACTCCACTGGCAGATGCGGCTATGAGTGGCCATGGGGCAGTGGTCGAGGTTCTGCTCGAATACGGCGCAGATGTCGAGGCACTTAACAACAAAGGTCAAACAGTGTTGTCTTTATCTGCTGAGAGGCTTCAAGAAAACACCTTTTCCATCCTGCTTGATTGGTGCGTAAACACCGGCCAGCAACACTTGTTTAACACTGCGGATCGGGATGGAGCGACGCTTCTCCATTTCCTGTGCAAAACCCCGTGGAATATCAGCTTCATCAAGCGTCTCATTGCGGAGGGGGCAGACATGTGTGCTCTCGACAATTCCAGAAGGAGTCCATTGATGTGGGCCGTGGAGAGAGGGCCCTTTGACAGCGATTTGGCTTTAGACATGATGTTGGAGAGAGCTGAGGTGCTATCTCAACATCACGAAGTGATTTTGACCCCAACAACACAAGGGTTCCTACCCTTGCACTTTGCGGCCTGCCTTTCCGATTCCAGAACCCTCCTTTATCTTCTCAGAAATGGCGGCCGATCCGGTTTGAATCACGCTGACCAAGAAGGCCGTACTCCTTTTATGGTCGCCATGTACCCTAGAACGCCATCTGGAAGCGATAGAGATACAGTGGAGAGACTGCTTGAGTTTCCGGATCTCCAGCTGGGCCACCACAAATGTCGCGGTCTAACAGAGCTTCATATGGCTGTGACACACTGCCCAGCGGAGATTCTTCCCGCTATTCTGCGTCATAATCGCGCCTTGTTGAATTCCGTTAGCGACGAGGGGAGAACACCACTGCTTTATGCGATTGACTTCTCCGAATACACATGGGTCCAACATCTCCTCAGTGAGGGTGCCGATCCTGATATTCCCGACGATCTGCTCGAGCGTAATACCGACATCATCCTGCACCACGCCGTTCTTGGGTCTTCGGTTGACAAAGTCCGTCAACTGCTAGCGTCTCCAAACATTGATTTACACGCTAGGAATCAGCATCAGCATACTGCTCTACATGTTGCTGTTCACAATCCACGCGTCGAGCTAGCGAGGGAGATGGTCCGACTATTGCTAGAAAGCGATAAAAGCTGCCGGTTAGCAAGTGAGGCCGGTCTTTTGGATAGAACGGCCTTGGATTGTGCCATCCGCGCGGAGAGAGAGGAATGCATCGAAGTACTTGTACAGCCGGAATGGAAGGCCTCAGCACTCGGTGACTGGACTATCAAGGAAAAGCGGATCAACCAGTGGTCTGATCGGGCCTGGTATCCGGACTTGTTGTCGATATTGGGTTCTAGACGTGTAGATAGTTGCTAACAGTGTTGGGGTTGTCTTTCCAAAGTGGACTTTAAGAAAAATGTGACCGTCAAGGTGACACTGAGCATATATACGACACAGAACTGCAAACCACGGTTCACTTTTATTGGTTATAGATTGCATGTAAGGATATTTATGCCATTTACTTTATATATACTCTAAATGACACTAATTATTGCATTTGATAGCTTAATAAATAATATTATCTTAAAGCCCAATTTTGAATATACCACAGCTCAATCGTTGGATCATATACAAGTCCACAGGACCTTCAGCAACGACTTTTGCTATTCACATCCCTAAATCAGGCAAAGTGCCCTAATCAACGACAATATCATTCTACAGCGCTTTTGTACACATGGACTGCATGATCACAGACCCAACTGTAGAGGATTAGCGAAGTCCCGTGCATCCCAACGAACTCGTCGCAGATGCCTATTAGGATCTTTCACTTCATTGCGAGCATGTAGCCACCGTCCATTGTCCATCATGATAATCGATCCCCGGGGTAAACGTTCCGCTGTAAGATTGAGGACCTGCCGTTTCGCCGCAGCACCGAGAACACTCTTCAATTCTCGCAATGCTTCTGCTGCTTCTGGACAGAGGGCGGAGGTGATGTCTTCTCTGAATCGGAGTTGGGTCTTGCCGTTGGCATTCATGGTGAGTAGGTTGCCTATGATGGCCTTTTCGTTCGGGTCCTTGACGAACTCTGGGGGGACCTCGATCCGATAGTTTGGCGTGAAGAGCCATTTTCTGGCAGATGGCGAAAGAAGAGTAAGGAGTTGGTCAACGTTCAGCACGGATAATGTGCCCCCACCACACTGATCGGGCTGCAGGACTTGGAGTGCAAAGAATCTCGGTGCTTTACTCTCATAGCTGCAGTCTGTATGCCAGGGAAACTGCTCCATGGTCTCTGATCGTGCCTGGTGGTTATTGCTCTGGAAAACCTCCAAACTTGGCCGAATGTCCCACATCCAACCACGATCGGCACTGTGTGTGAGAGGAAGGCCATGGTTATGGGTTTTATGCAGGTTTAACAGCAGTTCTTGGATATAAGAGCTCTGGTCATCTGGGAAGCCGAGCTGCACGTGCAGAATCCCTTCATTTTCGAGAATGTGATGGACGGCGTTGATGTGCGTTCTTTGGGAGGCGTGCGTCGGACTTGGGACGGCGAGGTATGGGACTGTGGACATGCATCGGTCTAATCATGAGCTGCATATACTGAGAATCACACGAATTGGACATACTGAGCGGTTTGGCCAGCCTGCTGACCATGTGAAGTGGACGGAAGCAACGCTGCATTATGTATTCTATGTTGGGGAATATAGCAAGTAAAGGTATCTCATGAGGCCATCCCAAGTAATTAATAAGAGCTGAAAGCTCGAGCGGGGCCGAAATCCAGCCCGAATGTTATGATCGCTCATTGTACGTAAACATATCCAGTTTTGTTCATTCAGCCGTGTCTTTTTTTTTTTTTTTTTTTTTTTTTTGAAGTTTAGCGATGAAGCGATGAACGAACGTAGCCAGTCCATTTGGCTGTATAACAGTATTTACAGTTTGTATTTACAGCTAGTATTGTAACAACACATCATCATTGATTGATTGGTCATGGAGCTCCCTTCAGCTCTTGGCACCATGTCCAGCCATGCAGATTCATCACAACACGGCTTGCAATCGAAAAATGATGAAGAATGAGCAATAGAAACGAAAGATCAGCGTTCCACTCAAGCCATCGGCTTGGAACACTCGGCAGCTCAGCTCCACCTTGAGCTCTCAACCAAGATCTCCCAAAATTACAGTTTACCAATCACCCAAAGTCCGAGCCCGGTGAAATAAATAAGTATACGACCAATGGCTAGACCTCGAATTTCTCATCCGTCTCTTCTTGTTCAGAACATATTTAGACCGCAGGCGGTTAGGACACAATCCAATGCATCCGTCTTTCCCCATCCCCAATCCATCCGACTACGGCCTCTCCCCGGAATGGGGATTTCTGCCCAGCGAGACACCGCTGGAAAGACTCCCCGACGACCACTATGCCCCGTGGGAGGATCTGGTGTCTGATATCCCACTGCTGCATCACGGCGGCCTTCAGGATCAGATAGACGGGTTACCGGTTCTGAGTACTTCTCGGCTGAGAGATATTCGCGAATGGCGACGGGCATATGTGTGTCTTACTTTTCTATTACATGGGTATATGTGGGGAGGAGAGCCGCGGACAGTAAGTCATACTTGGGATATGTACTTATATCTTCTTTCTGACCATCAGAATATTCCCCCCTGCATCTCCATCCCCTTGTTCGACGTCTGCGAGTATCTGCAGCTCCCACCCATCGCCACTTTCGCCGCCGTCTGTCTATGGAACTACACCCCCAGCCGCGATGAACCCACGCACCAACTCGACACCCTCATGTCAACCACCTCCTTCACCGGAACCCCCGACGAAGAATGGTTCTATCTTGTCTCCGTCGCAATCGAAGCTCACGGCGCACCCGTAATCCCAGTAATGTTACAAGCCATCGAGGCCGCGCGGTTCGGCGACGAACACACCGTGATGGAATCCCTCCTCTTCTTCCGGGAGAAGATAGCAGAAGTCGGAACCCTGCTAGACCGCATGTACGAGCGCTGCGATCCCGCCGTCTTCTACGACCAACTCCGTCCTTTCCTGGCTGGTACCAGAAGTATGGAGCAGTTTGGTCGTCCGGATGGGATTACGTTTACATTTCACGAGGAAGGACAGCAGACGGAGCCGCGGTCGTACCGCGGGGGAAGCAATGCGCAGAGCTCGCTGATTCAGTTTTTCGATCTCGTGCTTGGAATCGAACACACCGGTGGGGAGGGCGCCTTCATCCACGAAATGAGAGCGTATATGCCTGGCCCGCATCGATTATTCCTCCAAGACGTGGCCAAGGTCGCGAATATCAGGGAGTTTGCACAGGAGAGGCAGCACTCCCATCCGGATGTTTACACAGCATATGCAGGCTGCCTGGAGATGTTGGGAGCATTACGAGGGAGGCATCTGCAGATTGTCGCCAAGTATATCATCTCGCAATCACGAAAGGGGAATTTCCAGAGGCCGACGCAACAAACGGCGGGGCGTTGGAGACAGGAGAAGGAGAAGAGGTCATTTTTAGGTACAGGAGGGACGGATCTGGTTCCGTTCCTGAAGCAAACACTTCAGAGGACAATTGAGCCTTTGACAAATACATAATGCGATCTTTTTAATGTATTTTATAGAACGGTTCTTACGTTTACACCAGTCAAATAGTCGAATGATCGCCATTATGATTGCAGATAAGTGGTAGCATCCTCCACTTTCGATCTGACAATGTTGTGCCATTTCTGCAACTGTTAGCATGATCCATGTATTCTCATAGAGACCTACCTCTGTCTCAGTCACATTCCTAGCTTCAACCGCGTTCCATAGGTCTGGAATCTCGGCCGGGAATTTCGTGCCCCGTGAGATGACGCTGAAAACCACATGATTGTGGTTTGGATCGCCCATGTCATCCTCAAAGTAGAATTGGCGTTCGAACAGGCGGTATTTGGTATTGATGGCTTGTGTTATGGTGGCGAGGTCGTTCGATCTCGATCTACAAGAAGCGTGGTTTTTCCTGAGAATGTCTGCCTCTGCGTCGAACTGCACCGCAATGGCGTGAAGGCGTGAGAGAGCCTCGTGCAGGGGATGGAAATTAAAGTGGAAACTCTTCTCATCCGCCAAGGTTTGGATATTAGCGAGGTACTGGTGCAACGAGACGGCATATTCAGTGACGCTGAATGGATAGACCGGGCTATCCACCAGTCGAGCTGCCAGCAACGCCCAGATCTGGGCAGCTTTAACATGGTATTGCCAGGTAGGATCCCCAAACCTATCCATCCACTGTACAGTGTCGAAACCAGAATGCTTGTGCCAGACAGCGTCCTGGGGCCCTTGTTTAAAGCCAAACTGGCCGGACGTGATGGTCTTTTGTACAAATGGAATTGAATCCCCGCCACCTTCTCGGTGTAACACGCCGTCCCAGACATCCAACACCGTCTGGCCGGGTATAGTCTGGTTGGGCGATTGAATCTGGTCTGTCACATCACGCACAAGCTGAGCCAGTAATGGGCTGAATCTAACATAGAGGTCATGGCCTGAGACGGCGGCGACAGTTTCTATATAGGCGACTGTCTGATTAAATAACCAGGGGAGATTCTCCTCAACCCAGTTTGTAGATCCCAGCAAGCCTGGTTCATTGCCATCCCAGCTGATGAAGATGAGAGTCCGGAGAGGTTGCCAGCCTTGCTGGACGGCCTGGCCAAAGCTGCGGATAACTTCATTCAGGCAGGCAGAGCCGCTGCCGGGATCACCGGCGCCTGATACCCATGCATCACGGTGGTTGCCGATGATAACGACCTCATCTGTGATTACTCCTTGGATCTCCCCAATCACGGTATACAGAGTCGCTTGGGTGTCCTTCACTTCGTTTTGCATATTCAAGACCACATCAGCGGACGAAGGACCAACGTTATATTCCACGCCACGATGTCCCAGCTGCCCGCCCTGCCATCTCACGCCCAAGTCATCCCCTCTCGGCCCGATCCCATTCAGGGCTTTCAAGATCGGAACTGCATCCGCAAAGGAAATGAGCATGACAGGAACCGGTATATTATCCTTGCCTGTCCAAGTTAGCAAGATAGATAACACAAGCATAAGAAAAACGGGGGCGAGATAATCTTACTCGATTGCACAGGACTTCGCAGAGAAACACTGGTTGGAGCCCGAGCCGGACCCTGGGGATATGGGAGATAGCCATTTTCCTCGGTGATTTCCCCATCATATTGGGGATCCATATAGACAACCCACCCCGCAACCCCCGTCTGCTGAGAGATGTCGTAGAATTTTTCCGCCAGCACGTTGAACTTGACAATAGCGAGCTTTCCCACAACACTGACGTTAGCCCGGGCCAGATCCTCAAAATCCTCGAGCGCGCCGTTGTTGGCGTAGACCATTGAGGCAGTGATGTTGTGGCTTGGAGAAAGGGATAAGGATGGAGGAAATGCCACTATCTCGCCCGTCAGAGGGTTGATATCGGTGACATTTTCAGTCAACTCAGCCTCATACAGCACCTCGCCGTAGGCCTGGTTGAGAAGAGCCAGCCGAGAAGACACGGGCATCGGCATTGGGTATGGAAGAGGATAGGAGTGGAGAGAAGTCGTCTCGACGCCAAACTCCTTCCATTTTGCCTGCGTCCAGAGACCGTTGGAAAGCCCCTGACCTGCGAGATGGGGCTCGGAGGTGTAGTAGGAGCTCCATTGACGGGCTTTGGCCGGGTCAGGGACGGAGAGCAGAAGTTGTTCGAGGTTGAAATGGGCAAGTGATTGATGCTGTCGTTGGAGAAGTGGGATGAAGCGGGGGAGATGTTGATAGACAGATAGGCAGAGAAGGATCGAAAGGCAGAAAGAGAAGAATAGGTTTAGTTTGCTGCCCCGAAGGGAATAGCTCGAAGGTGGGGGCTGCCCTTTCATGTTCAGTCAGCTGAAAAGAAAGAGAGGGAGAGAGGGGGAGAGTGACTCGAGAATATGAACAAACACAGTTCGGCTTGAGCTGAAAGAAGAGCTGAATCAAGACCCACTCAAGATTCAGCTCTTCTTTCAGCTCAAGCCGAACTGTGGGGCTGTGGGTCGTTCATCTTCATCTGGGTGGGGCATCCCAAACTATTGTATACTATGTATTGTACTATGTAATCACATATATTAGTGTATCTACACTAGCAAAACAAAAAAAAAAAAAAAAAAAAAAGTCATTATTCGGCAGGTCGCACGGAACAGGTCCAAGTCGCTCCGTCAGCCACTGCACATAGCCTCCCTGGACTACATCGCCAGCCTCCCAGCCCCAGGAATTCGCCATTGACCGCATGGTACGTCCCGACGATATGACAGGGTGTTGGCTTTCCCGTCCTTCCAATGATAATGTCGTAGTATAGCTGATCGATCTTGCGTTGCACGACGTAGACAGTCTTGCCGGGCTTGAGCTGCGGGCAATTCAGCTCCTCCAGCTTGGCCTGCCAATCGGCGTGGCTTAGCTGGTCGCCAAAAAGGATGCCTGCGCCTTTTCCGCTCCGAACCGGCTTCAGAATGTAACCGTCCTTGAGCTGCGGTGATGCGGCGGAGCGGCGGATGAGGCTGTCTAGCTCTGCTGACCCGGGAAGGATGGTAGGCGTGATGCCGTTTTCGAGTCTCGCTGCGTCTTCGGGGGAAATGACCTTTCTGGCGACCAACGCACTCAGCTCCTGCAGGACGATTCCCAACATTCTCTTATCGTGGGTGAGCAGGATGGTCCGCATGTCGTTGAAGCCGCGCACGCTGAGCTCCTTCATCATCTCGGGCGAGAGGACGCGGAATTCCCGCTGGTGCAACTCCAGACCAACCTGGTGGATCTCCTCGACGGCCTCGCCCGAATCGAGGGTAAATATCCGATCAGCCGGAGTCTGCGAACCAGCAAGACAGCACAATTTATAGCCGGTCTTGCTCTCGCTGTCAGGGATCAAACGCAGCTCGGTGGGAGTGATCAGCCGGGGCCGGACACCCAGACGCTCCTCCATGAAGGCCACAAACATGTGGATATCCATCCCTCGTTCCTCACCTTTGAGGAGATGCAGTGGGAGATCATGGTTGAAAAGCCCCAACAATCCACCTAGGATCTAAGGAATAATTAGCAATTGCGGTATAATAGCCATCGCATCACATACCGCTTCCGGCTCTGCGCCGTGTTGTAGCCTCTTTTTGTCGAGATTGAAGACTTCCACCCCCTTTTGGGCCAAGGCAGTCTGCACATAGCCATTCCAGCAGAATCGGCCGTTGATTTCGCAGATGCGAAAGCTCTCCATTGCATTCGAGTCCTCCCCGTTTTCCAAGAGAAAGTCTGGTCTCCAGGACCCTTGGCATTCTCGATACGGGGGGATCAACGATGGATTTTGATACATCCACTATTTTGGTCAGCATGTACTATGGATGTATGTAGATATACAACTCACCCGCAAAAGGTCCTCTTCCTGAGGCTCCAAAGGCATCCGCTGCGGAAGTCGTGCTTCCTCATCCGTCCACCATCGCTCGATGATATCCTCAATGGCCAGAGCCAAAGCCTCATGTAACTTGGCCCCTTGATCGTGATGCTCCTTAGTCATCAAGAGTTGATGTGGACAGAGAGACTTGACGGAACCATGTGGCCATGGACCACAGCGGTTCTCAAGCGGGACTTGATACCGGTCACAGTTGACATTGTGGATATCCACGTCCAGCCCTTCTGGGGGGACTGGAAAATAGTCCTCTCCATCGGGAGAAAGGTAGGTTGATTGAAGGCGATTGGCTGGTGGTCGCATGTTGTCTGATGGCTCTAAGATGACCTTGTTTGAAGATGGAAGATGAAGAGTATTTACGGCAGAGGGAATCTGTCGAATCCAGCGGGCCACATTCAATCTTGGAAATCGTTGCTTTTCTCAGCCGACGATTTTCGCACATTGACCAATTCTAGTTAGTTATAATTTAGTCTTGGTATTCGAATTCCGCCCATCCACTTGACAAATTCTACAGATCAGCTGTAGTGTATATTACGGTATCGTGTATTATAATACACTATAATACATGTATTACCAGATCACAGACCCACTTGGCTCGGACGAAGCGATGGGTTGGAGTTCAGCTCACTCAGAATCATCGCCATCCGAATTCATGACTTTGACATTTCAATCTCAGATTATGACACTCGCAATATGCTGGATTCACCCAGTTTCCTGCTGATGGTCAACATCACTGCATTGGTGCTGGCCTTTCTACTCGCTCTGCCAGCCATATCGAGTCTTGTCCGCTGTCTCGGTCGGCTCTCTCACGCAAAAGATCAGTTTGCGACCAGTTTCTATACGGACCGAGATGGCGAAGCGGCAGCAGATGCTGTCCAGGCTGTCACTCGGTGGAGGCATCGAGTTGCCATTGCTGTCATCCTCGTTGGGACGTGTGGTGTTGCTCTAGCACGGGCGATTGTCACCCCGACACAGGATGGATGGATTCATTTTGGGATTTCGGTATGATGCATATTATAATATTATACCAGTTTTAAAAAACATTATACTGATGGCGTTAGACTCTCTTGGTGGTCCAGAGTGTTGCTCTGCTGCTGGAACCGCACGCGGTTGCTCGTTTCTCGCTTGGATTACAGATCAGTGTCAATGGTTTGATTGCAATCATCGCATTCTTCTTCCAACGACAGGCACCGACCAGCTCTTTGCATGCCATTTTGATGGCTGCAGAATGCGGCTGCTTGATTTTCACCTCCCTCTTGGGCCTGCTTCTCCCCCGCCGTCCAGATGTCTGTCGGAATGGCACCGTGGTCGATCGGGAAAACTCGACCTCTTTCCTCGGACGCATCACCTTCAGCTGGGCAGCGACAGTGATGACACTCGTGGGCAGAGGAAAGGATGTCGACGTGGATCAACTGCCCGAGCTGGACCATGACAGCCGAGCAGAAAATCTGCAGAAATCGTTTTCCCTGGCCAAGAAGAACGTCCAACGGAATGCAGCTCCCACAGCCGCCATCCAGGCCCCGATGTGGAAGATTCTGCTGCGCGCCCATCGTCACTACCTCCTGTTGGAGTTCGTGCTGTGTCTCATCCAGGCGGTGGTGGCATTTTCGCCCAACTTGTCGCTGCTGGCGATCCTGCGTTTCCTCGAAGGACGAGGCGAGCATGGGTTACAAATCGCGGAAATGCTGGTGATCGTGGTCGCACTCGGGGCGTCCATGATGCTCTCGGCCTGTATGGAGAATTGGCTGTATTGGGTGGCGTGGAACAAGATCTCGGTGCGCGTGTACGAGCAGATCTCCATCATCGTCTTCAACAAAGCGATGCGATTGACTGGCTCCAGCAGCCCAAAGACCACCGCAGATGGAGAGGAGAAAGACGCCGACACGCAGAATGCCATCAACTTGGTCGCCGTGGATGGCCAACGCATTGCCACGTTTGCCACCTTCTGCTTTAACCTGCTTCTGGCGCCGTTGAAACTGGTCGTTGCCTGCGTGCTGTTGAATAATCTCCTCGGGTGGCAGAGTCTGCTGACTGGCATTGCCAATCTGGTCATTCTGACGCCGCTGATTGTCTTGTGTGGGAGGAAATATGCCGCAGCCGGCGGAGACCTGATGGGAGCCCGAGATGGCAAGATGGCCATCCTCTCCGAGGTGCTGCAGGGCATTCGGCAGGTCAAATTCGCCGCCCTGGAAAGCAAGTGGGAGAGGAAGATCCACGAGCTGCGCAAGGACGAACTGGCGGCGCAACGCCGGGTGTTTGTGTGGAACGCAACCACCATGTCGCTATACCTGCTGGGCCCGATCCTGCTGGCCATTGGCTCGCTCGGCATCTATGCCATCCGCCACAATGGCTTGACCTCGTCTGTTGCTTTTACCGCCATTTCCGTGCTGGCTACCATTCAAATATCCCTGGGCATGATACCGGAGTTACTGTCGAATATGCTGGACGCTCTGGGAAGTATGCGTCGTCTGGACGAGTTCTTCATGGCGCCTGAAAAACAGCCCAACCTCACACCATCGACCGACATTGGCTTCCGCAATGCCACTGTTGCATGGTTTGGAACGGCCACCAAAGATCACCTTCCTTGGACTCTGCGAGAGCTGGATTTGGACTTTCCGCGCGGCGAGTTGAGCATCATTTCCGGCCGCACAGGCTCTGGGAAGAGCCTGCTACTTGCTGCCACTCTTGGGGAATGCGACATTCTGCATGGAGAGGTCCAGGCTCCAGTTCAGCCCCATCACGACCACATCTGGAGTGTATCCACCACAAGCGAGCAGTGGATTGTCGGCTCGGCCGTTGGCTATGTCGCCCAACTGCCTTGGATTGAAGCAGCAACCGTGAAAGAAAATATCCTGTTCGGGCTCCCCCTGCACGCAGAGCGCTACAAGCAAGTTCTGCACGCCTGCGCTCTCCTCGCCGATTTGGAAATCTTTCCAGACGGAGAACGAACCGAGATCGGACCCAACGGAGTCAACCTGAGCGGTGGGCAAAAAGCTCGAATCTCCCTTGCCCGAGCGCTGTATTCTCGCGCGGGTATTCTTATTCTGGATGATATCTTCAGCGCGGTCGATGTGCATACCGCTCAGCATCTATATAAACATGCCCTGACCGGGCCTCTGGCTACAGGACGAACTCGCATCCTGGCCACACATCATGTCGGGATCTGTCTGCCTGACGCGGAGTATATTGTTCACCTGCAGAATGGCACGGTGGAGTTTTCTGGGAAACCTAGTGAACTGCAGGATAATGCGGTACTGGAGGCTGTGTTGAATTCGCAGAGTGTAGATGACGAAGATGAACCTTCACAAGTGGCAATGCCACAGCAAGAACCGGATCGACCTCGAAGCGCAGAAAGTAGGCCTGAAAGCCAGCATGAAGCACAGGCTTTTGTTCGAAAGGAACGGGGAAGGACAAACACCTCTGTCCTGCAACTCTTCCATCAGTATATCTCCGCGAGTGGCAGCTGGCACCGATGGGGGTTGCTGGTATTCGGCTATCTTTCATACACCGCGCTGACCCTCGGTAGAGTAAGCATTTCCACTCATTTGGTCTGCATCTGCTAATCGAACAGAACTGGTGGCTGCGAACCTGGAGTAGCCAAGGCACCGGTGCCTCCGAGCAAAGCACCATCGATCCCAGCCTGAAGTTCTACCTTGCGGTCTACATCGCCATCGCCGCCTGTGAATGGATCATGGGTTCATTGCAGGTCTGTTTCGTCTTCCTGGCCACTCTCCAAGCATCCGAATCTCTCTTCCAAGAATGCCTGCAGGCCGTCTTGCGAGCACCGCTGCGGTGGCTGGACACCGTCCCTCTGGGCCAGATTCTGAACCGATTCTCCGCCGACTTCAACCAAGTCGATTCCAGACTGTGTGCCGATTTGACGCTCATGTTGAACACGGGCATGGTCTGCGTGAGTATTGTGGTGGCTGGTCTATTCGTCAATAGTCTCCTGATCATCTTCACCATCCCTCTTGCCTTCTGCTGGGTCTTCTTTGCCCGGCAGTACCTCATCGCCTCCCGAGAGGTCAAGCGGATCGAGAATATCAGTCGCAGCCCCGTCTACGAGCAGATCAACACCTCCCTCACCGGTCTCTGGACGATCCGCGCCTATGGAAAATCAGACCTCTACATCCACGCGATGCAGAAACGCATCGATCGTCATGCTCGCGCCTTCTGGACCCAATGGCTCCTCACCCGATGGCTTGGACTCCGCGTGAGTATGATCGGAGCCATCTTTGCGTCCTGCGTTGCTCTCCTGGTCACGACACAGGGGAAGATCGACGCCGCCACCGCCGGTTTCACGATCAGTTTTGCCGTCCAACTGACGGGTGCCATGACCCCCTGTATCCGGTCCTACACCAATGTCGAGCTCGGAATGAACGCCGTCGACCGTGTGCTGGAATATTCAGACATTGAACCCGAACTCTACGAGGGAATCGACCCGCCCGCAGCCTGGCCCACGAACGGTCGAGTCGAAGTGTCGGATCTGACGGTGAAATACGCCCCCAGCCTACCCCCGTTCTCAGGGGCCTCAACTTTGTCGTCGAGGGGAGTCAGCGCATTGGAATCGTCGGTCGCACCGGAGCGGGTAAATCCTCCCTTGCTCTCGCCCTGTTCCGATTCCTGGAAGCCAGCGAGGGCCAGATCCTCATTGACGGCATCGACATCTCAAAGGTGAAGCTGGCTCACCTCCGCAGTCGACTCGCCATCATCCCTCAAAACCCGGTCTTATTCTCCGGCACCATTCGCTCCAACCTCGATCCCTTTGACGAAGTCGATGATAGCGAGCTCCTCGCCGCCCTGTCGCAAGCTCGCTTCACCCCCGAGCAGTCCGAATCACCAGAACCCAGCGACGACGGATACACACCTCTGCCCCCCGCAGTGGACTATCTCGAAACCCCCGTCTCCCAAGGCGGATTGAACTTCTCTCAAGGCCAACGCCAACTCCTCTGTCTTGCCCGCGCCATCGTCGCCAACCCCAAAATCCTCATGTTGGACGAGGCGACCTCCGCCGTGGACCACACGACCGATTCGCAAATCCAGGCGGCGTTGCGCGCCAAGTTTGGTCGGGAATCGTCTACGCTGCTTGTCATTGCGCATCGGCTCAGTACGATTGCTGATTTTGATCGCATTCTCGTCTTGGATAATGGGGCGACGGTGGAATTCGGGCATCCGAGGGATTTGATGGAGATGCCGAATGGAGTGTTCCGGGGTATGGTGGATGAGGATGCGGAGAGGGAGAAATTGATCGAGGTTATTTATAGTTAGGCATCGGCTATGGTATGCTGTTAGCCTTTATGTACGAAGCTGCTTTGAAGGCGGAAATGTCTATACCTGTATCTGCAACCGGCTTCGTTGATGATCAAAATTAATATTTCTGTATTTAACAAACATTTTGATAGATTTCCAAAATTATACATTTGGATTCATTTCTAATGACCAGCCCGGCTATTACAAGTTCTAGATGACAATCTTCTTCTAGCTCAGCCATAGGATATAGACCTTATCAACAGACCACTAGTTACCATTTCGGATCAATCTTGCCCCCAAGTCCCAACAATAGAACCGAAAAATTGTTCCCCATTGCTTCAGTAGCTGAAATCACGAGCGTGCTCACGAACATGGAGGCGGCTGCTGCAAGTGCCCACATCTTCCTGATAGGAAGTAGTGTTGGCCACTTTAGAAGAGCTGCTATAGCCCGACCCAGCAGTCCAAACCTCCGGACCAGGCATCGGATAGTCCTTGTAGCCACCGTAGATGCTGAAGTTGAACGACGGGTCATCTTTCTTGTAAGCGCCGGGAAACTCCACAGTAGGTCCGGGAGCTCCATTGCCACCGCCGACCACCTTGACTTGCGCACAGCTGAGCCGTTAATCAGTATCTGCTAGAATGGGGAAAGACATGTGAAAGGTGAACTTACGTGTAGTAGAACTCCGCCTGTCCAACATGAGCGCCGTGCACACCTATTCCGGAAATTAGTATCCTTACTCGCAAATGGTATAGAAAGACGAGACATACCGATATGCTCCGGTCGAATAAGATACTCTCCATCCGGCAGATCCGCAGGAACTGTAAACTCGACACGATCCTTATCCCAAGTACACCAAGCATCCGTGGTAAAGTCCTTGCTCTTGTCGCAGACGCCCTCCTCATGGATCTTGAACCACTTGCCATCGCCCTCATATTCCGTGGCTGCACTGGGAGCCTTGGACATATACACCAGTGCAGGTCCAGGGTGCTTCATTGTCGCACCAACCCCCAGCTTGAGGGCAAGCTTGGAACCGGCCTGGACCTCTGCTGTACCGGTTTGGCCAGCAAAGGTGAAGGCGCCCTTGTTGCAGCGAAAGTCTGGCATATCAGGGGTCAAGTCGTCGCGGGTGTTGACCCATTTGGTCGGGTTGTATTTCTGGGGCCGTGTGTTGGAGCGAACGTATTGGTTGGGGGAGGTTTCCTGGCCGTTGATGATGAGGGTGTCGAAGAAGTAGTGGGCTGAGACCAGGGGCACGATGGCCGCGGCAGCGAGAAGAGAGAGCTTCATTTGAAGTTGAAGAGGTTTTGTAGAGAACGAATGAGGGACCAGCCCAAAGCAAGAATATGATGGTAAAAATGAGTGGAAAAGGTAGACACGCAGTGACTTGGAGTCATCAATACGAGGTATTCGTAGTCTATATATACTCTGAACGCTACATTGTGTGACATACACAACCTGACTTTTGGCAACTGCACGTTCTCAGTGTCTGAGACATTCCTTGATTCCACTCGGACTTCATCTGAACATTGACGGGCATCTCTATACCAGAAACATGGCCACACTGCCAAGGCTTAGGGCTAGCCTCAGTTGCCAGCTCTCTTGGGTCTCGAACCATCTCTACCCACTCAGCGGCTCGATTTGGACACTGGTCCCTAATTCTGTCTTGGTCTTGTAGTCAATCTGTAACTTGTCTTATTACGTATAGGGACATGGTGGATGAAATTTCGATTGGTAATAACTTAGTCATGCTAGGGACAGATTATCTGAGTCTTTTAAGTACGGGGGCTCTCAGACCATACCATAATCCAAGTCAAAGTAAAACATATCTCATCGACTGATTGGCACATCGACGGTTTTCATGAGTATTAGGTTACATCGGCCCGGTGAACCCTAACGGTCTAACCCAATACCAAGCGGGTTAGCACAGGGTCCAGGAGACCTCCTGGTGTAGTAGCTTAATCTATGCACCTTGCAAATCCTTACTGGTTATGTACCAGGCCCACAAGGGTCCAAGTTTAATCTCTAACAACCTCATGCTTTAACAGGGTAACAGGGCCTGGATGAATGAATCCGGCAGTTGTACTACACACTCCAACTGCCGGCAGAGCCTCGGCATTTCGATTGATCTACAACTAGAAAGAATCTTTAGGCTAAATCAACTGCTCTTTGTCACAGAAATTGTTACAGAGTGCGTCAGGCAGGGAATGAGAATAGCCTGATCAGGAGTCTCTGTACTCTCGCCCCACTAGACAGCCATTTCTGTCTATGGCTGCTAATCCAGAGAATATGACCAGCTTCGTGGCTACTACTTCACTCCTATACGGCACACGAGTGGTGTAGCCTTGACTACTCCCATGTCTTGGCAATTCTTCTACCCTGTAGGGTATCAACCTGCGACGGATATTCCCTTCTCTGACCAGGGTCTTAGACAGGGCGCTCGACTTTCCACGTATCCGGTCAGTTCCAGGAGATGCACATCAAAGCTACATTCTTCTAGGGGAAGAGATCTTCGAGGGATAAATCCTCCAGCGCAAGCTATAAATACAAGCACTCTCGCATTCTCAATCTTTTAACTTGCACAGCCTATCTACCCACTTGACCAAAGCTTTATAATCTTTGGTATTGTCTGTTCATCAGTGACAATGGTCCAATTCGCCTTCCCTATCATCCTGGCCCTAAGCGCCCTAACTTCCGTCCACGCCGCCAATTCCCCGGGCTGCGGCAAACAACCCAACCTCGCCAGTGGAGTCCACAACATCAATGGCCGCGAGTACATCCTCAAGATACCCGAGAACTACAACCCAAACAATCCGCATCACCTCATCCTCGGCCTCCACTGGCGCGGCGGAAACATGTACTCCGTCGTCGACGGCCAAAGCGTTGAACCCTGGTACGGCCTTGAAACCCGGGCGCAGGGCAGCGCAATCCTGGTAGCCCCCAATGGCAGGAATGCCGGCTGGGCCAACACCAACGGCGAAGACTTGGCCTTTATCGATGATATCATCCAGCAGGTTGAGGCTGGCCTCTGTGTGGACCAGAACTCACGCTTCTCGACTGGGTTCAGTTGGGGTGGTGGAATGAGTTATGCGCTTGCTTGTGCGCGAGCAAAGCAGTTCCGGGCTGTGAGTGTGTTGAGTGGTGGGGTGATTAGTGGGTGTGATGGGGGGATGATCCTATAGCGTATCTGGGAATCCATGGGATCAATGATCCCGTTCTGCCGTTTGATGGGGGAGTCAACCTGGCAAATCAGTTTGCGAAGAATAACGGGTGCCAGCCAGCGAACATCGGCAAACCCGAGTCTGGAAGCCACAGTTCTGTTCAGACAGAGTTTCATGGATGCTCCAAGCCAGTTTCATTCATTGCGTACGATGGAGGCCATGATGCTGCGCCTCTTGGTGTTGGCAATCCGCTGGCTCCAGATGCCACCTGGAAGTTCTTCATGGCGGCTTGAAACTGGCGTTGGCATTTGACAAGGGGTCAGATTGGCTGGTGCGATGGAATATGTCAGTCTTTTTGTGTGGTTGTGCTGCCCTCTCAGGGAATCTTCTACAATATCCAGAAACAATCGTCCACCAGATTATTGCCTTTCCTGAGAATCGGTGTCAATATAAACTGTGCATCAAATTAGCCATTCCAACCCTGTCTTCAGACTGTAAGATCATCTTGTAAAATACTGACTTGTGAAAACTGCCTCCCGAGGCTGGGTAAATACATCAAAGGAGTTATGAACTTAGACATGGGTCTTAGGGTGCTTCTTGACGCGGGTTGTGCCCCCAGAATGATATGCATTTGAGCCATCACGCAAACAAAGAGCCTCCAGCTTCTAGAGGGCCGTTCATCCCATTGGAATGCGCAAGATACCGCTGGTTAGAAGGGTCCGAGCCAGCATGTCGTCTGGCGTCACTATTCATATATTTTGGAAAAACATCTGCTCATACACATTGCCCAATTGGCCAGATGTGCCCCTTGTCTGAGCCTGCTGCAGACATCTCAACTCCTCCAATGACGCTGCTCTTAACTATAGACTTAGTGCTGTTCTACCCATACTTGACGCTTGCCATCATGACTATAGCTTGCAAATTTGCATACTTAGACATTGCATTTCATTATCCAGGGCAATAATATCCTCTGAAGGCGGAAAAAAAGCATTTAATAGGCACATCCTCCTACTAGCTTGCGCAAATGCAGCTTTTCAGGTTAGTTCAGGCGAAGAATATTCAGGTGGGTGAACACCGCCACAGAATGCTGTTGTATGTTTTTCTCTTTTTATATATTTTTAATGCTTCGTAGATGATGCAGTATTTTTGCTTTCTTCAGAAGCAGAATCTCCCTTCGGCTGTTTGTTGCCACCCATTCAACCCAAGTTGAAAGCGATGATATAACCAGAGTCGTTACGTTTGTGTAAACATTGTGAGCACCAGGGTCATCATGATAACGAGAATCAAGGTTTCGAGAAAGCCGTGAAACAATGTAGTAAGAAAAGATTTTATGCTTGGTCTTGGGAATAGTCTCTCCGCTGTTCCAGCCACCTATATTCGAAGCGATTGTCATGCCATAAGTATGGAAGGTTATGTTCTGGATTATTTCCATCTACCGTGCTTGGTTATTTCTTCTCATCAGGTTGATTGCCTCACGATCCTTTAAAATAAATCTGGGCTTGATATTATATTGAAGATAAAAGGGAGTTCTAGTGTTTGGGAATAGAGCGAAAGAGCGAGATATCCGAACAAAAACCAAACAGCGCATTGTCTTACCCAGGCAATTCTCATATGAACTGCCTACAATCAAGCGATAGATGGCCACAGTCTCATTATCTCACTGCGTCAAATGCCCCATATAGGATGCACTCGAGCCGAGGAAGCTTTTCTTCAGTAGTCCATAAAGAGGGTCATGGGCCATCAACCTATAGGGAATTTTTGAGCTGGATTTATTGTTCTCAATCAGCACAGTTATCCTGCTTTCAAATGGCAAAGTTACTTTGCTCAGATATTTTCGAGATCGAGTAGATCAGTCGGCACCTTCCGATGGTGAAATCATCAAGGCTTTTTGACTATATTGCCGTTCCAACAATATCATTTTCTGTCATTATTGACGGCAATGGCAGTTGACAGCAAGATAATAGTCCAAAAATCATAAACCGCATCGCAAATTCCAGTATAGGCTTTCGGATAATAATCCCACCAGGGGAAATGATGTACTCGGAAAAGGGAAGTGTTGAGAGATGGGCTGATCAGGCGACCATAACACTGCGTATAATTACCTGCCTCGAAACGATAGCCAGGATCATCAGCGATAATATTTGATAGGGAATGTCACTATCTCAAGATAAGACAAATATCTTATCGTAGGTTTGAAGACAAAAGCCCGAATCAGTAGATCTAGACGTCACCAGTTTATAGATGTAGTCAAAACATCCAGCGATACAAGACAACGCCACCCTGCGCCAATGCGTACCAAGAAATATTCCCGATACAGTTAATCGGTCCCTGCATACTGCTGTCATCTGACAGGAATACCATTGCCCGATATGGTAAAGGGAAGCAGCTTCGACAATCAAAGTTATCACCGACGTTGTTGGATGAAGATCCACGCTATTCCCCCGCGGGAAAACGATTCCTGAGGCGTCGACTCCGGAACCGTGCCGTCCCGTCGTATGATAATAGCGTCAACGACAAGGCTAGCATCCTTTGAGTTTGGGGTCGTCCTATCTGGATATTTGGATTATTGACTACAGGGGTGCATGATTCAAGGTGATTCTGGTATTTCTGGCGATACTGGCTGATGCTGTAAAATCTTTAGAAGCAAGTGGCAGCTGGGTGCTCGGGAGGGAGATGCCAAATCTGCCAGATCTCATCAATAATGAGGCTTTTTTCTTCCGATATTCCGATCGTCCTCTTTAACAAAAAGATTAAGCACACTGACTCGTCCAGAAAGGGTAACGACCTGATTCTCCATAATGTGGACAACACATGGCCAAGCTCCTTTAGCTTTCTTAGGGGCGGAAACAGTTACTGGGTAGAATCGCCGGGCAAACTCCGACGGACCTAGGCTGAGAGTCTGAGACCGAGAGTTTGAGAACATCTGACTTCATAAAAGGTTCACAACAAGGTTATGGTTGAAAATGATATCATTGTCATCGTAGACTGAATAGGATGGAGGCATCGGCTGGCAACTAAAAACTTAGCATCGCGTGGTACAGACGGTGGACAAAGTCGTCTTCTGTTTTGTATGGGTCTTTAGGCATCCAGGTTCGAGGAACGATGGTTGGTAGCATCAAAGCGTTATTGGTCTGAGCAATAGTGCGACAAAAATGCCGCGAGTTTCATAGGCAGACCGGTGAAAGTCTCTTAGTAACTGTTTCTCATCTCTTTTCGTCCGCGGTGGTCAATGTGCAAATCACAATGCTCAGGTGGAAATGAACTCCACCAGCATCGGGCTAAACCCAACACACTACTGCGGGTTTCTAGAAAAGATTTGACGGTACGCCAAAGAAAGAAGCACAGAAGCACTACCGTAGTACCCGTAAATTGCCTCACTCCATTCCTCGTAGTTTTCTTAATGACGTAGCATGTAGCGTCAAGGGCACTGTATCTTTCTTCCCCGTAGCTCTGACCTCTGAACTTCTGATCTGCTATTGCTGACTGTTGAACTTGACGGTTGATGCTGATCTCTGCGATCGCCGCTGGTCGTGGAAGATAACAATAGTGGTCACGCTAAATTGCAGCCTCGTGCAGGGGCTTGCAGCATCAAAATTTTCTTGCAGGGGAGCACTGTTATTAAGAGAGTCCACCGGCCCGAGCCTAACCACCACGCAGATTGAAAGCCCCTAACCAATTGCTCAAAACCGGATAAGTATTTTTTCAACGCGTGCCTTATGACGTTTTTCCAGAAAATGTCGAGAAAAAAGATGAAAGAAAACACAATGGTCAGGTGCATTAAGGTTGCATTATTGGACGAGCGAAAGTCAAAACTTTTCAGCGGGACACTTTCTGGAGTAAGGATCAACATAGATCGTGGCCGCTGAGTAGTAAGCAGGCCAACGGCCACTCATATCCAACGCACAGCCCTTTGGACGGCTAAACGTCTCAAACAATGCCATGAGAATGCTGGAAGAAACAGCTGCGTACAGTAGCACCAGATTCGGTAGGGTTTAACCTGATGCTGGTTAGTTCGCCGCCGGTATCGATGGTTGAGCCCCACTGATGACGATAGGATAGCGGATGAAGGCCGAATCGGAGTCAACCGATCCCGTCGACCTCGCGTGCATAACTTTGTCGAGTTTAGTTTTCCGCAGTGAAACCGTAGGTCGCCGGTCTGAGGGCGAAATGGAATCAGGAATCAGGTTATCAAATTGACCCCGGTGGAGACCCTTTTCTGCCAATGTAAGAGAGACAAAGCAGAGGGCAAGAAATAATTAAAAAAAAAAAAAAAAAAGGTTGCGTGTGTTAAATACGCACCTCCATCTCGTCGTACCTCGTGCCTTGTTCGTCCACCTCACTTTCATCTCTTCCATTTCCCCATTTTCTCTCTCTCTCCAATCCCCTTCACCTCACTTCGTCAACTTGAGTCGCTACGCTCAAGTTCTCATTTGTTCTCTGGTGGCTGTCGAAAACTCGCAGCCCCTCATCTCATCGCCAATCCGATTCTGTTGATAACTCGAGAACAAAAAACAAAACGCAGATTGAATTCTGTAAAACTGATTGCTTCCGCTACTTCCGTATCCTTGTGTGTATCGCCGTATCGCCAGGTCGAAGATATCAATCCGTTTGCACCACTTGATTCCAATCCGTTCGGCGACTATCATCGACACCCATTTGCAGCTTCGTTTGCCAACAGCAGCACTCTGTCCAGCAGCAGCAATCCGAATCACGAACCGATTTCCCGGTTATCTCGAAAGCAATCAAAGCCCCCATGCGACAGTGGTCTTAATCGAATCTTAGGCCCTATTTACGTCTTTTTTAGAGTTGTCCCTCGCGATTTCCGTGCAGCATCGATCCGGTCCAATATCCGCCGAGCGACTTACCGTGTTGCCCTTGCACCAATACCCATTTTTAAACTACCATTTCGTCATATCTCACTGACCTCTTTCATTTGTCTGGCACAATGGCTGAGCTCGATATAGAGAAGAAGGCCAGCGTGAGGCCCACAAACAGCAACGAGAATGCCTCTGGCGCTGAGAACAACGATGCGTCGAAGTTGGCTGAGATGGGTTACACCCAGGACTTGAAGCGCAATTTCAACGTGATTTCTCTCATTGGTATTGCATTCTGTATGTCCAATTCGTGGTTCGGTATCTCGGCCTCTTTGATCACCGGTATCAGCTCTGGAGGAACTGTCCTTATCGTTTACGGTCTTCTCTGGATTACCTTTATCTCGCTTTGTGTTGCCTCTTCGCTATCGGAACTTGCCAGTGCTATGCCCAACGCTGGTGGACAATATTTCTGGACCAATGAGCTTGCTCCCAGGAAATACGCCCGCTTCGTCTCCTACCTGACCGGTTGGTTTGGATACGCGGGTGCCATCTTTGCCTGCGCCAGTGTTGCTCTCAGTCTTGGGTCCGCTGGTGTGGGAATGTGGCAGCTGGGTCATCCCGATTTGTATGACCCGACAATCCGATCCTCTTGACCGTTGTGGTCGCGTTGGTATCTGTAGTGCTGACAGGTAATAGTGTTATCGAGCCGTGGCATACTGTGGTTGCATACGAACTCATCAACTTTTTCTGCTTCCTCTTCAACTGCGTTGGTAAATCGTTGCCTGCAGTTGCAAAGGCCACTCTTTACATCTCGCTGGTCTCCTTCGTTGTGATCCTGATCGCGGTGCCTGCCTGCGCTCGCCCCCATGCAAGTGCATCCTATGTGTTCGGTCACTTCGTCAACTCGACCGGCTGGAAGTCCGATGGAATCGCCTTCATTGTCGGTCTGATCAATCCCAACTGGATCTTCGCCTGTTTGGACTCCGCCACCCACTTGGCCGAGGAGGTGCCTCAGCCGGAGAGGAACATCCCTATCGCCATCATGGCTACCGTTGCTATCGGTTTCACCACCTCTTGGTTCTACTGCCTTGCCATGTTCTTCAGTTTGAAGGATCTGAACTCGCTGTTGAACACCTCCACGGGCGTCCCGATCTTGGAGCTCTACTACCAGGCCCTGCAAAACAAAGCCGGTGCTATCGTTTTGGAGACACTTCTGTTGGTGACTGGTATGGGATGTCTGATTGCCTGCCACACCTGGCAATCGCGTCTTGTCTGGGCTTTCGCTCGTGACCGCGGTGTTCCCGGACACCAGTGGGTGTCGCAGGTCAATCACACTCTGGATGTTCCCCTGGTCTCCCACGTTGTTAGCTCTGTGATTGTCGGTCTCCTCGGTCTTCTCTACCTTGGATCTTCCACTGCCTTCAACAGTATGGTGACAGCCTGTATCACTCTGTTGTACGTTTCATACACCCTCCCCATCCTCTGTCTCTGGCACCGTGGCCGCAACAACATCCAGCACGGTCCATTCTGGCTCGGAAAGCTGGGTCTTTTCGCCAACATCGTGACCTTGTGCTGGACCCTTTTCTGCATGATCATGTACTCTTTCCCATCCACCATGCCGGCCAAGACAAGCAGTAAGTTTTCCTGTCATTTCACCTTGATGATCAATGCTAACTTTGGTAGACATGAACTATGTCTCTGCCGTGTACGGTGTTGTCGTCTTCATCATTGTCGTCGACTGGTTCGCTCGTGGAAGACGCTCATTCCAAAGAAGTCGCAGCTACGAGGAGGAGGTCACAACCTCCGAGTAAAGTCGAACTTTGAACTGGGAGGTGCCTTGTTTTCATTTCTCCTGTATTATTTTGAACATTTTGCATAAGATTTTGTCTGAAACTTGAAAAAACATTGCTGGCAATGAATGGGTGCCAGAACTCACGAGACTTGAGATGATGGAAGCTGTATATAGATGATACCCTGAAGCATAGTTGATGACAAATTGACCAAAGCGTTCAAGCATTTTCAATAAATCGAAGTATGCATGAAGTAGACGGTTTGCATCTGCTCGAACCTGTAGCGGTCTTCCTGCTCGTGTTTCTTCGAATAGATGGTCTAGCCAGCCAGCAAGATTGGGACGTAGATCCTAAATAGAAACTATCAAGCCGAAAACAATGAATCAAATAGAAACGATTCGCAGAGAGATGGCAGGTGCTGGGATAAAGAAGGCTCGATGGTCAAGTCTGGCAGTTTGTTGATGTTGTCTGAGCATGAGATGAAGCTTTCGACCAGCAGCCACATGACTGACTGGCTATGCCTGATACGGCCGATCACGCCAGGCAGTCGACAGCAACTGCCGTTTGTCTGGCACCCTACTTTCTTCTCTGATATGTATCCTTCTCTTCTATCTTACTCGCATTCTCCGACTTACGTTTTATCACAGACCATGCTGTGAAGACTCTTGATACAATATATCCACCAGATCTGTCTACAGAAGAGTCTAATAAACCGACAGACATCTATAATCATCATTCCGAGGACCTTCTGCCATTTCAAAAACAGCTCATCCCTCTTGAGCTTCGTCGAATTGATCGCGTAATTTCAAGCGATCTCATTGGCGGATAGTGAGTATCAAACCTGATCTTGCCGCTGTTTGACAGTGCGTCGTGCGAATTCTAATTGCTGCAGTCAGTCAGCTTTTTGTCATCGAATCACACGACAAGCAGAAGCTGACACTCGTGTCACTGCATCTCGCCACTATCTCCCAATCCCATATTTGCCTCGACTCCAAGCCGTTTATCTTTTGGTGGAGAGTCGCTTTTAAAGTTGGCGGCCCCATCCACACCCAGATTGTGCGGTCGAAAATCTCGCACTTTTAGCGGCGATTCATCCACGACCCCAACTGTACGTAATTAGGACGGCCGTTGACCGGAGAATCGACGCTGGGTTTGGAGAAGCTCACGGGAGGATCATAATAATAAAGTGATGGTTTCTTGCTCTGTGCTAAATTTCACAGTTGGAGAAATTATGCCTCGTTAATATCGTCATCTCGATTGGATCGCTCGCTTCATCGCTCGTTTTGTTCAATTACAGGGTTGTCGAATAAAAATCAGAAATCTTCAAGCCTTTATCAGGGTTGATATCAAAAGTGTCTTCAAGCTTTTTTTTCCCCGCAGTGCTGTTATTGCCTCAAAAAAAAAAAAAATCCAACTTGGCAACATCACCTTGAATTTGCAACAAGAAAATCAGTTTAAATTATAGCAGCCTTCATAAAATCGTCACCATGGCACTTTCGGAAGCGACCATCCCCGAACTGCTTGAGCAGGAGTCGGACAGCACAATCCCTGAGTCCAGGGTGCTGATTATTATGACAGGAGGAACCATTTGTATGCGACCCTCGCCATCGGGTTATGTGCCAGCTCGCGGGTTTCAGGATGCCTGTTTGGCCCGAGTTCCTACATTCAACGATGGCTCCCATAGCGTCTCAATGGATGTGGTCGTGAATGGAGACGGCGAGCGCAAAGGCCATAAAAGTTTGCGCACGCCTCAAACGGCCTACGGCCGACGAGTACGATACACTGTTTTCGAATTCGAGGAGCTTCTTGATAGCAGCTCCATTGACGCCAAGGGTTGGGCTCAGATTGCGCGAACAGTCGAGCGAAATTACACCTTGTTTGATGGATTCGTAGTGCTCCACGGCACAGACAGTTTGGCTTATACCTGCTCGGCACTGAGCTTCATGCTGCAGAATCTGGGCAAGCCGGTCATTCTGACAGGATCGCAATCCCCCATGCTTCAGCTTCAGACTGATGCAACCGATAATCTGCTTGGATCGCTGGTGGTGGCTGGCCACTTTATGATTCCCGAAGTGTGTCTATTTTTCGACAACAAACTATTCCGCGGCAACCGATCCATCAAGGTGGCAGCGAGCGACTTTTCAGCATTTAACTCTCCCAACTGCGCACCACTGGCAGTAACGACGTCGATGCGCACCAACGTGAACTGGGAGCTGGTGAACCGACCCAAAAACATCCAACATTTCAGTATCCAAACGAATCTCGACACAACCCATGTGGCATGTCTGCGTATTTTCCCCGGTATCAAGCCCGAAATGGTGGATGCCGTGTTGAAACTCGAGGGACTGCGTGGTTTGGTTTTGGAGACGTTTGGAGCTGGAAACGCACCGCACGGTCAAGATAATGCCATGACCAACGTGTTTGCGGCTGCTATTAAGAGAGGAATCGTGATTGTCAATGTCACGCAATGTAGGTATTTTTCTGGATTTATTCTGGCTACTTGCTGACTTTATCAGGTTTGACTGGCAGTGTTAGCCCTGTGTATGCCACAGGTATGAGCCTCTCCCGAGCCGGTGTGGTTGCCGGTCTCGACATGACCACCGAGGCAGCACTGACGAAGATGGCGTATCTACTTGCCCTTCCCGATGCTACACCGGAATCGGTTGCGAAGGACATGTCCATCTCGCTTCGGGGCGAGTTGACCGAGACCTCGCAGCCTCTCTTCAGTCACCCCGACGGAGCGCTTCCCGAGCGGGTCCAGACCCTCACTATTCTCGGATATGCCATCGCACATGGAGATCTGGAGCGAGTACAGGATATCGTAAAATTGGAGCACTACTGGATATTTAACGACGAGGACTACTCTGGCAACACGCCTATTGTAAGTACCCCATGGCACCACTACTGATAAGGTTTGGCCGCTAACTCGAGCAGCACCTGGCGGCATCATCGCCCTCGATTGCTATCCTTCGATTTCTACTTCTCCAGGGTGGATCCGTGCATATTCGCAACCGTGCCGGACGGACCCCACTGTTCCTGGCGGCCAACGCAGGTCTATCGGAGCACGTCCTTCTTCTGCGCAAGTCGGGAGCGCATCTGCACTCGGAGGAACGGCCCGCGGCGGAGCTCCTTGCGCGACGGAGACCTGGAATCTGGGGGTTGGCTGGGATTGGACCGAGGGAGATCAGTGAGCGGGAGATGGAGGAGGAGTATGGATCAGAAAGAACAATTGTGCGAGCGATGGCAGGGTCTGCGCCATCATGATCTGATTATTTTTGATAAAGTACCGCACAGCATAGAATGATAGAATGATTGATGCACGATGATGCCATAATAGAAGGGAAGGATGCATCCCACCAATGAAGGAATGACCACATGAGTCGAAAAGAGGACATTGTCCGACAAAATGTTGCAATCTAACAACAGCCAGACGAGTGAATTGTTTTTTTCTTTTTTCCCGCGGAGATGTTGATCCATGTGGATATCGGGTAGACGACCCATAGCCGAAGCCAAGGACTCAACCATCACCATCAATGATCAACCCTGTCAGAATGTCAGACAGAGCGTCGCAATACCCCTCCTCCTCCTACGCTGAGTACCTGGATAGCAGCATGGGCAATAATAACCTTGATAAGGCTTGAGAATGAAGTGATCACCAGACCCAAATCGGAATTCGGAATGACTCTGGGTGGTTTGTTTGTCTGGCTGACCGCAAATGCAATATGAATTGGAGTCGGGCTTGGCGTGCTGGATTGGTGGATATGAGTGGATGGCTGGAAGGGGCTGGGATGAGTTGATTCCAACACGTTGTGCTGACTTGGATTGCAAGTTGACAGTTGTTGGTGGATATACAGAGGAGGAGAGGGAATAGGAGATGGTGAGAGGGCCACGTGAGTTCTACAGTTGCATTATGATTCAGTCAGGGATTCTATTATTCCTATACTATTAATATTATTTTATTGTATATTACCTACACTATATCTGTATATTCTAGATGGTCTACTGTGTCTATGTATGCTAGATAGTCATGTGTACTTCCCCAGAACACATGATCTTCCACATAGTACTATGCACACTCATCCATGAAGCCATATGAATCAAAATCATAATATTAAGATCTCCCGGCGATCCAGTCCAGACACGCCGTTTGGCCCTCTCGAGTCGACGTGCAGCCCGAGTTACGTAAAACCATACCAGCTGGAGCTGGAATTGCAGCCGGTCTAATGCTCTTATTTGCTCGCCTGGCTGGCATCACTTCTGCTCTCCACTGGTAGACACTTCACCAGTTGGAGACTGTGTTCCCATTACTTGATAACTTTTATATATTAACTCCAGCCCTATGCTCCATCGGATGGAAATCGGAGCTGATTTTTATTTTATGTTTGATTTAATTTTTTTAATGCTTTTTTTTCTGAATTTTTATCGGTTGTATTCTCAATTCCATCGCAGTTTTGTTCTAATTGTGCGAACCCCAGAATTGCCCAGAGTCCAGACAGTTACTGCATCCAGTCTAGCTGGTCTATCTACATCCACTGGATATATTCTCCTGTGGCATCATAAATCATTTCGCGGCTTCATCTTCTCGTGGTCACAAAATCCTCGGAACCAAACCTTGGTTCAGATCCACGCATTTTTTTTTTCGCGTCTTTTTCTTTTACCCATCCTATTTTTTCTCTTCGCCTGTGAATCAATCACGACGTGAAATCATAGCCTCAACTATACTGGGCCGTATCATCGTCTCCACCTCCTCATTCTCTTCTCTCCATCAGCATCAGCATCATCCTCTATCCTACCACCTTGTGAGCACGAGCAGCAGGCTGTTCCACTCCCCGCCTGGGCCCCAAACAGTGTCGGTCTGGAATATTCATCACTCCATTTATTATTTTGTGCTCTTCTTTTTCTTTTTTCTTTTTTTTAATCCCTCTCCTGGATTATTATTTCATTGCACCATCTCTTCTCTCCATTGCGGCATTATCTAATAGCAATCGACCGTTGTGATCAAACAAAGATCGCTCGCCCCGCTGCCTCTTCCTTCGATTCCCATTACATATTCCATTCCCTTCCTGCTTTTCTTCCTTTTCCCCCTCCGCCGCTACAGCCCACCACCAGACTACCCCACTGCTGCGCCTTTTTTGTCCTTTTGAAGCTGTCCCTTCCTGCTTGTTTCCAATTGCTTCTTTCTCTCTTCCCCCGGATTCTTCTTGATCTTCCTTCCCCCCCATACTTGGCTACTGGATACTCCTTTATCTACTCTTTCTTCCTCCCCCTCTTCTTCCTCCCTTCCTCCTCCTACTACTACCCCGCATATTCTTACAATCTACCCGGATGACACAACCAAAGAAGACTATCGCCGTTGTCAACGCCACCGGCCGGCAAGCTGCCTCCCTTATCCGCGTTGCCTCCGCCGTTGGCCACAATGTGCGCGCTCAGATCCATTCCCTCAAGGGCCTCATCGCAGAGGAGCTCAGAGAGCTACCCAACGTCACACTCTTCCAAGGCCCGTTGCTCGATAATGTGCCCCTGATGGACGAACTCTTCAAGGGTGCCAACCTCGCTTTCATCAACACTACATCACAAGCCGGCGATGAGGTCGCGATCGGTCGTGCATTGGCTGACGCTGCCAACCGCGCCGGCACCATCCAGCATTACATCTACAGCAGTATGCCTGACCACTCCGTCCATGGGCCCTGGCCCCTGTCCCTCTGTGGGCCCCCAAATTCACCGTGGAAAACTACATCCGCCAATTGGGTCTCCCGGCCACCTTTGTCTATGCGGGTATCTACAACAACAACTTTACCAGTCTGCCCTACCCTCTCTTCCAGATGGAGTTAATGCCCGATGGGAGCTTTGAGTGGCATGCGCCGTTTGACCCGGATACTCCCTTGCCTTGGTTGGATGCCGAGCATGACGTTGGGCCGGCGCTGCTTCAGATCTTCAAGGATGGTCCTAAGAAATGGCACGGTCATCGGTAGGTTTCACCTTTTTTTTCCCTATTTCAGGCTATTTAATCCCAACTGACTGGATTAGGATTGCCCTCTCATTCGAAACCCTGTCACCCACCCAGGTCTGCGCGGCTTTCTCTCGCGCCTTAAATCGCCCCTGCAACTATGTTCACGTGCCGAAGATCGAGATCAAGGTGAATATTCCTCCGGGTTATCGGGAACAGCTGGAGGCCCTGGAGCTGGTCTTTGGACAAGGCAATGCACCTTACTTTCCCCAACCCGAGTTCTCCCGTCCTGCAGCTGGTTCGCCAAAGGGGTTGGGCCCGGCAAATGGCAAGGGTGCCGGCGCAGGAATGATGCAAGGTCCTGGAGGGGTCGTTTCGCTTCGAGTGACCGACGAAGCCCGGCATCTGTGGCAGGGCTGGCGAGATATGGAGGAATATGCTCGTGAAGTCTTTCCAGTGGAGGAAGAAGCCAACGGATTGGACTGGATGCTATGAACTGTTGTCCACCGAATCTTTTGACTTTTTATTTCCACTTTTTTTCCACTTTCAGCTATTGCGTCAAGTCGCACAGGACGGTCGGTGAGGGGGACCTTGTCGCTTTGACATTCCCAGCAGCACGTTGCGTGCCGTTCCCGAGCGCCGATTGGTTGGCGCGGGTAGTCAGCACCTGCGCCCACCACAGCTGCCACATTTTCATTTTTATTCTTTCCATGTCTCATTTTCATCTTGCATTGTTGGCGAATTGGCCTGGGTTTTTTATTTCTATTTTGGGGGAAATTTTGGAAGATATGGCCCAATCTCTTCTCTTCTCTGAAAAAGTTGTAATGGTTTGATTTTCTGTTTCCCTCTGTTTTTCTTCTCACTCACCTCACTCTTATCTCAACCCCCCATCCTGGATGAAAACGGATGTCACGAATTTTGCAGCGCGCATGACGCATGACATTGAATGAGTGGCCGGTCCAAGGATTTCGGCCATCAAAAGTTGAATTTTCTGTTCATTTCTTCTTTTTTCTTCCTTTTTTATTCCCCCCATGGGTATTTGTTTAACTTGAAACCCGTTTATCTTAATAATCGGTGGCTCTTTGATGATTGCTTATGTTTGATTCTTTATTTTTTTTGCAAATTTGCATATGTTAGCTTTATCCAGCTTACTTGCTATAGATAGATAGCTATAATGCGTGGGACCAAAAGACACAATACTCGAACTGGGGCATGAAAGTACGAGTAAAAAAAAAATCAAATCCAGAATTCAAAGCTCCCAGTATACAAGAAAACTGTATATGGAAGTACCCTTATTCAACATAACCCTCCTTGGATACTGTAGTACTATATACTGTAAGTGTAAGTGCATGTCGATTTAAACTATATCTCACCCCCACAATGATCAATCAAAATCAAGATAAGACAAACAAAGGAAAAAGCAATGAGAGGCGAAAAGAAACCTAGGTTATCTGGCTGGTTGTTTGTTAACTTCAAGGGTTTTTCCGAATGATCTTCGCTGCATGGGTTTTTATACTTTTGAGAGGGATTTTGGATGACTTCACTGGGTATAGTTGGAGTGTTATAGCTTACTATGTTGGTAGGTGTTGGTTACATGATGTTGGTGGTGACTGGTATGTAAGTACTACAGACTCAAGAGGTAGATAGGTAGGTAGATAAAATGGTTTTAAATTAAAATAGATATATATCTACTAGAATCCAACACTTTCATCTTCTATTCATACTCATACTCATACCCATAATCAAAGACTCTCAAATCACGCCGTAAACGCACGTGCTTCCCCCCCAAGCCACTGACATCGACTGCTGAGCCTGATCGGCGAAAATTCTGCATTCTGCATACGCCATAGCTTTAGAGGGGCTAACTTACTAAGAGATACTCTGAAAAGTAAAAAGTAAAAAGTAAAACTAGGCTAGACTAGCAATTGTGATGTGATGATTTTTTTCCTTTTCTTTTGTTTTGTTTGATTTTTTTTATGGTTAATTAAGGAGGAATATGGATTGAGTGGAGTACGGAGTAACTACGGAGTTAAGTGGTTGGAGGGGAAGAGGGGGGGTTTATTTATGGTTAAGAATTGTTGTTGTTTACTCTGTTAATCAGTTTTCTGCGTATACTAGTAGATACCACTCAATATACTAGAAGTACATATAATCTTTATGTATAGTCTGTATACTATTGTTATTAATTATACTATATATTATATCTTAATCCCTGGTGGTAGTCTGTTGTAGTATTCGCATGTGACATCACCTGACCCCAAAGCGGCAGGCAAGTCGAGAATCATCGAATCGTTTCGTTTCGTCTTCTGCGCGCGAAGCTGACCAGAGCAGAGTTTTTGAATTTTTTCCTACTAGTCTCCATTTTTTTTTTTTTTTCCCTTATTTCATCTCTCTTTCCCTTCCCTTCTCCTTTTTCCTTCTTTCTTTTCTTCATACCCTTTCTTTATACCCGTACATAAATCAATTCTTACACACACCTTTTTACATCATGTCTGCCGAAGAAGCACAGTTGGAGCAGTTCGAGATGCCTGGTATCCCCAGGGAGGCGGCGAAGAAGATCTCGCATTTGGAGGAGGAATTCACTCGCGCTGAGGTTGATCAGCGTATGTTTTTTTTGGATTGGTTTTTTTTCTTTCGATTTTTCTAACAACATCAGTGCGCAAGTCCATTCCCATCTTGGAACCTCTCTACCAGAAGCGCAACCAGATCATCACAGACCCCGAGGTTCAGGGTGACTTTTGGATCCGTGTTTTCTCCAATGCCCCCGCCGAAATCGACGAGTACATTCTCCCCACCGACGCCGCTGTTCTGGGATCCGCTCTCAAGAACTTGACCGTTGAGCGCTTCGAGGTCAATGAGAAGGGTGAGGGCGAGCCCCGCAGCATTCGTCTCACTTGGGAGTTCCACGGCGGCGAGGAGAACCCTTTCTTCGAAAACGAGAAGATCGTCAAGGACTTTTACTGGCGCAAGCAGGTCACCAAGTCTGCCAAGGGCAAGAGCAGGACCTGGGAGGGTCTTGTCTCCGAGCCCGTGCGCATCAACTGGAAGAAGGATATGGATCTCACCAAGGGTCTGCTCGATGCCGCTTGTGACTTGGCCGAGGCCGAGAAGAACAAGGGTGGTGACCGCAAGAAGCTGCCCGAATACGAGTCGCTTGTCAAGAAGGTCAGCGAGGCTGAGGCCGAGGCCATGAACGATGACGACGATGAGGATGACGAGGACCCCAGCCCCGCTGGTATCAGCTTCTTCGCTCTCTTCGGTTACCGTGGACGTGATGTCACCGCCGAGCAGTCCAAGGAGGCTACCAAGCAGAGTGAAGAGAGATGGGCCAAGATCGTCAAGGGTGAGGCCGTTGACGAGGATGACGATGATGAAGACGATGACGATGAGGACGACGATGCCGATGACTTGGAAGAGGCCGAGATCTTCCCCGATGGAGAGGAGGTCGCTATCTCTCTTGCCGAGGACCTCTGGCCCAGTGCTCTTAAATACTATGGTTCGTGTTTTCCCCTGCAAACCGCTATGTGACAATGGCTGACTTGTAGTAGTGCAATCGTTTGAGCTCTCCGAGGAACTCTCCGAGATTGACGAGGACGAGATTGAAGATTTGGATGACGAGGAGGATGCGTCGTCGCACCCCCGCAAGAAGACCAAGGTCTAATGATTGGGCGATTCCATCTATTTGTCCAAATACCCCAAAACAAAACGCCATGCCTTTATCTGTTTCCCATGTATTTATCACAGAGCAATGACCAAAATTAATAATAGTACGAGCACGAAAATGAGTGTTGCAATGCAAAATGAAGACATTGTATCTTGTAAAAGTTAGCATGACTCCAACCTCTGTAAACCGGAAAAGCTTACCTTCATTCTTCCGGATGATATGCTTCAACTTGGACACCCCACTCTGTAGCTTCCCTCCAACCCGATCAGCCATCATATCCACATCCCCAATGATAACAGCCTGCTCCTCCAACTCCCTCCCCATATCATTCGCCTGGTCTCGTAGATTCCCTACAGTCCGAAACACCCCATCCAACTGCTCATCCTGCTCATGCATCAACTCCACCTGCCGCTGCTGCTCCATCGAAGCATAGTAATCATCCCCACCCTCCTCCGCAGAAGGCGACATGAGATTACCAAAATCCGCCGGATTCGGTAACCCAGGAGACTTGGCCCCGGCAGCAGCCCCTGTCGCAGCAGACGTCACCGCGCGCTTCAACTCCTGCCTCATATTCTCGATCTCGGCGCCGACATCCTGCACCAGTTTTCGGCGGCGCTGCACCTCCTCTATTTCTAGGCCATAGCGGTAGGGATCGTGTTCGATTGCGCGGACACTTTCGATGAGGTCGTCTAGGTCTGCGTTGAGCTCTGTTAACGTGGTCTCGAGTTCGGTGCGCGCTTGTTGGAGTTCGGGGTTTGTGGCGGATTTGGTGAGAGAGCGGATGCGAAGGTACGAGGAGAAGAGGGGTCTGGCGGTTTGGAGAGTAGAGAGGACGTCCCTGTTGTATAGCTGGTTAACTCTTGATGTTTTGCTGGCTGGATGGGTTGCCTCGGGGGATGAGCTCACGCTTGGACTTGGAGGAAAGGGTCTGAGGGATCCATTATTGCAGAATGTGTATGTTTGTGATAGAAAAAATGTTAATCCAAGGATGAATGGACTAGATGCTATTGATTAGGGTATTGAACGTGGTTGGATGTTGTTGATGTTGCCTTTTAATCGAGGATTCGGAGACGCTTCCAGATGCTTGGCGGTCGGGGCCTACGGAGTCTAAGAATTCGGACAAGTATCTTCAACGGTCGGGAAGGAGCAAATTGACCAGCATTGCAATTACTTTATTCTTCAAAATCTCTATGGGATCTTACTCTATAATATAGTACTAAATTGCCCCATTATGAATGCGCGATGCAGACCAACATGCCGTTGACTCCACATCTCCCTCAAATACCTCTCCGCAGCACGATTGTATTCCCGCCCGCGAGCATCAATCAGCGCTGGCTTCACGCTCCAGCTCCTGGCCCGTCGCTTGCAATCGCAGTCCTGGCATCCTAGATTCGGCTCATTCTTCCAAGCTCTCCAGTAATCGTCCAGTGGATCTGAGTAATAGCAGACCCGTACCCCGTTTTCCATAACCTTCTGTTTCTCTCCTATATCGCAGCACGTTTTCTCCGGGCTTAAAAACAGCTTCGCCAGAGAACGCGGTGATTGCTGCAGAAGAAACCAGGAAATCACACTGTATTCGTTTTTGGCGTCTCGGTGCCAGTCCCTAGGACCGTGTCTCAGCAGCATTCGTTCTGTGAGCTCCCGCAGCATTCGAAGTGCGGTATGGAAATCGATCTCGGTTTGTTCATCCAGGCTTCCTCGGAATTCTAACCGTCTTTGGCCGATGTCTGCTTCGCCTGCGCCCCATTTCAGAACCGTATAGATGTGATTTCTATGTTCTTCATGGGAGATCGATTGTCGTTTGTGTTCCGGGAACTTGTCATAGTCGTCCAGCAACTGAGTAAATGCCAACAACCGTCCCGTAACAACTGGGGATGGATTCTTTTTCCCTCGCTGCTTCGATCCACTCATTTCGCAACCTATGTCTGAGAAATGAAAGAGCACGTACAGCCCCCGTTCCAGACGTTGGGCAAGTTGTAACTCCGCATCCATATTCATTTCCGCATCCCCGTCATTGGAAAATTGGCCCCATACAGAGGGAACGATGCGACGGGCTAGCTTCTGCGCTGTGTCCTGTCGCTGGGAGAATCTTTGGAGGGTATGCATCGTCAGTGGCATTTGGCGACCCGTGAATGGGTTTAGAGTTAGGACAGGGTCGAATTCAGGAATGCCGTTGGACCGGATGAACCATCCACAGATATGCGGTTCAAGCATCTCAATGGCATCGCGTGTGGCCTTATTAAGACAACTTAGTGTGAGGGCCATAGATAGGTCGCCCTGAATGATAATCTGAAAGAGCACATCGGCGACATGGCCAAAAGGCCTTTGCCTTTGATTCGTTGCCGGGTTCAACATCTGATCGAAGCGATTGTTAGAGCTCTTGAACATTGGAAATGTTGGATATAGAACCTACTATGTGTTCTATCCAAAGATATAGTCACTCAACCGGTAGTGTACTTGAGAACGAACTCGATCCGCTCCATTTAACATAGCCTTCTATGCGGTCGCGATTTGGCCAAAATCCCCTGTTGCTTAGCAGTAAGGGGACACCCTGAGTGATATAACCATGCAACCTTTAAGTATTCGATCCAGACGGTGTGACGTGTTGATCAAGAGTCAGCTGTGCTCCTGGCTGTAAATCCAGGCATGCAGACGCAAGATGATGCGGGATTCTCCAGAAACGAAGCAAACTGACTGGTCACTTTTTTTGACAAATGGCTCGGGGTGCATATGTCCAAGGGGGCAGTGTATCTTTCCAGACCCCTTGGAATGTTAAAATGCTTGAACTGAACGAGATCGTCACCGTCGGACCACCCTGCTGTCGGTGCTGCGCTGCCAACGCATCTTACGACGACTTTTCTATATATACGTGGGTAATGCCAGCACCCGAAACAGGTATTATCGAGGATCAATAGGAACTAGTGGAAGCTTGGTATGCGTCGATTTTCCACCGAGGCAATCTGCTATCACAACCTAAGAGATGATCAGCAGTTTCAATGTGATACTATTCGCGATAGAGTGCCAATAGTGTCGCAGGTCCGGGGATCCGGAGGGAGAGTCTAATCCCTTTCAGGACTGACAGTTATCTGCATATGGGGAAGTCGAATCAAATGTCGTCCAGCGCAATCCGTTCCTTGGGATATGTATTCTTCAAAATAGCCAGCACGAAGGATTGTGATGTCAACTGTTGTCGTGATCTAGATCTGCGGTTTGCTGGTGGAGCGCCCAAGTCCTCCAGCGCCAGGCGAGGCTAAACCGAATCCCGTAATCCCCCCCTCCTCAAAAAATTTCTGGGTGATCTTCACTCCACCATGCTCGCTCCCTTCCCCGCAGTCCCCTTTTTTCTTATCTTTGTTGCTTTTTTTGAGACATTTTTAATCCAATTTCAAGTCATTCTTGTTGTCATCTGACCCTCGACGTCCAGTAATCTGGCTTTCTATCTTTTCTAAATCCATCGCGACGACGTATGCCACCTAAAATTCCACTCCCACTCTCCGACGAGTGGACGGACTCCGATGCTTACGTCGATACCCTCGTTTCTTTTGCGACCTCGTCCGACCTGTTTAGACACTTGTGTGGTGGAGTGCATGTCCTCGATTTTCTGACCAGGGATCCGGATCTTTACGCCTCACTTCTACCGGCGGAATGGCGGGCTTTCTTCGACAAGCATGACATTCAGGATATTCTAGACCTTCTCCTCAGGGAGGACGTTCAGCCACTCAGGGATCAATATGAAGGAACAGAGGGGTACAATGGGAAGAATGGCTGGAGAGGGGGCCCTTTCCCTCCGGCAGGCCTCTTGGACTACATTCATCAGATTCGACGGTTGAGCCTGAGAAGGGACTTTACCCCCTCCGAGCCCAAAAAACCGACTCTTCCAAGGCAAATCTCCGTGGGCATGAATGTGAAAAAGTACCATGAGGTGGCACACTTTTCGAAATACGTGGATTCTCTTTGTGAAACCGTCAATCAGGAACGAGGCGAACCCATATCGCATGTTGTCGATTTCGGGTCGGGTCAGAATTATCTAGGACGGACGCTGGCTAGTCCTCCCTACAATAGGCATATCATTGCCATCGAGCGAAAGCACCAATTTATCAGTGGTGCTAAAGGCATGGACATTCATGCCAAATTAGCGAAGAAAAAGCTTCGCCTCTACAATAAGAAGGAAGAAAAATGCAAGAACTGCAAAGAACCCGAGCCGCCTGCTGAGAAATTGAGGCCTGTCCAAGATGTCCCTGACAGTGCTGCTACAAATCTTTCGGGCGAGGATGAAGATTCCACGGTGATCAATGTCTTCCGTGATATGGACATTGACCCGGAAGAGATGAACTCCCCTCCCCATCGCAATGATGCCAACGCCAAGTTGGCAAAGGCTCAAGAAAAATCTTCGGCGAAATCTGAAGAAGACCAGAACATGCCCACGGGAGCTATGAGCTATATCGAACATAATATCAAAGATGGGTATTTGGAGCCTATCATCAAGGATGTAGTTGAATCCCCGCCAGAGAGAATCGGAGCGGTCGATTATCAAGAGAAACCCATCGTTTCAAATGGCAACGAAGAATCAAAGGACGCAAATGTCATGGTTATTTCTTTGCACTCCTGTGGTAATCTACTTCACCATGGAGTTCGGTCTTTAACCCTCAACCCGTCCGTCAAAGCCATCGCAATGATCGGGTGCTGCTACAACCTTGTCACAGAAAGACTTGGCCCTGCTACATACAAAATCCCTACTCTCCGATCGGCCCATCCTCGTTTGTCGGCGGATGCCACTGCCTATGACCCTCATGGCTTCCCGATGTCGAAACGGTTTGAAGAGTATCCCCATGAGAGCGGGACCGGTGTAAAACTGAACATCACAGCAAGATCAATGTCCTTGCAGGCTCCTTACAACTGGGGCAGGCGAGACAGTGAAGAATTCTTTACCCGTCATTTCTATCGATCCCTTCTCCAACGCATCCTGGTGGATCTAAATATCGTGGCAAAACCCGCCATCCCAACAGATCTGTACGAGGAGACGAAGCCTGATGGCTCGATTGCAGCAGGCAACCCGCTCATTGTTGGCTCTTTGCGGAAATCCGCATTCACATCCTTTACTTCATATGTCCGCGCTGCGGTGGAGAAGCTGAGCCGTGATCCAAACTATGGCGAAAAGATCCAAGCTAAGATGGGGAAGATTTCCGATGAGGATTTGGATCGCTATTTGAAAGACTATTGGCACACAAAGAAGAATCTCGGTGTGACCTGGGCCTTGATGGCCTATAGTGCCTCCTTGGTTGAAGCACTGATTGTTGTCGATCGATGGCAGTTCCTGCGAGAGCATGACTGTGTCAAGGATGCCTGGGTTGAGCCCGTCTTTGATTATGGCGAAAGCCCCCGGAACTTGGCCGTCATCGGAATTAAGAAGTGATGGCACAATCGGCCACCTATATGGAGACAGAAAGTTCGTCCATGACGGATCAACTTCGTCTCTAATGATTATGATCATCCGTGGAATATAGACTAGATATATCTCCATTTGATACCCTTTAGAATAAAAAGTTAGTCGTTCTATAGAAATATATTATAGAGTTTCATTATACAGACAACTCTTAGTAAATCTCATTCAAATATTGTATGAAGACAGTTGATGCCGAAATCAGGTGGCAAGGCAGCAAAATTTCCTCTTCTGGCCTCGGAGTCCGCGGGTTCCGACACCTCACATCTCCTCCACCGACAACAAATAATTCCCACGAGAATCTTCGCAAGCATCGGGAGTCAGCAGCTATCGTCATCATCTGGTCTATTTTCTCATTGGGTGCGATCTAAATCGGTATATATTACACACTATGAACGGCATGGAGGCCGAGGGTGCCGAGAGCGACGATAGAGAGCAGCCACTTGGCACCCGGCGTGCGGTGAGTAGTGCAACGTTCTTGCGGCTGCGATTAATTTCATGGCATGCATTGGTTCTAATAGTAGATAGTGCGATCAATGTCGTCTTCGAAAGGTAAATCATGCAATGCCATTCGTCGGTTACGTGTTGGGCCCTGGGCCACAGCTGCTCGAACACCATTCTAACGAGCATCTATTTCCGTCTGGCTTAGATCCGCTGCGATAAACGCTCGCCATGTTCGAACTGCCGTAGCTCTCAGACCGTCTGTCGCTCCACAGGTGCTGGACAGAAGCCCCGAGAGGCCCGCCGGCGGGTCCTAATCTCGAGTGAATAGTATGCATCTGTGTCCACTGAATTGGGTCATTGTTCAAATACCCTAACCTGCATCTAGTGAGCAGAAGATAGATCTCATCGAGGAACGTCTAGCGGGTATAGAAGAAGCTATCCGAGGCTTGAAACCTGCTGCTACCCCCAGTATTGCCCCTACTACCGTGGAGACAAGTTACCATAAACCGACGACACCCTCGGCATCCGGATATGCCTCCAGTACAACTGCGCTCGATCACCATGAATCCGCATTCGAGGGAAGCTCGTCTCTAGCTGCGCATTCAGCATATGCCAGCCAATTTCTGGAAACAGCCGTCTCGCGAGGTGCGCTTCAGACATCCAGCCCGAAGATCAACGAGGCACTGTCTACTCTGAAACAGATTGTCAACATGCAGGACAATCAAGCGCATTCTTCATCTCGTGAAGTACGGTTTCCGAACAAGACGTCTATTCCCGGGTCCAAGTTACAAAATCTGACTCTACCCCCAATGGAGGTTGTCGTGTCTTTGTTGCGGACTCTTAAGGGTATGAAGCTAACTTCTTTGGCTGTTTGCTCTGTTTTTGACAAATTATAGAAAGCGACCCATCCATTCTGCAGGCGTTCTGCCCCTTTATCACAACGGAACGATTCATTGAAAAATGCCGGGATGTCTACTTCGCCACCGAGGATTACTCGGACGCTACCTTCATCGTGGTCAACGGGGTGATCTATTACGCCTTGATGGAATATGGCTTCACGTCCAATGACCAAAAGGCTAAAGATGATAATACTTCCTACCTCAATCTCTGTCGCAATAACCTGGAAACGGCCCTGTCTAACTTGAACTTTCTAATGCCTGCCAGAGCGGAGTACATCGAAGCGCTTACTTTAGGGGTAACTTGCTACAACTCCTCATCCATTGGTCAGCCAATTTCACTAACCATAATTTAGGCTGTCTATGCCATCGAAATCTCAAAACCCACATTCGCCTGGACATTAACATCCACCGCGGCCCGACTATGCCAAACCCTCGGCTACCATCGAGCATCATCCACAGAACGCGACAAGCTCGTATCCCGTCTCTTCTGGTCTGTATACACCCTCGACAAAGTCCTATCATTACGTCTTGGGCGATCATCCACCCTCCAGGACTACGACATCTCACTGGCGCAAGACTTCGATTGCGAAGATATTCGCGAGCCCTGGAAAAACATGTATAATCTATGGATCAAGTTAGCCGGGATCCAGGGCAGAATATACGAACACCTGTACAGCCCTGCAGGGCTTTCTCAGCCTGAAAGTCAACGGGTCTCTTATGCGTCTCAACTGGCATCCGAAATGCAATTGACTGTTCAGGAACCGTTCAGGGTATGTCACTCCTCCATCGATCTGTAATGTAATGTAAAGTTTGCTCGCCCTTGCTAACAAATTAAAAGCAACTATATTACAAATACCCCAACGGCTCGACCATGGAAGCTCTCTATATCAAATCCGACGAAGTCAGCCGTCTTTCCGTCTTAACACTCATTTACAGAGCGATTCCTCCCCCAGCCGACTCTCCAAGTACCTTCATCGCAGACTGTGTCGAGACAGCTCGAGAAGCGCTTGAATGCCATCAAGTCTGTCTGAATATCTTAAAAGAAAGCAACGAAGTCGTTAAATGTTCTTACATGCATTGGTATACACTCCCTTGGCAAATCAGTTCAAAAAAGCAATCTCTAACATACAATTGTCGTCAGGTCAATCCTCTACGCCCCCTTCGTCCCCTTCATCGTCCTCTTCTGCCACATCATCGAAACATCCTCCCAAACCGACCTCATCCGTCTAACGGACTTCGTCGCCTCCCTGCAACCCATCTCTTCTCTCTCCGAAGCAATCGCCAAGCTCTATCATCTCTTTCACGTCCTCACCACCGTTGCCCGGTTATACGTCGAAGCCAAGGGCCAGGATCAAAACGACCAGACTCTTTTGTCGGTGGGTCAGGAGTTCGATACGTATCTGACTGCGTTGGGGTTGGCTCCGGTAGCTGGGGATGGGGAGGCGGTCGTGTCGGCGACGACAATGGCGGGGGATGGGATGGAAGGTGGTGGTGGTGGTGGGAATCAATATGCGCAGACTACGCAATTGGGGAATTGGTTCTCGGGAAATCAGTATATGATGGGGTTGTTGGAGGGGGATCTGTCGTTTGATCCATCGGTTTGGTCGTAGTCTTGATCTTTGGTTTATATATTTCAATTCATTGTACAATACTACTGGATAAGTGTAATCGTTGAGCATACGGGGTACGCTTGGACTAGAGTGTATCCAGAATATAAATCATATATCCATTCGAAAGATCATAGCATCATTAACGAGAGTCAGAAGTTAACACTTCCACAGAAACGCCCGAAATCCATCATATACCAACAACCCATACCAAAAGGGTGTCTTGAGGTAACTCAATCACAGGGTATAGATCTAATTTAAACAATAAAAAAAAGAAAAAGAAAAAGAAAAAGAAAAAGACAAAGACAAAAAAACAAAAAGCATTTAAGCAATGTCTATGCTTTGGGAGAAGGCGGTGGGATCCAAGCCCCATCTTTGAGCCAAACACCAGCACGACCATATTGGCCAGCCTCAGCCCCTTTCAAAAAAGCAAAACGGAAGAAGACATCCTCAGGCTCTTCATCATCATCCGGGTCTGTCAAATCAGAATCGAAATCATCGGGGTCGTTATCACCGAATCCTTCGTGCCCATGTCGGTGCCATGTGAATTCGCCCCGCTTGTCCTCGTCAACGTATCCTCTCCACCGTTCAACGTCATTGACAAGAACCGATACGCCATCCACGCCCAGTTTTTCCATGCGCTCGTGCTCCCAGAGAGCAAAAGTGATGTTTCCGTTCCCATGGTAGGTTTCGTTTGAAGACCAATTGGGCAAGGCAATCTCCACTGAGTCCGTGATGTTGGGGTATGTTGCGCCCCACCAACCATGAGACCCAGAAGCCGGAGCCTCCTCTCCCAGGGCCGCAGGGGTTTCAATGATTGAAGCAAACCCCCATCTGGCGACACCGTTGACGAAAAGACCGAGCAGTAAACCTTGATATATCAAAGACGGGCGGGTAGAGAAGGCAGTCCCAGGCATGAGGAGAATGGCCAAGATGTAATGGTGAATTCGAAGGCGAAGGCCTGGAAGAGGTAGCAAGATCAAGATAATGAGGCCCATGGTGCAGTAAATCTTGAGGTAGCGTGGCATAAGTCCACCCTGCCGAATTTGCCAGGCCTGGCTCAGAATGATCGAAATAACAATTGGGATCACAAAGGCCAATGCCACCTTCGCCCCGGGCTGTTGCTGTATATCATGGGGCGTGAGGCGCTGGAGGGGGATCAATCTTGCGAACGTATAGTTATTCAACGCCCCAAAGAAAGCCGGTGGCAAATAGAGGAGAGTCTTAGTTAGCTGGTAGTTTGGCGAGGCGAGTGGACTCAATAGTGGATAGGCACAGAACTTGTATAGAACATAAGCCACAAACGCCGCCGGAAGCATCCGTGAAAGTAGGCTGGAAAGAAGATCGTCGAATTCAGTATACGCTGGAGGATCAGACACCAGCCCGACGTGCGAAAACATAATGAAAAAGGTGCTGAAGAACAGGACAGGCGGGGATTTGCAGAAAATCCAGAGAAGAGTAAGGGCGGCAATAGTGACACCAAGAAGCGTCCATCGAGGATCGTTAGGGCATGTCGCCTGCGACGAGGATAGATTGACAAAGCTAAAGGACTTGGGAAAGGTTGATGGAAATGCCGCGGACAGAATGCCATTCTGTTTGACGGAGGGAAAGGTGTGCGCTGCACCCTCAAGTTTCACAACACCACAACCACCAACAGTGTTCTTGATGGCTCCCGAATGAATTGCAGCCTGGCAAACAAAACTGTCTGCCCGGTAGATCGCGGGAGACGTTGATTCAGACTCAGGTCCTCCGACGACAAGTCCTTGGTAGTTGTATGTTTCATTGCCGACCGTGTGAGGTTCCATCAACTTGGTATCCCGGCAATTCGCAGGGCAGCGAAAAGCCATCGTTGAAGCTGAAAATGGGCGACAATCATTTCCGTTTAGACCACATCCGTTGCCAAAGTCCCTGTGAGTAAAGTGTCAGCGGTCGCAGCGTGTGCAGGAGGAACTATACTAACCAGTAGGTCGTTGCACACGAAAGAGTAGTCGGCTGCCCATATCCTTCAATGTACCCCGAAGAACGAGAGACCAGCAAAACGGTAAGCCAAGGCGTAAACCAAGCAATATATAGCAGCAGAAGCAGTGAGATCTTATGCTTTCTCTTCGGGAAGAAACGTTCCAGGTACCGGACCGGGAGTTCTTGGAACTTGGGGAACAAGGGCTTGAGGAGCAGCGAATGCGGTGGATCGGGCCCTTTCACCCACTGAGCGGTAGCCCTTCCGGCCTTTCGCAGAGGCAGAGGCACCCATCCCCATCGAAAAGACTTTGATGATTCCCGTAGCCAGACGGGGATAATACGACTGCCAGTTTCTTCGTCTTGGGGATGCAAGTCGGAAGCGTCGGGATCGACATTGGGATCTTCGTCATCGAGCAAAGGAGGGACATCATAGACCCGGACCGTTTCGCCTTGACCTTCACCAAACATGATGTGGTGAAGAAGTTGGTGGTTATATTTATCGAGCCAGCGATAGATAGATGTAAGAAAGAAGAGATGAACAGCTCAGAAGATGGAGAAGCCGATGAAGCCGAACTTGGTGGGGGCCCCAGGCAAACGATCTAGACCAAACTAGAGAAACGGCGGGCGATCTGCGAAATTCAAATGGAGGTTTCCCGCAGCCCAGCGAAAGACATATTTTGTATTTTTTCTGGTTTTTTATGAGATTGGAAGGACGATGATAAAGACTGGAGAAAAGTGAAGAAGAAGGGAAGAAAGGAAGAAAGGATGGCAGCCTCCAAAGTCAGGCCAGTTCGTTTTCGGGTGTCGGTAGGATCGACAGGGAACCAATCGGGGGGCGCCATGGGGCATGTGGCACTGCTTATTTAAGCAGATGTTTGTCCATGGATTGCTGGACTGCGGTTTTTATTTTGATTTGAGGAAGAAGAAGAAGATAAGGAACGATTCCGTTCGAGAGATTGAGATTATTGTCAGATGAACTGCTACTACTGCATGTCTTTTCTTCATTGAGTGGGGACACTGGGTCTTCCCCAGTTCCTGTCGATAAGGCGATCAGAGCGGAATGCCCTGACATGATGGCATCACAGCGCGGAGAAAACCTGCCTTCTATGGAGTACAGAAGCTGGCATTCCTTCGATGTGGCGATCAGAATGTTCATCGCTCTCATTCTCTCAATCAGATATCATCCTACGGTCTGTTTATGTTGTACTACTACCCAGCAAGCTTGTCAAATGGCTCACCAGTAGTCACATGGCACTAGACATGGGCAGATGACAGGACAGCATCTTAGACAAGTCACTCTGTCAGTATCTCTCAATCCAGCCCATTCAAAACTCTCCCGGTCCCTTCTCCCTCATTCGGTGCATCTAACTTTGTTCCTACAGCATAAAAGTTCTGGATAAACTCAAACATACTCACATAGTTGGCCGTTTGTGGAGATCCGCGCCCGGACGATCATTGCCACCCACTCAATCCTCCACGACGTCCACGCAATGCCATCATGTCCGACTTACGCCACGGCATATCAGCCAATACCATTCCAGGGCCTGACATTGGCAAACTCGGTCAAAGAAACGTCGATCTCTTACCATGGTTCACTTTGGGGTCACCCCTCGCACATGGAGAATTTGGAGGCTTGCCACATCGCCATGTTCTCCATGCAACTCTCGGCCACGCCACTGTCTTCCAGTAAGGCGCTGCAAAGTCGGTGGGCACTGGCTGATGCTGTCGTTTGCTTGCTAGGTAGGTAGTTTTGCATAGACGTACTGGTCTAATTTACCCGTGTGGAAAGCTAGGATTTGTCTCCTGCGACGACTTCAATTTATGTCCAGAAAGACAGATCAGGTCCAGACTCTGGGTAGTATCTACAGGCATCTTTTTTAACCAAAATGCCTCTCAAAATTAAGATTCCACCACAAAAATCTAAGACATCGCCGGCGCATGTTTCTGTCCATGGACACGAGGTCGCGGAATAGTCCTGCGGTACTCCGTGCTTTAATCCGTCCGTACAGTACTTATTGTGTTGCAACTAATGCAGGAGACTACGCATCAGCTCAATACTGTATTAATCCTTATCGTGTCTTTGAAAAGAAAAGAAATGAGCTAGGTTTGTTGATCACATGAAAGTGGTGGGAATCGACAGTCCTTGTACTACATAGTATGGAACAAAGCAAAGAAGAGCTTGCGTACTCCAAACAGATCATGGATGATTGCAGTTTTTTTTTTTTTTTTTTTTTTGTGTGTGTGTGTGTGTGTGTGTGTGTATTAGAAACTAATGCAATTGAAAGGCATTTCAGTAACAATCAATAATTCATACGTTTTTACATTTGAATTGGTTAATTTCCTCTTGCCTGATATATATATTGCAACTACATATGCGGATCAAAAAGTTCACTTTCATCATTGAATGAAAAGAAAGTAAACCCACCGAAATAAAAGAAGAATTAATTATTCAAATACTAAAACATAAAAAGTAAATAAAAAGAGAAAACACAACCGACCACGTCAAGTGCGTAAAGGAAAAAAAGAAAAAAGAAATGAAGAAGTATTGAATGACCACGGCAGGACTCGAACCTGCAGCCTTCAGTGCCGAAAACTGATGCTCTGCCATTGAGCCACGGGGCCAATATTTGTTGAAAAGACCAACACACTTATTGTCCTATATAGTGAAATGTTCAGCAGAAATTCTACCATCGCTTTTGAATTTGAACTTCCTTTTGGCTTATCTCTAAATTGTTTGTGGTAATAATTATGTATACGCCAAGCCAACCATGGACAGATTCTTCTGTGGTGCTAATTAAAATTTGGAGTTCAGAAAGCGATATCGGCCTTATCTATCAGGCCGGTAAAAATGACATCGGCGGGGTCAATCTCTACCCTTCGCAATACCTTGCACACCAGCACGAGTAGACAATCCCTGACTCTGCAGTCAGAAGACTGCACACACCAAATCCAATGACGGAAAAATGTCATCCTCACTAGAATCGCTCCAAAACACGGAACTGGCCGAGGAAATCGAAGCCGTCAATGCCATCTACGAGCCTGACACTGTCACGGTGAACAGCACCCCGGCATCGAATGCAACCTCCAACTCCACCTTAGACCTGGGCAGCTCGGGATCGTCCACGTCCATAGCTAGTACAGTGAAGCTGCAGATCCCAAACCACCCGAATTTGTCCTTTGTTGTTGGGTTCGATGCGTCTTACCCTGAAACACCGCCAAAGGTCATCGGTACGGCGTCGACTGGTGCGCGCGGGGAGGGTAAAATCGCCATCGATGTGGTGGAGGATATAGTGAGGAGGACACATCAGCCTGGTGCTGTTTGTCTGTTTGATATTCTCAACGAGGCAGTGGAGGCATTTGAGGAGCTGAATATTGGTGGGACCGAGAAAGAAAACGAAGATGCGACAGAGGAGACAGCCCCGTCGAATGACTTGAAGCCGGAGGACATCGCGAAACTATCTTTACAGGATAAATTTGGCTTGGATAGTCCGCCAGAATGGATCATGTCGGATGTTGTCAACGAGAAGAAGTCGGTATTTGTCGGACGTGCGGCGCATGTCACCAGTCTGGAGCAAGCCCAGGCATACCTAGATTATCTGCTCTCAATGGATAAAAAAGTTGCAGCGGCGACTCACAATATCAGCGCATGGCGGATTCGGCAGAAGAAGCCGTCGAGTGGTAAAGACGAGTCGACGGAGATGATTATTCAAGACTGCGACGATGATGGGGAGACGGCTGCGGGGGGTCGTTTGTTACATCTGATGCAGTTGATGGATGTTTGGGATGTTGTGGTGGTGGTCACGCGGTGGTACGGGGGTATTCACCTGGGACCGGATCGGTTTCGAATCATCAATGCGGTTGGTCGGGATGCTTTGATGAAAGGCGGATATTCCAAGGAGACGACTGGTAATGACAAGGGAAAGAAGAAGGGGAAGAAATGAATCCGAGTCTGCGACCTGGCCATGGGAGTTTCCTTGGGCTGCAAAGGCGGGTGCTTTGCGCCGATTGGGCTCGAAGAACTACACAGATATAGTTGAAGCATTATTGACTGGCTACTACTGCGTCCCAGAATGCGACAGTGGCGTTGTCCAGAAAGGAAGTCAAACACTCCGTACTGGTCTAGGATAATCGTTTCATCAACTGGCCACAATGGATCTATCCATGAGGCAAAAGTATGGAGTGGGTGCAAAGGCATCTGGTCTATCGCACAGCAATCCAGAACTGGTGATAGATCTTCGAAGGAACCGAATACAATCAAACACCAAAAACCCGATAAAAATAGATAATACATCTTACTAGATATAATGGTCGGCCCGCTATGCTAGATAATGTCAGTGTTGCATGCATGGTGAGCTTCGCCTCATCTCTACGGAGTTACAAATCCTTGAGGAATTTACCCCTCTCTAGAGGCATAGCCGTGATTTATTTATTAAGATCGTCGGACACGACTAAGATGCCATAAGGCTGTACCCGTCACCAACCCCAGAAGGTGACAAAATGCCCTGCCGAATCGCGAAACCAACACTGCCAGTCAGAATTTAGATCTTGACGCTCTAAATAGAACGACCAGGCATGGTAGCGCTTACAGAAGGAATGGAATGCGACCTTAGTAGATTAATGACACCAATTATATTGTTTCATCAGCTGGAAATCGCCCCCAATGATGATAAGAATATGCAACTGCGCCTCCCGCGTAGACAGAACCCCCATGAAAAGCTTGGTAAGAGTTAGATGGCCATGTGCATAGCCTGGATGACATGGGTGGATGTATGCAGGATATATTCCTGCAGCCCCTGCTCCAGGGCAGTACATCCCGGTAATTTCTAGTGGGGATAGGGCTGGGGCGGTCTTAGTGAGCAAATCCATCGTGAAGATAGAAGAGGCAAAAAGCATCGCTAAAATAGCAATTTCAATATATTGTTTCCGGGTGACATTTGACATTTGACGAGTGTCTGAGAGTTATTGAAACTGCCGTAGCGAGATTACGGGAAAGACCTCCGTACCGGCTCGGCAAAGATAGCCTGGAGATGAAGATAGATGTACATATGTACGGAGTAGCATTTACATATATCTGAAACGAGTCATCTGAGATCTGATTTTCTCGATGCTACGCTGCTTGGCATGATATTGTAAGATGGATCAGATGAAGTCCAGAGAACCAGACTTGACACTGAACGGGTCGGATGCGGAGAGAGCACAGAACCACGGCTGGGAACTGGGGGCTGGAGGAACGCGGAAAAGAGAGCCTATCTGAATCATGTTTCCCAACCTCATCAATATCGTAAGAATAGTAGTAAAAATTAGAATGATATTGTTCTTTTCTTGTATATCGAATAATAATAGCAATTCTCCGAGAGACACAGCGTTGGTTCGCCACAAACAAAGCGCTAAGCCGCACCACTCAGGGTTAAGCAACACAGCCCTTTCCGAGGCAGCTGAAAAAAGAAAAATCCCTGCTGGACTGAACCGATGATTTTTAACCTTGTTAGGAATGTTTGAGGCGGTCGCCTCTATTGGGCCTCACGGTGGATTTGCCCTTCAGGGCCTTTTCCATTATTCTCAACTTCTCGACGTCGTCAATCGCCCCACGCGGAACTCCGTTGGGCGGTCAAGTCCGGGATTTCTGTGGGATTATTTGCGTCGATCCAATGGAATGACGGCATTGGTGAATATTTAGTACAATTTGATAATATTTTAACTTTTTTATATTTTTTAATTATACTTTTTGACCCATCCGATTCACTCCCTGCTGTCGTGGCTGATTCTGGCTATCCACCGTTAGACACGTCTCACTGTACCTGACTCCAACACTGACAGCACATCGCGAACCCCTCTTACTGTCATCTTAATTTCCTACATTTCTTTACAGTCTACACCGTAGTATCTACAATGTCTATTGTAATCGCTTACCGCTTGCTCAGCGCCAACCCGCAGCCTGACAGCCAATGCCGTTGAAGGGAAACTTAGGAACCAGGCACTTGGGCTGATGGTGCGACACGCCAGAGTGGAGCCCTTGCGTGTATTGAACCGTTCCCATTACAGCGTAATTACCCTCCATGGACCTGTTCTTATGCCCTACTGACAGGCACAATATGGGGGCCTGAATCATACGGTACTAGCGTCTTACCGACGATCTCAGGGACCATCGCTTCGGGATGCTGACTGGCTGCCGGCCTCAGCCACTCAGCTGCATCAGAAGCGGGCAGGGATTCGTGATCCTCCAATAATGGCATCATCCCGCAGCGAAACAGTCAGAAAAAGACTTTACAGTGGAGCGGCGTAGCTGGACTTGAAACAGCCCGAAAAAAGCCTCTTCCATTCGGAGTCCTGAATCCATCACACGCGATGAGATTCTGAGTAGTAGTCAGAGTGGTAGTGTAGGCCTCACTAAGCTAGAGCATCCCTGATACCCCACCACCCTGAACTGCGGCTATGCTGTGTGCTGCACACTGTTTCTTCGCTTCTTCAAGTCTATAAAACCCCTTTCGATTTCTGGACATATCCTTTCTTTCTTTCTTCTCCAACGCAGTGCGGTTCAATCAATCCTTCCAACAATCTTCCTGTTCGACAGTTTTTTTTGCTACACGGGCTAGTCCTGTTTTCGCTTTCTCTCTCTTCTATCTAGACTTTCAGTTGTATTGCCTGTGGCAGACTCCGACTTCGTTCCTTTTCGGAAAAAAAAGCTTCTCTTGTCTCGCGCAACCTCGCTCTTCTTTGCTCTTACAAAGGTATTGTCTATTCTCTACTGCTTTCTGCTGATTGTCTTATTTCCCCTGTTCATCGCCCTTTATAATCTTATTGTCAGCTGAATCCAATGGGCCCCACGCTCATTGTCAGCTATTGTCTGGATGTGAATACAATGTATCCAGCCTCCTACAATGATCAGTGTTCCTTGATCATGGCTGCATACATATAACCTCTGATTCCTGCCTTTTCCACTCCATAATATTCTTGACCTTTCGCTAATTCTATCATCAGAAGCCTTTCTGCTCTCAGCTCTTCAACGTCCCGTCTCTTAGACTTTTTCTGATTCGTCTGGCACGATCAGAATATCCCATCCTTAGCTGTCGATCAGTTTTTTTGTTACAAACACATCTCCCGATACACAATGTTGTTCTCCAAGTCTGGTTTCTTGGCTGCTGCCCTCCTCGGTGCCTCCACCGTCAACGCTCACCTTTACATGAAGAGCCCTCACCCTTACGGCCAGAGCACCCTCAACAACTCTCCCCTCGAGGCCGATGGCAGTGACTTCCCTTGCAAGCAGCGCAACGGTGTCTACGCCGCTGCCAACGGCGAAAACAACTTCAAGATCGGCGAGGAACAGTCTTTGACCTTGGTCGGTAGCGCCACTCACGGCGGTGGTTCTTGCCAAATCAGTTTGTCCAAGGACTTGAAGCCTACCAAGGACTCCGAGTGGATGGTCATCAAGTCCTGGGAAGGTGGCTGCCCCATCAAGACCTCTGGCAACATCGGCAACTCTCCCAGTTCCGTTGTCCCCGGCAACTTGAAGTTCAAGATCCCCGAGGGCATCGACAATGGCAAGTACACCCTGGCCTGGACCTGGTTCAACCGTATCGGAAACCGCGAGATGTACATGAACTGTGCTCCCATCACCGTCACCGGTGGATCGTCTAAGCGTTCCGACGATGAGGCTTCTGTCCAGAAGCGCTCTTCAAGCTTCCCTCCCATGTTTGTGGCCAACGTCAACGGCTGCACTACCAAGGAGGACTATGACATCCGATTCCCCAACCCTGGCAAGTACGTGGAGAAGCTAGGTGACGCTAAGAACCTTCTTCCTGAAGGCCAGTCGGCTTGCACTGGTACTCCTAAGTTTGGTGCCGCCGGTAACAAGAAGGGCGCTACTACCAGCGGAGGCAGCTCCGGCAGCAGCTCTGGCTCATCTACCACAAAGGCTGCCTCTCAGGCTACTGGCAACGCTGGTACCTTCGCTGAAGGTGCTGCTTCCTCTTCCGCTCCCGCCGCTTCCTCCCCCGCCTCGTCTGGCTCTGAGTCCTCTGGCTCCGAATCTTCTGGCTCTGAATCCTCCGGCTCCACCAGCTCTTCCAGCTCTTCTGGCTCCAGCTCTTCCAGCTCTTCCAGCTCCAGCGCCGGTGCTCAGTCCGGCTCTTGCAGCACTGAGGGCACCTGGAACTGCATTGGAGGCACTTCTTTCCAGCGCTGCGCCAGCGGTCAGTGGACCACTGCCCAGCAGATGGCCGCTGGTACCAAGTGCACCCCCGGCCAGAGCTCCGAACTCTCCACCAGCGCTTCCGCCCTCAAGCCTCGCATGATCAACGAGATGCGCGCCCGCCGCCGCCACGCCGTTCACCACTTCCGCGCATAAATGAACCTTGTCTTCCGCTGGCTCGGATGTCACAAGTCTTCATTTCCTTTTTACCTTTCGTTTCCCTTCTAAGGTAACCTCAATCGCCTCGTGAAGGACCTTGTTTTGGCTCGGCTTTATGTTTTCTATGCGCTTGTTTCCTTTCTGTCTCTCTTCGATCATGTACATTTTAAGGAATGACGAAAAATGGGTAGCGTGGGGTTTGGATTATACAGTGGTTTTTTGTGATTACAGACTTTCTATCTATCAGCTCCTCGGTTTGACTAGGAGGTGCCTGACCTATGAATCCAATTTTGTCACTGCTTCAATTATTTTACTTGTAGTAAATCGTATGCTTACACTTTTACCTCTACCCCCTTACCTCTTTCCCTCTTTACTTTACATATGCAGTATATCTGACTAGCTTCAATTCTAGCAGAAATTATCGGGAAACATTTGATTTGAAATCGTAGAGTACTCATCACTTCTTCATTTGAGCTTTTACACAAGGAATAGATTTGATTAACTTGATTTCTGGCAGAGCTTTTGAGAAACATTTGACTAGAAGTCACAGAGTACTCATTGCTTCTTCTTATGTGTTCAAACCAAGTACTGCGTGAATGGTATTGTCTCCGGCTTTCTACATACTGTAGTTAGTATCGGCCTGGCGAGGCTGATATTGCGACTCATGAATTGCGGTCCTGGCTTAATAGGCAGATTGTATGTAAGATATACTCCTTTGTATTGACTGGAATGCTAGAAAGAAAGTCAGCCAAGAGAATAATAAAATAATAAACATAAGTATCGCAATGTCGAAAAGTATTGTACATAGTAGTTTTCCTAGTATGACGCCTAACTTGTAACTACAAAAGTCTTGGCGCTCGGCAGGTAGGCGGAGGCGGCGACCCAAAACGGCAACCAGGGCTTAGGGTTACCCACACCCACCACCGGCGGCAGACTAAGCGAAAAATTCGACAGCCTTTTGAGATACTCGATCTTCAACTTCGTGAACGACGACAACGACCAGCTCACCGTCGACAACAATGGCCTCCCGCCCTACCGTCACTATCGCCACGGCTGATGGCAAGCCCAGCGGGGCTACCCTTGCCCTGCCGGCTGTTTTCACCGCGCCCATCCGTCCTGACATCGTCCAGTATGCTTGAAAAACCGCAAAATTTGAGGGAGGGGAGGAGATGGAGCTAACAAGTGCTACAGGCAGGTGCACACCGGTATGGCCAAGAACAAGAGACAGCCTTATGCCGTGAGCGAGAAGGCTGGTGAACAGACCTCCGCTGAGTCCTGGGGTACTGGTACGTCGCAATTGGGGGGAGAACCTGGCAGCAGAGATTTCAAGATGGGAGGCTACGGATACTGATGGAAAAATTTGTATAGGTCGCGCTGTCGCTCGTATCCCCCGTGTCTCTGGTGGTGGTACTCACCGTGCTGGTCAGGCTGCTTTCGGTAACCAGTGCCGTTCCGGTCGTATGTTCGCTCCTACCAAGGTCTGGAGAAAGTGGCACTCGAAGGTCAACGTTGGCCAGAGGTACGGAATTTGCTATCTTGATGAGAAGATAAGGGTGTGATACTGACAATGGAATAGACGTTTCGCTACTGCCTCTGCCCTCGCTGCTTCTTCCGTCCCCTCTCTCCTGTTCGCTCGCGGTCACCGTGTCGCCAACATCCCCGAGGTTCCCCTGGTCGTTGAGTCCAAGGCTTTCGAGGGTGCCGCCATCACCAAGACCAAGAAGGCCGTCGCTCTCCTGCAGGCCCTCGGTGCTGGTGACGAGCTCGTCAAGGTCCAGCAGTCCAAGAAGATGCGTGCCGGTAAGGGTAAGCTGAGGAACCGTCGCTTCCGCCAGCGCCGCGGACCTCTCGTTGTCTACAACCCCGAGGTTGACGGCAAGGAGCTCGTCCGTGCCTTCCGCAACATCCCCGGTGTTGAGACCTCGCCCGTCTTCTCCCTCAACCTCCTCCAGCTCGCCCCTGGTGGTCACCTCGGTCGTTTCGTCGTCTGGACCTCGTCCGCCTTCGAGGCTCTCGACCAGGTCTACGGCACTACTACCAGCCCCTCGGCCCTCAAGAAGGACTACCTCCTTCCTTCCAACTTGGTTGCCAACGCCGACCTGTCCCGCCTCATCAACTCTTCTGAAATCCAGTCCGTTCTCCGTGCTCCCAAGGGTGAGGCCCGCACCAAGCGTGGTGTTGTCCAGAAGAAGAACCCTCTGCGCAACAAGCAGGTCATGCTCCGTCTCAACCCCTACGCTGCCACCTTCTCCAAGGAGAAGCTCGGCCAGAAGGGCGTTGAGCACACCAAGCCTGAGCGTGTTAACAAGGCTTTCCTCAACACTCTGCACGAGAACTAAAAAGGTGTTGGTCGGATTGTTTGATACGAGTCTGTTTCTCTTCGTTTAAAAAGGTAGCACAGCAAATGAACTAAATGCTTCCGCAATACCCCTGTCTACGCTAATATATGATGATTCTACCAATTGTTTCTGTAGTATTTTGTAGTCTGGTAATCCCTTAACATCTATCCCTAGCCTTTTGATGTCCCTCTGTGTAACACTAATGCTCTTACACTTCTAAGTCTTAGCGTAATGGAATATTAAATGATCTTACATCTAAGCCAAGGTAACTCATGTGCCATCCTGTTGCCTGTCCCTAACCATTCAAGTCACACCATATCGGACTCCTATGCCGCTTCTTGACTATCACATGAACAGGTGGATATCAAACCCATCGTCACCACCCTGACAATTTTGGACTTGCACGTTCCTTCATCATCTGCAGGCTTGTGCGATAAATGTAAAGATTGCGAGGAATCTCTGACAAGTTTTATATTTTCAAGAGGTCCTTGGCTATATAGGCCGTGGGCAGGTAGGTGGCTTATGGGTATATCGCTCTAATCGATATTACTGATTAAACCAGACAGACTTCCAATGTGTCCCACAGAAGATGCCACCTTGGTTTGCTTCTCTTCCCACCACTTTCATTAAAGCAACATATGTTCATTAGAATATTGCTAATAAGGCTGCACGTGCTCTTGTCGGCAGTATCAAAAATAAGACGAGTATGATAGGAGTTATTACAAATAGATTATGTGCGGCTGCAGACTGCAGGTAGATTGACTCGTGGAGTACTTTAATATGACCTATAAAGTATTTTTTATTATATTCACCCTGCACCCTTATTATAATCATAACTATCTGATCAAGAAAAGCGACTCGGGGAAAGAAATAACGCACATGCCCCCATAATCGGCCAATATACAACCCGCGTACCATTACCCAGGCTGGCAATCGCCCCAAAGTGGATCCCCACCGAGAAGGCCAAATCGCGAACCGCAAAAAAGCAAATACCGAAGAGGGTCAGCAAAGAAAAAAATGAAAAAGAAAAAAAGAAAAAATGTTGGAAATCAATATTTTGGGTTGACCTTGCGAGGTTTCTCCATACAAAGTGGCTTTAGTGTCCAATGTTCCATCGGGGATCAGCAGGTGGTTTGTTTTGGACAGGTCACTGGGCTGTGTGCCGTTGTGGGATGGTGAAACGGAGGGTTGTCGATCGGGAAAATTATAATTAATTAAATTTCGTTAGGATGCTACTCTTTGCAGGAGATTACTTTATACTGCTGTCTAAACGAGTTGTACGAGGTAGATTTGGAATTAGATTTATATTATTACATAGTATATTATTATTGTGTAGGTGAGGTTGAGAATTAACTCCGAACTATTACTTGATAGACCCGCAGTGGTCGATATGTAGTAGTGCTACTGCTACAGCAAACGGAGGCCAGGTCGAGGATTTAGACGATTAGTCTGTGTACGGCATTTAATTCCGCTCTGATCCAGGCACGTAAGAATAATAACCGAGGCTGGAGAGTGAGTTACGTCGCCAGTTTTCATCTGCCGAAGAAGAACTGTCAGAGTCGGACATAACTTGGTCGGGCACACCGAAGATGATCGATCAGTCTCACTCACTCTTTTCTTTCCTTTTTTGCTCTCTCCACTCCTCGGGACCGATGAATTTGCAGAGTGTGATTGCCTGACATTTCAGCTGAACTGCTCAAGGCTGATTCGCGGTCCGTTGTATTATTAACTGGATCAGTTGGAACCCTTCATCCGTCCGTCCTCCGGCCGTATAGGCAGTCATGTGTCTTACTCGGACTGTTCTCCGACCGTTGCTTGAACTTGATGCGAACCTCTGATAGGGGTAACTGCAATGAAAAAATAAAAATAAAAAAATAAACAAAAAGGAGAATGTCAAACAGCGTAAAGCTGAATTAAGATAGGGGATCCCGTATTCCGTGCCGTACTCTATCTGCAAACCGTTTTTCTTCATCGGTTGAATTGTATCGCTGTATCCACAGTACGGATCATCCGAGAGTCTCGGTAGATGCTCGGGAAAACTGGATCTCGAGTTAATCGCACCAATGAGAGTGTTGGGCTATCTGGCTGAGTCCCTGGTGTTGAGATGCCTATTCTGTCATCATCATCTCTTCTATCAAGGGATTTGAGTGTCGGTATGCATGAGGAGAATAAGTCAGTGCAGATCAGATCAACCCTAGACAAGGAATACATCATCGCCGTTGAAGTGGAGTCGTCGTGAATGCTAAACCGGTTGCCCACAAACCCGATAAGGACGATTTGCCCGGCTTGTATACAGATTTGGGTCTGTCCGTTTTAGTTCCGGCCGAAGCTATCATTTGGGCAAACTCTATAGAACTGGAGGGACAGCCTGCTGCCTACCACCTGTGTTCATTTACACACTGTATAGTGTACACATAACATACATGATATCAGTCTAGGATAGATGATGATTCCTAATAATCAGGACGATGCGGGGCACGGCTGTTACAACCTCTGGCAGCCAAAATCTCGTGGAATCCCATCGACTATTGACAATAATTTAGGTTTGCGATGGAGATGCTTGTCCTCCACTGGTTCTGTTGCTTTGGGGCTGGAGCGCCCGGCCTTGCAAACGTCGTGGATTCCCCGTCTGGATTGGATGGAGGCGAAGGGATTGGAGAGCTTGCCTGCTATATTAATTTTTAGGACAATTAGATTAATCGCTCTTTTCTTTGTCTCACTATATCTTCTTTTTCTTTCTCTCCCGGCGTTTTCTTCTCACGCCTCTCCCCTCTTTTCTTTCCTCTCTTCCATCCCTCCCTCCATCCCTTCATCTCCATCTTCGTTTCAATCCATTTCTCCATTTCTCCATTTCTTCTTCTGTCTGTCGGCTTATCTCGATCACCCGGAACTTCCGAGTAGATACACCATCCGTTGTCCACCCCCCCATACACCCCCATCCCACCTAAGCCTCCTACAGACTAGCTATTCTTCCGCCCAGGATCTGTCTTTTTAGTGGCAGTCGATTTGTCTCTCCCCCAATCTCAAGACAGCCTAGTCATCCTTCGGATGGACGGCTCTCGATACTAATCCTCATTGAGAGCGTGGATTCTCTGACACTTCGAACACCTGGATCTTGGTCTCGGGAGTAGCCAACTGTCCTACTTGACTGAAGATCATCCGTCGTCGACAAATGGTGTTGAACTAACTAATTCCATCACCTTTCCCTCTTTTTCTCGTCTCTCTTTTCTCTCTTTTTATTAATACATATATTTTATTCACTCCTCTCCCCTCCCCCCTTCCTTTGTGTCGCATCTCCACGCCTGGCTTTTTCAACTGTCGCCTGGGGTAATATTTGTGCGTTGGTGGTGCTGGGTATGAGCCCAAGTGGCCCTGGCTGGAATCCTACCCTTTTTCTTTCTCATCGACATCCCTCTTTGATGCTCGAGACTATCGACTGGGATCTTGCAGCAACCCTGGTATGGAGAACGCATTCCGAAAAAGGAGAGTCCAGGTCGTTTGCACCATGAATCTGTTCTTCTAGATGCTCCTCGTTGCTTCTTCCTTCTTTGTCCCCCATCGGCCAGTGTATATGAGTTGATCGATTGAGTGTCTGTGTGTTGTGTCGTGTCGCAGCCAGTTCACCCCCAGCCTCGTTTTCAAAAAAAGGATCAAGATTATTCGGAAGGGTCTTCCTTTTTCTTTTTCTTTTTCTTTTTCATTCCTTTCGTTGAAACTCGAGGGAATTAATCGTTTCTCGAGTCGTTTCATCTATACCGTCTTTTATTTCAGCATTGAATATTCCTAGGCAAAAGAGGTGGGTGGAACCATGTCCTGTTCAATTAATCCGTCAAATGCACATTTTCAGTCTTATTCGTGTTGCTGAAAAGTTTTGCTTTCCCCAGCTTTTGCCATTTTTTTCGTCTTCCGAAACATTGGGTTTTCATCAGGTCTTTCAGACGCACCTGATACTTGATTCAAAGTCTCGTTCGACTCAGACGGTACCAGTCCAAGATTCGTCCATGTTGTTATACCAGGAGTATAGAACGCCCAGCGATCCAGTAATACCAGTGCCCAGACCGGCAACGCCAACCATGTCGGACTACTATGTTGGACCCTTCGGCCGTATGTTACCTGTCGATGGTTCAGCCCCGGAGCGCGATCAAGACCGCCCAGCTAATCTGCCAGCGCCGACAACCCATCCATACCAGCTTCCACCCCCACGGACATCAGGGCCTTTACCGTTTCTGGATGTATTTCCTCGCCAGCGAGAGCCGGGAGAGAGAAGCGATTCCGGAGTGGGATTGCACCCCAAGGACCCGGTTCCGCAACCGAGTGGGAATAAGCAGCTCCCTTCGGTTAGCCAGCTGCTGATTCCTCCGTCTCATTCGAGTCCACCATCTCCTTACCAACCGCAGACCTATAGGTCACCCACACCCAACACCGAGTTTCGTGAATCTCCACACTCACTCCATCCTAATGATATGGGATTTGGCCCCAGGTTACCCCTGGGTGCTATGCACGACCGGGTCAAAGGCCATTCGGATCCCTTTCCACGAAGGCTGTCTGGGAATTTACCCCCAATCACCCATGTGTCCAGTCATAGCCAGGATTTTGAAACACCACCGCATCACGCAATGCTCGGCAGCTCGCCGATCCAGTCATATCAACATGGCCCGCTTACATACAATGGTGTCATGTTTCACGACCAGGGACCCCGTGGAGAAATGTCCTCGGCAGAGGTCACGTCGGGAATCGTAACTCCGACTCGGTCTCAAGTGCCTCGGGTGCGCCCCCACGTGGTTGACGAGAGATACATCGATGGAGAGGGCTTGTGTTACATCTACGCCGATGGCACACATTGCCCTAAACTCATCGATGGCGTACATGTCAATGCGAATTGGGGTATCACCAAAGCGGGAAAGCCGAGGAAGCGTTTGGCACAGGCATGTTTGACATGCAGAGAGAAGAAAATCAAGTGCCAGCCAAACCTTCCCAAATGTGACCAGTGCCAAAAGTCTGGGAGGGAGTGCAGATTCGAGAGCGCGTAAGTTGTCAACTCATCGTGTTTAGAGATTGAAAATAGTTCGAATAGCTGACTTTCCTCGAGGCCTCGCGGCAATCGCACAGCCATGAAAGCCTCTCACCTTGCAAGTCGATATGATTCGCGAGATGGTGTTTCCCCTAGCAGTTACACGCCTTCCGGCCCTTCTAATTCGATATACTCCGCTGTGCCAGCTTCAGAAAGCTCAACATCTCTCCCCGGCACCAACGGCCAGTCCCCTATATCGGACGGCTCAATAGTTGCACCTTTTGCCGGAGATGGTGCTCAGGAAAGGATGGACGTGGAACAATTATACAGAACAAGGTTTCCAGGGCTGAGCGGGTCCTCCGCGTTTGACGATTCCTCAAGACGCCCCACGGATGAAGCCCATGTATCACCCGACTACTCAGAGATTTTGATGGAAGTAAAGGATATCGACCACGAAAATCCACTCGTAAACGACTGGAATACGGATCCCTATGAAGCCGACCCTGAATCAACGTTGCATTATATTGAAAGCTACTTCACACATGTGAATGGTGGTCTTCATTACATGTTCCCCAAGGGGCGATTCTTTCTGTGGATTAAATCGTGTCAGACGAAATCGCTGGGCGACAAGATGCTGCTTTATTGGATGATGACCCTGGGGACTATTTTCTCGTATCGTCCAGACCGATTGATGGCTCTCAAGAGGTATTCGCGAACGGCTCGGTATGCAGTGGAGCATTACCATCACGGTCTGTCCCTGCAACTCGCTCAGAGCCGACTTATAATGAGCCTTTGGTATTATGCCATAGGTGCACCGGTTGAGTGCTGGGATTCTGTGGGCGCAGCAGTTCGAACAGTCTGCGGGCTGCGATATAACGTTGAATCGGGCGGAGTTTTCGTGGAGCCAACTCGAGTATGCGAGTACGGATTGCACCCCCAGGCGTTGATTGAGTGTCGACGTCGGACTTTCTGGGTTGCTTTCTTGATGGATGTGAGTATTTCAAACTAAGATTTGTTGTTGCTTTGACTGACGATGTACTAGCGCTTCTCGGGTTTCTACTCACCATCCCCGACCTTTATTTCTTCTCAAATGATTCTTCTCCGACTACCTTGTCGAGAAGAGATTTATGAGGCACAGCAGTATGCGACAGTGCCCTACTACCAAGGCACTTTGGACCACGCACAAATGTCATCGGATGATGGCCTGTCATCTCTGAGTTCAATGGCATTTTTAGTAGAGATCACCTCTCTCTTGGGCGAAGTGTCGCATAATATTTTCCGATTATCCCTTAACTCGAGCGAGACCTACGGCAGATTGTTCGATGAATTTTATATGACAGTCGCTCAACGGTCGAACGAGTGGGCCGCAAAGCTCCCCGACCATCTGAAATCCACGGCCACGAACCTGGAGACAAGCATCCGAGCGAAGAAAGCGGATACGTTCATGTCCGTCCACTTGATATACCATGCCACATTGATGAAATTAAACCGATATGCCCGATATCTGGATCTATCACCTGGCACGGTGGACCAATACGTCCGTCGAGCCAGACACCACGCGGTAGAGATCCTCCAAATGTCTGTCGCCCTGAATCGGTATGCCTCCGACTACGAGTCCGCACGACTTGCCATGGAACCAACACCCCCGAAAACAACCATCCTGAACCCCTTCCTGGGCTATGTGATTCTGTCTGCAGTGGATGTCGTCAGTGCCGGGGGCCTAATAGGCGACCTGCCCGAGAGCATCAGCCTCATCAAAGGTAGCTTGGATTTAGTCCGTGATCTAGGCCGTATCTGGGATAGTGCGTTGTCTGTTGTCTCCCTCGTTGAAACCCGAGTCGACACCATGGTCGAGTATCTGAATCATCGAGCGAACTTCGAGGACAAGATCGGATTTGCCGTGGACAGTCCCTCACTGGAGAAGCAAGTCAGCGCTGGCGTCTCAAAGCACCGTCCTCGTCAACCGGGGTCCGAAGACGAAGACCTCATGTATGGCGGTCTGCCCCGGGATCGGTTCTTCAGAGCCTTGGGGGTCGACTTGGCCTTTTCCGAAGACCATATTCTCTGGATCAAAGAAGATCATTAAACAGGCGTTTATCTTATTCCAAGAGCCTGGTTCGAGTGATTTGGACTTATATTTACTTTCTTATTTTATCTTATTAATTCATCTAGTTCGGCTTGGACACGCTGATCTAGCGATACGATTGCTACGTTGGATAATGATCGATTATGGCTGGGATACATATTATTATTGATCCTAATGCTTTGTACTGTACATATATGTATATTAGTTAATGATATCCTGTGTCTAACAATGATTTAACAAATTGACTGAATAATTAAAGTACGAGACAAAACGATCAGGCCACATAAGCAATACATCCTGTATTAATAGATACCGAGTTATCAGTAAAATCAATAGCCAACATTATTGATTTTGAAAAAATATATATAAATTAGACACCGTAGACCGTACGGAATAGAAGAATTAATAAGAATGGAATTAAAAATCCAGCAAACCCGGAGATAAATTATCACCGCCAAGAACTTTTTCCCCTAACGTCATAAAATCTGCCCCCTCGGCGTTCTTTTGCGCCCTGCAACCTGCAATCCAGTATCAGCGCGTTTTCCTTATGACAGCTAGGGTATAAACAGCAGAAAAATGAATTACTGCTGATATCTCTATTTTTTTTTTTTCTTTAATCCCATATAGACCAAAGCGCTACTCAAACAAAAGCGCAGCAAACAAAAAGCAAGCTAACCGATGCAACGCCCATCATCTCCATCTCCTGTTGGAGATGATCACCGACGAGATGCAGCAGAAGAAGAACCATACCCCCAACCACCCGACTCCTCCCTCGACGCCGAATACAGCCTGATATTGAACTACCCGCAAGAAGACGACTACTACGCACTCCTTTCCCTCCCGCGCGACCCGGCCCCAACAGACGCAGACATCCGATCCGCCTACCGCACGCTCACGCGGAGCTTCCACCCGGACAAACAGCCCGCTCACCTGCGCCAGGTCGCGGAGGAACACTTTTCGCGGATCCAAGATGCGTACGAGACGTTGATTGACCCGCGGAAGAGGGTGGTGTATGATTTGCTGGGTGTCGAGGGGGTGAGGGAGGAATGGAATGCTGGAGGTGTGATGGGAAGAGGCGGGGAGGGGCGGAAAGATGTCGGGGTGAGGGCGAAGACGCCGGGGGAGTTTCGGAAGTGGTTTCTTGAGGCTATGAAGAGGAGGGAGAGGGGGGTTGTGGAGGGGATGGTGTCGAGTCGGGTATGTGTTGTGTTGTGCCGTGCTGTGTATGTGTTTGATGGAGTTGCGTTGCTGACTTGTGGTAAAGGGGTCTATTACGCTGGGGATTGATGCTTCGTCGATGATTACGGTTGATGAGGAGGAGAGCGAGGTGTATTTCCATGTTCCGTCTCTGCAGCCGTCTTCGTATGCGGTTTCTTACACCTTCAACGCGCCTTTTCCGACGTCGAGAATCTTCCTTGGGGATCCGGTAGAGGAGGAAGAGAAAGGCGAGGAGGGAGATGAGGGTGGAGATAAACAGACTGGAAAGAATAGTCCCTATGAAACTGAGAGCGACATGGCGATTCATGCGAGTATTACGGGAAATATACACCAACGAGAGCAGGCTGTTAAGCTTTTACTTGAAGATGGAACGGAGGAAGAAACGAAGGTATGGCATTGGCTTATAGTTGCTTGTTGGATATACGTTATTGACTTAATGTACAGGTTCGAATACCGCCGATCCTTGTCGCAAACAATTTGACCCTTGGTGCTTCTGTAAATCGCGTCCTTGGGGATGTTGCAAGCACCAAGGGTATCCTGGGATTACGACCTTTCCAATTCTTGAATAACTCTGTCGTGTCAGCCGACGCCTTGGTTTTACCAGCTCCGGCGATCAAAACGTCCATCTCCAAGGCAATTATGCTTATGCCTGGCACGAGACCTTTCAGAACTACCTTAAACACTACCTTTAGCCATTCACTATTCAAGTCCCTGCCAATGATTGAATTACAGACATCAAAGCAAGTGGGCATGAAGAAACATGTGTTCTGCAACTGGTCCAGCGGTACCATCGCCTGGCCACTTATCATACAGCAAATATTCAGCCCGATCGTTGAGCTTGGTATGGATGTGGAATCGGCCTTTTCTGTCGCCAATCAGCTTAGCCAATTCCAAATCGGCTTCATCTCATACCCACAACAGCCTCAATACGTCACTTCTTTGGAAGAGGAAGACGAAGAGGAAGAAGAGGAAAACGCGGAGTATCGAAAGATGCAAACCAAGAGCCGCGAAATCAGCAAAGCGGCCGAGTCCTGGCAATCCCATCTTACAGCCACTCCGGCAGGAGGCGCGGTATCAGTGGTCTATGCCCGTAATATCTTCTCTGGCACAACAGCCAACGACTCTATCCGTTCTGAATGGAGTTCCGAGGGCCATTATCCGTTACCGCCGGAGGCCGAGCCGCGCTCTGTACGGCTTGAGGTCACAACCACCATTGCACATGATCTTTCCATGGCCTGGAACATTGAAGGTGTTCGGCGGGTGAGCGACTTCGTGCGCATGGGACTGGGTATTGGAATTGACGGGGGACACGGTCTTGTCATGACAGTATCATGGAGCCGACTGGGACAGAAGATTAGGCTTCCCATCACAGTCTGTCCATTGGAGGTTGTGAATGCGGATGCCGCTGCCCTTGCCACGATCTTCCCGTGGCTGGCATACTGCGCCATGGAGTTCGGAATCATCCGCCCACGCGATCGAAAGAAGCGCCGTCAGTTAATTGCTCGAAAACAGCGAGAGCTGAAGCGGTGGATCCCGAAGAAGAGGGCAGAGAGCTTGCAAGCTATCGCACTTATGGAGGACCAAGTACAGCGCCGACAGGCGAAAGAAGAGTCTAAAAATGGCCTGGTTATCACCAAGGCTGAATATGCGTATAACCCGGCCGCGAAAAAGAAGATCAAAGCCAAGGATGCCTCGGAATATGAAGTTGCCGATGTCACAATCCCCGTGGCCGCACTGGTTGATCGCAGCCAGCTCGTGATTCCACGGGAGAGGGTCAAGGTAAGACTATATCCATACCAATAACAGCTCCAGCAGCTAACTATGCCCAGTTCCAAATCCTTGGATTCTATGACCCAGCACCGCTGCTCCCGAAGAAGTTGAAGATCTGGTATATGTATCATGGAAGAGAGCATTTCGTGGAGGCGCTTGATTCGGAGAGCATTACGTGCCCTATGCGTTCGCATTTACTTCCGCATTAAGGATGATGGTGTTTTGATTTATGACATCTGGCATTGTACTTTTATACTCATTTGTCTTCTTTATTGAGTTATAATCACCACTCGAAGGGATACCTCCCTCTCTACTTTTGATGGATATATAAAATTTCGTTGTATGCATTTGTGATGATGTTGGAGAGGCTGCGATATATGCCTGTCACAGTAATAGATACGTGGTTTATCCAAACTGTATTCAACTAGCAAATATCTACACTCTTTAATTTTAAATATTAAATCAACCCTGATGCAAATAGTAGCCCATGAAAACACAAAAAACCACCGCAAAAACAAGATGATGTCGATAAAGCTCCTACGGCACACCACGCAAACCAAACCCGCACTCACGGCCCCCGTCCGTCGAATGCCAAAAGAAGAAAAAGCACCTGCAACCCCAAGTTCATCTTCATCTATCCCCGTCATCCCATATTTCTTTCCCACATTTTTTCCTCTTTCAGAATTGGAAAATGACGTCCATTTCAGAGGGGCTTTTCAAGTCTCTCCCAAAACCGAAATATACCGGCGAAGAGGAGGAGATTCCTCAACACGCGCAGCCCCGTGGTCCGCGGGTCGTGGGCGCCGACCAGATTGATGAGACGCAGATTGTTCTACGGGTGAGTATTTTTGTTCTTGTCCTTTAGCACTACTAAGCTTTAGGAAAAGGGCTGAGTGATTCTAATTGATTAATTTTAACAGAAAACCGGACCTCCACCGTATCAAAACCGCACAGGATGGCGACCACGAGCTCCCGAAGACTTTGGCGATGGTGGCGCGTTCCCCGAGATTCTGGTCGCACAGTACCCCCTCGACATGGGCCGGAAGGGAACGGCATCGACCTCGAATGCGCTCGCCGTGCAGGTTGACGCTGAGGGTAAAGTTAAATACGATGCGATTGCGCGGCGGGGTCACAGCGATGACCGGATCGTGCATGCCTCCTTTAAGGATTTGATTCCGCTCCGGCAGCGGGTTGATATGGGGGGAGGTTTCGCTGGATAGGCCGTCCGAGGAGGAGGTTGCGGCACAGATGGAAAAGACGAAGAATGCGTTGGCGAACTTGGTGGATGGGGCTGTGGCGGCGCAGAAGCCCAAGAACGTCAAGGGTGGTCGACGGGCGGAGCCTACGTTTGTTCGATACACGCCTGCCAATCAGATGGGAGACAATGATAAGAAGAATGATCGTATTATGAAGATTGTTGAGAGGCAGCAGGATCCGATGGAGCCTCCGAAGTTCAAGCACAAGAAGATCCCGCGTGGTCCGCCATCGCCTCCTCCGCCCATCATGCAATCTCCGCCTAGGAAGCTGACTGCGGAGGATCAGGAGGCTTGGAAGATTCCACCGCCAGTGTCGAATTGGAAGAACCCCAAGGGTTACACGGTTCCGTTGGATAAGCGACTGGCTGCGGATGGCCGTGGTCTGCAGGATGCCTCGATCAACGACAAGTTTGCCCAGTTTGCCGAGGCCTTGTTTACGGCGGACAGACATGCCCGTGAGGAGGTTAGACTACGTGCACAGATGCAGCAGAAGCTGGCAGAGAAGGAGAAGGCGCAGAAAGAGGACCACCTTCGTGCTCTCGCCCAGAAGGCGCGCGAAGAACGAGCAGGAAGCAGCCGACGCGACTCTCGCGCGAGGTCTTATTCTCGCAGTGTCAGCCGCAGCCCGTCCCCATACTCTTCCAGGGGCGGCTCCCCTAGCGAAGACGAAGATGCCGCCCGAGACCGTGAGCGGATGCGCCGTGAACGACGACAGGACGCTGAAAGACAGCTCCGCCAATCGCGTATGGGCACAGAGAGACGTATCCAGGCCATGGCCCGAGAGCAGAACCGTGATGTTTCGGAGAAGGTGGCCCTGGGACTGGCCAAGCCGACCCAGTCTTCCGAATCCATGTGGGATTCTCGTCTTTTCAACCAGACGAGCGGAATGGATTCCGGGTTCAACGAAGACAACCCTTACGACAAGCCGTTGTTTGCTGCGCAGGACGCTATCAACAGCATCTATCGCCCACGTGCTCAAGTTGATCTTGAAGACAACGAAGAGGCTGCTGAAGGAGAGATGAGCAAGCTCCAAAAGACCAACCGATTCGAAGTTCTTGGAAAAGCGAAGGAAGGATTCCGGGGCGCCGCCGATGCCGAGGTGAGATCATTTTTTACTCGCAATTTTAGTCTACCAAGCCAAGCTAACTCGTATTCCAGGCTCGTGATGGTCCTGTCCAGTTTGAAAAGGACACAACCGATCCTTTTGGAATCGATAGCATGATCGCCGATGTGACTGGAGGAGCTGGCCAGAAGCGCTACGGTATCCAGGAAGCCCAGCGTGACGAAGAGCGTGGATCAAAGCGCGCGAGAGTTGACGACGATTAGATTATATTTTTTTTCTTGATGACATCAAGTTTTTTTTTTTGTTTCTATTTTCTCTTGGGCACTGGTTGAAAATGCGGGCAAATCCAGGGATTTTTTTTCTTTCTTTTCTTTCACTCTAATCCATCATGCATTGCGGGCGTTTGTGTTTACATTTATCCCAATGACGGTTCGATTCTCTTGAATTGTTCCTGTTGAATGTATCTTATATCGTGTATTTAGGCAGGACATTTAAAACGTGGATGTGTCTTTTCCCCTTGACATTAATCAGCAGCTGATCAACCTCAAGCCTAGTTATTATACTCATATTTGTCATGTTGCTGGCTTTGAGGTCATCGAAAAACGCTAGATTTGCCACAGTCTAAAGAAAAGAATATTACGGTTGGTGGATAAATAAAGAAAAAGAGTTCAACGACAATGAAGCACGAGGCCAAACAAAGAAAGTCGATTTCATTCTTTTCTCTCGGGGTTCCTCACTGCCACCTTGTAATTTCCCTTTAATGGTTTTCCGTTTCCCTATCTTTGTCAACACACCCAGGGATCGAAATCTCTGCAGATACAACAAAGTACGCCGGGAAAGATCCGGAAGCAGAATTAATGCAGAGAGCAGCGGTACTTGTGTGATCAACGTGTAACCAACCTTCTTTCCCCAGGGCAAGGAGTCCACGACTATCAAAGGCCGCACACGGCATACCTTAATGTACTATGATTCGCATTCCCAGCCTAGTAAGTAGCTCCGCGCCAAAAGACTAGCCAGTTATGTCCGACAGCGAGACAGAGACTAGGATGTACCGGGAGATCAACCGTCAAGTGGAAGATAGACTGAAGTATTTTGTAAAGGTATGTGCGTACACAGAGGGCCGTGTCCGTGAGATGTATGATGATGGCTAGTGACCACCCTTTCTCATTTGTAGCGCTCCAAGCGCAGGTCATATAGATATATTGGGCATGTCTGGGATTGAGGGAGGCATCCTGCAAGCCCCCCTATGATTGTCATCTGAGGCGAATTGAATTTGTGTGGCACAGCCCTGTCTGCTGTGCCAGTTTTTCTGGAGGCACAAGGCGGTTCTTGTCTCTGGTTTGCTGCTTTGATAGAACTGCGGCGTGTTCATCAGCAGAAACATCGTCATCATCATCACTGCGACACTGCCCTATGGTGCTGCTTGTGGCATGGTGAAGAATGTTCCCTCCTCCCTGCGAATCCGACTCCACTTGAACCAGTGGTTTCCCTGGGCGATAGATAGACAACCCCCCTCCAGTTATCTGGCATTCAGTCCTACCGAGGAAGGTCTGCAGTGTTGCAAATCCGCCTGCAGGACGGTTGACCTCCAGTATATTATTGCCACATTACCTTGAAGCTATGTTTGCTGCAGCGACCGTGGTGCCTGACTACGATACACCCTGCAGCAGCACAGAAAGTGCGGGGAGGAGGACGAACTACCCTGAATCCTGGACGTAGTTGTAATGAACGTTTGATCTCGACGCCGAAAAATAATCAATCATAACGGCGATAATTAATCGGACCGTGCACGCACTGCCTGGGACCAGCGCCTAGCGCGGTGGCGATCGGGGGCAAGCTCCTGATAAGCAGTTGAGGGTGGGACCTGGAGATAAAGCCAAAGAGTCAGAGATCGGAGTTGCAAAAGATATTTGGTAAGAGGTTGATTTAAAGGCAAGGGGAGGAAGGGTTGGGGCGTTTCTTTTTCACGTTGGAGATAAAGGCAGACGAAGTGGATCGAGAGTGACAACGAAGCTCTCTTTTTCTTTCACCTTTTCTTTTTCTGCATCTTGTTTTCTTTTTTGTGATTGTCGTGTGTGGCGATATCTTATTCGAACCCATTGGTATTATTTTTTATTCTTCGACACTTGAGATTGGAGAGAGGAAAGAAAAAAGAAGACGAGAAGAAGGCATTGGGACGACCAGCACAACGCATTGTCGACTGAGTCACCTGCTTTTTCCTTTCTGGAATCCTCCCCTCCCTGGGACTTCGTTTATTTTTCGTGCTTCTCGCTGTAACTGACGCCATGAACCTCTCCTTGGTTTAACGCATTGAATTGTTAGCATCAACATCATAGCTTCATGGCCATCTCGTACTCCGAATTTCTTTTCCACACATCATCATTTCTTCAGGCAATGGCGTAAGGGGCGGATCAGAACAATGACAGCCCGAGGATTCTGTGCCATCAAAGAACTCAAAAGGAAAAAGAAAAGACAAACTGCTGCAGCAGAAGCTTTGCATTCTGTCTAATGGGATCTGCCCATCCTGTGATTTTCCTCCAATTCACCATCTGGGTTTGCTGGTCTTGAATATCCCCAGAACTGTCCGTCAATCACACCACATATCTTCAAAATTGCCTTTTTTTACTCCTTTCTATCTATCCATCACATCTTCTCGCATTCACTGCAAAACCTGGTGCTTTTATTTACAACGATTCATCCTGAAGTCTCATCTCAGACTGTCTCACCCCCTCTTTACTACACTGGACCCGCCAGCAATTCATTCAATTTGGTGAAAGGCAGCCTGAAATCAAACATCCCAAGAACATTGGCACTAAAGATCACCAGTCATGGATCAGTCTTTGTCCCTAATATCTGCCCAGGTCCAGTTCATGGTGAGCTCTTATCTTCTTCCATCTCAATGTTTTTCTATACCACCGGCTTTGGATATCTTCCTTCCATTTGCTTCTTTCTCGGGCCAATGCAATCCTCTCGTCTTAGGCTTGTTTCACTGACAACAGTGGTTAAACTACAGGATGACCGGCTGGCCCTGGTGCACATTCCTTTGGATCTTTACTCGTATTTCCTGAAACCCATTCTACAGATCCTTTTCCATGAAGTATCTCCCATCGATACAAGCAATGAAGACATGGACGATGGTCCTGGAGAGGGTTCCAAACCTTCCCAGCCAGCTTTTCTGAATCTCTCCATCACACCCGTCGAGTGCTCTGTCATGTGCCCTAGGCAACTTGCCGACTTGTATTTCACACCAATGATAGAGCAGTTTATCCAGGCCGACTCTTCGACCAAAAGCCGCCTTTCGATCAGTCGGGAAGATTTCGTCGCCATGCAAGTCTATGGAGAAGGTCTTGACGCTGGTCAGCGTGTGCTTGAGCTTACTAGCCCTTTAGCAATGGCGGGGATGTACGTTCCAATCCTTATGCATCTGTCTAAACAGAACATGTCTAATCAGCTTTGCAGTTCCATTTTCTTCATCTCGACGTATTTCTCCGACTATATCATTGTCCCTCTCCGATCCAAAACACAGGTCATCGAAGCTTTGGAGAAGCGTGGCTTTCAGTTTGAAATGTCGACCGAGGCATTTATCAACATCAACCAGAACCAAAATAACTGCTTCAGCCCTGGGTCTCGATCTCCAAGTAGCCTGGGCTCTCCGCCAGCTACACCACTCCCATCGACTGTCGACGAACTGCAGACGCGAACCTTTGCCTCCTTACGGAAAAACCATATCATCCCCTCCGTTGACAAGGGGCTGCGGTTAGTCCAGTGTGCAGCCCATCATCCTTATAGCAGTGAAGCTAGCTCAATATCAATCCTCCGTGATGCACTCACCACTGCATTGGTAGTGGACAAGCCTCGTTTTCTTTCTTTGACCCTAACGGCTGCAGACCCTGCCGCATCCCTCCTGCTGGAGCAACGGCTTCTGCCGCGGTTCTCGAGTGACCCTACATCAGGCACAGAACCAGATGATGAGACTAGTCTTCTCCTGGGATCTAAAGAGGATATCCTTGTACCAATCATGCTTGATTTGCGCCAACTTCCCCTCGAAGCTACAGGTATAGTCTGTGGGGTAGCCAGTCGTTTGGCCGAAGCTACTCATGCTCCGGACGAAGACAGCCTTTCTCGGTCCGTCAATAGTTTCTCATACTTTGACAGCTCGTTCAAACCCGTCAACGGTAACTATGGCGGCCCAGTGCAACCCCCTGCTAGCACCCCTGTCACACCATCTACCCACCATCTTCAGCCTGACCTGGATGCATCCCTGGACGCTGTAGAGATCAGCTTCCTCAGCACCGCACGCGCGGGAACCATAATAGTCGGCGAGCACGAGCTCAATCGTGCAGTGGATGCACTCGAAGCCGAAAGCCACGACCCGGAGCTTTCAAGCAACAAGTCTGACATCTCCGAGTCCTGGCAAAAAGAATAATTCCTTCAAAATTCGGTTCGTGGTGGTAGAGACCTTGCCACTATCTCTACATAACGTCAGTATAACCATTCGATTTGCTGGCTCGCACCACTCCCGTTGCATTTTGGGCGTACAAAACAAGGTATCTATTTTCGTTTTCGTCTTCATTTGGAAACGAGTATGACAGTTACGACATATTTTTTCTTCGAGATTAAAAAAAAAAAAAAAAACGCGGATATCAAAATTGGCTTTTTGTGCCTGGGTTTTTTTTTTTTTGTTAATACTACCTCTTGGAGTCTGGATGAATCGACAAAAGGGTTGTTTTGGCGATATGCAAATCGCTAGCTTCCTATGACTTGCGATGCTTGTTTCTATTATTTCATCTATGCATCTCATGGAGTATAATATATTGATACGAACGAACAGAACTAGCTTGAATTCAAAGATAAGTCTTGTACAAAACTTGAATCGATTCTCATAGGAACACGTATCAATATTCTGTTGAAGAAATTGAGGATATCGTTTTCAAGGCAATTTTCGTAGTATGCAGCTTGATTAGATTAATATACAGTAATGCTAGTAAGTAATCTTGGCCTGCCATTGATAACAATGTCACCACACTCGGAAGCATCAGTGCTATCTTGACTAGATTCCCCACTATGGTCTGATGGTCGAAACAGCGGATTCTGTTCCAGAGAAGAGATTGGTCTGTATAACGGTCGCCGGCCTGTTTAAGTCCACGTCGCAAGACCACCCTAGCGACGCCTGGGTATTTGACGCCAGGGTGTTGAGCGGTACTCGCGCAAAACACGACCACGTTCCCATCACAGGCGAATGCATAAGCCAAACACGCATATAGGCTGGGAATGCTTTGTTTCGACGAATCATTGCCGAGTAGAGGCCAGAAGGTGGATTCCAATGAGCGGGCGGGATATGCATTTAACTTCCAAACTTTGAGAAGACAAATACGCATCGAGGGGTGACAGATGCGGGGGACAATCGAGTTGTCGTCGAAGGATGTGCGAATATTAGGTATCCATCCTTATGCATCATCCGTACACTTTGACGGTTCCTAATCCCAGAATTCATGATTAGCACACAGACTGAAAAGGAGCAACAAGGTTAAAGAGTGAATCGTACCATCCGAACAGCCACCAGCCCATACGCCTTCCTTCTCGTTCCATGCCACGCAACTCACTGCTCTCACACCCTCTCCAGCAGGAATATTCGCAATGACCTCCCCACTCAACACATCCCAAGCGAACGCAGATGCCTGAGAAAATCGATCCCCCTTCTCAGACTCACTGCCGCTAAGAACAACAGCGTCGCCCTTGGCAAATACGGACCGGATCCTCAACTCAGTGTTGCGATAGGCAGGTTTTAAATCCCCTAGACCCGATTTCGAACTCTCTTCTCCACCAAATGCCTTGAGCAGTTTACCATCAGTTCGGTCCAACATCCGGATCCTTCCGTCCAGCGTTGAAGCAAGCAGAGCATTCCCATCTGCCGAGCAGCGAACACTGGTGACAGGGTGCGCTAGAACATCAACGGTTGTTCGGCCCATCCGAATGTCGTAGGTACGCACACGGCCATCGTAGCTTCCACTTGCAATCGAGTATGTAGGCATATGTGCGTGTAACGCGGAGACAGTGTCGCCGGCCTCAGTCAGGGTTTGGATAGGTTTGTGGGCGTTTGATCGGGTGTCCCAGAGATTAATAGTAGTATCCGCACTGCCTGTAAGGGGCATAAGTGAGATTGTACAATCTACCAGGATGAAGGGAGCAAACTCACCAGAAACAACCACTGCATCGCCCTCCCCTGCGAATTGGACTGCTTCAACTCTTGCATTATGCCCGCCCCATCTTCTTATTGTGCCACCCTGCTCAACATCCCAAAGAAATACCAGCCGATCGCCTCCTACACTGGCAAATCGTGAGTTGTCCCCTGCAACAGCGACATCTAGCACTGAGTACCCATGCGCCTCGTACTTCTGAATTGGAGCCGTCGTCTCTACAACGGAGCCATTGTTTGCATTATTGGGAATCGCGCGAGTTATGTGTACTGAGCGATCGGAGGAGCCAGTGAGAACATAAGTTCCAGGATAACTGGAGAAGGTGACAGCGTTAACAGGCCCTGGAGCTTGTTAGATTGTGTTGGAGCTTCCTGACAGCGGGGAGAAGCTAACCGTTGTGTGTTTTGAGGATATGTCCCAGTGTAGTAGGGAATTCTTTTTTTGCAGGCATTGACGGCAACTGTAGTCCTCAACTCAACAATATCAAAAAGTAACAGCAAGTTCGTTGTTTGAGCTTGAGATGGATTCAAAGATTGGTGCGGGCGCTTTCCGACGGACCGTGGATTTGTCGATGATGGAGAATTGGAGATGCCCTGAGCGAGATTGGCCGCGGAGATAAAAAAGCACAAGCCATCCATCCCGCTTCATGGAGCGGAGCTTCTATAATCTTACAAGCTACAAGCATTTCGCAATTTCATCTACTACATAGTACCAGAGAACAATGACACAACTAATTAAATCTGTATTGACACGCTACAGAGTACAAGTGGGGTTATTATCAAGGATGTAGAGAAACCATCGCTAGCTACCAGCGGTAAATGGAAAAGAAAAAAAGAATAGAAAAGGAAATCAGCGTAGCACGGCCGGGCCTCAAGGCCCAGTCTGGATATGTTCCCCCCCGAGCACGCAAGTAAGGCCGAAAAATGGGGTAATCAAAGAATAAACAAGAGTAATGGTAGTCAAGAGCATGCACAATTCTTCTCCCTTTTTTTCACTGCTCCGTTCAAATCTACTGCCAACGGGCAGTGGTTCAAAAAACATAAATTAACGACGTCCGTGGCTTCGAGTAGTAGAGCCCTGGAGCGACTCGATTTCTTGCTCGAGTGATTTGATTCTGTATGCTGGTCAGTACGATCATTACTCAAAAGACCGGCCGCGAGGAAGGGTAACATACGCAGCATGAGTGGCTTCCAAGTCCTTGTTGAGGCGGTCTCTCTCGGCGATGAGCTTCTGCTCCCACTGTCGGAAACGCTGTTCCTCGACCTTGACTTGCTCGGTAAAGCGCTTCCGGAGGGTCTCTTCCTCTTCCTTGAACTTGGGGTTGTCCAGCTTTCTGGGACGAGCTTCGCCAAACTTCCTCGTTTCCATCTGCTGTGCGCGGTAGGCCTCGTAGTGCTGCTCCTCGGTCGTGTGGATAAGGTCCAGCATATGGGTACGGATCAGGATTGAGCGCAGCTTCTTGAAGTCGCAGTGCTCCTCGTTCTCAACTTCGGCAACACCCCAAGCATATTGACGGCCCTTGACGACCCGCTGTCCATCGTTACTCTTGACATCCTTTTCGGATCCAATCACGGCGAAGGGCATGGCAGCCATCAAGCTACGAGCGTGGGTAGCGGCGTGCTCATCATCCTCCTCAACTGGCGGGGTGTAGATCTTAATTCCCTGGGCTTCGATAACAGCTTGAATCTAATAGACAGAAAAAAGTACGAAGTCAGTTCCTCACGATCACAAACTAAACCTCGAATTGGTTTCTTACTCTCTGCTTGTAACGGGCCAGATCGGCGGGGCTAAGAGTGTCGGCCTTGGCGACGACAGGGATGAGGTTGACACGAGAACTCAATCGCTTCATAACTTCAATGTCGAGGGGCTTCAAGGTGTGTCCGGTGGGTCTGATGAAGTACAAGCAGGCGTGGACACGCATGTCGATCTTGTCCGTACGACGGGGCTGCTGCTCTTGCAACATGTACGATTCATGCTGGTCGTCGAGGAACTCGATGATGGGTTGCCAGGAGTCGCGGTTGTTGACGTAGTCTCCGAAGCCAGGGGTATCGATAACGGTCAAACGAACTATATAAAACAGATTCCAGCGTCAGCCTTTATCCGAGAAGATAAGATCCTGTAATATGAACCTTTGAAGAACTTCTCCTCCAGCTCGGCCTTGGTGATTTCAATCTCGACGGTTCGGTCAACCTGTTTCTGGTGGCGGCGCTTGTGGTCGGCATAGTTCTTGATGGTGGTCGAAAACAAGGTGTTGATAAAGGTGGTCTTTCCCAATCCCGATTCTCCAGCAACCTGGTAACCATCATCAGCACTGGCCTTTTTACATCATCACATGTCGATCCCAGAGGAAACCCACCATAATAGTGAAGGCCGCACCCCGCTTAGCAACGATCTTGTGTCTGAATAGCTTCAATTAGAACCCCCATTTTTTACTTCTCTTTATCGTCGTAATCAAAACTGGACGTGGATATACACACCGCTGGTTCGGGAGCTGTGAAAAACAATTGTTAGTAGGCAATTTCTATCAAACGTTTGGTAAATATCACTTACATTGGCAATGCCAATGGGGGTGGCAGTTTCCGTAGTGGACATGGTGAGATAGGGGTCGGAGAGCTAGAAACAATTGGAGGGACAGAAAGTGGTGATTTGGAAAGGGAAGATAAGACAGACGGGAGGGGACCAAAGCCAACCACGGGAGATGAGGCCAACGAAAGATGGGGAGGAGAGGACAAGAAGGAAAAGGATCAATGGAGAGCAGTTGGAAGGTGTTCGGTCGTCTTGCCCTTTCACACCTGGGTTTGGCTCTGCTCAGTCAAACGGCAGGTTGTTGCTTTCGCTGCTGCCCCTGAATCCAATACAGCCTTTCCCTCATTGGGTCTAGTGTATCCGGAGATAAAACAAACAAAGCAAACATAGAAAACCTTAGCGAGTGCCTTTTTTGGGCCCCGGATGGCGCTAGGCCTATCTGGACTTAGTTGCACCGGCCTCGGATTAACGTTGATCAACTTTCTTATCGTCGCCCGTTTGGGAAGACGATTTTTTGAAGCGGGAGATCAGAGCTATCAGAAAAGAAAAAAGCCGACGAAAGGTCGCGGGCTTGTGAAAATGAAGACGGATTTTAAGGTGTGTGTTTCTTTAACTTCGGATTGACTGGGAATTATAGGATTTATTCTGACTCTATTCCTAGTTCTCCAATTTGCTGGGGACTGTCTATCGCAAAGGAAATCTTCTCTTTACGCCTGATGGTACCTGCTTGCTTTCCCCAGTAGGCAACCAGGTCTCGGTTTTTGACCTCGTCCAGTATGCTCCCTCTTTCACCATCTTACGATGCTGTTTGACATCAATTGAGTACTAACTTGTTCCGCGCAAGCAATACTTCCTATACTCTTCCGTTTGCGCACCGCACCAACATCGACCGCCTTGACCTATCTCCTAAAGGCAATCTTTTGCTTTCCGTTGACGAGAATGGCCGTGCTATCTTGACGAACTTCCACCGCAGAATTGCTATTCATCACTTTTCCTTCAAAGGACGGGTTTCCGCCCTCACATTCTCGCCGTCTGGCCGGCATTTCGCCGTCGGAGTTGGTAGACGACTGCAGATTTGGCGCACCCCATCCACCCCCGGAACGGAGACCAATGGAGAGATTGAATTCGCACCTTTTGTTTTGCACCGGGACCTTGCCGGTCATTTCGATAACATCCAGCACATCGAGTGGTCCAGCGATTCACGATTCATCCTCACAGCTTCCAAGGATTTGACCGCACGGGTATGGAGTTTGGATCCGGAGGAAGGGTTCGAACCGACTACTTTGGCAGGACATCGACAGGGCGTGAAGGCAGCGTTCTTCTCTGGCGATCAGGAATCTGTTAGTCTTTTCCCACCCATGTATGTCAGCCACTCGCTAACTGTCCTTGGTAGATCTACACTGTCAGTCAAGATGGAGCTTTGTTCAGATGGGAGTATGTGACCAAGAAAGATCCGGATACGATGGAAGATATTGCGGATGCCCGATGGAGAATTGTCAAGAAGGATTATTTTATGCAGAATGACGCCAAGGTCAATTGCACTGCATTCCATCCGAGCTCAAACCTCTTGGTTGTGGGCTTTTCTAACGGATTGTTTGGCCTCTACGACCTGCCCGAATTTAACTTGATTCATCAATTGAGGTATGATTTTCCAACATGAAATTATCTCCCATGCATGACTGACTGGACTGGATCAGTGTTTCTCAAAGTACCATCGACAACGTAACGATCAACAAATCCGGCGAATGGCTGGCGTTCGGTTCTTCGAAACACGGTCAATTGTTGGTGTGGGAATGGCAGTCAGAGTCGTACATCTTGAAGCAACAGGGTCACCTTGACTCTATGAACTCGCTCGTCTATTCTCCCGATGGCCAGAAAATCGTCACCGCCGCTGATGATGGAAAGGTCAAGATTTGGGATGTAAAGTCTGGCTTCTGCATAGTGACATTTACAGAACACACTAGTGGTGTGACTGCATGCGAGTTCGCCAAGAAAGGAAATGTTTTATTTACTGCATCGTTGGACGGCTCTGTGAGAGCGTGGGATCTGATTCGATACCGTAACTTCCGAACCTTCACCGCACCATCTCGACTATCATTTTCGTCGCTTGCAGTCGACCCTAGCGGTGAAGTGATTTGTGCAGGGTCCCCCGACTCTTTCGATATTCACATTTGGTCAGTCCAGACTGGGCAGTTGCTTGATCAATTGTCTGGTCATGAAGGGCCCATATCTACCATGGCATTCGCTGCAGATGGAAATCACCTGGTCAGTGGCAGTTGGGACCACACCGTTCGCATCTGGAGCATTTTCGGGAGGTCTCAAACCAGTGAGCCTTTGCAGCTCATGTCCGATGTTTTAAGTGTGGCATTCCGAGCCGACGGTAAACAGGTCGCTGCATCAACTCTGGACGGCCAGCTGTCTTTCTGGTCCGTTGAAGATGCCGTCCAACAAAGTGGAATTGACGGTCGTCGTGATGTGTCGGGAGGGCGCAAGGTATCCGATCGTCGCACAGCTGCCAATTCTGCGGGTACCAAGTCTTTCAACCGAATCACCTACAGCGCTGATGGCAGCTGTATCCTGGCTGGTGGTAACAGCAAGTATATCTGCTTGTATGATGTGAAGACTGGTTCATTGGTGAAGAAATTCACAGTTTCGGTCAACACTTCGATCGATGGAACGCAGGAGATCTTGAACAGTCGCGACATGACAGAGGCTGGACCCCGGGGTCTCATTGATGAAACAGGTGAAGCCTCTGATCTTGAAGACCGGATTGACCGCACCTTGCCTGGTGCGAAGCGAGGCGATGCTGGATCGCGCACCACACGGCCTGAAGTCCGTGTCACGTCAGTCGACTTCTCTCCCACCGGACGTGCATTCTGCGCAGCCTCTACCGAAGGTCTTCTAATTTACAGCTTGGATACTGAGTTTGTATTCGATCCTTTCGACCTTGATATTGACATTACCCCGTCGACAATTCTTGAAACTCTGGAGGGCGCAAGAAAAGCATCCAAGGCCGTCACGACCGACAATGATGACAGCTTCTTGAAGGCATTGATCATGGCTTTTCGTCTGAACGAGTCGAAGCTTATCCGCGTCGTGTACGAGGGTATTCCTCCATCTGACATCCCACACGTCGTCCGATCTGTGCCCACCGTTTACCTTCCCCGTCTTCTACGATTTGTGGCTCACGCCGCAGAAGAGACCCCCCATCTTGAATTCAACTTGCTATGGATTGAGTCGCTTCTGAGCTGCCACGGCCGGTACTTCAAGGATAATGCAGGTACTTTCGCGACAGAACTCCGTGCTGTGCAGCGTGCTGTTGATGACATCCGGGAGAATTTAAAGAAACTGACCGAAAGGAACTTCTACGATCTCCAATTCCTCCTTTCCAAGCCTGTCCTTGCAGGCAAAAAGAACAGTGGGGCTATGAAGGCCATTGACAACGCCAACTTGGAGGCCGCAAATGGCGATGATGAGAACATGGCTGACGCTGACGAAGAAGAGGGAGAAGGCGAATGGATAGGCCTTGAATGATTTTGATTTTGTATCTATATAACCGGTTTTACTTGTCTTGCATTTGCGCCTGGCGTTTCTTGTATTGTGATATACCTGGAAAGACAAAAAGGGGATCAGCAAAAAAAGTTCATGAAGTCCTTTGTGATGGCTATGGTTTTTTGAATAGTATGTGGTAGAATACCTGATGCTTCAGCAGATAACTAATCAACGTGGAAATAGATATGACTCCTATTCTCTTTCCATTTTGTAGATCACCCTCATAAGCATATGACAGTCACTGTTGCTGTTGATCGCGATCATAACTCATCTCCTGGATTTGAGCTGCCATTCACTGAACAGCGGTTAGCCTCCCACATTCTCTATTGATCAAAGAGGGGAATTTTCCCCTGATGCCATCAGCTTTTCTTTTCTTCCCCTTCTTACAACTCCCAATTCACTTCTCCCTTCCCTATCCCACGATTGAACTAAGATAAAGCATTGTGACCATTTTCTGTATCATTATTATAGAGAAATTGGTCATGATGTGGGATTTTCCACTGTGGTCCTTGGTTGGGCCTCTCTTCTTGTTACTTTACTGTCTTCTCCCCTCTGGTGAGACAGCTCCGAATGTGCCTACAGTGAAATACAGTCGCTTTTTACCCAACTTTGCAAACCGCCTACTCTATTACCTCGTTGCCCCATCTTTGATCAAATATGGTTATGAAAAGGTCATTGCTCTTCTGTCGTTCCACAAAAAGGAACACCCAGACTGACTATTCCCAGTACAAAAACCAGCCTTTTCGATTGCTCAAAGCTGATGGAGACCTGATTATCTTGCCAATTGAGTACGTCGGTGAGCTTCGGAATCTCCCACCTTCGAAGCTGAGCTCTCTGGATGCACAGTATGAGGTATGTCCTTTTTCAGGCACCTTCTAGTAATTGCCCAAGCTAACGGCAGTATGGTTTAGAATGTCCTGGGAGAATATACCAACGTCTTGATCGAGAGCGCTTTGCCATCTGATACCGTCCAAAGGCGATTGAATCCAGCTTTAGGTATGTGCAGATGCATACATACCAAGACCCCTGAGGCTGATGGTAAACTATAGGTCGAATCACCCCTCGAATCCTTGATGAGCTCAAATACTCCTTCGAAACAGACTTTTCCGAATACAAAGGTGAAAAACCCAACCTGCCTCCAGCTAAAGAGCCCATAACTCATACGGAAGTTTTAGGCAATTGGGTGTCCGTCAACCCATTCAACCTGGTCCTTTCTCTCATCAATCGCGCTGCTTCTCGTGTGATTATCGGCGAGGAGCTTTGCAGAAATGAAGAATGGCTTAAAATCTCCGCTAACTACACGATTAACGTCGGCATTACCGTGATGATGTTACGACCAATCCCGAGTTTCCTACGTCCCCTGGTGGCCAGATACCTCCCCAGCGCCAAAAAGCTCCAACAGCAACTTCGTTTCGTCAAGGACGAACTCTTCGTACCACTGATCAATACACGCAGGAACCAGGAAGCAAGAGACCCCTCGTACAAAAAGCCTGACGATTTCTTGCAATGGATGATGGACCTTGCCGATAACAGCCGTGACAAGGAACCCGAATTTTTGGCCCAGAACCTCCTCATCCTCATGAGCCTTGCTGCTGTTCACACCAGCACTATGTTTATGACACACGCTCTTTTTGATCTCATGGCGAGGCCTGAATACCTAGAACCTCTGAGGAGCGAAATCCAAACGACCTTAAGGAGCGGTTGGGAGAACGGTACTCACTTGGAATTCCTCCAGATGCGACTTTTCGATAGTTTCCTCAAGGAGTCCCAACGTTTCAACCCGTCCAGCGAACGTGAGTTGCTCAAGCCAGTCCTTCATGGTAAGCAATATTGTTGACATCAACTCTTTTTTCTAGTATCCATGTACAGGATCGTCAAACAAAACCTAACCTTGTCAAGCGGCCTTGTACTCCCCAGAGGAACTCATGTTTGTTTCGCCGCAGGTCCCTTGTGTCACGATCCCAATGTCGTACCCGAACCATATCCCTTCGACGGGTTTCGCTGGGCTGAGGATTCGTCAAAGGGACTTATTACCAGCCTGGTAACCATCAACTCTACCAATATGCACTTTGGATTCGGACGTCAGGCGTGTCCCGGGCGATTCTTCGCAGCGAATACGGTAAAGGCAATCATGAGCCGTCTCATTTTCGAATATGATTTCAAATTCCAGGATGGCATGACAGGCAGACCTACTAACATTCGTATTGGGGAACAGATCATGCCAAACATGTGTACCGAGGTTTCTATAAAGAAGAGAGACATTAAGCTCTAGTCATTGTCGCTGGCGCTCATGGATAGATATTCCGGTTTCCCTTTCATGATCGTACTTGGGATATCTGAAGAAGCTTTTATGCTATGGTGTTTCTTTTCTTTTCTTTCTTTTTCTGCATGTGGAATTACAATCTTTGGCTCAACATTCACGAAGTAGTATCTGGCTCTGATTTTGTTTATCAGGTCGTCAATCTGCATAGTTTTCCTTAACATCAAAGACTAGTTATCCAGTTTACACAGTGTACGATACGGACATTAACAGAAGAAGAAAGAAACTAAAGTCCTTTATTTTCAACATTCCAGTTTGAGGTATCCCAGTATCCTTCTATTGTGTACAACAGAAAACCAGTGGACAGACTAAAGAAGAAGTTATCGCCTCTTTATGTATAAGGATAAGAATCAAGAGAGTGATTGAGTAATCCAAAATAACCTCAATGCCCAACAGGGAAGGAGCTAGAGTAGATCGCACAGCTAGGGCTGACAGCCTATTCATTGGTCTGAGTAGCAGCCGCACCGCCTCTTCCCCGCTGACTTCCCCTTCCTCTAAACCCATTTCCACGACCTCGGCCGCCACGTCCGCCACGTCGATCCAGGCTCTGAGGAGGGGGCACTTGGGAATAATTCTGGGGCCGGAAGTTCGGGTTGTTCTTAACGATTCCCGCATCTGGGTGGCTGTTATCAAGTGCGATATAGCCCCCTCGAGTGTATTGCGGGCTTCCACGGCCTCGACCTCTTCCACGAGACGAATTGCCATTTGCCTGATCTCCATTGTTTGGATGTGGCCGGAAGGGTAGGGTGGTTTGCGACGAGCCTCCGTTCAAGGCACCACGACCACCACGGCCTCTTGGGTTGCCATTTCCTCGTCCATTGGCCATGCCGCTTACAGCACCGCGATAAGAGCTTTTCAATGGTGGAGGAGTGGGCGCGTTTGTCAGCTGGCCCTGTCCACCTGGTCCGAGCGGGGCACCGTACCCTGCAACTGTCAAAGGCGATGGCTGGCTTTGAGTCTGCTGGCTGGTCGCCGCCCGAGTACTGGCAGTGAGCTGTCGATACGAGATGTTCAGGACTGAGGACGCCAGGACAGTCTGGCCTCGGAAAGGCGAACATCTGTCTCCCAGAGTCGTTCCACTCATAAAAGATGCATCAAAAACAACGTCAAGCAGAATCGCCCGTGGTGTTCTTGTGAGACCCACGACAGTTCCCCGTGTGGCAATAGGAACCTTGCCAGAGTCCTGGGCGTAAACCACCCTGTCTCCGAGCCTGAAGGTCTGGTTTCCGAGTCGCTGCTCAACATCTGAAGGGCGGAGAAGAGCGCCTCGAGGAACACCCCTGATTTTCTTCGCCTGCATTTGCGGTTGACTCTGGTTGAGTTTGTCCGCATCCTGCTCTATCATCTTGACAACATCCGAGTCGAGCTGTTCAGCCTCGAGAGGAACTCTCTCGAAGTTTTTAGCCTCAACCGATTTGAGCCAGTCTCGGATTTCCTTGATCTTCAAAAGTGCTACATCCTCCGGATAGAAATCAATTGGCCGGTATCTGTCACCCTGGGGGTTCCGCTGGATTCCCGCAATGAACTCTGGGAATTTGATCATATACTGCTGAATGAGGTCAACGGCCTTCTGGCTGAATTCCCAACCCGAATCTCCGCGGCGCGAATAACCAAGAACCTTCTGCTTCCTGGCTTCGAACTTCAAGTTAAGGCCCAAGTTAACGCGCTGTCCTTCAACATCGACAGAAAATGACGAAGTAATCTTGGCCAAGACCAGGGGGTTCAAACGCAAGCTACGTGCAATGGCAAACGAGGGCATGTAAGGACAGAGCTTCTCGGCTTCTCTCGCGCGCTCTTTCCCAAAATCTGGATCCCGCCCCTTTACGGAAGCGATCAATCCATTCACTTTGCCATCATCGTGCCCAGTGATATGTACTGGCCTGCCGTAGTTAAAGTCCCCTAGAAAGAAAGCCCTCGAGCCTTCTGGGAACTCCTGTTCAATAGCCAGGGCCTCCCGCTCGATGAAGCGCTCATCAGGATTTTCCACTTCATCAACAACCATCTGAAGAGCGTAGTCAGTCTCTTGTCCGGGTATGTCGGCGAATTCCTTGATTGTAGCGCCCTCATCGGTCTTGATCAACCCCTTAAGCATTTGAACATGTACCATTGCCTCAACAGGGCCGATAACTGTACCGAGCCTCTTGCTATAAATGCCTTCGATCTTGTCCGCTTTCTTCTTCCATTGCTCAATCTGGGCCGGAGTATGAGGGACAGAGACGGCGTGTTGTTCTCCCTCAGGAAGAAGGTAGTCAAAGAGTTCGTCGGAAACACGAACCACGAGAGCTTCTTGCAAAAATGGGTATCCCACAAAGACACGTTTTCCAAGCTTCTGCTTCGCTAACTCGCTACTTGATCTGCTTTCGGGCTCAAGAAGAGTGATGACCTGGCTTTCGTTGCGGCTTTCCTGCTGGAATACACATACGCCGTGGAAACCCAGTTGACCAACATGCGGCAGAGTCTTGAGACTGGGGAAGCCAGCGAGTGCTGACGCGCCAAGCTGCGCGCCGTCAACCAATCCAACATGCGGCTCCAGTCCATCCATAGCAGGTAAATCGAAGACATTTTCGATGCAGTGGCAGCTGGGAATATCCGGGAAGACACCGGGAAGAGACGAAGGGTAGATATATTCAACATCAGGAGAGTAAGTGAACTTGAGACTGACCCCAAAGTCGTTTCTTGCTTTCTCTTCGGGTGTTAGGAGGTGATCTTTCGTTGCAAGTGCATCCAAAAGACGACGCTCTTCGATAAATGGAATCTTTACAACAGCCTCCCATTCCATCTTCTTTCCATTCATGTCCAATTCGAAATCACGGGGGTAGAAATCAATGATCGGAGAATCTGGAGACGTCATCAACTCCCGATACGCAGGGGGCACAATCCGCTTGCTTCGATCAGGCAAAACTCCCATTAGCTGATCATAGGGCTTGAAAGGTTGGCCGAGCCTAAAATTCATGTCTGCCTTTAGACCATTCTTCACATCTAGAATCGGTCAGCGATGAAATAGAGAAAGCAAAAAGCAGCAAGGGGTATCGACTAACCGGAGATCATGGGGGCATAATGATATCTGAAGAACCATGGCCAGGAAGCAATGCCCTTGTAATAGTAAAACAATACCCACTGGAGACCTTGGACATAGTTCTCGGTCAATTTTCTCATTTCTTCATGGTTATCCAAGCCCCATCCGAATTTTTCCTGGTAGTATTTTTCTTTCCACTCCTGGAATTTCTCTTCGTATTTCTTTTCCGCTGCTTTTTGGGCTTCTTCCGGAGAGAGGTCCTGAACCTTGGCGTTCTCGTACCTTCGAATGATACGACGAACAGCCATGGAAGCTTCTTCATCCTCTTCCTCTTCGTCATCATCGGTTTGGCTGATAGGGAAAGTGAGACGCAAAAATCGATCGCCATTATCGTCCGGGACGGTGGTCCACGGCAGCCGAAGGTCGTCCGCAAGTTGTTCCACAAACTTGCGATCACGAGCTGGCAGCGTAACAGGAAGGTCAAGGGGTTTCGACTCTGCCGCCTTTTCAGGTCGGTTCAGAACGAACTTCTTGACCTCCTTGAAGATCTCCTTTTGGGCCGGGGTGACTGTAAGGGTTTTGGGCTTTCCCTGAAGCTCCAAGCTACCGTCTTCCCCGTTCTTTTTGGATCGGATCCACTGTGCGTCTGAATTTTCAGCTTCGAAAAAGCGGTATTCCACATCGCTCAAGGCCTCAACAAGCATGCCCAGGCGTTCCACGTTGATGACACCCTGCTCATTCATGTAACCGCCCATCTTCGGCAAAACCTCCTTGTAGATCTTGAACATCAGAGCCAGGGCACCCTCGTTGATATGCAAATTAGGCAAATTAGGTAAGAAATCATTTCCAACGAAGAAAGCCATGAGAATAAAGTCATCGATAACTCTTTCCATGTCAAATGGAAAACCCAAGACACCCTCCTGTTCCAACTCTTGAAACTCCAGCTCCAAGTATTCTCTTACCATGCAAAGATGCAAAAGAAAGAAATTTTGATGCTCGAGCTCCTTGGGCTTCTTCGAAACCTGTCGGCCAAAAGTCACTTCTTCACGCAGAAGACAGAAGTGGGGGTCATGACTGAGAAGGCCCAACATAATCAAATCTGCATCAAGGCCATAAAGACAGTGACGGATATTGGCATCATATCCTGGCTGTGCTTTCGCATGCCGAATGTATTCCATAATTTTGTGTTCACCTTCTCCTGGAACCTCATGGCCGGAAAGTACAATTTCAACTCCTTGCCAGTCCTTGTCCTCGGATACCTTCTTGTTCACGAAATATTTTAATTGTTGCGTTAGTTTCGCCATGAACTCAGTACCAGGTGTGATACAATTGCTGTCGAACGCATCCTCTTTAGGCATTTCAATTCCTTCTTTTTCAGCCTTCTCTTTCGCAACCTCGGCGTCTAAAGCGGTACGGAATCGTCGCGCACGTTGTTGGTTCATTTTGGCACGAGGAGCGACACCGTCAATTGCCATATAGAAAAGCTTCTTCGGCTTGATTTTTCCATACAAATGTTCGATGTAGTTGAAAATGGCAATGAACATCTTATCCTCTGTCATGCGAAACGTAGGAGAATCGCTATCCTTGTGTGTACAGTTGTGAATAATGCCGTTCATATCGAGATACAGCGAGTCAAACTCTGGGATACGGTTCTCCGCGATCAGCATTGAGATCGTGGGATACCGCTCGCTCAGCCAGCGGAAGAATTTGGGAACACCCATGATGAATCAATATCGGCAAGAAAGTGAAAGTCGGGGTAATAAATAGGAGCAATGCGCTTTTGTTCGTCTGTTATCGTCGTCGTCGTCGTCGGTCGTCGTAACTCAAAGAACCCAAGCTCAGAGGCAAACCATTCAAAGAACAGCAATGTGGCTGTATAGAGAAAAAATAAAAGACTTGGAGTCTTCAGAGAGTGCGACACAAAGAAACAAACAAAGTATAAATATGTCCCAAATAGAAAAGCTAAAGGAAAGAAAGCAATCTAGACGACAAGAGCGCCTTTGGGGCTAAGAATGAAGATGATTGTTCGTGACTCTTTCCCGGTTACCTCACCAGACGTCGAGATGTCCGAGGTCATCTGCCAAGACCATACCTTCCAGATCGGGGTTAGTTTCCCCCGGCGCCCATTAACGCGCTGGACTGCAAAGTCGCGTTTCCGCTTGAGAAAGAGAGAGTGAAAGAGAGCTCTGTGCCGCTACCCAAAGCTTTGCTCTCTTTGCTTTCCAGCGCCTTTGCTCGCCTTACGAGTCTCTCTCGTCCCTTTCTCGTGTTGTCTCCTATTTTTGCCCCGTTCACGGTTGGATAACGACTTTTTCACCACTCAATTCGCATTTTCAGGACGTCATGGATCCTTACGACGACGGTGCGGTCTACGTTTCTCTTCTCTCCAGCAGCCCTTCTAACATTGTCTTTCGCTGTAGGTTTTATCGAGGAGCAGGAAGAGCAGGAGGAAGAGCGCACCGAGGAGAAGGTTATCAATGAAGGTATTTCATTTCTTTCTCTACGGATTTCATCGTAATCTGGAGACTGACTAGAGCTTTGACTAGAATACAAAACATGGAAGAAGAACGCACCGTTCCTTTATGACATGATCCTCAGTACGGCATTAGAATGGCCGACTCTTACGACGCAATGGCTGCCCGATAAGCAAGAGTATGCGCTTTATCGCCGAGTTCTATGCTGCGAAGGGAAAAGAAAACTGACGCTTATCCAGGGTCCCGGACAAACCGTATTCGACTCATCGCCTGCTTATCGGCACACACACTTCGAGTGATGCACAGAACTATTTGCAGATTGCTCATGTTCAACTCCCTAACCCTACTGCTCCGAACCCGGATGATTACGATGAAGAACGGGGTGAGATTGGCGGGTATGGCGGCAGCTCTAAAAAGGCCCCTATGGAGATCAAGTTCAACATTGTGCAGAAAATTGATCACAAGGGCGAGGTAAACAAGGCTCGGTACCAACCGCAGAATCCTAATGTGATTGCTACCATGTGCACGGATGGAAGAGTGATGATCTGGGATCGCTCAAAGCATCCAAGCCTGCCTACAGGAACAGTCAACCCTCAGATGGAGCTTCTTGGTCACACTAAGGAAGGTTTTGGTATTAGCTGGAGCCCGCATACTGCAGGTCATCTCGTTACGGGTAGCGAGGACAAGACTGTCAGACTCTGGTAAGGCAGACATTTCCTATCTATTATCTATTATCATTATTACTCTAGTCCGCTAACTTTGGCGCAGGGACTTGACTACATACACAAAAGGAAACAAGGCTCTCAGGCCGTCGCGAACCTACACTCACCATTCTTCAATCGTCAATGATGTTCAATACCATCCTCTCCATTCTTCGCTCATTGGAACGGTATCTGATGATATCTCCCTCCAAATCCTGGATATTCGTGAACCGGATACAACTCGTGCGGCTGCTTCCAGCGAAGGTCAGCACCGTGATGCCATCAACGCTATTGCCTTTAACCCAGCTGCGGAGACTGTTCTGGCCACGGGGTCAGCGGACAAATCGATCGGCATCTGGGATCTCCGTAATTTGAAGGCCAGGCTACACGCGCTTGAGTGCCACAGTGACTCTGTTACTTCTCTCTCTTGGCATCCGTTTGAAGAATCTGTACTGGCTAGCGCAAGTTATGATCGTAAAATCATGTTCTGGGATCTTAGCCGTGCTGGCGAGGAGCAAAGCCCAGAGGATGCGCAGGATGGACCGCCTGAGCTGTATGTGCCATCCAGTTAATATTTTGAGTTGCATTTGCTAATCCATATCTTCAACAGGTTGTTCATGCACGGTGGTCACACCAACCGGATCTCCGACTTCAACTGGAATCTTAACGATCCATGGGTTCTCTGCTCTGCTGCGGAGGACAACCTCCTACAAGTTTGGAAGGTCGCGGATGCTATTGTCGGCAAGGACTTGGAGGATGTGCCGACGGAGGAGCTGGAGCCTTGATTTGGTCTTTCTATTCACTGAAAATTTCGATACCTGTGGTTCAATCCCATTTCTTGTATTAATTGTTTCCAATTTCATTGCAAATCAAGACGATGTAAAGGAGTTTAAAAATACCTACTTTCAAATCAGATTTCCATTCCATGACTTAGTAAATTGTGCTGTAGGACAGAAGCAATAGGCTTGAACACTGGCATTTGGTCTATGATGATTTTTATCTGTGATGATCTTTAAAAACACTTAAGATGTGGTGTTTTAATCCATGGAAGTTACAAAAAGCCCTTACCTGGTAAGGTACTTACCGTTCTGCTTTCAAATCTACCTTGAATATCTTCATTTGTCTTTATGGGGTGCCACATCATTCTTATGGTTTTTTAAATAATAACCTTGCATAACTCAAACAATCAATAGTTCTGAGTTATTCATCATGTGTATCAAATTGGCTGTCTCATGATTTATGATAATAAGACCAAGGGAACTCAGATCACTAGTGGCATGTTACAAGAAATATATTTATGGATGTGTAACTTGGGGTCCACCACAAATCAACCATGATTTCATAGGGGCCTGAATGCTAAACTCTAAGGATAGATCCTGTATCCAGATAAGCTATCTGGTCCAAAAGCAGTGAATGCCCAATAGATGAGCTCAGCTTTCACAGCTTTCACAGCTCTCATGGCTAAGCTGCGGTACAACTGGCTGTCAGTCCAGCCGTAGCGGGGCTGGGCTTCAGCTGCGGTAGCTTAGGTAGATACCTTATGCCAGTGACACTTCCATGCAGCATGCAGATCCAAAATGGAGATCTCCATGACGTGATATAAAAAAGATGTAATCCATAAATATCTCGACTTCTGCTGGTTGGAATCAAATAATATCAAACTAGCCTAAGCAGCCAACAGAAGGGGTAACGATACTGTATAATTACAGTAATATTTCACGTCGACCGTTGAAAATACGTCCCAAAACCCCCTCCACGCAAAATTGGATGGCACAACAATCGTGTAGCAGTGATTGGCTCATGTGGAAGGCGGTGAGGCATGAAATCACATTATCAGAGGATTTGCGCGGAAAGAAGAGAAAGGGCCTCCTAGCGCCCCCCCGCCGATGGTCTGCTCGAGGAAAAGATTAATTACTCGTTGGATGACTCCTCTTTTTTTTTTTCTTTGCCATGACAAAGATCATGGTCTCTTTGAATGCTCGAGTTTGAAATATAACATCTATCTCTCTGTCTGTTTCTGTCCCAATATCAAGGTGCTGGCCTGTCAATTACATACATTTATTGACACCTGATTGTCCCATCTCATCACCTCACTGATCTTACGATAATTGCCTCCCTTTTGCAAAGCAATGGGTTCTGGAACTTCCCCTCCCTTGGGCCCGAAGCCGAAATCCGCCATTCCATCTCATATGTTGAATGGAAGCTCTCCCCTAACTCTCCCAACTGGTGCTCGTGACGCTCGTGAACGTGATAGTCTCAACTCATCCATCCGCTCCTCTTTTGCCCCTCGCATACCGGTTGGATTCGAATCGGATACCATGACACAATCCAACGGCGATGTCACCGATGGCACAACTGCCCCTGTCCGCGGTTCCGGAGACTCCAAGTACTTTCTTCTTCAACACACTCAACCAATATTTTGCTGACTAGGTGCTCAGACCTACTTTGAGTGACCCCCCACGCGACCCCCGAGACGAAGGTGGTCCGTTGACCCCACCGGCAACAGTCAGTCGACCTGCGAGTCCATTCACCCTCAGCACTCCAATTGACTTCGATGGACTCAGCTGGCCATGTAAGTCATGATGTGAACCTGGTACGAAGTACAGTTATCTAAAGACGTTTGGGTTGTCAGGCCCCGGTACGAGAGAACGATTGGAGTCCTCGCCCGAGCAGACTGCAGAACGAGTCCAGAAACTTGCTGGAGCTGTTAGGACTATTCTGGAATGCATCGGAGAGGACCCGGAAAGAGAGGGACTCCTGGAAACTCCCGAACGATATGCCAAGGCTATGCTTTACTTCACCAAAGGCTACGAAGAGAACGTTCGGGATCTTGTCAATGGTGCAGTATTCCACGAGGACCACGATGAGCTAGTCATTGTCAAAGATATCGAGGTGTTTTCCATGTGTGAACATCATATGGTTCCATTCTTGGGCAAGGTAAAGCGACATTCCTGTTTAAACCGAATATTTGTCACTAATGTGATATCTCCTAAATAGATGCATATAGGATACATTCCTGACCGCCGTGTTCTTGGTCTCTCAAAACTTGCCCGTCTCGCGGAAATGTTCTCCCGCAGACTTCAGGTACAAGAGCGTCTCACCAAGCAGGTTGCGCTCGCTATATCGGAGGTCCTGAAGCCGCGGGGTGTTGGTGTTGTTATGGAATCCTCCCATCTTTGCATGGTCATGCGTGGCGTTCAGAAAACTAGCAGCAGCACCACTACAAGCTGTATGCTGGGATGCATGCGGTCGAGTGCAAAGACGAGAGAGGAGTTCTTGACACTGCTGAACAGGAGGTGATTATGATGATGATACCACTTTTTCAACCTTTGTAACACATATTTTGTTACTATTTAACATTGGATGCCGATTTACGATTTCGGAGTTTACGGTAGGTTTACCTTTCAACAGGTTATTGGGTTGTGGACTTTTGTTTTTTCTCCCATTCTTTTTAGCCGTTTACGAGCTTGGAGTTTTATTCTTCTGCACCTTCTCTTCTTTCTTGTTTTGAATATTTTGATACTATATACTGCTTGTATAGACACTCGATCGTTATTCCGTCAAACCCAGACCTTTCCACCCAGAAGTGCCCGATGGTGTCAGAATCGATAGAAAAAGGCTCAGGGAACTGTACTGTGGGGAGACTTTTTGTTATTCTTGTTCGAGTCATATGCTTTCCAGTTCTTTGCACGGGCTTTTGGTCGATGTTTTGAAGTCACAGAAAAAAGACCAGGTCATATGTGGCGTGTCGAGGTTGTTTCAACAATTTGCTTTATTCTCAACACTAGCATTGATATCAGCTTGTGATCACCCTCCTTGACCTTGGGAATTATTGCATATTTCAATCTGATAATTAAATGCAATGTATATTTGCATGGCTATTCCAAATTCTCTCACAGCATTCAATCGGGAATTTCCTTCATGGATCAGTTCTAGACTAATGCGCAGCTGAATGAGGCCTACTAGGTAACGGAGAGCTCCATGTTAACAGTGGTCTAGCCAGGAGCAGATAATGGCACAGCACCCAAATGCTCTTGTTTTGGCTGATGCCTACCATTCACTGTATCCCAACCCCACTAGCGTGATGAACTTCTCCGGCTTTTCTCATATTTCATGTTTATTTTTTCCTCAGGCGTGAATTTCTTTGCTTATATGATCTATTAATTACATATTTTCACCACCTGAAAAGCTTCATCTTTCTTACCACTTTCTCACTCTCATTTCTACAGCTGATATCTGCAGCCAACCTGTGTTGCCATCTAACTTGACTTGACATATTGAAGATCGAGCCTTATTTCTCTATTTCGACTTAAACAAAACGATTAAAAGATTCAATTATATCACGGTACGCGCATTCCTCAGTAGAGGGCTCTGTCAAGGCTCAAATTTTTGACCGATTTGCTGACTACCCATCTCCCATCAGAGGATCGCCGAAGCTCAGTCTGCAGGCCTCCCACGGGGAGTTGACTCGCTATCATGTCGGGGTCGAGTCAGACAGAATTAGAGGCGGCTGAGATCTTGCTTTCTCTGTCTAGAGCGCCCTTGGACTTCAGCAGTGGCTCAAACACCTTGAGTACCTTCAACCGATCCGAAATAGACACCCTTCATCGAACCAATAACAGAGGGTATGATGCGTTGGCAGCGGCATCGACGACAGCTACAAGACCCCTTGAAGCTCAACCAATTGGGAGCCGTTCTGAGCAAGATCCAATTGTGGTACAAGGACGCGCGGTTGCGCATGCACAAGTGCCAGGGAGAAATCCTGAGCAACGCCCAAGCGCTACAGAACCAGAAAATGCTTTGCAAGCCTTTCTTTTCAGACAGCAGGTTTTAGCTGGGATCGCGCCTGACCAAATGATTACTATGAGAGGAAATCGGAATACCCAGTCTCAAGCCCGGGGTTGTGGCGCTGAGAACCAAAAAGCAACTCCTGCGTTAGTCCAAATTACAAATGAAGGAGTCACGGTGCCCAGTATACCCCCAGCGCGGTTCAGTGGTGTACTGCATCCATTTCCGAATCTACCGGCTCAGCCCTCTCACTACTTCGATCCGCCGGCTAGGCCACCGGTGATGACAATGAACAATCGAATGAACGAAGGAGGCGAAGCGACACGGCAAGCTTCTACAAACAACAGAGTCGTTGTGCCCTCTGATGCTCCAACAAGACCCACAAGTACCACGACCAGTCGTGTTTCTGAAACGCGCAGGGCAACACAGCAAGGACATGGGCAATATGTTTTCCAGATCGAACCCGTCCCAAATAGAAACACCAGTCAATCTGCTACGACTATGAGGCTTGGAACGATAAATGCTGGTATCAACACTGAGATGCGAAAGATCCCACAAGCAGCACACGCGAGCAACACTGGCCGGAACCAGCATTCTCTCTATGTGAATGCCATGCCTCTGAGATATCCGGCTAGTTTGGCTGTCACCAACGGTGGGGCTTCTATTCAGCAAGAGACTCAGAAAAACCGAAGCAGACCTTCCGTGCCAATTAGTTGTCAACACCCATTAAGTGGTGGCCGCAATGAAGCTTCTCAAGCCCAGAAAGAAGTTTCAAAAAATACCACGGGGCCTCAGCAACCAACCTGTGGCCATGGTCAAAACAATGCAAGATCTTCAAACCATCAAGTTGTAACTGGGACCTCACGTATCGCATCTGACCATGCTTCGAAAGATGCAACAAGCATGGTTACAACGACACAAACTCTCCAGAGTGGGATTGAACCTGGAAAGGTAGAAGGCCCCGCGGAAAACCAGTTCGACCTCATGAACGCGTTTCTCTACCACCCAGAATTGCTTCTGAAGCTTACCGAATACCTTTCAGTACGCGGAATTATAAACTTGTTCTCCATATCAAAGGGGTTCCACCGTTTTTTGGAAGCACGGCTTTCCGTTTTCATCACTAGCCAGGCTCTAACCAGGGCCCCTGGTTCTGCGCGCCTATTTCCATTCCGTTGCTACCACAAACTTTGTATTGGGATTCCGAGTTCTGAGTCTAGTGCTGAAGATGGAAACCACCTGGCTCCTTCACTCAAATGGTTGTCCATGATTTGCTGCCGTGAGAAGGTGGTTCATGATGTGATGAGGAATCTGCGCGAGATCGACCCTGCTCTTCCAAATAGATGCGAGACGGTAATCAAGAAACTTTGGTTTCTGATGGATATGCCTGACAATGAACGCCGTATCTTTACCATTCGCAACAAGAATCTGTGGCCAGACAATGACATTTTCTTTGCCAATCTCTTCCTCATCAGACTTGATATGCGATTCTCCAACAGAGCTATTGGACGCGGGCAAAGTGGTATGCGACGTCTTCTCATGGCCCAGCCCAGTCTTCAGCTTCTGTGGGCGGCAATTCAAAATACTGCCCTGAAAACCTATTTCGAAACGCTCAAAGCATTTGTTCACTGGAGGTACACCCCTCTGCCTCAGGAGACTGGTATGTGGATTCTAGGTGTGCCTCCTGATAAGATCGGGCTACTTCAGTATGAAGGATACGGCAAAACGAATAGTCGGGTCATTTTCCAGAGGCCTGACGAATTGATTCTGAAAGAGGCCGTTCGGAGAGAGCTCGATGTCCAGCAAATGTATGCCAATGTGTTCTCGACGAATAACACTGATATCTACACTGGGGACATATACCAGGAAGCCTCGTGGGAGGATGAGGCTAAAAAGCAGACTAGGGAACTGGGTTTAAATTGGTTGGATTTTATGAAGCTTGATTGATTGATATTTCAGTAGTATGTGTATGCTTCGACAAGACTCATGTTTGTTAAAGCTTTGGCTTCAAACTTTGCGTGGAGAGTTGTTTTGGTAACTAATGGTGCTATGTGCTTAGGGTTACCCATGATGATGAGGAGAAAACAGAGAAAAGCCAAAAAAAAAAGGGAGAAGGATGAGAGAATGTTTTAATGATGTAAACGTGTTATGGGATAATGATAATGGATAATGTATCGTGGTTCTCTACTCTAATGCCAACAACCACTGCCATGACAAAAGTACTAGAGCAACAGTAGAGCGACGACAATAGCTTGATGTTTGAATAATAGAAGAATTTAATGGCAGCGAACCTCTATACTCAACATCAAAATTAGTACTCAGCGGCTATAATTCCCTCAACTATAGACATCCCAAATAATGATAGCAGGAAAAAGAGGGTACGGTCAGATCACGTGCAACCCGGGTGGTCCCGTGCCGGTTTGGTGGCTGGCTGAGTTGGACCCAAACGGCAACCTCAACTTGACAACAAAACGAGACCTCCCTTTCATCTTTTTATCAGCAACGCTCCCGTGGCTTGAATATCTGCCAGAATCTGGAATTCTTTATTATTCACTGTCTGTCGAGTTATACTTGGGATCGCATCGTTCGGGATGACTGGTAACAGAACGGCCACACAGGCGCAATCTAAGCCTGCCATGTCAATCCCCACCGCCCATCCATGATCACACGTCACGAGCGATCGTTTCTCGACCTACACACCACGATGCCACGGATATACCTGGATTGCTTTGGATGAATCCTGATATTGGACACTTGGGATACCTTTGCGGGGCGTGTTAGTCGGCGTAGACGGCCGAAGACCACACCTTGAAAACCAGCTATTCTGCCAACTTCTAGCCAACGTTGGAACTATGGAAACTAATTAGCTTTGCAAATTGGCCGCTGGACCCTACTGGACTTCAAATAACTGCAATGCTTCCCTTCCCTGGATTTTGTGCTAGGTATGCTCCCCGCATCTTCGGCTGGATCATACTTCTTGAGCAGTCTAGATTCTAGATGAGGGTGGATGGTTTGCACATGGATAGTTATCCAGTGTGTCGATCGGACCATGGGAATAGCTTGTGGATTTATAGAGATCTCCCAGGTGTTGTCTCGTGCTTAAGCTTGCCGAAACCACTCATCGTTTGCGCCTTTCCGATGATGGTGGTACTTGGCTTCGTGCAGAACTGAATACCTGCAGTAAATATAGGTGGCTTTCAGCTTCACCTGTTTTCACAATCATGGGTCAAATATCTTGTTAGTGAGGAGACTTTTCAAGTTCAAGTATTGATTTCTCGAATCCATCTAACCCTGGGGATATTTCCGCTTCGAGGAGCATGCCGTCTGTTCAAATTCGAGTTTATTACTCTACGAGCTCGAGCAAATGGTTACAGGCTGTATCTTGGGGGCTCAGCTTGCACCGTGGACGGCGACAAGGCACTGACCAAACCAGAAGATAACAACCCAGTGGTTGCTCTGACAGATGTGCCAGATTGCTTCTTGACTCTTTTATTTTTCTGGGCACCAGTCTACATTATTTGCCTTTTTGTCCTCTGTAGATAGTTTTATGTGTTGAAGCGAAAGGGTCATTTCTGCGGCAACCAGTGACGAAAAGCAGCATACAAAAGGCGCGATGGACGCGACCCTTTGAAAAGACAAAAATGAATGCCGAAAAAAATGAAGCAAATGAAGCCAAGGAAAAGAAAAGACAAAATGACGGAATTTGAACAAGCCGTCGGTTATGGTTCTAACGGCAGCAGCCTCATCAACAAGAAGTTGATGCATCAAGGAGCAGGGAAAGAGGGGGAGGCGATTTAATCCGCCTGCAGAACAAGATACTGCCAGTCCCCGGCCTCGAAACGCCTAGGTATCTATCAAGATGTCTTTGAAAAGGTGTCTAATTGCGGGGTTTCATATATGAAGCGAAGAATTCCCGTCAACCTGGCAGTTCAAGGGGTTCTGGTTGACTGTCAACTAACATTTCGGCCGCCTCTGGCTTATCATTTCTGAGGTCCCCTTCGAGCCACATTCGTAGAGTCTCTGAAGGCGCGAGATACAGCAAGAGCATAAAGAGGGTTGCCGAGCGCTGCTTTTCTGCTCTGTTTCTTTTTTTTTTTTTTTTTTTTTTTCCCTTTTCTTTTTTGCCTCCCGCTCTTACCAACAATCTTCATCCAAGTAGAGAACCGCTATTCTGTCCTGGTGATTTACCCACCCTTCGTATGATCCATAACTTCGATTTCTTTTAGACACAAAACCACGAGAAGAGGTGCGTGATCCCCCTCGCATTCCCGATTTTCCCGATTTTGGTCTCTCTTTTTTTATCCCTCACTCCCCTCCCCCAAAGATTCCTGACTTTGTGATCTCTTCTTGACGATCCTGTTTTCTCTCATCTCCAGGTCTCTTTTCCCGCTCGGAAAAACCACCACTCCGCACACTCCAAACCAAACCTTCCCGAAAGTCTTCAGCGAAGAACGCGGCCGACACGCCCGGTTAGACGAAGCACAGGCTCCACCGGAATCTCCTGCGCTTACATCGCCTGCCCAACCCTCCCGTTGTTCCAAATCGGCGTGTCTATCCCCATACCAGCAGTCTTTCCCCTTATTTTTTATTCAAACCAGATGCAGTTGCAACAGATTACATGGCTGGGTCCCGTAGGAGTCCAGTGTTGAGTGAAGAGTGGAGAGCCGCCAGCGATACCAAAGATCATCGAGAACGGGACAGACACAGACCTCGAGGATCTCATCGTGATAGAGGCAGGGACAGGCAGCGCCATAGAGACCGTCATTCGCGCCCGAAGGAAAGCGGACCTCATCGCCCACCGCGGTCGCCGCCACCCTCGCGTGCTTTTCCCCGACCTGGCCGCGAAGGACCTTTCCAACATCGTGATCTTTCGCCCGGTGCTTCTATAGCTCGTGGTTCCCCTGGTCCCCTCCCAGGATTCCAGGAAAGTCAGAACGCAGACCCTTATCCACAACAACCAGCAGAATACCTCAACGTGGAGCGACATCAGCAATTTGGTGCGGAGAGAGCGCCCGAGAGAGATCTTCGAAGAGACGACTCTCCGTCTGCTCCCCCTCATCAAAACGCAAAAGGACACGAAGTCCATCGCCTCGACCTTTCCCTCCCCGTCATCCTCGCAATCGACACAACAAGAACCTAGAAGACCCCGACCGAGGTTTTCCACATAAAAGACGAGGACGTTTTCCAGGTCGCGGTCGAGCCGGTCGAGGATCGCCCCGAAGAGGGGGTGAGCGCCGTAGGAACGAGACTAGACGGCCTAGCTCTCCACGACAACGACACTCTAGGTCTCCTGGTCGTGGACCAGAATCTTACACATCTCCTCGCCGCTGGTCTCAGAGCCCGCCTCCCGGTGATTCTGGCGAAAGAGATTTCTCTTATCGATCGCCGTCTTTGAATTCTGTCCAGTCTCGGACCTCAAAATTATCCACCTACTCCAGCCGTGGCTCGAGGGGCGACTTGACGATGAATACGACTAGACCAATCCAGTCCGTGGTGGACGAGTCTGTCAGATCTTCTTCACCTCGGCCCATTCCAAGTTTTGATGCCGACAATGCAAGTGCTTCTGCAGACGGAGATGCTAACATGCGAGAAGCGTTTCCAATGCATGGTATGCGGGTGTCTGATGCTCATGGCAACCATCGCTCACGACCATCTCGGCCACACGTTGATACTAGGCAATACTCGACATCCCCACAATACATGACATCGAATAATTCTTATCAGGATTCTCCCCAGTCAACTTCTCCATACTCGACTGGACGGGGTGGATGGGGTGGTCAGCCTCAATATCATGGGCAACATGGGTAAGCTACTCTTCGTGTTTGCAGTTAAATAACATATCAAGATGGGTCTAATCTTGAAGGAAAATATCTAGACATTCCTCGCCATACCGACAACAAAATTACCCTCAAAGCGGCTCACAGAGCCAATACTATCAAAACCAGGGCCCATACAATGGGCCTTCCAACCATCCCTATTCAGGCCCGTCGTATCGCGGTGGCCATTCTGGCTACCGTGGAAATTACCAAAATCAAGGTCCAGACCGTCGGTTTTCTGGCCCCGGGCCCCAGAATTACAACAGCGGACCTTCACCACGTGGTCGAGGCCACTTCAGCAACCTCCAATGGACTGCATCAAATCCCAGGGGTCGGGGTGGACCGCATAGTCCTCATACAGCACCCCGACAATCATCACAAAGTCCTCCCCCATCGGGTGCAGATGATCGGATGTACTCAGGCACCGGGGAAGGTGGCAATCCTTTCAGACCTGCGAACAAAGATTTACAGGTAGAGGATGAAACATCAAAACCAGGTTCAGAAAATGGTGATACCCAGAAAATGCCGCCACCGGGACGACAACCAGGCGCCTCCGATACACCGGGTAAAGGAGGGAAATTCAGCTTTGCCTTCAAAGCCAAGGCAGCACCTCCACCCGCTACCAAACCGGTCCCAGATTTGCAACAAAGAATGCAAGCTAGGGAGCCACCACCGCGGGCTGTTGAACCCCCTCGGAATAGGATGTCTAATGGCCCGCCGCCGAAGTTCAAGCCTGATAATAGATTTGACCGTCGTGACCGAGATAGAGATAGGGGCAGACATGATCGGAGAGATTTCCGGGATCGTGGCTTTCGTGAACACAGGGATGGACGTGATTCTCGGAGAGATGACCGTCGGTTTGATCATCGTTCCGATAAAAGAAGAGGAGACAGAAGACATGACTTCCGTCCTGAGCGTCGCCGTCATGATCGTTCCCCAGAACCGAAAGAGCCTAGGGAATGGAAGGAGCCCAAGGAGTGGAGGGAACCTAAGGAGTGGAGAGAGCCCAAGGAATGGAAGGAGACTAAGGAGCCTAAGAAGCAATTGAAGATCCTAACTCGGCCGAAGCCGCGTCCCACCCTGCTCGAGGAATTCTCGAACTCGGATTCTGTCTATTTCCGAAAGCCTGGCAATGAATCGGTGATTGGTGCTGGTACTTATGGAAAGGTCTTCAAGGCAATCCATATTTATACCCAAAACAAGGTTGCTTTGAAGAAAATACGAATGGAGGGCGAGAAAGATGGATTTCCTGTTACAGCCGTGCGAGAAATCAAATTACTCCAACATCTCCGCAACCAGAATGTGGTCAGTTTACTTGAGGTCATGGTCGAGAGGAATGAGTGCTTCATGGTATTCGAGTATCTCTCACACGATCTCACGGGTCTCATCAACCACCCAACCTTTACACTCACAGCTGCCCACAAGAAAGATCTCGCAAAACAGATGTTTGAAGGCCTGAACTACCTCCACCATCGAGGTGTTCTTCATCGCGACATCAAAGCCGCCAATATCCTTATTAGCAACACAGGACTACTGAAATATGCCGACTTTGGACTTGCCCGATTCTTTTCCAAAAGCCGCCAGCTCGATTACACAAACCGTGTAATCACTATCTGGTATCGGCCACCCGAACTTCTCTTAGGTGAAACCAGATACGGACCGGCGGTGGACGTTTGGAGTGCAGCTTGCGTGTACGTCGAAATGTTCACGAAGAAAGCCGTTTTCCCTGGAGAAGGAGGTGAGATAAGTCAATTGGATAAACTTTACAACTCCCTTGGTACTCCCAAGCTGGTCGACTGGCCGAACATTGTCGAGATGCCTTGGGTCGAATTGATGGGTCCCCGTGGGCGAAAACCAAGAATATTTGAGGATGTATACCGGGAGGTTTTATCTCCGGCTGCTCTAGATCTGGTGTCCCAAATATTCCGCTATGATCCTGCCAAACGGCCGACTGCTGAGGAAGTCCTTGCACACCCTTACTTTACGTCTGAGGAGCCACAGCCTCAGCAGGCTATCGAGTATGTTTTGATATCCCTTTGCTCCGAATGAAATAGACACTAATAATTTTCCAGGCTCGAAAACATTGAAGGTGACTGGCATGAATTCGAATCCAAGGCACTGCGCAAAGAGAGGGACAAGGAAGCCCGTCGCGCAGAATACCAAAAGGACAAGGAGAAGAGGAAAGCCACTTCGTCAGCCCCTCAAAGCGAGAGGGAGATCAAACGTGTAAAGCAAGACAACGATGCCAGTCTCCAGCCTTCGGAGCAATGAGTCAGTTTGCTGTTTCGATGCTATTCGATCTCAATACCGATCGCTTCTTCGATTACCTTTCACCTAATACTTACGACGGTCTCCAAGCCGTCCTTGCTTCGCATCTTTGGGAGTCTTGCGATGCTGGTGCGGCCTCAATTTTTTTGCATTTTTTTCATGCCCAAAAGATTTATGAATGGGGATTACGGAGCAGTTTCTTTTGCCAAGGGAGTTACTCTTTTAGATAAATACTCTTGAATGGGTGTATTTAGTGTATAGACTCGTATTTTTTATCAATTTTCCACACGTCATTTTAATAATATGACTTCACACTTGGTATTTGCATTGGAATCGGGAGTTAACGCTTCGGACACGTGCCAATTGAAGCCACCAGTTCATGCAAGGAATTGAAGGTGTAAACCAAGCATTCTAGCGATGTGCTAGAGCTGTCTAATATGCAGTAAACAGCATTGAGATGGAACTGAGGACTACATTCTACCAGTCGACAAAAGTCAGTATTTGATGAAGCACAATAACGTTGCTCCCAGTGACATTTAAGACAGGTAGCGACAATCAGATTTTGCCTTTTGACCTCACACTCGACCAGCAAATACTCAAGACAGCCCAAGTAAAAGCGGTTGAGCATCTCGGATTACCAGAGTATGTAAAAATGTATACGAATATTCTTCATGATAGGGATAGAAGAGGTAACGTGGTCCAAGGGACCGACGGAAAGGGGTTGAAGAAAAATCATCAACGCACCATCTAGTTTATGTTTTACTCGAGCGACGATGGCAATTATCATATAAAATCAACACATCGTCTTATGTAGAACTGGGTATCTTCTATACAGAAAAGCAAAAAAAGAGAGAAAATAAAAGGGAATGTTCCGTCAATCAGGTCATCAACGCATCATGGAGCTTCAAAAGAAGCCCTCGTGATGATGGTTTTAGATGCGGGGTTTGTTCTCGACACACTCATCGGAATCGCCAGGGTTGTAGAAAAGAACAATAACACCAGCGATGATTTGAGTTGGTGGTCTTGGGTTTTGTTGAGAAAGAAAAAAAAGAAGAAGAAAAAGAGGGAGAGACAACGGTTTTAAAGGGAGGCAGAAGAAAAAAAAAAGAAGCGATGGTGGGGCTGGCGGGACGGGCGCTGATTGGGCGGTAGACGCTGAGCTCGACGAAAGGCGAAAAGGGCACTGGATCTCCAATTATTCTGCGATTCCATGAATAATGAATGACTGAATGTTCCTTCTCCTCTAACAAACTAACTACAACTAACTCACTCTTGCAATAACCTCGTCTCTGCTCACCCGTCCCACGCCTTTTTTCTCCCACACCTGCACTCTTCACGATCACGATATCTCTCTTATTTCATCTTTAATCTTTTTTTCTTTTGCCCCCCGGATACCCTATCTTTTACTTTTTCTAACCCGTCCACTATCTTGAATTGTTCCTCCTGCACATCACACGCCGCCTGCTTTTTGATTCCTACCTGATGACCGCTCTTTTTTGAGCAGTCTCGTCAATGGATAACGCAAATTTGTGGACTCGCAGAGCCAAGTAAGTTCGAGTGCTTTGACTAGTCTTGCTTTCTTGTTTCAATGCGACTAATCAATGTTTCTTTTTACGCTTGCAGTTCCTCCAAGTTGTCTCTGTCCATGACCGGGCCCGACGGCAAAGAAGGTGGCGCCAGAGTCGAACTTCCCCGCAGTCAAACATCGAAGCGTTTCGGTCCTGATAGCTCCCACGGTCGCTCGAATCCTTTTAACGCAATATCCCCCCTCTCCAGCGGCGTGGCCTCACCGTCCACCCACGCTTCCTCCGCATTCGGGCTGGGATCGGGCGCATTTGCGTCCTTTGGAACCCCCAAGACTCCCGGCGAAAAACGTGAACCAGACCAGGACTTATCGTCATCGACTGAGGGTCTGAAGACCAAGGGCTTTGGTGCTCCTGTTCCTGGTTATAGAGAACATTCCCTAAAGTCCACTTGGGTGATCTGGTACCGCCCGCCGACACCGAAATACTCCGACTACGAAAAGTCCACCATCGCCCTTGCATCCATATCTTCAGTAGAGAGTTTCTGGTCTATATACTCCCACCTTAAGAGACCCTCTCTCCTCCCTACCGTCTCAGATTATCATATTTTTAAGAAAGGCATCCGTCCCGTATGGGAAGATGAAGCGAATAAGAGAGGTGGAAAGTGGGTCGTTCGGTTGAAGAAGGGAGTGGCCGACCGGTACTGGGAGGACCTCCTCCTGGCCATGGTGGGCGATCAGTTTGCAGAGGCGGGTGACGAGGTGTGTGGTGCCGTTCTGAGCGTACGGAGCGGGGAAGATGTGTTGAGTGTCTGGACCCGGATTGACGGAGGGCGAAACATCAAGATCAGGTATGAGCTTCTCAGTGGAAACAAGTGAATGCTATGATCAGGGGATTTGGCTAACGCAGCTACAGAGAAACGATCAAACGGTTGCTCGCCTTTCCAGCCGACACCAACATAGTATGGAAGAGCCATGATGACAGCATTGCTCAACGCTCTGCCATCGATCAAGCCCGACAGGAGAAGGCCGCTGGAAATGCTGGTCATCACCACCACCTCGGAGCAGATCGACGAAGAGCTACGGGCAATGACGACACTACGGGAGATAAAGGAAAATCGGCGGCGTCTTGACATGCTTTATCTGAGCCTGGTTACGGCCCTGTATAGTAAAGAAAACGAAAAAATCTTGGGACGTGTTTTTGGGACTGGGGCATTGGGGCGAACTATCATGCATCTGGTTTTTGATCTTCTTCCCTTTTTTATTTCCTCAATTTTCATGCGAGATGTTACTATGCAAGAAAAAGGAGCCTTGGGGGGATGTAACGTCACGCATTCGGGCTAGGTTCCTTTGCCATGCTGTATCTATCCGAACCAGGACCTTGTTTTGTTAAAATCTTTTCTTTTTTTAATATGACACTGGTTCCACGCCCACCTCGTCTCTTGGCCGTTTGTAATCCGGAGTAGCTTCATGGTCACACCAAAAAGAGGGGATGGATGGACGCAGCCGGCAGAAAACGGTCGACCGCCTTGCCCGTCATGATGGATTGCTCTTCCGACCTTCTCAATTCCCACACGCCCCCAAATAACTATCAATTAACTGACAATTCGGGGAATAAATGACAAACGACCTGGCCCTCTTGGCCATGCGATGCTCTTCGCAGTGAATCCCAATATATGCCGCTTCTCCCGAAATTCTCTAACTTTTTCTCCGGCTGGAATCGTCAAGTCTCCGATCCTCCTCCGCCGCAGAACAATCCAATCCATCTTTCTCCACCATCTCATGCTATCTCCGACCAGGTACGACGGACTCAGGCGTCCGGTGTGAGGGATGACATTTTGTCTATAGGGACTTCTGCTGCTCAGGAGGGTCAATTTGAATATATTGTTCAGTCACCAGAAGTAAGAATTTCTTTTTCTTTTTTTCGTTTTCTTTCTATCTTTAATTTAGTTTTTTTTTCCTCTTTTCTTTTTTTTTTTTCTATGCTTGCAACTTGCAATCAATGCACGAGCCTATTTCCCACTGGCTGTCGCGCTCTTCCTCTCCCTACCTCCTCACCTTCTATCCTTGTAATCTTTCTCATCCCACCTTCTAGCTTGTCCGCAGCCTGACCTTTTTATCTTATAGTTTGACACAAGCCATGCCGAAGGAGTTCGACCGATCTTCCAAACTCGAACTGTATGTCCACTATTGCGCCAGAGCATTCCCCGACCCAGTTTAGGAATGAGTCGCCTGTAAATATAACCCTGCATGGCGGTATAAAATCAGAATGGAGCTGATACGAAAGACGTCTAGATCTGGGGACCGAAACTCGATGCGTAGCAAGGATCAACGGGATGAGAGCAGATTATTTCCTACCTATGTGTACGTCTTGCTGCTGGTTGTTACATTTTGGGAGAATACGGGAGCTTACACGAGATTTATTTTCCTTCTAGGACAAGTCCCGGTGCCGTGCCAATAGTACCGGGGGAGCTAAGAAAAAGAAACCAGGACAGGTGTGTTTCATCTCCATAATTTACTGGTGTTTCCCTGTTTGACATCCCATATTTGCAGGGCTCGATGTTTCAACCTATAGACAAGATCTCGACACAAAGATCCCGGGACAGTGGGCCAGTTCGAGCACGGGGTAAACCACATGGTAATACTCAAAGATATCCCGGATTCAACCATCCTGAAGAATCATCAGAAAGGCCAAATAAACGCCGGCGACGAGACCACCAAAAATCAGCCCTTGGGAAAGGATCTGACGATGATGTTATGTTGCAAACGGGCCCCCCTTCGGAAATATCATCATTTTTCTCGCCGAGCCCAAGCCGCCACTCAGCAAAAGGCAAAAAAGCAAAAGGCCCCGGTCCCAGTATAGCAGGTGAATATCGAGAGGTTGAAAAACATATGAAAATCAACCGATCGCAAATTAGTCCCAAACTTGGTCCTAATAAACAACGTCGTTTCTTTTCCCCTGATGACGAAAGCTTCACCGAGAATGCCGCCAAGCAGAGGCGCTCCTTTACGTCAGAACAAGACGTCGAACCGCTTGATCTTAACACATTAAACCATGAACCAAAACACGAAGTCCTGCAAAGTGTCGAAATTCAGAAACGCAAAGAATCTACCCGCGATAGAGACGCAAGGAAGAGCCCACCTCTTCGAAATCAGTTCGTCGCTTCCGATGGAAGGCGACGCAACTCCGATATCTATGAAAGCCCGGATGAGTTGCAAGGCGCAGTAACAGTTATGCCAGCACCAACGACCTTGGATGAACCTCGTAATAAAAACGTCAGAGGCAGAACCGAGGCTGGAGAGCGCGCGGAACCGGCAGCTCATCAGCAGTCGTCACCATCCGACATTCGGCCGACCAACTTCGCAAGCTCGCCTCGCCAAAGCAAAGCCAAGAAGAATCTCAAAAAAACTAAACATGGAAAAGGCTCACAAAATCAACTGCTGTTTGAAGCAAATTTGTTTCGATGGGGGACATTTGAGCAGTCGTCGTCCGATGGGAAGACTATTGAAGTGCGTATCAATAACATAGATGGAACAATTCGACTGGCTGGAAGTGCCGTTGATCAAGGAATACCGTACCGGAGAGTCACGCTTATATACCAAGGGCAGCATCCAAGTTGCAAAATTCGGTTACGATTGTCCAAAACAGAGGCAGAGCCCGGTAATATAGATATCGAGCTATCGTCTCGGGGGAACAGGAAAGACTTTGTTCTTTCTTTCAGGATCAAAGTGTGAAAGTGTCAACTAAAGATAGGTTCGTTTCAATCTTGTTCGTTCGAATGGTTTGCAAAGAGACTAACATGAGCCAAGTGATTGGATGGATAGTGCCTTCGACAAAAGCGCAAGGGACATGGCTCGCTGCTCCAACGTATCCAAGCACTCTTCTTCTAAATGCATTTTGGAGCAAAATCCAGAGCCAAAAACTGAGACGAAAACCGAAAAGCCCAAACGGCCAAAGCTTTGCGATTCTCTTCAAGACGAGATGAGGGACAGAAGCAAACAAAAATCAATTTCTTCAAGCTATGCTCAAGAAAATAATAATCCTTCAGCTACTGCTTACAGCTCTATCGTGATGTCAGACTCCGCTGCTCACAGCCATCCCTCTCGAGCAGACAACAGTAATGGCATTGAAATCCCCGTGAAAAAGTTTACAGAAGATCTATCACCTTCCCAACGAGAAACAAGGTCTACGGCACGCCGTCCTGCACCGCCCCAGGTAGTGTGTGATGACGATGAGGATGTCATTGATGATCATAACAAACATCCAAAAATCGAACCAAATAAATGGGACAGACCACTCGTGTATCCACGCTTCGGTAAGAAAAAGGCCGAAGTGGATGCTCAAGATCGTGAGCGACTCCGAGACAATGAATTCCTTAATGACAATCTCATTGGATTCTACATTCGCTTTCTTGAAGATCATCTGGATCGGACAAACAAGGAAGTCGCGAAGAAGGTCTATTTTTTCAATTCATATTTCTTTGACACACTCACCAATCTGCCCAGAGGCAAGCGCGGCAACATTAACTACGAGGGAGTCCAAAAATGGACTAGGAATGTGGATATATTCAGCTACAACTATATCGTGGTCCCTATCAACGAAAACGCGCATTGGTATGTTGCTATCATATGCAATTTGCCAAAATTACAAGTGGTTTCTGGGGATAGTGAAGAACTTGAAAAGCATTCTGAGAATGATAAGGAGCCTCATGTTCAGCCCGAAGCCGAAATTGAAGAGATCCCAGAAACCCCTGAGCCGGAGCCTCATGGCGAAAACGCTTCTTCCAAAGAAGCGGAAGAGGCTCAGAATGAATATGCAGGACCTGCTAAAGAGGAGGTTGCAAGGCAATCTTTAGCTGAAATGAGTCTTCTTGACCAAGAGAAGCTCGATGGTAGCAATTCTGAAGTACCCCTCTCAAGGGAAGATTGGCCTGATGACGAGGAGAATTTGTTGTCCTCCCCTGCGAAATTCCATGGACTTACAGATAATGCGCAACAATCCGTGGAAAAAGAATCGAAAGGCACGCAAAAATCAAAGAAGCAAAAGAAGAAACAACGGCCTCCACCTGCGAAATATGATACCCGACAGCCGATTATTATCACTTTTGACTCGCTAGATGCAACTCGCTCGCCTACGATCAAAGTACTCCGACAATATCTGTCCGAGGAAGCCAAATCGAAAAGAGGGTTAGAAATTGACACTAATGAAATCAAAGGGATGAAGGCTCGACAAATCCCATTACAGCCAAACTGGTCTGACTGCGGGCTCTATCTACTTGCCTATGTGGAAAAGTTTGTTCAAGATCCAGATCTATTTGTGACGAAGATGCTTCAAAAAGACATGAATGTGGAGACCGACTGGCCTCCTTTAAAGTCCGGTCTTCTTCGACTTCGACTTCGCAACTTCCTCGACGACCTGTATGACGAACAAAAAGAAATTAACCCACAAAAGGCAAATCAGAATGAGACCATGGCGGATAGGCAGCCCATTAATTACCTTCTTGGACCTCCACTGGCCAACCAGAACAGCAGCAGCATTGAGGATCACACTCAGCAACAATCTTTTCCCGTATCCGAACCAAACTCAATCGCGGAGTCGTCTCGTACAGAAAAAATAGATGATTCCCAAGAGACTATGGTCCCTGAGTCGCACATTCCACCTGCGGAGCAATCGAAGGGTTCCAGTTCAGGCCAACCTGAACAAACCCCCAAGAAGAAAAAGAACCGTACTCAAAAGTCCGCATCAAAAACAGAACCAGCGCCGCAAACTGATTTGGAAGAAACAACCTCCAATACATTGAAGAAGATCGCTGAGCAGGCTGGCGGACGAGAAGTAATCGAGGTCCCCGATAGTCAAGATCAAAGCTACAGGCCATTGGAACAATCATTGAGCCACGGTGGCGATGCACGATCCTTTGAAAACGGGCAAGATGCGCCTGAAACCAAATCTGGGATAACCGACCCTGTTGTCGTGGATGATGATGTTGTGATTGAAGTTCCTCGGGAACCCGTGAAAGAGTCTCGTGTCGAGGTTCAGATCACTGGGACGCCGTCGCCCCCAAGTGCGCGAGAGAAAGTGCGCAAGAGCCCAAAGAACAGACAGAAGACTTAAACCTCCGGAAAAGATTTGTTGATATGCAATTATGACACGATGAATGTTGTGGATATTGTGTTCTGTTCTGACCTATTGTTTTTTCTTTGTTTTATAGACTGGATCATGGAAATGACCCTGGGCCAGGCGTTAAGGATGTGTGGGCGAGTTATTTTTATGGCCGTGGATGCATAAGATACCAAGCATTGCGTATGGCTATCACTATTATTCTTTCTGAGCAGCATTCTTATATCTTTTATTTTGATGCCTTGCATTCATCTCGGGTGCTCACTTCTGTGTAAATATGTATATGTTATGATTCGGTGCAAATGACACTTCACTTGCATTTAAACATTGAATTTAAATTGACAATACATATTATCTCCAAGTGACAAAAAAGCACTCAATTGCTTTACTCTATTCTGCAGTTTTATTCTTTTGACGCAACCAAATATAGAACCAAGAACCCCAATCACCATTCACTCTCATCGGCCCCAACCCACCATGCCATCTTATCCCTCTTGAAAGTTTCAAAGTCCCATTCTGCATCCTCCAGCCTATCCTCTCCAGCAACATATACATAAGTCACTGCTGGCACCTCATCCCCTTCATCCGCAAACTCCGCCCCCGCAGCATCCAACACATCTCGAAGATGCCCATCCGGATTCTTCCCCACACCCACCTCCTGTCGACCTCCAACACTCAATGATTCCTGTAACGTCCGCACCTGAACATCACCCTTGACATACTCCGAACCCTCGAATATATCCAGCCGATGAATATCCCCATCTGTCAACCCGGACACAAGTGTACCCAGAACCGAAGCATTGGGTTGTTGCGAACCTTGCACGCCCGAAGAACCAGAAATACTGCCATCACCACTGTCGTTGGGGTTCTTTTGAACTGGCACGATGCCTGGGTAATCGGCCCCGCGTACGCGATGCCGGCGGTAGCCGTGGAGAATGGCGGGTTTGAAAGTGAGCATGGCCTTTTGCCAGGGTTCGGGATCTGCACGGCCGTGGATGACTCTGTGGAGGATTTGAGGAGCCATCAGGGTTCCTGTTTCTGGGTTAGCTTTACGTGGGTGCAAGAGTGGGTGTGTTGATAGATTTGTGTGATGTAGAAATGGTAGGTGGGGGAGCTTAGATGAGGGGAAAGGCAGGTAGATGAATATGATAAAACTTTGGCAATATGTGTGCTTCTTTAATGAAGGTATAGCAATAGCTTACCGTAGAAGAATAGTACATGCTCCCCCATTATGATCAATGTGTTGAATATATGGGGATGAAGCTTGGTCGTGATGATCTACTGGGGAGTGCCTGTTCTCCACAATGTGGTAGAAGAGGGGCTTTTGAAGGGATTGAGTATCGGGATCTGGCAATACTCCTTTCAATCTGAATTTTTGATGCTTGCAGAAGAATGAAGAAGGGTGAAAATGTCCAATTTGAGCTATCCAAGCAGGAAAGATGGATGAATGGAGAAAGAACGAGTCAGATGCCACACTCGATACCAGGTAGTGATAATCCCACGCTTATCGATAAGAAAAAAAAGCCACTAGCCACAGCTTCCCCCAATATTACCATACCGTAAATACCGTACAGTATCCGAAACGGACCATGTGGCTTCATGCTTTGGAGCTGGAGAACCTCAGCGCATCCCAGCCTGCCCCCAAAGTTGAAAGAAGCACGTATTCACAATCGCAGGGAGTTTTTCTCCCTTCTTTCCTTCAACTGAGGATCTTTAAAATCCTCTTTCTTACTACTTTTCTATCTTCCTTACAAGTCAACAAGGGAAAAGTAAACAAGATGCACTCATCCTTGAACCGCGCGCAAGCGGTCTTTGGCTTCTTCACCACCGTGGCCTTATTCGTGGCCGGTTTTGCTGCGCTTTCGGTCTTCTTATATCCCGCTGATAGTGCGAAGACAGAGGTCGAGGTTAAGAATGTGCAGGTGTATGTTTACTCTCATCTTACACATGTCAAGGTTCTTGAAATGTTTCTTCTAGCTAACGGAATGGAATGAACCACAGCATCAAGGGACGGCCTAACTACTACTCGACTAAGAAAGAGGAATATGCCCAATTTCGATTCGACCTAGATGCAGGTACGGCCAAAGCATATACACAATTCATTCTCTATGTTTCCGTTCAAATCAATTGACAGAAAACAAAAAAACAGACCTCTCCCCCTCTTCAACTGGAACACAAAACAACTCTTCGTCTACGTCTTTGCCTCTTACTCCTCCTCCGATAAAGAATCCTCTCTTGTCCCCAACTCCGAATCTATCATTTGGGATACTATCATCTCCGCCCCCGTGTCGCCTTATGCCTGGGACTCTCTCCGCGAGCGATTCTTCCCCGCCAAGTCCTCCGCAGCCAAAAAGTCGCGTTCCGCATCGTCGAAGAACAAGAGCAAGAAAGATCCTGCCGCCCCGGGTGTTCTCCGTCTCCGCGGCCAAAGAGGAAAGTACCAGATTAGTGATATTACGGGCAAGATGGCAGAGCGCTCTAACGTGACCTTGTCGGTGGGCTGGAATGTACAGCCTTGGGTGGGCGCTTTGTGGTGGAGTCCTGGGTCTGGTGCTGTGCCGCGGACGGCAGGCCAGGCGGGCAGCAGTAAGCCGTTTAATTTCCCGGCTCTCAAGGGCAGTAAGAACGCTGCGGCCAAGGAGGCTGCGGCTTCAGAGGGTCAGAAGGGCACAGCTTCTGCTGTTTGAATGGACTGGGCTTGGTAGATAAATTTGAATATTGTTTCTGGATTCGACAATAAAGAACAAAAAGGTTGTTGTATTAAATTCCATTGTAGGATTCATATAGTTTATGAAATAGGTAAGAAATGCAATTGTGATAATCAGAAATCGCTCGTGAAAAAAACTCCAGCTAACCCAAGGCAATGAAACAAAAAAAAGCAAATGAGATGGACATCATAACGATGACGAAATCAAGGAAGCATAACAAAAGCCTGTGTATCCATATCCATACCGACTCAGTCAGACCAAGAGAAAAGGGTCTCCATCGTGAAACAATGAATTAAACGGTGTCGTAAGTACGATCAGGGCGTCCACCGGTCTGGATCCTTTCTGAACATACTCCAGGGACATCGCGATTCAAGGGAGTTTTGAGGTCTGCATTGCGGCGCTTGTAATAAACGTATTCCAAGTAGAAGGCATGGATATGGCCCGGAAAGTATCTAGGGAGCCGTTAGTCAAATTCTAGACCCGAACTCTGAAGAGGCTAGGATAATGTTGAGATATTTCTGCATGTCTTTGCGAGGAATATGCGATGGGCAAGGGACTGACTGAGACTAACCCTAAAATTGTAAGGAGGATATTGATAAGAAAGTCTGCGCTGCAGCCCGAAATGAGAAGAACACCAAGAGGGGGCACTGGTGACGAGGTTAGCATTTGAAAGATGGATACCAGGGCTCAAAGGTTTCGTTTGCAAGTTTCGAGTTGTCTTGTAGGGAAAAATCACGTACAAAACAAGGTGATGATGATCACACAAAGCATTGAGCATGCCCCTGACATTTTGAAATGATCACTTTACTTTCCAGCAGTAGAAAGTCCTTTAATTATGCTGCGATTTTGACAGAGCGTCTGCGAAGATCCACGGAGGTTCCCAGAAAACTGAAGATAAATATCACGAATAAGAGAAGGAAGACATGGACAGCAATGTTGTCATCAGCGAGACGAAAGTTTTTCATTTTGATGAAATTGAATTAATAAAGACTAGACGTCAGGAACCAAAATTGTATAAGATATGACGCAGAGAAGAGCTCAGAAAGTGACAGGTCAGAGAGCAGCACGAGCTGAAATAAATAATCGCATACGGATTATTAGGGCTGAGGAGCTGAAATGGAAAGCCCGGAATGTCTTTCCGCTGACGTCATCCCGCGAGGATCCGGCCATTGTCATTGGTCAAGTTCGATTGTGTTGAGATAGGTTGAGATCAAATCTGCACCGCCACAGAAACTAACAATGGGGTAGTGGGGTGTGGCTGGAGCACAAGAATAAATACATGATAAACATATTGTATTGACAATGGAGAAGTAATCAAATTAACGTCTCTCATAGAATCATGAAGTACTAATCATACAGCATCGATAGAGGCCCTCGTGGTCACCTGCTCATTCTTGTTGCCAAGCTTCGATATTTGAAGGAACGCATCAACACCATACCCTTCCAGGCTATGTAGCTCCAGACTACCGGCCCAATACTCAGCATAGACCCTGCTCATAGGCAATCCCATCCCAAGACGAAGATTTGGGGGCCGTGAGGTCAACGAGTGCAGCGAGTCTTCGCGGAAAGTGTCTTTATCCGCACGCTTCCTCTCTTTGGGCACTGTTAGCTCTTGCATTGTGGCCGCCATCGCAGGTACTTGTCCTAGGTTTTGAAGCCGTGCTTGGCTGTGGGGTCCCTTATTGAAGGACCATAGATATGGGAGGATCTCGCGAGGTACACCTCCTCCCTGGTCAGATATACGCATAATAACATGTTGTGGTGCCTCGCAGATAAGCACATCAATGGGTGGCGGCTTCGTGGCAGAAGTCTTGTATTTTTCACCGACAGCCTGTATGGAATTGCGCAAAAGCTCGCCAATGATATATTCCAAATGGCTTAGGATATAGGGGAAGGTGGCGTCCAGATGGCCCTGCACGGTTATCTCGGGGATCTTATCCGACCCAGAGCTCTGGCGCATCATGTCTTGGGCAAGCTTCCCACACCGTTCAATGACTTCCTTGGCGTTGCATTTGAGGAAAACCTCACCTACAAATTCGGCGTTTACATCTGTGCGGTCGTGGGAGTCGGGGAAGTGCCACGGGGAATTGAAAGTGTCGGTTAAAGCTAAGTGTTGCTCTGCAATGACGCGGCGGGAGATTCTCTGGTAGACTGTCAGTTGATAATTACTGGGTGATCGCGCCCAAACAACCATACCGCTCGCAAAAGTGTGTTCATGAAGTGGTCCATGATATCTGGTGGTACGAGACCCCGACACTCCAAGACACCCATTGCTAACTGAGGGATGACCACAAGATGATCCTTGAGTGTGTCGCGGAGAACATCACAAAACCTATCATTGTCGTCCAGAGTTCTGATCTCGGGCACGACCCGAAACCTTTCGAATGCCTTGTAGTAGAGTTCATATACGAGGGAGAGGTGTGGGTTCGCAACCACCACGTATGGCAGTTTTTGGATATCTCGCAAACGGTGCGCAATCCTGTTCACGATCCCAAGTGATTAGATGAGAAAAGTCTAGAGTAGAAAGATAACTTAAGACTTACCTGGTTGGCAATTCTGTTCTCACATAGTTGGCAGAGCTGATAAGTCGCGATTCTGTCAAAGTCCGACCAAAAAATGTCAGCTGTCGAAGACTGATGGGCCGTATGTCACGTTCCACCCATCTATTGCAAGATTAGCCGTGCATACGTGAAGGATTTTCCGGGAAGTAATGGGCACATACTCGTCCAGAGCTGAAACAGGCCTCCATGGAGGTGGATTATGTGAGTATCCAGAGTAAAACCGGACATTAGAGGCGCATCGTCGTCGCAGGGCTCGCCAGCACCGAGCTGGATGACTCTGTAGCATACTGCTCTGCCATACACTCGATCTGTCCAGAGGCGAATTTGGTCTCAACCCGGAAACCAATCCAATTCTTGAGATAATTCAGGCTTTCCAGCATACATGACTTGCCTGAAACTCTCATTTAGGTCCACATGGAGCTGCTGCTTGCTGTGGTTGATGGCATGGCATGACTGGGAGAAAGCACGGAGCTGCAGGCAAGGGCGGTGAAAGCTTAAAAAGAGACCCTGGCATGTGACTCGCATCGATATCAGTCCACTTTGTGTAATTCTTATTATTTGTATCTTTGTGCCATGCTTTGATTTGATGGAGATATTGGGAGGATCTACGTGTACAGCATGGGGGATTTTCATCGCTCTGCTGAGTTGTGGTATAGCATCAGATAATGTTATATTTGCTTAAACTAGAGTACTCCAACACTCTATTACAGCGACTGGATAGGAAAAGAGATACATGCAGAGTTTAATGCCTCCTAGGAATATACCTAAAAGGCCCTATAAAGGGATAAAACAGTTGGTGAGAATCAACAGAATCAGGTTCAGATGCTCTCCTGCCTAGGCTGTTTCGCTTCTCCCCTCCACATCCAGTTTTGGTTTGGTGTGTGGATGATCAAACGGTGCGTCTTACACAAGCTTAGACAGACTGTGATATCACATTGAACAAATTATCCTCAGATGGAATTGATTATGGGGAATGTATGGAATTAAAAGATAGGATATAACCACTTTGACAGTGAAGTAGTTGTACAGTCAGCTAGGCAACAATTAATGCCGTCGGAATTGGGACAAAGAAGCTGCAGAAGTTTTCGAATAATCCATCGTTCATGGATACGCCTAAGAATAACCAGGAATGCCCCGCTAAACAGAGCTTTCCCACCCTCTCCAGCTGCATAATCGTTAGTTAGGATACCGTTAATCGAGGGCTTCTTTTCTTCCGTGGGTTTTAACGGTCCTTTTGGTGTCCCGCCCAAACGAAACAGCAACTCCGCCACCGCTAGCTTCACCTGCTGGAATTCTTTCTGCTGCAAGCCCAGAACTCTCTTTCGGCACCCCATTGCCTCATACCGGCGCCGCAAACCCTCATTACTGACTTTCTTACCCCGTCTCTCTCCTTTCCTGGCAGAACGTATCCCGATACTCCGTTTCCCTTCCCTATCTTAGCCTCATCGTTTTTTTACCTATTACTTTAAAGCGGGTGTTTTCCGATCGAAGTGTGTGAAAACACACTTTTTTTCCTACATGGACAACGTGAGTGTTGCCCGCACCATAGCCGAACTGACATGGGTTGGCTCTGATGTCAGTCGAAAGCAAACCTGCTAACTTCGCAATCTTTGCTCCTCAAGGTCGCGGACAGTGATATGCTCGTCGACGAATACGAGCAATATCAGAATAATAATGACAGGACCGACGTTGTTGTCGTCTCCCGCGATGGTTCAGAGGAGCCAGAGCCAGAGCCTCTTGCAGACGACCGTAAGAGCCCTCACCACCACCACCCCCTTACAACCCAACCGATAGCCCCATACCTGCTATTTCAAAAGAGAACTCCGGACAGTTGCTTCGGGTCCGCAGATTCCGCAGTGGAGATATTCGTGCCGACCAAACGTTCTCAAGACTTCCTTCTAACTTGACTTGGTATAGATGCAGCAATGATGGCGCGGATTCTCCCCAAAGACCCGGATTTGGAGACACTGGAAGAGACACACCACACATGGCACATTCAGGGTTGGCGCAATCTGAAGCGCAAGGAACATGGGCCGGTCTTCGAATGCGGTGGTTCCCCATGGTAGGTAGATAACCTTGGCTCTAAGTACGGCGTTGGAAAGACACGGCTCTGACAATCGCAACAGGCGGATCCTGTTCTTTCCCTATGGAAACCACGTTGAGCACGCCTCGTTTTATCTGGAACACGCATGGGAAAAGGATCCGCCAGAGAACTGGTACGCTTGCGTGCAGTTTGCCCTAGTCCTATCGAATGTGAACGATCCCTCGATATACATGTCTCATGGTACGCAAATCGATACGCCTGGAATCTATAAAACTCTTACTCATTCTATCTAGTCGCTACCCACCGATTTAACGCGGACGAAGGGGATTGGGGTTTCACACGATTCTGCGAACTGCGAAGACTTTTCAGCATGTCTTGGGAAGATCGAGGATCGCCCCTGGTTCAGAATGAAGAGGCGAATATCACAGCTTATGTTCGTGTTGTGAAAGACCCGACTGGTGTTCTTTGGCACAGCTTCCAAAAGTATGTGTTCCCCGTTTGGCGTTCCCAGTTATCGCAATGCTGATTTTCCCAGCTACGATTCAAAGAAGGAGACCGGAATGGTTGGATTGAAGAACCAGGGTGCGACTTGCTACCTTAACTCTCTCCTACAGTCTCTGTACTTCACCAATTCATTCAGAAAGGTATGTGCCCACTTCTCTGTCTCGGTACGCTACGATAATAACTGTTCCCAAGGCTGTTTACGAAATTCCGACAGAGACCGAGGCCTCGAGGGATAACAGTGCCTGGACTCTTCAGCGACTGTTCAACAACCTGCAAACAAGCGAGAACTCTGTCTCGACAACCGAGCTCACGGCATCCTTTGGCTGGGAATCGAGGCAAATCTTCGAGCAGCAGGATGTCCAGGAACTTTCGAGAAAGCTCATGGAACGACTAGAGGAGAGAATGAAGGGCACCCCCGCTGAAAAAGCCCTGCCCGACCTATTCGTTGGAAAAACGAAAACCTACATTTCTTGCATAAACGTTGATTATGAATCGTCTCGCGTGGAGGACTTTTGGGACATTCAGCTCAACGTAAGAGGCAACAAGACACTCGATGACAGCTTCAAGGATTACATTCAGGTGGAAACTCTTGAAGGTGAAAACAAATACGATGCTGGCCAACCGTACGGGCTGCAGGACGCCAAGAAGGGTGTCATTTTCGAAAGTTTCCCGCCCGTCTTGCATCTGCACCTTAAGCGATTCGAGTACGATATAAACCGTGATGCGATGATGAAATTGAATGACCGACATGCTTTCCCAATGGAATTTGATGCAACGCCTTACCTCTCCAATGAAGCCGACAAGGCAGAATCTTGGATTTATCAATTACACGGTGTACTGGTGCACAGTGGTGACTTTAATGCTGGTCATTATTATGCCTTCCTGAAGCCTACCAAAGATGGACATTGGTATCGGTTTGACGACGACAGAGTGACCCGTGCCACGGACAAGGAGGTTCTTGATGAGAATTACGGTGGTGAATACGAGCTTACGAACGGGGCGACCGGTGTCCGACAGCCGTACACCCGAGGATTGTCTACTAAGCGGTCGATGAATGCTTACATGTTAGTTTATGTCCGAAAGACGAGACTGGATGATGTTCTTCTGCCCATTACACAGGACGATGTTCCTTCTCACATTGGTATGGAACCGCACTTGCTTTCACTTTGCCCTCTTTACTGACTAGATTAAAGAGAAACGATTGGTCGAGGAACGCGTGGAAGCTGCCCGCAGGAAGAAGGAAAGAGAAGAGGCCCACTTGTACATCAACGTCGGGGTCCTGACAGAAGAGTCTTTCCAATCCCATCATGGGTTTGATCTAACGAGCTTCGAACTGCCAGCCGGTGATCCAGCCTTAGCCAAGCAATACCGAATCCTTAGAGCCCAGAAGGTTGGAGAGTTTGCGGAACAACTCGCGGAAGAAAAGGGTCTCCAAGGAAGCCAGATTCGGTTCTGGGTGATGGTGAATCGACAAAACAAGACTACTCGGCCTGACCAGGTTATCAAAGACCCAGAGATGACTGTCGAAGAAGCGTACAGTAGATTCGGCACGAAAGGAAATGCGTTCAGGGTGTGGATGGAAGTTGGCGAACTTTCCGCCGATGGAACGGTCTCATGGCCAGATAGCAACAACTCCGTTCTTATCTTCTTGAAACATTTTGATGCTGCAGCGCAAACGTTGACTGGAGTTGGCCCGGTCTATGTCCGCAAGAACCAGAAAGTCGCTGATCTCGCACCGACGATACTGGAGAAAATGGACTGGCCTGCTGGCACGGAGTTTATGCTTTTTGAGGAAATCAAGCACAACATGATTGATGTTATGAAACCCAAGCAGACCTTCCAGCAGTCTGAAATCCAGGATGGTGACATCATCGCTTTCCAGCGAACAGTCAAAGACTCGGAGCTGCCCCCTACCGCATTGTATCCCGACGCAAGGCAATACTATGATTACCTTCTGAACAGGATAAACATTACTTTCGCTCCCATTAAGGGTGGCGACAGTGATGAGTTTACGCTGACCCTTAGCCGAAAAATGACATATGATCAGTTCTCAAAGAAGGTTGGGGAACATCTTGGGGTGGACTTCACACATTTGCGATTTGCTCCCGTCCTTGCAAGCACCGGAAAGCCGAAAGCATTTATCAAGCGGAACCCCAACCAGGCAAACCAGACATTGTTCCAGATTCTGAGTGGTCAAATTGGTGGTTACGGGTACAGCATGCACCGTCCGGATGCGCTGTTGTATGAGGTTTTGGAGACGAGTTTGAGCGACTTTGAGTCTAAGAAATGCCTGAAAGTGACGTGGCTCCCTGAGGGTATCACCAAAGAGGTAAGCTTTTTTCTTTTCTTTTTTTTTTTTTTTTTCAATACATATTATACAAGCAGGATGCTCATGAATATGGCAGCAAGTTATTGAGGTCTTGGTGCCCCGTGAAGGAACTGTTTCCGATCTCTTGACTGGATTGCAGAAGAAGGCAAACCTTGACGATGATGCCATTCAAAACCTGAGAGTCTTCGAGTCCCACAGCGGCAAGATTTACAAGGAACTTCAGGAGGATTCTCGGATCATCGGTATCAATGAGTTTTCGACGTTGTATGCGGAGAAAATACCAGAAGAAGAGGCCCATATGGAGGAAGGTGAAAGGACGATCAATGCGTTCAACTTTGACCGGGAACCGAGCAAGCCGCACGGTGTGCCTTTCAAGTTTGTTCTCAAGCCTGTAAGTGGACCGTCATTGCTTTCTCTAAGCGTGCGTTTTTCTAATGCGTAGCAGGGAGAGATCTTCAAGCAGACAAAGGAGAGGCTGTCGAAACGGACCGGTATCAAGGGTAAGCAGTTTGAGAAGATCAAATTTGCAGTTGTTCCTCGCAACCTGTACTCTAGCCCGCGCTATATCGAAGAGGGTAAGTTTGATATTTGTTTTGTGGGATGTGGGAATGGGACTAATTCGACTGTTTTAGATGATATACTCTCGGATATCGCGAGTGAGCAAGACGATATCCTGGGTCTCGACCATGTAAATAAGAACCGGAGCTTTTGGAACCGAAGCGAGTCTTTCTTCATTCGATAGAGATGGAGTTGATGTGGCGTCCTGCATTCTAGGTTGGAGGGGGTTTCCATTTATGGAGGAGGGCATACTGCTAGCGAAGCTTGTGAAAATACTGTATACCTGCTAAGCAACACTGGTATATTGACAAAGACCATAAATTTGAATGAAATAGCTTGTTTTATTTGCTTATCTTGCTTTATCTTATTTTATTTAGCACTCTAGCGGCCAGTAATGTAATGCAATACGAGATCTATACTTATATGTCTAATTCTTTGTTAATTGTTTAAATATCCTTCCAGTAGCGTTTAATAGTCGTAGCTTATTGTTAGTGACACGGAGCTGTTGATGGTCTGGCCGCAACGGATGCAAACAAACCAAACATGGCGGAACACACAGCTGTCCAGAAACCTCAACTCCTGACCCATTCATAGATCGCGTGTTTCCCTTCGATCAAACCACATCTTGACGAGGAGAGTTGTCCTGATCGCGAAATCGGCTCCCTCGCTCTTCCATTCGTTCATCTTTACGATGCATTTCGCAACTCTGGTCATTGGCCTTTTGGCCACGGTGGTTTCGACCGTTTCGGCAACCGCTCTCACCTACAAGCTCGAGGCCAACGAGAAGGCCTGTTTCCACACCTACGTTGACCAGTTGAACTCGAAGGTTGCCTTTTACTTTGCGGTATGTTATTTACGGAGTGGATTTAAATGGTTGAGAAAACTGGCTGATAATGGTTGGGTCTAGGTGCAATCCGGAGGTTCTTTCGATGTTGACTACTCGGTCACCGGTCCGGGTGGTAAGGTGATCATGTCGGATACCAAGGAGCGACAGGGCGACTTTGTGTTCACGGCTCAGAGCATTGGCGAGTACCAATTCTGCTTCAACAATGAGATGTCTACTTTTGCGGAGAAATATGTGGACTTTGAGATTGCGGTATGACCTTTCTTTCCGGTTTTTTACAATGATGATGATGATGGCAAGGGGATGATTCTTGATTATCCACATGTGCTCCCTGTTTGGTTATGAGTGAGAATGGACTGACGTGATGTTTTGATCGTAACAGGTTGAACACGAGGAACGCGCTCAGCTGCCTTCCAAACAAGGAGCCAGCCCCGAGCAGGCATCGGCGCTTGAGGAGTCCATCTTCAAGCTGTCTGCCCAGCTGTCGACGATTTCGCGGAACCAGAAGTACTTCCGGACGCGCGAGAACCGCAACTTCAGCACTGTCCGGAGCACGGAGCGTCGAATCTTCAACTTTAGCGTGATTGAGGGACTGATGATGGTGTCGATGGCCGGATTGCAGGTGTTTGTTGTCCGGTTCTTCTTCCAGGGCGCCAGAAAAGGTACGTCATATCTCCTCTCCTCTCCCCATGGCTATCAAGTCCTCTCCGCATTTGGAAATTGCTTTTTTTCAATAATTCCTGACCGACTTTGTGTGTCTCTGCAGGTTACGTGTGATGAGCATGAGCATGAATTATAATAATGTCCAAATTGAACTGTGTCGTGTACTAGTGTATCTACCCTTTCCCTGATAGGATTTAGATTTTTTTTCCCCCATTATTTTTTTACTGCTTGATTTTATTTTTGAAGCAGGCAATGCAGAGCGGCCTTTGAAACATTGTCACATAATGGGAAAAGCGATATTTGCGTAGTTATTTTTTCATGGTGGATTCATGGATATCTCATCCCTCGCCTCGCACCGAGCGCAGAGTCGGTACTCTCTCTGTGGTATCTCCAGGTACTATAGCTTCTCGCCAATGAGAAACATATTTTACAATTTCCCGCTCAAAAAGGTAAGCTACTAACGAAAGCTAATAGTCGGAAAAAGAGAGCTTCTGTGGAAACCCATCATAGTGATGTGCTGGACCCTGAAGACTCCAAGAGTCAAGACCCAAGGGCTGCCAAAAGGACAGACGTGGGTCGATCGCAAAAAAGACCAGCGGAAAACGGCAAGTCAAAAAAGGAGGAGAAATAAGAGGCTGATATGGAGTAGAGATTATCATCGACCATGTGAACAATGGAAATGGGCATCATCGCCCACTCTTTCTCTGTGGTTGTCCCACTGTCTCGGATTGAGTGAACCAAGCAGAGTCAAGTATGGAATGGATCATGAGAGAAACCCATGGACCGATGAATTTTCGTCGACGGAAAAAGAAATGAACAGAGTATTTGCCACACGAGGTTGGGCGGACAACGAGATGACATGACGAGACACTTTCTTTTTCTTTCCTATGAAGGGAAGCGATATGCGGTCTATAGCATAGGAGCAAGATATGCAAGTAGCCAAAAGGCTCCGCTAAGTGCATGACGTTACGCTGCAGTCTCTTGTCTACTCGACATCATTCAACTGCTAAGATGGTCATGACTGTCAAGTGCCGAAATATTAGGACGAAAGAGGAAGAGGAGGTGATATCATCCCAAGCAAAAGGGCCCTCTTAGCTGGACAGTGGGCCAACCACGTTGTCGTCGTGTTCCGGGTTGAGATTTCCCACGGCAATGATGGATTCATCGACTGGATACTTTGTACCTTGCCTTTAGTTGTGGATACATAAATTGTTCAATCCAATGACAATGTATCCATTCCATACCATACTTGGAATCCCGAGTTGAGTTTCCGATATCTGGGGATTATGATGGGATGAGGACGATGATAACGTTCCACGAGGGTTGAGAGTTGTTCGGGGGTATTTTTCAGTTTCATCTTTTTGTATTCCGTATCTATCTCTGATTTCATCGAACAGTCTTTATGCTTTAGTGTTGCAACGGAGGGTTTGCCTTATGATCTAGACCGTCAGATGCAGACGGGAGGATGCTATATTGTTCCGGCATGGGGGTTAGTTGGTGTTGATCAACCTGATGCATATATACGACGTCGACATCCACTTGTTGCTCTGTGGTGTTCTTGAATGATCCACTGATGATAAGATATGTGCTACTACTGTAGATTGTTACTCTGTGTAGTAGTACTTTGATATCCACGTAGAATATGCAGGTCGAGTTTATCATTTTGTTAGGAATGAGGTTGATATGAGTGGAAGACATCTCCACCTGCATATATACAAAAGTACAGCATGTTACATAGTATAAAAGTACAATCTAAACAACGACAGAAGTAGAAATAAACTATCCATCTATCATCTTCTTCCACATTAAAGTACTCTGTATATTCGACTTCTATATCGATAGAATGACGTCAATGGCTGACGGCCTCAGGCACATCTCCACTGCGCACGAACAAATCATCGCCACCAGCGTCGAACCTCTCGCATTCATCTCCAACATCGACTGGCGATTTCGCATTTCGCTCCCTCTTGTTGGATCAGCAGTGTCTCCCGTTCACCCACATTGTTGGAGCTGCTGCTACTGAGCTCCCACACCCCCCTTGTCTATCTACTACATCTCATTAGACAGTCGGCTCTCGATGTACTCCGCAAGGAGGGGGAATTCACCTCGACCGAAGCTCCATCTTTTTTTTTCCCTCTGCCATTCCTTTCGATGGACATCAAATATGCCAGATTGGGACGTCGCGTAGGTTTGAATGACGCCACAATAACCACCGAATATGTCTGGACTGCGTGTCTAGACTCTGGATTATGAGGCTACTCGTAGCTACGCCTACACACACTCTGTCCATACATACTCGACCCGAACTAGTCCATCACTATCTCTGCACCTAGTTGAATAGCTTCAATCTCATCTGCGGTCACTGCAGCCATTTTCGTCTCCGCGCGGATATCCACTTTGCTGTCCCGGTGACTTTGGCTAGTCTGCCTGTCTGTTCCAGCACAGAGCAATCAGAGCTCTGTCAGACGTCGATCTGCAGGGACACACAGAAAAAAAAATTAATATTTTCATAGCAATGGAAAATTTTTGATTATTAAAAAAATGGAAAAGAGGGGAAAAGGGAGAAGCAAAATACAACAGGCCAAATTGCAAAAATTAAAGCCCTTTTGGTACTTTTCTGGCGCAAAAAGTTGAAATGTCGATCGGAAACGCCATCGGGCGGAGTCGCGGTGGTTGACCCCCTTGGAGTGACTTCATTTCCACTGACTGTCTTGTCTTTTTTTTCTTCTCTCTTTTCTCTAATTAATTTTTTTTCCAGGTTAGTTTGGACAACCGTGTACACTGACCGACTGATGATGTTAGGATCGAGAGATCGAGCGATGGGCGGGGGAATATCGACTGCGAGCATCGAGGCTTTATGATGTCGCCGATGGATCCCCAGACAGCAGATGATGTCATGGTGTTCCCTCCATTGCAGCGGTGGATTCTGATCGTTTTTATGGGGTCTTTTTTGTAAAAATAAAATAACTGAAATGAAAAAAATAAAACAGAAAAAAATAATAATATCGTTTCCCATTAGGTGAGACAAATTGTTCGCTGCTCGTCTGATAGTGATTTCATATCCAAACTGCACTGATTTATACCTTCTCTGGTGCTGTTTCTGCTTTCCTCGTCTTCTTCGACTTCACTTCGTCTTTTTCCAGTCAGACTTCTTCTCTTCTGCTCTCTGCCCCCCGGCATCTCCCATCTTGTCTATCCCTCGTATTTCCATATAGACTTCTTAGATTATTTTCAACCCTTTCACTAAGCATCTTCTTAGTTGACCCCCTTCAACTCCTTAAAGGTGAGCCAGAAAAAAAAATAACACCAAAAATACCATCGTGTCCTCTTCTCCCGACGAGGATTCCCCTCGCATCATCTTTCCCATCAGACATCCTTGGATTCCCCCCCCCCACGGGTTGTGCCTCGGTTACACGATGTGGATCGCCGACTGAAATGTGTTCGCGAAGAGATGGAGTGATGGAGTTGGACTATTTCGACTGACAGCCTTGCTTCATTAGACTCATCTCTATACACCATAGTCTCGATGCAACAATCTGGAAATATTCAAATGTTCCCCACCGACGGTGGAGGCTGTCGTCCTCCTGGCAACAACGCTGTCGACAACTCAAGACCCCTCGACCCTCGTACTTCGCTCGAAGACTACAACCGCGTCATGCTCGAATACACTCAGCGTCGAATGTCCACCTTTATGGAGATGGAGGAAGGTAGTGCTTCACCTGTTAGCCGCAGCAGTCGTGGCAGCAACACCAGCGGTAACAGTGGTGCTTCGACCAGCGGCATGCTGGCCCGTCAGGCCGCTGCTCCCACATCTGCAGGCCCTACCAGCTCCTATGGCTCCGAAGAAAGTAGTCCACCCGGGAATACCGCTGGCTCCAAGCCTGCGTTTTGATTGCCCATCTCATTTCGACATGTTGGTTGTCTGACACGTTATATGATCCGATCGATACCACCTTGCATACTAGCGCCTTGACATATTTATATAACGCCCCCTATACACGATTGGCGACCATGTTTCATGTTTCATGTCGACAACCAACCGGCTTATAGAGGAGGTGGCAGCCCTCCATGTGGAGTTTTTCTTTTTTATCTTTTTTTTGTTTTTTGGTGATTGATGAGGAGACCAGTGACCCGTGAGACATTGCGTTCTCTATCGTCTTTCAGGCGTTTCATGGCTTATCAGCGCGAGCGCTTTTCTTGGAATTACTAGCGACAGCGAATCGATGCTTTGAAGGCAATGAGTGTGCTGTCTCTGGACTGAGTCACTGACTTCCCTCCTTTGAAAGATCCTTGTGTCCATCTTTTGGTTTGATATCTTGTCCCCCCCTCGGGCATGTCCTTCCCCTCGAGCTCATCAGAGTCAAGGCACATCAACCTTCTGGTTCAGATTCCTGCTGGCATCTGATTCATTTGGTTCATGGAGCTTTAACTCGAGCAATTTGATTTTACGGTTTTACTTTTCACCTTGCTATCCTCCGCTTCAAAAACCATTTCAAAACAGGAAAATAAAAAGTCACCAACATTGCTCCCCCTCCCCATTCCGATGTCCGACCTGTCGCTTCTTGTCACTCATTTACCTTCTTCACCATTCTTCTCGATTGTGGCTGTTCGCTATATCATCTTCGGACAGCAATACAATCAATTTTTTCTTCCCATCTACCCTCCATCATCACCTGTTGCACGGTCTGGACCCGATTGCTCTGGTGTAAGCCCTCTGCGAAGGAGCGTTTGTACGATAATTCTTGTTATCTCTGTGTGTTAGTGTTGCTCTTACTGTGTTCTGGATTCCCTTGGATGGTTTGTATCCCCGTTATGATGTTATGCTTTTATGATTATGTGAATCGGGCTCAGCCATCGGATATATGTACGATAATCAATCCTGCCACGGCTGTGGACTTTTCTCTTGGACGAAGGCCTTGGTCGACCGCAACAACATCCTAAGCATAAGATTTAATAGTATATCCCTTACTGATGATCACCAAGCCAGAAAGCAAAAGGTTTAGAGACTGTCTTAGAGGAATGCCCAAGGGATGTTTCACTTTCCACAAGTCTGGTCTATCAAGTCTATGTCTACATATTGGCTTTGATTGATGTCTAGGTAGACTTTATATGCAGATGTCAATCAACTACATGGCATTAAACATGATCATGCATCATGTATGGTCGTCAAATTGACCAAGTCTCGTGCGACTATCGGAACATTCCATCTATTCACAACCTGATACATACTATTCTCACATTCCAGTCATGGCCTGCATGCTCCTTGTTGGCAACTGACATAACTAGAGTAAACAAAAGCCATGCTCTATCAAGGAGATAATCAGCCCTAACTTCAAGTTGGTTCTCCTTGTGCCCTTTCTCTTCTCCCTTTCCTGGTTTATCTCGTTTCTTCATGTCTTTTCATCTCATTGAATTCCCTTTATCCGTGGAATCTCTAAATTTACTAACTAAACCCAAGTCATTCTTTTAACCACACTCGTCGAGTGTTTACTTTCCTTTATCCAGCCTTCCCAGTCATTCATTATCATTATCATCAGCCAAAATGCGTCCTTCTGTCCTTCTCGCCTGCGCATCTAGCTTTGTCCTCGCGGCCGCTGTCCCAGTCGTCCACGAAACAACATCCACCACGTTGAATGCACCTACAACAGCTCCACCATTGCTGGGTACCCCTTCACCAACAACCCATAAAAGCTCCCCGAGTCTCAAACCATCTTTCTCGCCGTATAGTCCATCGCCCACGTCCACGCCCACGCCCCGGAAAACTCCAAAGAGCAACAAGCCGCTCTTCTCCCCGTATATTCCATCCAGCATGCCAATCCCATCGTCAGCGCCCATCTCGAAGCCGGTGAAGAGCACACCCACGCCCACGCCCACGCCTACGCGCACATCAACACCTCACCTCCTCCCATCCAGCACGCTCACAGGGAAAAGCAAAACCAAACAGTCATCCCTCGCATCCCGTATCCAATCATCGTCTGCCGCAGTGCACACCCCATCACACACCCCCTGAACCGGAAACATGTCCATCCGGAAAATCGAAAATGTGCTGCACGTCCATCGACGGGATGGCGGATCAGCTCACCGATGGACTGGGTAGTATCCTCCCTTATGTGGGTGGGATCAAGATTTCGTCGATTTTGGGGTTGGAGTGTATGTTTCTCATTCCCGTCCTCCTATGCCTTTCGCTTTGAACAAAAACGAGAAAGGAAAAGAAAAATGTGGCAGATGGCTAATGATGTGACAGGTAAACCAATGGCTTATTCTGATCCCGAGGAATCCTGCGAAGAGAGTATTATGTGTTGTCATGGGGCTCCCACGGTAAGTTTATTCTTGTTATGGATCTTCAATCTGTTTGATTTTTCATGGTGATTGTGACTAACGTTCAGCAGAAGGATATCTTCAAAACATGTGAAATGTTCGACAAGGCTATTGCCAAGAAGCATAGATCGAGTGCTAGTGCCTATTTGGCTACCGCTACGGCTTCTCCATCTCCATCTTCATCTCCATCGAAGAAGGTTTGAGGGTTCGATGAGTTGGTGGATGGGAGTTTTGGATAGTATGTTTTCTTGGAGTAGTGGTTGTCTGATCGGGGTGACATGTATTTTTTATTTTATTCTCGTCCAAAGTAGGCTAGGAAATGATTGTCAATTGGGTATAGACAGATGGTTTAATAGTTTCTTGATGATAGGTAATACGATTATCATACATATTTTATAAGATCACCTCCAACCACGGCCATACCCGCCTTGCCAGTGCCCTGCACCCGGTCCGGGACTTCCCGAATGAGGAGGTGGGAAGTGATAACCCGGATGACCTGGTCCCATATGCATTGGAGGAAATGCACTTCCTTGCACTGGAAATGGGGGAGGAAATGCCGGCTGGTTCATGCCGGGTGGAAAGCCCATTGTCGGCATCGGTGGGGGTGGGGGTGGTGGCCAGGGGCCTTGGTAGCTTGGTGGAGGTGGGGGAGGAGCACCTGGAACCATGTTGGGATTGAACCCATGCGGTGGAGCGCCACCACCCGGTGGGAAATTGAAAGGTGCAGGGGGTGGTGCAGGGATGCTGGGTGGAAGTGCGTATTGCTGGTGTTGTTGTGGTTGGTGAGGAGGAGGGAAAGTAGATCGTGGAGGGGACGGCCCGCGTGGGGAATAGGAGCGTGAGCGTCGACGGGAACTACTTCGCGATCGAGAATAGTCTCGTCTGCGAGATCGGGATCGGGATCTGGAGCGTCTGCTATCGTCGCTATCTGCGCTGTCGCTGTAGCGTCTTCGTCTGGGGCTCCGGCTCCGACTCCGGCTCCGACTCCAGCTTCGGCGAGAGTCACCCGAGTCTCGGGTCTGATTTCGCTTCTTCATCTGTTGGCAGAATGTTCGAGACCAGCCGTAGTAGGTTTCTCCGTTGAGGATGTCGCCGGTAATACCATCTCGTATCACCGTTTGTCCCAGGTCATCAATGTCGATGACATCCTCCTCATTCTTCTCTGGCTCGCCTGGTCCGTATATCCGATCGACATCTTTCATAAATGTCTTGAGTGCGGCCACTAGTTTGGCATCCGCTGGTCCAGCCAGGAATTGCAGTGGTCGAATGGAATCCGGCCGAAGAGGTACTGTCGAGTCTGGAATGATGTGGGGAACCAGGTTGCCCGCGGGGAGATCATAATACGGTGTAGAAGGATCACCATGGGTTGATGGCATGATAAACGGGGCGTCTTTGCCTGTGAACTTCTTTGTCGACTCGGTATTATTTTCCTCCACCCCGATGGATGTCTTGACAGGCCCAGACAGGGCCGAACTCTTCACCACTTCCCGGAGCTTATCCACGTAGTCAGCACCATAGTATCCATGATCCGCCCAAATTTCTAGCAAATCATCCAGTCGTCTGTGGTGCTTGGGATGTTTTTCTCGATCGTAGGATGCGGCGTACCCCAGTAGTTCCACAATATACGGCTGCAGCGAGCCACTTAGGGTAGAAAAAGCGGCGGTCGAGTCTAGATGGTACTTGGTGTGATGGAACAAATCGTTGAGCAAGTATAGAATATGCAATCGTTTTCTCTTAGGCGAAAGGCTGACACGACTGGCCCCGGCCGGCGTGGGCTGTTTTCCATCCTCGACCGGGGTGAAGGAACCGGACAAGGCGACCAGGTATTTGGCCCACACGCCGACCCGGTTAGATGACGAGACGACATAGTTAAGGAGCCATGATTTGCAAGTCTAGCGCGTGGCGACGAGACAAGAACTTTAGTATTCCGGTGACATCGACAGGCAAAAAAAGGAGCTCGACGGATCAAACCTGGATGTTTGCTGGGGAGCAATGCGACAGCGTCCTGTCGAAGGAGGTGTGGAACGCGGTGATTTCGTCGCGAGGGACGGAGGTGGGATCGGGACGCAACAGACCCGCAGAGAAGGAGGCCTTTGCAATGGCGATATGGTGGGAAGCCATTCTTGCGTGGGAGAAAGAAGAAGCGTTGGAGTTGGTGATGAGATGGAGATGAAGATCGGAGCTTGACTAACACGTGATCTTGTCTGATTGTGTCCAAGTCAACACCGACGATTAAATGCAGTTTATTTGTAGTTTAAGTTACAATTCATTATGAAGTTCTCCAGCTGTTGATTAAGATGATAAAATTGTTCTGTTAATTGAAACAGTTCTCTTGATCCAATGCTATTCTGACAGCTGAAATTGTGTTGAGCACGCTGCCTCTGCTAGATTAAACAAAGCACCTCAGATTCTATTTTAGCTCGATTCAACTGACTAAATATATTTCTTTCATCTCATCCTCTCATCTTGTCATTCAGTCGAACTCTTGGACTGTGCGACTGGCTTACCGAACAGGGAATTGGCCGCATCTAAGACTCCATAGATGGGCTGAAACTGCCTTACTGCCTGACAGAAGAACTAGTTCAGGCTGTTCAGGCTTTCAGCTCAACACCAGCACTGTAGTGAATATAGAATAGCCTGGAAGAAAAGAGAATCCATGAGATAAGATCATCTACGTGGAGAAGATGATGATTCACGCGTGGATCCAGAGATCCATTCTAGCCTCGAAGAGACCCCGACACCGGGGATGGATTGGAGTCTGAGATAAGTGCGCAGTTTCAGCGGAATAGCTGATGTTTGAGGTGATTAAATTGGAGCTATTTATTAATTTATTTATAGCGGATGATGTCAAACGGGGGCCGATGAGGTGCTGTCGTTGACTCGTTATGAGTGGCATGATTCATCGTGAGAATGCAGCGCCTGAAAGTGGCATCTGCAAGAGCACACCGCTGCTTCGGATGAGTCGATGCCGCCATCAGCACAGAATTAAAGACTCATCCAAACTTCATCTGCATCCATGGATGAGAGTCTCCAGCGTGGTGATAGTCTCAGCCCTCATCATGACTACAACTACCGGTGGCGTGGCCCGTGTGCCTGAAAGCCCCGCCGTTGCTGGGAAGAGATCGGCAGCGGATGGCGTGAGAGGGTGGTGTGGTTAAACAAAGTGCCTCTGCAAAGGGACAAAATGACGCTGGAATCTGGCTGCACCTCGTGATTCGGCATTGGATCTCCGGATGATGCGACGAGGGAACAGGAAGATGCCGGCGATCTGGATCTCTGGTGTTTGGAAGCGAAGCATCAGGGACCAACTAATACTAAACTATGTAGCCCGGCAATGTGGCCCTCAGGATAGCCTTCATTCATCCAGTCATCGTCTGATGTATCGGCCATCATCCCTACATTCTAGTCTCCTCGAAGATCTCCTGATCGCCTGATGTCGAATTCATAATTCCGTGGTGGACCTGGGATAAACCCCGCAGCCTCTCCACATCCAAAAGACTCACTCCACTTCTCAGGCTGCAGCGGCTCGCGATATTCCACGCCAGCTTATATATAGATGGCGATATCCCTCTGATAGTATTCCTGCAGTCCAGTCCAGTTTACTTGCTTCTACAGTCCAGCTATCATATCTTCTACTATCTCATCATGGCCATCATGTCTGCTCGTCTCATCCGCCCCACCATCCGTCACTTTTCTGTCCATCGTCCTGCTCCAGACACTCGTGCCACTCGAGTCATCACCATGTCGTGTCTCATCTCTGCTGTTGTCCTCCCCTTTGTCCCTCCTGCTTTGGAGAGCTCTCGTGAAAGAAACCTCGGTTCTCCAAACCACAACAAGTAAGCTTTACCCCTCATCCCATCTCTAAGTCTTATCTCAAGACTAATGCTTTCTTTTTCCAGGCCGCATCCCCCACTTTGCTTCCATGCTCGTTAGATCACCCCACTGAAAAAAAAGCATCCATGATCTTATCTATGGTTGAATCTCGACTGGTTTTGCTTTTCTCTTCCTACGCGACTTGATAACGAATTGCGGTTTTTCTTTTATCTCCGGGAATATTGGCGCAGAAACGTTACATCTATACTCGATCGGTTAGACGAGTATGCGACATTACACATCACACATTGCATATCGGAGTTGTTGGCGTTACACCTCCTTTCTTTCTTTTTTACCATGATATCATTCTGCGAAGGGTTGGTCTGTATGAATTTCTTTTGTCTATCAGAAGGAGTGGGGGTCTGGGACTTTCTACTATTCCGGGGATCTCAGACTATGAGGCGGGTTCTCTGTTGCTGAGTCTATATGGTGATTTTGACATCATCCTGTTTCTTTTGTCATTGATATTAAATGCCTACTATGGCATTAATTAACATGAATAAACACAACTATTGTACGACAACATCGGTCTTTTCGTATATTCAGTATGCAAATAGGTCTATAAACTGATTGACATGGTCCATTCTTCTTCATTTTTTCAGATTCAACAACCCTCTGCATCAAACAACTATACATAAGCGGAGTATTACCCCTCATACATAGCCCACTTCATACCCCCTTTGCATCCCAAATTCTCCAGCATTTAACTGAATCGGTTTCCTCTCGGGGGTCGGAACGGTTGGGCAGCTTCATATTTCCCCTTTTCCAGCACTCGATCGGCCTCGGTATCAGGTTCATGACTAGTCGGAGCTGGATCGTGACTTGCTTCAACACTGGGTGAGGCAACATCATCAGCCGCACTTTGGAACCGGGCCATATTCGCACGCTTTAAGCTGGGGTCTTCCGTTGGGGGCGCAGCCTTGGACGCTATTTTTGCTGCTTCCTGGCGTCGGTGTTCCGCTTCCATGGAGGCTAATTGGGCCTTGCGCTTGATTTCGGCTTCATATCTCGTGGCACGATCGGCGTTGATGGATTTCTTCGCAAAGTAGTAGGCACCGCCGCCGGCTGTGTAAAGATAACATTTAGTAAATATATAGCTAATTTTACAGCTGATAATAGTATTGCCCACTAGATGAGACTCACCAACGCACAGCGCACCCCAGCCTATCCTGTCGTTGTCAACATCCCCTGGTCAGCTATCGAGTCTTTCATCTGTAGATCGTATGATTCTGTCCGGCTAAGGATTCCGCTCACCAGGTTGATCGGATCTAGATAAAACAAGTCAGATATTGTCAATTGCAAAATACTCCATACCAAAAGTGCTTAAAGACATACCGTATTCATTGTGTATTCGCGCAACTCGTCTTGAGGCAAGAAAAGAGTGAGGATGGAGCGAGAACTACGTCAACAGTTCAATAGACCGGCCGAAGAACCGGCCGAAGAACCGGCCGAAGGTCTGCCTTGTGGGGTTGACCAATCACCGCCTGGCTTCAGCTGTCACCGCCTTTATGCCTCAGGCTGCAACAAACCGGCATTCGTGATCTTCGCCTCGTTCATCTCTCATTCAACTTTCTCATCCTCACTCAGACCTCCCATCCCATCTCCCTCGACATCAACAACATTCCCCTCCAAGGTGCCTGGGTTTGATCGGCTCCGCGAGGCATGCTTGTATTCGATACTGCTCGACTGAGGCGCTGGTAGCCTTCCTGAGCATCCGCCATTCATTTCCTTTTGGTGCCACCATTGAACGGAATAGACGTTACTTCACTTGCGTGATCTGAAGGAAAGGCAGGAAGACTTTACAATACACACAATATGCCTCCTAAGCGCAAGGCTACCGACAGTATGGGTTTCTGTGGTTGGGATTAGATAGATAGCAGGCTGACCTTCGTCCAGGCGGTCGGTCTAGTAGAGCGTCGAAACGGGCGACTCCCATCCCGGATGCCGTTGACAGTAGCGATGAATATTCCGAATATGAGGACGATGACAAGGAAGACAGTCTGAAAGGTAGCGTCGAGTAGTTGATCCATGACGCCACATCAGGCTGCTGACTTTTCCATCAAAGATGTCGTGGACAAATTCTCTCTCGAGTCCTTCAGCAACAAGAAGGCTCCTGCGGTGCAACAACAGAACCCAGATTTTGGCTACAAGGACTTTTCGTCTATGGCCCTTAAGCCAGATCATGCGAATCGCCCCCTTTGGATCGACCCGTTGAAAGGCACCATTACCCTGGAGAGTTTCTCCCCGCTGGCCCCTCAAGCGCAGGACTTCCTCACCACCATCTCCGAACCTCTTTCCCGTCCGACCCATCTCCACGAGTACCGATTGACCGGAAATAGTTTGTACGCCGCGGTGTCTGTTGGTCTGCAGCCGACGGATATCATCAACTTCCTGGACCGATTATCGAAGACGCCGCTTCCTGAAACGATCAAATCGTTTATCATCGACTTTACAAAATCTTATGGAAAGATCAAGGTGGTTTTGAAGCACAACCGTTTCTTTGTGGAAAGTACCGACCCGTCGATGCTACAGATGCTTCTACAGGATGAAGTCATCGGACCTCAGAGACTACAGGGAACAGAAGGGATCATTCAGCAAGCGGCCCCGAAGATGGGAGGCCTGGTCATTCCTGGCACAAAAGATGCTGCGGGAGTGAACCAAACAATGGAGCAGCAACAGCCGGCGGAGAATGGCCAAGGTAGCAAACAAGAGGATGAACTTCTTATGGCCATCCGTGATGAGGACGATGACGACGAGGAGCAAGCCCAAGTCCACAGCTTTGAAATTCCAAATGAAGCCGTGGAACCGGTCAAGGCGCGTTGTCAGGCCATGGGTTGTCCAGCTTTGGAGGAGTATGATTTCCGAAACGATGAAATCAATCCTACATTGGACATTGACCTGAAGCCGGCTGCACGAATTCGAAGTTACCAAGAAAAGAGTCTGAGTAAGATGTTTGGTAACGGTCGAGCTAAGAGTGGTATTATTGTCTTGCCTTGTGGTGCCGGAAAGACACTGGTGGGTATCACCGCTGGGTGTACCATCAAGAAAGGAACTATCATCCTCTGCACAAGTTCTATGTCTGTGGTGCAATGGAGAAATGAATTCCTGCGATGGTCAAATATCGATCCGGGCGACATTGCGGTCTTCACGTCCGATAATAAGGAAAAGTTCCGCAGGTCCACGGGTATCATCGTTTCGACCTATTCCATGGTTTCGCAGACAAGAGCTCGGTCCCACGATGCGCAGAAGATGATGGACTGGATTCAGTCGCGGGAATGGGGTCTTATGATTCTCGACGAGGTGCACGTTGTGCCTGCATCCATGTTCCGTAAGGTCACGTCGGCTATCGCGACTCAGAGCAAGCTTGGTCTGACGGCCACCCTGCTGCGTGAGGATGACAAGATTAAGGATTTGAACTTCCTGATTGGACCGAAGCTGTATGAAGCCAACTGGATGGAGCTTGCGGAGCAGGGTCACATCGCCAAGGTCCAGTGTGCCGAAGTGTGGTGCCCAATGACTACGGAATTCTATTCGGAGTACATGAGAGAGAAGTCTCGAAAGGCTGCACTTCTCTACATTATGAATCCCCGAAAGTTCCAGGCTTGCCAGTTCCTGATCGACTACCATGAGAAGCGAGGAGACAAGGTCATTGTTTTCTCCGATAATGTGTATGCCTTGGAGCGGTACGCCCTCAAACTAAACAAGGCCTACATTTATGGTGGTACTCCTCAAAACGAGCGTATGCGGATTCTTGAAAACTTCCAGCACAACGAGCAGGTCAACACTATTTTCCTATCCAAGATTGGAGATACTTCCCTGGATCTGCCTGAGGCGACCTGTCTCATCCAGATATCCTCGCACTATGGTTCTCGTCGTCAAGAGGCTCAGCGTCTTGGTCGGATTCTGCGAGCCAAGCGCCGAAACGATGAGGGCTTCAACGCTTTCTTCTACTCGCTCGTGTCCAAGGACACGGATGAAATGTTCTATTCCTCGAAACGACAAGCGTTCCTGGTCGACCAAGGTTACGCTTTCAAGGTCATCACACATTTGCAAGGCATCGAGAATCTTGAGGGTCTTGCATACGCAACTCCATCGGAACGTCGCGAGCTCTTGCAGGAAGTCATGCTTCAGAACGAGAACTCTGCAGAAGTTGAAAACGTGACAGACGACCTCTTCAACGCCCGTTCGGGCGGAAACAAGGGCCGAGCAAAGGGAGCCGTGAAACGCAGCGCGGCTACCCTCAGTGGACTGGCCGGTGGCGAGGACATGGCCTATATCGAATACAACAAGAGCCGGAACAAGCAATTGAAGGACAAGGTCGGTCATCACCCGCTATTCCGGAAGATGGAGCGCGAGCGTTTGAAGAGAAAGAAGGGGTTGGAAGAAATGATGCGGTGAGCCTGAGCCGATCTCAGAAAGTGATAGAACTCATCGAGCATAGACTGGACATGACTCGAGTTGTTTTTGATCCGTCCTTTTCTCTTGGTTATGCTTTCTGGAGACTGCGCTATGATATTTTGTAATTCTAGAATAATTCATATAAACAAAAGGCCACATATTTTCTTGCACACTACTTGGCTTGGGTTATGATCCCCACTAGGAGTAGAATCTTCAACACAGGACTCTGCCTGCATCATCATACCATTCAATTTAATGGCAGCAATAAAGAAAAGAACCCAAAACAATAACCTCGTATTTAAGCGAATACCTCGTACGATCTCAACCTGTCAGCATGGGGAGCTTACAAAGCACCCCCCTCCTTGCTACACAATGTGACAATGATGACCTCAATCTGCCGAGAAGCATAAAAAGACGATCATCGCAGCCTAGTAACTAGTGCCCTGGTATGTGTTTCCTAGGAGCTAGTTTAGTCGAAACCTAGAGCTTGAATTATTAATACCCCATTTTTGATAATTAACCCCCATTTTTATCATAGTGACACAGTGGCACATCCCCCGCATTACCTTACGTATATATATGCCTTTGCCGATATCCTCCTCACCATCGCTGATTCAGAGAAGAGTTATCATAAATATCAACAATACTCCGACTTTTTCATCAAGATATTTTCGGATTCTATCTCGTGGTTTAGGTTGTTGGTCCGGTAATTTGCGGAGTTCGTCGCCTGTGCGTTTTAGGCCTGCGACGAGATATATTGTGCCGTTATCGATCAAGGCTCGATTGTTTTCTACTACTACTGCACCCGACGGAATGGCCACAACACGGAAGATTCAATTGTCCACTTCTGACTCGGGGATATATAATACTGGGGTCAGAGCAGATGCTGCGCAGGCAGCGAGTGAGGTTTTACAGGAAGATCTCGAAAACCATCATACCCTTTTCAACGACCAGGGGTTTCACAGTGCGTATCAACTAGACTTTTTTTATGCAAATTGTCTGATTGTCAATCGTAACTAACTGTCTTCGCAGATCATATCGTTCATCACATATTAACAATCTATTCCCTTGGTGCGTCGCCAGAGGACATCAGGGCCGCGTATGACCGGAACAAAACCTACCAGAGACCCAGTGCTCCGGTGAATGAGAATGTAGTCCAGTCATTGGGTGACAAAACCAAGTTTAAAAATTATTTCGGCCAGCCGGAGCATTACCACGATTTCCTGGCTTATTTTCAACAGGAAATTGATAAGAAAGGCGTCAATGCCGTTCTTGATGAGTATTTGTTTTCGGGGGATGAGTGTGCAGAGGCCATGTTTGTGAGGTTGTTTTCCGGTACGTGCTAGTGACATGTATCCCATATAAATGTTTCATACATTCTGACAAGACAGGTCTCCTCCATCCTTGGATTCACCTGGGATTTGGGATTGAATTCAGTCAGCCGGCTATTGTTGCCGAGGCTCTGGCGGAAACGGCGATCCATAATGACTGGATAGGGTCAATGTTCCTTTGGCCCGCTGAAAAGGTCGCGGGAGGAACTGAAGAAAAGGGAAAGAAGCCGCTGGCGCGTATTCTCGAAGGAATGCACGCAGACAAGAAGCTGATCGAGTCTGCCCATTACGGCGATGGGATGAGAACTGGGATCCTGAAACGGGCCCCGGGTGAGTTGGCCAAGTACGCGGCAGAGTATACTGTGTCTGAGGACCAGTTGGAGGAGAGGCTTGCGGAATTAACCAACACAATTGGTAAGATGGCTTCCTTATTTATTCTGGTATAATCCATGCAAATGCTGATTGAACCGTGAATTATCCTAAGTCGCTTATGCCGCTGCTGCCCAACGTCCCCTGAAACAAACAAAGTTCGATTTTTTTCTTATCCATGGCGTCAATTCGACTATCTTCTTCGAAAAGATCTTTGCTCTTCCATCCCTGGATATACGTTTTAAATGTCGTCTGCTGGAGTGGATGGGACGCATGATCCTTTTCATATACGCAATGTGTGGTTTGCCTGATCCACTACTCAACGAAGTAAAGGAGTACCAGACACCAAGAGACTGGAGTACTGTTTTTACTGCTAGTGTTGTACACCCCCGAGAAGACGGACACCTGCCCAAGCTGGTCAGAGCAGTGGCACACGGCGAAAGAATATGTCGCCCTTTTGACGATCAAGGCAAGGAACAACGGTTCTTAATATCTGGTGATGATTGGCTAAAGATAGGAAATATGGGTAAGGGTTCATTGAACAAGACTGATTTTGTCATTGGAGCAATTTAACTGATGCGTCTAATAGCTATCGATTCGGTCAGTGATAACACGCGCCCTTTGTGGGTTCGGTTGGCGGGTTTTGAGCAAGCATGGGATGAATTTGCAGATAGATCTCGTCTTTAAAGAGATCACTGTCATTCTAGAGCATATAATTGTTAGTGAAGAAGAGAATCATCCATGGGAAATTGCTATGGTGGGTCTGAAGTCGCGATCCAATAATATGGCTAATGACATTACCCCAACAGACTAGCTAGACTCTGTAGTAAAAAAAGGTGACTATGAGAAAGTGGTGGACAGAAAGCAAACGCAGCAATAAAAAGCACAAGGTGAACATGCAAAGAAGATGCCTGTAACAGATAAAAGAAGATGAAAAAGCAAAGATCTTCAAGAAGCAAAAGAAAACACAGCATGAAAGTGTTTGCAGTGTTTGCACTGTCACGTGGTGATTGCGATTCGAGTGGGGCGATCCCCAACAGCTTCAAGGCGAATGCCATCATCATTTTCGTCTTTCAAACTCAGCCAACAACAGCTTCATTTAAATTCATATCTATCCCTGCGTTTACTGGTCGATATACAAAGCTCTACATTTACAACATGGCGGGCGAGGACGACTCAAAACCAAACCAGACTACTAACAATCATAACTCGCAGCGCGGTTCAGAGGACGATAACCCGTTCGTTGCTTTTCGCCGTTATGCCGATGAGCAGATATCCTCGATGCTTCAGTCCGTAATGGGGCTCCCCTCGATGGCAAGCCCCCCATCAAGTAGCCACTGGGATGTTTTTGCGAACGATCACATATTTAAAGACCCCAATACTCGCCAGAGGCAAAACGGCAGCGAGGGAGAATATCCGACGGGTTCGGGAGCCGGAGATCAGACACAGGGCTCCACATCCAACAATGACAAGCCTTCATCAACGTCCTCGCGAACTCGATGGTCGGAATTCGAGAGCCCATGGCAGACTCACCACCATCGTCATGGATGGCACCATAACAGCGGCCCTACCGATTTATTTGGTCTCGATTCGTTTTTCAACAAGTCCTGGTTCGATGACCACTTGCCCTCGGCGTTTCGCCTCTTCTATCCGCATCACCTTCTGTTCCCTGATATGTGGGACGAAGACATGCCAGGCTGGCCGGTGACATACCTCATGTTCAGTCCTTACTCGCCTCTTCAACTGGAGCGCAACCGTGGCCACCATAACCGAGGGGTATTCTCTTCTATCATGTCCTCTCTGAGCGCCTCCGATCGGGACCCCAGTCAAGACCCAGCCGAACCCCAGTGGCGTGAAGCTTTCGAAGACCTTTTACGGCTCGAGAATGGAAAGCCCATGCTCAATCGTGAACCTGAAACGGTGAGCAGAAAGGAGACTCCAAAGGGCTGGCTAGAGGGCTTGGTGAAGCGAGGTAGTTTGGGGGATCAGTGGAAGCTGAATCCCGTGGCAGATGAGAATTCTAGCATAATGAATGGCTCTCACAGAATAGCACCCGGAAAATTTGATGACCGAGAGAGTTCTCGTGACGTTAAAGAACCGAGAGATATTGCAGATGTGGAATCTACCGCAGATGAGAAAGACCTCGGTGCGATGACAGAGTTGGATATGTATGAACGCTTCCTTCGGGACGTTGAATCTCGTGAGCGTGAATTCTCTAGGGAATTCTCCGCGAGCCCCATGTTACGTTTTCTCCTCGAAGACCGACAACGCTACAAGGATGAATTAGCCGAATACAAACGCAAAGGAACATTCGCAGAAGACGCAGACACAGAAAAATGGCTAGAGCTTGCGTCAGGTGGAAACAATAATTCTGCCTCAGAAGTAGCAGCGCAACAGACTGCATTGAATCCACCCTCATCTGAAGCCTCACTATCACAGCCTCAAGTGATCTCCACGAGAACGAGTACTGAGCGCATCCGGCTTGGTGATGGCTCCGTAAAGACTAGAACTGTACAAACAAAACGCTTTGCGGATGGTCGCGAGGAAAGCAACGAGTCAGTCGATGTCGTCAACCCGTCTCAGCAATCGTCAGATTCTGCCAATCAGAACGAACCAGCAAAGAATGGAGACAAAAGTGGCTGGTTTTGGAAGAATGAGTGATGCCATATTTTCTTGAATTTCTATTCTTTGACTTTCAACTGCTCGTTTAGCGTCGTTATGTTATAGGCGTTTACTGTCTCTTCTGGCTTTGTGACCTTTGGATTTTCCATCCTCTCTATCTGTCTCTCATTCATCTGGGAATTTAGCTCGTTTTGAATCCCGGGACATGGTCATTTTCTTCCTATTCCACCACAAAAATTGCTAATGCAAGCTTTCTGGGCTGTCTTATCTTGCTGAAGAAATCTACAAAAATAATTTCATATGCAAATATCCGACGAAAATTGGACTTTGTTCTTGTGCTCAATAAGTTGGTCTTTTGTTACCTCAAAGCGTAACCACTCATTTAGTCTGCCTTGACACTCTTCTTCTGCGCTTTGCCAACAGTCCATCCCTTCGATTCCCAGAGTTTGACACTGTCTTCCATCTTCTTGTATGCCCATGTGAAAGATGGGTCTAATTAACGTAAAGTTAGTTCTACTTGGAACTGAGAAAGGGCAATCTGGGTAACTTACACAAGAACTGTCGAAGATCATGTCGATTATCCTCAGGCGAATACTGTTCAGCATGGTAGCTAGGTGTCAAAACGGTCATCTTGTGACGGTTGATGGAGTAGTTGTAGAAAAAGTGCCGAGTCTTTTCGTAAATCTCTCGAGGGCTGTATTCATTGCCCCATAGGTGAAGCAATTTCTCATACATTGACCATGGTCCCAATTTAGCGACCTTGCGCAGATATCCGAATGTTGAAAGTTCCGCGTATGTCACGCCCATATCAGCTTCATCGGACTGGACATAGGTGGCCGTAATTGGCTCCAATTCGGCTGTTGGCGTGGCGTTCAAGAATTGCTCGAGAATCGGTAGGTCGAACGATTCACCGGCCCAGCCGATGAATTTCTTCAGGTCAACCTTACTGATAGAGCCGATGGGGTTCAACTAGGTTCGTGTTAATTGATGGCTACCCTCGTATAGGCTATTTTTGAAGTAGGTATTTATACTTACGTCTGCACTGCTGGCATCGTATTTGGTCAGGTAGCCACGCAAGCTAAGAAGTTTTAGTCAGTTTTTTAAAAATGATTAAAGATGGGTGTCCGGGTTTTAAAAACACTCGCACATACCATTCTAAAAACAGGTTAGTAATGGAAATTGAAAAATAGAGGGATAATCACGTACCATCTACATTAGATGATGCAAGCACAAGCAGGCCGCCTCCTCCAGGGCGTTGTCGAACTGTCGGGAGCAACGAAGCAAACAAGTATGAAAGAACCATTCTTAAACGAGCCTGCACATTCTGCAAGGCCTGGTTTTCTGCTCGACCACCGCCATGAACCTTAAACCGAGGCTGGAAATTAGTGATCACAGTGAAAAGATTTGTTATCGCAGTGACAACAGTATCAAAGTTGAAGTCTACGTGATAAGATCCAATGTCTCTGGCAAGGTTGGAAGCTCGGTCTCGTGTTTCCTTGCTGGAGTTTTGAGTACCCATGTAGCTAGTGTGGAATATGCGACTGAAGAAATGTCAGCGAATCTTGACAGGAATCTTAGGATCACAACGGGATTGTTGTGTAGAGATAAACCATACTTGCAAACTTCCTGGCTGTTCGTAGGGAGCCAGGTCGAATCTTCTGGCTCCGCACAAAGTCTACGAACATCCTTGATCACCTGTTCATTTCCTTCCGAGACTGCCTTTATGACTTCTCTGCACATGGAATGCACAATAATGGATGTAGCGCAACTATCGATACCGCCACTGAGAGGGATGAAGAAACCAGCAGCGCCACTTCGCCGAAGGTAATCCCAGAGCCAGCAAGCTGGACCAAGAGCAATTTCTTCTTCCGGGGCATGATACCGCGGTGGCCTTGGCTCAGAAGGTTGAAGACTGGGTTCAGCGTCTTCATCCAGACGAGAAAGTCTGAAATCCAAGTCGAGGCGAACATATGGGGACTGCCTGCTCGCTTGCATACCACGACTTGCACTTGAGCGATAGGTTCGGACCTGGTAATTGTTAATACATAGTGCACATCGAAGTACAGATTGGGTAACAGACATCTTCAATATCAACAGTAGCTGTGACAACCTCGACATCGTTCAGAGAAAATTGGGAACCCTGGGCGACAATGTTGCCGTTCACAACAATCATTGCACAACCATCATAGTACAGTCGATCTCCATCACATCCTTGCTGGTTTGCATACAGATAGATTCCTCCACTCTATAAAATGTAAGCATCCTATTCATTGCGTAGTTGATATTATGGTATTACCAGTTTTGTTGCCTGTGTAATGAGGTTTACACGGGTGTCAAGCTTCTTCAGCTCATGGTGGCTTCCCGATGAATTGGAAATGATTTCCACACCTTTATAGTATAAGAAATGGTAATCAATGAATGAAGGATGTAATAGAGAACTCACCAGCTAGACCGTATGGGATGTGAGGACTGAAAGGGGCTTGGTTAGCAAGCTTCCACTAGCTTTTCAGTTGTACGGACTGTACCCATTTGGAGTAAATAGTTCTTCACATGTCTCTAGACCTAAACAGGTATCACGGGTGCTGATAACAGCATCACCAAAAGGAACCTTGTACTGGCCAGTGATCTTTCCGACAATTTGTTCCAGGTAGTAATCCTCCACTTCTTGGGGACGTTGCCAGGGGGTAAAATGTCTGAACTCTCTGTAGTTTCCGTCTATTCAAAAGGAAGTAGTCAGCACTGATTTTTAAATCGTAGAAAATCTCACGTATCAATGGAATGAGTTAAAATAAGCCCAGGTGTAAGTCGGTACGAACCATTTGCAAGCCACATCTTAGGGCGAATCAAGATGATCTTCCGATTGTAGAAAATGACACTGAAGGGTTAGACAATTAGATTATTGAAGCATGGAATAATTGATGTTGCAAGAAACTAACCGGCAGTTGTAGCGCACGTTTCTATGTCTCACAGGAGCTCCGACGTCAACTACGATGTCCTGGCAGTCTGGGTGATCAATAATGCGAGCCAGCATTTCCCACGAGTGCAGGAACGTGTCGCCCTCAAGGAACCCATCCAGGACGCCATATCCTAGCATAATTGTTAATCCACCGTGTGCAATATGAACATCACAGTTTCATTTTCTTTACCAGTGATCTCTAGCTCTGGACCAACACGCAGAGTGGCCCCCGCTTCCTTGGCTTTGCGGACGCTCTCGATGATGCGGTTTGCATTCCCTTCAAAATCAAGTGCCCATTGATTAAGGGAGCTTGATTTATGACGAGTCAGCATAGTCTCAAATAACGGTATGTGATTGTGAATTATGAGTCACATACCATGTCGCAAGAGTGACTAGATGGCCCATTTTGATTGACAGGGTACGCTTCCACAGAACACAATTGAAGCCTTGCGACTCTTGTAACAAATTCTAGACAGGAACTAGTGGAACGAGAGGTCAGTAACGTGGAATTAACAAGCAATTAATCAATTGAAGCTGTGGGCAAGCTTGGATGCGACAGGAACTTTGCCGAAATGACGTAAATAGTGTGTAACCAGATAGATAGAAGACAGTGAATATAGAAATAAACCCGATAAATCGCGATATGGAGTTTAACGACTTACCAAGCCGTCTATCTGCCCTCAAACAATGCCTGGAGTGCCAGTCTGGATGTCGTGTTGGATCTCGACGATGATAAGAATCGGAGATGCGGGCGATGCAAGTCACGTGTGTGGGGAGCTCCCGTCGTGCCCCTCTGCTGTCACTGTATTACAGTACATTACAGAGGATAATATGGGCAGGATGAAGAATAGCAGTCACGTTCTGTAACCCGACGCTCCCCGCGATTCTCAATCCTCGGGCAAGATGGCTGATTAATGGTTATCAAGAAGCACCCACTCTCTCTCTTCTTTCGCATTCGAATTCTTCCATCCTCTATTTGCCTTCTTTTGTTTTTAGATTCTATTATAGAATTTCTCTTTTCTTTTATATAAATCTCGCACTTAGGTCTCTATATTTTGACAATCTCTGCGGTTGTACATACTCTATACAACGCCATGAGCACTATTCCCCAGATTCCCATGCCAGCGCATGTACAGGCCGAATCAATGTTGGCTAGAAAATTTGGCAAGGAAACAGTCAATTACTTCTCCAGTATGAATTTTCATCGAAAATTTTATCGCTGGCCCTTTCATTGCTGAACGAAAAGCCAGGCTCTCCCTTGAACCGACTTTCTTTCCTCCGCTCCGAACATCCATTCCTTTCTGCTGCCCTCAAACATCCCACCACACGCTTTGTGCTGTTGAATAATCTCGCGCCGCTAACCAAGTCTCCGTCGGAACTGTATTATGCGCACTATGAGGAGGTTCGGAAGCTTGTTCCCGAGGATATTTTTGACCAATCCGAAGAAGATATAATCAAGAACTACGACTCACGGAAGCCCCATCCTCTTCTCATCTTCCTGGGCCTGGATGAAAGCCGTACCGAAGGTGCTTTGAACTGGAAGATCTACAATGGCATACCCTATTTCGCATTGGATGTGACACCAAAAGGATCTGATGAGCAGCAAGAAAATGCCAAGGGCGTAATCAGCGCCATGGAAGCCAAAGGCCTAAGCTTTTATCAATCGAGAGTTGTTATGACGTTCTCTGCGGATGAAGGTATGTATATGTTTCTTTCTTGTGACGATACCGACCAAGTTTACTTATATCCTCTCAGCTGCCATCTATGCGCAGTCTCGCGCCCTTGCAGACTGGAACACCCGTAACACTTTCTGTGGCACCTGCGGAAACAAAACGCTTTCTGTCAACTCGGGGACAAAACGTGCTTGTCCACCAACAGATGCCGCACGACTCGCCGAAGGAAAGCCTGCGGAGGGACCGGCTTGCAATACTCGTACTACCATTTCAAACCTTTCTTTCCCGCGTACCGATCCGACAATCATTGTCGCCGTTATTTCCACTGATGCCAAGCGCATCCTGCTTGGTCGTTCGAAACGTTTCCCACCGTTCTGGTACTCGACACTGGCTGGATTCATCGAGCCTGCAGAGTCTATTGAAGATGCCGTCCGAAGAGAAGTCTGGGAAGAAGCAGGAGTGACGCTGTCGCGTGTCGTCATCCACTCATCGCAGCCGTGGCCCTACCCGGCAAACCTGATGATCGGGGCCATTGCCCAGGTCAGTGATCCCGCACATGAAAAGATTAACCTGGAACATGATCCGGAGCTGGAGGATGCAAGATGGTTCGAGATCCACGAGGTCGAGGAGGCACTGAGGGTTGGAGTCAGTCCCTTGGGCGAAAAACCTGGCCCCGACTACAAGGAAGGGGGCTTGAGGCTGCCGCCGCCAACTGCTATTGCCAACCAGCTGATTAGATCTGCTATCAGTGGAGAATTTTTGACGGGGGAGAAAACCTCTAAGATGTAGATTTCGATACACGCAACATAGAAGTTTTTTTGGGAACCGTCAACTGTTTATGTACTTTCTACATTCACATAGAGTAAATGTCAAGCACAAATTGCAGAAAGATGAGAAACTAACAGGAAAATTTTGTCGGTAGACAAACATCTTAAACAACAAGGAATATAGTTGATGTTCAGTGGATGGTAGGAGAAAAAGTAAGTATATTATCTGGGTCCCAATAACCCGACCCAAAGCACCACGCCGGAGAACGTTCTAAGAAATAAGATTATGTACAATATAAAGTAATGAAAGACACCAATATCCACGCCCATCAGTTATTGATCTCAGTCTCCGTCAAGACCTAATTGACTCAAAGATGTGCATAGGCCGTTCCATCTCGAAGTTCATGTATACTTTCTTTATCGGACGGCGAGCCGACTTCGGCATATTTTCTCCCATCCCGAAGCTCGTGTATGGTTATTCTTCGATGAGACTTCCTGCGCCGTGAGCCTCGAGCCGATAGAGATGACTCGCCACGGAGATCACGCCATGATTCAATACTACCCGCGTCACTAGGCTCAGCACTGCTGATGGGAGTCACTTCCCGGCTGGCTTTTTCTATTGACGCTTGGAGTTGGTGATCAGCAACCATGGCTGCTCCGTTCTCCAGGTACCACTGTCGTAAATCGGTAGCGTAGGTAAACTCCTCGCTGCCATATTCGACAGGCGGCCCCGTTATCCGAGCCTCATCCCCAGAGCCATCGAAGACAGCCCAAGCACTGGTATCATCACTAACAAGCATCATCGAGTGGTTGAAGCTTTTGACCTTGAAGTTGCGCAACAAAATAGCATCCCCTTCTGTCAAGGAAGGGAGAACTGTCCTGTAAGGTCGAAGAATCTGGACGGTAACCATAGTTCCAGCTAGAGAAGGATCGGTAAGCTGAACAGTCAATACGTAATCTTTATTTCCCGAGGAAGCTTGGATTATTGAAGACGTTTCACACACAATCGAAATGGTATCGACCAAGGTATTGAAATGATCAATAAGAGTTGCGAGCGGCGCGAAATAGGACAATTTGCTGCGTAGACCGGGGTAATGTCGATCTGGCTCTGCAAAGTGTTGGCGGGTATCCTCAACCCCATCGGGAGAATGATCACGAGCTGTGCGCTCCATAGGCCCCTTTTCATCATAATGCGTTGGGATTTGGTCATTTTCTTGCACATGGTTGCCTTGATGTTCATTCCGACCCTCAAGCGAAACGAGGACAAGGGAATTGGTTTCTTCAATTGAAGATATGCCGTCCTCTGTAGGTGCAGTAGATTTAGTAACCACCTGAGCTTGAGGTGATAGCCGGTCCCCAGCGTGCGAATCCAAAGGTTGTGATGATTCTTGTGTTTGCTGAAGTGTGAGGGATGACTCGGTCGTAGGGAGATCTGTATTAGTTTGTTTCCTAGCCTCAACCTCCTGCGAAGCACCTGGGGTTATCAATTGAAAGTCACGATGTGAAATTTCCGAAGATTCGAAAACAGTAACGGTGGAGCTTTGCAATCGGTGGGAGGCAGCACCGTCAAGAAACAAGGCATCATCAACTTCTTGTGTTGGCCGCGGATAATTTTGTGTGTTCACTTCTCTGACTTCGGGCTGATGGCTAGGGCCTCCTTGTTCTTGGTTGGCGTCTGGTTGGTCCTCTGCGCTTTCTTCGAGTTGATATAGACTGGGATCTATCGCCATTTCCATACTCTGGGGAGCAGATTCCGTGTTCATGTGGTTTTGTTGGATAGACTCGATGATAGAATCTTGTTCGTGAATATTTGGTGCTGCATCACTCTTCAACGGCGTCATGTGAATGTCGACCCTCTCGTCCTCAACAATCTCAGATCGTGTTTGCTCTCGCTTGGTCGACTCGTACCCAGCGTCTTTGGTCTTAACTGGTTCATCCTCAACTGATTCATCCTCAGCCTGTTCCTCTTCAACAACAGACCAATCCTCAACCTCGGACTCAGAGCCGCTTTCTTCAGATGCCGAGTCTTCGTCTGTCGAAGACTCAGATAATTCCACCTTTTGTGAGTTGGTAATCTCTTCTTTTGCCTGGGTATTAGAGTGAGGTTCATTTTCACTATCACTGTCCAGTACAATGATTTCTGGATGCGTGTTTTGCTGTTTCTGCTGATACCCGTGTTCCTCTTCGACTTCATCCGATTCATATTCGGATTCAACATAGTCACCTTGCTCGTCATGATAAACATGTTCAGACTCATATTCATCTTCGGCCTCCTCTTCATCGTAAATTTCTTCATCTACGTCTTCTTCATCTTCGACATAGTAGCCATGTTCTCCGTCTGTGTCATCGCCGCTTTCCATCGGCGATTGCGCATCGGTGATTGTGGTGGGACCTTCCATAGCAGCATTCTGTTTCTCTGGGATCTCTTCTATGATCCCGTCGGAGTCGTCTTCGATGAATTCTGCTTGACTGGCTTGATGCGGCCCCTTTGAGATGAAGTCATGATCGGTGGGTTTTTCTCTCACTTCGTCCCCTGACTCACTCCCTTCTTCTTCCTCTCCATCTTCTTCATCCCCTTCTTCGTCCTCATCGCTAGTCTCATCACCGTGTTCTTCATCCTCTTCATCCTCATCTTCATCATACTCGTCTTCATCGTCCTCAGACAGCTCCTCTCTCTGTTGAAGACCCTCTTCCGTAAAGTCATTCTCCCTTTTGAGATTCACCGCCATGCGCTTGTATACCCCGCTCTTCCAATTCTTCCACTTCTATAACATCGTTACCCAGGTGGTTTACACCATCTTCCATCTGAAAATCTGCCTCGGCCTCGGCCTCAGTTTCCACTCTAACTGCCTCGGAAACATGCATTGCGGGCTTGTCCTTCTCACCCCCCACAGCTAATTCATTATCACCCACGAATTGTACTTCTGCCGCTAGCGTAGGGTCAGCAGTTCTAGATATGGGGGTTGAGCTAGATGCTTCAGAGTTGGTGTCGATTGTTGGTTTTTTAGAAACTGTCTCAAGTGAAGGGACCGCCTGGTCTGTTCGCTCACTATCTAAGACAGAATTTTCGGCTGCCCGTATTTGTGAGGTTCCCGGTTGCACTTCAGAGCTATTGCTTGGTTCAAGCCCCTCTACCTCTGTCGGCACCTCTGCCGGGAAGGGTCGATTAACCTGAGGCTGTGAAGTGGGAATAGAAGTGAAATAGCCATGCGGACTATTCGACGTCGAAACAAGTGGGGAAGGAACGGAAAGTCCGGGGGACGGGACTGGATGTAATCGTGGAGTGTCTGTTGGAAGATGAAAGGGATCATTGGAAACTCCCTGGCTGGTGGTTCGATGGTGTAGGAGTTCAGGAACTTGGAATCCACCAGCGTCAAATACCTTTGCGTTGGGTTTCGCAGCCCGCTCTATGCCATGAGGTGCTTTGAAAGTGTGTGGTGTATCATAACTCAATGGAACAGAGGTATTCTCAGGCTCCACGGAGCCGGAAATATCTCCTCCTTCTAAGACTGGGCATGCGATATCGGGAGTTTCTAGAGGCTCCTTGTTGTTTTCTGTCTGGTCTTCCTCGTGAACCTCTGGCTCAGGGCTTTCCTCTTCATCGAATATCCGGGTCCAATCCATCGCGTCTGCTCTTTCGCTGGGGCTTTCAGGCTCATCGATTACACGCCAGTCGCTGTTCCGCATGCTGAATCTAGGCTTCTTTCTTCCCTTCCCAGGGACAAAGCCATCTTCCTCAGCGAACGGTTCGAGCGCCGTCTTCGCTGTACCGCCAAAAGAAGCGCGCGACCGTTGTATAAAAGCCGGTGAACCCCAGCTTCCCAAGCTAGCGACATGACCGATTTCTTCATGGCAAGTTTGGGAAGCACTCGGCGTAGCCGGTGGCGCGGTCTTTTCCTCGGTGGTCGGCAACGGCGAGGCAGGGCGGTCAATTTTCACGGTTGATAGGTGTTTCGAAGCTCGTAAGACCTAGAGACCAATATAGTTAGCAGGGAAAGCTCAGATATAGCTGAATGTAATATACCTCAAGGAACACATGATCGTCGAGGTGCACATCCCAACCAACGAATCTTCCAGGTGTTGGAGTTGCAGCTTCATTATTCACCAATCTCGATTCAGCCAAGCTAAGATAGATCTCATCACCAATCCCGACCTGCGACTTTGCAACACTTTCTGCAACTACCCCATGGAAAATCACTTTCACCTGCCCGTTGGAGCGTCGCAGGCGGAAATCTGGCTCAGCTAGCAAAAGGCTGATAGATTTGGTTGACGACGAATAAGGCCATACTAGTGTCACAGTCGCATGGACGGAGCTTTCAAGTAGGTGTTCAGTTGTCGGGGAAATTTGCGCGATGGGGATCGAGGTCGAACGCAGGTGTTCTGTGGAAATTTGAGGTTGGTCGATGGAGTCCATTACTGCGGCCGCTGATCGATGCGCGGTTTCCACATCTCTTTGATCACAGGTGCTGCATTTTTATCTTTAGAGGGTAATAAACAAGCTATTGAACCATTTGATTTTGCGGTGGTGGATTAGGGTGCAGTGTTGGGAGGGTTTGTGTGTTGGGGATCGAAGGACGCGGTGAATGCGACATCCTTGGATTGTTTGATGATGGTTTGCTCGACTTGCATCATGAAGTGGTAATAGGAGGTAATATTACCTGTATTCTATGCTTTTACCAGGATAACTGCTGTATTATTGCGTAATCTGCCGTATTATGTTTCAAACGAACCGAGTATTAACAGAGATACTTTATTTTGGATTCAAGATGAAAATAACACAATTATTGACTATACAAAAGCCTTGACAAAGCACCATATGCTTGCCTTTGTCCCCTCTGCGGAGAAGCACGCGATCTCCCTCGTTATTGCATCCAGTCTTGGCATCTTTTGAACATCATCCCAGATCCTCCATCGTTTCAACATCCCATCCTCCTAATAACCGGTTCCATTTTTATTTCTAAACAAATGACGGTGGTACAGCAGGTCCGCCGGATTGCAGTTATTGGCGCTGGGCCATCTGGCCTTTCTGCAGTCAAGTATGGGAACCATTAACTATACTTGCCTTTACCCCTCACTTACCACGGCATAGGTATCTTCTAGCGGAGAAATGCTTTGACAAAATCGACGTCTTTGAGAAACGAAGCTCAGTTGGGGGGATATGGAACTACAGCCCTGGCATATTTAAGGAAGATGTGCCGACTCCTGTGCCACAACTGAGCCCGAACGTGCCACTCGAGGAGCCTTTATGGGCTGACGGGGGAAGAGATGCGACGTTTGTTTCGCCTATCTACAAAGCCTTGGATACCAACATCCCAAAGGAATTAATGCGATATTCTGATAAACATTTTCCATCTGAAGCCCAGGTCTTGCCCCACCACACCACGGTCCAGAGATATCTGGAAGAATATGCAGAGGATGTGAAAGACCTCATTCAATTGGAGACCCAAGTTCTCGATGTGAAGCAAAATAACTCTGCTGTGGGCAGTTGGACCGTGGAAACGAAGAATCTACGAACTGGAGAGACCACGAGACAACCTTATGATGCCGTGGTTGTCTCCAGCGGACATTTTGACGTTCCTTATGTGCCAGATGTTCCTGGTATAAGTGAATGGGATCAGACCTATCCTGGGCACATTTCCCATTCCAAGTTTTTTGACTCGCCGGAATCCTTTCGGGGTAAGAAGGTGCTAGTTGTGGGAAGCTCTGCGTCTGGAATCGACATTGGCGCTCAGATCAACACAGTAAGCAAAGGGAAATTGCTGGTTTCACAGCGAACAGAATCCTACTTGGGACCCGTTTCCCAAGACAAGATATGTTTCCCTGAGATAGTGGAATTCCTACCACCGACCAGTCATCAACGAGCTGTCCGATTTGCCGATGGCAGGGTCGAGGAAGAAATCGATGCCATTGTTTACTGCACTGGCTATTTTTACTCATTCCCCTTTCTATCGTCGCTTGATCCGCCCATCATCACGAATGGTCGCAGAACGTTGAATGTTTATCAACATCTCTTCTACATACACAATCCGACTTTGGTATTCCCAGCTTTGAACCAGAGAATCATTCCATTCCCGATATCTGAGAATCAAGCGGCTGTCTTCGCCCGTGTCTGGTCGGGCCGCCTTACTCTTCCATCCCAGGATAAAATGAAAGCCTGGGAAGATGCGACTGTGGCTGAAAAGGGGGATGGGACATCATACCACGTCCTGCACTATCCACAGGATGCTGACTATATGAATCTACTCTATGAATGGGCAGCCGAGGCTAAAAAACGCTCCGGCCTTGGCAATGACGGAATTGGCAAACAAGGCAATCTTTGGGGAGAGAAGGAGAGATGGCTAAGAGCGATCTTCCCGGAAATTCGAAAAACATTTGTGGGGAAGGGCGAAGAACGAAGAACAATCAAAAGCCTCGAGCAACTTGGCTATGATTTCAATGAATGGAAAAAAGCGCAGGCGGACAACTGATAAACGGGGAGTATATATAGACAAGATTCAACAAGCACTTGCATATATAGACTGATGACACATGCATGGAGTATAACAAACAAGCCATAGTAAATGATGAAATAGATTTCTTTTATCTGTCATTGCGCTGAAGACTGCAGATACATTATAGTGGAGTCGGTCAACTGATAAGCCAGAGTTTATCACGTGTCGGCGATCACCCGTAGCTCTCATTCCCCCCAACTTGCCATACTCTCTCCTCACATCATTCACTACTCACTCCACCTTGGACAAAACAGCTTTATTATAGGCCATTCACGCTGCTTTGTTTGTATTTCAAACAAAGACCCTTTACCTAAGAACTGATCTCATTCACAACACATATATCTTTCCTTTTCTCTGACGTGCTCTGCTTCTGTTCATCATGGGTTACCGCATCTCCGCTCGCAGTCAACGCGCATGATGTGGCGGCGTAAGCGCAATATATCCTCATCTGTCTCTACACATCACCCCGCAGACGAATCCAGGAGGAAAAGGTTGAAGCAGCACTACGTTATTGAATCGAGCGAGGAAGACGAAACCGAAGCCGAAACCGAAGACGACGACGGAGAGGAAAGTAGTGAAATTGGCGAAGACGAATACCTTATCAACTGTATCCTCGACGAGTCAGAAACCCAGTATTTCATTGACTGGCAAGGTCCATGGTCACCAACTTGGGTAAGTTTACGACTATGAAACGTCCCCATATGGCGTTTCTTTGAACATCAAAACATGGTGGAATCTAACATGCGCTCCAGGAACTAAAGGAAAACGCAAACGACCTAGCGGTTCAAATCTGGGAGGAGAAGAAGAAGAATAGGGAAAAGGAAGTTCGGGAAAGCAGTGAACCGATTGAACCTCTGTCGCCAATACCATCACCACCTGGATCCCATACCACCACCCCTAATCTCGACCAAGCGGAACTCGAAACGGAACCACGTCATTCAGATAGACGATCACCCTCCCCTCTCTTTGTTCCTCTCGAAGCTGTTTCCGAGTCGCCGATAGACGAAGAGGGAAACGAGACCCTGATATCAGGATTCGGGGAAGTAGTCTCCAGTTTACCGCACTCCGGCGCTTCATCTAATCCTGGAATCACTTCACCCGCCGCGCAGCAGTCGAAAATCACTACTGCTTTTGAACACGTCCCAGCGACCCCAATACCATCCAAATTCAGACTACCTGGCGAATCGAAAAGCCCTCAATTAACAGATAGCTCTCGAACGGCCCCTCCTATTCTAGACGCAAGTTACTTTTATAAGCCAGGCAGCCCACCAATACACCCTGAGACGCCCAACGGAAATCAAACTTCCAGGCCGATTGCAAAAGAGATCTCTCAAAATCAACAATTCCCTCAAAAGGAAGCGAAAGATCGAAGTGGAGTGGTGGATGAAATAGCCGAGACTCCATCCGGTCCTCCGAACGCTCCTGTTAGCCAAAGCACAAGTCTTATGCCTGGACTCCAGCAACTTAATTCGGGCTTCAGTAGTCTAATATCACACCTCAATTCGCCAAGTTGTTCTCCAGGTTGTTATTTGAACATAATTTATGTCATATCTGCGCTGACTTTCAGATTTTAGAATCCTTTTCTATCCATACAAGTATCACAGTCCGTCACACAGGTCAAATACCAGAATCAATCGTCGCAGGATCGCAGAGCTCATCAAATCTCGACCCTGGAAACTCAAACCACCGCTCATTGCCCATACAGCCTAGATACTCAGCGAGCCAAGCCACTATTTCCACGATGGATGAAAAACCTCTAAAGAAAGAAGGCCACTCTTTGGCAGACTCAAAATATAGCCATGTGGAAGGTTCTACCCCGAGGGAAAAATTAAGAAATGCTTGGGCCCAGCTGCGCGCCAACTCAGCCACAAGAACTCTGCAAAACGTTGATGCTAGCGCAACTCCATCTTCTGCAGGAGATATTGAGCCTTCCACAGCACCGACAGTCATACCCGAATCAGCAGAACCACTCAGTGTTAGGGTTGACAAAGAGCCTGCTCACTCTATGGAAGCTCATATTCATCCTACTACTACACAGCCAGTGTCCCTCGACCCACCAAAAGAAATTGACCACAGTCAGCATCCTTCCGTGCACACAATCCAACCAAGCGAATTGACAGTTAGCCAAGTCGAAGAAGTACCCCCGGCTCAGTTCAACTTGGCCCATCAGAGTTTGCCATTCCGCTTCCAATGGATTCTCGAGTTAAAGATGACTATGACCGAGTCCTGAAACAAGAATCGCGAAATATCCAGGAATTCATAAATAATACGAGTCCTGATTCAGAATCCACTCAGCAGGGGGTTCTTGTGACAAAAATGCATAGGACATTAGAACGACTCAGCAATGTTACAACCCATCCGGACCTCAATGTCGCTGAGCATATAAAAGACTCTGGGTCGGACTTGGAAAAAGAAGCAGCTTGGGCTGAGTATTCAAGTGCAAAGTTCTTATTTTTAGGTTATCTCATACAGATTGCTCATAGCCATGATCTCCATCTTGTAATCATGGTTCATGGGGAGAAGACCCAAAAAGTTGTCGAGCATTACTTACTAGGCAAGGGTCTTACATACACCCAGCCACGTCATGAAATGGGAAGTGGTATCAATGCCAACTTAGAAGTGTCCATGGCTAAAGGGTCATTGAGCTTCGGGATACAATCAACACACAGCGATGGTGTCTTTAGAACATACAAGTCACCGTCAGCAGTTATTGCTTTGGATGCGTCATTTAACGCAAAAAGCCCCTCAGTAGAGCATATGCGAACCACATTTGCTCGACATGGCAATCTACTTCCCGTGATTCGGCTTCTTGTATCCAATACAAGTGAACATGTTGAATGTTGTTTTCCCAATCTTCCTCCTCTCCAACGCCTCCGGTTGCTGGTTCAGTATACTGTACGCCTTCGTGAAATGGTCGGTGACCTTCAAGATGATGCTCTTGGCGTGCTTGAAGATGCAGAAGAAGTTCTATCATGCCTCATTTCTGATAGTTTTCATTCTCACTGGCCGCTGCCTCTTATTGAACCTTTGCAGATTGTTGGTGCAGATGAACTTGAAACTACCTCTTTCCTCCAAAACCAGCTCGATTCAAGCTCTGAAGAGATGCCTTTGTCAAACACCGCGGCTCAAAAACGAGCATTTGTAAGACATCCCCTCCAACAATCTATCATCAATACTCTATGATTGTGATTAACATTGAAATAACAGGTCGACGACACTGACGAACAATTCTCCAAGCGACAGCGGATGGACACATCCCAGTTAGCCAGTCAATTTACAGAATCATCTAAGTTTCCAAGCCAAACTTTAGACAGTGGACTCCAAATGCTGGAGAGAAACATCGTGCAAATGAGGAGTTCACATGCAGCGGAGATCGACAAGCTCCAAAAAGCTTTGAACTATGCCCAATCTCGCCTTCAAGAAAAAGAGAAAGCACTGGAATCACTCCAGCATCGCTATGAGAGCCGAACTAAAGAAATCCACAAAATCCGGCAAGAGCGGGATGGCTTTTCTCAATCTAAACTTGCCTCAGAACAAAGGGCTGAGAGACAACAAGAAGAAATAGCAAAACTGAAGGATGACCGCACTCAATTGAGACATGGCCTTGAGAGTGCGAGAGAGTCATTGAAGAACGGTGGGGGAACCGCAGCAGAGTTAGAGTCTGCACAAGAAGAAATCCGTCGTTTAACCAAAGAGAATAGTGGGTTGCGGCAAAAGGCGGAATATGAAAAGAATCAAGGCGAATACACTCGCGAGCAGTACCAAACCGCTTCCAACGTGGCTTCCCAATCTGGAAACGAGATCCGTCAGCTCAGAGCAGAAAATGAAGCTCTGAATCGCAAAGTTGCTGGTGATTCCTGTCGGTTAAAGGAACTCAACATGCAAAGCGACGAAGCTCGACATCTCTCCCGGGTTGCTGAGCTGGAAGCCACACTTGCATCTCGAGATGATCTATTGCGCAAGAAGGAGGATGAATTGCGAGAAATCCGCAAAAATCGCCCATCTACTCGTTCGACAAGTACCCAGCCGCGGAGTCCTAAATTGACCTCGGCGTCGAGTCGTCCGACAAGTCCTGGCATTAATAATGGTAACGGTTTAAACCATTCCGGGCGGGGTAGTGGGCTGAGATTCATGTCTGGCATGTCACTTTGAGCGTCGACATGTACGACGTCGGATATCGTCAGCAATTATTGGCGATTTAAGACGAGTTATTTATCTATCTTTCAGTTTCACTGGAATACACCCTTTTCTCATTTACTAGGCGCTTGCATATTTGGGAATTTGATGTTCATCCGCAAAAGAACATTTCGTCGATTTGTTTGTTCTTGTTTTTTTTGATATCTTCTCTGTGATGACCCTGCATTGATTAAGCGCGTTTAAATTCATTATTTCTTCACACAAGGTTTGTCGAAGGCTCCAAGGCGTAAAGATGTTGACACTCTTTGTATACGGTGTGGCAGCTAAACTGAGTAATTTTATTACTATTTATCTTTATCTCATCTACGTAGATTGCGTCATAGAGATATATTTCAGTAGTTGAAAAGTACTCGTTGAAAGCAGAGCGATGAAGGGCGGTTTTGCGATTTATATATTTACGAAATTACATAGTACCGAAAATCTTTTTTCAAGTAAAAGAATGTATAATTAAATATTAACTCATAAGTTAGTTGATAGTAGCCCGAGTAGACTTAAGAAATATCATATGATACACCGAAAAAAGTGCCAACATCATTTGCAGGGCACCTTAGGGAAAGCAATAATAAGAAATAATAAGAATGAAGACACCAGACAATCATTAAATATGGAAAAACTGTACCCCGAAGTGAAAATAAGAAAAAAGAAACTCCCAAAGAAATTTTAGAAGAGGAAAGAGTGAGAAACGAGGAACAGCCTAAGCGGCAAAAGCATTTGCAATGAATGTAGCCAACTCCTTAGCTTTCTCGCCTCGTGTCATGGTGAAGTGGTTTGCTCCTTCCATGACAGTGATCCCGCCGATGTTATCCGGCCCGACCAGTGTGTCCCATTTGTTAGGACCGAGTTCCGTGCGGTTGTTAAGGAGCCAGATCATTTCCCTTGGGTCCTCAGTGCCGTCTGGAGGAGGACCGGGCCGAGGGTCTCCTGGTTGAGAGCATACACCGTCCTTCGCCCAGACAAGATAGGTCTTGGGGATCTTCTTGCTCAATTGTGGATCGGAGAAGGGGAAGGGGGATGCCTTGTATGCGTCCAGGGAGTCGATGAAGGCCAGGAAGTGGGGAAGCAGCCATTTCGGAGGGGGCGCCTTGCCTTCACCAAAGAGACCGATTGAGTCGAAGAAGCTGTAAAGACGAGGTGGCAGCTTCTGGAGACCAATGGGGAATGGCGTATCAAGGAGAAGTAGGCGGTCGACCTTCTCGCCCTCCTCGAAAATGAGCTGTCGCGCAGCATCATACGCGCAAATTCCTCCTGCTGACCATCCACCGAAGTTGTATGGCCCTTGGGGTTGGCGCCGACGGATTTCTGCGACATAAGGTGCGGTGAGTTCATCCAGGCTGAATTTAAGGTTCTCCGGTGTCTTCATGTACGGACAGTTTAAGCCATACACGCAGACATCGGGAGAAATTCCGGGGATGGTGGCATAAGAAGTGGCAGAGCCAGACCCATCGGGGAACAGGAATAGAGAGTAGGTAGCTGTCTTTGGGCTCCCTTGCAACAAGATTGATGTGGCGCGGGGATGTTGAACTTCTGAGACCGACCCGGTTTTCGGTTTCATGTCCTGGATGGTCTCTGGAAGCCTAATTGGCTCTGAAGCTGGAGCTGGGGCAGGAGCTGTCTTGGGCTTCAAGTCAAGTGCAGTCTCAATGTCATCGAGAGTCTGATTGTCAATGAAGAAGTCTCCGTGCAGATCCATGTCCAGTGTCTCCCGGATCCTACCAAGCACAGTGAGTGAAAGAAGCGAGTCCATTCCCATCTCACTTAAATTAGCGCTTCCGGTGATATCCTCGGGCGACACGCCAATCTCTTCAGACAAGATGGTGCGAATTTCCCGCAGGGTGCCGTTCTGCTCAACCTGCATGACCTTTTCATTAGGAGGCGAGAGCAATCCAGGAGACCCTGCACTCGAAAGTTCGGTCGAAGGAGTGGCACTGGAATCGAAGCCGGAGTCAGGCTCGCTACCAGATCCATCGCTGCTCTCTGAAGGACTCATCTCGGTCACAAGTTTCTTGAAGTCCTTGATGGTTGGGTAGTCCATGAATACAGAGGATTCCATGTCCAAGTCAAGCTCTTCACGATATCTACCAGTAACTGTCAGAGAGAGGAGCGAGTCCACGCCATAGTCCGCAAAGACTAAATCGTCAGACATCTCAGACTCGGACATTCCAACCTCCGATGCCAGGATTTTGAGGGCGCGAACGACCACGCTGGGACCGGCTGAAGCTTGTTTGACAAACGACTTGGAAGGCACAGGGGCATTTGGACGACCTTTTCCAACTCCGGCGTTCGACTTCTTGATGTCGATGGGCGCGGGAGTCGGCTTCGCAGCTTTGGCGCCTCCTGCAGGTGGAAGAACGGTATCAAGAATTTTGCGTGCCAATGCTTGGAACTGATTACCACCCTAGATTAGTAACCTGATCATTTGTAGAGAATTAAAAGCAACATACCTTAATACCCCCATAGACAGCGACAATATCTTCGCCGTCGAATATGTAGACATCGCCTGACCAAAGCGTGTCCTGCCAGGGCTGCATTCTCACATAGGTGCGATAAGTGACATCGGGCGAGAACTTCTTCAGACAACGCATCGACTCCCATCCGTGATTGACAAACACTTGGTTCTTGGAATCAGTCGTATCGCTAGCATTCATGATGAAACCAGACAGATGACCAAGACTATCAATCCAGAACGGGTTGCGATGGAAATTGCCTGGAGGAGCCTGGAACTTGACACGCGCAGTCGCTTCATGCTGGTCACTGTCAAGGATGACCTCTTGCATTGACTTGAAGTTTTCATCGTAGTCAACCAATGAAGCAAAAAGCTTGTAGACCATTCCGCGCTTCATTCGGTGAGCGTCGCCTGTTTCCGAACTTTCATGGAGTCGATCAATGCTTCTCTTGATCAGATAAGAGTATCGCTTCCACTCCAACTCCGCGGCACTGCAGTCAAAGAACTTGACGAGACAGTTTGCATGGTCCATAACCTTCTTGCCATCCGAGTTCACAGAGTACACCTGTATCGAAGCGTTCTTCTCAGCCCAGTTTGCGGTAGCGGCGACCCGGAAGAGCTGCTCGCCGCCCTTGGCAATGAGAGGCTTGAAGACTGTCATATTGCAGACATCATATCCAACTCCCTTCATCTCAGGCTTGTACTTCTCGACCAGATACTCCCCGAGTGTTTGGCCAATATCGGCATAAAGAGACTATATTCCATGTTAGATGACTGGATCATTCAGTATTAAGGGACGTACTCACCGATGGGCAAAGAGATGCGCCATTGACCTTGTGGCCAGCAATGACACGGCTCAACTCGGGCTCAGAAATGTCATTCTGTACAACAACAGTGGCTGTCGCTCCTTCGTCACGGGTTTCAACAACCTTCTGCGCAGCAGTCGTCAAGTACGAAGAGACAGGCGCAGCTTCCACTGCAGGAGCCACAGGTGCTCCCTTTGTGAGGCAGAAGTTATTGGCGTATGGAATCCAGTAGTTTTTGAGATCCCAGTTGTAAGCAGGGAGCGGAAGCACTTGGTGGCTGGAGCTGAAATCCTGGTGATATTCCTTCCAGTGAATATCAATGCCGGCCAGGTAAAGAGCGGAAAGGCTGTTGGAGAGGACCTTCCAGGTATTGTCATCTCGGCGAAGAGATGCGACAGTAGCCGTCTGAGGTCCCAAGGTTGCCTTGACCATTCCAGAACAGATGGTGTGGGAGCCAACCTCAACCCAGAGAGTCTTGTCATTCATCAGCTTGGCATGTCGAGTAGCTTCGAGAGCACCAAGGAAGTTGACGGTCTCTCTGCAGTGTCGTGTCAGATACTTGGCTCCAAGGATATCAGAGTTGGCCTCAGTGATAACTTCTCCAAGCAAGGCTGAGACAAACGGAATCGAAGGCTTGTGGAACTTCACGCCTTGAGAAAGCTCCTCGAAGTTTTCGAGAATGGGGTCGACTTGGGCAGAGTGGAAAGCAAATGGCACCTTCAATTTTGTCGATTTGAGTCCCTGAGCAGTAAGACTCTGGGATAGTTCATCAATGGCAGCATTGAGTCCGCTGATGACAGTCTCTCCAGGCCCATTGACGCAGGCGACCTCACTCACAGCATCGTCGAGGAACTGCTTGACCTGCGCAAGCGAGGCCTTGACGGCAAGCATGGAATGGGTTCCAATTTGGCACTGCTTCGTGAGGAGCTGCGCCCGACGACCACAGAGGTAAATGGTATCACTCGTCGTCAGTACACCTGCGGTGTTCAGGGCAGCGTAATCTCCAAGACTATGACCAAGAATGAAAGAAGGCCTCACACCCAATGAAATCCAATAATCAGCCAGAGCCATTTGCACGCAAGTAGTTCCAACCTGAGTAACGACGGGGCTCAAATCCTCGACCGGAACACTGCCATCGACCAAAGAAAGAATTGAAGGAAGCCCCTGACTAAGACCAATGCAATCCAAGTGTTGGATGTTTGTTCGGAACTGAGAGCAGTTTTCATAGAGCTGTTTGCCCATTCCCGTGTACTGCGCTCCCTGGCCGGTAAAGACAAATCCTATGCTAGGAGCTGTAGCAGGAGCCGGGGTGATACTCTCGCGGTTGGCGGAGGCGACCAAAGACTCGCTAATCTCCTTCAAGCTGGACCCGGTGGCAGTGACTCTGAATGGATGATGCATACGGCGGGCAGTCGTGGTGTAAGACAAATTGGCCAGAAGACTGGATTCGTTCACATTGAACGACTTTCCTTGCTCCTCGATATACTTCACGAGAGCGTTGAGGTTGTTCTTCAGAGCACTCTGGGATCTTGCGGACATGGTTACTGTGTGCACGGATCGAGGATCCTGGGTATCCCTTTCTCCAGGAACTGGGCCGTCTTCCAACAACAGAGCTGTGTTACCACCGGCAGCGGAGAAGTTGTTCAAAAACACCCTCCGCTTTCCGGACTGTGGTCGGTTCCAAGGAGTGGGCTGGAAGGCAATGTGGACATTTCGCTGCGCCAGATCTGTTGGGAAATTGTGGTTGATCTTCGTCTTGATACCACAGTGTGGGGGAATGGCGTTGTTTCTCATCATCAAAAGCACTTTGACAAGGGAAGTGACACCAGAAGCCGACTCGCCGTGTCCGATATTTGCTTTGGCAGAGCCAAGATGCAAGGACTGCCCTGGTCCACGGCGGTAGTCAGGGGCGAAGATATCAAGGACGGATTTCATCTCGACAGCATCTCCAGCTTGCGTGCCAGTTCCGTGCATCTCAATGTAGCTGATCTCCTTGGGGTCAACATTGGAGTCATTGAGAAGTTTGTTGAAGATGTAGGCCTGGGCTCCGACATGCGGGCGCGTGATAGACACTGATTCCGCAGAGTGGTTGGTATACGCTCCAGTAATAACTCCAAGGATGGGGTCATTATCAGCCTGGGCATCCTCGTATCTTTTCAAAACAACAGTTCCAACACCGTCTGCTCGGCAATAGCCATCAGCAGCATCGTCAAAGGTGTTGCAGTTTCCAGTAGTGGACAAGAAATGGCCACGATCCAGACCAGCGTGGTTGTCTGGGTTTGTCAAGACATTGACACCACCGGCCAAAGCCGAGTCGCAGTCATTTCTCCAAATGGAGTTGCAAGCTAGATGGATAGCCGCAAGACTGGAGGAGCAGGCCGTGTCAACGCTGACACTCGGGCCACTGAATTTGAAGTAGTAGTTGATTCGTCCTGGCGTGAAAGCACGGTTGCCGCCTGGGATGAAATAGGTGTCGATATCTTGACCACTGTTGATCTCACGATAATCGTCACTAGTCATTCCATAGAAGATACCGACCCGGTCTTTCTGAGTAGACGGGGTGCTGTCAGGGACGAAGCCTGCCATTTCCAGGGCTTCATAGGCCGTAAGCAAAGCCAGTCGCTGTGCAGGGTCTGCCTGAAGGGCCTCACGGGGCGACATGTTGAAAAATCGTGGATCAAACAGGCCAGGCTCGTTAATCCAACATCCATAGGGAATTTTGCTGGTGTTTCTTGTCTTGCCAGTAGGATCAACATGGGCATGAACATCCCAGCGATCTGGGGGTACTTCGCGGTGAACATCGAGCCCCTTGTGCAAAACATCCCAAAAGCTTTCAGGGCTGGGAGCTTCTGGAAACCGTCCCGACAGACCGATAATAGCAATCTTGGAATGCTCGGATTTCCCAGAGGAATTGATACCATCGGCAGTGTGGGGGATCTCTCCAGGTCCGTTGTCAACCTCAACGTTGGAAACACCAGCCTTTTTCAAAGCTGTATGCAAGCTCTGAGTTGCAGTGCTTGATACTGGAATCAGTTTGAATTCCTCGATGCCAGTCGATTTCAGAATCGATGAGCACGAGTCTGTGACCTGATCCCAGCACAACTGACGCAAAAGGATTTCCTCGAGTGAAATTTTCAGAAGTGCTTGTAGGCTGGTTGCCTCGATAGACTTTCCTGTGTTGCTCGAAAGAACAGGAATATGAGGCTTGTAGCTTGAGAAGGCCTCTTGCGGCCAAGTCTCGAGGATTCGGTCGATATCCCGGGCATCGTACAAATGCTGCGCATGGTACGGGCCATGGATTGGTGCCCTCACAGGCTTGTGATCCTTTGAGAGGCTATCCTCAACGAATTGGTCAAGCACCATTGGCGGAGCGCTGATAGTAAGCCTATTGGCGCTCACTGCGCTAATATAGGGCCTCGAGGAAGGAGGAATTGCCTAAGACAGTCAGAAGTCTCTTCCCAGGGAACGAATACTATCGATATGAAAACTCACCTTGCGGGTGCAAAAGTCGTTAATAATATCCAGGGCATTACTTTCCTGAATTCCTGTGACCAGAGTAGACCAACTCGGCGAAGTCGATTTACCCGGATCCACAAGCTCCCGGACATTGAGGACACAAAGTCCAAGACGAAGAGCGAGAACCACAGTCTCGACCGCCGCTGGAATCAGCTCTCCAACTGTTTTCGACGAGCTAACAGCCGCAGAGGGCAGAAGTCCGGTACATAAGCCAATAATGCAGCTGTCGGAGCCCAAAGGATACGCATGGCCAAGATCTCCATAGTGGCTGCCACTTGTCAGAACAGATTCGCAGAACAATCGCATTTTGGGGTCTCTTACTTGATAAAACAACCAAGTTGGTAGATGCATGTCAATGCACTCTCCAAGGCAGGGTTAGGACCAGATTCGCGATATCTGGCTAGCAGGTCGATGGTACTGGTGAACCGAGGGAATATCTTTCGCTGTGAAGGATGAAGCTTGGTGATCTCCTGACGCAATGCATAGAAGCATCTCTGGAAGAAGGAAGTTACTAGTGAGTTGTTCTTTGCTTGCAACAGACGACGCAGACCGGCATCGAAATCGCCAGTCTGATCTCCGAAGAGATAGACCCGACGTGTTCCCTCCATCTTAGGGGGAAAGGCCGTTCGTAAGTCAACAGTTGCGGAAACTTAAACCTTGGACCAGGACAGGAGAAACTATTTGAACAATACATCCTTGCCGGGAGGCACAACTTTTATAAATTAAGCTGCCATTCCACTAGGGAGGTGGAGCCATGTGCTGATTACAGCAGGTTATCACATCGGCAGTGGCCGAAGGGGGTGCTCTCTTGGCACGTATACATCGAATGGCGAGGCCAAAGTGTGGATATCCACCTATAGAGGGTCACATTCCCGGTTGTTTCAGTTGTTCGAGATGCCTCTGTGAAGAAACTTTGGTCTCAGTCGAAGGCGATTTCCTTGGAGGTGAGCAGGGCTGAATGGTACCGTTACCGTCAAGGACCCAGAATAGCATAGAACCTGCCAGCAGATTTGAGTAAACAAATCTAGATTTGATATGTAAGTATCATAGAAAGTTTTGCAGAAAATTTAATGGTCGAGGGGAGGCTCTGCATTGGGAGCTTGGCCGCAGCTCGTGTCTCAGAGGACTTCCGCTTGCGGACATGACAGGCTCGGGTTCCCAGCCATTTGGAAGCATCACGGTCTTCGAAAGACTCTTCTCGATGACATAACGAATGTTTAGGAACCACACGGCTCTGAACCGACTGGCGAGGTTTTTTGATGGAGTTATGTTGCAACGATCGCGGATGTCGTGCAGTAACGGTTGCAGCCGGGGCTTCCTGCGCGCCAATCACGTGCTGACTACTTGGATAGACTCAACTACGACACCATCTACAATTAATCTTGCAAATCGAATGATATCAGAATGATAGAAGAGTAATTGGAGGTTCATACACATGGAAAATGAATGAATTGGAATACATTGGGTCTGGATGATTCTTCCAGCCACTTACCGATATGCCAGCGAAAGAAATCCCAGAAAAACCCTAAATATAGCCGTCACAGCACCGATCTGGGGATCGATCGATCATGTTGCACTTGAAAACATGTAAAACAGGTCTTAGGAGCTCAACATTTATATCAGTGACATCTTTGAATTTGATATCTTCAACACGTCATGACTCAGTTGGATTCGGGATCTGGTGTTGTTTATAGTATCAGGTTTTAGTGACAGTATGACTGCGGCATGAACAGGTCTTACTGTGATATTGAGCTAGATAGAATTACAAATGAGGCTATTCAACCCATCACAAATGGGGTTTTCATATTACTAAATATGATTTCCCCCTTACTTTCGGTTTTTCAAAAAGGGGCGTGGGATAGCTTGAGCTGTCAGGATTTTCACTTCGACCAAGGTTACATTCCGATAAGCAACACACCATCCTGAGTTTCGAGTGGCAGACCTCCGATTGGTTCTCAATTACGGTGTTGTATATAATGAACCATGGATCATCGTGAAGAATTTAAGGTTATTTCAGACAGATACGGTTTACAGGTTGATTCATTATTGCGCCAGAAGTGCATCACGATAGCCATTCTCAACAAGAATGGCAGCTTTTTCAATTAAACTATCTTCTAATTCCAAGCATACCACGGAAAAATTATGAGGTTCTCAACAGATAGGTCTATTCACATCAGAAAATTTGGGCGTGCTTGAACGACGAAAACACCATAAAGGAAATTATGCGTCACCCGTAGAGTAGGCAAGGGGATTTACATGGAGACGCCGATTAGATAGCATACTCCGGTGGCACCTGTGGCCAGCTTTCGGGGCCATCGAGTAGAGCAACACCCATTCCGTTGCCCAAGTGAGTCTCGATGTGACAGTGAATCAAGAAAGGGCCTGGGTTGACAACCTGATACCTGATAAGCATCCAAGCGGGGCCGGTAGGACCGTTGGATACGAAAGTATCTCTCAGCTGAGGGTGCTCAAGCTCAAAAGAATCTGGCTGTGCAGCGATTGCTTCATCGACAGTCGTCCAGTTGAAGAACCCCACACCAAATCCAATGATGAAGGCCTTGTTTGAGTGCTTGTGGATGACGTGAGGCGCTTGGATTGGGGGAGTGTGAGGGAATACTCCCAGTTGCAGAAGGACATCAACCCAAGTGCCGTTCTTGGTGGAGATAACAACTCGTTCTGGCTCGTACTCCTGAGCTGACAGATCATATAGGATCGGGTGGTCATAATTGGCCGTAACGTCGTAGAGTGCACTGCCTTCGAGAGTCCACTGGTACGAGCTGTTCATGCGGCCCATTGTCAGGTTGATCAACTGGTCGGCGTGTTGAGCAATTGGAATGTGAGGGTATGGCCACAGAGTCTTCAAGTCCAGTGGAATAACATCGGCAGTTGTGTTCTGTCCGCCATAGTCAACGTAACCTTTCGACTCCCCAAGGTCTTGCCCCCCTTATATCTCATGGTTGCGAACGCAGCGATGATCTGATCACCGTTGGTGTCGGGAACTCTGATCGTGTAGTCCTTGGGTGTTTTGTCGAGCTTGACCATGGCCGAATAACGCTCACCGTTGAACATAGACATCATGTGGACAAGCTTTGGCTCGATATAATGGCCGTCAACTTCGTAGATCCACATTGGGTGCTCGTCGATGGACACAATGAGTGACTTAAGGGATGCTGCGCTGATGAACTTGAAACTTGCCCACCCATCGGCGGCATCTACCTCAATGACTTCCTTTGGTCCCTCGGTTGGGACGCAGCCAGAATTGACTCCCGCAGGAATCTTCGACTCATCGTTGGGAAAATCACCCTGTGTCTTGTAAATATTGGGGTAGCATCTGAGTGCATTTGAGTTAGTTACTGTGTTGGAAATGGTCATATCTTGTGGGCGACTTACCCTTTGTCTGTCAATGGCTGGTTGTCAATTGCACCCTTGAGATAATCGGTCTCCAAGCTGGCAATGAAGTCTTCTCCCGGGCAATAAACGCTTCCTCGACCATTGATCAAGATACTATCCATGCAGCTGCAAATCCACCGTTAGTAAGGTGTCCTAAATTTTTCCAAAAGGTGACATACAAAAGGTCCATTCCACTGTCGACCTGAATTGCCTGGAACTCTTCTGAAGTCAAGTGGGACCAATCAGACAAAGTCACAAGATTGGGGTTGCTCTCTGCCTTGTGCATGGCTTCCAAGTCCTTGGTATCATTTGAGATCAAGTGGAAAGGGTTTGGAGTCCCGGGGGCAGGGCTGTTGACATGTTAGCGAATTTCCGAGACCCAAGACAAATGTTCATACTTGATCCAGATCGGTCCATAAAGTCCATCCATCAACGTCGTCCGGGCATGGGAGTGATACCAATATGTTCCATATTGTGTAGCTTTCCATTTATAGGTGAACGAATCTCCGGGCTCGATGGGCTTTTGCGATAACCCAGGTACTCCATCCGACCAGGGAGTGTTTAGCATCCTATAGCAGTTAGTACTTCCACGTACAAGGCTATGGCTACCCACTATGGGAAGACTGAGATACGTACTCAATTCCATGAAAGTGGACAGTGACCTGGAAGGGCAAGTGATTGTGAACGTAAAACTTTTCATGGTCAGCCAATTGTCTTCAGTTAGAATGATCTAACAGGTAACAATATACCTCAACGTCATCATATTGGTCCAGTATCAACGCAGGACCGGGAAACTCCCCGTTCATAAAAACCATCTCGCGTGGATTGCCATTTGTCGAGCCTGTCTGCCAGGTCAAATCCAAGTCAAACTTGACCAATTTAGCCAATGCTGAAGGGAGTAGCCCAGCACCAAAGAGCGCCAGGAGAGACTTCTTCAACAAAGCCATATTGCTGAAGGGTGTTCTCGGCCACCAAAACAAGGTAAAGATCGTATGTGTCGATACTTCTCAATGACCAACTCAAAAGAACAAAAAGTTATAGAATCCCAAATAAACTTAGAGCAGAGGATGAGGACAAGAGAAGTTGATATAGATTTTAATAGTTATTCCACATTTTTTCAAATAGAAACATCGATGAAAACAAAAATTCCGCGTTTTTGGTATGGTGTTTTGCTGGCGTGCCGATAACAGCAAAACACACACAATAACATTTTTGACATAGTCGTTCAAGTATGGAGGCACTGCTTACTTCTTGTCTGAGAACGGAATTTCGACACAGTGGCTGGGACCTGAAGAGGTGTCGCGCATTCCTGCTGTCGAGTACAAGTTAAAAAATGGCACCAACAGGGATATCAATTGCCTGGATGCATGTTGACAAGCAGAAAGATTGGTCATTGATATCTTTAGCTCTTTTGTCCAAGCTTCGCCAGCGGAAGTATAATGTAAATGCTCCGTATAGAATGCAGACTGATAGAGTGCCGTCCTTCGCTAAGTCAATTGACAAAGTTGGAAGCCGGACAGACCACATTGTGCTGACAACTTGACAACTATGCACATTGTGGGCCCTTGTTCGTGCCCCACAGCCCTGGGAAATGGTGAAGGGCTTGCAATGTGGATATTGCTATCTTCAAGTCCTTGAAGGCTTACAGCCCAAGTTAGTAACCATATTACAATAATATTATCTTAAGGAACAGAGCCACAGGAGGGCTGGGTGACGACTGTGTCCTGAATCTAGGGCATTATAACCCGTACTACGTATTCGTTAATTCTTGTTAACTCCTCTTATTCTGTCTGCTAAGAAGACAGTAACGGAGTACAGCAGAAAACGCATGGGCCTGGAGCATCGGCAGCCTTAGGCAAGGGATGTATTCGCATTTGGCATGTTTTTAATGATATGGCTTTCACGGTAAGCCCCTTCGTAAGGTGCGGAATGTAGCCTTGGCGAGTGGAAGGATTAGGAAAATGACGGGATCGTATCAACTGAAAACTATTTGGAATGGTCCACTCATGGACGCAGAATGTTTTCCAGGGCCAAAGCATATGGTAGAGTCCATGCTCAAAATCCCTATATAGCGCAAGGAGTAAATTTATCGAAATCAACCAATTCAAGTGAACAAGATTTAACTTTCTCGGCCTTTTCAATACTTGGTTGGACTTTGTATACGATAGATGTTGGATGAATGATTGTAAGTCAATTAAAATTCTTCTGTGAGCTCGTGTTGCAGGCAAGGGCCGTTAGATGTCACGGCTGAGGATTCTGCATAAAAAAAAAAAAAAAAACACATGAGTCAAGTCTGCTGTCAATCTGTTGTTTCAAACACTGGCCGGCTGTCGGCCCTTGCCGTTCAGATTTGAGAGGAACGCTTCATTTCAAGCGTGCATTAGCCCCATTGTAACTAGGCCAAATGTCCTTCCCTGCACCGAGGGATTGCAAAAGTAAACGCTGCTTGTTGAATCGCTTCCGTTCAATGCCCCTGGGATAAAGTATGAAACCCATAGTGGGGCAGGCTCTCATTATGCTTAACTTTCGTTGGTTTCAAAGCACCATTTGTTGAATAAGACACGGCTTGAAAGGTGATTCGGTATCAGATTCAGAATCAGAAACACCTGTTCGTCTCAGGATCCATCACCAGTTCATGGATGGCCAATCTGATTGGAACTCCATTCACTCATTGTCCATGGAAAGCTGTGCGGGTAGCGGAAGACAACCATGGGTCGAGCTCTATGGAGATGTCAGGACAGTCGAACTGGAGAATATGAAAGCATCTGGTGCTCTGATGGTACTATTGAGCTGTAATCTGATGAGATCAACCCCGAAACGATGAGCTTGAGATAGAACGAGATGGAACGGGGTGGATTCGTGATGGCCAGACGGAGGGTGGAGGAGAGCGAAAGACAAAAAGGGGGGCAGGTCGATCACGGGACTGTGCGCATTAAGCTTATCGATAAGCGCCGTCCGCACGTAAACAAAACATCCCCAGCGATTCATTCGGGTCTCACCGCCGGCCATCTCTCGCTCTCCTCCTCATTCTTCCTCTCGCTTTACTGGCGCTTCTTCTCACCCTGGACATCCAACCCTGCCGTTGATCATATTGGCACGGGTACGTCTTTCGGTTTCTTCTTTTTCTTCGCCCCAATTTTTTGCACCTCTATTTTTGTTCTTTCTCGATCATGTTCCCCTCGTTATTCTTACGCGGGTCTTGATCCAATCTATCGATCGCTACGACCGTGCGCCTCTTCAAGGCTCGCATTCCTGATCAATACATCCATTACAGCCATACCCACAATTCATCCACCTCTCCGCAAACCAATATTATTCCGATTTTTCCAATTGATATAGGCCTGGATTTGTTTCTTGCGGTTTATCGGTTTCGACGGTCGTCATTCCACGAGCTCCTCCAGTCCGGCCGCCATGGCGCCCGCTGCCCCTCAACTACCCACACGGTTTCCGTGCTGGTGTCGAGCTGTCTACTCATGGGGAGGAGAAACAAAACGGGATCTGGGGTTTGTGGAAGGGGATCTCATCGAGTGCTTAAATGCAGGCGACGGGCAATGGTGGATGGGCCGGTTACGGCGAGATAGGCGCATGGCGGGACTCTTTCCATCCAATTTTGTTGAGGTTCTCGGGGAAGATTTCGTACCTGTGAGTCAGACCACGAGCCAGATGATCAAAGCCAGCCCATCTCCGATCACCAACCCGACCTCCGCTCCGAAGAAACAGAAGACGGTCTTCAGGAAGCCCTTTCAGGCTCACAAGGAAGCTCTGGCCCCGTCCGCCTCTGCTGAGCTGGCCCGCAGTTCAACCAATGTAGCTCCGGTCACCAGCTCAATTCCACAGACACCCCCTCGTCATGGTTCCCTGCCTAGGAGCATCAAGCCTCTGCGTACCCCCGCAACTGCCGTCAAGAACCACAGCTCTCTGACCAGACCTTCGTCGCGATCAAAACCTCCGTCTCGTGCGATATCTCCACGACCACCTCAAGATCCTGAAGTACAGCAACCTGTGCCATCCAGACGCAATTCCACACAGCCCAGATCATCCCCCTCTCGTGCAGCTTCTCCCCGTCCGACGTATGAGCTTGAAATTTCGTCGCCGGTACCAACCAGATCGAATATCCCGCTATCCAGGCCCCCGTCTCGTGGAGTTTCCCCTCATCCGACATACGAACCCGAGATTGCTCCCATGGCCCTTGTCAGACACAACCCCTCTCGCACCCGGCCTCCATCCCGTGGACCTTCTCCTCAACCTATGTATGAGCCCGAGATACCACCGCCCGTCCCAATCAGACAAAATACCTCCCAGCCTCGGTCCCCGTCCCGTGCGGTTTCTCCGCATCCATTTTACGATCCCGAGATGCCACCACCCGTACCTATCAGAGGGAGTTCCTCGCAGCCCCGGCCTACATCCCGTGCAGTTTCCCCTCGTCCAATGTATGAGCCTGAGTTACCTTCGCCTACGGTGCCCAGTAGGCAGCTCATGACGCTGTCCAGACCCGTATCTCGTGAGATCTCTCCACTTCAGCTTCAAGATCGTGAAGAATCTCCACCTCCCCCACCTCCTCCCCACCGGGTAGCTGTCAATCGTCCGCCGTCACGAGACCTGCGCCTTCCCGCACCTTTTGACATGAACGATCGTTATATAACCATATCACGGACGCCCTCTCCAGCTGCGCGATCAGATGCCAACGGACACACCCCATCACCGCTTCGAGATGCTATGGAGGATGTCATGACCTCATTGGAAGATATGGGGATGCCTCGCGAGGCTCCATCGCCATCCCCAGAGCCGGTATTTAATAATCCTTGGTCACCCGATGCTTATGACAGTTTTCGAGGCACGGCACCCAAACAGAACCCTCGTCGACCCTTGACATCTTTGGGATTCGATGGAGATAAAGATTATCAATACAACTCCGTCCCAGCCCCGGCCCATAGAAACAGTATTTATACCCACGATCATTATATGGACGGCCCCCCGCAGCTCAACAATTACGTGCAGAGAATGGAAAGTCGACTACGTCAGATGCAAGAAGATCGGAGAGGGTCGGAAGATGTGCAATTTTTGGACAACGACGAAGAGGAGGCACCGCCGCCGCCTCCGAAGAACGTTCCATATCATGGGAGACATAACTCTATCCCAGCTCGATATCCACATACGGGGGTCGGAGGTCGGGACAAGACATAAGAGGGGATATTCTCAATCGATCATATACCAATAAGTCCAGCACTACTAATTCTTCCAGCGGTGTACAGAGCAATGGCACGAACGTGACAGCAAGTACAGAAAGGACCAGCCAAAGTTTGATGAGCGGACCGTCAGCCGGTGGGTTTAGTGCAACCAGTGCAGGAAGCTATGCCAGGAGAGGTCCAGCGGCAAATGAAAGGCCAAACACAGCCATGGACACATTTCGCTCAAGGGGCTTCAGCGACGTCTCGCGAGTGCCGAGACCTGAAACACCTCTTACGGGCGTCTCTTATCATTCGAGTCACAACAGCTCACGACAAGGCGCTTCATCAGCTATTCCCTGGTCGTCCCCGGGAATAATTCCGCAGAGTCTGCTGGCATTCTCGGTGGCCTCGCTACTCCCAAGGCTAAAAAACATGGGTTCTTCAAAAAAATCTTCGAATCGGCAAAAACAGGCGCAGCCAGTGCTAGAAGCAGTATTGCCGTTGGTCAGGGTCAGAATGGTGGATCCTATTCGCCCACAAAGGGCCGGCCAGTATCCCCAATTCCATCCCCCAATGCAACGCCAAACGCGGCTCGCGAAATGGGACTTGGTAGCGGCGGTGCCATAGATTGGGTCCAAGTACGGCGTGATGTGAACCGGGCGAGCTCCCCAAGCCGAAATGAGAGAATCGAGAGGGCGGAGCGATGTCAAATGATGGACCATCCCGTCATTTACGCAGTGGAAGAGTTGCATGAAACTGCTGAGGGTGATGAAAGCATTGATGGGCTACCAATCAATGAACCAACAAATTTCGCTTCTGCCAATCTTACTCTTGTCGATAAAAGCGCTCGGTTCGTCAACAGCCTACCTCCGATGACAAATCCCATGAGTCTTGCTCAAGGGTACATTTGTCGACCATACAAGAGCGATGTCCAACGACTACGTGCGATTTTCACGTGGGTCAGTGAGAAGATTTCTTGGGATGACCCTGTGGAGGAGGAGGTGGATGTCGATTTAAAGAGGGTCCTGCAGACCAAACGTGGTAGCCCCCAGGAAGTTGCCTTTCTTGTCAATGAGATGTGTGCGGCCGTTGGTCTACATGCCGAAGCCATTAAAGGATTTCTCAAACCCCCTGGTGAATTGCTAGAACTAGACAGTCTCTCTCGGCCAAACCACTGGTGGAACGCTGTCCTTGTCGACGGTGAATGGCGTATAATAGATTGCGCGTTGGCAAACCCTACCAACCCTCGGAGGAATCAGTATGTCACGAATCTTTCGTCAACAGCCGAAAGCTGGTATTTCCTTGCGCGACCCATGGAAATCTGCTATACCCATGTGCCCTTGTATCCTGAAGAACAACATATCTGTCCTCCCATTTCACCGGATGTCTTATTGGCTCTTCCGACAGCCTGTCCGCCCTATTTCAAAATGAACATGCAGTTCCCCGACTATGATACTAGTATCATCCGGATCGAAGGGTTGGAGGTCATGCAAATCCGCCTCCTAGTGCCATTAGATGTTGAATGTGCTGCGGAAGTGGAAGCTCCCGCGTTCGCCTGTGATGCAGATGGTGATTTCTTTGAAAGTGGTGAGATTGTGCGCAAGCGTGCTCTTGTCCAGCCTGACTGGGTCTGTGGTCAAAAACGCTTTACGGTCAAGGCCGTACTACCGGGCGATGAAGGGCAAGGCATGGTCAAAGTGTATGCAGGCAAAAAGGGACTCATGCACTCCAGTCGAGATATCCCCCATCCCCTGGCGCTGGCACTTCCCATCATTCAAACTGGTGACAACCCACCATACGACTTTGTTCTGCGCCATCCAACTCCTCACGCTCAACGTCATGACTTGTACATCATGCAGCCACAGTGCTCGAAGCTCGCAATCAATAACACATTCGTGTTTGCCGTTCGCCAGCATCCCTCCTCACCAGCGTCATCCTCGCAGGGAGGCGAATCCAGTACAAATGGACGTGTTTCTCCGTCTATCTTTGCCCGGCCTGCAAGTGCTCTGAGCATGGTCTCTAGCTCCGCCGGTGGTCCCAGTGCATCCACAGTCTCCAACGAATTCTCTGCCTCCACGTCGGCCATCTCATCCCGGTCGGGCTCTGGAAGGGAGAAGCCCGCCAAGTTGGCTATTCAGTCACCCTCGGGTAAAATCCTGCGACTGACTCGCAAGGCAGACCACATGATCGGATACACGGACTCTGCTTCGGACGCTCCAGCCGATGGCAGTGTTTGGGAAACCGTCATCAAAATTGGCGAACGCGGCACCTGGAGAGGCTTGGTGCTGGCCGATCGCGTTGCCCGCTGGTGTGTCTTTTGTGAATGGGAATGTTTCTAACTTGTCCATACTCCAATTTCTTTTTGGTATCCTATCCACGACTATTACAAGCCTGATGATTTCCGACCTATCTTAAGTCTGATGTCCTCCGTTATCCGTTATTCTTGTTTATTTTCCTTTCTTGTCTTCAATTTTCTCATGGCTTGCGAATAAAAGGAAAACTGCGTGGCCTTTTCTTTCACCTTTTTTTTTTTTTTTTTTGTTCTTTGACATCAATTGCATTTGCCCTCACCTAATGCTTGCATTGCATCAATTGAGCCGGGATTTGGGACCTTGCATATTTGCATCGAATTTACCAAGTGATACACATGCCTTGGTTTAATGCTTTCCTTTTCATTATCAAGATATGTCTCTTTTTGATGGGCCCATGTGTATGGCAACATGAACGGACTCAATTTACATGTTTGGAGTTATTGGGACTTGCTTTTGTTTTTTTGTTTTTTTTTTTTTTTTTGACCCTCCTCGGATCCGGAATCTTTTGTCACAGTGTCACAGTGTCATTGGGTCTTTTCTTCTTTCTGTGCATCTTTTTTTCTCCTTTTTCCTTCTTTATTCTTTTTTTGTCAGTGTAGCGTGGGTGCCTGTATTTATGAGCGGCAGACTAGAGCATAGATCTCTTTGTCTATATGATTTTAGAAGCTGAGGCTGAGAAAGAAATGAACAAACTGATAAATGACCTGATGAATCCTCTTTATGTTCTATAATGTTGATTTAAAGAGGACTCCTCCCCTTCATTCGCATGCACTCACAGCTCCCCTTAATAAAGGAGCTACCTGTTTCCTACTCTGGGTCACATTCGTCTGTACCCAAACGCGCTTCCAGGCTGGAGCATCGTTGTTCAAGGTAGTTTTGACAGCTTGGTTACCATCAGTGCCCAAGTCGATATCAAGAGATACCCAATCTTCCAGGCCGAGTTTAGAGGCTGCCTGAGCGACGAAGGACTCCAAAGCTTCGATAACCGGTCCGCCATGGGGGGCACAGATAAGCAACTCCCGACAAAATCGATCTTTGCCATCATTGTCGCCGGCGGGGCAGGTAAATGCAGTCATAACCACTGCAACATCCAGCTCTTGGTCGGTGGAAAAAGCGTACAAAGAATCCAGAAAAGACTGCGGATTCCCATCTGCCTTCTGCACAATCCACGGGATGGACTTGACGGTAGAGCAGAAACCGATATTGATGGGGTTGCCTCCCTTGGGTTGGGGCAAGTTCTCGGTCCAGCACTTGAAGTCACGGCCGAGGATTTCATTGACGGTTAGAAGGTCGAGGCTATTCTGTTTTGTCGTAAAGACTTGGTTGTAGTAGGTTTCCTGGTCGCATTCGATAAACGGGAACGAGTCGATCTTTGGTTGAAGGAAAGAGACGGCATTGGTGTCGGATTCGGTGACTTTGCTTTTATCGGTGAGTTTGGATGTGTCGATGAGGATGGCGGCTAGTGCTAGTTTGGCCACTTGGGCTTCTTGGACTCGTTTTCCTTCATCCTTTTGCGACAGGGGATTCCCGGTGTGGTTGTCCTGCCACAGGCCCAGGGATTCGAGGGTGTTGACCACGAGCGACGTGCATGAACCGGCCGGTTGTACAACCAGCGGCTGATGAGCTGGCAGGGACTCGGCGGACGGGAGGAAGTCCTCATTAACATGATGGTCGATGCAGCCCACGACCGAAAAGTCTACGGTGGGGAGATCATTCAGGGAGCCTTTCCCCCGCTGTCCGTCCGATGATCGAATCGTCAGGGCGTTCCAGTCGACCAGCGTAGCATCTACACTTCGCCGTAACTGCGCTTCATTCGACTGCTGAAGATGCTTCGCAAAATCTTCCACGGTGATGATATGGTCGTGGAGCATTTCGCCAGCTGATTCAGGCGTGTCATCCCACCTCTCGCCTTCGCTGGCCGGGGGGTTGTTCGTGCAGTGCCATAGGGCTTTGACGAATTCGGGCCTGAGTCTACGCAGTTCAGGGCCAGATGGGACATTGGAGAGATTGATAATAGGGACATGAGGTCGGGGATAGTCAAGAGGGAGTCGGTTATGAGCAAAATAAGCGTAGACAATTGCGGAGATCATCGAGTCAAGATCAACAGCGGGATTGCCAACCACGTAGATGGGGGAATCGGCACGCGGGAGGGCACCGGATATAGATTGAAGATGGGCATGACGGGCCTGTTTGAGAAATTGGAGAAGACTGCGCGAGGAATTATTGCAAGACATGATGGCGTTATTAATGGGTTGGACATCGAAAAGATGTTGAAGCTGTCAAGCGGTGAATTCCCGTTTCCGGTTAGCGTTGCCACTTTAGGAAGTGTAATCACCTGACCCAGGACAACGAATCGACCTCTTTCTTTTCTCACGCTTCACTCTTCCATAAGATGGACAAGCACTTAATCAATACTTGGTTCAACTTCACTAGGAAACCTTTGATCATAACCTACCGCGGAAACATCAGTTACCAGCCCAGCATTAGGTTTCTGTCACCAGGTGCACCCTCTGAAACGCTGAACTACCCCTAGAATAGTCAGACTAAGGGATATCACAAGTCAGCTATGGGAGGATTTGATAATTCCATCTATTAGATACAGATTACATCTTAGGTCTGTGGGTACAGATCTTCCCGTTGAGCCCTCTCTCTATCTGGATGGGTATGATACAAATCGCGTGCTGGGCGAGGTCCAATGGCGGGCTGGTCATCCAGTTGAATGGCGTTGCTCTCGGTGTTGAAGAGGGAGACTCGCTGTTTTCTTTCCAAAACAGACCAAGACAGGTCTGTTGCAGACAAACGGCACCAGCCTTGGCTCCTCCCCTCAGCTGTCAATCAACACTATCCAGCCATACCTCTCTCTCCCCACCGCTATGTGAGGCCATTACCGCCTATCTGCCTGTCTATCACAACACCTCCCTGGGCCTCTATATCTGGAACACACCCGATCCTAACTATGAAATGATTGTTAAATCCCCCGCCTATCTCTCCTTTAACTTTATTAAAGACAGTGATAGTAACAAGCAACTCGAAATCAAAGTCCCCTTCGCCCTTCTTAACCTCACCCTTAAAGCCCTCCCTTGTTGATACCCCAACTCGCTACCTCCCGCTCACCCATCATGATACCAACCTTATCTTCGGAAGAGCCTTCATGCAAGCTGCCTTTATTGGCGTTAACTGGGGCGCTGGTAACAGCTCTGGCACCTGGTTCCTCGCCCAAGCACCAGGCCTTAACCTCATTAGTACTCCGCATATCGAATCAATGAACGCAGGGACAAATAATATTACTGGCTCTTCAAGTAGCTGGGCAAACACCTGGTCTAGTTACTGGACTCCTGTTACTGAGACCTCTTCTTCCAGCGGTCAATCCTCCAGCACAAAGATTAAAATCGGGGTTGGAGTTGGAATTGGCGGTGCGCTAGTTGTCTTGGGTGTAGCAGCATTCTTTCTCCGCCGTAAGCGTGCGGCGAGACAGCATGCAGCCGCTGTTCAGTCGCAGGATATGCTAATAGGATCTCAAGTGCAGCATCCTAAGGAATTGGGGCGCGGGTAGAGAAAACATTCCTCCCGTGGAGACGTCAGCTGATACACAGCCCCGGCAGCGTCATGAGCTTGCTTGATTATCTGAGTTACCACTAATATAGATATCCCTTTGGGGGGTTACGGATCACTTGATGATGACTTCGGTATGAGGGTTTTTGTCCTGTATATATTAATACTTGAGAGCAATTGTAGATAATGTTCCAGTGTACTATTCAAGCTCCGATTCTCCTACATTTCCTTGGTACTAATCTGCAACCCCCTGATCAAGCTGACCTGTCGCTCGGTTCAAGTTGCCTTCTACTCACCACCTTGTTTGTCTAATTGAGTATTGGTTATGAAACTTGATATACTATAATTTAGAGCATAAGCATTTAACGTATCTAATTATAGTAGGTATAAGTCGAATTGTTTCCTAATTCTACACCTATGATCAAGTGTGATTTGGTAGTAATATATAGTGTAGACCAAGGGACATCTCTAATTACTACAAGTACTACCTATATTCGGGATTTCATAGTATTATATGTCGAAATGTTAATCCCATGAAGATTAAATCACGGTGATCACCTTTTTTAGTCGAACAGAATTATCTCAACATTACATATACGTGTATAAACTTGTTTATATTTACTTTATAAACCCCAATTACTCGTCTATTCTGTTTAAACAGTTGCCTATACAAGACCTTGACCATCCCGTAACCCTGAAATGTGAGACACGGATAATGAGTAGAAGTGACTACTATCTACGTTTGGTCGGATTGACCAAAGCCTCAAGGATCATCGACTTTGCTAAAGGTACATCTGAAGTCTCTTATTTAAACTAGTATTACATTCGGTACTGGGTTCAGACAGCAACGGAAAGAAAAAGAAACATCAGTCTCGCAGGATTTATGTAAAGGACGACCGTAGATAAAGCAGCAAGGAGAAGGGGAATAGCATATTGGGTTGACAACCCCAAAATCCAGTGGAAGGAAAACATCAGGAGAAGACAACGTACACCATACAGAAGCGGAGAGTGTCCAGCTCACCAGATCTCTCTCCATCGTTTCAGACACTGAACTCGGAAGAGAAATTTTGGAAGAAAAAAAGAAAGAAAGAAAAAACAAAAAGTTGCGTGGAACAGAAAACACAACAAAAAACAGACGACCACCCCTCAAACACGATATATAATGATACCCAGCGCGTTGCTAATGGAAGAGAAACAGAAAAGCAGGACATTTCAGGGAAGTGAAACTTCATCAGCATAAAAAACACATACATGACAGAAAAAGACAAAGGTCGATAGCTGTCAGATCAAAACCCATAAACGCCAGAATGCCCGTCGATAGACAATCGACAGATGAAGAAAAACCCACACATGAGATAATTTTCCAGTCCGTAGTGGACATGACTGCATCGCTGCCGCAATCTAATCGTAAAATAAAAGCAAGATAAGAGATAAAAAACATGTTGACCGTAGTTGAAAGGGAACAATGGTCGTGTAGACGCGTGAAACAAAGGAGTGCTTAAAGTTCATCAGACCCTGCACCTTCGACGGTGTCTTCCGCCTGGCCGTTTACGGCCTCACCAGCTCCACCGTCTTGGGAATCGTCACCCTGTATCGGCTCTGAATAGTCCTCACCACTGTTGCTAGCATCAAGAGCCTCAAGAGCCTCATTGGCATGTGTGTTCTCCATGGGCTCCGGTTCAAGTTCTGGTTCAGGATCAGGCTCAACATCTTGGTTCGTCAAATCGGCAAAGACGTCATCCAGGTTCTGTCGAGGGCTACTGCCAAACGGATTGTTACCGTCGACATCAACCCCAGGAGGCCCATCAGTCTGATCCCGACTATATCGAGGTGAGCTGAAGAGAGAGGCATCAAGTCCTTGATGGTGGGGGGAGGGTGAGCGTGGGGGGAACGAGGGTGAGTGAACGGCGGCATGGGGCAAGAACGCGGAGGAACCTGGGGCGAAGGCCGGTGTAGTGTCGCTTGGGGGAAGGGAGTAATTTGCAGAGAAAGGATAGGGAGCATTTTGAGGATCAGACATTGGGGTTAATGTAGGGCCATTGCCGGAGGCTTCTGCATTATGGCTACCGCCAGGAGTCTGAGGCGCTGGCTGAAGGAATGCAGGTCGAGCTGTCTGAGGTTCTAACGACTTGCGCTTGGCAGGATTTGGGGGCTTCGTGCGTAGGTGAGGTGGGAGATCCTCTGGACGCTCAACACCGAGCTGTGCCATGATCTTCTGCTGCTTCGTTGGTCGCGGCTTTCGAGTCGATAGGGATTGCTCGAGGATCGGAGGAGGTTCTGGGGCGACTGGCGCCCATTTGTGAATCTCCTGCCGGAAGAAATTAGTTTCGTAGGTGAGAAGAACCTCGGCTCCTTCGATCTTGCGCAGATAGAAAATCAATGTGGGAACCTCCTCAGTCGTAGTACAAGCAGCGTTAGTGAAGCTTTGAAGGAAATCGCGGAAAGTGATTGCCTGGTTGACAATGTTGTCCAAAATTTGTTCCTCGTCAGCTTGAAATGGAAGGCCGATCATCTCAGCCTGCCACTCTTGTAGATCTTCGATCTTTGGGCGAGCCGCATCCCGGGGAATCTTTTGACGCCAGTCGCAGATAGGACAAGTGTATTTGTCGAATTCCTTGACTTTGCCCCTTGCGATCTTCAGGCATTTACCGTGATACCTGTATTTGATCAGTCATCTCGATGGAAGGTTAATATAACGCCGCCTGGAGCAGCACTCACCACTCGTGGCAGACTTCACACTCGATCATCATCCCAGCTTCGGAATGCCGACAAATGCAGAAGACATCACGCTTCCGCGACTTCCCACCACCCCACATACTGCTGGTGGCGACGCTGTTCTCCAAAAGACCATCAGGGGTGTTGTCTCGCGAGGCAGGCTCGACAGGTGGCCGGCAGCGATCCTCTAAGTCGAAACAGTATGAATTTCTCTTTTCCACATACTCCATGTGCGCCTTTAAAATGTGCAAGGGAGCGTTGGCCTTCCCAAATAGCTTTTTGCCTTTTCTCATCCAATCCTCATGTCGTTTTTGCTCGCGCTCCAAATCAATCGCACCGGTAGGCCGACTGTTCAATTCCTCCAATGACTCCATAAGCTCACGCACTTCCTTGTATTTGGGGCGATTTCGAAAATCAGGATCCTTGCTCCTATCATATAAACTCTGTATTCGCTTCTGTGCTTCACGTTGTTTGGTCAATATCGCATCTACCGCAGCCAGCGTGTCAGGGGAGACCGGAAAGCGCGTTGCCTGTGCGGAGAGGGCTTCCAGTTGTTGATAGTGAACAGCTTCTACGGACATTAACTCCTTGGCTTTGGCTTCCCAAGTCTCACCGTGACGACAGAGGTCCTTGAAATGGAGGAGGTGATCGTTGTTGTCTGAGAGCCCCAGTTGCTCACCGGCCAGGATGAGCTCTTGACATTCCTTTAGGGTCAGGTATTTATCACGTTTGCCACGTGCTTCGTTGTTCCACTTCATCTGTCGGACAATATGTTCTAGTCCCTCAACCTCGGGTATATCCACGTTGAAATTGCGACTGGACTCCACCAGGTCCTCTACCTCCTGGACGGATCGGATGTGAGGGTTCATGAGGGCAGCGTTAACGTCCTGGCGGAATTTCTCGATCTCGCGGGTTTTCTCTTCCAGAGCCGCCATCTGTGGACAGTCGAAGGAAAGTTTATCAGCCTCTGCAAGAAGGGCGTAGATGTTTTCTACTCTGCGAACTTCACGATCACGTTCTTCCAGCTGCGCGGCCTTGGAACTACCCTTGCGCCAGGCCTTCTCGTTTTTCTCCGGTTTTGCTGCTTCCGGGTGATGTAGTTGGTTGCTTCTTCAACCCACTTATCACAGCGCTGGACGAAGGCCGCAAGATCTTGGAGACCGGGCAAATGGTATGGGATTTTCTCACCTTCATTAAGTAGGTTATGAAGGACCTTCAGTTGGGGCTTTGGCTCATCCTCCAGTGTTTTGTCGAGCTTCTCTCCCCATGCTTCCGGGATCCTGGCACGGTCCTGGACCTTCTGCGCTACGGCTTTCAATGAATCATCGCTAATCCGGTAGCGGAATGTGTGATCCGGTCCCAGTAATCTCTGCGTGAGAGGTTCTCCGCAGCAATCATATGCCTCCACATGCATCAGACAGACTGTTTTCCCAGTCTTGTGACAGCGGAATTGTGTCAGATAGGTGTATGCTTTACAGTGTTGACATTGGTAGTCGTCCTCGGGCAGATCAATTTCCTCAATAAGGAACTTGAGCTGGCAGTCGCCTGCAGTTGAGGCATTCTCCATGCCGACAGTGCAATTGTGGGGGGCTATCTCCCGGTGCCGTTTGATAAACCCGGCACGTTCTACCAGTTCTCGGTTACAGGTTCGTTGAAGCGCTGGGGCTAACCATTTTGCCGTTGTGATGGATGAATCACGAGCAGCCGCGGTCAGCAGCAATTCATCATGAGAAAAGCATGGATGCCTTCGGAAAGCCTGGAGACGATCAACACCCATGGCGCCCCAAGGCTCCCAGTCAGCGGGCGCAAAGTTGACAGCTTCATTGAAGTTGAACCCATGGTTAAAACCAGCATGGTAGGCCTGGGGAAATGTGAGAACAAATTGGCCGGCTCTTTGGTCGACAGCATAAACATTGACACCGGCTTTTCGGAGTTGATCTGGTGGCATCAAAGTGACAAGTTGAAACAGCAAATCGGGTTGACCCTCGAAGAGTTCGGGTACCGCCTGCCGCATGGCTTCTTCGAAAGCCTCCGCATCAGCTCCCGGAATTCCGTACCAAGTCTTCGTAGCACCGAAGTGCTGATAGTTGGCCGAATAGGCGTAATGGTCCTCATTGTGCCAGCAGAATGTTGAGAAACACATGCCAACATAGACCCAGGGAACCGTCATACCGGAGATATCAGATTTGATATGACGAAACAGCGAGTCTCCATGGAATGGCAGAACGTTCAAATTCCAGGGATCGACGGAGTACGGATCAAGGGGATTTCGCTCAACCGTAGGGAATCCACTACCGTGAGTAGTCGAGTGGATATCGGCGCCATATTCAACCTCGACAGTCTCCGTCAGACTCTCAACCAATCTCCAGAACTCGCGTTCAACATCATCCTCAGACTCACGCCGGTGAGTGTTCAGAACAGGGTCAAATGGCATTTTAGAAGCGAAATAATTCTTCTTGAAGGTGCTTGCCTTCTCCTGGAACTGCTTAAGAGAGTAGACGCCACCTTCCTCGAACCCGAACTCGCCTGTGCCTACTAAACACTTGGGACAGTGCCAGTCGTATTCAGGAGGGGTTGTCAGAGGGGGTCAAGGCAATATTTGTGATACCCGTTCTCGCAACTATCACACACAAGAATTGATGAGCAATCTTCGTTCTTCCCACAGCTTTCACACTTCTAGAACCTCAGTTAGCACAGTGTGATAGCAACTGTCAAATATATTTAGCTTACTTCTCCAGTTCTTCGGATCTCACTCTTGCGTGGCCTTGGTGGAGCCGGGCGGAGGAGACTCATGTGCGAACCAGCGACGGTCGGTGGAGGCGGCCCATCTGTCTCTATAACTTATTATTAGACGAAGAAGAATCGAATGAGAAAAACGGCCGTTCTCTGAAAACATACCACCTTTTTTGAGACGCTTACTACGCCGACCATTTGCATCAGTGTCACCATTTTCGGTTTGCGAACCACTGTCCTGGCTAATCGCACGCTTCATGGGGTGGGTTCCATTGCCATTCGGAACAGGTGTCGAATTTTGGGGATGCTCGGCGACACTTTGAGGAGTCATCGATCCATTCTCTGTTTCCCGTTTCACGGTGGGGCCGCCGCTATTCACGGCCACGAAGGATGGGGATCGATTGACTGCAGTAAAACCACCGGCATTTACAGGTGTGAATCCAGATGCAACTGGTCGAGGGGCGGGCTCGGCCGGAGGGGTTGGCTTATCGGGGGTCGCCTCGACTTCTTTGGGAATATGCGAAGGGAGAGCCGGTTGGACGATTGGTGTTCCCTGCTGCGTATTCGGTGCGGTGCTGTTATTGTCCATCGACGAAGGTTTCTTCGCCATCGGTGACTGGTGTGGAGATGGAGTGTAGGGACCGCCGTGTTCCAGCTCCAGTTGTTGCTGAACCCCCGGTTTTGCTACACGTAGATACTCTTCGTAGGGTTGAAGCCACCTCTGGTAGGAGTTCTTGAGTGATGTCGAGAGGGAGGACATGATCTTGCCGCTGTAACCAAGATCGCGCCCGATCTCTGCCCACTTCTTTGTTTTGCAAACCTGATCGAAACCACCCCGAACCTCGACAGCCTTTTTGAGTTTGAAGAGGTCCAGCGGGCGTTTGTCGACACTGGGGAAGCGATTGAGGTTGGTACCATGTTGCTTGTGAAACTTGGCTAGTTGATCAAGGTAGTTCAAGTTCGCACGAGTTCCTGGTTCCAGGTCAGAACTGGGCTGCGGAGCTCCACCGGCAGCGAACGCAGCTGAACGCGGGGGCATACCTCCTTCCACCGAGTTAAGCTCCTGTCGGCGGGTCTTGAAATGAAACCGCTAGATAGGCACATTATGGTCAGCATCAACGAATTTTACTCCCCAAAAAATACCTCAATGAACACAGACTGCTCAACTAAATCCTAAAAAAGTAACGACACGACGTCACGCGAATAAAAAATAACCAAGCACAAAAAACCATGAGCAAGACTTCCAGAGCATACCTCAGTATCAATCGCAAATGTTGGTTGCCAATTCTCGGGCGGAATGACCCTGCAAATTCCATATTTCTTGCCCTCGGGAGCGATCTTGCGGATGTATTCCACGGGATCCTTGAACTCTTCCTCCGTCGGACGGAATGTTGGGGCTTCCTGCAAGCCGTGGGGACGGATTCGTTTGCTGGGTTCTCGAGGGGCATTGGGCCCTCCACGCCGCTCAACTGTGGAGAGATCGAGGGGAGCAGATCGTCGAGCGCTCAAGGGCACATTATGGGAATGCGATGGGTGGGTGCTGGACGATCGTGTGGGTTGATTGCTCGCTGGAGGCTGAACGCCTGTCGAGTTCCCTCCCGTAGAGGCCGGGGCCACCATTTCTTAGAAGGCGACGACCTGAGGAGGAAAAAGGAGGAGGAGCGGAACAACGGCGCGTGGCTTATCGCGAATGGAAGGGGGCGAGCATCCGATGCGAAAAACGCATTGAGAAGGGCGACCGAGGAGGCAGGAAGGGGGAGAAAACAGCTCCGAGTTGGTTCAGCGACGGAAAGGATGAGGATGAGATAAAAGTAAGAAAGAGAGGAGGAAGGAAAGAAATTGATGATGATATGGGAGGAATAATCAAGAGGTAAGTTGGAGGTCTGATAGGTTAGTAGCTGTAGTAGTGTAGTAAGGTAGTAAGTAGTAGGGTAGGGTAGGTAGGTAAGTAGCAACAGTTAGTCAGAAGGAAGAAGCAAAAGAAGGCAGAGAGGATCCCGGGAGGATTTGTGGGGAGAATTCGGGACGGACGGCGGGAGGAACAGAAGAAGAAGAAGAAAGAGAAAAAGAAGAGAAGCAGAAAGAGAACAGCTGAGGCTCTCACCAGCAGGAGTTTTGTTAAGTTCGCAGTAGGAATGGGCGAGAAAAGAACAAGACTCGATAGAGACGGTAGCGAACGGTACGGTATGGTATGTATCGTTACATGGCGTATGAAATGTGCCCGCAAACGGTGATGTAAATGATTCAAGCTACCTAATAAACTGCTTGACATTCTTAATATAGATGCTTTTTGGATATAATGAGTATTATTCCTGTTTCTACGGAGTACTCCTACAGGGAATAAAAGCCTTCTTCGTATCAATCTTGATTTAAGCCGATTGTTCACATCACCCTCATCTCCAAGTCGGGTTCAATCGGACTTGGATTTATCCAAATTACCTGACGGTAATATCTATACGATACCGTACGGAAATCTCGATATGGTCTGATCAACGATATCAGCCATCTTTCAACCAAATTGAATCTCATTATTCGAGAGGGAAAAACGAGGATAAAAAGCCTCGAGAACAATGGAAGATACTTTGTACGGTGGATACAATCCCCATGTGACACGTCAACCCATGGTCCGCATCCGACCACAGAATCACTGGCGATAGTCCCATTTAGTGACTTTCTGGTCAATCCTTTTTCTGCTTGTCATACAGGCCGATTTTGGATTGGAGCCATGATTCCAAATCACATGCACTCGTTAAATTACCGCATGTTTCCGCATTGGGTCACCTGGGATGGACCTCCATTAAGCTGTCATTATCACGGTGTACTCCGGGGTATTTATTATTAACTATTATTATGGATATCCATAGGTACTTTATTCTAAGTTATTATTACCATGCACTATCCAAACTCTGTGTCATCGAAAGATAAATATCCCTATCCTCCTACCGTTGCAACATCGTAGAAACTGTTATCTTCCATGCGTCCGAGGAAGTTGGCATACTGCAGCAGCCAATGGGATCGTCCATATCCAGTACCTTATAGTGACTTCGAACATAGATAGCCGTTAAATAATTAAGCCTGGCTGGCAAATATCCTTTTTGCTTTTCTTTCATGGTCTTCATTTTTCTATTTGTTTAGTAGCATCATCGATGGACCTGACAGATACCCCCTAACCCCAGTGAAAATCACGCCTGGTCCGAGCGAGTCGGTGGGGATCTTGGACATCAGACTGAAATCTGAACAAGTTTTAGAGGTTCGTACATTTTGCCAATTGACGGAGCTGGAATAAAGCAAATCAAATCATGGAGTTTAAATTATCTCCCAGAAAGATGTAAAGCTTCTTCAGAGCAACTGAATGTAGTCGACAAAACCAAAAGAAAAAAATAAAACTTGGCCTGACCGTTTGTTTGTAAATCATGTGACCACCCTGTATTGACGACAACAACAGCATCAACAACCAACCTTCTTCTTCCAACCCATCCACGAACAAGATTAGCATGGTCGACCAGGATGCTGGATAATTCACATCTTGAAGATCTCAGTTCAGTTTCATAAATTCTTAAACAGGCCTCCAGTCCTACCGTTCTCGAATACCCAGCCGGCATTTCATGATGGAAGACGATAAAAAACCGATCCCAGCATTCTACTGCTGCTATCTCCTTCGATCTTCAGTTAAACCAAAATCTCTCTATATTGGCTCAACCCCCAATCCCGCAAGACGTATAGCACAGCATAATGGCGTTACCAAGGGGGGCGCCAAGTTTACCTCCAGAGACAATATGAAACCATGGGACATGGTGGTGATTCTTGAGGGGTTCATGAGCCGGACTGCCGCCTTGCAATTCGAGTGAGATTTTTATTCTCTGTGGTACTTTTAGCGTTTTCGTTAACTCCTAATTGTCATACAGATGGGCATGGCAACATGTGAGAGATTCACGGCACATCGATCAAAACATTCAAGAGTCGGAGAAAGCTTCAAAAACTATCTCTAAGGCTGCATCAAAACCTGCTCGCAAATCATCGAGAGACACCGAGTCAGTTGCTGAAACTACGGACAGGGAGGGTTCTGTCCAGCCCAGCCCTAAGACGAAGACTAAAGCAAAAAAAGGAAAGCCACGAATTCCTAAAAGGTCCATGATGGCTGTTTTGAGAGATCTACACCTCTTACTACGATCAACTTACTTCTCCAGCTGGCCTTTAAAAGTGCGATTCTTCTGTGCAGATGTTCATAAGGAATGGATGATTTGGAATGATCGAGTGGACGGTGTTATTCCGAGCCATGTCAAAGTCATACTGGATGGAAACTGTCTCGATAAAAGTACCCTGCAAACCGTGGGTGATGTCAGGGTTGGAAGTGCCCAAAACATCAAAGCCGACTACAGTAAAATCGAAGACTATCTGGAAAAGACATTGTCTCTTCTGGATAAACAGGACCTACGTTGCAGAATATGCCACTCACTAGTCAATCCAAAGGATGATTTGATGGTTGTATGCCCTCATAGAAGTTGTCTCTGCATTAACCATTTACAATGTCTATCAGCCAATTTTTTGGAAGCCGCACAAGACCCAGACCAGCTCGTTCCGATGCATGGCGCCTGTCCTGCATGTAAGGAAATCGTTCAATGGTCGTCTATGATGCAGGAGTTGAGTATTCGTTTTCGTGGAGAGAAAGAGATGCGTGCTATAGTGAGAAGGAGGAAGAAGAGATTGGACCAGAAAAGTATTGGCGTTTCCGATGACACCATTGCCAACGGAAACAACCCATCTGGCCAGCATTCATCTGGTGTCATATCTGGACTAGAAAGTTACTCAGGAGTCGATGGTTCTGACGAAGACTCCCCAGACGACCTTCTAGATGAAAATTGGGCATTGGATTTTGAGTCGGATTCTGATGCTGGTGGACCGTCCAAGGTGTCATCGAAGCTACCACAACCAAGACTCGAGGTCGTAATTGAAGACAGCGAGGACGATGAATTTGAGATTCTTGAGTGAACCATCAACGGCAGTTCACCAAATGACCATGGCTGGAAGAGGTATTGGCATTAAACGGCCATAGGTCCGATTTTCCTCAGAGGTCCGATGATATTCAGGTGTAAGATGCACTCCTCCACAATTTTCAAGATGTCTCGTGATACCTCATCAAATGATCTTCCAGCATCGATGGTATGAATCCCGTCATTCTTTTGCAAGTCGAAAAGAGTCTGAAACAATTCGCGCACGCGATTCTGCATTGGTTCGTTCTCATATCGCTCGACGCCAAATCCACCACGTTTTGCAGCCTCTTCGGGGGAGATGCGGAGGAAAAGGCAGATATCAGGGCGAGGTAGTCCGATTTCTGGCTGCCATGCCCACTCCAGCGGCAGACTCGGGTTGGCCTTTGCAGCCGAGTAGACGGCCCCGGAGTATGAATAGCGATCCACAATAACGGTGATCCCGCGGGAAATATCCCCCTCGATATTATTGGAAATTTCCCAGCGGTTAGCAGAGAAGAGAAGATGAATTGAGTGGTCATCCAACTGCGACTGGCCGCATAAGTAACCGTTTATCAACTGCCCGATAGGCGTGGTCCGGTCTAGGAGGAATTTCAATGAGAACAAGCTCTCTCTGAGCAATAGACGAGTATGAGAAATACCTGGAAACCGAATGTATTTCACCGGGCGACCTGATTCCTGCAGTGAGTTGCGTAGAATTTCGCACTGGCTTGATTTGCCAGCTCGGTCCAAGCCTTCGACGACGATGAGAGCCCCGCGTTGGCCATTATTCGATTCCCCCATCTTGATTAAAACCGGACAGAGAGCAAAGTTTAGACGGTATAAAGTATTAAAGGGGATGCTCTCTGGCTAGTTGAAAAACGAGTAAACAGTGTGTTGTTGTCAACGAGCAGCAATGGGCTGGATGGATGGGAGTGGGATGGATCAACCGTGGCGGAGAACAAAAAGATCTCCGGCGGTTGACAAAGATTCCTCCTCCACTTTTCCCTCGATAACAGACTTATCTCTCCCCACATTCTATCTCGACAGAGATCATCACCACCATGGGCTCTGACCCAGACAAGATGGCTAGCTTCATTATTCTCAGTCCTGCTGCTGCTCCGGTTCTGGCGCCTCGACTGGGGAAACTGGCTATCGCAGGCAGGAAGGCTGTCAGCACGCCGCATTACATTCCGCTCACGACGCGAGGAGCCGTTCCACATATCACGCATGATCTGATGCGAGATCAGACTGAAATCGGCAGTCTTTATGTCGGCTTGGAAGATTGTATTCTCATCCCTTGTCACGATTTTATTACCTGCGAAAGACACTGACAGTTAATGCCCACTGGGCTTAGATCAGTCATAGAGAAGAAACCAGAAAAAGCACCGCTTTACAAGGTGCCGACTGAGCCACATGAATCCAAATTACGCAAGTTCATGTGCATGCCCGAGGACATTTTATTGATTCTTGGTGCGCGACGAGTACCCCCGATCGTCTGCCCCCGACCAATACACCCAACTCTGTTTCTGTGTTGACGGCTGTTGGATTCCACCAACTCGAGGCCGAGAAATATGTCGACGCAGTACACAAGTTGCAACCGGATATAGTGGTAGGACTGGCAGATCTTGTGATGGGGCATAAACCAGGTATTAAGAGACGGGGGAAGATGGTAGATAGAACGCACGCGTTCACCATGCATGCCACAGAGCAACTGTATGACCAGGCCGTGGCGGGAGAGAATCGCTCAAACACGGCATATTTTGCTCCAGTGTTGCCACTGGACAATGCTGAACAATCGATATACCTGGACGAGCTGGAAGCCGAGCTACGGCAGTACATTTCCGGTCTAGCATTGTACGAATCTGATTCTCTCTCCCTCATCACCGAACTACTGGGCGATCTACCCCGACTTTTATTCAGCGACCCAGCTACACCTCATGATATTTTACGCGAGGTATCTCTCGGAGCAGACCTCCTTACGGTTCCCTTCATGACCTCTTGTTCGGATGCAGGTATTGCCTTTGGCTTTTCCTTCCCAGCGCCCGCCGCTGTAGTTTCAGAACCTCGACCGCTCGCTTTCGATCTATGGTCATCGGAATACACCACAGATACAAGACCATTCTCTGAAGGATGCCAGTGCTACGCCTGCAGGAACCACCATCGTGCATACCTCCACCATCTCCTCTCCGCAAAGGAAATGCTGGCCTGGACTCTCCTCCAGATCCACAATCACCATACGATGGACGTTTTCTTCGCTCAGATCAGGGCAAGTATCGAACGCGGTACTTTTGAGCAAGATTGCTCGAATTTCAACCGGGCGTATGCTCCCGAGTTACCAGAAAAGACCGGCCAAGGTCCAAGGTATTTCAATCCAGCCCATCTGATAATACAACACCCTTTTCTAACAGATCATAGACTTCGTGGCTATCATCTCCCCGCCGCTGGACCACACCAAGCCAAACGTTTCCCTAAGGTTTATGGTCGTCTAGACGCTGCAGCGGAGAAGTTCGCAGAATCTCAATCCTCAGTAGTTACACCAGACGCTGGAGCAGATGAGCTCGAGGCACGAGGCTTTGCCGAGAAAAAATGATTAAACGTTTACTGTTATATAAGGAGTGGCTCTGATAGTCATGAGCGATTATTAGCATAGACTTTAGAATATACTAATATGGCACCATTCTCTTAGTTGGTAACTGCGTTGGGGATGGGGAGTTGAATTTTTCCTGGTTGTTTTGTTTCATAACTTAGGGATAGCAGAACGGTTGATAATATAGTATAGAAATCCGCAACACAAAAGTCATCGTAAGATCAGAATTCATCACATTAAAAGTCATCTATTTACTTGGTCGGTCCTCATCCAAAAGCGAGCCAGTACTGTACTGTACAACAACAGATGTCAAGCCCTCATATCTCATCTCCTATGCATATTCCGATCCACATCAATAAAATATATGCCACAAAATTGCTAAAACGAGTCGAATGTTGAAATTGAACTCTCCAGAGACCAGAAATCCACTGTCAGTAGTACAAGATATAAGATCAAATGCTTGGCATCATTTGACAAAAGCAAATCAATCAACCTCCTCATCGTGTCTACTCCTCGCCCGCCAGCACATTCCACATCCACTTGACCTCATTAGCCTCTTCCTGGGAGCCGACTTTCGTGCCTGCACCAAAGTTCTGGCCGATAACGCAAACCAGCCAGACATCGTTCTTGGTCGAGTCGAGGAAGCGCTCTGTTGGAGAACCACGGGGGTAGATGCGGCGCCATTCTTCCCAGATGCGGTATGCCTCGTCAGACCAGGCACGGAAACTGACCTCTTCGATAATGGTGGGAGTAACAATCTCCTTGCCCTTGAAAACTCCCCATGTCACTGCGTTGACGTTTTCAGGGTTCGTCTCGATAGTGTCAAAGTCTCCGGTTTGGGCAGGAAGAGATGATTCGAACGTGCCCTTTGCGTTAGTCGCGAACCAAGCAAGTTCATCGTGGCCGTGCTTTTCAAAAATAGGTTTGAGGATGGATTGGTAGTCTTTGTCGGGACAGAAGAATTCGACAAATGGCTTTTGGAAGACAAATCCTTCACGCTGCGGTCCCCATCCGAAAACAGGGTCGTCACTACGGACACCGTTTACCGCGGGCTGGGATGCCAATGTCCACCAGCCTCTACCGTCGATAAGTTTCAAAAGTTCAGGTCGAATAAGTTCGGTTTCCGCGTTTAAGCCATCGCTGCCCTCCTCGGCACCTCCTTCCGACCAAGGAACCATGTGCAGGTCTCCGGAGACAAGGCGCCGGAAAAGAGTGTTGATGTCTTCCCGCTGAACAGGGTGGCCCCAGATTCGGCGGGCAACGGACGCCTGGACACCAAGCGAGGGCCCGTAGCCATCAATCTCGCCGAATGCTGGTGAGCGAGCATCACCCCAACGTCCGTTGGGGAAATCATCCCAGGTTGCCTCCCTGCCCAGTGCGCCCAGGCCTTCAGAGATCTGAAGAGTTGTGTTGCGATCCGGCGGCAGTGCAGGCATTCCCGCACTTGTTGCAGGCACTTCATGTGTGGCGGAATTCTTGGAAGATACATCGGACACACCATTCAACCTATCCACGATAACCCGGTTATGCGGTTGTGAATTCATAGATGAACCACGACGCCGTGCTAGACGCTTGGGGACGTCATTTAAAGAGACTTCAAGGAAGCCCGAATCGACAGCAGATGTTTCTTCATCGAGAGGGGGTGGGATAAGTTTGCAGCGCTCAATGATGAAAGAGACTGTTTTTTCAAGGTTGAGAGTATAGAAATGGAAACCCCGGGATCCAGGACAAGCCGTCTTTTTGATGCCTTCCACAATATCATTAATGATGTCCACACCAGTGCGCTTAACAGCATCATCGTCATGTTTCAGCTCCTCCAATTTTTGAAGGATAGGAGGTGGAACTTTCACATGGCTGAGCTTCGTCACTCTCGTCAGGATCTTGTAGCTGTGAATCGGCATTAAACCAGGAATAATCGGAATAGTCTTGAAGACACCCGATTCATGGTTTCGCAACATATTTTCATACTTCGTGTAAGCGTCAAGGTCATAAGTCAACTGGGTCATGATGAAATCCGCGCCAGCCTTGGTCTTTTCAACCAAGTAAGGCAGATCGTGTACGGGATCCTGAGGTTCCTGCGAGTTCTCAGGCGGGTGACCCTCGGGGTATCCAGCAACTCCCAAGCAGAAGTAGTCGCCATGCTGCTGTCGGATATATCGCACCAAGTCTACCGCGTACGTGAAATCCTTGTTGCTGTCGTCTTCTCCGTGAATGTTGTATTCTTCGCTCCGCGGGGGATCTCCACGTAGGGCCAGGATGTTTCTGATTCCCAGCACCTTGGCTTCTTCCAATGCCTGATCAACCAAGGCGCGGCTCATGTTTGTGCAGGTCAAATGCAAGCATGTCGTTAGTTGCAGCTGACGCTGGCAGATCTCAGCCAACTCCAGCGATCTGGTTGCAGTGCTTCCTCCAGCACCCCAGGTAACAGTCACGAACAGCGGACGCAAAGCTTGGGCCATACGCTCCAAACGGGCTTGGAGATTGGCAAAACCCTGAAGGGAAAAAGGACATTGTTAGCCATACCAGTCCCTATCAGTGACAATGGTTTCGGGCGCGGGGCTAACCCCACCATTTGGGTTTTAGGAGGGAAAAACTCCAATGAGAAGTAATTCGAGTCAGGCGGCAAAGCCGCGATCTTGTCTGTAATCTTCTCCATCGTGGCTTGAGTTCCTATTGCGAGGAGACTCGAATGGATGGGTGGTTGATGGATGGTTGTTCTGGGAGTCAGAGGTGGGAAAGGCTTGAAGAAGCCCGCAATGGTGGATGCGATGGCGGGCCGGCCAGCGATCAACGGAAAGGGAAGCATGCTCGACTGCCGGTTATGGGGCCCATTTTGATCGCGTCGAGGCGCAGACACGTAATAATTGGGGCAGCTGAGATCGATTGGATCTGAATGTGGGACATTTATTTCTAAGCTTTTCAAGTGAAGATAGAAGGCTGGTGCGTTTGCCTTCTCATTCAGCCATCTCAGCTTCGTCTACGGAGGAACAACTCAAAAGAGCGCGATCAACATTATACAGCGTCAGCTGGGGCCAATTTAAATCAACTAAACAATATACAGCAGCCTATTTCGCCATCAGTCAAATAAACCAAATTATCAGCTTCCTTTATGAAGTAATTTCAGCTGAACCCATCCACCATGACTAACGTCTTATACACCCTGCAAACACTGCAAACAGACTGCCGTGATAGGAAAAGATTTACGACATCATCAACACAACAGCTGAACCGAACGGCTTCCGCGAGCATGTTATGATCCTCAGGCGGTTCATAAAGTCAATTTATTCTTTGGCTAATAATTACTCCATTAGGCTAACTGGAAGTGATTCCTGCCATACTGCCCAAATGTCGTCACGGCGTCCATTCTCCGTCCTCCGGCCCTTTCGGTTCACTTCCAAATCTTCACCACGCCGAATCTTTTCTACATCACCTCCGTCTTCTTCCCCTCCATCTCCTAAAGACTCTATATCGCGTCTCCGCAGATTCAACGACCGTCTTCCGCCGTTCCTCCGGACCTACACAACTCCCTTACTTGGAGCACCGGTTACACATATCACATCATTCTTGATCCTCCATGAAATCACAGCTATTGTACCACTGTTCGGCCTCGTGGCTGTATTCCACTATGGTAACTGGATTCCGGATCTAACATCTGGCAATCCCGGCGGTGCATTCGAGGAAGGGACAGAAAGGTTCGGGCGTTGGTTGCGGAAGAAAGGCTGGGTGGAGGATGACGATATGGAGATTGTCACGGTAGACGGAGTAGTAGAAGACAAATTCGCGGCAGATGGACAAGTTGAGTTCAAAAGAGAAGACAGAAAAGGCGTGCGTCTAGTTTTGGAATTTGCAACAGCCTATGCAATAACCAAGGCGCTTTTGCCGGTACGTCTAGCTGCAAGTGTGTGGGCAACACCATGGTTTGCGAGAGCCGTCTTCGGTCCTTTAGGGAAAGGGGCCAGAGCTGTTTTTGGGAGGAAATAAATCGAGGGCAGTCATGCTCAGCTCTTTCTGCAAGATATCCATGTATGATCTACGTTGAGATTCGAATAGAATACTATAGATGTACAGTGAAGACGATGGTGGGGTTCCAGGAAATTGTGTATTTCTATGTATCGTGGTATTTTGGTTTTCTTTCGTCCACTTCCTACGTCTTTGCCTGCAGTAAACTGCAGTGTTTCAGATCAAGGATTGCGTGGAGAAATTTAAACCTTCTCGTAGATCCAAGCGGCAGAGGCCTGCTTGTAGGTGCTGATCTCCTCAGGCTTGAACCAGAGGGCAATCTCCTTCTGGGCGCTCTCGACGCTGTCGGAGCCGTGGCAGACGTTGCGGCCGACGTCCTATTGTAATGTGAGCAAGGGATCAACAGGTGAAGGCAGTATTTCGCAATGGGGTCTTACAATGGCGAAGTCACCACGGATGGTGCCAGGGGCGGAGGCAAGAGGGTTGGTGGCACCGAGGATGGCTGTGATTTAAGAGTTAGAATTTATGGAACGAACCGTTCCAGCATGGTGTGGACTTACTACGGCCAGTCTTGACGACGTCACGGCCCTCCCAGACCATGGCGACGATGGGGCCGCTCAGCATGTCTGGTTGGAAATTAGTATGTTGGACAGTCTCGTAGGAAATTGAGTGTTGGGTCGTGACGGTAGCGACTTACAGGTGATGAGACCGGGGAAGAAGGGCTTGCCAGCGAGATCAGCGTAGTGCTTCTCGAGGTGCTCCTTGGAGGGAGAGGTGAGCTTCATGGCAGCGAGCTTGAAGCTATATGCTGTTAGTTCGGTATCGGTCGGATTGGGTATACAAGAAATACGCACCCACGGTTCTCGAAGCGAGAGAGGATGGGGCCAACGAGTCCACGCTGGTGACCGAAAACGTTAGTTATTCTGCTTCAACACGAAAGAGCATTGTCTTGAGGACATCCTAGGACCAATTGAGTCCCGAAAAAGTTCGTACCTGGACACCGTCGGGCTTGATGGCAATGAAGCTGTTACATTTGATCAGCTTTACAATCGAACGAGGAGGCTTAGAAAAAATAGAAAATATAGGAGAGAGATAAAAGTGCACACGAGGGGGCAGGAAGCTAACTTACGTCTGCTCGGAGTTGGACATTTTGATGGATGTGATGGATGATCAAAAGGATGGGGAGAAAAGAAGAAGATCAAGAGGGAGAAAAGAGAAGAAGAAGTCGACTTGCTGGTGATGGGCGAGTTGGCGAGAAAATTAGATAGTGGGGGTGAGGGGTTCGCATTCGGTGCCTGATTCATGCCTCGATGCCTGAGATGCCAACCCCAGCCGCCCTACTTCCCCATCCGGGCTAGCGTTGTTAGACTAACGGAGCTCTCTCCATCTGAACAGGGTGTACTAAGCTGCTTCCATATCGTTCTACTGTATATCATCCCGTGTTGGTCTTTCGAATCCGGTAGATGCAGGCCATTGCAACTGTTATCCGGCCGAATTCTACTTTCAGAGGTTGAGTGTCTCTGATCGCATCCGTTTTAGCTCGATCATGGCCAGGAGTAAGCTAGCCTCCGTCCCTTGGACGGTATTGCTCTCCTTGGTGATTCTATTCGGATGCCTTGTTGTACCCGGAGGTAAGATCTGTGATAGCTCATGAGATTCAGCCGTGATTAATTCTGATGACAAGTTCAGTCACCGTGAAGCATGAGAACTTCAAAAAGTGTTCCCAATCTGGATTTTGTAAGCGCAACCGAGCGTTAGCCGATGATGCCTCCGCCAAGGGCTCATCATGGAGCTCTCCATACGAATTAGAGCCTTCGTCTATCGAGTTTAAAGATGCTCAATTGCAGGGCATGGTCATCAAAACGACATCCGCAAATGAGAAGGTCAGGCTACCTCTCACAGTGTCCTTCCTCGAATCCGGAGCCGCACGAGTCGTTCTCGATGAAGAGAAGCGATTGAAGGGCGAAATTGAAATCCGACACAACAGCAAGGCACGGAAGGAGCGGTATAATGAGGCACAAAATTGGGCACTGGTTGGGGGTTTGGAATTGAGCAAGTCCGCGACGCTCAACTCCGACACGGATACTGGCTATACCAAGGTGCTGTATGGACCTGATAATAAATTCCAGGCAATCATTCGCCATGCGCCATTTGATGTCGAGTTCCAAAGAGACGGAGAGACCCATATCCAATTGAATAACAAAGGCTACTTGAATTTGGAACACTGGCGGCCGAAGGTGGAGGCCGCGGAAGGTGACAGCCAGCAGGTGCCCGAGTCTCAGGAAGATGAAAGCACCTGGTGGGAAGAAACCTTTGGCGGAAACACAGACTCCAAGCCCAGAGGCCCGGAGAGTGTGGGTTTAGATATCTCATTCCCGGGATACAGCCATGCTTTTGGAATCCCGGAACATGCGGATTCCCTTTCCCTGAGGGAGACCAGGTAAATTTATGACAATTAATTGTCCGAAATGAAGCTAACAGTACTCTAGGGGTGGATCTGGAAACCACGAGGACCCATACCGCTTGTATAACTCGGATGTGTTCGAATATGAGCTCAACAGCCCTATGACCTTGTATGGTGCCATTCCTCTTATGCAGGCACACCGACAGGGTTCTACTGTTGGCGTGTTCTGGCTCAACGCAGCTGAGACCTGGGTGGACATCGTCAAGTCCACATCCTCGGCCAACCCACTCTCCTTGGGAGTGGGCTCCAAAACAACGACCGAGAGCCATTGGTTCTCCGAGTCGGGACAAATCGATCTCTTCGTCTTCCTTGGACCCTCTCCACAAGACATCAGTAAGACTTATGGAGAATTGACTGGATATACTCAACTGCCTCAGCACTTTGCCATTGCGTATCATCAGTGTCGCTGGAACTACGTTACCGATGAGGACGTGAAAGAGGTTGACGCCAAGTTCGACAAATATCAAATTCCTTATGACGTTATCTGGCTTGACCTTGAGTATACTGATGACCGGAAGTACTTCACCTGGGATCCTCTCACCTTCCCTAACCCGAAAGGAATGAACGAACAGCTTGATGATTCTGAGCGAAAGCTTGTGGTCCTTATCGATCCCCACATAAAAAACCAGGACAAGTTCTTCGTCTCAGAAGAGCTGAAAAGCAAGGATCTAGGTACTAAGAACAAAGATGGAGAGCTCTACGACGGTTGGTGTTGGCCCGGATCGTCGAACTGGGTGGACTGTTTCAACCCGGAGGCTATCAAGTGGTGGAAGACTCTGTTCAAATACGACAGATTCAAGGGCACGCTTCCCAACGTGTTTATCTGGAACGACATGAATGAGCCATCTGTTTTCAACGGGCCCGAAACGACGATGCCCAAAGATAACTTGCATTTCGGCAACTGGGAGCACCGTGACATCCACAACGTCAACGGAATCACTCTGGTGAACGCCACCTACCAAGCCATGCTGGAGCGCAAGAAAGGCGAAATTCGACGACCATTCATTCTAACACGGTCCTATTATGCCGGTGCTCAAAGAATGTCCGCCATGTGGACGGGCGACAACCAAGCTACATGGGAGCATTTGGCTGCCTCTCTTCCCATGGTCTTGAACAATGGAATTGCCGGTTTCCCTTTCGCTGGCGCTGACGTTGGCGGTTTCTTCCACAACCCCAGCAAGGAACTTCTGACGAGATGGTACCAAGCTGGAATTTGGTATCCCTTCTTCCGTGCACATGCCCATATCGATACACGTAGGCGAGAACCCTACTTGATCAGTGAGCCTTACCGATCCATCATTGCTCAGACTCTGCGTATGAGATACCAGCTTCTACCCGCGTGGTACACAGCGTTTCATGAAGCTTCGATAAACGGAATGCCAATCGTCCGGCCTCAGTACTATGTCCACCCATCGGACGAGCAAGGTTTCGCCATTGATGACCAGCTCTATCTCGCAGCTACTGGTCTTCTCACTAAGCCGGTTGTTTCCGAGGGCACCACTACCGCGGACATTTATATTTCCGATGATGAGAAGTACTACGACTATTACGATTATACGGTGTATCAAGGCGCCGGTAAGAGACATACGGTACCGGCTCCTATGGAGAGAGTGCCACTGTTGATGCAGGGAGGTCATGTAATTCCCCGCAAGGATCGACCTCGTCGCAGCAGTGGATTGATGAGATGGGACCCATACACCTTTGTTATCACCCTGGACAAGAATGGCAATGCAGACGGCACTCTGTACGTGGATGATGGAGAAACTTTTGACTACGAGAGTGGTGCCTATATCCACCGTCGTTTCCTCTTCCGCGAGTCTACCTTGTCGTCTGAGGACCTCGGAACCCAGGGTCCTAAGACACCCGGGTACCTGAAGACCATGGCCGATGTTAGGGTCGAAAAGGTTGTGATCGTCGACCCTCCTAAAGAATGGCAGGGCAAGACCAGTGTGACTGTTATCGAAGAGGGAGCCAAGGAAGCTACTACTGCTCGGATTGAGTACCACGCGCAACAAGACGGAAAGGCTTCGTACGCCGTGGTGAAGAACCCCAACGTTGGTATCGGAAAGACGTGGAAGATCGAATTTTAAACTGCGTAGTATGATCCCATGTCAAGGGGTATATAGTATTATTTTGTCGAATTGTCAATTGCAACTATGATCATGATATAAACTTTGATCGTCATTGAGTTTTGGTATAAAGATGCAGTAGACTTGATTGTAGCGGTCTAGATGTATAGTGAAAATAACATTTTGTACAGGCGAGTATACAACAAGAATTTGAGTAAGATTACTGTACCTTCTGCTTCAGAGCGTATATCTCGCCTTCCTTTCCTTCTTCGCAATATGCTTTCAATTTCAAAATACCATCTTTCGTTATGCACCAGACACCCGCATCCTCTCCATAGAAGGAGTTGTCCCATCCCTTGACAACTTGCCTCCTTCCATAACCATCGAGTATTCGTTATCGAAAGACTCCATAATCTTCATATTTGCTTTCTTCACACTGCTGTACGTGCCGAGCACATCACAGCCTGAATTATGTTCTCCCTCAGCTTGGCTGAGGACCGCATAGACAATCTGGGAAGTATCCGTGGACAGGGCATTGGCTGGACTGGCTTCCTTCTCTGCCACTTGGAGCTCTTTGATCATAGCCGCTGGAAAACCTAGGCCGTTGTTGTAGTCGCTGTCATCGCCATCGCCATCGCTTTCGTGGAATTATAAATTGAATGAGTCTGTTTCGCCAGCAGCAGCAGCTTTATTCCTTCGGGGGTCGGTGTTTTCGTCCGAGGTTGAGCGTTTTCTCTTATGATCGGCTGACATGGTGGAGGGAGTAGATATATGAAATTGTATGTCCTAGATTATTTTCTAGATAGAGTATGTTATGGTCTTGTTTGAAACTTGGATAGCAGATCCCAATCCTGAATGTTGAGGCATGACGATAGATCTGTTGAATTGTGGGGTTGATTGTCTAGAATTGTTGTGGAGAGAGGCTTTGATCTCTGATAGCAGATGGAGTATCTGATCTCTAGACAGAGTGACTTCATGTCAATAATTATCAGCTGTCTCCATATTCCATACAGAATACAGCTAGCTTAATTTGATCTGATCGAACAATAAAAGGCTTGAATGATGAATCTTGATCTTCAGTGATCGACATCCTATTTATAACGGCTGAGTCAGCTTCAGGGTCCTGAACCACCGAACGCAAAGCCGCATCCGGCCAAAGCGAAGGTTCCATTTTCTCGTTGCGTTTCAATTAAACCATCCCCAACTGCTTTTTTTTATTATAGGGACTGTCGCCCATCCCGTCTCTTCTCCTCCTCACCCTACCTGCTGTCCTCTTTCATTCTGATTTTGCATTTTTCCCTTGAAACCGGGGCATTGGTTGCGTCTTACCCCTGAGGCAGTGCAATCACCTGTTTTTGGGGCGTGTTGGGCGATCGTTTCACTTTTCGAACGGTTAAAGACGAGTCTTTCCAGGATACATACTTCTTCGACTTGCAATTTGGTGCTTTAGACCTGTCACACCTCTACCACTACACAATGTATCTCGTGTCGCTTGCTCTCGAATATGCCGCTCCGTTCTTGTATGTTCGCAATCTGCCAACCAGCGCCAAATACTCAACGTTGAAAAAAAAAGTTCGGAATGCTGACCGCGGGGATCCTTTTCCATAATACAGTCTTGTCACTTCTCCGTTGACATCATACGCGGACCAGATTCTCAGTATACATCGGTCTAAGAACTCGGCTGGCTTTTCGCTGGATATTCCTCTGATCATGCTTGTCGCGTCGGTTCTCAAGTAAGATTCTGTTCGGCTTGGTTATGCATTAGTATTCGGCATTGACGGTTTATACTAGGGTTTTTTACTGGTTCGGTGAATACTACTCTCTTTCACTACTCGCGCAGGCTGTGATCATGATCGGGGTTCAAGCGGTCTTGCTGAAGGTCGCGCTGGACAACCGACCGTCGCCGGGTGGAAAGAATAGCCTTGAGCATGCTCCATTTAGCGGTGAAAGCGACAATGGCATGGCAAGACCGTATGAATTCTGGCAGTGGAGGAACGCAAAGCCGTATGTGTGTCTACTCTCGCCACCGCGGATACTAACGTGGCCATAGGTACTGGATGTTCCTGGCATACTTTGTCGCCGCGCTTTCCTTCATTCACCTCACACCAATTTCCGAATTGGAATCCTACATCGCCCTTCTCGGATATGTCGGTCTCGCAGTTGAGGCTACGCTCCCTGTGCCGCAGATTCTGGCGAACCACCGAACCCGCTCGTGCAAAGGATTCAGACTCTCGGTGCTTGCCGCATGGATTATTGGTGACACAATGAAGATGAGCTCTACTTTTTTAGCGAGGAAATGATCCCGTGGGCATTCCGAATTTGCGGCATGTTTCAGTGCGCCTGTGACTTCTACCTCGGATTCCAATACTGGATGTATACAATGGGTCCATATAGGGCTGCGGGCAGCTCTAACAACCACCAGCAAGGTGAAGGTTGGGGTCACGAAGAGAAGGACATCCGGATGACTTGAACGAGCTATGGTCGTTTTTCTTATTAGTAATGCTACTTGATGTTGTAGATAGATTTTCCTGTTTTATTATCAACTCGGATATATTTAGACTAAAAACAATGGAAATCCACTTTAATAAGTATAAATCAATTGCAGACTATTGAATTGTTGTTACTTGACGTGATTTAGAGAAAAGGCATTTGCTCACTCATCCAAACGCACCCCGCGATTACCCCACCACAGCTGGATCTTCAGTTCTTCTTCTAGCTGAAAAGCAAATCGATCCAAAGACTTTGTCCATATCTCTACCTCCATATCTCGACCACCAAATAATACTCTCTAAGCAAATATAGCTTTCGCCATGGCTTCAGACACGATCCGAATTGGCTATGTGCCCGGTATGACGTTACTTTTCTTGGCCTCCGGACTTTATACGGAGAGTCGAGTTTTGAATTTATTGAACCACCATGTTGGAGGTTCTTCAAGGCATTTATTAGATCTTGCTAATATTTCTCTACGATACAGAGCACTACCTTGCCCCTCTCCATCTCGCCCTCCGCTCCCCCGCCGCCGCCTCGCTTCCATACAAGGTCTCGTTGGTTCCCTTCCCCTCCGGAACGGGACATATGATCACCTCCCTTCGCGAGAAGGAGATTGACCTCGCCATCGGACTTACGGAGGGCTGGGTTGCTGGTCTGGCTGGCAAACAGCAGGCACAAAAGGATGTCTCCACGGATGGGTACAAGATGGTCGGACACTGGGTCGATACCCCGTTGCGGTGGGCCATTGTCACAGGTCGGGAAAGGAATGATATCAACGGAGTGGCTGGCCTGAAGGATAAGAGAGTTGGAGTTAGTCGACTTGGAAGGTGAGCATTTAGCATCAATGTGGACGGTCAAGTTCATTCGACTGGCCACGGAAACGAGTAGACGCTGACCAAGACTCATCATAGTGGCTCCCACATCATGTCTTTTGTCCTTGCTCAGCAGCAGGGCTGGAACTCCGACTCGTTGAGCACCGTTCCTCTGGGTCCTTTCCAGGCTCTCCGCAATGGAGTGACTGGAAAGGATGAGGCCGCTCCCGAGCGAGCCCCTAACCCAGCCGCCGAGTTCTTCATGTGGGAGCACTTCACTACGAAGCCATACTTCCACCCAACAGAGGAGAAGCCCCAGCCACCACTCAAGAAGATCGGAGAGATCTTCACCCCGTGGCCATCTTGGATGATTGTCGCATCTACCTCTGTCTTCCCGGAACCCGAGAACGACCAGAGGTTGGAGAAGCTGTTCCAGGCCTTGGACCAGGGTATCCGGGACTTTGAGGCCGATACTGCGCAGGTTGTGAAGCTCCTGGGCACTGGCGATTTTGGATGCCATTATGTGGCCGATGATGCCCTTGAGTGGTTGAAGGACGTCAAATTTACCAACTCCACCAGGGGCATTGACTCCAAGATTGTTGGAAACGTTGTGGATATCCTCAAGGTTGCTGGTGTTATTGATGCCGGTTTGAAGAACGAAGATGCTATTCAGAGAGTCATTGGAATCCAGCGTGGTGGACAATAGGTTTTTTATATCGCTATATTACCAGCATAAACGTCAAGAAGTATAGACTATCTCTTTACGTGTTTCATAGTCAATATCAGCAAGCTTTATTATATTTAACTCTTATCCTTGTCGTTATAGTTGCTGTTTCTACCTGGTTCTCCATTGCTCGGACGCAAAGACAGTCAGCTTGGGTGCCTTCCTGGTGGCCAAATCCAGTCCGTCCAGTTCCTCTCCCAGAAAGACCTTCTACCTTGACACGACAGGATTGCCATCCCCCACCAGAATAACTGCTCCAATCATTTCAACGTCTTCCGGAACAGTCGAAAATAACCCCCATCCTATTTCCTTTTTTGAATCTAGGGCATGTTCACTCGTCCATGGTATCTTGAAATGCGGAATTTTGAGCACAATCTCCTGATCGTCACAACAAACCTCTAGGCAGTCAAAGATTCTCAGCTAACAAGATACAAGGTAGCAATGAACGGGAACAAAATATGCTTGGTCAAACGTGGAAAAAGCAGCTATGTGAACTTTTTATATTCTTAATGACTGTTATCTAGGTGCTCTTACAGGTTTATCAGCGAGTCATTCACCCATTTCGTCCCCTTGCTGCTGCTGACGATGCCTACTTTCAATGCAGGTCAGATTCTGCACGGGAATATTGCATAAAATCCACAGTCGTTACGCATACGAGAGACTTGACTTTGCAGATATATTCTCCAAGGAGCCCCAGTCATATACAAGTAATTTGACAACTTCTCGAATGGTGAATACAAGTGGGAGAATCCCTGGTCTGGCACACGTCACCTGTCAAAGTCGCATGAACCAGAATCGATGGACTGATAAGGAAATGGTGGCATTCCCCAAGGCCAGTGTCCCATAACAACGCGTGGAATGTACACACCAGGACAGGATGAGGGGGATTGAAGCCAGTCAGGAGCTTTAGAGATTGTTTTACCTTCGCATTGATTGCAGATAGGGCTATATTTGGGCTATGACAGGTGGTTTGGAATGTCTATTCTCTGGATAATTTACAGTAGCTAACGTGTCTGGGAAGACTTGTTTTGTATACGTATACTGTGCTGGTATGGATGAGGCAGGCCACCTCGAAGATGGTATAAAGATGCAGTGAATTCAAGTGTTGCTTTCTGGATGTGAATAATTTTGATAGAATAGACGGCAACAATTAACTTAGGCTTTGGCCCATTCACTCTTTTCAGCAACACTTTCCTTTAGTTTTTTGATTATTTATTTTAATCAGTTCCCTACTCCATTCCACTCCTTTACAAAAAGAGATATCTCTCACAGATCGATCTCAACATGTCTTTCCTTCAGAAAGCCATCTCCTTTGCTGTGTTTGCTTCACTTGGAGGGGCTTATGCCAAACTTGACCTTTCGTCCACCTCAAATGTGGCCATGTACTGGGGTGAATATCGATTGCTCTGGATGAAAGAAAAGCGCTGACTTGTGACTCGCGTTGGTAGGCCAGAATTCATTCAAAGGACAGGGACATCTTGCGCAGCAGCCTTTGGCTTTCTACTGCAATGGTGAGAATTCCTGCCAGCTATCATTCAGGAAACATATACTTACTGCGTATTCTTCACTCAGATGACAAAATTGATGTATAGGCTTCGATGATTTTGATTTGAACAGACCAACTTACCTTTTATGCGATAGGTCATTCAGCTTGCTTTTCTTATGAATATCAATGGACATGGTGGTGCCCCGGAGTACGACTTCCAGAATGCGAGTGACCACTGCAATGTGTTTGAGGGCACCAATCTCAAGAACTGTCCCCAGGTTGGGTGAGTATTATGCAACATTCTGCTTCTGGCTGATCATCGTTAACATGGAGTAGTGCCGACATCGCTTCCTGCCAGAAGAAAAACAAGACCATCATCCTCTCCATTGGAGGCGCTACCTACAGCGAAGGCGGCTTCAGATCCGAGGCTGATGCCATTGCTGGAGCCGACAAGGTCTGGCAGACTTTCGGTCCTCCGTCAACCAACACCTCTGCACTTCGTCCATTTGGCAACTCCTCCGTCGACGGGTTCGACTTTGATTTCGAGGCAAACGTCTTCAACATGGGTCCCTTTGCGAAACGGCTTCGTGAGTTGGGAGACGCCGACAAGACAAAGCCATTCTTCCTGACGGCTGCGCCGCAGTGCATGTACCCTGATCTGGCGGATAAAGATATCCTCGATGGCTCTGTCGCGATCGATGCGGTGTTTGTGCAGTTCTATAATAACTGGTGCGGTGTCAACAGTTTTACCCCCGGCAAAGACACTCAGACGAGCTTCAACTTCATTGACTGGGACAACTGGGCGAAGAATGTCTCCAAGAATGACAACAACACCAAGGTCTTCTTGGGAGTTCCTGCCAACACAGGCGCGGCGAGCACTGGGTATCTCCCCGCCGACAAGCTGGAGCCGGTCATCAAGTACAGCAAGACCTTCAAGAGCTTTGGCGGAGTGATGATGTGGGATGTGAGCCAGGCATATGCCAATGAGGGCTTCTTGGATTCTGTGAAAAAGGCTCTGCGCAAGGTTCCATCTCGCATTCTCCGTCCTGCCTCTGGGTCGAAGCCTAATGCGTGGTACTGGGGATGAAGTCAAAAATTTCTTTTGCTCCTTTGTTCATTCTCCACACTTCTCTTCTGTTTGCACATACTGTTTCAAATACCCATTTCCATAATCTGGTGCCCCAGTTCGGGCTTCCGTTGTCTGTTTTTCTGACGTGATCGTCCACAAAGCACATTGAATGTTGCTGTCCATACATACTTTTGACGACATATCCCTTGTTTACTGTGCTTGTTTACTTGCTTACCCGTGAATAATATCGGGCGATTCAGCCATCTCCAATGAATCAAATGAATCAATGACATTTGCTCCGAGTCCTCCGTAGCAAAGCAATGTGGTGGCTGGCTGAGAGCCCCTCACTGCTATGGCGTACATGCGACTAGTTTCCAGCCAGGAATTGATCTACAGCTGCAGTAACCTCGTCGCTGCAGTGAAACCAAGTTTCCATAACAAACAGAAACCAGATGAATTCACTATTTGCATTTTTCAGATGAACTGCTCTGGATTTTATCCAGCAACCAAGAAGCCGATCGGCAGACTATTAACGAACCGGTGTCTCCGCTTCCCTACTTTACCCCGAGGATCTAGTGATTGTGATTTTATCTGCATCTGATGATTATCAATATTTTGCTCTGAACATGTGTTTGTTTTTGTCTCGAACCAGAACGTGGAGTGGATCGAGTAATTAGACACGTCTCGCATCAATAATAATGCAGTGCGTGCCGGATGGGGATAGCTTCACCAAACAAACTCAATCGGTCCATGATATCACCTGCGCTGCTCCATTACACAACCACTAAAATATATACTACCCTGTGCGTGGAATGTCTCTGTTTTCCATCGGTTCAATCCAATTATTCCCGGTTCCATCGGGCTTGCCGGTTGTTTTTCTCAGCTCATGCAGGGCTGTCAATAGTGTATGTGGAGCCATCTGTAGTCGAGTAATGCCAACATACACCATGCTGATCATCTGAGTTCTAGACAAACCACGACGATCTGCGCTTGGAAAAATGGCTCGTGATGATGTTAACGGTCTATGCTCTTTGCCATCTCATCAGGCTATAAGAAGCTGCTGCTCGACTGTTTTTCTTTCCCTCTTCAGTCCATCATCAAGCCTCCTCTCTCCTCCTCCTCCTCCTCCTCCCCCTCCTTCATCCCCGTGCCATCATGCCTAGCACTCTCAGCGTCTTGTATTCGGCCTTTTCGTGCCTCACAGTTGCTCTTGCAGCTAGCATCCCTCAGAAATATGATGCCCTTGTCATCGGTGGAGGTCCAGCTGGCCTCAGTGCGCTGAGCTCTCTTTCGCGAGTCCGTCGCACGGCTGTCATGCTCGACTCGGGCGAATACCGCAATGCCCCGACTAGAGAAATGCACGATGTGATCGGAAACGATGGTAAGCCTCTTGCCTTTATCTGATCTATAGGATATCAATTAACAGATTAAAGGTACTCCCCCGGACAAGTTCCGTAACCTGGCTCGCCAGCAAATCCTCTCCCAATATCACGACACGGCTAGAATCGTCGACACAACTATCGTCTCGGTCAAGGCTCTCAATGGCACAAACGGAACTACATCCTTCATCGCAACTGATAGAAACGGTACACAGTACGCGGGTAGTAAGCTCGTCTTGGGTACCGGTGTCAAGGATGTCCTCCCCGACACCCCGGGTCTCGAGGGTGCCTTTGGCAAGGGCGTTTTCTGGTGCCCCTGGTGCGATGGTTTTGAGCACCGTGATCAACCCTTTGGCCTGCTTTGCCCTCTGAGTAAGGTCATTCCCAACGTCCGTGAAGTGGCCACTCTCAACAGCGACATCATTGCTTTCGTCAACGGCACCCAAACCCCCGAAAACGAACAGGCTCTCGACAAGGCTGACCCCCAGTGGCGCGAGGAGCTCGCTGCTTACAACGTTACCGTCGACAACCGCATCATCTCTAGCATTGAGCGACTTCAGGACGGTGGAAACCACACTGATGACGAGGGCAGACAGTTTGATATCTTCCGTCTGCACTTCACCGATGGCTCGACTGCTCAGCGCAACGCCTTCCTCACTAGCTTCCCCGTTGTACAGCGTTCTAACCTCGCCGCTTCGCTTGGTGCAGAGATCGTCAATGACAAGATCAAAGTGTCTATTGGCACCCAGGCCACCAACATCCCCGGTGTGTACGCCGTTGGTGATGCCAACAGTGACGGCAGCACCAACGTCCCCCACGCCATGTTCAGCGCAAAGCGTGCTGTTGTCTACATTCACGGTAAGCTATCTAGTCAGGTACCAGATTACACAGTCGCTAATTTGATAATTCTAGGTGCTCTTGCTCGTGAGGAAATGCGGGCTGCCATCTCCAAGAGATCCGTTCCAACCTACGCTGAGATCGAGAAGCGCATGGGCAACGAGATGGAGGACCTCTGGGCTCAGGTCAACGAGTCTTAATTCCAGAGATATATTGTCTCTTGATCATGATACATGATGATGTTACCCAATGGTCCCAAGAGGACTGGAGGAGGAATGACTTACGTTCATACATATGAACTTAATCAGTAATCTTTAATGATAATGCTGTACCGCTAATGCAGACAACCTTATATAGTACTCGAAGGCAAAAAGTACATCATTTGAATATAATCAATCACATGAAAAATCAGAAAATCATCCCTTGTAAATCAGTAGAAGTCCATCTCTATCACCACTCCAATGACTTGTTAACATGCTCTGGTTCTACATTCTTCACAGGACCCGTATCCTCATCGCACAAACTGTCATATACATTCTTTCCAAACCGTTTGTACGCTTCGGCTAGGCCTTTATTCTGCAACATCTTTATCTCCAAACCATCAAGGTCAAACCTCCACTTCTGATGTCCAATGCAGATCTCTCGTTTGTGGACGTCGATCGTGATATCGGCCCCATCACTGGCCGCCTCGTAAAACGAAGGATCCCGCATTGTAATCCCCAGCAGGCCCAGTGTCGGCTGGTTCCGGCCATAGATGAATGCAAATGACTTTGCAATCACACATTGAACACCAAGTCCCATCAGAGCTCGAGGTGCCCCTTCTCTAGATGACCCGCAGCCAAACGCTTCGCCTACCACAACCACTTTCCGGCCGGATCTAACAGCGTCCCGGAATTCGGGATGTGTTTGTTCGAGACAGTGTTGGGCTATGTCTTCGTCTGTTTCGTAGTTCATGTAGTATTGCGAGGGTGCAAGCTTAATCACATATGTTACTATGAATTGATCCCATGATATTTTGGGAGAAAATACAGAGTACTCACCGCATCAGTGTCGATGAAATCACCCAAGGTTTGGACTTTGCTTGATATAATCCAATCGGCTTCTTGAACTGGCTCGGTAGTTTTAATGTTTAACAGATCGTCGTCAGCTTGGGATGTGCTGGTTGAGCGTGTTGATATCTGCGGTTCAGTATAGATAACGGCTTCCAATCCGTCTGGTTGTTGAAGCGTGGACTTTCGAAAAAGCATTCCGTATAACTTTCTATCCACCTTCTCCAGAAAAGATTCAGGATCCACGAGTGACATGGTGAAGCTCGATGCTGCAACAACAGCTGCGGAACTGATATTCCCGAAAGAGCCTTGAAGAAACCGACATAAGTAACAAACTCGGGCAAACTGGCATAGAAGTCGTTATGACATACCTCTTCCCATCCGGTTCTTAAAGTTACGGTTTTGCGATGAAAGCCATGTCTCACCGGCGCCTGCTTGGTCTGCTCCCATTCCAACACAGAAACTACATCCTGGTGCAGATGGTTCGAACCCTGCTTGTTTATATATATCCACAATACCGAGCTCACGGAGCCTTTTGGTGATGGGAAGCGAACCAAACACCACATGTCGCTTGCCTCGTTTCAGAGGTATATTCTCATGGAGTCCTACTTGAAGGACAAGGGCTCCCAGTATCAGGTCTTCCTCGGTGGTGGTGCAGGCTCCGATGAACACGCCGTCAAATGCTATAGGGTCACACTCCCGCACAGGAACAACATTATCGGGGGAAGGATAAAGTGCGATGTAGGACTGGACCTTATTGAGATCAACTTCAAAGCTATCCGCATAAACAGCATTATCATCAGGACGGAAGTAGAGCGATTCCGTCTTGTGAAGTTTTCTTTTTCGACGATCAATATATCCCTGGACAACTGTATCAGGCACGAAAAGTCCGGTGATAGCTCCAAACTCCTTTCGAACTGATTAGTTTATTTCTTATTTGCCATGGAGCTGGATTCCTACCGTGCACATGTTGCAAATAGCAAACCGGTCATCAGAAGAGAGATACTTAGTACCGGGACCACCAAATTCCACGATCCTATCTGCAGCAACAGTGTTCCTTTTGAGCTCTCCGAGTATATGAAGAATGACATCCTTTCCTCCTATACCGAAGGCTGGCTTGCCCGTCACATTAATCCTGATGGACTCTGGGACTCTAAACCATGAGACGCCGGTGAGGAGAGACATTGCTACATCTGCAGCACCCAGGCCGATTCCCATGCATCCAACTGCCCCAGCAGAGCAAGTATGCGAATCAGAGCCAATTGCCAGCATTCCAGGCTGGGCTCTCTCCCGGACAAACTCGGTATGCAGAATTGTGTACTACAACCCAAAACATATATATCAGTGAAGGCCCCCCAAATATACGATGCACAAACATACATTTTGACCTTGATATTCGGTCAATTTGAAGTCCTTCTGAGCTTTTTCAGACTTGTCAATCAAGGCCTTGACATTGGGAAGATGCTTGTTTCGCGGATCAACGATATGATCTCCCACCAGCCAAAAGCGATCATTGCGCCATATCTGTTTAGCACCAACTTGGTCGATGGTCTTCACCATGCCCTGTGTATATTTTCAGATGTTTTAGTATCAATCCTTTTATTGATTGCTTGAGCAACGGAGTCTAAGTTCTACATACTTTCCATGAAACCTCAGACCCGAGAATCCAGTCCACCGATACTCGAATCACGTCACCAGCTTTTACACCCTTGGAGAATTTACCCGGTAGCATGTGTTGCGTGAATATCTTCTCCGAAAGTGTCATAGGTCGACGCCCTTCTTGGGATTTTGATAATCCAACGTTTGATGACTGTAGTGCTGTTCCATGAGTTGTCGCCTGCAACCATGAGTCTACGAGAAAGATTACTTTCTCACAGGCTGCATCCGATAGTTGTCGGTCAGATGACAAGGAAAGACCACCAAGTTCATGGTCCTCAGAGCACAGATAGAGAACATGGTCTAGGACTTCTGACTCCCTGGTTCTCCCAATTTTGGATAAAACATTGGTAATTATCTGTATGGCTTGCAAAGGGTGCGAGATTGTTGAAAGATCGACGAACCCTATGACAAGAGAATTGCCAGTCAGAAATCTATAGCTATCGAGACAGACTGATTAAGCTTACCATGTCCCTCGCCAGAGGCTTTGTCTGCTTCTTCTCGAGTGACCTCGACAGATTCAACTCCCGAATTTTGGCGCAAGAGCTCTAGACACTGACGTGTTAGTGCCGCATCTGCTGTACTAAGTTGGTGACCAAAGATCACTTCAAGTGATGATTGTGCTTCTCTCAGTCCCATTGTGTGTGTTCGACGTCGATATTGTAAAAGAATTCAATTGAACGACGCAAGGGATAATGGGTATGCAGGCCTGAAGATGGCACTGGAAGAAAGATGAGGGACACTCGGAAATACAGCCCATCTGCTCCTCTAAGAAACAGATGATTCAAAAGCGGGGAAATTCCAAGGTGGGTGACATGACAGATAACTCGTCGTGATGGCAGACAATGAGAACGCGTCTTTGAGTTACACAAAGAAGCAGCGGTACATCCATCACATGAACCGCGAGGTGCCATTATGTCATAGGAAGCAGGTGAATGGCACCCCAGTCTAGTTTAATGTCCGGCTTGGAGAAATGTGAGCAATCATAATAGAGGTATTTGTAAAAAATAAAGCTACCTGAATCAAGTCAACTATCGAAATATTAGTGATTAACAAATCAAATCATCTGATATCATTTCCCCTTCTTTTCCTTTATTACGAAAATCAATCCCAAAACATAAAAACACCATTCTTATCCAACGCCATCCAAGTAAACTGAGCATCGTTTCACATATCCAGTCATAAGAAAGCAGACCCTTGGTTCTTTACTCAACATCTTCCTCCTCCTTACTGGCAGCAAGGAAGAAACGGCCCTTGGGTTCACCTGGTTTGTCGTACTCCACGGTGAGTCGTGCAAGATGACCGAGGATGTTCTCAATTTTGAGGTCACCCTTGTCACGCTTAGATCTGCCCAGGTCATCAAGCCACTTGAACTTGTTCAGCATGAAGTATACCAGTGCAATGACAATCTCCACGCCGAGAGAATAGCCCCAGATACGGACAACCGTGACAATATCAGTCCACCCATTGCGTGTCTCAATAAATGAAGAATGAGGGATAGTGGGCATGTCCTCATTACTGAACCAGCCAAATAAACAGAAGATAGTGGCCAAGATGTCGACGCCTAGAATAGCACTCACTAGATGGACGGAAGGCCAAGTGTCAGCACCTCTTGTGACAAAGATAAGCCAATTCTCTGTAAGTGCGACTTCGAGGAATAAGACTTCTTGAATCGAGCCCCAATTCTGAACGATACCACCAGAGGGAAGGAACATGGAACCACGAACGACCCATGTTCCAAGTGCAAGCAAAATACCAAGAAGAACCGAAATGAACCAAATCTTTGGAAGCTGCCATTCCACAGGTCGCAATTCAAATGATGCGTGATCATATGCCACTGCAACAGTTGCAAGATCGGCAAAAAGTGCAAGGAAAACGACTAGTTCCACACGAATACTTTCATTTAGAATGATCATTGATGTCACCAGGTAAATTTCCAGGTGTAGGCAAAGAGCAATACGGTACTGGATATATGCCTTCATGCGGTGGAAGATTTGTCGTGCAACTTTGATGGAATCAATAATAGTCGATAACCCGGGCTCCAAAAACACGATATCAGAGGCTGACTGAGCTGCTTCAGATGCTCCTTCCACAGCAATACCGCAATCTGCCCTCTTCAAAGATGGGGCATCATTGACACCATCTCCAGTCATGGCAGTCAGATGGCCCCGTTCCTGGAGGATTTGAACAACCTGGTATTTGTGTTCTGGAAATACCTCTGCAAAGCCATCTGCCTTCTCACACAAATCACCAGCCATAGCACCGCTAATACCTCCATGAATGAGCTTATCAGAGTTATACACTTTAGTCCCAAGTGCGAGCATCTTGCAAGTTTCTTTGGCAATAGCAAGTGCGTCACCTGTAAGCATTTTGACACTGATACCAAGATTCTGTGCCTCACGGATTGTCTGTGCGGTATCTTCTCTGGGCGGGTCAAACATTGGAAGCATCCCAAGGAGCGTCCAATCTTCTCCCTCTTTCTGAACTGCAACACCTAGGGAACGGAAGCCTCTATGCGCAAATTCTTGAGCTTTGGATTTATACAAGTCGGCAGTCTTCTTGGAGCATTTGGTTAATGCAAGAATTGCTTTTGGTGCGCCTTTGGTGCATGTATATTTGACCCCATCACAGCTTGCAACAGTCACGATACGTTTTGAAACCGGGTCAAATGGCTGGAACTTTTCGGTTTTCCAGCCTTGTCGGAGATAGTCTCTGGCCTTGGGATATTGCCTGAGTGTGAGAATTGTGACTTTGTCAATCGGATCCAATGACTCGATATTATGAGAGGAAGCCAAAACAGCCACTGCAAACATCCAGCTGATATCAACGCCTTCAGATACATATGGGTCACGAATGCTCAGTTTATTGGCCGTAAGCGTTCCAGTTTTATCAGAGCATAGAATATCAACACCCTACCGATCTGATTAGTGACACATACTAGTATGTTATAGGTCGTAGGACTATTGCTTACCGCCAGGGACTCGATTGCAGTAAGCTTTTGCACGATAGCTTTCTTCTTGGCCAGATACGCTGCTCCGACAGCCATAGTTGTGGTCGTAACAACAGGAAGACCGACAGGAACACCGATAATCAGCAAAGACAGTGTGTAGTGGAGAAGCGTCTGCTGGCCAGGCGAGGCAATTGGGATGTGTCGGAAAAAGCCACCAATCCAGGCAGCCAAAATCCATGCCATGACAAGAATGAGGAGAGAGGTACCGATGTTATCCATAACAATTTCAAAATGACCAGCACCTTTGGCCGATTGGACCATGGTAGCAGTTTTTCCAACAAAAGACGTCTTGGCTGGAGTTTGGACCACTGCATAGGCCTTTCCACGCTTGCAGCCAGTGGTGTAATAAATGACCTCGCCCATATAGCGATCAACAGCCAAAGACTCTCCCGTAATAGCAGAGTGATCGCAAGCCAGAATTGGATAACCTCGCTTTTTGGGCCGTTCTTCTTTGGTCCCGTCATCTTCTTTGTCTTTGACGTCGCCTTCCTTTTTTTCTTCATCTTCCATGTCAGACTCTGAGCTGCTTGTGAGATCGCCTTGATCTTGCATCCTTATGAATTCATCCCATCCATTCGGGTCGTTAAAATCACATATAACTTTGGAATCGGCAGGAATGACCTGGCCTTCTCCGACAATGACCTGCTCATACATCAGTATCCAAAGTCATCGGTTTTGTAGCCAGTTTTTAATAGCATGTCATCAAACATACCACATCCCCAGGCACAAGCTCTCGGGCCAAGATCTCCTGTTGCTCACTGTCGCGAACAACCAATGCTCTCATTGCGATATCGCCTTTAAGACTAGCAACAACGTCGGCAGCCTGCTTCTCCTGATACCAACCGACGGAAGCATTCAGGCATAGAATACCAATGATAACACCGAAGTCAATCCAATCTTCCAGACCCGCCGCAAGGAGAACAGCCAGCTCCATGACTGTGAAAAGTCAGAAACACTGTACTCGCACAGGAAGCTGTGCGTAGATTTAGATGATATATCTCACCATATAGAATTGGACCTCTAAAATAGGACAAAACCTTGGCAAAAGGATTCTCCTTTTCGGACACAAGCTCGTTCCATCCCACCTGGCGACGCCTGATGGGAATATCCCCGCTATTCAGTCCTTTGCGAATGTCCGTAAGACGCCATTCATCTGGGAATCCTTGTTCTTGATCTATTCGGCGAATACGAACTTTTCTCTTCTTCCAAGGAGCATACCAAAGCCTTTTCATCTCCTCTTCCTCTTCTTCATCGCCCTTGCCAGGCTCCCGATAGGTTGAAACATATTTGACAAGCTTCCCATACTCGTCTAAATTTGCCCAATCCTCCTTATAAGAGATACGAGAGAGACGTCTTGACTGCTGCCCCTCAGAGCCACGCCGCGCTTCTGCTTGCTCAACATCATTACCGGAGCTGCCTTGTTGGGCCATTTTGTGTTTGATGACTCGCCTATTGGGGCAGAGAATTCAACTAGCGGGCGCTGTCCTCTTTCAGCAGCCCTCTGCCAACAACAAAATAGTGCGTATTGTACTATACCGATAGAAGGTCGCTATTGGAAAGGGATCATCGACGGCATTTGACAAGCGAAGGAGCACAGAAAAAAGCCCCTCTTCTGTTCCAAGTAAGCCCCAGAAAGTACCACAGGGTGTCTGATCTTTACCGTAATTCAAACGGCCTCTCCGTATGCACAATCATACTGACGTTAAGAGAAGGAAGGCCCCGGCTCTCAATATTGTTGTGATAATGACCCGGGGGCATGTGCAAAAGCACAATTGCTCAGCGAGTACCAAGGGTCCGTGATAGTGCCAGGAGTTTACTTCACTGAATAGGTGCCTCCAGTTTATCTTGACGTATGAGACGTGTTAATTATCCATGACGGAGGGTACGCCAACAGAGCATATTATCGGGCCTGCCGGATAAAAACTTTGATTTAGGGTCGAAGTTGAGAGCCATTTAATTGACAACTGCCGTGGTCCATGGCTCAGAGGTGGGAATCCATCGGCAAGACCAAGCAAGAACCGTGGGAAACCTTTGGTGACCCAGGAAAGTGATGTCCAGGACACAGCTCAGGTGCCCGTCCCACCTTTTGAAGCCCAATAGACAAAGTATCTTTATTGCTGACTTGCTCGGGAAAGCAGGAAGTTTACGAGTTGGTGATGAGACGGAGGGAAGGTGGACGGACATGGAGGTGAGCGCTGGTTCCCGTGACGCTGCCAACTTTGGTGTTTTGACAAATGGAATTCGGTTGACCAGAATACTGGATATAAAACACTGGAACGATGGTCATGCTTTTTCTCTGATCTTCGACTCATTTCGACGTAACTTTCTCATCATCTTCTGTCCCTCTGAATAGTAGGGGGATGGATGACTTGGTTCAAACAGTCCAAATAGAAAGAGAAAGAGAAAGAAAAGGAACCAGAGCGATAAAAGAGGGGATGAACACACGCAGTTGTACTGTGAATCTTTAATGCATTACCCGGCTGCATAAATATTGATCATCTTGCAATAACAACAGACTATTCCAAAGAACCTGTCATCTACAAGTCATTTTAAACTTCAACTGTTATACTCGAACATTCGACAGTATCTTTCTGGTGATCAAAGGCTAATTTGGGGACATCCACCTAATTTATATTCATATCTATCTTCGTTTTATCATATTTTCATACCGACACACATATCCTCATCAATCATTAATCCCCGATAAATCGCGCATTTATTTTCCACCCTTGCCGGTAGGGATGTTGAACAGAACGGCGGGCTTTCCTGGAGCAGAGGGCTGGTCGACTCTGTAGTAGCCCTTGCGCTCAAACTGAATGATGTCGCCCTCCTTCAGCTCAGTCACATTGGCATCAGCCACAGCGTCCTCTCTGAACTCAGTCTTGGGGGTCAGGACATCCTCAAGTTTATCATCCTCCTGCAGAGCGTCCTTGTTGAGGAGGTAGTCAAAGTCAACCAGCTCAACGGGCACGACCTCCTGGCCTTCCGTAGACAGCCAAGTAACCTTCTTCTCGGTCTTCTTAACATCACCTTCCAGGTGAAGCTCCAGCGCCAGCTCCTTGACGAGGCCAGACGAAGAGTCAGTCTCGATCTTGCGAACAATAGCATTGCCCCAGTTCATGAGAGTAACTTCCTCATCTTGCTTGAACGACTTGGCGTCTTCCTGCTCGAAAACGACCGAGCCGCTGAAGGCGACCTTCTTAACACCGACAGCGGGGTTCTTGCCATGCTTTGGCTTCTCCTCGGTATAGGCAGCAGGGGCTCCCTTGACGGTGGCCTTGACAATGTCCTTCTTGAGGATGGCGGTGTGGCGAGGCGCAACCGGGTCAATGTACTTCTTGTTGGTTGCCCAGATGAGAGTCCAGTCGAGGTTGGTGATGTTCTTGCTGGGTCCCTGCTTAAGGATGAACTCTCTCAGAGCAGGGATTGTCATACCGCGTCTACGGATACCACGGATAGTGGGGAATCGAGGGTCATCCCATCCCCAGACAACACCCTGGTCGACAAGCTTGGTGAGCTTTCTCTTGGACAGCAAAGTCCGGATGAAGTTCATGCGAGCAAAGTCCCAGATCTGAACAGGCCGGAGCTTGAGCGCATTAAGCATCCACTCATACTGCGGGTTGCGGTCACGGTACTCGATGGTTCTAAGAGCGTGAGTAACTCCCTCCATCGAGTCAACAATAGGGCAGCAGAAATCGTAAGTCGGGTAGACCTTCCACTTGGTACCGGTACGGTGGTGGGGTGCCGGGTTGCAACGGTAGATAACAGGGTCACGCATGGCCTTGTTAGGGTTGTCAACGGACATCTTGGCGCGAATGCACCACCGGGTACCCTCCTCGGTTCCTTGCTTCATCTCCTCGAAACGAGCAAGGTTCTCTTCGACAGAGGCATCACGGCACTTGCTGGGCTCTCCGTGGAATCTCTGGTGGGCCATGGTCTCCTTATCGGTGTCATCGGCGTACGCATTACCGTCCTTGATGATCTGAAGACCGTACTCGTAGAGCTCGTCGAAGTAATCACTAGTGTAGCTCATCTTATCAGGCTTGATACCCATGAGTGCCAGATCCTCAATGATAGCATCCTGGAACTCTTGCTTCTCGTTCGAAGGGTTTGTGTCATCGAAGCGGACAAGGAGCGTACCAGTGTACTTCTCATGCGCAAAGTAGTCGTTGAGAAGTGCGGCTTTGGCGTGACCAATATGGAGGTATCCCGAAGGCTCAGGGGGAATCGGGTCACGACACCCTTGTCAGTGTTGAGAAGGGCAATATCGTAGCTTGCACCCTCCTTGGCCTTAGCAGCCTTCTTCTCCTTGGCTGCTGCGTTCAAGGACTCAAGGGCGGAGGTGGTCCAGGGGCACAGCTCCTCCAAGAAGCGGAACCAACGTGTCAAGTTAACCAAAGATGCCTTCTTGATTGCAGCAACACCGACGCGGTTGCCCCGGATGGCACCCCAGAGAGCGATGTCGGCTGTGGAGAGAGAGTATCCAACGACAAAAGATCGAAGCAGGAGGTGGGTATCGAGGCTTTGGAGTTGAGGGTCAAGGGCCTTGAAATCAAGAACGGTGAACGACTCAAGCTGGGAAAGCCACTGGTTCTCCTAGAGAAAAGAGTTACGTTAGATAGGCAATAAAAGAAAAAGTGGGCAACCTTACCAATTTGTCGTCCTTGCTGGTCAAGTAAGGGAAACTGTTGCGCAGTTCCTCAATGACTTTTTGGGTACCAAAAACAGGAGCTCCACTGGCACCGGTGAACTGGACGACAGCCTTCTCTCCTTCATGGAGGACAGCGGTATCCTCGTAGGTGATGGTGATCACTGGGCTCGGGCGTGCCTCATTGATGGAGGTAGCAACGAAGAGCACGGGAAGCAGCAAGGCCTGGTTGGCCCGTGTGGCCAAACTAAGCTGGAATTGCGACATTTTGCTCTCGAATCCACGCAAAATGAATTCAATTTGAGAGCGTTCGTGGGGCGTTGATAGAATTATCATCGCCGGGGAGGGGCACTTGACTCAGAAGAGTTCCGCCGGAGTCACGTTGTTCCGTCTCCATGTCGGCGGACAGCTTTCGGAGCAGAAAACATTCCCATCTCCAATAGCCAGACAGAAGTTCGACTTCCGATTGGGGCGCAACGCCATGTCTTCCTCCAGTTCTCTGTTGCCCACTGCGGCAAGAAGCATTCTATCGCCATGCGGGCCTTCTCTTCGTCAAAGGACAATGGCTCCTTTCCTGTCGAGCTTCCACCAGCAGGTCAGGTGCGCAAGCCAGAACAGTGCCAAATACAACAAGAACAAGCCAAAGAAGAAGGAAAAGAAGGGTGCTAGGGAATTCAAGCAGGTGGATTTGAAGAACATGGAGCAGCACACTCTTTGTGATGCTATGAGGTATCTTCTATCTCTTTCCCGCGGCCTTGGATGGGAGACTAATCGTTTCGAAACCTTACAGATATATCCGTGCATTCGAAGTCGGTCGGGAGCCAACTATCTCAAAATACGAAATCCACATTCGTCTAAAGACCAAGAAGGACGGTCCTGTCATTCGTAACATGCTGCGATTCCCTCACGCCGTTCAGACCGAGTCGCGGATTTGTGTCATTTGTCCCCCGGGATCGAGACACGAGAAAGAGGCTCGTGCAGCCGGTGCGGTTTTGGTCGGAGAGCAGGAAGTTTTTGATGCTGTTAAAAATGGTGTTATTGAATTCGACCGCTGTATCTGCCATCCTGATAGTCTGGATGCCTTGAACAAAGCTGGACTGGGCAGGGTTCTTGGACCAAGGGGTTTGATGCCAAGCGTCAAGACAGGTACTGTAGTCGAAGAAGTGGCCTCCCGAGTCGAAACGCTGCGTGGTGGTACGGTGTACAGAGAGAGAGATGCTGTGATCAGAATTCCTATTGGACAGCTCGGGTTCTCTCCCGAACAGTTGCGAGACAACTTGCGCACGACCATTGAGCAGATCAAAAAGGATGCCGCTGGTCTCAACGACCGCATCGTCAAGGAGATCTATGAAGTTGTAAGTTGGCATACAACGTCCCATTACAAATTCAACTCGCGAATTTGGCTAACTCGTGTCAAAAATCAGGTGCTGAGCTCAACCAACGGCCCCGGTCTCAGTTTGAACGGAGAATTCAAGTCGGATAACTCCCCGGAGACTTCATCTTTGAGTGGTCTGTAAATTAGCCTTTGCCCAGTTTCTTGGTTGTATAGATTATGTTATATTAGGATGGACACGGTGTATTATGGTATCATTTTCAATATCTTTGCCAAACAAAAACAGTCCCTGAACGCCAACGCTATGCGAGCCAGCTCGAAATTATATTAATAGAAATGATCTACAACTTGAGGTTTTTCAATGCAGATACTGCGCTGGTGTCTTCTCCCATGAGATTGTAGAGACGCAATACCTCGAGTGTTTTTTTATCCTGTTTGCCACCAGCACGCTTGGCTTGTTCGAGGGCTGTTTTGAGATCCAAAAGTACTGTAGATCTGATTTTGGTCACACGCGGTTGCTGGCCGACTACGAACGGGTGTTCGTCGCCTATCCGAGTTGACAATTTTGTAAGATAGACGTATTTTTGGATATGATGCTCAAGCCTCTTCAGGGACACCGAAGGTGCGGCAGCTTCGTTTGCCGGTGACTCTTGGTCACTTTCGTCGCTTTCACTGTCCAGAAAATCGGACTCTGAATCCAGTTCGTCGACGCAATCTTCCTGAGGGCGAGCCGCGGAGTCCCCGATCATCAATCGTTGTTCGAGCTCTTCAACGCGATCTGCAAAATCCAACAGGGCTCTCCCAATGTTGGCATCTCCTCTGAGCCGCCTTTTCTCATCCAGCAGCTGTTCCACCTCTTTTCGTCTAGCCTCAACCTTATCGCGTATGGTCTGGATGTCCCTCTGAAATGCCAACAGCCCGACTCGAACCCCCTCTACCTTCTCTTCGCCTCCTTGCAGTGCAGGCCCGAGCGATAAGAAGTCCTGATAATTCTCATTGACCAAGTCTAGCAGCTCTTTACTCAACAATTGGTCTAAGTTCCGTAGTTCCTTTCGCAGATCCTCAAGACTCTGGTGTCGGTTTCTCAGGGACGATAGGTAGTTTGCTGCATCGAAATCAGGGGCGAGGAAAGAAGAACGAGACAGTGGCTCTGGGAAAGGAAGACCGGAGGTGTCCTCATCGAAGTCGGACGCAGACTCTTCAGAGTCGCCAAACTGTTGAGCACGATCAGTGTATATCCCAAAGATCTAGGCAAGCGCAAGGCCTCCATACGCGAAACTTGTTCATATTGTATTTCCCAACACCCAAAGAATAGACAAGTCACAACAATATAATTCCCAGTAAGGGCAAAGCTGGGGCATAGGTGATATGTCGAAGTCGCACTCGTGATCTGCGGTGTTTGCTCTGTCGAAGTTCCCCGTCCGTCTCCCGCGGGTCTTTTGGCCCGTAGGCCCGTCCTTCAGCCGTGCCAACTGTCCTGCATGTCACCACCACCACTACCACCATCAGCGCAGCAGCACAGTTTCATCCCGACAAGTTCGGTGTTAGGGGAAACTCTCAAGTAATATCAGACATCCTCTGTGCTGCATGTCAGGATGCACCTTCCCTCGTGAGCCAATGCAGCTGTTTTGCCTCCGTGCGATGCATTGGTGGGAGTACGTGTCCCACCATCTGTGGTCAACAGGCGCTTGATCTTGGTCACTAAGCCCCCTGCTGTTGTTTGGCGATCCGCCGCAAATTCGATTTCTCTTCAGGTGGGGTTGCTACAGTGGTGGTATCATTATATTCCCACCACGTTTTCCTGCGTCACGCTGCGACGCATCCACTTGGTAGTGGCTTGCCTGACGAAAGCAACACTGGTACTGGTTGTCTTGTTGCATTTGCCCGGTGAACTATGCTAGGTGAAATGGATTTAAGGTCAGATAGATCGTCTGTCCACCCTGACAGATTTCGACTCTCTTCTTCGTTTCCTCGCCAAAGATGGTCACAGATTTCGCCTTCTTCTTACGCCTCTCCCGTGGTTGAGACTGCTGGCTCTTCTCACCAGGCAAATCCGCGTCGCAACGAGTCTACTCTAGATGAGTCTGCTCGAGCATATCGTGCCTCTGCATTGCGGCAACTGAATGGAAATCCCAAACCCTTATCCCGAAAGCCTCGGCAGGCCAACCCAACTGGCGGCCGGTCCTCGACACTGGCATCGCAGCCAGTGCTAGTTCGGACCTATTCCGGCAATACTGATGATAACGCAGGGGCATCAAAAATGCCTTCCCGGCGGTCGTTTCCTTCTGCGAGTAGTTCGAGCACCCAGGAGCGCCGACCACCGCTTCCGTCGGACGAAGATTTCAGCATCGATGGTATCCTGCGGGCTATTGAGCCTAACATCCGCGGAACTTTGGACTCGATTGCAGAAATATGTGGTCGCAGCAAACTTAGCCTTGCCAACGAGTATGGGAGTCACATCGCACCGTTGGGTGAAATCCGAGCTCCCCCTGGCGGGCTATTAACCGTTGAAGAAGCCAGCCCTGGCCATGAGCAACAGTCGGATGGAAATGTTGTTATCTATGACGATGAAAACAGTCTTATGGATGGGCAGGATCATAGTCCATTTTCACACTATCGCTATCTAGAGAACATGAGACAGGCTGCGACAACGGCCCATAATACGGGTTTTCAGCCAATGATGCCCTTTCCCTCTGGGGACGAGTCGTCAATGCAAGCGCAGCCAGAATCTTCGGGATCTAATACGGCTGCAGACACTGGTTTCGAGCCAGGAAATGAAATTGAATCGACCCCGACTACCAAAGAATTCACAACCAAATCAAAATCCTCTGGTCGTGCGTTACTTGGAAAGAATGTTGAATCATCTACGGATAATAAATTTCAAAATATTGTGACTCCAGCTGTTGTCTCTGAGACATACCTTGATGCCCAGGGAAATGGTCCCTCGCCGTCGGAGCCACGTACCTTGGACTCTAGTCAAGATCAAATGCCTTTCAATGCCTTGGAGTTCAGTGCCAATAGAAACTCTGAAGATCTGACATCGCAGTACAGCAATGCATCTGTGTTAGCAGACCTACAGGCACTTTTCAGCTGGCTTAAACATGCTTCGCACGACAACACGTCTTCTCAGCCTCCTTTGTCGGCGGAGATGCGACTGCGCGCAATGCTTGAACGAGAGACCGAGCAAAGCTCTAATCTCCATGCTGATTGAGCACTTGCATATATAACTGTGGATGAAAACATCACTTTTCTCTGTCTCTCGCTGCCTGGTATATTACTTAATGACTGATGGATCTTGATTATGATCATGGTTGATGATAATAAAGATTATTTTAATAATAAAGATACCTCTCGAATTGCTTTTTAGGTCTCATATATCGACCAGTCTTATATACATAATCTTTTGACAAAGCTAGTACCTTGTGAACAAAACCCTAAAAATCAAAAATCATATCTAGCTCATTATTTTGATGACATATGGCATAAATCAAAGTATATCCAATGTATTCAGTACAATTTTAGACTCCCTTCCAGATCAATATAGTAAACCATTGAATCATATTATCGCTGTTAAATTTGAGTACATAATGCAAAGCAAAGGAAATGATGAAAAACCAGTGCCATTTCCCCATGCAAGAAAGAAAGTATGACGTGAAATATCCGGTTAAAATGGGCGTCTAGTTGGCCGTTGTTCTCTCTATATCGGATATTAATGTTTTCGAGAACTCTTCGAATCTAGGGTAGGACCAGCAATCCTTATATCTTTCGACGAGCGGCCTTTCATCGACAGGTGCTTCTGGCTGGGGCCTTTCTGAGCTTTTCTCGTCGTCGCTGTCTTCGTCAATGTCACTTCCAGTAATCATCTTTCCTTCCACCAATTCCCCAAACTTAACGTCTACCGGAACGATTCCCAGAAACTTCACCCCCATTTCCTGGGCCATCACCTGGCCGCCGCCGCTCGAAAAGAGGTTGCTGACATCGCCGCAGCAAGGACACGCATAGCCCGACATATTCTCAATCACTCCCAAGGTTGGGATTTTAGTCTTCACACAGAAGTTGACTTCCTTGCGCACATCTGATGTCGCAATAGCCTGAGGGGTTGTAACGAGAACAGCGCCCGCGAGACGAGGCACACCAGAAGATGGTGGGGGGTTTGTAGAGGACATCGTCAGAAGCTGTTCGGCGAGAGCAATATGCTCGTCACTCGTGCCCGGAGGAGTATCCACGAGCAAGTAGTCAGTTTCTCCCCAGAAGACATCTGCCAGGAATTGTCGGATCATGGCTGTTTTCTTGGGACCGCGCCAAATCACAGCATCGCCGCGGTCTCGAAGGAGAAAGCCCAATGACATGCATCTCAGAGAGCCTCGTCCCGGTTGCTGTTCTGGTTGTTCGGCTGGGTGGACGACCACCGGGAGCCAGCCACCGGGTGTCTGTGTGATCTTTGCGCCTTCGAGTCCGACGAGACGTGGGATTGAAGGGCCTGTAAGGTCGATATCGAGAATTCCGACCGATTTTCCCTGCAGCGACAGGGCGAGGGCGAGTTGTAGAGTGACGGACGATTTGCCAACGCCACCTTTTCCGGAGAGAACCTGTATAGATCGAGACAGTTAGAATGCTGAATCACAAGGCCATGCGACAGTTATTCCAGTTTTGTGTCAGTCGTAGAAGTTTGAATACATTTCGATCGTTATCGATAAGATGCGATGAGGGGCACTCTTCATCTTTCTGTGTCTTGAAGGATATCGCAACTTACCAGAACGATGTTCTTAACCCCGCCTAGAGGCATTTTTCAAGTCTTTTCTTTCTGGTTTGTTTTAATTTCTGCTTCAATTGATCGTCGAGCAGTGTAGCTTGTTAAAGAATGGCGATGGCGAAAGGCCGATTTCGCCGTGGTTCGCTTTTCTGCGTCATTCCGCGGAGTCTGCTTAGCAATCCACGAGATAGGCACATTTTGACCAACCGCCATTGCTGCATTTATGATTATTACTGCAAGATATATCTGTTTTCGTTAATATGACGAATGGGACAAAGTCATTGGTTGTGAAGTTATGGTGTTCAATGTTTCAAGCACGCTAGATAATATATTCGCAGGCAAGGTAAGCTTCATTTCTGCTCCTACTGATGGAATGACTTCGACTTTGGACTCTAGTTGAAGCACGCTGTGTGCTCTTGGTTTTGTATTGTCTTTTCTCTCTGAAGAGTTTGCTATCTACCAAATTGTATCCGTTATTCCATAAAATGCCATCAAGTCTCTGTAAAAGACCTCTAGATGTTCTTTTGCCATTAAACCCGAAACCTTTTGTTTACCACTGTAGAGAAAAAAAAATGAAATAAAAAGCACTGTCACCACCTGAAGAGAATGGGGGCCGGACAAGTGCATTTCGATATGTCAATTCCGAGGTTCATCTACTGCCACTTCTGAACCACCACACCACCTCGCTTGAACTCGGGAAGATCGCCCAGGGCAGCAGCTTTATCAGTAAGCTCCTTACTAGGGAAAGTAGTCATCAGCGCCCAAGGGCGGGACTGGCTGACTGGACTAGCCGCAGAAACAAACTGGTAAACATCACCGATGGTATGCGATGTGTTGAATCGGGACGTGAGCCGTGTACCATCACCAAGTCTGACCTGCAATGTTACCGTTGGCTGCGACTCATCCACATCGGGTTTGGCAGGCTCAGAGTTGCTCTGACTAGGGGCAGTAGGTTCTACTGGAGGGGCTTGGCTCCTCACGCTGGGTGTTGGACTTCCGAGTCGTTGCCCAGCCCCCGAGAATGGCTTGTACTTGGGCTTTGGCTTCACGTATTTCTCGTCATGCTGTTTGATTTCCACATCTACCTCCTGTCCTGGTTGGACATTCATGATCGAAAGCGGAGCACGTCCCTGCCGGATGCCGTCCAAGATTTCTGCATTTCGTGGGTCGTCAGACCTATACAGGTCACCATCATCAACAGAGAACCCGTCAGGCCAAAAGTGAAGCGTCCTTTGCACTCGTTGCGGTCTTTGAGCAGTCGGCGCACTCGGGGCTTCGATCACTCGACTAGGAGCATCATCACCCCCGAGGGTACGGGCCGATCCAGTGAAAAACGACCTTCTCGGCTCATTGTCATCAGAAGTGGGGGGCTGGGCTCTGTCAAAGAGTCAGCTCTGCTACCGGTACATGTGATAAGGCTTTCTTTTACCTCTTGGCCTTCTCAATAATCTTCTTTTTGAGATCATCAGGATTCTGCACAGCCAGTCCGGACTTTTCGCCTCCAGCAAACATGTCCTGGTTCTCATCATCTTCTTCATCAGAAGAATCACCACCTCCGGATGCGAAGTCGCCCAGTGTAGCAATTTTCTTTTGGGGCGCCGATTTCCGTGCTCCCGAAGATTCCTGCTGTGTAGCAGCCGGTGACTGAGCCGAGCTACTTCCTAGAGAACGACCTCCCGATGGACTCTGCGAGACTTCGTCTTGTTCTGCGAAGAACTCTGTCACTGCCGCCTCGATATCCCATCCATTGGTCGATAGGTATTCCTGTGCCTTTGCAGTCAAGAGTCAGCAATGAGCAATGCAGATCATTGAAGGAAAAAAAGCTTACTTCCGAAGTGCTGGCCCTGGTCATGGCACAGAATTGCGAAACGACCTCATCGTTATTTGCGGGGTTATGGTCCATGCTGACGGTAGGTTTGAGAAGTCGCGCAAAATCAGCAAGGCTTTGTTTATTGTAGGTGGGAGCTTTTTAAAGAGCTCAGCGCAGTGAGAAAGAAGAACAACCAGTGGTAGAGAGGGGATGAGGAGATGAGGAGATGCTTTGGGGAGAAGGATGAGCTTCGGCTGATTGCTATGGAAAGCTCTCGACAAGATCCAGGGTACGTCACTGCCGCCTGATTGGTCATCCGGAAGAGGGGATCTTCCGCTGGTCTTCATTCCTGAGGGCATGCATTCCGCAATGTTCACTACGAAATGTTTATCATTCAGCCATGATTGTTTTCTAGCTCGAAAGTTTTGCTTGAAAAGTGTCTTTGAAACTTGTTACTCTCATATGAGAATAAATAGACATTTGTAGGAGAATAATAATCTCCTAATAGGGTGTAATTGCTGTGCCGCGGTTTTTATATGCAGGTAGGTAGGTGATTATGCCATAATGCTCTCCAAAGCTACAATGAATAAACCAGTAGTTTTTTCACAAAAAGAAGATATCTGGGCATCTGAATCTCTGCATGCCTTTAATATTTATTAGCAAAATCCCAGTATGTTTGATGTTGCGTTGACACGAAATGGTGTAAGGAGACTACCTGCTTACATAACCTCATTCGCTGTGAGCAACAATCCCATTATCCCTCATGAACTCTCTAATTACCGCCCTTAAGCCGCAGAAGAGAACTCATCCATTCAATCATTACTTAGCCTTCGTCTCTCTGTTTTGCTGACGGGTAGAGAGTGAAGTTTGAACTTTGATATCTACCGCTCTTTATTTCTGCTGCCAGTGCAGTCCCTGTTTTCACTGTTGACACCAGCACCGGCTCCCCGCATCATGGCATCCAACGACCACACCGACTCCAAAGTCGAGCTTTACGACTCTGGACTGACCGTCCCATCAGACTCTGATAATTACTCCGCCAACAATGAGTTGACCTCGTCACCTCCATCCACGTCGAGCTCCCCGCTCATTCTCTACAAACCAACAACTGCCTGGAGTATTCTGCGAGGCGCTGCGATCAATCTGATCCTTCCCTTTGTGAACGGCCTGATGCTAGGATTTGGTGAACTGTTTGCCCATGAGGCAGCATTCAGACTAGGATGGTCTGGCACAAAGGTACAGTTTGATCTTTAAATGCATACGATTGCCTCTGTGTTTGAATGCGTTTGCTACACATGCATGCCACTTCCTGTGCTCCGTACTAACACTGGTCTCTATAGATTTTCCCAGTCCATCGTCGATCGAGGCCCGTGGGGTCAGGTATCGAAGTTCGAGAGGTTCCGTCGCGGCGATGAGGGAGCAAGGTGTTAGAACGATCAACCTAGTCGAGCGTTGATTTAGATCTCTCTTTTTGTTCAAGTTTTTGAGATACACAGTTGAAGAGCTTTTTCTGGCTTTTGATTTCAACCAGCAAGATACGTGTGCCTGTGGGTTTTGTGTACATAGATTCAAAAGCACCCAGTCGTAGGCCTGACTGGACGGCGTCTGGCGAAGAACCTCAAGTTTGGTATATCAAAGCTACGGATCATCCCAGCACTGCATTGCAAATACAGCATATAATAATTCACCGTCACATCTAATCCATGACTGCCTTTTGACATCCTGTCGTGTCTGTATTTATCTCGGACAATCCGCCGTGCTGTTACTGTAGTTGACCATCCGGCCGCCCGGCAGAAAAACGGTCTTGGCGCTGAAAAGTCCAAAATACCGACGGAGACAAGTTGCTTTCTTCCCCAACACCCCATATTATTACTTCCCCAGGCCAATCACTTTCTATATTGCCGGGTTCAAAATGCTGGGAGGATACGGCCTGAAAGGGTCTGGCACAGTGCCTGCCATTGCGCGGCAACGATTGACTGCCCTCCCTCGCTCTAGTCGTTCGGTTCGTGGCTCTCCGATCATCTTCTCCGTCGGCAACAAAACAGGAGGAATTGAATTGACCCAGGTTTATAGATGTCCTCATTCCGATCGCAAGCTGCCAAGCTTCCTACTCGATATGGCAGGTTAAACCAGACACTTTCTGGCAATCTCTCATGGAGAGCCACATCTTCTCTGCCCGGCCCGGCATCCGCTCGTTTCAATTCCACTACGTCCGCTGCCTCCGCCTCGACAGCCGCAGCTGCCACCGAGACTGTGTCAGATGCACCTGGCGATCTTTCCGATATATCCGCTACTGACATCAGCTTGATTCCCGAGAAGGTCGGATACCTCAAAGAGCTGGGGTTGGACTACGGCTGGGGTCCGTCGGCAATGATCGAATATGTCATTGAGCATCTTCACATCTGGGGAGGAATGCCCTGGTGGGCAAGTATTATTGGAGCAGGAGTCTTGGTTCGCCTGGCCTTATTGAAACCAGTCTTAGGCGCTGCAGACACATCCGCCAGGATGCAAAGCATCAAGCACATCGTGAACCCTCTCCGTTCGCAGATGATGGCCTACGGCAAGGAAGGGAACCAGGCTGAGATGACAAGGGCGAGAGCCGAGTTGCAGGATGTTCACATTAGACATGGTGTCAAGCCTTGGAAATCGTTTCTCCCCTTGATACAGATTCCTTTTGGATTCGGCTGTTACCGAGTTGTCAAGGGCATGACCTCGCTGCCTGTTCCCGGGTTGGCTTCAGAACAACTTCTCTGGCTGCAAGACCTCACGGTAGCTGACCCGTATTATATTCTTCCCGCTATCACAGCTTTGTCCATGCATCTGAGTTTCCGGGTATGTCCTGCCATAACCTTTCCATCCTATGATGGCGATACTGATGACTTATCTTCTTCTTTGTTTAGAAAGGAGGGGAATCTGGTATGAACGAAATGAGCCAGACATCCTTTGGAAAAATGTTCCTTTATGGATTGCCCGCATTTTCAACTCTTTTCGTCGCCTTCTTCCCTAGTGCCCTTCAACTCTATTTCGTCGGAACGGGACTGATGGCGTTGGGACAATCGTACCTGCTTTCTAGTAACAGCTTCAGACGGTTTGCGAACATTGCCATTGCTAAACCATCAGCTCCAGGAGGCTCTGCAGGACAGGGGCAATCGGAGCAGAGCAAGGCAATTCGCATGCTTAGCGATGCCATTACGGCAGAAAAGGCCAAGATGAAGACAGAGAGCCCGTCAGCAGACCTCAGCTTCATTGACCGTGCTCTGAATTCTATCAAAGAATCTAAGCAAAATATCACGCGCGATGCCACAGAGAAGCTCAACGATATGCGCGGTAACCCCTCGAAGAATCCAGATGGATCGCCTGTGGCTCCACCTAGACTCAGCGAGAAGGATCTCAAGACAGCAGCTGACTATGAAAAGAGACGAAATGAGGAGGAAGAATGGAAGCGGGAGGAGAGAAACCACGCTCGGAGACAGGCCCATATGCAGGCTATGGAGAATCAGAGGGAGAAGGCCCGTTCATCGCTCAAGAGCAAGCAAAGGTGAGCATGCGTTATGGGGGCGAGGCTGGAGTTTGTATTTACATCTGTAAAATATGGCATTGTACCATTCACCTATTTTTGTTTATTTAGAAGGGTTTCTGTTCCATGAGACTTATTTTCATTTATTTCCTTTTCTTCTTTCTTGGTCCATAGTTGTCTTCGTGGTTGCTTTGTCAAGTGATAGACTCGCCAGTTCAATTCATTCAACTTAGCTCAACGCATCCAATTCCCACCAACCCCAACCAGCTCCAACCATCCCCAGCCATCTTAAATTCTCTATTCCAAGCCAGAGTCGTTGGAGGAAGTTGAAACCTGCAAAAATGCTGATAGTTACCAAGGTATTTTCGTACGCGACACCAAGACACCAACGAAAAAAAGGCTGAAATAAGAACAAGAATCGAAGCAGCCTTCAACCTCCGTGACATTGAAAGATGATGGGTCTTCTGGTTCTGCTACTTTTCGAGGAATCAACCCTCTAGTGCAGTTCGTACTCTGAAATAGCAATCTTCCTCTTTGCACGCTCGTTAACAATGTGCTGCAGATGCAACGCCAGTGGAAAATGGACATACATTGACCGCCTGTACCATGGACCGATAATCCATATCAGTCTCGCCTTCAGCACTTATCTGGCGCCGTCAGAAAGGGGGGTACAGATTACAGATCGGCTTTACCTACCTTATGCAAGACATCCATGAAATCGAAATAGGCTATCAGGACTTTGGAAGGCGCCTCATACTGCTCTCTCTCTGTCTTTTGAATATGTCGATTCCCTTTCCAGCGCTCTGTGAGGAGGGATTTGTCTGCATAGATCGCTGTTTCAGGGTTTCGGAGGACACTTGCGGATAAAGGGCGAGCTTGAAGTTGAAGGTCTAACGTCAAGGAATGGTCAGAAAGAAAACAGCAAAGGAAAATGGACAAACACGAGCAATTGTCTGACAAGCTCACCTTGTCGGCTAGATCAAACTGCTCCCAAGATCGTGGAAATCCGTCAATCACGAACCGCCGAGCTCCATACTGCAGATGTTGCTCAATCTCCTGTTTGATAAGCAGAATGAGCACTTTGTCCGGGAAATTCCCATCCTCGTCCATGCTGCTTTTGATGGATACCCATGCCTCCGTGGGGACACTGTCTTTCAGACGACGAACAATAACATCCAGATCGAGGTGAATCACGCCCAGATCCGCCGCTAGCTTGACAGCAATCGTGCTTTTGCCACACTTAGGGTCGCCTAAACACCATTTTTCTCAGTATTCCTTATGTTTGATATCCTCAACTGGGTGCCTTACCCATCAGAAAGAAGACCTTAGCTTCTGCAATATCGGCCTGCTTTGCCGTGTCATTCTCAGGGAGCATCTCAATAGTCACTAAACCTCCACCTTGAAGGTACGTGACCTCATCATAGGTCCATGTCGTGAGTTTTCCTGTCTCGGTCTCGGGCATAGCGTTATTGGCTCTTTCGAAGATGGGTTTGCTGGAGCCCGTCATGATCTCAGATGACCCCATTTCAGGCCATGGACATGAACAGACCACAACAAACAAAGAAAAACAATGCCTTTACAAACTGGGATATTATTTTAGAAAAGATGAGGTGTTTGAGGTGAATCAGGAAGATAAAGAAATATCAAGTTCAAGAAGGGGAAACGATCTGAGACTCGCGATGTTGGTTGGAACATGGGGGTTCCTTTTCTTTGTATGTATTGTAGATAACTACAATCAAGTCCTTCCGTTGCTTAGTATTGTCTTGTCTCTAAAAGTAATTTGAGTTATTAATAAAGTAGCTTCCTCTAGACTAGACTTTATGAACTCATTATATATCACCAGCCCAAAAAATTAACAACCACACTTTAGATGTCTACCACTGACAAATGATCCATCCTCGCTATAATATACTAAAATAGTAATTACCAAGTCCATTGATATATATCAAATGATAGAAAATCCAAAAATACAACTTATATCGAGGCTTCCCATATATTTACACCGAAGGAAACAACCAAAAAGAAAAGAAAATAATCAAAATATGGTAGAACGAACAACACCAGCGAAATGCAAGGCTAAAAGCAAAAATGAAACGATATTTGTTCTGGACTGAAAGAAAATATGTCGAAAGACACTAGACAATTAGTCTATGGAACAAAATCAAACAGTCGGCATAGGAATCGTATTCAATGGTAGCGGTGGCTGCTTCTCATCCTCTTCGAACATGAGTCTCTCCAACTTCTGCGTGACGGCTGCGCAGAAGGTATCGACGTAGCGAGTCCATAATGAAGCACAAAGGTAAACTATCATGATCCACATGGGAATGCTAATAGCCACGACTGAGGGAGCTCGGAGGGGAATCCACTGGGGATCAACAAGGTTGCCATCTGCATCTTTGGTCTCTTCCCAAGGCTGACCAGTTATGCCATATAGCATCCAGCAGAGGACGGTGCGCAGAAGAGTACCGTGGACAAGGTAGACGGCGAAACTCTGCTTTCCTAGCCAGAGTAGCAGGCGGTTGGAGAGGAATTCCTTGGTGGACGGGGAAACATAGATAGCCAGGATAATCATGTCAATTCCAAGAGCTGTATACCGCTTGCCAAGGTTGACGTCTGGTGGGAAGAGATACTGGGCTAGATGAAACATATAATCGGACCAGGTAGCCCACTCGGGGTGTTCGCCGGGGTAGGATGCTATAAAAAGACCGGAGATTGCCAAAAATAAGGCGACTAATTTCCGCCCCCAGCTATGATAATTAATGAATTCTCTAAATGAAAAGTCGAATGAGAGGTCGCTAAGGAACATTCCATAGATGGCCTGCATTTGGAAGGTTTCTAATTGGGGTCAGTCATAACCTTTACATCGTAACCAAGAATTAAACCCACCTGTATCCTTTGCAGCATTTTGATGAAAGTAGAGAAACATGCCGAGATAGATTGCCAACCGCCAGCGAAATTTGACAAACGAAGTCGCAAAAAGCAAGATATAGACAAGCATCGATGCCTCAAGCAAAGGCAGTAATGCCCACTGATGATCATCGTAGGCCATATATCCGGTGGTCCAAGTACTCAGGAAGTTCTTGAGCAGCCGCCCAAACTCCTGCCACAGGCTTTCTTCCAGATCAGGCGAGGCATATCGACACCACCAACAGTCCGAGCGATTGGCCGCGATAAACGCCCCAAACTGTGCCATTGTCCAGGATATTATCATGGCGATCGTAGCGGGCAAGATGAGACGGGGCGGACGGCGAAAAGCACTCTTGGCAATGGACGTGAAGGATCCAGTTTTATCGCCAGCCCGCGATTGCTTGATCGGTTTCAGGGCACAGACATATCCGGTAAGAAAGGCGAAGATGGTGACACCAATTCGACCCTGCCAGGGAATCCGCAGGATGGGCCATTGTAGAATCCGGGGTGCAGTATCTTCAGTGTCTCGGGTGGAGAATAGATTGTAATCCCAGGCACGGGCCAGATGAGTGAGAACGACTAGAAAGGAAGCAATTCCTCGAAGACCCTTCTGACGTTAATATGAAGCATCAGGGATGACGAGGGGAAGCATACATCAATCCATTTGACACTCTTCCGGGGGTCACCCTTGACGGCAGGATCGCCCGAGTTCCACGGCAGCGTGGGGATGGTACCTACAAGGCGGGAGTATAGAGGGACACGCATAGTGGATAACGATGGACCTTTTCATGGGACAACAGTGGGATGATAATAATCCATTAGAGAAAGAAAGGAAGGAATTGAAGAATGCAAAGAAAAGTCAGTGTCAAGAATTACTGAATTGAGTTGGTATGAGTTCAATTGAGGGGTGAAGGTATACAACATCCAAAGAGGGATGGAACAAGGAGCACACGCATCCAAGGGCTAAGAAGGGAGAGATAAAGTGATGAAGACAAAGCAGAAGAGAGAAGGAAGAAAAGAGAATCATGAATCCATGCGAAGAAGAGGAAGAAAGGAGAGAAAAGACGAGCAGATGGGCATTCCCAGAGGCATTCAAGGACTGTCCAATGTGCATCGCATATACCGCCATGATCCTATCTCTCTGGCTGCAATTGCGCCATCTGTCGGTGTTGTCTCAATCTGAGGCATTCCTGCAGCTGACGCAGATGAGCCGATGATCCTGTTAAACCCTCAATGGTTGTCTGCAGGTCAATCCCTCTCCGTGCAGATTCCTTGCCAGGAGGAGAAGAGACAGAGAGCGAGAGAGAGCGAGAGAGAGAGATTCTCTTTGGAGTTTCTAGATGAAGCAAAAGAAGGATGGTATTATCTGGTATGATACAGTCACAGTACGCAGAACCATGGCTGAAACGGGGATGTTTCTGTGTATTGGTCCGGTATCCTCCAATCTCCAGCATTCTATTCGTTAAATGTGGTTAGCGTATAACTCAAATACTCTATGCCAAGAGGCGCTAAGCCTACTATGGACCTAGCGTATACTTTATTGCTCCCTCGATGGATTCTTTTGATAACACAGAGAAACCAGAATCACTGGAATTGTTTAGATTAATTCCTCGAATTTCAAAGAGAATACATATACAGATGCATAGAATATATCAGCTGATCGAAATAAGTCTGATAAAGGGATAACCCCTTGTGAGAGGGTAAATTATGTTGCCTGTGGTTCTCTGCGGTCCTGATAAGGCTGATGCATAACATCGATGCAGGCCCTGCAAGTGTAGTACGACAACAAACTCACTAAACTTACTGCCAAGAGCACGGGCGCTTCCGGAAGCAAATCCTATATATGGAATAGATAAATAGAAGGATAGACGGATAATCGGATTACTTCATTATTAGGATTACCAGACTGTACATGTTCATCGCATCATAAGTTCAAATCTATCGGAAGATTCTTCGTCCTCCAGCACCGCCAGCATTCCAGGTCACTGCCCCCCGCACGCCCAGATTGCCCATGCTTAGCCCCGAGAACCCAACCCCTCCTCCTTCGTAGTCTCGCTTATACCGTCGCTGCGCCTCGCGGAGGTGTGACGGTAGCAGCTGCCCTCTGTGGGGGTTGGGAGGCGGTTTAAACTCCCGTCGTGGCCGCACGGGGTTTGGGTTGTGGCTAGGACTCGATGGCCGACTCGCTGCTGCATGGACATGTGGAGGGATTGAAGAGCGGTCACCATTCAACGGCTCCTTTTTCACGGCCGGATCGCCTGCTCCATTCACGGGTGTTGTCGCACCAGATGTCGGTGTCACACCGCCAGAGGCTGTTGCTGCTGTTGCCGCAGCCGCTGCTCTCTCATCGGCTGCTCTCTCCTCCGCCTCGAATGCGGCTAATGCTGCCTGATCGTGTGCATCGGCCCATTCAGCCTGGACTGTTCGAGCCTTTTCTATCATCTCTCCGGCAAACACCTTCGTAAATCCGTTGATGGTGGTGACCACACTGGCAGGCACAGATTGCGAGAGCACATGATTCACAATTCGCCGGAGTGTTTCCTTCCTCAGCTTGGCCCGTTTGAACAAATCATATCGCTCCGATTGTAAGGGGTTAAACGCGTCGACAAGTAGCCTGTAAGGTAACCATCATGTTAGCCAACCCATTCATTCAACCATCCATCCACCATCAAAACACATAGAACATACGCGAGATTCTTCTTCTCCGCCTCCGTATCCGTAGCTCCATCCTCTCTCCCCAGTAACTCCACCTCATCATCAAAATCATCATCATCATCCCCATCATCCGCACCACCTCCTGCACCACCGCCACCACTAGGGCCCCCTCGAACCGAACCCTCAGCATCGACAGACCCAACCCTCGTCTCCATTCCCCTTACACTTGCCGCATCTTCCCTCTCTCGCTCTTTTTCTGCTTTACTCTTCCGGCCCCGTTTCTTCATCTTCGACGCAGCCCCCGAGAAAACCCCGTCCGCACTCGTTGCCCCCAGACTCCCCGTGAAACTCCCCGTCACACTTCCAGCATCACTGAACGTGCGCGATTCCGCTTCGATCGTAGTCGGGAATGAGGTCTGGCGGAGGGGGTGCATGCGTGCGCGTTTCGGGTTGGCACCAATGGGTTGGGAGGCGGAGGAGGATATCGAAGGTCGTTTTAGAGGGTTGCCAGGGGGTGGTGGTGAAGACATGGTGAACGGTTGTTTTGTTCTTCGAGAAGAGTATTAGGTATGAGTAGATGGATCGTGTGGGTTTTCGAGGCTGTTCAGGTTCTTTTTTGATGCGATCGCCTGCAAGATTCTTCGAGTCGCCGCCCTAGTTGGGCTGGATTAACGGGGCGTAAGAGCCAGTCTGAAAATCGCAGTGTACAGATATAGAATGAGAATAGGGTGATGGATGGATGAGGACGAATAAAAGCGTGCAGACGAGATCTGGTGAGACGGAGAGAGCTTGAAGTGTTGATGTTGGAAGGGCCGGGCGGAGCTGTAAGATCCAAAGATCCGCCCTTCACATTCGGCAAGTCTGCCGAGTCACTCTAGTCGCTACAATCAACTCAACCATATCAATAGCAACCACTCACTTTTGATGGCCTTATTGAATGAGATGGGCTAGTATTTAAATTTACAAAGCATATTCTACGGTTCAGATCTGATGGCAATAAATGCACTCAATTGAAACGAAAGAACTCGCTCGAGTAAAACTAACAACTGCAACTAAGGAATGACAAATGCGATACTAACATCAATCGCTAAGCTTTCCAGCACGAGACTGGTGTACAAAAAGCACAATATTTGCAAAAAAATTTCCTATAAACGAGCGTCCACATATCCATCCCGATAATCCTAATTAGCGGATACTTTACCAAGTCTTCTCGCCCAGTCTCGGGGCCCCCCTTTCCAGTCATTACGTTCGTAGTAACGGAAGACAAGGTCGTATCCATCCAGATCATGCACGATCCGGTCCACCCGACGGTAGCCCTCGATGTGCTCCATCTTGGTCGCCCGACGGGCAGTCTGGCGTTCAATGTATTTGGCGCTATCGGTCTCTCCCTCGTCGGGCTGGGCCTCGAAGAGAGTCACGCTGAAGCGTCCTGGCTTGAAAATGTCCACCACTTGCTTGATGATACCTGCAGTGGTCTGGCCGGTCTGCGAGTGCGGCACGTTGGTCTCAAAAGACGCGTAGGAGCAGTGAGGCTCCGGCGTCACATGAACGGTGAAGTAATGGGTGCCGGTCTTGAGATCGGGGGCAGGAATCACACCGTTGGCGGAGAATCCGCACGGGGTGAACAAATACGCATCAATGCGTGAGTCGGGAAACTTGTCCTTAGGGTACACATCGGACAGACCGCACGACTCAGACACCACAGTTCCCAAAGCATGGCCTTCGGTGGTCAGCTCGGAAGGCAGAATCTGGCCACCGTCGGAGCCCATGTCGCTCATATCCGAGGTGTTGCTGAATACATCGACGTGGCCATCGTCGTCCTTTTCGATGTTGCGGTAGCGCGTTGCCGCGACCTCGGTGGCATTTTCAAGATAAAACTGCTTGGCATTCTCCTCATCCAGGTCGGTCATCAGGACCTCGAGAGTCTCATCATGCTCATCATTTCCGCTGTGCAAGGCAGTACCCTCAGGAACAGAGAGGAACCTAGTCTCGGTCTCCTCACCAGGGCTGCCAGGCGGTGTAAGCAACGTATGCGGCTCGGTCAGGTACAGGTACCAATGGTCACCGTTCATCTTGCCAATCATGTAGGCACTGCCATTTTGGAAGAGCTTGTCCATGGTTCGGACCTCGTCCCTCCAGCTTCGGTGAGGGCCACGCTGGCGGTCGGGGAAGAGAAAGTTCTTGCGACTGTAGAACACACGGTACGGGGTAGCCGCAACGCTAATTCCAAGAGACGCAGGCGCAGTTGCCTTAGGGAAACCAGCAAACACGGCGGCGATCTCAAGGATGCGCGGCAGACCGGAGAGCAGAGTCGTAGTTCCACAGGTCTTGAGGATCAGCTTGTGGGGCCAGACGAACATGCTGGATTCCGACAGAAGATAGGCGTCGACATCGTCAGACGCAACAATGGACAGAACCTGACAGTTGACCAGGTCCAGCATGTCCTTCCAAACATCCTCCGAAACGGCTTTCAGACCCGCAGGGTTCGCGGTTCCCAGGTCCTTGGCGCTAGGTGCAAACCAGACCTCAAGGAGCTTCTCAGGTCCTGTTCAATGTTAGTACTGGTACACTAATCAAACAATAGGATAAAACGGACCTTCAAAGGCATTGCTAGAATCAAGATCCTGAGTTGCAACATGGTTGATCGTCAAGGACGGAGTCGCCGCGAACGAAGACGGCGAGGCCGTGTACTGAGTTGGGATAGCTGCAGAAACCATTGCGATTGACTGATGAATAAACCGGGATAACCGAGTTGTAAGTTGAATTCAGAGACGATAAGCGACACAGTTTTTATGTTCGTGACCGTAGACAAAGAAGCCTAGGAAGCACTGTCTGCTGCCCAGACGAACAGGGGGGCAATGTCCGTCTGAGAGAGAAGGCCCTTTATCCAAGGAGAGATTGGCACAACAGGCCAAGCAAAGTAGATACAGAAGACACCTGAAGGGGTGCTAGGGAGGGCGGAAGGAAAGAGAGAGGAGGAAGAGGCCTCTGGAAAAAGGAATGGTGACTATCAGTCCGGTACCCTCGTGCTGAAAGATACCGATACCGGCCAAAGTATCGGGTCTAGCAGACGAGAGGTATCTGCTTTTGAAAAAAGGGGTATAAAGAGAAAAGGTAAAGGTGTTTGGACTCGAGTTGAGTCGTGTTATCTGGGCCTAAAGACGGTGATGTTAGCCTTTGTCTTGACAAGTATGAGTAGTCAAGTGACCATGACAAAATGATGATTGTTTCCATGAGTCGTCCCTTCTCTCTTTTCAAGGAAAAGAAAACCATGATTGTTGCGACCCTGGAGAGACGATCTCAAGGCAACCACCATAGCCCGCCATGACAAGTGAAAAGAAACGCAATGGAAAACAACAAAGCCCCCCAAGAACCAATGCCAGCCAAATCTCATGCAGGAAAATCAACAAAGGTCAACATACTTAGCAGGCTTTGACAGGAATCGCAAAAGGTCCGTCGGGTTCATGGAAGACCAAGACGAAAATTTGGCGAAAGAGCAGCGAAGCTACGGGACAATGGACATCTGCGACAAACGACGAAAATCTGTCCGATGCTCACCGAATATATATCTCAATCGAAAGGGGGGCAGAGGAATCCAATGGCAGAAACAAGGACTGCTTGTTTTCCAATTTGGGGAAATAAATTTTTGGGAGCAAAAGAAACCCAACAACCTCTGGGCGGCGTGCGCGCGGGGGATGTCGTTTGGTATTTAATTTAGGGCAGACAAGACAATCAGGCCTGAGCGATTATTTTGCCTGTGGGCCCTTGCAATGCTTCGTGGGGCGCAGGGGGTGAGATAGTGTAGTTCTTCCTTGGAGGGACGCAGAAACTGAGGGAAAATCCCGTATAAGCGTCAGTCTCGACTACTCGACTGTGGGAACGGGGAAGAGAGAGAGAGGGAAAAAATTGAAACGAAGCCAACACAACCACACAGGGATTGTAACTCGTGGCAAGAAGAGGGGGTGTAGGACGGAGGGGGGCTAGATACGCACCGACGTTTTCTTTTCCCTTTTCTGTACTCCCTCTTCCTTAGTTTTTGCTTCTTGTTACCAAGAATCGCTTTGGAGACGATAATTTTTGCCGGTCGCGAGACACTGCGGGATTCGGTGGAGGAGCAGATGCTGAGTCATCCGCCCGCGCTGACTAACCCAGATGACGTCGAGAAGGGAAATGCCTCACATGGAGGCGTGGAGAAGATTTCCTGTCACGAACCTGGTCATTTGGCGTTGGGATGTTATTTTTGGCATCATTATTATCTCCAGGAACTCGGGGGCTCAGTCCCGCTGATAAATATTGTAAAACCAGTGCAAGACGGAGTAATTGTGATGGCGATCTCTTGCCAGGAACCCTGAGATCCACTGCGATCGTCTAGACGTCTACCCATACGATGTCGCGTGTTTCATCTCCTCGGACTAACTACTGTAAAGTTATGTCAAGACTCAAGAGGACCAAGATAATGCGCGCTCAGTCTTTCACCTATGGCTTCTCCAACAAATCTCCCCAGGATTATCACAAGACAAAAATGCCGCAACCTCTGTCAGACAATCAAGAATAATACTCCATATAATAAATTTGCATTGTATGTCCACTCCCCAACACCGATTCCAGACGCCTGCGTGAATTGAAATCCATCTCCTCTTGAGCACAATAAGAGAATCATTCCTGGCCGAAAGAAAGGGTAATAAACAAGGATTATAAAACCGAAAGATAAAAATGCGCTTATGCCTCAAGTATGGCATGGGCCATCTGTACCTCCCCCGCCTCTGCAATCTTCCCTGCAATAAGCTCACCGACTTTCCCATTCAACCGGGCTCGTAGTTCATCCGTCACAACAGCTGTATGCCCGTTGGAAAGGGGCGTGCGACCCTCGCGCAACGTAGCAAGAACAGCGAGCAGAGCGCCCAGAACCTTTTCGGCCTCTGGTCGACGAGGGTTATCCTCCGCAATCCCGTCCTTGAGTAAGCTGGCGTATGTCGCGAGGTTGGGAACAATGAGCACTCGGACAGCTTCAGGGCCTCCCACGGCATGTAACCCAATGATGGCTCCGTAGTGAGCGCCAAATGGCTTCGAGGGGTCCAGGAAGCTCTTCAGACAAGAACGCGCAAGTCTCGGCTTGAGGGTATGCGATGAGTGGGAGTATTTTTTGGCAATGAGACCCAGCAGAGACGCCGCAAGGTCTCTGAGCGCAAACTGTTCAGGCAAATCGGCATTGCTGCCAAGTTGTCTGCCAATCAGACAGGTGAGAATAGGAGGAACAAGAGATGCAATCTAGACAGAAAAAAACGAGGACCGCAAATTAGCCACATAAACACCCAACGCATGACATACAGCCCGTTCACTGAACTCACATAAGGATCCACGTAAAGGGATTTATTTTGCACCAAAGCCTCTGCCATGTGCATGACCTGCGTCAGAACAAAAATATCCTTAAGGCTGTGTGTGACCTTCTCCGCGATGAACTGTACAAAGTACGGCACCAGTTGGTGTAGACCAGGATCCTCACGCAGACTGGAATATCCAGACGTCCTGTACTCCTCGCTGGTCTCGTCCAAAAACGCACTGCACACCTTTTCGAAATACAACTGGAGCTCCTTGGACAATACATGCTTGACCAACGGCTTCACGGCCACATTGCCACTGCCACTCATTGCAGCCAATGTGGAGTTGGCATTGGGACCCTTGGATACCAGCTCGAGATTTCTTGAATCGGCCGCAGTCGGGTTCTGAGGAATGGACGGTTGCACGCCTTCAACAGCCAGCCAGTGTGCTATAATCCAAGTCAGCTCTGAGCAGGTAAACATAAAACCAAAAGGCACCATCCAAGATACACACCAGTAAACGAAACCTCACGAGGAACTCTTGGCAAAGGCGCATTGATCAACTTTTCAAAATCCACCTCCTCATCCTCCACGTAGAACAGCGGCTGTCCAGGACCCAACGAAGCCTCCCCAAACCGAAGCGGCCGTGTAGACTCGTAACCGTATAGAGGCTCGACATCAAGAACGCGCAAGGCCTGCGCTACATCTTGCGTCGTGAGCAGAGTCCGTTTGCTGTGTCGCATGAACTTGAGCGACTCCTCCAACACCTGAGCGATGCGATACTCGACGTCGCGGGCAAGGTTTTCGGTGACATCGTTGTTGAGATTGACAACGCCCACCGATTCGGCGATGTCGCGGATATTATCTGGGTTCCAAACCGACATGGTTGCTTTTTAAAATTTTCTTTCTCCGCCTAGCTCGGAAAAGATGGTGCCAGCCAACTTTCTCGTGACGAGGCGATCGATGTATAGCGGAATCGAGGGGAACGGGGTCGGAGGTTTGATGAACGACGGAAATTGGATTATCGAAACGTGATGGGTGTGTCGATGGGGGCGAAACGCATTCTGATTGAAACGCCCACGAGCAATGATGCTAGAGCAGACCGCTTCGCAAAGATGGGAGGGAGGTTGAAGCTGGGGTAACAGATCTGTTGAAGCTCTCAGAAGCCAAGATCGGAGAGACGAATTGCGGTCCTGGCACTGTGATGTCCCGTACTGGTATATTCACCACCATAACAACTCAGGCTAGAGAGAATTGAAAAGAAAGAAAAAGAAAAAAGAAAATAATGTTTGATGAGACTTTATATTATCTATGTTGGATTCACTTATTTCTGATGCTGTGTTATAATAAATGCTGACTCATTTTGCTATCAAAGAAAACCAGTCCTATAGTAGTTACAAACATTATCTGTCGATCGACATGAGAACTACAAACTGAAGCCGGGTTCATCACTCTGGTATATATATAATTAAGAATTAGGAATTACTAAAGTACTGCTCTAACAAAACTCCTTTGCAAACAACATGATGATTCCGAGGTATCAAAAACAAACAAGGTGAATCAATCTACCTATCCTTTCCGGGTATCAAATCAACCAAACTGCCCCTATTATGATCATCGCGCCTCTCTCATCTTTTCACTGACGCCTCTATTTGACCTCAGCAGCAGGAGGAGCTTCCGCAGTCGTGACAGCTGGTTCAGTCTTGGCCGGCTCCTCCTTGGCAGATTCTTCCTTCACTTCCTCCTTGGGAGCCTCTTCCTTCGGGGTCTCCTCAACGGGCACTTCTTTGGGAGCTTCAGGGGTTTCGGCATCAGCCTCCAACTTGACGGTCTTCGCAGTCTCCAAGAGCTCAGGGGCCTCTCCACCGTAGACCTTGGGGAACTGGTGCACAATCGAGGGGAACTCGCGAGCCAAGTTGGCGCCATTAGAGATGGGATGGAATTTGCGAGTGGTGTTCTTGCTCAGGAACACCTTCATGGCAGCAAACATCCAGCCCATGATGGAAGGAACGTTGACAAAGTACTTCTCGCGAAGAAGCTCGGGGTATGCCGTGGCGAAAACCTCGATGGTCTTCTTGGTAGCGGCCTTGACGGCAGGGTTCAATCGGAAGAAGCTCACACCCAGGTAGTCGTGAACCTGAACCATCTGGTATGGGTCCTCGCCATCGTACTCAATAACGGAAGTGGCCTCGTTCAACTTTAGGTCTTTAACAGCCAACTCCATGAGCGCAACACGCCACTTGATGAATCTAGAAAGCGTCAGTAATGTTTGATCCAAGACAAGCCGGAAAAAGAAACTCACTCATCGGCATTAGAGAAAGTAGCAGGGATATCCTTCACGGCGCCATAGATGTTCCAGGTGGTAACGGTCTCTTTACCCTCAGCGTCCTTGTAGACGGTCAAGTAACCCAATCCGCCAAACTTGGAGGCACTGTAGCTGCCCGACTCAGCCAGAGCAATGGGGTTTATCGACTTGCGCCATTCCAAAGCCTTGGTCAGCTGCTCCTCAGCCAACTTGACATTACCCTCATTGGCACGAAGGAACTTGATCAAGACATTGACGGTGGGAACATCATCAGAGTCCTTGAGGGACACGCCCCACATCTCCTCGTGACCAGTGCTGGAGAGGATGGTGGGGAGACGCTCAAAAAGCTGAACCAGAGCAGGGTTGTTGGCCAAATAAGCTGGTTTCTTAGCGGCTGGCTCCTCCTGCTTAGCGGGGGGTTCGGTAGTAGCATTAGCATCGGCCGCAGGAGCTTCGCTCTCTTCCGCCTTCTCCTGGGGCTTCTCTGCCTTCTGGGATTCGGGAGCGACGGTGCCCTCTGGGGTGGTTTCGGTGGGCTGCTGGAGAACAGCAGGGGCAGCAGGCGCCGCAGTCGTTTCAGTAGGCTGCTCAGACATTGTGAAGCTGATGGAGCCTAGATGAATTGTGATGAGAAGGGTGAATCAAATTGGGAGAGGTAAAGGATAGGATGAAAGGGTAAAGATGGGGAGGAGGACGGGGAGGACAAAGAAGTGCGAGAGGCGTGGGTGGGAGGGAAGAAGAGAGAAAGAAACAAAAGAAAAGAAGGAGGGGAAGAACAGCCAACAGGGAAATCACATGTCCAGCATGGGGTATATATAGAAAACAAATAGTCCTAACAAAAACGATGAAGGATGACAGCACTTACAGAGTAATGGGAGAAAAAAAGGACAAGCAGAGAGTCACAGAGAAAGTGTGGGATGACAGAAAAGAAATTCAGGGGAGACAAAGCGGGTATTTATTATTGTTATGATTATTTGCTACTATCTATAAATCCCATCGAGGCCTCAATTGTCCAGGGAACTTTTGTCTGAGCAACGCAACTCCAGGGGTATGTACGTGTGTGTAGTCCATCTGGATGTATCTATAAATGATTCATTGGCCATGGATCTCTGAGGGCCATTTGTGACTGATTAATTTTGGCGATGGAGACACCGATGATCCTGTCCATTTCTCTTTAATTCACTGTAAAGGGGGTTGCAGTGCAGCTCCGCAAGGGTGATTTGGTTTGTTTCATGAATTTCAGGAGAATGTCTTCTATCTAGTTAGTGGGTTATTTAGTATATTCTGAATCTGTAATAAAATAAGAAGTCGATAGAGGGACGAAAAGGGAGTGGAATACGGAGTAAATAGTGCTGTCAAATGTCGGCGCTATTTGTGCTTGTGTGGTGTCACTGCCGATCACCTGCCTCAGGCATCAATGTCTAGTAAAAGATCATCGTGAATCGCAACAACATGCTGTACATGGACTGACAACGATCATAATAACATTTGACATCTACAGTAATCATAACATCCATTCCAAGCAAAAGAAATCTCATCTATCCACTCATGCAATGTCTCAGGCTTTCTTGCAGGAGATCTCAGATGGAATCGCTGGGGAATATACAATAGCAACAATGAACACAATGGAGAATTTTTGAAGCATATATCGTCTCGCCACCCAGCTTATCCTCCCCCATTAAAATATTGTTCAGGAATCTTCGGCACCGGGGGTGGAATACGAGGAGCGGCACTGTCTTCTTCGTCATCGTCGTCCTCGTCCATCTCGTCCAGGTTCTCGGGATGGCTGTAGCATAAAAAGTTAGCACTCCTTCCATTGCTTAAGAAGAAGAAGGGAGCATACGCAAGAAGTTCCTTAATGTTCCTCATCTCGTAATGCTGCTTTCGATGCTTTTCAAACTGGTCATGCTTCGCCTTGGCCTCTTCAGGCGTCAACAAGTGATCCGCATCCGACTCCTCCGCTCCATTGGCACCATCCGCCCCGACAACAACGTGCTTCTCACTCTTGTGCGAGTCATTACTGAGACTTCGGGCCCGGAAAACCCGACCATCCTGCTGATCCCCCGCCGCACTCCCAGAAGGAACCTCCTCCTCGGGCTCACCCAGTTCCAGCTCTGGAATGTCATCCTCCGACACCCCCTTCTTATACGGCACTTTCGACTTCTCCAACTCATCAACCACCACCCCCTGCGCATCAATCAGTGACTCCTCCGCCTCGGCCAGCTGCATCTCCTCCTCATCCTCGGCGGGGTCATACTGCGGGGCGTAAGGGGTCTTGGGCTCATCGATCTTCATCTTGGCCGTCTTCTCCTGCTCCGTCAGGTAAATGTTCGCCTCATCCCACTTGAGTCGCGGCGAGTTGTCATCGTGCCCGTGGATACTAGCCAGGGATTGTCGGCGAGTCGAGGACAGACGACGGCCTGCATTCTGCAGTGTGTTTTGAAGAGTAATTTCCTTGGTGTCGGTGACGTGCACGGTGGGATGGATTTCGGGAGTGGGGGGTGTGAATGTGAGTAGTTTGCGCTGGCACTTGCGGGATGTTGTTTGAGCTGGATGAGTTCTTAAGAATGCCTGTGAAATGTTTAGAATGAGATTTCTCGTAGGACATCATCCAAACTCACCCTTTGGCCTGCCCTCGCTGCTGTGCGACAGGGTCATCATGGGTGAAAATCAGAAATCTACTCGGTCGGTAGAAACCAGCGGTGACAAGAAGTCTGTCCTGTCCTTTTTAAAAACCTCGGATAGAAAGAAATTAATCTCAGCCACGAGGGATAAGATAATGATAAGAAAAGCAAAAGTATAAAAAAAGAATAAGCAAGAAATGAGGCTGAGTTAGATTAAATAGCAGGGGTAGTCTGTTTGCCTCTCTGTCTCTCAGCCGAGTAGGTGGGAATATTGAAAATGGGACCGCGGCCCGGGGGTGGGAGTGGGGATATATAAGCCGTTGGCAGAAAGGGTATCGGGTGATGTATGATGATGATGCCTGGTCCCTGGCCGTATGTAATGCATGTAAGTGCAGAGAAGGCTTTTGATCTCTGGGTATCAAAAGCAGGAGAAAGAGAAGAGCAGATGACGATGGAACTGTTTGTTTCATCTGAACTGGCACGTGGGGCAGTCGGAGATGACGTCGAGGGGTATGACTAACGGGCTGCAAACAGCGACAACTACGTATGATTCAGATGATGTCTAGACCGGTTGATGAAGGATATCAATTGTTGCTCATGCTAGATAAATCCAGAAATGCCGATATGAAACCCGCACAATGCCTCCAGAACCTGTATGTCTTCCCAAAATCCAGTCCAAGATATTGGAACTCCAAGGGCCTGAATCCAGATAGATCAGAAAAACACAAAGTTGAAAAAAGTACGACAAAAAGCCTCCCATGAGATATGAAATGAATATAAATAAAAAGACGCTTATAGGGGAATATTGTAGAAAGCACACCCTCAAGACGATGGATGGTATCTCCTAGACCAGACCAACCTGTAACAAAGAGTAAAAAAGCTACAGAGCAAAGGAAAGGAAAAATCAAAGAACTGCGAACAAAGAAAGGAAATGTAAAATCTTCAAACCTTGAGAAGACCAGAAAGATGAAAGGGAAAGAAATGGCAGAATCTGCGCAAAAAAGAAGTATTAGTCAAAAAAGAAATTATCAAAGTCTGAAAAGACCAAGGAAAAGACGGCACATGACCGTCAATGGTATCAAGAAAATCCAAATCAAAAGTGAGAAATAAGAGAAAAAGGAAAGAAAACCAATCCACATATCACGACAGGCAAGGAAGGGATAGAAATAAAATCAGGTTAAGGGATCAGGCAATCGAGTCAAATTCTTCTCGTTCGCGCAGTCTGTTTCGCGCGAGTTCGTCGCCCCCACTGGCCGACAACTGCATCCAGTGCAGCGCCAGACACATGCTTAGAGGGTCTGATTTGGAGTCTTTATCGCGGTGGTACATCATGTCTGCTTTGAACGTGTCCCGGGGCGAAGTGAGTGGTAATGTCACCCGGGGGAGAAGTTCTGGATGGGTGAGGTAAAGGATACCAAGCTCGCGCTGAGCAACTGGGTTTCCTTCTTTGGCGGTAATGATCCACATTCCAGCAGCATCTTCAATGGCACGGTTTGGCCGGGAGCTGGAATCATAGCCTTGGGGTGGGTGGCGTCGGGTGAGTTCCTGGGAGACAATCTTGTCTGCGATTTCGATCATGCTGTTGCAAACCTCGTCCTTCAAGCTCATCGCCGCCAGACCAAATTGTAAGAAAGCCGTCCCGCTATCTGTTTTGTTCAGAGTTTCCCCAGGAACAAATGCTGAGATAAATTGCAAGTCCCGGAATAGAGTCTTGGGTTTGATCTCGAGAAGGAGTCCTCGCAGCGCATCGACAATCTGGCTCTCAGTCGGTGTTGAGTAATCAGAAGGTCGAGATTCAAAAACCACGGACTCGGCCGCGGGGGATTTAGGCGTCTGGAGGATATCTTTCTCGGAGTCTTGACTAGTCCGGGGCTCGGAGAAGCTATAGCGAGGGGGACGGTTTCCTGAGATACCAGAGTTTCGTACTCTCGGGGAAGTAGGTGTCTGGAGGGGAGTGAGAGGGAAATGATCTTCATTGGAGGAATTCAGCGACGCAACGACCAAAGCTCTCAAATCACGCAGAGCCTTTAACTTGATAAAAGGATTACCGTGACGTGAGAAAACCTCAATCAGTTGGCGGAAAACGGTTTTATAGGCAAAGGGGGACTGAGAGTCTGTTTCTTGCGTACTCTCATTCGGGATAGTAGATGAGGAGTCTTCTGAGACACGGCGGCTCCGGGGTTCAGGTCCAATAGACTTGCTTCTTCGACCGTTTGATGGTGTACGGTTGATAGTTTGGCGGGTTGATCGCTGATCATAATCATCGTAGAATCTTTGGATCCTGGCGCGCTTTTCCATCTGCGCCTTGATTCTCTTTTGGTCCAAAGCATTGCCAAACCAGGCATCTGTTTCACTTCCACAGCTCCAGACTGGGGAGCCCAGATCACTGAGAAGCAAACTAGTCAGGGCCTGCTTGAGTTCGTCTAGAAAAGCGTTTTTGCCGTGTGTTTTGCGTTCAACGCGACGTGGCTGGTGCGTGGTAATATCGCTAACCATAGAAGGAGGGCGGGAGTAGAAGCTCGAGGCGCTTGCTGCATACTGCGGCGGTTGATGCGGTGTAGACCAAAACGTGCTGCAGGAATCACCCGTCGAAATGGAAGCGGTTCGGCCCGGAGAACCTCCTATAGAAGATGTCTCAGTGGCAGGAGATTTCCATTTGTCTGAAAGTAGGCTCTGGAACGAAGTTTTGCGGTTGAGCGACGGGGCGTCTTGGGAGAACCTGGAAATTGAGTCTGATGCACGCAAGTTAGGGCCGTATGACGGCGGGTTAGAAATGGAATCTTCGCTAGAAATGCTGAATGGGCGCAGGTTAGAGCTGGAGAGGCCCAGGAAGCCCCGGTTGCTGTGGCCTTCGTACTTGGCTCGCTCTCTCTGGAACAACTCGCTGGACCATAGTACCGGGGTTTCAGCCATGGTCTCGCCAACGAGTCGATTTATACTTGTCTTGACTTCGTAGCAGAAACGGTGGATTCTCTCTTCGCCTCTGCAGAAGTTGTCGACGCCGTTATGTGACAGCCATTTTCGGGTCAAGTCCACTTGATCATCGGAGAGCTTGTTCGGACCGCCTTGGCTACTTGGTGCCTTCATAACGTTCATGACTTGCAGCTCGGGCTTTTGAAGCAGCGACCCTCCCAGTGACCGTGCACTGCGAGATCGATGCTCATCGGGAGTTTTGAAAAGAGCGGAGTAAATCATATTTTTGAGCGCCAGCGCCACATTTTTGGCATCCTCATACCTCATGGAATTTTTCACATCTGTCATGTACCACATCTTGTTCCGGAGCTTGCCCACCGTAGCCATCATGCTCCGGACGGTTTTCTGCAGTCGTTGCATATTGCGGTCAAGGGTCACAAAGTCGCCTTCGCAGCGAACAATCACAGAGCGCGATGTATGCAACGATCGGGTACAAGATGTATACATCGGGTCGAGAATCCACGAGTCATCGGTGCGTCGGGATAGTGAATTGGCGACACTGTGTCTGAGTTGTCGGGCAGCGTTCCACCAGTAGTGAGCGCCGATAAAGTCGGAGTCATGGTGACAGTGAGACATGGCACGATCGAATCTTTGCTTGAGGGATAAACTGTCTGCCTGTTCGTCATTGTCAAATTGGAAGCCATAGTCCAAACGGTCACCGGCAGGATTCTCCTTGACTAGCTTCACGATGGCCGTTTGAAGTGCCTCATAGTTATCCTCTATTCCCAAAGTGGTGGACTGGACATCCTCGATTGATGGATCCTCTGGGACGCTGGATTGGCCGTCAGGGAAAAGGCCCCAGACCAGGCGTTTCCCATCCGGTGTGATTGAAAATATGGCCCAGTCTTCAGCAGAGGGGTGGTCCAGATGGGTACGATCATCGAGCTCAGCCAAATCCGATAGTTCAAAGCGGATACGGTTAGCATTCTGGCTTAAGCAGTTCTCTGGAGGCGACAGGAAATTCATCTCTGTTGGGAACATCGTCTTGCTATTGGATGAATACCTAGAGGCACTATCGACTTTGGGGCGGAAAAAGCCAGGCTCAGCAGCGGGGACGGCTCTTTCCGAGTGTGAGTGTAACGAGCTGAGGGATAGTGTAGGAAGTCCTGAAGATGAAGTTGGAGAGTTATACACAGAGAAGGTCCTTGGGAAAAGAGCATTCAGGAGGGTCAAAATGTCAGGGGCGGACAACATCAGGAAGACAGAAGGCGAATTTTGTGCTATTCCACCGGCTACTCGCGAGTATTTTGTGGATGCATTGCCACCTGAGGCCTGCAAATTCCGGGAAGCTGTGCTCTTGAATCGATGGAGCATATTTTCGACATGCTCCCGCACAGCCGGACGTGCCATTGAAAAGTGGTTCCTTTTACCGGTTAGTTATATTATATCTTTACATACTGATCCAAACGCAAACTTACATAGAGTGCAGGATGGCAAACACCTGTGAGTAAGCCTGAAGCCCGACCTGTCCAAGAAGTTTATCTCTGGCATCTTTGCGAATGTGGAAATCGAGCAAAAGACCATGGGCCTAAAATTAAAACGAGTCAGTTATTCCTTCAGTGTAAGAAAGCGAAAGGAAAAAGGACATACCTCGGGATAGGTTAGTGCGCCGTAAAGGAACTTGGAGAAGAACCACTGGACAAAGAGATACTCGATGAAACGATCACGGCAATCCGGACGGTCCAGTTTTTGGAGAATAGCACTGCCGAATTCGATCACCGCATGGGGGAAGCCTCCATCAGGGTCATCAAGGAGATTGAACAGGGAATTCACGGCAGAAGCAAAAAATTCCTCGGCCACATCTGTCCTGAGAGGATCTATGGGCTCCGCATCAAAGCTCATACCGGGAGGAGTATCTATGTGCTCCAGCAGGAATGCGCCAGTTTGGAGGATATCCATGAGATAGAGCTCAAACTTAGGGCGGGCCTTCCACTCGCTGCACATGGCCCAGGCGGAAAGGATGTGGCCAACCAAAGGATAATATCTACTGCCACCATGGGCAATCAATTTTGCGCAGACGGAGGACCAAACATCTAGGCGCAAGCGCGCCTCTGGGGCATCGGAATCCAATGGGGCAGCATACACGTTGAACAATAAAGCAGAAAGAGCGTCCGTCCTCTCAAAGGCCAGGACATGGTCTTTGAAAGGGGTGGGTGGGGAAGAAAGGTTGCGCTTAGAGAATGAAAACTGGCTCCGGGATCGGGAGGATGAAGGGAAGGCAGGGTCAGCGGCCTCTAAGGAAGTGGCCGAAGATACAAGAGCGGCCAGCTGGGCAGACGACAGATTGCTCAGTCGCTCATACAAGAACTGGGGGTCGGAGCGGACCAATTGCAAAATCCTCAGGAGATCGGCTCGGGACTGAGGGCTCAACTGCAGGAAAAAGTCCGGGGAATGGTCCATGGCGGAATCCGAGGCGGGTGACCAATCTTCCAACGGATCCTGCCGGTGGAAGTGGCGCCGGAACGCCGCATCACAGGAATCCTGGACATCATGGAGGGTATGGTAGAGGGAGACGAAGTTGATCTTGTCTTCATGTTTGAGGCAGTCCACCAAGCCTCGCTGGAGGGCAGCGCCGACGCGGATCAAGCGCGCCGAGGCACCAATAGAGACTTTGGAGGCATGGAGACGGTGTTCCAGCCGCTTCCTTTGGGCTAGCTTATGCTGATTCTGGCGATAGCGAGTGGCTAAGTCGTCAAAGGAGACCTTGGGGAAATCCACGGGTTCCGACGGCATTGGAGGGAAGGGCGACGGTTGCGGGTGTCCATCCTCGGAACATATGGGGGTGGCCATGAAACGCGAGCTGGAACGGGCCGAATCCCCGGACTCACCTGGCGTCCAAACGGCAGCGGATGAACCCACATCATCGGGTATAAAAAGCATTGGAGACATGCTGGTGGCTACAGTAGCTGTAGGAGATTGAGGCACCAAAGGGGAATCTTGCACGCGACGTGAGAAATCACATGATGGAGCAGTCTCAACTGCAGAGGGAGCTGAAAATGAATGGATTAGCGAATAAATAGGGATGAAGCTGTAGGAATCAGGGGTAAAAAAGATAGAGAAAATCAAATAATAATATTAAGGAGTGAGGGGCGAAAAAAAAGCGAGAGAGAAGACTGGACTGTGCGTAAAAGGAGAGAGCAGCAGTAAAGAAAGAGAAAGAGAGAAGTGAGGCGAGGGGGAAGAAGGGAGGGAAAAAAAAAAAAAAAAAAAAGGAGAAGAGAAAATTCTTGGAGTAAAATTGCAGCGCACGTACTGGTCACATCAAGATCCGGAGAGAGAAGAACATCGTGTTGGGCATCGAACATGTTGCCATGGGCAGTCTCCCGGCCAGCAGCCAGCCCGAATGACAGTCGAGGTCGCAAGATGCCCCTGGCGGCAGAAGGATCCTCTCTATCGCATGATTCAGCTGCTGGGGATGGCGCTGCGAGTGCTAGGAGGGAGGAGGAGGGAGGGAGAGGGCGCTCATGGGAGCGGGGACGAAGAAGAATCCGAGAAGACACGGTCGAGAGCTCCAGAATGGAGAAATGGAGAGATGAGGATAAAGAGGGGGATAGAGGGTAGAAGAAGATGGAGATGGAAAATGAATGAATGTGGGGTAGAGTAGAGAGAGGAGGAGGATGGAATAAATACGAGGTAAGAGGAGAGGGATGCAATCGGATATGATAGGAAAATAAAGAAGCGAAAAGGAAGGCTGAAAGATATTTAATAAACTCCGAATGACAAGAAGAAAAGCAGCAGAGAAGCAGAGGATGACATGCAGTGAAGTGGCAGCAAATAACAGGCTAGTGTGGAGGGGTTCTCAGTATGATACAGTATCCATATTATTATACTATGGTAGTTTATATTGATATTGTATTGATTAAGATGATCATAATATGGTTATCATTACCTGTTATTGTAGTATATCTATTATACTCTGTACTCCGTATTCCATCTATTCCATCTGCTGTTAATGATATGATAATATTGTATATCAAGATGAGGCAAGACTGATTCATCCTTTGCATTCTTCCTGGTTGATGCGTTGGCATTGCAGATGGCAATGCATCGTGGGCGGTTGTTCTCCCTCCCCTAATTGGCTCCTCCTCCTCTCCCCCTCCATCCATTCTGTTTTTTTTCCCCTCGCCTTGACTCAACATACTGTGGATGATCACTCTCCTCTTCAAAAAAAAAAAAAAAAAAAAAAAAAGAAGAAGAAGAAGAAGAAGAAATTGTCCTCTCCGACAGTCACTCTGAAACATGTCATTCGAGGAGGCCCTTTGGTGAAACCTTCTCGGCCTGTTCTTCATCGTCCATTCCGTCGCGACTGGACGGGGCTGTGTCCCACTCCACCCAGCGCACGTGTACAACCCGACAACAAACAGAATGACTCTTGCGATGATTCATTCAGCTGCTTCCGTCGAGCTGAGTCTGCTTTTTGCCCCCCACTACACTCTACTAGCTGAAGAAAAAGAAATACTGTCTGGACCTGTATTCGTCCCTGGTGGAGTGTACTTTGGCTCTTCCGTCGGCATTCCTCCGAAATGCCCTCACGATAACTACTCCATACATCCAGACAGATCAAACTGATATCAATTGCTGACGGCTCACCTCGACCCTGCAGTAGTATACCCAGACTACTCCCTATGCGGAGTACAGATAGGACACAGCAGAAAAAATGCACTGTCATCTTCGAATTGAATTTGGGAAAATAAAAATAAATTTATAAAATAATAATCCCGGTTCCTGTTCCTATCGCCAGACTCCACTGTAAATGACTCCATACTCCCTTGGATAGATATACTATTTCCTTAATATCAATTCTATTTGCATACCCATTTCTTTTCGACTTCCTTCTGTCCCACCCGCGTAGCCACATTGTTAAGTGTATCTTTGAGCGCTTCTTTAGACACTTTGGGGAATCTATCTCTCTCCGTTAGCTTCCATATTCAAACATGCATCTCATCTCATCTCTCGGCTAACTTACCGTTTCTTCAAAATCTCAATCAACCCCGTTTTGGTCAAGTCGCTTCCATCTACCACTTGCTTAAACTCAGACAGCTGCTCCGGGGGAAATGGCCGCCTCGCCTTGCTCAGTAGCGCCAACCCTGTTCCATCTGCCATCGGTGTCGAGCTTCCATTCGGGGCTGACGAGTTGGCCATAAAGGCATGAATTGTCGACCGTCCTGCGCCCCCTCCCGGTGCTGGTTCCGCTGCCTTGGGCTTCTGCCAGTATGCCGTCGAAAATGGGTCAATGGGGAACGTCACCCCTTCCGCTATTGTCTCCATCTTGTACACTTGAAGGTCCGGATCCACGCTATCCCCCTGCCAGCGAATTCCTGTGCAAACCGGTTCTAGATCCCCGACTATCAACCGTCGCTTTCCGTCGATCTGATTGTCATCGTCATCGTCCAGGAAGCCGTCCAAGTCATCCTCTCCATCTTCACTTCCTTCTTCCTCTTCTTCTGAATCCAGATCCTCGCCTTCTTCCGGCTCCTCCCATTCTGCTTCTGAGTCGTAGTCGTAATTCGTGTCTGGTAGCCCACGGTGAAAGGGGTTTCGTGAAAGTTTCTTAGCAGAGGGCACTGGGACGGGTTTGCTGTAGGTTCCTTGGTAAGGAGGTCGGACATCCTCCCCAAATCGGAACGATTTCATCCTATGTCCTTTTAATAAATCTTGCGGTCGACTACCTGGCTTAGCCTCTGCAATTGCGCCCAAGCCGGTAGAGTCACCCAGTCTCTGTATCTTGAGAAGGATCTCTTTGATTGACCCGGATTGCCTACCATGCCGTCGCTTGTATGGCATCATGTGAAAGATTTCATTCGGTCGGAATGCCAGGGGTTCTTGCGAAGTACTGTCGCCCAATTTCAAAGAAGCATCGACCTTCTCCCGCATATGGCGAAGTGCCTCTGCATCGCGCTCGAATCGATGCGGTGGTGCCACAGTTGTATGCGATTGTAAAAAGAAATCGGGAAACTGTCGCTGATAATCCGATACGGTTGACACGGGTTCTGGAGCAGGCTCATTGGAGGCCCCGTCACCTGAAGCTTTCTTCGGCGAAGCAGATGAGCCGGGATTTGATGGCTGTGCCGGGATTTTGGGTTTGGCGAAGAAGGAATTCAGCTTCATTTGCGCCTGGGAATTGTTAGCAGCATCCCACCTCGTCTCTGGGAGTATACTCACTCTCTCCTTTTTCGATTTCTCCTCATCTTTCTTGCGCTTCTCTTCCTCCTTCGCTGCCTTCTCCTCTTCTTTCACCTTCTTCTTCTCTTCCTTCCGTTTTCGTTCCTCTTCTCGCTCTGCATCCCGTTTCTTCTTTTCTTCTTCCTTGACCCGCTTCTCTTCCTCCTTCTTGGCCTTCTCTTCCTCCTTCTTCACCTTGTCCTCCTGCTTCTGGCGCTCCTTCGCCTCTTTCTCTTGTTGCTTTGCTTCCTTTTCCTGTTGCTTCACCTCCTTGCTAGCAAGCGAGAGCTTTCTTTTCTTCGCAGCGGGGGTACTCGACCCGGACGGCTGACCCGTTGAGCTTGAGTTATTATCCATTGTTGTATTCGGGTTGGGAATAGCGGTCAGGGCCGATTCAGCAGAGCCCGCAGCCGTAGGGTTCGACTCCTGCTTCGACCCACTTTGCTGGTTCGGGACCCGTATCTCAACGGCAACCTCAGCGGGTTTATCATCGCTCGTCTCAGTCAAGGGTTTCGTAGGTGTAGATTGTGTAAGAGTGGCAGAGGTAGGTTCATTCGAGACGGGGGCGTTATTTTCTTGGTTTTCTGGATGAGAGGGGATCGATGGCTTTTTGAATTCCGATGTTGTTGAGTCGTCCAGGTCCTGGATTGACCGTTTTCTCGATCCGGCCGGGGATGTGGGAAAAGATTGTTGTGGGATGGGCGAGAGACCCGGGCCTGTGTCCATTGATACTTCCATCCTCCGCTATATATGTCCTGAGTGGTAGTCTTGTAGGTCGTTGTGAAGATAGTGAAAGGGCGATTGCTGGATTGCCTAGGTGGAGGTGTATTACAGGTGTGCTGGCAAGGTTTTTTAGGTCGAGAGGGGATACAGCTAGGGGTGGGAGGGATAGTGATCAAAGTCAGATTCAGGTGTCTAGCGGGCGCCAGCGGGCATTATCGTCGAGCCGGGGGAACAATGAGAGGCTTTCCAATCCCTCCGTGGATCCTGGATGTACGTCGGAAACGCGTTAATTGAAGTTCGCGCTTTCCTCGCGTCGGGAGATGTGGCACGTGCTCCAATATTTTAGATAAGCACCATACAGCTAAAATTCAGGCACACCATCTACTCTACGTAGTTTGTAATTCATCTATACACCAGATAAAGATCAGATTGTGCTATGTACAGACTTGGTATTATTATTACTATATCTGCTCATAATTTCCATAGGAGAGATGCCCAGAAATGGTACAGTTCTGCAGATACAAGTAGCAACCCGATGCATCAAAAACCGGCATCGGGGATATGCAGCAAAAGGGGGAATAGAACAGGTGCAAAATAGACAAATGCAATCCAGACAGGCAATGATGCCATCTGAGGACATAGAACAGAATAGGCCAGAAAGCCCAGCAGAGCGCAGCTCAGTAATCTGTTTGGCCATAGACAGCCAACTAGATCTAGACACCGACCCAAATCCAACAATAGTATTTGCAATCGGTAGAGCATCGAAGAGAATAAAAGGAGACGAAACATGTTGAGATGCACTGCACGAAACTAGCTTGACGGGTCAAGCTGCAAGTTCCCGTGCAAGCCAATGTGCATGACTTTCACTAATCACTCAAATCCGGATTCGCAACAAACAGTCGAGTCATCGACGTTGTTCGATCATCCACACTACCCCGACGCCTCAGTTCATCGGCCTTCTTCGCCTTCTGCGAGGCGGCCACCGCGGCACTTGGGGCAGCCATATCACCCACACTTCCAAAGCTATCCTCCTGCTCGCTCGCTCGGCTGTGAGTCGTCGCGGCATCGTCCTTGGCAGATTGAATATCCTTCTCTTCCTCGAGTTTCTCCGCCGGCGGATGCTCAGACACTTCTGGCAAATCAGTCTTCTCATTGGGGGGAGTACTGTTGCTTCCCATGGTGCCCTGCGGTCGCTGGTATCCACTGGGGTAGCGGTTGCTTTTGAGGGAGCTGTGGCCGCTGTTCGTCCGACGGTGAAGGAATCCACTGTCACTGTGTGCATCATCGTCTGCATCGTCACCCACTTCGTTGGCACTGAGTCGAACAGGAACCTTAGCCCCGACCAGCGTTGACGGTGAGAAATCGGTAGTTCCCTTAGCATGCTTGGCTTTACCACTTCCCAGGGTACCTGTGCGTCCGGCGCCAGCGCCGTGAACTTCCAGGTACGCCCTCTTCTTGTCAGCAAGCTTCTGAGCCCGGATTCGAGGATCCTCCGGCTGCGAACGGTCACACCACACGGTCGCCTTTTGTCGCCGCATGAGAGCCACATATCCTAGCTGGCTGTGGGCCGAACGAGACGAAGTGCTGCGGCGGATATCGCCCGAATTTCCGCTCGAGACAAGGTTATTTCCGGTGGAGCTAGTCGAGGTGGTGGCACTCGACAAGCGCCTCGAGGGGGGTACGGAGCCGGGGCAGCCATTGTGTGATGAGGTGCGGGGTGAACTGGATACTGTTGCTGGGCTGCGGAATAGGGCAGGACATGGGACGAAGACGTCCGGCGGCGGTTGTGAGCGAGACTGGCTGCGGAGGGATGAGGGGAGAGTTGCTGTGTGTGCGGTGCATCATAGGACTGGTAGGTGTATCCGTGGTGCATTGTGTTAGGGACAGGCTTCCGAGGAGGCGCCTGGTGCATCGGCAGTCGAAATTCGGTGGTCATGTTGGGTGAAAGTTGTACACCAGCCATGCAGGCCAGCAGCAGTGGTCGCTTACTGAATAAAATAGGAGGGTTCTGAGAAACGACGCCCCAAGGAAAGTCGAGTGTGTGATGAGAAGGGAGGGGGGCGTTGTTTGTTCAGCGGTTTCGTAAGCCGATCCGGGCCTGGTCAGATTTATCTGCAACTCCGGTGTGTCGAGACAGGGCCGTGGATACGGAGCACGGCGGGATGTTTTTTTGACGGTGAGGTAGTCTAGAGACAGTCTGGACGAATAATCGACGAGTCGATCGGCGGGCGGATTTGTTTCAATCCCAGGCTAGACGGCCATTTGCGGGACGGAAGCGCCGTGTTGGATGACTTGCTGTGTGAGGCAGACGATCGGCCAGGAAATACACACGAGGACTGGTTCTTAGGCGGGTACCCAACTTCACCAAGTCACACCTGCAGGGGACTTTTGTACCTGAACCCCACGATGGACAAAGAGTGAGACCTGCAGAAACAATGGGAAGAAAAGAGCGATTGTAAAAGCAGGCGAAGCAATGGAGAATATAGGGGGGGGATTCAGGGGAGGATGAAGAAGATGAGGAGGAAGAGGGGGGGGTCGTAGTTAGGAGGAGAAGGGATTGATTAAGATCCGGAAGAAGAAGAAAGAAAACCTGGAGTTAAGCGGCATTATTGTGATTGGCCCTGGCGGTACCGAAATACGGTGTTACTACGGTATGGTATGGTAACCTTGCACAGCCACGGTGGGAGCCACAGGAGAGCCACAGCAGGAGCCACAGTTGGAGTGGGTGAAACAGAAAAATGACGAAATAGTGAAACAATATATGGGGTAATATTATTCTTACAATATACTATGTAGTAAGAATATCCATAATATGAGAATAATATTAAGAAACTGTGACTGTAGGAGGTGTAATACTACTACTAAGTACACTAATACTACCGGCCGAACAATCGGCTTTATCAACAGAGGCTTTGATATCCAAGGAAGATTCCCAGTCGTGATGTGCATGGCGTGCCTAAGGCCTAAGGCCGGCCCTAAGGACCCATCAAACTCAATCATAAATGACAGCCGTAACGAGTAGTACTAGTGATCAAATAGTCAGGCGTTTACGTGGTAAATCTGTAAGGAATATGCAAATATTGCATTATTCCGATCATCAGGCGATGCTGTCATCAACTGTATCTATCAAGTATGTACAGTATCTTAATATTGGATGTTCAGGGTCAGCTTGAGCCATGGACCTCGTCAGGCTTGAGCACGGATCCTACCTTACTTGGCATGTATAATGATCTTGTTATTCCTTCCTATTCCTTTCTATTCCACGAGTCTTATAAATCTTAAATAATAGCACAACTGATAATAAAAATATCATCTATCACATAAAATGCGCCACACACACGTGGAGCTTACCGGATAGAGAAGACAATACAATACGTGGCTAGTAAGGAACATGTCATACAGTATCAGGAGATAGAATACGCTGGAATACGGAGATCAGGAAACTTACCCTCCTTGGACGACCGGAAGCAGCGGAAGAAAGCCGAGGGGAAAAAGAGGGATAACTAAATAATGGAGCTATCAATAGCCTGGTGATTCAATATTACTCGCCATCATTATGAAATACCTAGCATCAATTCAGTTGATGGTTAAATCCCTGATTATCATTTATCAGGCACTGTGTTGTGCCTGTCAATACCATGACGTGACTATTACATACTGTCAAGCACGAGAATCCCTGCGGGTTACATCCAGCCGCTGCAACGTTTTGACCAACCGCAGGACGAGAACGGGGGGTGTGGATGGGCTCAGCTGGCTTCGACAATAACGACAATCATATTGATACCGACTAGGTTTGAATCAAGTCTCACTTGGTCCTTGGATAGAGACTACCGACAGAGTTAGACCCTCGGATACCCCGAGTCATGATGTACCATTGTCATCGTCTCTCGTGTTCAGCCCTATGATCGCTTCAACTGAACCATGGCATTGTGGCACTCGCCTAAAATAGTCCTGCTAGTAGTCATCTGGGCAATCCAGTCGTGATCTCATCTGTATCACCCATCACAGCTTGGCTTTGGCCTTATCGTCCGCTCGCCGTAACGCTCCATCATCTCGCACCTCAAACTCTCTGCCCCTCTCCCATCCCAACCATGTATTCAACGTCTCTTCTCCCCCGTTCCCGGTACCAGTCCTCCCCCTGTCCAACCTCCATCATCCGCCTGGATCGGCAACCCCGGAGTATCAGCCAAATGCACCGCGGGTCGCTGCTCGTATCCGCCCCGTTCGAGCTCTCCCTGCTCCAGCACGGGCGTCGCACAGGCATCCGTCCCGTCAAAGATGGCCTCCCACTCCGCCCGTGTCTTTTCCCTAAACCGTTTCGTAAACGCCGCCCGGAGAACTGGCCAATTCGTCCTGTCATTCCGCGACGGCAGATCCTCCGCCTTGAATCCCAATCCCTTCAGCAAAGCCGCATAAAACTGCGGTTCTAGAGCCCCCACGGCGAAATATTTCCCTGGATCCTTGGTCTCATAGGTGTCGTAGTACGGACTACCTCCGTCCAGCGGGTTCTGACCCCGCGGGGCATTCCACAAAGGTGTCCGCAGATTCAACCGCAACATGGCTGCGAGATATGCCGATCCATCCACCATATTGGCCTCGACGACTTGTCCGCGTCCCGTGCCTAGACGCGATATCAACGCTAGCAGGATGCCGAGAAAACACATGGCGCCTCCGCCCGCGAAATCGCCGATGATATTGGCCGGGGCGTACGGCGCTTCACCGCTACGTCCTAGCATGGATAGCACGCCGGATACGGCGATGTAGTTGATATCATGGCCGGCCATGTCTTTGTATTTGCCATCGCGGCGGAAGCCAGTCATGCGGGCTACGATGAGCCGAGGGTTGTGTTTAAGGAGGACTTCAGAAGGGGAGAGACCTAGTCGCTCCAATACCCCCGGGCGAAAGGGGTCGATGAGAACATCGGCTTTGGTGAGGATATCGAGGAGGACTCGATGTGATGCAGTGTCTCGCAGGTCGATGGTGACCGAAGTCTTGTGTCGCGTTAGCTGGTCGGAAGTTGGTACTGAATTATTTGCACTGGGTCGGTCGACTCTTAGCACGGAAGCTCCATAGTCTGCGAGTAAGAGTCCAGCAAACGGTCCTAACATATTCATCAGTATCGTAAATTTGAAGTCTTAAGTTGCGAGATACAAACCAGGAGCTAGGCCTGCCAACTCGACAACTCGGATACCAGCCAGAGGCGGAGATGCTGTAAACATTTTGACTGAACTGGATATCAATGACTGTAGTCAACTATCCGGAGAGATAGTATGGTTAAATACCACTGAACTAGCAGTGGCGTGGATGATGTCGAACTGTTGAAGCTGTTCTGTTCTCCGTTCTCCGCAGCCGAGGTCCGGCCACGTGCGGGGAAGTTTTCATATTCCATCAAGGACTGCATAAGAACAAAGATCAAGTTAGTAGATTCACAAGATGCTAGCATTGACAGAACATGCATATGATCCATCAGACTATCTGCTACTGGTACCTCAAAGCACGGACGGTGACCAGAACCCTATACAGGCAGTCATTAGAATTCCATCCGGGGAGATCTAACAATCCAAAGTCAAGATGATATTATATCCAGCTTCCAGAGCATGTACTCAGTGATAGGTATCGATAAATATGCAAAATTATTCATACTCCTCCTCGTATCTTCCCTCTTCCTTGCCCGCGTCATATGCATCGCCTATGTCATCACCAAACTGCTCAACAGAGCCAACCTTCTCTCCAGCCCACTCGGCGGCGTTTTCAGGGAACTCTTCGACATCATCGACGGCATTGTCCCATTTGTTCTCGACGTTGTCTCCAAATCGATCGAAACCGTCCTCGACACGGTCGGGGAATTCCTCAACTTCACCGACCTGATTATATCGTTAGACTCCCAGATGGATGGTAAACAAAGGGTAAGAGGTTGGGATAGACATACCTTCTCGCCTGTCCATTCTGCAGCGTTCTCGGGGAAGTCTTTCACACCTTCCTCGAATGATTCTTTCTTTTCTTCAAAGCCGTCATCTAATCACCAGCATTTAGTCTCTAACCTGTAGGCATTGAAAAGGGAAAAGGGTAAAAAAAAAAAAAAAAAAACTCACGAATCTTCTCTCCCTCGTGCATGGCAAGAGCACCACCGGCCGCACCAAGCAAAAGACCGCCCGCACCGTACATCATGCTATGGTCCTTCTTGGGCTTCTCCTGCTCCTGGGGATAGTATTCTCCCTGTCTCTCACCACCATATCCACCTCCGTACCCACTGTTGTATCCACCCCCACCTTCATACCCACCGTACGATGGCTGCTGACCGTATCCCTGAGGCGGGCCGCCGTGATGCGGTCGCTCCCAGGTCCTCTCACCAGTCTGTCCATTCACAAAGTACCAGCGTCCGCTTTCGTCGTCAAAGCGTGCAACCCATGGGTAAGGGAGGTCTTGTTCAGGTCCTGGGGGAGGGGCAGAGCTATATCCGCCCTGCTCGTAACCGCCGCCACCACCGTAGCTGGGCTGAGGCTGTTGTTGCTCACTACTGTGGCTTTCTCCTCCGCCCATCTTGGATTCGAGGACTTTGCCTACGAGCTTTCCGACGAGATCCATGATGCCTGGTGGGGTAAAGATGTAGAAGTATATGGAGGGAATGTAAATAATTGGGAGGGAAAAAAGTATTTAGAAGATGACGGAAAGGAGACTGAAGAAAAAAAAGAAGATAGGAGATGGAAAAGGACAAATAATTGAGTGATTAAATACCCCCAAGGAGGGGGAAACAGACTAGACTAAGCTCGTCTGCATCCTCACTACGTGTATCTAATCAAGACGAATCCTAAGGCCAAGTGGCTTGGGGGCCTGTTGATCTTTTGCTCCATCCAGTAATCTCAGCCACAGCCCGTCCCCAGATCGTTTCCCGTCACAAATATCCCTCACGATACTAGCCGCTCTAGTGTCACTTCATCAGCAAACCACAGCCTCACCATGTCCACTCTCCTGGATATTTTGGTCTTGGCTGTGCTGGATGCCTTTTAAATCGCTACCACCCTACGGAATACGGATTCACCGCTGGTATTGCCACACTTAGCCCTGCCGGATCCTCCCGTCTTGGCTGGGAAGCTTGTCGATTCATCTAGGATTCCAGAATTGAGGCATTGGAGCTCGATTTGTCACACCGGATCGTGGCGGTGGTATAGGGGCTGTGTGGGATGAGATCATCAAGGTTATCCCTTTCTTAATCATCTACGGAGTATGCTAGGGCAGTTGGGTAGGTCATCGGAACATTATTGTATTGGAAACATACATACATATATCTGAAAACTTAGAAGAAAATCATGTCGAGAAAGAATGTAGGGCGCATGCAAGTGACTTCATTATGATTACAATCGAGATTATCATTTGGACTAATCATGCGCACGGGCACAGGTCAGGTCATTACAACATGATAAACACAGACAGCATAGACGCCATAAGGATAGCAGCCACACTGCCAAAGCTAGTAAGGGGGGCAGCGCCAGTGAACACGGGCGATACGCCCTCCTGGGTACCGCTAGGAGCAACGGGAACCCGGGACTGAGACTGGCTCTGGGATTGGGATGGCTTGACGGAGAATGTCAAAGAAGGATAAGCACCACCCGTTCCAGTTACCAGAGGGAAACCAGCAGAAACTTGAGTGGTAGGTACAATGACGACATTGCTTGTGCTAGCAAGAGGCGTAGATGGGTTGGAAATATCTTGACTGAGCGAGCTAGGCTGTCCCACAAGAGAGCTAGGGTATCCAACAAGAAGAGTGCTGGAAGACTGAGTAGGAGCAGGTCCAACCTCAGTCGCGGTGGGAGGCAAAGTAAGCGTCACCGTAGTTGATTTTGAGGCACAGTGAGTGCAGACAGTCACAGTAGTGGTCCAGCCCTCAGGGATTGATGGAGATGTGGTCACAACTGGGCCTGTGGGTGGGTTTGTCGCAGTGGCCGTTGCAGACCCGGTGCCAGGACAATATGTCGTGGTGTATGTCGTGGTAATTGTGGTGAATCCCGTCGGGCAAATGTCAATGTACGAAGTAATGATAATGGTTGTGACGGTATCAGGCTGGGCAGACCCAGTAGATGTGGCGGACGAAGGGCCAGGTGTAATCAGCGAAGTAACAGTAGGCGAGGTGCTCTTGGTGTTTCCACTTGACTGGCCGCTAGATCCAGAAGATCCAGTTGAGCTGGCAGTGAGAGTAGTCTGGCTCGCAGAGACACCAGCTGATCCTGTGTGCCCAAAGGTTGGCTGCGCTGTGCTTGATGAGTTTCCAAAGCTGAAGGGCGGGGTTGATGGCTTAATGACTCCAGAGGAAGGTGTCTTGGTCACGCTTGATTTGCTGGTCGAAGGGTTTCCGGAAGTAATCAAAGAGCTTGATCTTGTTGGTTTGGAAGAACCAGCCGCAGTGCTAGATTGAGTCGGCTTGCTGGAAATAATTGCGGAGCTTGGCGAGGATGGTTTATTGGGAGCAAGGATTGAGCTCGATGTTACTGGCTTGGAGGAAACAACCGCAGTGCTCGATGGGGTTGGCTTGCCCGAAGTAGCCAGCGAGCTTGATGCCGTTGGTTGAAGGGAAATAACCGCAGAGCTAGACTGTGTTGGCCTTCCAGATGCCACTGGTGAGCTTGGCGAGGGCTTTCCAGAGGAAACAGGAGAGCTTGAAGGCGACGGCGTGCTGGGAGAACTTGAGACACCAGATGAGGACGCAGCTGGGGAGCTGGAAGGAGCCGGTGTGTGGGATTTAATCGGTGTCGCCGAAGAAGATGGAGCTGCTGCGTTCGAGGAAGAGGGTGTTCCGGAGCTAAACGGTACACTCGACTGAACGGCAGTGCTGGATGAGACATGGGTGCTGGATGAAACATGGGTGCTGGATGAGACATGGGTGCTGGATGAGACATGGGTGCTGGATGAGACATGGGTGCTGGACGAGACAGGAGTGCTAGACGAAGCAGGAGTGCTAGACGAAGCAGGAGTGCTAGACGGAGCAGGAGTGCTGGATGGCGATGGTGTTGGAGTGGGAGTAGGCTTAGGTGCACATCCATTGAGGATGCTCTTCATGTTGTCCGCATAGCTTCCACCATTAATCTGGTTCAGATCAGATTGTGTGGCTTCCCAGAGCATAACACCTCCGAAGGTCTCTGGATACAGATTCATGTACTTCTTAATCAGGGGCTGGGCCTCGTCAGGAGTAATGTAGTAACCCTTGTTTGCTGCGTTAGAGCTGGCAGGCAATCCGACAAAGAGCTTAGCAGCAGGGTTGCCACCGTTCTTGATGACAGTGACCCATTCTTCATAGTTGAAACCTGTGCCGTTGACAAAATTGCGAGCAGAGCAGCCATCATTGTTGTAGAATTGGACCCAGACAAAGTCAAATGCGGAATTCGCAATAGCGTTGCTGAGCTGTGCATCAGGTATCGGGCATTGGGGGGAGGCTGAGATATAAAACGATTGCGAGGACTCTGTAAAATGCTCTCGAAGACGGTTGACCATGATATCGTAACCTATCAATGGTTAGTTTAGACGAGTGAAAATGATAATGACTTGAAACATACCAAATCCTCCATTGTGCTCAATGTCAAAATCAAAACCATCAATGACGACGTCTCCAAACGGACGTTGGCCATTGATCAACGACCATTCCTCAGTCACTGGACCAAAAGCAGCCCAAAGATAGTCGGCAAAAGCGATGGCCGATGTTTCGGATTCGATCTTCTGGGTATCGGGATAGCCACCACCAAGGGAGAGCAGAACCTTTTTTCCGGCTGCTTGGCAGATTGGGATATCCTGGATCAACTGGTGGCAGCCGGAGAGCAATTCGGTGGTAGTGTTTCCAACAGTGTAGGTCAGACCATCACATTGGTTTCCAAAGTTTGTACCAGGCAATCCACCAAGGCCTTGATCCGGGAAGATATTAAGGAAGGCAAGGTTGATAATATCCAAGGACGTCTCCTGACAGAAATGGCTCAATCGTTGTTGGTTCGCACCTTGTCCCTGTGCAAAGAGTAATGTGAGTGTTTGTCTAATCAGTGCCAGTATGCATAGAGAGCGCGTACGTAATAAACAGCAACATTGGTTTTCGCCTGAGCATCAAAGGTAGAGGTCAAAGATGCCAGGGCCGACACCGAGACGGCGAAAAGAGGGTTGCTGGCCACCATTTTTTAAAAGAATGACTATTGGTGTGTATTTATATAGTCCAAATGAATGTATTAGATCACCACAAAGAAAGGACGCAGACAAATGTCTGCAAGGATAGTCTCTCGACGAACGAGGATACGGGTGCTGGAGAACAAAAGGGCATGATGGAAAAACTAGGGAAGGGAAATATATAGACCACTTCTCTCATCTGGAAGAGAAATTAGGTCTTCATTTCCACCCTTGCCATTGGAGCCTGGTCCATCAGGGAAAGAGCCAGGGACCACTGCAGGGAAATGAGCATACCACCCGGCAGCGATATAAGATTCGACCGGCAACGGCGCATAACCCATTCAGGACATCGCTATGGACGATGGAGGAGATGAAATCTCCAGTATAGCAAAACTAACAGGGACTAAACAGACTAATGCGCCATGAACTGTTATCGGATATTCCCTGGGACCTCCTAGTGGCCACGGCGATTGATGATATTGAGAACCGACATCGCCACTGGACCAGTAGCGGAGGATTTGAACGGCTATCCGTCTAGAAATGATTTGAAGAGCCGCAGTACATCCACTGTACTAGTAGGTAGGATCAAGTTAAATTGGAGTCAGTGATGGGTCGTGGATTAGCTGATGGAGAGGATGAAAACCCAATTTTCCTTTAGTAGACTTACACGATAGCAGTCTAAGCATCGAGCGCACCCATGGACGGAGCAGAGTCCGTCGACTAGAATGGAGAATGGCTCGAGGGCCATCACCTCATCGGACGATTCATCTCATCAGGACAAGCTAGTCTCTGGAGTCTTCAGTAAATGAATCTATAGTGGATAAGTTTGCAGATGGCTTGTGTGACATCGCCACATGGCAGGATAGGTGATTGCAAGCGAGGAAGAACAGGTTGCAGTCGAGCTGTCGAGGTTGAAGCCTGGGAGAATCGCTGTACGGCGTAAGTTACCAGGTAACACTGAGGTGGTACGGTACGGTACAGCCTTGTTCTCTGATCCATGGGCGATTTGGATGACCCTCACGTTGACCCGTTCGTATTGGGTTTAGCGCAGGCGCTAACTGTAAGGAACGCCAATCAGAAGTAAGAGATAGATTAACAGCTGTCAGGCGTATGAGACAACCTGAACCCTATCTGCCACCATACCCTTTTGGGCCTAGAAATATTGCCGAGACAGGAAGTACAAGCGGCGCGAACAGAAAGAATCCAAGAAAAAACGCCTACAACCAAGTGTAAAAACCGACTAAACGAGAACCAATGAACCAATAGTTTTTAGAGGAATCAAGAGCCTCAGGGACTAAAAAGATGGACGGTCGGAAGCAGCCGGATCATCGGTTTCCACTGTTCGATGCACAGACCGTCGATATCAGGATTAATATACAGGCACACAGGTGTCTGTGGTCAGGTCTGAGCGATAAGTCACCCATTCCAACTCCCCATCCTTGGAGCCACAGAGATTGGGTCTGTCGTCTGAAAGCTCTAATCTCACTTTGAGGACTGTGCCATCAGCCTGGGTGACATTAGTTTGGGCAGCATTATATTGAAGAGTGCCGTTGTCCCAAAACCCATCGATAAAAGCCACCAGTTGCGCTTGCAGTTTCTCGCCACGGACGGGCTTATTGCAGCGTTTCTGCGGTGGATCGAATAATATTCCTAAACACTTGATAAACAGAATGGCATAAAAAGCAACGGTGGCCAGTTTCCTTAGAAAGCCACCGACACTCATGCTGGATAGGGGTAATCTCGTTCTGGAAGTAGGTAATATTGAATTGAAAGCAAGTAGAAATCTCGGAGGATAAACAGGATTTGGAGGTCTTTGATTCTTTGGATGGTTGAACTAAGATGAAATCCACTCGAAACTGGATTTCGGAGATCCGCCGCTTATGTGTGATCTTTGCCTTCGGGATGGCCGTGAGGCTGTGAGAACAGGGATTTCTGACTCATGAAGGTGTGCTGTTAATCCTGCTAAAATGGCATTATTGCAGATAATTAGGCCAATATCTTCCATTCTAAGCGAGATTGAACAAAACAGATGGAATGAAGTTCTAGACCTGCGCTTTTACTTCCTCCGCCGGACACTCTCCGGCTACCCAAAGCAGTAATCGCCCTGCTTCAGTCTGATTCCAACAAGTAATATTACTAGTCCGCTCAATACAAAGTCTAATACGTTAAAATAATATCTTTGAAATATCGCCATAATCTCGGAGCTGCATCGGTGGCAACCAACTCAGGCACAAAGTTTATTCAAACACGAGCTGTGGATAATTCGGGATGTTAGTTGATATTATAACTTTATATCACTCTTGTGTTATCCTGCTTAGCTTGAATATAATAACTGTCTATGCAGCTCTATTATGGCTATTGTACATATAAGCCCTTGTCACTACGTAGGGCATGTGTTTCCTAGTAGGTGAAGTATTATATAGTCATTTGTAAGTATTCCTAGAAGAGGCCTTTTCTTATCTGGCCATGAGTGACAGATTATAGTATACTATCAGCATAATGCTAAACCATATCTCGCCTCACTATTCTTCTGATACAGCAAAAAGCTTTATTTTTGTCTACCCTGAGTACTCTATATATCATGCTAAAGATATCCACTGCACATAGTCAATCGACTCCAACACCATGGACTCTCATTCTGCCCCATCAGCAACCAGAAATTGAATCTGAAAAGATCATCACACCTTACTATACTTCACGGGATATTTAAACTGCTATCACCGATATTTAAACCCGGAGAAGCTCACGATTGATAACCTCCTAACTTCGTTTAAGATCTCTCTATCCATGATGCTTCCATCCAGGTTGAAATGGGAAGCCTTAGTTGCTTTCAATTGTCTATCTACTGTCTACATCCATCCCTCTGATTCAGCATTATGGCCACCACCAAGCCCTTGACCCTCATAACTGGTGCCAACCAGGGCATTGGATTCGCTGCCGCTCAGCATCTCGTTACTAAATACCGGTCGATATCACCTTCTCCTTGCCGCCCGCTCGCTAGCTAAAGCCGAAGACACCATCCAGCAGTTACAGTCACAGCTAAATACCATCGACAGCTCAGCCCTAACGCCCCTCATCCTCAATCTCACATACGATGCCTCCATCGCTGCCGCAGCCAAGTTTGACACCAACGTCCTCGGGGTAACCGACACGACCACTGCATTCCTCCCGCTTCTGCGCGCCTCTACATATCATTACTGTCGCATTGTCAATGTAACAAGCGGCCTAGGCCTGATTGGCATTGCTTACTCGTCCACCTCCGAGTATAACGTCAAATCTTTCGGCTTGCCGGTCTACCGTAGTAACAAGACGGCGCTGAATATGCCCACAGCCGTGGATGCCGTCACTCTGGCCGAGGAGAATATTCTAGTCGTCTTGACTAGAATACTACTGCCGTACCAGCTTTACGGGCGGTTGTGGTGTTAAGGATGCAGCGCAGGGTACTTCGAATATCGTGCGGGCGGCGACCGAGGGCAACCCGAACGATCTGTACGGCAAGGTTGTGGATGACGAAAATACTCTAGAGGAGTTCGGCTGGTAGAAAGGTACGCCTTCTGAGATAGCGATTCGAGATACTATTTGTTAAAACTTGGGTAAACTGAACGAACATATTTACTATACATCGGGCATGGCAGTAGATGTTCTTTTGTTGATTTTATTTTTAAAAAAGAAAAATGAATCAATTCCTATTGCTAGATTCGCTCTAGATAGTACGATATAAATTAGGGCTTGGACCAAAATGCCTTCTGCAGAGCATCACACATCAACGTAATCGACCGTTTACCTTCCTTGAGAGCTCCATCCATAGCAAGGAATGGATGAGGCATTCCCTTCATCACCTGTAGATCCACCTCAACGCCAGCTTTACGGAGCTTCTCCCCATACTGCTCGCCTTCGGTCCGCAGCACGTCTAACTCTCCAACCATGATCAATGCTGGAGGTAATAAGGACCAGTCATCAGTGTAGAACAGCGGACTAGCCTCTGGATTCACCCGATCAGCTTCGTTGGGAAGGTAATGGTCTCGATACCAGATCATTTTGGCCGCAGGTAAAGCTGGTGTGTTCTCATAGAGACGATACGCTTCATTGTTGGCCACCGTGGCCGTATTATCCATCACTGGGACAGAGAGGAGCTGTGTCAGAAAGTGGACGGATGGGGAAAGAGTTAGAGCCTTGTGGGTGATGATAGAGGCCAGGTTTCCGCCTGCTGATGAACCCCCCGTGGCCAGTTTGGACTTGTCGATGGAGAGAGCTGAGACGCCGTCGGAGATCAGCCAGAGGAGTGCTTCCCAGCAGTCATGGACGGCGGCTGGGAAGGGGTTCTCGGGGGCCAGTCTATTCTCAGGGTTAGTTATTTTTGCTTTAGTTGAAAGGAAGAATGTAGACTGACCGATAATCCACAGTCACGACAACACAGTTACCTCTCTTGCAGAGATTCGAGCACACGACGTTCTCGGTGTCGATGTTCCCCAACACCCATCCACCACCATGGAAGTATAGCATTACCGGCCAGCCACCGGCAGGTGTCTCCCCACTAGGTGTGAAGCAGCGAATGTTGATATCCGGGCCATCAGTGGCTCTCCGCTTGATGGCGATATCCTGCGTCTTTCCCACTTCGAGCAGAGGGCCACCACCTGGGATCAGAACACCGCTTGTTCGCGACGCATTCACCGGTTGAAGGTGAACCTGCTGCAGGTTTATTACGTGCTTGTTGTAAAACTCAACATATTCAGGGTCTAGCTTGTCCTTGACCGAGGCATGCAAAGGATATGGAGGTTGAGGGTCGTGGGATACCGACATTGTGACTGTTGATAACGGACGAGACTAAGTAGTAAGTGAAAGGTTGATTCAAAATCGAAGAGACGAGAGAAACGGAATCACCTTCGTTGAATAATAACCTCGACTCTCTTAGTCCTGTATCCCTTGCTGGAGCTTTGACTCAGCGGTTGCTGCATTCCGATCATCGATTCAACCCCCACGCTTTGGAGTAACGGTCGACGATAACGTATTTTCATAATTTCCCCTCTAAAAATCATATTTATTTCTCTATATTGAGCCAATTGGCTTCCTTATATCTATTATTATATAGCCGAATCCTTCCTACTAGCAAAGTATAGAGAATTTATACTAGATACCTACAGTCACATTAATAACTAATACTATTTAAAATGCCCAGTGCCATCGCAAAGGGGGCTCGTGCGGGGTAGGTTGGAGAAGAATTTGGAAGCGAAGAGCATCAGATGCAACGGTCGTCAAACAGGGCCTTTGTATGTGGTCTATTTCAGAGTCGCGGATGCATCGTTGCAGCGTAAAAGAGGGGTTGTTGCGACGCCATTGGAACACTACCCCAATTCCGACGTGGGATGAAGATCGATACCAGATATCAGCTATCGCTGTCTTATCATTGCGTATTTACTTCCCCGCAAACGAGGTGATTCTCAAGTCCTTCTTCTCTAATTTTCCCTCGTTCTCTTTCTTTCTTCCTCTAGATACCTACCCAGTCAATCCAAACCTATTTCGCTTCATACTTCAACATGGCCACCAAAACTCCTGTCCTCACTGACAAGGCTCCCAAGCCTCTACCTGGAATCTACTCTCAGGCTATTATCGCAAATGGAGTCGTCTACTGCTCCGGTGCTGTGGCGATGGACCCTGCCACGGGCAAATTGATTGAGGGAGACATCAAGGATCGCACAGTTAGTACTCACCGAGGAATCTCTCAACCCATATTCATAGCTAATACTCTCTCCAACACAGCACCAATGTATCAAGAATCTGACCCATATCCTCGAGGAAGCCGGTACCAACATCAACAAGGTCGTCAAGGTCAATGTGTTCCTGTCCGACATGGACAACTTTGCCGACATGAACTCGGTTTATATGCAGTATTGGGGAGACGTCAAGCCATGCCGGACGTATGTTTATCGATATCCTCGATATCTAGAATGAATGAAGTGCTAACATCTTTCAGATGCGTTGCCGTCAAGACATTGCCCCTCAACACGGATGTGGAGATTGAATGCATCGCAGTGCTGTAAACAAGCTTTACTATAGAGACTGGCTATAGAGAAAACAAAAATTATCAGCTTTTGCTTCAATCATATTCGAGTCTTCAGTAAAGAGTGTAAATGTAGATCAACTTATTCTGAGTTCCTTGTAGCGCAGAAACCATCACAATCCGTCAACTGAAATGAGATTAAATAGTTGAGACGTGCTCGGCAATTATTGCGTCCTCAGATCTCTAATAGGATCGACATGGACAAGACCGCTAATTTATACGATTTGTAAAGAATATCACGGTCTCTTGAAGAGAAGCTAGATGGAGCATGTTTCGATTGAAGTGCTGGGCAATGTGCCTCCACATGTCGTCATTGAAAGATGGCAAAGGGCAAGAATGACTCAGTATGGGCTTTTTATCCTGTGTATCGTTACATTTGACCAAAATTAAAGGCTTATAAGAGTTGTAAAGCCTTGAACGTACCTAGATGGAATCGTCTAGATGTACTCCATATTGGAACCAACCTTTCCACGATAATGCAAATAGAAAACCATAGAGCAGGATGATAGGCACGGCAGAAAATCCATTCCAGCATGTCTTCTTCCTTACAGAAACACCCTTTGGTGTTTTGTCAAGCAATGTTTTGTCATGGGCTGATCACGTGCACTGCCCTTGAGACGTCTGCTTCTCTTCGAGTCCCGCAATTTTCTTTCTCTTCCATCTCCTGCATTATTGACAAAAACACAGAGACACGGTCCCCTGGATAGCTTCATCGCAGGCAGCGACCCTAGAGTCCGTCCTGCATTCGTGTAGGCCACTCTCGTGTCTCAATGCGATCGCTCTCCTTGTCGGAGTGTCATCCCCCACGCGGCGGTAGGAGTCGCTCAATCCAGGGGCCTCAGATCTTGGGCGTCGAAGTCATCCCTTCCTAATATTATAGGCTTGATCTTGCTAACAGCTTGATGAGACATTAAGAAACTCTTTAGTTTTCAGGGAATCAACCTCTCTTGGCACGTTCCTTGGGTGTACTGCCTGCTCCTGTCTTCGGGTTGTTCTGACATTCCAAATAATGACATCTCCCTGAAGGTCGATCCTTCTTATCGCCAATTCTTTGGCACAAGATCTAGGATGATGCCTCCTGCTATCGCATTCTTGCCCCTCTTTCTTCCGCGTGAACGCGCTCAAGGTGCCAATGACATATCCCTTTTAGTCCTGTGACGGCTCTTGGTTTTTGGTTGTCTTCTCTCTTAAGCATGTGTATATTCCACTTTATTCAAGATATAATAGTACATTCTTCTGTTGAGCATCATTCTTCAATTTCTACAAGCCAACCCTGATATTTCGAGCTGTCACTCACCCAAAGCTGGATGCTCTCTTAGAGTCGACATTCCGGCAAAGCTGCGAACCAGCTCGTTGACATATCTGAAGGACTCGAAAATGGCTAACAAATCAAGCATTTCCAAAAAAGGTGGATCGTGGACAAGAGTCGGGATATTCATTTCTCTCTACGTGTTGCTACTAGAGTCGCTCATCGAATGGGTTCTGGTTCTTTATCTTTACGGGAACAAGCGTGTGGATTCCAAGATGACCCCGGGCTTGATTCTAGCTCTCATTGCGGTATGAATATTTTCTTCCCCATCCTAATAATGTTTCATTGCTGAATAGAGCCCAGTCCTTTTTCACCGTACCACTTGTCTCTCTACACAGTCTGCTTGCTTGGCAGTATCACAAGACTTCTGGGTTCTCAAGTCAAAAAGCTATCCTCGTTACCGCCTGTACCTATATTCTACGGGTGACTGTCATTATGTGGCTGGCAGCCAGTGTCGCAGGCCTGGTTGTTGTTTCCCAACAGGCTCCATGTCTCCCTGATGATGCCAGTGGGAGCTTTTGGAAAGTTGGAGTCAGCTGTGGCCTTTACAGGGCCTCTGTGATAGTCTCTGTTCTATCTTTGTAAGACCTATGTGCTTCTATGGATTGAAAATACCTACTTACAAACCCCTAGTGTCACAGTGTGCATATATTTCTGCTCAAGGGAACTGTGCGATCGTCCCTACGATATCTCGCTATTTAGAGTATATAATCAGCAACAAGCATCCCGTGACAACAGCATCTTCTCGAACTCAAGCTGGGATAGCGAAAACACTATAAAGAACGAAATACTCTGGCTCTGTCGTCGCCCTGATGCTCCATATGACCAACGGGGCTTGTACTGGGCTTCAGGCGATGAGACCATTGTGGAAAAACCAGATGATAACCTGTGCATTCAACATCCTACCCCAATTCACCCAAAGCCTCAATTGAGAATCAATACAAATTTTGCCTCGAAAAATGCCGAATTTGTGCGCGGCTCATCTACCTCTCCCAGTGAGAGGGCGTCTTTGGCAGCCACTAACTCCAATCCTATCTCTCGCACCTCTACGACCCTGACCTCGCGAACCCCCAACGATTTCAATTTCCAAGTCCCCTTCATCGCAGAATTACCTGCCCCCGAGGTTCCCCCAATTCCTGCCAAGTTCAGCCACAAGCGAGCCAAATCCTCTGTATCCTCGCTCCGGAGATTTCTCCCCAAGACGTTTCCCTTATCTCTACCTCTGTCAGCAGATCCACAGATCCTCGCCCTTGCTGACCCCAAGAACCACCCCGATCTCGAGAAACAAGCCGAAAAAGCCTCTGATCCAAAGAGTAGTCCCTCTCAGCTACCATCAATACGGGGTGATTCCCCGCCACCGCCGGTCCCTGTGGTTACAAAAAGTACTCCACTCGAAAGCAATCCGACAGTACAGCACCTGGAGAACAGTCAACCACGATTGTCAACCATCAACTTCGCCGACGCCCCAGAGGTTGTTCCCCCAGGACCACTTAGGGTCCATAAAGCTAGCGCTGCAGACATAATCCCAGTCAATCGCCCCACTCACCACCCGCATCACCCCAACTACATGCCTGCTCCACAACCCCAAATGATACACCATCCAGCTCGAGGCCCCAGCTTCAGGACCCCCTCAACCGAGCCTGACAGAATAAGACGCCACAACACCCGGCCTTATAGTACCGGCAGAAGGCACAGCCAGGCGTACCAGTTTGAGCAGTCTCAAATTCCCCGCACGCAAAGCCAGTACCACCCTCACGCTCACTACGGCCGATACGAGCCTCAACGCAAGATGGCACCCTACCCACGCCGGAATGATGTTGAAATCATCTACTCGAGCACACGACGGCCTCGCAGCAGTACATATGCTGGTCTCGGGTCCTCTTGCTCTCATTTGGATAGCATCAAAGAGTCGCGGGCGTCTGTCGATGAACCCCGGGGGCACCACTCGTCCGAGGATACTGGGAATCTCATAAATGAGCATACATATCGGGGCGTCAACCGGACAAGTAATTATGGATTTTAGGTCAGATGTGGAATGGCGAGCAAGGGAACATGCATACTCGCATAAGGACGGTCTGCCGTTTGTGGTCAGACAGTGAAATAAGGGTTTGCTTTGAGCACATTGTTTTATCTTCTTTGTCAAAATATGATACCATGTCAGTTTCTCTAATGTTTTCAAATTGAATATTATGTGATAATGAAATAAGTTGATCAGAATCCTCATATTTATTTCCCTAATCGACCCTCCTAAAAACAATTTATACTAAGACAGACAAACGCCCATACATCCTACAAACGCCCAATTCGCACCCATGATACCCTCAGAGATATATGCAACCAGCCCCCCGTGCACCTGGTGAAAATACATACGCCCGAAATAGAGCCGCGTTCAAAAAAAAAAAACCAAACAGAAATTAAAGGCTATACTTTCTTCCCTTCGTTCCTCTGGGCATACTTATACCGATACGCCTGCTTGGACTTCCATCGTCCATCCTCTCCTACGGTATCCTCCTTGGTATCCCCAAGTTCTTTCTCGCCCCAAGTCCACATGAGGGCCTTGCCCATGCGGTCTCTTTCTTTGAGAAGCAGATCAATCCGACGTTCCCACTCCTTCTCGCGCTTCTCGATAGAGCGGGCAATGCGCTGGTCCATTGCCGCCGCTGTCTCATCCTTGGCTGCAATTACAGACTCAAGCCTTTCAATTTCTGATCCGAGCATCTCTATCCGTGAATCACGAGCCGACTGGGAATTGCGCATAGCCTGAAGGTCAGCTTTTAACTTGGACTCTCGCTTCTCGGCTGCCGTGAGGAGATTGCGCAGTTTGCGGTTGGAATCGGCATGAGAAGTACGCAGGGTAGAGATAGCCGTGGCATGGGCAGACTGCAGGCTTTGGATTTGGGCTTGGTGCGCTTCCTCCTGGGCGGTCGCTTTCTGATTGACGTCGCGTGTTGTTGGTGGCGATGGGGGGAGGGCTGGGTTGCTGGACCTTGTTTTCCTCCCGAAGGCGCTCAATGGTTCTTAGAGCTTCTGAGTGGCCTTCTCTTGTTTGGCTTAATTCAGTATTGCTCTTATCTAGGCTGGACTTAAGTTCATCGGTCCATTTGGTCAGCCTGGTGTTTTCACCTTCGATCGAGTGGAAAAGTGACTGTGCTTCGGTGGCTTGCTCTTGGGAGCGTGTCAATTCAGCTTCCAATGTGTCCCGGCTTAATGATATTTCTTTCAATTCGGCCTGCAGATTGGCAAGTTCTTGGCGCAGCTGCTCAATCTCGCCATCTCCTGAGTTTTTGACCTTTGGAAGACTTTCCACTGTGTCTTCCATGTCACCATGACCCAGGTCTTTGATCAATTCTAGGATCTCCGTGTACGTGTTGCCCCCGCTTTCAATCGGAAGGTCCGCGGCCATTGCCTTGAGAGCGTTCTCTTGTGCGGTCATCTGGGATTGGGCGCGCGTCAAATCGGCTTCAAGTGTGCTGTTCTTTTCTTCCAATGGACGGTTCTTGGTTTCAAGAGAATCAATACGGTTCTCGAGAGTTTGGTAGTCCTTGTTCACTCGGTCCATGTCTGCTTCCAGCCTCTCAATATACAAAAGATGATCGTCATTTTGCGCCTTGAGACCATCTATTTCCGTGTTCTTTTCTCGAAGTTGCAATTCCTTAGACGTCGTGACCTCCCTCAATTTTGCGATCGTCTCCTCGAGAGCGACATCCCGCTTCTGAGTCACTTCTTGAGCGAGTGTGAGCTGCTGGCGAAGATGGGCGATTGTCTCTAGTCTTTCCGAGTCTAAATCCGCGTGTGTGTTGTGGTTCTGCAGCTCCTTCTGCATGTCACCGATCTGCTTCTGGAGTGCAGTGATATCAAATGTGTTAACGGCGGATTTTTGTAGTAACTGCTCTTTTTCTTCGTTCTGTTTCTGAAGAGTCTGAATGTGCTCACGCAAGAGAGCCTCGTCACTACGTTTCTCATGGAGCTCGTCAAGGAGAGTCGTTTTCCGTTGCAGCTCTTGTTGAAGGTGCTTGATCTGCTCTGCCGCAGAGGTTGCTTCCAAGAACCGTCGGTGATTTCTCTGTAATTGTTCATCCCGATCTTGCACGGCTTGTTGGAGTTCTGCAATCTGCCGGCGCAGACCATTATCTGACCCCTTTTTGTCATTGTTGAAAACAGTCTTCTGCTTCCGAACTGATGGTGTTGCTGCTGTGTCAGGCTCATCGTCCGGGTCCTCCTCAATATTTTCAAGGTGTGTTATGTCTTTTGCGAGTCCGGCGTTTCTGTGTAGGAGGTGAGACGGGGTTGACATGTCGATCGGAGGACCAAATTCGCTGTATTCGCCCAATTCCGGTTCATCCTCGACAGCAGGTTGGTGTAATTTGGAAGTATCCTGCTGCTGTTTCTGTTCCTCCTTTTGCTCCTCCTCTTCCTGTTTTTCATCTTCTTGTTCCTTCTCCTCTTTTTCCTCTTGCTCCTCTTGTTTTCGCCGTTCCTCCTGTTCCTCCTGCTGTGCCTCTGCAGCCTGCTCCATCTCCAATTCCTTCAGATCCACAGAGGAATCATCGTCACCCATGAGGTACCGTTCCAGATTCGCAGTAAAATCTTCGGGACCACCGACTTCAGATAGTTTATCCTCCTCCCGCAATTTCAACTCGGGCAAGGGCTCGTCATCCTTGTCGTCTAGACCACTGTTGAATTTGCTAAAATCGAGGGTGTAATCAGCGAGGCGCGCGTCGAGGGCTTTCGCAGCACTGTTTGGAGACGACGCTCTGGATGAACCAGGTGAATCGGCTCTGTGCAGACGCGCATCGTCATCATAGCTATCCCTCTTAGCGACGCGATTGGGCACAGGGCTCTTCGCACGGTCGGGGGAATCCATGAGCGCATCATTAGGGCCAGGAGGAGAGGATGGCATGAAGAGAGGTGTCGCGAGGGTAGAAGCGCCGATTGTGTCGTGGGACGTGGGGAAGGGCGAGGAATACCCCGTGTTGGCCATAATGAACAATTATTGATTTCGAGGATGCGAGGGGAACGCGATTGATGCAAATGAAGGCAATAGATATACTCACGCCACCAAAGGGGGCATCTTTTTTTGGAATAAATACAGTCCGTCCACGGAAAGTCAATAGGGAGACCGATAACAATAAAAAGGGGATTTGGAGAGCGATGATGAAATGAACGCGAAGCCTGGGAGAAGCGGAAGTGGAAGATCTCGCGATTAGTGCCTTATATGTAAGGCCAAAAAGGGTGTCTATGAATTTCTAGATGGGGTTTAGCGGTAATATACCGTATGTATGGTATTGAATTTAACATGCTCTATCTTCATCGTCTTCTCTTCGACAATCAAATATAAATTCCTTCATTCTATCTGCTGGTATATCTTATCATATAAATCCATGTAGGTTATACAACCCATCCTCTGTCAAACTCTGGTGGCAGCGAGGTGGGACCATGAGGATGATACCTGTCGTGTTCTCCCCTCGCCTTATCAACCTTTCTGGCTGCACGACCTCCTCGTGAAGCAATTTCATGCTGAAAGTGTCAGCTTGGTATTCAACAATCATATTGAAAAGTATTGAAGTATACCTGTTTCTCAGGGTCCATATCGTGAAATCCCCTTACACCTTTTGCCTTTCCTCCCTTACGGCCTCCTTTACGTCCAATCCGGGAGAGCTCGGCTCTAGAGCGATTGGCAAAGTTGCCTGGGTTGGGATGGGACGCTGTTGCGAGCTCACGGACATTCGATAAGACAGCAGTGGAACGTTGGAATAAGGATCGCTGCATTGCGAGTGGTTTGGTATATTATACCAGGGTCAAACTGTGCTAGCTAAGTTTCAATACTTTACCAGATGTTTATGCCATGAAAGATGCAGAATCCTTGAGTTTATGTAGTCCTGGCTGGGACTCATAAACGCCTCTACGATACTATACCCAAGGGCGTTAACGAAACCATACTCAGCCTCCTTCGATAAAACACGATCTCGTTCTTCACAAGATAAAAGTATGGGTGTGCCTCGCCTAGAGAATTCGAGATCCTGGGGACAACTGGTAAGATGTGATGCCACCATGTCGGGATGTTATTCATTGATGGGAGAATTCGCCGAGCTGCGAGTCGATGTCACTCTCACATCATTCGATTGGATGACTTGCCTCCGGCGATATGCTGGGGCATTCCAGATACATTCGGCCTGCTCAATGACCATTCCTATTATCCATCTTGGAACGGAAATGCACTAGGAATCCAATAAGGATTTATGCAGCGTTAAGAAGGAATGCCAATTTACAACCAAATCATGGCTGATGTCAATTTGACGTATTGCCTATACAAGTGTAAGGTCATCTGACATTAAGTGCTGTCTCTCATGTTACCGACCTGTGAAACAAGTCAAGCTTTAATTTGCCTATTATTTCTTTTGCTTTGTTTTTGATTGACGGCCTCAAAAGTATGGATGCGAGGAAGTACAGTGACATGGTCCAATAGAAATCAACCGACGAAATCTGAATAATCGCCTGTGACCTTGTAAGCACAAGGTTCATGGGTTCCTGTCTGATGAGGTAATATACCAGTAATATATCAAGAGAGAAGATAGTTCATGTCAATCAAGGTTATCTAAACTATACAATCAGTTCTTCATTGTATACTTCGCGTCAATGGCCATCTTTCACCCATCTATACTCCTCAGTAGACATCTCTCCAGAGCTGCACGTTTTTCTGGTATTCCTACCTTGTCAACAGCCTTTCAAGCCTATGGGATGACGGCCTCATTCACTAGCAATCGATGGTTCTTGGCTTCTTCTGGTCCCTCGAAGCCCCAGACTAAATTAGGCTCGAGTGAGAAGCCAACCATGGAAACACTGAGAAAACAATATCCAGACTTTTGCCTCCAAGACAAGGTGTATGTAGTCACAGGAGATGGAGGTGGACTGGGCTTAGTGTTGGCCGAAGCTATGATGCAAGGCCCATGGTAATTTGCTTAATTTCTTTCCAAACAAATGTCAAATTTTGACAACATCACAGTGCACTGCTTTGATCGACTGACTCGTCCTGGACCCAATTTATCAAAGCGATACGAGGGCTCACTGCACTATCACCAGATTGATGTGAGAACCCAAGAGGAGCTCGATCGAGCCGTGGCAGATACCGCAGAAAGCCACGGTAGGGTAGATGGAATTGTAGCCGCATCAGGGATCTAGAAGATCAAAGAAGCATTGCATTACACCTCCGCCGAAGCAAGAGAGATGTTGAATGTCAACTACACCGGTGTCTTCATGTCCGCCAACGCGGTTGCCCGGCAGATGGTGGCACGTGTAACTTCCGGATCTATCGTATTCATAGCCAGCATGTCGGGACTCATTGCCAACAAAGGGGCTCAATTGCCCCGTATACAATTCGTCCAAGGCAGCAGTGATTCAACTCACTCGCAACTTGGCCATGGAATGGTCAAGGCATGGGATTCGAGTAATTTCGCTATGTCCTGGGCACATTCTGGCCCCTATAGTCCAGAAGAACTTCGAAGAGGTCCCAGGCTTGAGGAAATTGTGGGAGAAAGAGAATATGCTGGGCAGACTGGCAACCCCAGATGAATTCACTGGTGCGGTTGTCTTTATGCTGTCCCCGGCCAGCAGTTTCATGACAGGGAGTAGTCTGGTTATTGATGGAGGGCAAACAGCCTGGTGATAGCAGTGTTTCTAGTGACAGCTTGAAAAATGGAGCTTTTTCTGAAAGTGCGAGGACGTTGGAGATGTTGAAGCGTCGCAGTGAATGTCTTCTGTCTGTCTGTTTAGTCAGCGATCCATTGCGAACCTCTGGTTCTCGCAATTCTTTCTTCTATTTTTTTCCATCGTTGATGATTATTTTTTCTGTCTGATTTATCAAAGACAATATCTGTAATTTTCTGTATCATATCGCCACATTTTTCTATTCATATCCAAGCTGGTTTACTTCCAACAGCTTCGCAACCAGCAATGCAAGCTTCGCACGGCTGATCTGCGGGGCAACAGTCAGACGAACTATTAACCCCCCGCTGTTTTCCATCGAGATGCTAAATTGCATCTATCAAAAAGCAAACCTGGCCTTTACTTCCTCTTTCCTACAATAAATATGCCTCCTGTTTCTGGGCAATTGTCGCGACACCGCGTGGTCTGTTACCACCAAACCATCCGCGATGGAGGCCAATATGTCTCGATGCTGCCGCTGGTGGAGAACAACACCGGGATCACACACATCATCATCGCCGCCTTTCACCTGAATGCAGACCCTGGACATATTACCCTCAACGATGATCCACCAGAAAAAGAATCACATGATGCCTTGTGGGCAGAAGTGCCTTTGGTGAAGGAGGCCGGTGTCAAAGTCATGGGAATGCTGGGGGAGCAGCTCCGGGTACTTTCAAGAAATTGGATGGTAGTGAGGAGCAGTTCGAGCTGTTTTACCAACCTCTGCTGGCTATGATTCGACGGCATGGACTGGAAGGGATGGACCTCGATGTAGAAGAGTCCATGTCCTTGGCCGGCGTCATCCGACTTGTCGACCGGCTGAAGTCGGATCTCGGGGACGAATTTATCATAACGCTGGCCCCAGTCGCAGCCGCACTTTTGGGAATGGGCAACCTATCCGGCTTTGATTACCGGCAGCTGGAACAACAACGGGCGTCCAAGATCAGCTGGTATAACGCCCAATTCTACAACGGTTGGGGGCCAGCCGATGACCCTCGCATGTATGCTGCCATTGTTGCGCAGGGATGGTCCCCGCAACGAGTAGTCTATGGGTTGTTGACAAACCCGGGCAATGGATCGCAAGGCTATGTACCACGAGAGAAGATCGGGCCGATTCTAGCGCTGCTAGTTGAGCAATTTCCTAACTTTGGCGGCGTTATGGGCTGGGAATACTTCAATTCCCAGCCGGGGGAGCGAGAGAAGCCCTGGCAATGGGCGGCAGAGATGTCGCTGAGCATGCACATGAAGCAGGTGGTCGCTGCAGCCCGACAAGTGCTGACTGCTGGGCCCATGGCCAATAATTTGATGAATGTGATCCGGGACATGATGAATCGATAGATGGGGGAGATTGTTTGTCTTGGTACGGAATATATATTGATGATACTACCTTGTATATACGAACACTATATGAGACACTGGAATGAATAAACCAACCTTCAGTTTATGAATCCAAGATATCATCTATTGAAAAAAGCACACGCATTAATAATAAAGGCTTCTGTTTGGCTGCTGGCCATGTCGTCATAGCCATCACCGCCGACAACACCGCTTTATTTTGCCGCAATCCTTTGCCTCCTTTGCATCTCCTTTTTCATCCTCAGACGCGAAGAAAAGTCTTCATTATGATCAGAGATTGACTTATAGCTGCAGATACATCGTCTGATAGCTCCGACTGCAAGCCATGGGGTCCCTACCACGGATTGTCGTTGTGACAAGCTCCGCAACGATCCGGCTTATGGCCTTTCTTTTCCTACGATGGGTGCATCATCATGAGATTGATGATATATTTCCCTCTGAATAGCTGCTAACATATTGCTCCAGATTCCCGGTCATCATTTCCCACCCATCGTCTTCACTTCGTTGGCTGTATATCTCTCAACGCTGCCATCTCTCATCCGGCAAGGCAACAATGGTCGCAACGGCGGGAAAGATGAAGACTCCAGTACGGTCCCATCCCGTATTCATTACCCCTATTTATGGAGTGCTCATGTAGATCCATACAGAAAATCGCAAGCCATCAGCCCAAGACGGCCCTGGTGCTATAAAGGCATTATTGACAGGCCTGCCATCTGCTAGGTCGCCATGGTCGACGCGCTTGACGGTTCTCATCAATGTCATCGTTTCGCTTCTCACACTCGACTTTCTCGTACGAGGACTGGTATTATATCCTAGCACGAATGCTGCAATCTCTCGTGTCGGCTACATCTCGCCAACTACTGCAAATCTGCTCGTTCGTGAGCCTGACACGGCCCAGCTTCCCCTGTACGTCTACTACCAGGAAGCGAACCAGGAAGCGGATGCCGCGAAATGGATCGAAGAAAGAATCATTTATGCTCTTGATGATACGTCTGACTTTACGGCTAAAGTGACATTCAAAGACCTGAAGCCGTCCTCGTCCTATCGCTACTCCCTGTCCAACAATATGACGGGAACATTCACTACGGCACCCCTCCCAGGGTCAGAATCAGCCACCCGACTTAGTTTCCTGACTTCGAGTTGCATAAAGGCGAACTTTCCGTATAATCCGCTGTCTCATCCTCTGCGAATTCCGGGTATTGAGCAGATGTCCGAGACGATTGCCAAACTTCCATCCTTATTCCGGCCAGCTTTCATGCTGTTCCTCGGTGACTTCATCTACATCGATGTTCCTCAGCGTTTTGGATCTTCCGTTTCTCACTATCGCAGCGAATATCGCCGCGTCTATTCGTCGCCATCGTGGACCATCCCCAATGATGGCCCGGCGATTGACCTCCCCTGGCTTCACACGCTGGACGACCATGAAATTGCGAACGACTGGTCTCAGGGAAACACCACAGCACCGTATCCGGCGGCCGCTGATCCGTATGTACACTACCACGTCAGCGTCAACCCACCCATTCCGCCTACGTCTTTTGCCAAGCCCGAAAATACCACCTACTTCTCATTCATAAACGGCCCGGCTTCATTTTTTATGATGGATACGCGTACCTACCGATCGGAACCCTCGCAGGGAAACTCCACCATCTTGGGTTCAGCACAGCTGCAGTCCCTTCTTGAGTACATAGGCCGCCCGGAACCTGCTGAGGTTCGGTGGAAGTTTGTTGCATCGAGCGTGCCCATGACCAAGAACTGGCCTGTGGGCAACGCCGACACTTGGGGCGGGTTCTTGCATGAACGCCGCACTGTTTTCGAGGCCATGTGGCGTGCTGAGCGAGAGCTAGGCGTCCGCATTGTCATGTTGAGCGGCGACCGCCATGAGTTCGGGGCGACTCGGTTCCCCGATCCTACATTGGGTATGACCCCTGACGAGCTGGCCCCTAATACTGCCGGCGAGGGTCTCCATGAATTCAGCGTTGGCCCACTGAGTATGTTCTACATTCCCGTGGGGACCTACCAACAGACAGACAACGAAGATGTTACAATCAAGTATACCCCCACTGGGAACTTCAAGTACGGATTGATCGATATCGCCAATTACGACGAAGAGATCGATACTCCGTCTGGGACGCCTGTGAAGGTGCCCAGTTCTGTTCTCACATACTCGCTCTATATTGATGGCGAGGTCGCCTGGAAATATAGACTGAGCGTCCCTCTTGTTGAGTCTGGTGGATTGATGGCCGCTTCGTCCGCTAAACATCCTCGACTGCCTCCTGGGCGAGTTCTCTTGGATGAGGTAACCGAGGGCTGGGAGGTCGTCTTTAAGGAATTTCTTGGTAAGGCAGAAGAAATCGGCGCTTTGATCTGGCGGCAGGCCGTCGACCAGTATTACGAGTTGTTGGAAAAGGCTGGCAAGGCCGAGAGAGTTTAGTTTTGGATATATGAAGTAAATAGCGATTTCTTCGCAGACAGACGGATAATCAGATTCGTCTCAACATGGATTTAGTGTAGGCATCATACTAGAGATTAGATATACTATAAGCATACCCTCGTGGGTAACCTGGGAAGATAATCCTGACCTGACGCTATCTGAGATGACTATTCTCATCCATCATCATCCCAACTTCCCACCCATCTGCAAAGCCCAAAGCTTCCGATCAAAGCGTTGCTCCAGCAAAGCCTTCGCATCCCCAACATACATAAAAGTCCTCTCTCGCACCTCTTCCGATTCCTCACCATCCACGAAACAAATCCAACAGGAAGTAACCATATACGCCTTGGTCTCATAACTCGCAAGCTTCTGCGCCTCCTCATCCGACTGCACCAGATACGCATATCCAGAAATGGCCTGCCCCTGCTCCTGTCTATCATCTTGGTCCCCGTTGATCAGAGTCCGGTAATCGTCTCATTTGACTACTGTGAAGCCGGTTATTTGGGCTTTGCGGAGAATGGGTTCTTCGGCGAGATCTAGGATTCTTTGGAGGGTTTGGGGTGTTGTGAGAGTTCCGTAGAAGAAGTAGTATTGGGGGTATTCTGGAGGTTGTTGTAGAATGTTTTGGGGATAGTTAGGCGGGGTTGATGACATTTTTTGGTCTTCTCACTGTGAAGGGTTTGAACGAGATGTATACTTGGGATGCTAATGAGCGATCAGAGCGAGTGTTGGGTTGGATAGAAATTGATGGAATGGATATATTCCCAATACTACAACTGTGGAAGTTGAGATATCAGGCAACAGTCCAAAGCTAGTCATGTTGGTCTTTAAATTAGAATTAAAGATAATTATTCAAAAGTAGGGTATTGATTTCTCATGCCTCATGATCATGTTACATATATTTACAACAAAATATTCCAACCCGAGCCCGATGATATGCCAACTATGTACAGTAGAAACATCACGATCAGTCCCGACTCCGATTGGGAACCCATCGTTTGATGACCATTTCCCGGACACGATACCGTGAGAGAAGAGCTCCAACGTCTTCCTCCGCCTCCGTCGAAGAGGGTGGTGGTATTTCGACATAACACACCACCAAGCTCTTCTTCACCTGCGCCTGTACTCGGTTGACGCAGTGAAGCCACCACCAGCTGCGTGCCTGCTTGCTGGCGGCTCGCTCTTGCCTCTCTTCGGTTTCAGACCAGTAAGGGTGGTCGTACGAAGGGATAACCACCGTGGCAAACTCAGCGTGAGAAAACACCGGTCCGCGGTTGTAAAGAAGATGGTCGACTCCGAATTTCACACCGGAGCGCACGATCCATCCGAGAGATCGGAAATGGTGGTATACGACGTAGGAGGTAATGAACATGTCATCGGGCTCCAAACCCGACGAGTTTTCTCGAGGCGGGTGGTATGAATGCCGGCGAAGGAGTGAAAGGAGAGATGTAGCAGGAATTACGGTATTTTGCTGGTGGTCAAAGACTTGCAGGGCACCGAGTCCATACACAAGGAAAAAGGCTTCTTCATTTGATAGTTGAAGGTGCTCTTCATTTTTCAAGGAAAGCTCCTCCTCGGCTTTGGGTTCGTCCACGACCACTTCTGGTAGATGTAACACGGACGAATCGGCGAGAAACTGCTTTTCCTGAACAACAGGGGAAAATCGTACGGTTTTGCCAATGGACTTTCTTCTACCAGGCGAGGCACCGAGTGCATCCTTCTCCGCATCCTGTTCTACCGAGCGTTGAGACTCCAGTTGTCTGGCTTCCCTAGCCTTCTTCAAGGAAAACTTTTCTGTGGCCGTGCCGTTAGTAGCACTGTCTGGCACAGAATTTGGATCGGCTGGTGTGGCACCAGATTCCCGAACCGCAGCCTCCGCCTTCAGTCTCTCCTCGATAGCCTTCTTCTCCATCCTAGCTCTCTCAAGCTTCAGCTCACGTCGCTCCGTTCTTCTCTGCGACGTGTGCTCTTCACTTGTTTTACCACCCAGCAATCCCCTCCTCTTCTTTTCCCGCTCTAGCCAGCTGGGCTCACTTCTACTCAAACTTCCTTTACCAAAGAAGCCCATCTCCCACAATGCTCGCATGGTCTTTTCGTCGGTGACATGAACCGAGGAAGTAGCTGAGTCAAAGTAGGCAGAATAGACATCTTGTTGGGCAGGGGAGATGAAGTAGGTCAAATACGAGAGAACAATAGTGACAATGGAAAGAGGGTTATGAGGAATGAGGGGGGAAGAGGATGGACACTAAGGGGGAGAGGGAAACGATGGATTTGTCTGTAATTGGGTCTTGGAGGCCGAGGACGGCGAGCTGGACGTGCATTGTCTGACGTGGTCTCGGCCTTAGGGGCAGCAGCCTCAGGCCCATCATTTGGAATTGACATAGTTTGAGATTGAGAGGCCATGGTCACAGAATCATTATTGATCTATCCAGAAAGAGCCTAATACTTTTCAAACCAAGAGTCAGCACGAGCCACTCACTTCCATGATAATACACCGCATGATGCGAGCTTCTTCTCAGATACCGTTGTAGTCAATATACTACCATCATCGACGAACAGCGAGAAATCAAAGTGCCATTGCCTAGGATTGGGTATAGTTTTTCATCATCACCGAAGAAGTGCAAGGCGAGCTTGCGGGTGGTAGGGTTATGCGTTCAGGAGTTGTGAAGCTTACCAGAAAATCTTTTCCAAGACGATGTCAGGAAGATGAATATCCAAATATAGGTAGTTTTGAATACAATTGGCAGTTAGCAGTGTAGGAAACCTGATCAAATCATCTTGGAATCCCGTGGGAACAGTTCATTCTCATTATTTCTCATCATCGAGCGATGAGAAGAAGAAGAAAATGTGTCGGCAAAAAAATTCGCTTGGGAAGAAATCAGGTCAAAAAGGGCTGCGGCTGACTCAGCGGATCCCGGCGGTGGTCCGAGCTTCTTCGTTCTGCCGCAAAAAATTCCTCCACTTATCGAAAGAACATCCGACGAATTCACCAGCTCAGAATAATACTAATCCCCTGGGTCTCGATTAAATACCGTCAAGTAAGTGTGATGTGCTCGTTTCAATTTGTGCATGTGTCATAGCTAACTTGTTATTACTAGGATGCATCTTATGGTACGTTGATATCGCGAACCCCCAATTCCAATCCAATGCCAGGGCGCAACGACAGAAATACTAAACGGATGATAGTACACCCTCGACAAGGAAGGAAAGCGGGTTTACACCCTCAAGAAGGTCTTGAATGGCGAGGTCACCAAGTCTGCCCACCCGGCCAGATTCTCTCCCGATGACAAGTACTCGAGGTGCGTTGGTGTCTATGAATAGTGAGGAAACAAAGGATTCAAGCTAATGCGAGATATTTTTAAATATAGACACCGTGTTACTCTCAAGAGAAGATACGGTCTGCTCATGACCCAGCAGCCTGGTACGATACATCCTCTCGTCTTGTGATTTGGCTGAAGGCTAATGTGTGGAATTGCAGAGAAGGAAGTTGCGCAGCTGTAAGAGGTTGAACCTTTAAAAAAAAGATTAAGGCAAAATGAATATACGGGGGTGTTATATCAAGTCATTTATTGGCGAATGGTGTTATTTGTGCGGTCTCTAGATGGCCAAAAGACTATGTTTGGATCTGTTCTTAATTTTCTTTGACTTCGGGATGTCGATTCTACGTATCAGGTGATACTGTAGCTCCAAGCCAGTGATACCTTGCATGGTGATCAATATACCTTTTGACATTGCTTTATCGTCTATATCCTATTCCTGTAGATGTCCTATATGCATAGCCTGACCCAAAGAAACGTAGCCATCAGATCATCCAACCATTAAAAGAGAAAAAAAAAAAAAAAAGGGTCATGAAACTTTTCGTGCCAAAACGCCAATCCAAGTCAATGCAGAGAACGATCGCGATTAACGCTTTCTCGAGTTCACGTTGCGGCCAGCTCCGACCTTTGTCCGGCCAACGTGCTTGTTCCGCTCTCCAGTCAGAATTCCAGGCAGGTAGTCTTCATCCATGAGGTCGCGTTCCTTTCGAAGTCTTCGGCTCTCCTCCGTGAGTGACCGGGTGTACTCCTTCTGGTCTTCGGAGAGGACAAGGTCGGTTCCCCATCCCTGCTTGCCGCCGCCTCCCTTCCATTTTCCGCTGGCAGTACCGTGGATGGGCTTGGGGATGCTGTACTTGTTGCCCCTGTTGTTCCACTGCATGTTCTTCTTCAGGTGCATTTTGAACTGGCCGTTGGCATCGGTCGAGCATGAGACGCGAGTGAGGGTGTCATTTCCACAGCGAGGGCAGAACTGCTTGTTCATGTCTTTGGTAGTGAAGAAACAGGCGTGGCAGCGCTTGATGAAGGACTTGAGGTGCTTAATTCTCTGCAGAGTGGTTGTTGACAGAAGGTTCAGGTTCATCTGAAGCAGTACGTTTTGGCACTATCAAGTTGTCAGTATTGATATGATTCTTAGCATGATCCTGGCATAATCTACTAACCGCAAAGTCAGTGGTCATGGTTGCAACCTGCATCACCTTAGGCTCAGGAGCTGCAGACGCAGAGCTCGATTCGTCGCGGGCCTGCCGCTTCTTCAAGTTGGAAGGAGTAATCCATTCCCCTCCATCCGACTCGGCCTCGTCTTCTTCGTTTTGGGGCTCCTCCTCTTCGGTGGCCTGGGGCTCCGCCTCAGTTTCCGCAGCAGGAGACTCCTTCTCCGGCGAAGCAGCGTCGCCATTCTCCAAAGTTGTTGTTTTCAAGTCCTCCGTGATGGCGTCCACCTCTTCGGCTTTCTTTTCCTGCGCAGGTTCGGATGACTCCTCTTTCTTCTCCTCTACCTTGGCAGGCGGCTTTCCATTCACCTGCTTCTGTCCGGGAACGCTTCGCAGTCTCCAGTCACCGCCATTCTTCTCACACTCAATCTCGTAGGCGAGCGCCAGAACTTCGATATCGGTTTTACTGAGGACCGCGCGGTCGCCAGTCTTGCGGGCAAATTCGCTCAGAATACTGAAACTTTTGGGGCTGGGAGAGCGCTGCTTCAAGAAAGGCAGGTAGAGAGTCTCGACACGCATGCGAGCGTCGGGGTCGCGGATTTCGCTAACAACGGAGGGGGTGGTGATGATTTCCTCACATTGTGCGAGCAGGGTGGATAGCGGCGGGGTATTTTTCAAGATAGGACCGGCATCGAGAACAATGGTGTTGACTGGTTTGGGAGGGGTAGTAGAGTCCGCCATTTTCGCGTTTGAATATGACGGATATGAGGGGGTAAAAAGAGAGGAAGGAGTGAGATGGGGTGAATGTGGGAAGTAGAAGAAATGTTCGAATCGTGATTTCGCGGGTTTTTTTTAGTTGGTCTGTGCGTTATACTTATCGGCTTATCAGGCATGAAGATGGAGATGGCGATACTATACAATGAGGATAGGGATAGACATGGAGGTTAAATTTAAGGTAGATTGATGGTTGGATGTTTTATTTAGCGATGTATCTATTTTTGATGTCGCTTATTGTGGAATTGGGGTTATATTCAATCCACTACAACTGACTCACAAGGTACTATATAAAACGAGGCAATCGACAACTAAATATCAGTCATTTAGACCTAAAAAATCATTGAATACAGCCAATTAATATCTTGGAGAATATTATATTATCTACTCTATACACATAGAATTGATTCAACATTTGCAAATGACGGTATATGAGAAAACTGACAGACCAACGTGACAAATCGACAAGATGAAGGTCTAAGCGAGTTTAATATAGAATCAATCATCTCACTTCGAGAAACTATAACTACAGATTGAATATAGCAACCAGTGGCAAAATAAAACAAGCTACTGTTTCCAGACGACAGCCATGTGGCATGAAGACTTGACATCTCGTGGCCTGTACCCAGGGCTGTGTATATACTATCGACATAGCCTGGTATCACATTGAACGGAAATCCATAAAAAGGCCAATAGCCTTAGCTCGTATTAAAAGAGGATTGGCGAAATAGCTTCGTTATTAGCTAGCCATTATTGGCCATTGGTGGCGGTGGATAGTTGCTGCTAAGCGATGCGTGACTATGGCAGAGAGCGTCAATAATGATGGTTTCCAAACAGAGTGCGATAGCAGCATCTTAATTGAAAATAATGCTTCTATTTGTACTACTCTGTACTCTATAGTTAAACCCAAAAGCCACGATGCAAGCAAATGTGATAGGTATAATGAGTACACACCTGCCCCTTTTTCGACTCCATGAATCAATCCGTTCGGTTTGGGATGGAAGATCATCGGATCGACGAAAGTGACTGCCGTATAAGACGACCTGAAACCAGATCTGGACTGAATCCTCGTTGGATAAATCAATCGGCGTTGTTTGATGGAGTATTCTGTGTCTATACACAGACGGCCACGGAGCACTCGGAGATTCACCATCCATCCGCATGTACGGTACTTTGTATCCCCTCGTTAAGATGATCTATCTCATCTTTATCCCATTCTGTCACACACAACGTCTTATCGACCGAAATTTAATAATTAAAGGGATTTCAGAACCCTGTCCCTGGATCCTTTCGTCATCCCTTACTCCCGTTCTGTGCGATGAGCTTAACGAGGGACAGTCTCCCTAGGATAGTTTGCTGTAAGGTAGTCAAAATTTTCTTCGTTTTTATTCAATGTCGGGTGATTCTTGACCTCATCCTGTCTTTAATCGTTTTCCCTTTTCTCTTAAAAGGTCTGGGGACAAGAGCTGTTCTCCTCTCTTGGTTAGCCCTCCAGCCCCCCCTTTCCCAGGAACGTACAGATTATAGACAGCCACACAGATAATGCAAAAGCCAATCATGATGTCAAAAGGAGGTCGACCAGTAACCCTGGGGAAGAAAAAAGCCAAGAAAGGCTCTCATGTAACATCATCCCGTCAGTTAAACGGTTGACGCCTCCATCTTTCCCGGCTCTCAGGATAGGATCAGCTGCATCGTCCTTCAGTGTCCCACTGTGGAGTGCGGAGGCATATGTCACCAATCAGTCATTTCTTAATATACACTTACCATCTCGTCCAGGAGGCTGCGGATAAAGGGTATGGTTGCCGTGGCGCATGTAATACGTAGGCATTGTGCACATATATGCATCGTATGCAGTTATAGAAGGGTCCCTTTTGGATACATCTCCATTTGGTCACCCCTCAGAACTTTGAAGATCGTCTGTCTGTAGATCACTGCACGAACAAAGCCTCTTGTCCGCCGCATCGGGTCCGTGACTTGGTCCGTGAATTTTGTCCATCTGCCTGTCAGAGTTAGGGCTGTTGGGATCTGAAGCTGGATGTGACTCTGGCTGTTTCTCCCCACGTCCCTTTTGGAGATCCCCTATCCAAGGATCTTCCCACCCTGTTAACAGCCCTTTAATGAACAATGCACATAGTGCACACCCTTTTGGCAAAAAGAAAAAAAAAAAAAAAGAAAGGGAAAATGGAAAATGGAAAATGGAAAATGGACTCTGTCTGTAGACACATTCATATGAATCTCTGATTAGCTATTTTGGCCCTCCCTTGCTTTTTTACACCCTTTGCTTGTCGCCTGTCTTAGCACCGGCCCGCAAACCCGGAGACGCAATGAAACATGCAGCGAGGGCTCTCTTTCTTCACGAGACCTGGCCGTTTTTCTTGACCCCCTCCTTTTGTATACTCTATCCTGACGAAACGGTTATAACTCGATCAATTTCTCTGCCTCTCTCAGGGATGTTATCAGTGTATAGAGTTTAGTCGAGGGTTAGGACGTGCATACCTAGATTTTCGGCATTGACCGTGCTTAATTCGAAACGCTTCATTCTTCATCAGAGCAGTTTAGTAGCAACTGTTGATCGCCAACATGCCAGACTCCTATGCGATGATCCCACGGGGCAGCCATGAATCTTATCGCACCACTCGTGGCACCCAAGGCCTGGCTGTTAGTATCATCTTCACGAGTTTGGCGGCATGCTTCGTCGCCGCTCGTCTATACACCCGGGTCAAGTTGATGAAGGGCATGGAAGCCAATGATTGGATGATTGTCATTGCGCTGGTGAGTTCACGATCCGCAGAGCGAATCCCCAAACCGATCGATATTAATTGAGACAGATCAACTCGTTCGTTTTCATGGGCTTCTATGTCGTCGAAGCTGTCAACGGAATGGGAATGCATATAGCTGATATCCCCCCCGACATCCTCATGGCTCAGATGAAGGTGAGCTTCCATGCATTCCCCAAGAGAAACCCACCTAACTTGGCTCGTCCCAGGCTTTCTGGATCACCATCCCCTTCTATAATGCCGCCGTGCTATGCGCCAAAGCCACCATCCTCATGCAATACTTCCGCGTCTTCCCAACAAAACGCATGCGTCTCGTATGCTGGACAATGATCATAATGCTGGGCATGTATGGGACATGGTGTGTCCTGAGCGCCTTTTTCAATTGTGTCCCCGTCGCCAAGTTCTGGGATCCTTCGATTGAAGGATTCTGTCTGAGCAGTAAAGGATTGTGGTTCTCCAACGCAGCCATGCATATCAGCACGGATATTGCCATTCTTGTCATCCCCATCCCGGCTTTGGCGAAACTTGATCTTCCCAGGAGGCAAAGATTTGCCCTCATTACCATCTTTGCTGTCGGTGGCTTGTGAGTTTCCCTATTCCTTCTGCGTTATGCCTTCCTAATCTTGATCCAGTGTATGCGTGACCAGCATTTGCCGCTTGGTCGCTCTGAAAAAGATTTCCGAATCGGCCGATCCAACCTGTAAGTCACTTAGGTACCATTCAATCAAAAATGCCAAACTGACCGAACAGACGACAATGTCGGCGCCGCATCCTGGTCCGCTGTTGAATGCAACGTCGGAATCATCTGCGCCTGTCTACCTACTCTCCGACGTCTCATGTCCAGTATCATGCCGCACCTTCTCTCCACCTTCGGTAGCGGGAGCAACACTTACGGCAATTCTCCCAAGTCTCACGGACGTGCACCAACGTACTGGACTGGCACTGGTGTATCCCCAACAATAACACACCCCGAAGATCTCGAATACGGCGATGTGGAACGAAAACTGAATTTCATGCCTGGCAGTGAAAACGCCACGGCCATGTCGAGAGATTTCCAAAAGAGCCACCGGGCAACCATCACCACAGAATGTAAAAGTGATAACTCACGATAGTGTCAGTGTGCTGCTGGCAGTCTTTATATACAGTGGAAGAGAGATAAGCCCATTGCACGTGCCTGCTGATCCCATCCAGATTCAGTTGCTGACTGACACCAAGCCCACAGATCACACTGTTTCATCATTAGTAGATTCTTGTTTATTTTTTACCCCTTTTCGTTATTATATGTAAAACATAACGATGTCATATTTGATACCACGGAGGATATCTGGAATGGGCGCCGGTTTGGGTGTACTGTATGATAGAAACACAACCAAATGAGCAAAAAAATAAAAATAAAAAATAAAAATAAAAAAAAAGTCCAAAAAAATGATTCAATAACCTTGTTATCAATTGCGAACAGCTAAGAGTGACATAAGAAAAAAAAAAAAAAAGAATTCCAATTCCCCAAAGGCGCTATAGCTATTTCATAAACAAGGCTGCATCAGCTCACCAAAGCAAAAAGGTTCAAAAAACAAGCAGATCTAAAAGTCCTCAAACTCCTTGTCGACTTTCTCGAAGTGGTCAAAGAAGCCCTTGAACAGCTTCACACCCAAGCCAGGGTCCAAGCTACCGGTGGTAGCACGGATGCTGTGCATGCTCCACTGTGGAATTCCCATATCAATGGCCCGCATACCAATACGGGCGCTGGTCATAGGTCCAATGGTACCGCCACTTCGAGAATCATTGCGGATCTGGAAAACCTGCAGGGTAGAACCACAAAGTTGGGCGACACGTTGCATGAAACCGTGGCTGACGCTGTCTGTCGTCATGTGGCCATTAGAGTCAGCAGAGACCGCCACACCGACATTCAGACGGGGAGAGTGGTTCTCCAGGTAAACATTGAGGAAGTTCGGGTTGACGGCGTGGATGACATCCGATGAGACGAGGAAGCTGTTAGCAACAGTCTGGGACAGCACATTGGGTCCATACGAGGGCGAGAAGGCCTCGGTAATGCGCTCCATGACGCTGCTCATAAAGTTGGAGTTGGCACCCTGGCGGAGAAGACTGCCGATCTCTTCATCATCAAACATTCCAACCATCTTCACGACGCCCTTGGATGTATTGTCGTCGGAGGCTAAAAGTGCCTCGTGGGCGGCATAGCAGCAAAGCTTGTCGTCAATCCGACCGGCAAAGATCAAGTCCTTCTCCAAACCACCCAATTGAGCCGGCTGGCTGTCAAACAGCTCCAGCTCCCAGCGAAGGATTGAGCTGTAATCCGTAATACCCAGCTGATTGGAGATGACCTTGACCAACTTCTCCGGCTGTGTAGCTGCAAACGTGTTGGGCTTGATTCCATTGTCAGGCGCAGGCGATTCCGATTGCCTGAAAAGATCGGAGTTATCAACACCGATGATAGGAACCATCTGGGTCTCCTTGTTAAAAGGCCCGTCAGCGGGAGCCCCAAAGTGCTCTGCCAGCGAGGGAATGCGAGCAATGGGCCAGTCCAGCTTGACCAGCTTGGTCTCAACCTTTCCAGTCTCAACATTGCGGACGAGAACCCGACCACCGACTGAGAGATCACGGTCCCACCAGGTCTTGTTCAAAGCGCCAGCATACGGGGCGACCCCGAGCTGGAGGAAACCCGCCTTGGTAGGCAGACTAGAGACAGGCTTCAACTTGGCCGTCAAAGCATCCACATGACCGGCCACAATTGCCATACCATTACCGCTCTTGTACTCCTGACCGATCGAGAACGAAATCAGGGCACTGTCATTGCGGGTGATGTAGTATTTTCCACCACGCTGCAGCTTGGACGTCCACACGTCGCGCTCCGAGAGGGCCTCGTATCCGTTTTGTTCGAGTTCTTTCTTAAAGGCATCGACGGCGTGGAAGATAGTCGGATTCGCGGTCATGAACTCGCAGTAAGGTTTGGCATATTTTTCAGGAGCAAAGTCGTCTTTGTCGTTGGCAGACGGGCGAGAAGGAGCTGGAGCATGCTGATGAGCTTCGGGGAGCTGGGTGGAGTTGGACAAGCGATAAGCCATGTTGGGATTGTGAAGGTCAACGAGGGTTTTCCTAGCCATGACGAGAGATGGAGATGAACAAGATGCGATATAATGTCAAAAGGGGAGTAGGTCTAGGATAGAGTCGGTGAGGAGAAATGAGGGGATGCAGGCTGACTTGGAGATGCGGAATGGCTGCGCTTGGGTTCAGCTGAGCTCTGCTTATCGGCGATCGGATCCACCGTGAGATCTCAGTCATCAATGACAATGCGGACGATGGGTGCGAATTGGAGGAAAGGAGCATAGTGAATAGCTGTACTTCTATATTTACAGGTTTACTTCAATTATTCTATGTTGATTTAATTGATTTCATCTCCATTTCGACCTCCGAAACGACGTCATCGCATTCTGTCTCTGTGACTGATCGGCACTGCAGGGACAAGTCATTTAAGTTGAAACTTGAAGCAAACTCGCAAATGGGATATCATAAAAATAGCTATTTCGTATATTCGTGACTGCAACCAACAAATGCGTTCCAATTGACAGATCCATCCTCGCACTCCTCGGTAACTGCAGGCCCAACTGCTTCCACGGCCATCCACCCATTCCGTACAATCGCCAACCAAACAGAGCCAGTCTGACCATTGAAAGGAATAGAGAAGTGATTAATACCAGCGGATGAAGCCTTGAGCACTGTCGGGTCATTCTCTCCAATTTGAACATGAACATCGCTCGGTTCCATTACCAGGGCAGTGACAAAGATCCGATCCTGGGAGATCTCACCGGGGGCCATTGGTGTTTGGCCCATGGATGGGTTGTTGCCGGTTGTACCGTCAGCGCTTCCAGAATCGCTGGGGTTCAATCGGTACCAGTATGTGATTTTCTCCTCGAAGGAGATTGGGTATTTGGGATTGTACATGGGTGCGACCGCTCCGGGTATGGAATTGACAGATGCTGTGTCTTTCATTCTATAGGCGTTGATGTAATGCGGCAGAAGAGCCCTCCATGAATCGTGAGAACAGTTATCAACATAACGAGCAGCCCCATCAGGAATACCAGCTTCGCGGATGGGTCCGATATAGTGTGCTTCCCCGTAGTCATTCCAACTGATAATCTGCAAGAGGTTAGTAGGACAGCATGCGAAAGACGAAAAAGACTGCCATACCTGAACCAGATCCGGCTGTAAATCCATGACCTGCTGCCAGCGATAGTGCCATAGATCATCACCACGCCATAGCCAATTCTTCCCCCATTGAGGGAGATTCGTATAAAACCAGGGAGAAACAGGCATCATGTATGGTTTGCCGGCAAGGGCTTGAATCCAGGCTTCATCACTTGTCGCATCCTTGTCTTCTGCTCCGGTGGGCCAGGCATCCCAGCTAAACGCGCCGTCAACGGTATCTATGCTGGCCACCCCTGCAGGTCCTAGGCTCGTCCAGCATGGGATGAATATACAGCCAGTCGCTTCCTTGATGTATGGCCAGTCCCCAGTGTTTCCAGCGCCTTCAAACGTCGACACCAATGGTTTTCCCTTGTAGTGAAACTGCGCCGGTAGGTTCTTATACGTGTTTATGAGTGTAACGACACAGTCTGTAGGCCATGGTCCTCCTGAGAGGTAGTCAAAAGAGAGAAAAAGAGAAAAGTTCCCCAGCTTCTCTGCTGCAAAGTAAGCCTTGTCGAGAACATCCTGAGTGTAGCTATCCTGCTGAGCGATATTCAGAGCGAATCCGTCGATATGAGCTCTCTGGGCTTCTATAATGTCCCATTCCCACTGCTCAACCGTCATGGCCGCTGCATTGCCCACCTGCATGCGTTAGATGGCGCCATGGATCATGGGAGAATATCTCACTATGAAATGGGCAAAGACACTCTTTGGCTCTGACTCGGCGGTAACAGAGACTGCGAATAGCAGAGAAAGTAAATAAATGAAGGGCACCATGGTGGAGTGAATCGGGAATAGAATGATTGAAGAAGATACAAAATGCGACTCTGGCACTGCCACTCGTCTTAAGGAATCTCGAAGATAGAAGATCAATCAAATGAGGTCATACAAAGAATACAATAAGGAATGGACAGTCAAGCAAGCTTGACCCAGTAGTCCAAGGGACTCAATATGGCTGCACACGAGAAAGAGAGTATGAACCAGAGTGAGAGAATAGCTTATAAATATAATAGAAATCAAGTTGAGGCACGATAAAAGAAAGAAAACCAACCTGGCGGGGATTGTTGATGTCTCTGTCTGGCATGGACGCGACGCAAAAGACGATCAAAACGGCCCATTCTTGCGGTGGTGCTAGGCGTGGCAGCTGTCAGGAATCCGGGGATGACGAAATATGAGGGGATATCGGAGGAATTTGATCGACTGAAGATCCGGAGTATTTGAAGATAATCAGAAGAGAAATTTGAAGTTGTTAAATTAAATTAGCGTAAGTGGAAAAACTGCCGGACGAACCGGAGACAGGGATTGACATGCAGATATACACCACTATATATATATAATAGTAATTTTGGTAATAGTACTCAATAGAATAGCTATTTCTATTGGGATGTTCATAGTTTTGCAGCCCTCTTTTTAGCAGCCTCTAAACGAGTTGGAAGATACGCTCTCATGATCTTTCCTGTCGGGTTCTTAGGCAACTGTGTCAGATAAAACAGCCCACCTCTTAATTACTTCACTGGAGATACAGCATCGTCCACGCCCTTTTTAATATCTGCGAGAACGCGAGCGTGATCGGTGACGTCCACAGTATCCCTGAGTTTGACATATCCAACGGGAAGATCCGTCTGTTGCGATTCATCGAAGTAGCCGCAAACAGCAGCTTCGAGAACGTCTGGGAGTGCAGAGAGAGCATTTTCCAGCTCCGCAGGGGCGATTAAGTTTCTGAAAGAGGCGTGTGAATGAAGACATTAGCTTGATGGATGAGATTGACTTACCCCTTGTACTTGATCATCTCCTTTTGGCAGTCTTGGAACCAGAGGAAACCATTCGAGTCCATCTTGAGAACGTCTCCAGTTCGGAACCATCCATCGTGGAAAGCTTCGCGAGTACTGACTGGATTATTCTTATACGCCCTGTACTTCTTGTAAGAAGCAACCCTTGAATGGATGAAGGAGGGGAGACAATTCAAACCTACATGAACAAGGTAGGCCCTTTAACAAGCGCTTCTCCTGGTTTTCCTACTGGGACATCATTGAGGCTTTCATCCACTATAAGAAGCTTGCTGAAGCCAGTTAGTACGATTACTATAGTTGCATATTTTGACCGGGAATTCAACGTACTTGTCAGGGAACGGTCTCCCAACGCTACCAGACTTTTCCGTAGAACGCGATCCTTTCAGTAGCGATACGCCAACTTCGCTGAGGCTATATAGTATCATAGATGAGTAATAGCTTTATTCCGTCGACTCAGCTAAATATAAACCTACCCATAGCTTTGTATGATTGCGCAGCCCTTCATGATCTGCTGAAGGCGACGTACTACCTCTGCTTGAAGTGTCGCTCCGGTACAAAGAACATGTCTAACATTGCCGAGATTATATTTGCCAATGTCTTGATCTTTGGCGATTGCTACTGCAGTCGCTGGAACCATTTTCATGATAGTGGCCTGGGCTCGCGCGCAGGCTTCGATGTAGGTCCGATAATCAAACCGCTTCAAGACCAGAACGTAGCAGCCCAAGAATGTTGGCTTAAGCACAGCTCCTAGGAATCCGAGCATGTGGAAGACTGTCATTGACAGAACAGCCGAAAGGAAAACAAGTGAATAAAGTTACTCACAAGGTGCGTATACAACCTCTCTTTCAAGGCTGCTATTCTGCTCAGGAAGAGTAGCCCGTGGTTGCAGCGCGTGTGCAATGATGATATAGTGACTCCAAAGCACGGCCTTTGGCTTACCACTTGTGCCGGAGCTGAACATGATCGACGCGGGGTGTTGTCGGTTGTCTTTTTGAGATAGATTGAATGGTGGACAAGGCTCGAGAGGCTTTTGAGGCTGACATAAATGTTAACCAACCCATCCCATCCTGAGCTTCAGTTAGTCAATACCAAATTCGCAAAGAGCTTGTCGAGTTCCAAAATGACCGGGTTCTCTTTGCTTCTGGATACAGCCTCCTCCATCTTAGTCCGCAATGGGCCATCTGTGATCACGAGTTTCGGTTGAGAAATCGTGAGATAATGCACCAAGTCCTGAACTGCTGTCAAGGAATTCATCCTACTGTGTGTATCTGTCAATTATCGTCTTTCATGGGGATATGAGAGAAAAAGCATACGCGATTATGCCACCAAACCACATGGCTGAATGAGCAAAAATCGTGCACTGGACACAATTCGAGGCATAAATAGCCACAGTAGCCAGGCTTCAATCCAAAGGTCGTTGTGAGATATGCTGCTGTCGTCGCAGCTTCATTTCGTAGCCCGCCATAAGTGAGCTGTCTTCCTTCTGGAGAGAGATCTTTCAGAATCACTTTGTTAGGGAACACATCCTCGGGGTTATACTTGAGGAGCAATTGAGGAAGAGAAAGATTCGATGGGATATGGGTGTCGGGGTATATTGATTCGTAGATATGAACGAACCATGATGAATGACGGGAAGAGAGAGAGACAAAGAGGGAGGTGTTGGAGAAGATCAGCGGAGAGCACTGCTTTAATCATTTAATGCAAGATGCAGGTCCCACCTGATAAATTACTAGTAGATTTAGTATTTGCAGGTCTGTACAGACTACAAAATATGATATTATTATTATTATGATTATTATCGTCATTCCCTCTTAAGACGGAACGCTTCTATCAACAAAGCTCATCACTTTGTTCCCTGTGCTGCTGAGTATAAACCCTTGATCATCTCCTGCAAAAGTGACCTTGAACAGATGCTCGCTGTTGCGAACAACAACAAATACCTCTTTGAGCTTCTCAATCAGTTCTTCTTCGGAAATCTGGCTGTCAGTTGTGGCACGCAAGAGGCGAACTTCCAGAATCACTTCTGGCGATGACCTTTTGACACTCAATATAAGCTGCCACTGCAGAACTCCCCAGTTGCTGGTCCGCATGGTTTCCCTGATGGTGTGGAATTCGAAATACCTCCCTACCCACTTAAACTGAAGCGCTTATCACGTCCGCGGACCCGGACCATTCTCAAGTACGGCGCTTCCTTGGCAGGCACAGCGTCTCTCACAGAAGCAGGAAACGGATGAAGAGATCCCAAATCGCCAGTGATGTACCGGACCAGGGGGTTTCTCAGACGTTGTAGGGAAGTCTGTACGATAACGCCCACACTGCCTTGTGGAAGCTCTGTCAAATCTTGAGCAGAATTGCTATCCGTGGCCTCGAGCGGAAGCACCTCGATAACCATCGTCCGTGTATCGTAGATGAACTCGACTGCATCGTCTCCCGGTTCCCCGGTGAGTGCTAGATTGGCGACCGCCCAAGGACCAGCTTCAGCACTTCCAAGTAACTGGACTCGAGAGGAGTAGAATGGATGGATCGAGGCCACTAAAAGGAGATCTCGAAGGGAGTAGTATGTAGCCATGATGGAAATCTTCAAAGGTGAGATGCTCACCAACCGTGGGAACACAGCGTATTTAAACGCATGTGTGCAGTGAAGCTGGCGAGAAATACGAGGCGTAAATACTAAACACACTGGCTTCAGCTGAACCGAACATTCAGAGCAGCTAATCTCCGCCATGGCTTGCCGATTGTCCACGGTTTGTCACTTCAGGATTCCCTCAATTCCTGTAATTGTATTTGAAAAGTGTGTTTTAGCTTCATTTCTCATTATTAAAAATGTCATTGACAGAATGCATATGTAGTATTGTGGCGAGGACAACCCCACGATATCAAGACGTTGTCTAGCAGATTAACAATGCATCTCACCCCACAGCAGTTCTTCACGATCCCGTGTTGTGGTGGCTAGTCGGGTACTAGCGAGAGACTAGAGAGACTAGTATAGGAAATCAGTGTTAGTAGCTGGAATTGAATACCAGAGAGATAAAAAAAAAAACCATTCAGGTTTCTTCACGCAGCTTAAGAAAGAGGGTGAAGCGATGGGTTTGGATTGAATAATTACTCCTGATTAAAGTATACCCTTTTCTGTCCCATCCTCCAGGATATCTTTCTTCCATCTAACCTCAGCCTCACTAGGGCCATCTTTATTGAATCGGACCAAGACAACCCGATCATCCACACCTCTTCGATCAGACCCTTCAAGCTCAGGGCCAGGGGTATCCAATCCCACTAGTGACCGCCCATCGGGCAAAGTCCTCAAGATTGTAGGCGAAATACACATCTGTGTCCAGGGTGGCGACCCAGAGTGCGCGAATTTAACCAGTTTTCTCCGCTGTCGCTTGAGTAGAAAGACGGATTGACGGCTTCGGGTATATGTATCGAGAAACTGCGCCATCAAACCGAGGAGGAAATATTGGGGCGGTAAAAGTTTGACCTCTTTCTTGCCAGCTTTCCGAAGCCACTCTGAAGACTCCAAAAACCGAGCGTCAGTGATCTCGATCCCCCCATCATGCGTGGGCTTGTGGATCTCCCTCGGCATGTTTAAGATGTCTTGCTCCAAGGTCATTATTGTCCATAGGCAAGAAGTAAAGATACATTTGCGTCGTGTAGCGATGGGGGACACCGATTGGTGTAACCCAGCGAGTGAAAGGTGTCAGATTTTCTAGCAATAAATTAGTTTAACTATGGTTTAATCGAAGCAGGGGGGATATATCTGTATCCGGCTCTGCTGCAGATTTTGGCTCCTTCAACCACTGGGCAAAAGTAGATATTTTTGGGCGTGAATTGCCCGTCTACCTTCTTCTCGTTTGGCATCACTGGCATGGAGCATCGCCCCTGAAGCCATGCCACGAGCTAATAGGATCCCACTTTCCTCGAAAAGCTCTCTTAAAGCTGCCCGTCTATACCAGATCTCATCCTCGTGTCTCTTTAGATCCCCAGGAGAGGGACACTCCCATCCTGAGAAGATAAATTCCCTCCTGGAAAAACATGGGCAGATGGAAAGGCCGATGAGGTTTTGATCCGCTGGACTAAGAGGATTTCATTCGTAGGTGAGACGAGAATGACACTGGAGAGAAGCTGGCAGTTTGTCCAGCTGAAGCTGAAGATCGACTCGCTAATGTCTTGGCCGATGACGATGCGCTTGCTGGAGGGCAGATTTTGCCGACAAAAGAATGTAGATATAGAGTCATGTTGATGATATTTTCTTTATCATCTGTCTTTGTTATCCCTGGATTGATATTGTCTTTAAGGTATTTAGCTGGAATAGTGCAGTGTATATCTGTTCAATGACCTGGAAATTTGCTTCATGACAACAGTCAATTGTTCTAGTGGCCCTTCAATGGGCTGGCTGAATTTCAAATGATCAATGGGCCAACCAGCTCTAGACATAGAATGCAATCTGGTACTATAGCACTTTCTCTCCAACACCCCACAAGGCTTAGGTCTTAGCAATGTCTAAAGTATATATTGCGACAGTGTCATGTTCGATTGACAATCGACAGGACATATTAAACAGGTCTTTCCAATATCAAGGAGACAAATTCTGTACTCAACGGAGGCGGATCCCGATGCAGGACCATATGGGGTGGCAATCCTGTTGGCCAGATGGTGGCGGAATCCAGTTTCCTCTTATTCTGAGTGGAGAGAGAAGATGGTCCAGTAAAGGTGACGATGGACTGCTTTAGGAGTGACTATTGATTATTGACCAATGGAATGAACAGTCTGGAGAAGATGGCTGGAATGGAAACGGATATGTCGGAGGTTTGAGTGAGATGATCACGGCTCTTCGGCCATGTGGATGAATGGGATGGGTGGATGGACTGGTAAACGCATGGCTACAGCGTGCATGGGATTCTTTTACCAACTTGGTCGATGAATCCCCAACATTGGCAGCCATCTCACATAAACTAGTCAGAGTCTAGAGCTACTGGTGACAACGGCTTATCCCGGTACATTGGTAAAAAGACCGGCCCTTGAATGGAAATGAGTCATCGAGAGTGCCTGAAATGGAGAAGATGGACAAAGCATCCGTTAGTGTCCAAGACGTCGAGACAGTCTGTGCAGGCAAAATCTGCTCCGTCCGTGCGAAACCGAGTTTGCCGACTGGATAATCAGAGGTTGCTGTTTCATAAGACTCGCAGAGCTGATCATATCAACCTGTAGACACTCATAGGTCCTGCCAGACTGTCTGTTGAGACACACTCCTTACATTGTACCTGTAGATCTGATCAATATTATGCAATATTCCCACCACCAACTGCCGAATTCGCCCTTTGATCCGGAATCGGCAGAAGCATTCTGACCCAGTGCCATATGATAATAACAATCGACAGAAAAATCTTCACCAGCTGCTGATTTTAGCTGAAGACGGACTGGTTTGGTAGAGCCGATCAACAAAGACTGACCATGGGTCGGATAGCCGAATGGGGAATGGTTCCAGGGCTACAGGATCAGATAAGATCATATGAGAAAGAAGAAAGTCATCCGAGCCGAATTAACATTCTTAGTAATAAGCAATGACCTTGATTACTTGGGGATGGGATGCTGTAACTGTAATTCATATGCTGGTATTCTGATTGATTGAACTGATTGGGATCATCCTCTTCATCCCATCCCGATAGCCGTTGGTGGTGGTACTTGGTTCACATGGCTGCCATGTCAGGGGATAATCTCTTACACAGAAAAAATAATATGAAAAAGAAAGGAAAGAAAGGAATACACCGTAAGTCCTTGGCCGACCCAAAAAGTCCAAATGGAGACGTAATCGAATCCGTCGAAAATGCCGCATTCAGAAATCTGTTCTTACAGACACATACTGTCCAGTTAGGCTGTGAAGTGCAATAATTGAAACAATACCCTACACCCACGCAAATATTTGCTTTTTACGATGCACAATGGATGGACTACAGGGATATCAATCAGTAAAATGCTCAGATTATCTGATATGATATCCAGCGGCCATCGCGCCTGGCGGGTGAAAATTTAGTCTATTAGACGGCAGCCGATGACATCAACACATTCCACACGAAATGTATTCCTGCCTATCAGCTGTATGTGCAGTATTACAGAGTAGTCGCAATTTTGCTCAAACAGCTACCTTCTAATCTATTACTCATATTCCATACCTTCTCATACACAAATAATAAATACAAAAATACCTGACCTCAGCAGGATCATAGATTGATAACCCTCCGCCAATCACAGCCACCAGCGAGCCCCACTCCTCCGAAATCGGGCCTTTTCGCTTGTGCTGCCCACGATAATCTAATCTGATCCGATGCCTTTTTCCACTCCTGCTTTTCCCCTCAACCTCGACTTTCTCTTCTTCTTCTCTTCCCTCCCCCTTGTCTGTCTATCATTCCTCTCTTCCCTTCATTCTCCCTCCTCCCTGGACAATTGTTCTTCGTGGACAACTTGTCGCCATCTGCCTCCTCACCATCCATTTCCTTCACTTTGCTCGTCTCCCTCGCTTACGGCTCGAATGAGCGTTCTTCCGCTCTTCCGGCCGAAGCGGTAAAAGGCGTCACAACCTGGTCGGTGAAATTCCCCCACCGCCAGATCTGACCATGGCCAACTAACCCCCCCAGTTAGACCTTTGTGGTTTTGTTGCTCGAGCAATCCACCATATAAATTATTGTTTTCACAATGGCAGCTCTTACGCCTGCTCTCTCAATTGCCCCTCTGGCTCCTGCGTTGGCCGCCAAGCCGACCATGTCAGCTTCTCCCGGTCCGGGCACGCCCGGGTCCATTACCTCCAAGGAATGGGTCATCCCCCCACGCCCGAAGCCTGGTCGCAAGCCCGCTACAGACACCCCCCTACGAAACGCAAAGCGCAGAACCGGGCGGCACAGAGAGCTTTTCGAGAACGTCGGGCCGCTCGGGTCAATGAGCTCGAGGACGATATCAAGCGGATCGAAGATGAGCACGATCTTCACGTGTCCCAGTTCAAGGACCAAATAGCCGAACTGTCTCGCGAGGTCGAACAATGCCGAAATGAAATGAACTGGTGGCGCGACCGTAGCCATGCCTTGGAGAAAGAGGTTTCGGTGGAACGCAGTGCCAAGGAGACTCTTGTCAAGGAGTTTCGGACCTCACTGTCGGACAAGAATACGGCCACCCCCGATAGCGTGCCCTTGCCCCCACGTGCCTCAAGACGAAACACCACCGATCGCCAGGTGAATTCTAAGGAGACCATGAGCAGTAACAGCCACGACGACGGACAGGAGGATGTTCCCCTTGGGTGCAACAACTGCTCGTCGGCCCATTGCCAGTGCATCGAGGACGCTTTTGGGATGCCCGGCATCGCAACGCGAGAGACATCACATCATAAGCGTGCGGAGCCGGAGATCAAACCCGAGCCCGAAGAGATGGAAATCGATTTTACCTCCCGGTTTGCGGCCGCTCAACCCCATCATGACGATGACGATGACGTGAGCATCATCTCGTCTCCGGCCGTAGACCCGTGTGGATTCTGCCAGGACGGCACTCCCTGTATCTGTGCAGAGATGGCTGCCCAGGAGGAACAGCAGCGCCGCAAGACTTCTTTTGAGAACAACCGTCTCGCCCCGATCCAGAACCTTTCTCAGTTCACCCCACCCCCATCAGACGGCGATGTTCGCTCTGAAGTGACCTTGCCACCGATCAGCCAGGCCACCAATCCCTGTGCGAACGGTCCCGGGACCTGCGCGCAATGTATGGCAGACCCGCGAAGGACCCTTTTTTGCAAGACGCTGGCAGCGTCGAGGTCTGCCAGCGGAACACCTTCTGGAGGATGCTGCGGCGGTAAAGGTGCCGACGGCGGATGCTGCATGTCACGGCCTAAACCCTCGAACGGAACTACCATGAACTCATCCTCATCTGCATCTCCTTCTCTGACTCTTTCCTGCGCTGATGCCTTCACGACCCTCTCTCGACACCCAAACTTCTCCCGCGCTAGTGATGAGATCTCATCCTGGCTTCCCAAGCTTCACACACTGCCCAACCCACGGGATCTGGCCCGTGAAGAGCGTCCTGCTGCTCGAGCCGCCATGGAAGTCGAAGCTGCCAGCGTCATGGGAGTCCTGCGATACTTCGACCGAAGATTCGCGGACAAATAAAAACAGATACCACCTTTCTTTTTCTTTCTTTTCTTTTCTTTTCTTTTCTTTTTTTTTTTTTTTTCTCTTGATGATACCCAAACTTGACCTTTTTTGCATGTCTGAGTTTGTATTATACAATATACAATTATTTATGTTCATATTCTTATCCTTGATGGAGGTCTACCCCTCCATCTAATACTTCCCATCCGTCATGGGAATGACTTCAGGCGGTTATTTGTCTATCAGCGTCCATTATGCAGGAACCCTGATAGACAAATCATTGCATCAGACAGCAATGAAAAAAAGGATGGGTACATGTTTACTTTTCTTTCTTTTTTCAATGATTAGACGGGGATTTTAAAACGAATGGATTCGGGGGGGCGTTTGGGTGTGGACATCAACAACAACAAGAAAACAAAAACAGGAAAAAAGAAAAAGAAACAAACAAAGAAAGACGCAAAAAAAACGGATTATATGATTTGCTATGAATGGAATGGATTTTTTTTCTTTTTAGACACTCTACCCTATAAGATTCTCTTTTGGCTGGACGGATGGATGGACGGTTGGACGGGATTCCATTCGGGATAATGGTTATGGGATGACGGACTGACTGACTACCTATTGGTATTTTGACTACAATATCAGTCTACTTTTGGTATCAATCTACACTCTATATGCTACATTCAAGTAATTCTCAATCCGAGTAAGAGATATGAGCATGTATGTATTAACGCTTCAGGTCCCAACATTCATCATATGCTAAACTGCTCAAATGAAATTATTATAACCTCATCTGGAAAGAAGAAGAGAAAATAATCATGATCCGAACCCAACCCGTGTAAGCGCCAAGGGCTGGGTATAATAGAGAAACGAAATAGAAGAGAAACCCTCACTAAACCGAGATTATTATATACATCACCAATTCATTGTCCTTACGCCGTTCCGGTGTATCAAGCAGTAGTGTAGCCCTTCACGGGGCGTCAGGAATATGGTCCTTGAGGTTTTGTTCCTTAATAAGAGTGGTGATTTTGACACAACAGTCAGACAGTCGAAACATTCACATTAGAATCGTCCCCTGCTGACCATCACGTCCTCGTCTCCTCCACCACCGACTGCCCCCAGTATGTTGGATCCCCAAATACCGGCAATGCCCCACATGCCTATTCTCCATCCCCGGTAGAGACCGTAAATACCCTGCCCTTGGCGTTTGCGGAGTGGCAGGGGCCTTGTGAGTGCTCCATGGATCCGGTCGGTTTCTGATTGAGATGTGCTGACACCTTCTTCGTATACAATGCTCCACATCGTCCCGATGATGCCGCGGTAGGTCTGTGGCGTGGGGATGATTGTCTCGATCTCGGAGCTCTCTCCCGGGGACGAAACAGACGAGGACGATGAAACCGTACGGCGTAGATTGGAAGGCGCCTGGTCTTGTCGTAGACTCGGAGAGGTGAATGTGGCAATCTGGGCACGACGCAAGACAGTCTCGAGAGGGAAACGCACAGCCAGTTCCAAGCCGGATCCGAGAAAAGTGAAGAGGTTCCACGCGGATGGATTCAAGATAGGATCAATTGATAGATAGGATTTTAGAAAGAGCGGAGTGGTGGTTGTAATGAAGTTTGGCAAACTGGAGTGAAGAATGGTAATCGGGACCAGGTGAGGGGGAATGGTGCAGTTGGAAGTCGGGAGGAGTCGCAGAGCCCGAAGGAGGGATCGCGGGCCATGTGTGGCAGGCGTAAGAATGAGAAAGGTGCGCGCGGTATCAATGGGGGAGAGGATGATAGCGGACAAAGATGAAGAGATGAATGAGAGGACCATGGTGGCGATCGGGGAGGCCGAGGTCAGAATATCTGTCGTCATCGAAGATGACACATCTTCCTCCGGTAGACCCACGATGGCAGATAGAAGACTGCGGATGAAGGTATTCAAGGTGGGGAGGAGCAGAGAGTAGATAAAAGTCGCGTTGGTAGCCTTCCATGGCGATGTCGGACCGCTGGTAGACCAGAGCTGCCCGAGCACCTCCATCAAGGACGACGGGTTCTTGATTGCTAAAGCATGTCTGGGCGACGATGCAGAGGGCGGGATGTAGCCACTGCGATCAGTGACATGGTATTGAGACTTTCGAGACCGAGGTGTCGCGGGGGATGAGGCCGTGGGTGCGGCCGATGTGAAGTAACTGCTCTCATCGTCGGAGGATTGCGAGTCCTACCACCGTTAGCTGTCTATCTCTTTTTCCTCAAAGTTACAACAGCGTACCTCGTCATAGATGTTTTCGCGAGCACGAGGAATCGATCTCCGGCGGTTTCCCTCCTCTGCCCATTGCCCATCCTGATCATCGGGCACGACATACGCCTGCAAGATGATTTTGGCGACGTCCAGCGGTTGGGAGGTCAGAAGAAAGAGATAGCGCCAGACAGCACGGTCCAAAGCATCTCGAATCCAGTCCGACACCGACGGCGACGAATCGAGATAGTCTGAATAGTCGAGATCCGGCAATAGATCGCGTGCGGAGCTGCCAAAGACCTGGGCGGATGACGCTGCGGCGAGTTCTGGAGGGGACGAGTTGGAAGCTTCAGCGGGCGACAAGCCGAAGGAGGGGGGAATATAATAGGGGCGCAAAGGGTTGATCCCTTCACGCGACGAAGCCATCTCTAAAGAGAGAGGTCGATGATGCTCGTGGTGGAGTGGGATGAGAAGCAGTGCTTGCAGCGATGGTGGGAGAGAAGGTGAATAATAATGACTGAAGCTTAAAGTCCGAATTTCCCGCCTTTTTTCGGTCGGGTTTTCCTTTTCCCCATCTTCTTCCTAGTTGAGACCCATCGACTCATTCTATCTTTTTGCCCATCTTCTTTTTTTTTCTATTGTCTCTTTTCTTTTCTTTTCTCGATTGTTGTATTCTTAATTATAGATTCTATTCGTTTACACCTACACAATGTCGCTTTGGAGGGAGACCTGTCAACACCTGCGTCGCGCAGTGGTCACCGGGGACCGCATATGTTTGTCACAGTCGAAGAGATATCTCAACACCTCAACCCCATTGCAGGCGTCTCGGATCGCACAATCGAGCAGATTCCAGTCGAATGGAAAGAAAAACATCCAGGCTTGGACACAACAACGGTTATGCCAAGGAATGAAGCCGTTGCAGCGGTCCTTCTCCGTTACAACCGGTGTCCAGCACGGTCACATCACACCCCCGAAGCCTGGTGAGGAGTAAGTGGGATAATTTGTGTGAAATTGCGATTATCATATGTGCTTACGATTGCGCAGAATCAATGTGACTTTTGTGGATAAGGATGGTGAAAAATACGACTTTCAAGTAGCCGAGGGCGACAACTTGCTAGATATCGCCCAAGCCAACGACCTTGAGATGGAAGGTTGGTGGATATCTACACTCCGATCATGATTATTTATTGACAAATGATTAAATTAGGTGCCTGTGGTGGTTCTTGCGCCTGTTCGACTTGCCATGTCATTGTCGAAGACCCCGGCATGTTCGACAAGATGGAAGAACCCTCGGACGACGAAAACGACATGCTGGACTTGGCCTTTGGCCTCACAGAAACATCGCGCCTGGGCTGTCAAGTTATAATGAACAAGGATCTCGATGGAATGGTGGTGAAGTTGCCTTCGTCGACAAGGAATTTGCAGGCCAGCGACTTTGAGTAGAAATGAAACAAGCCAATAAGAGGGATTGTTATGTCATCGGCCCTGGGGAGGACAAAAAAGGTCAAAACCGCATATTCTCAGCTCTATAATACGATTTGGGTATTTAAAATTACTTCTACTTTCATTTTAGCGTCTCTAGAGTGTAGAGTTGAATGCATAACTTTTTATGGTTTAGATGTGTGTAGAAAGAAAATCCAAAACTCCCCTAAACGCCAGAATATGCCGTGATCAGAATAGGGTATCCTTTTCTAAGCCTCTTCGATATTCAATGGTTTGCCCTTCTTTCCACTGATCAGCTCCAGGAATCCTTGCTTGCTGACCTCGTTTACGGCCTTCTCTCGTTCACCCATACCAACGGTTCCCTTCTTCCTCTCATCCTTGGCCGCCTCTTCTCCGCGAACCTGCGCAGCACGGACTGCGTTGAACAGCTTCACCACACCCCGCTGCGCCGTCTTGCGAAGTCGCTTCTCCTCCTCGGCCACGGCTCCTGCCTGGCCTCGGTCAATACCCCGAACATCGCGAATCCGACCGCGATCCAGTTCTTCCTTCTTTTCTGCCCGGAGCTTGGCCCTTGCCTGTCTGTCCAACTTCTCATCTGCAAAATTGTCGGTGGTCTGCGCGGCGACCTTGCTGCGCGACAACACAGGGTCTGCACGAGCAGATGTGGGGAGCTTGGTGGCCAGAATTTTGGAAATGGATGTCGAGAAAGCGGTTGGGTCATTTCGCTTGGGGACTGACCGGCGATCGGTGCCCGCGGGCAATGAGGTATCCGACCCATCACCTTCATCATCATCATCGGCATCGGAAGATGCTGCAGAATCAGACGCATCGTTGTCGTCGTTGCCGCCGTCTTCGCTATCGTCGCTCTCCTCGGCCTTTCTCTTCTTCTGCGAACCCAATGACTTTGTGTTCTTCTTTTTTTCCTTGATTGAGCTCATTGGCTTCTTTTCTTCCTCCTCATCGGAATCAGCGAGATTCACTGCTTTGAAGTCGGTCGGCTCGTCATCCGAGGCCTCGTCGGAGCTGCTGTGATAATTGCGCTGCTTTCTGAACTTCTTTTTCGGCTGGCCCTTAATGCCGTCCAAAACCTTGCGTTTCTTCATGTGGGGAGCCATGGTGGAATCGACAATCGGTGTGAAATAATTCTTGCGATGGTTGTTGTCTTCATGGATTTTTTTTTTGCTGCTCAACTTTTTTTTCCTCCAGAGCGGACAGCCCGTCGCGGCCCCCGATTGGTTGGCCGCCAACGACTCCAGACTCTCCGCATCGCTTCTGCTGTCCTTTTGCTTCAACATTGCTGCCATTACAATCCACGACTCCGATTCTCCATCGCTTTCGTGACGACATTTATCAGGAGAAAGTCGTCGCTGATTGAAGCTCGACCCTGTTATATTTCTCGACATTTAATCGACTCAGTCTTCCGCCATGGTCCTCCAGGATCTTGGGCGGCGAATCAACGCCGCTGTCAATGACTTGACACGATCCAACAATCTCGATGAAAAGGTGCGCCCTTCTGGCTCTGGTTGCGGGTTAAATATAGCTTTATACTGATATTTGTAGGCGTTTGATGATATGTTAAAAGAGATCTGCGCCGCTTTGCTGTCGGCAGACGTCAATGTTCGCCTCGTCCAGACACTTCGCAAATCTATCAAGTCCGGCGTGAATTTTGCCAACCTTCCCCCCGCTGTCAACAAGAAGCGGACGATCCAGAAGGCTGTCTTTGATGAGCTTGTGTCGCTGGTCGATCCTCATGCTGAATCATTTCGCCCCAAAAAAGGCCGGTCCAATGTGATCATGTTTGTGGGTTTGCAAGGTGCGGGCAAGACTACCACCTGTACCAAATTGGCTCGACACTATCAGACTCGTGGTTTCAAGACAGCCCTTGTTTGTGCCGATACCTTCCGTGCGGGTGCGTTTGACCAGCTGAAGCAGAATGCTACCAAGGCCAAAATTCCATACTACGGTAGCTTGACCCAGACCGACCCCGCCGTTGTGGCAGCGGAAGGTGTTGCCAAATTCAAGAAGGAAAAATTTGAGATTATTATTGTGGATACCAGCGGTCGGCACAAGCAGGAAGAGGATCTCTTCACTGAAATGACGCAGATTCAGACTGCCGTAACCCCAGACCAAACCATCCTTGTACTGGACAGCACAATCGGCCAGGCAGCTGAGGCACAGTCTGCCGCTTTCAAGGCGACCGCGGACTTTGGAGCCATTATCATCACCAAGACGGACGGACATGCAGCTGGAGGAGGTGCCATCTCTGCCGTCGCGGCTACGCACACCCCGATTATCTATTTGGGTACTGGCGAACACTTGATGGACCTGGAGCGCTTTGATCCCAAGGCTTTTATCCAAAAGCTGTTGGGAATGGGTGACATGGCTGGTCTGGTTGAACATGTGCAAGCTGTGACTAAAGACTCCGCAGCGGCCAAAGAGACGTACAAGCACATTTCAGAGGGAATCTACACGATTAGGGATTTCCGTGAAAATATCACCTCCATAATGAAAATGGGCCCTCTTTCCAAATTGTCGGGCATGATCCCCGGTCTCTCCAACCTGACAGCTGGGTTGGACGACGAAGACGGCTCGCTCAAGCTCCGTCGTATGATCTACATCTTCGACAGCATGACAGCTGCCGAGCTGGACGGTGACGGAAAGGTCTTCGTGGAACAACCCAGCCGTATGGTTCGCATCGCGTGTGGTAGCGGTACGACTGTCCGTGAGGTTGAGGACCTGCTGTCGCAGCACCGTATGATGGCCGGCATGGCCAAGCGGGTCGGTGGACAGAAGAAGCAGATGCAGCGCGCCCAGAACATGCTCAAGGGTGGCAACAAAGAACAACAGATGGCGGCTATGCAAAAGCGCATGGCAGCCATGGGCGGTGGAGGAGGTATGCCTGGTATGCCTGGTATGCCCGGCATGGGCGATATGTCCAAGATGATGCAGATGCTTCAGGGACAAGGTGGTGGTGGTGGCGGCGGCCTGCCTGGCTTGGGAGGCATGGACTTGCAGAGCATGATGAGCCAGATGAGTGGGTTGATGGGTGGTGGTGGTGGTGGACGAGGCAGAGGTCGGTAATGGCTTGCCACGGGTTTTTCTACATTTTCTTCATTTTCTTCTATTACTTTGATATCACTTATGTCCATGCCCAGACGCATATCTGACCTGACTGAAATGGTTTATGGTTGTTGATTGTAGCATTTGGATGGTGTTTGGCGCTTTGTTTTGGGTGTGCTTTTCTCGATTCCTTTACATTCAACAAGCTTATTCTCGGTATGCTTGTCAAATTATTACTTTAAAGATGAGTGTATAACTTTAGTATCTCCTAGGGGAGTGTAGATAAAACCTTGATTTGCTTCGAGTTTCTACAATGTACGGAATAGCAATGAATATAGTAGCCGAAGCTCTAGCATAGATCGGCAGACTTGCCTAAAAGGCTGTCAAGCTAGAAACTCTGACTGGCATTTTTTGTATGCTCTAGAGGACATGATAATGCGACATATAACACAAAATCTTTCCCATTTATCTTCAGAGATCTTTCATCCCAGAAGTTACTGTCTTTCGCTATGGTGCTATTCCCAAAAAGGCAATATTACTCAAGCCCTCACGTGATGGACGCGTTTCGCGTTTTCCGGTTCAGTGATGAGGACATGGATGTGTGGCCTAGAGTCTCATGGGACAAAAGACTAAAACATTTGAACAATGCGATTATTATATTCTTGTGCATTGAGAATTGCAGATGATTTATGCAGCTATGGAGACGCAAGATGACAGCTTCGACATCGCGAAGGTGCAACGCGTCGTGCTCGGGCTAGTAAGTAGTGACCCTGGGTGGCGTTTCTGATCTTCTTCATACTAACATCCACTCCCATCGATCTTGTCAGGAGACTGAACCATCCCAGTCGCTCATAAATTATATTGAGTCTACTGAAAGCACGTCCGAGGCGATCGAACTTTCAAAGACAAACCGGAACAACCGGCATTCTTCAGATGAGAGAGTGTCGGCCACTGGCCAATCCCTGCCGAAATCTTCCACCCCATTACACTCCCAAAATCTTTCTCATAAGCAGCATGCTACGAGCCCGATAAACGAGAAGTGTTCACCTGCGGGATCCGATCGACTAATGACCACTCTCTTGCCACAAGCCGGAAAGATGGGCTCTGCCGATACCGTCCCGTCGGACACTCAGGTCGTTTCCCAGACGGTGTTTGACAATATCATAAAACAGAACAAAGATGCTCCGGATATTGGATTTGACAATGTTGGGGATCGAGGTACATTTCTGACGCTGCATGAGGGCGATAGTGGGCATATCGACTTGTTGGCTGGATTCGACAGTGCTCCTGCGGATGCCATGAACACGGAAGACAATGAAAACGAGGATCAAAGCAGCTCCAAACTCGGAGAGTCATCTCCAATGCACTATCAGCCAAACCTCTTCCCTGAGTCTCAACGGTTTTTAAGCAAGACCCCGGCCACCGCAGTGAAGCAGGGCCACACTGAGGGGTTCTCGTCTGTTACCCCCTGTGCATCTCGAAATCCTCTCACGGCGAGTATTGAGTCGAGTGGTGGTATAATGGCTCTCAGTCAGGTTTTCAGGGCAACACAGGCTCCATCCTCCCCTCTGGTCAGCCATCAGCAGTCAGATCCAATGTCCGATCGGCCGTCGCCCAACTTGCCTATCCAAAGCCATCCGTTAGCCACCGCTCTTTCTTCGCCGTTTAATCACATGGCGGCCACATTCCCTCGGGATTCATCAGAGTCACAAATGAACTACATCACAATGAAGGAATCACAGGCACAGCGGGATAAAATCCTTGGGGAGCGGATGACGCGCTCTGTGGACTATATCAACTCGGAAGATCACAGTGACAGTGAATTTAGCAAAGACTCTAGCTTTGTAGAGCGTTTGCGCCGTCAAAAAGCGATCGACGAGGAAACTTCGGCACAGTTCGCAGGTCTAACTGCACCAGCAAGACCTTCGAGTCGGTCTAGCAAACAAGCAGAGAAGCAAAGGACTTCCCCGGTCAATAATTTAGCAACGAGGGGTTTTGAAGATACTTCTGCGGCCCCTGCTTTAGATGACGAGACAACATCCGCTCTTCAAAATGCAGCTACTAGTGAAGAAGAGACGGAGCAAGAGGATATAGATCAACATATCCCCCAGTCACAGGAACCTCATTCCTCTGTCGGGGAGGACAAGGAGAACTACAACGGCCCACCTGCACCAGCTATTATCGCTGCGACTAACGCACATGATCGCCTTTCTCAGGCTCTTGCTCTGCAAGAGAGTCCGTCTCGTCACAACAGAGCGTCGTCGAAACAGCCCAGGGGTTTCCGCTGCCAATCTCAAAGCCCTACCCAGGATGAGCAAACCGATGGAACTGCACGATCATCACAAATACTGATTGTGAAAGACTCTCAGCAATCTCCGCGACCGAATGATGAGGACAATGATGAAGAAAGTCGAGCAAACCAACAATGGGGACAAGATCACCCACGACACCCCAATGCTCAGTTCCATGTGGAACCCTCTTCTGAATTAGAAAAGGTCGCATCCTCGCCTATGACCAAGCGACCACTACGATCATCACCACCTGCAGCACCTCAGCGAATCCCACTGTTTTCGCAGCTTCAAGATAACCAACCTATTATGCGGACCCGGTCACTCTCAGTCAGTTCGCACGGCTCTTCAAGCCAGCTCCCCAAGGTTTCATCCGCCCCTGATGGCGGTCGAACCCAGTCTAGCTACCCTGTTAGTGAAAGGCCTTTAGGAGCCGGTGGAAGACGGTTGGGATTTGATTCTAGGGAAAAGTCGTCATCAATGCCGTCTCGTATTGCTGAAACACCTATTTCTCAGCGCCCAAGAAGCTTTGGGGATGTGATTTCAGCCACCAGCATCCCGGAGACCAGCCCGAACCGCTCGCAAAACCCAGCCTGGACTGGTGAAAATTGTGAGACAATGAACCAAGATGACGATGACTTGCCACCTGTCTACTCAGCAGATCATGCACGTGCTAGCCAGTCTCGCCTTTTAGGTTCAGGGAGTTCATCTCCCGCTAAAGCTCCCTCAAAGATACTTTCCAGCCCTAGCGGTAAACAGTGTCGAAGGCTGACTGAGATTGCTGGCGACCTCTCTCCTCAAGCTGGTACCGGCTATTTTGAGGATGATATTGGTATTCTGACTGCGGATGATCGAGAATTCAGTTCTGTTGTTTCAATGTCCCCAAACCCCCCAAGAAAAAAGCGACGCGGGAATGATGGAAAGAACGTATATGCCTCCGACCCAATACTTCCGGTTACCCCTCGCTCGACAACCCCTCAGTTTGTCAATCCGCAAGCGATTTATCCAGGGCGAGAAGAGCCGCGGCGTGCAGAGTCGATGGGTGTTGGAGGAACCGCTTTCCAGAGACGATTCAAACCTTCCAGACGAGTGGAGACCGTATGGGAAGTTGATGAGACACCTGAAATCCATGTTTCGCGCACTGCCAGGTCCAGGAAACTGGCAAGGGCTCGCCATCATGAAAGACAATCTAATCAAGCCCAGAAGCCTGGAACTGATTCCACTCCACAGCCTGTTGTTGTCCATAATGAGCAGGAATTGGCTCAGGACATTGCTCCTGCGGGAGACAAAGAAAACGTCAACGCTAAGCCACATGAAGACCCTATAGAGGATATTCCTGTCAAAGTCAAACGATCTTCAGTCTCTGATAACGTCAAGATCGCGTTAAATCAAGTCCTTGCTCCTTGGAGTGGAAAAAAACGCGTATATTGCCCTGCAACTTGCCTTGGGACGCCAGTTGGGGTCTCGCAGTCGCGTTACCTGGTTAAATTCGAGGATAGTGACCCGGTTGAAGTGCCTATTGGTGGTGTGAAGAGGCTGGAACTGCGTGTTGGCGACAGCGTCAAAATAGACATGCCTAATTTCCCGAAGGCTCCGCACGTTATCCGGGGCTTTGATGATAAGCTCACCGAGGGTGATTTATGCGATTTAGCTACCGGATTACCCAAAATGACTGATATATATGGTCATCTCACTGTGATCTTGGAGCCAAAACAACGAAAGAGTCTCCCGAATGGAGGCATAGTGACATCCGGAAGTGTTTTCAAAGTCCCTATCTCAAGCATCTATCTGGATACTATCTTGTGGAATCAGTTAAAAGACCGAACATTCACATATGACTCAGAAAATGTACAATCAGAAAGCAGACATCAGACACCATCCAACAGACATTCTACACCGGCCTCTCCCGGCACCCGACTCTCCCGCAGTATTCACTATTATAGCGGCATCTTTGCCGGCATGGTGTTTGCAGTCACATACTCAGGCAACGACGAAGCCAAGTCTCGCATAACGAAACTGATTCTGGACAACGATGGACGTATTTTGGCTGATGGTTTCAATGAGCTGTTCGAATTCTCATCGAACGTTCCATTTGCCAGCCCGACAAAGCTACCAGATTCGGGTGCAACTGGAACCACGGGAGGCTTGCGTCTGACTAGGAGTGCGGAAGAAGTGGGATTCGCTTGTCTCATCGCCGACCAACATTCGCGTCGCGAGAAATATATGCAAGCTTTGGCTCTCAATCTCCCTTGCCTCTCGCCTCGCTGGGTAGAAGACTGTGTCGCCCAGAACCGGATCTTGGACTGGGAGATGTATCTGCTTCCTGCCGGAGAATCAATGTATCTCCACGGAGCGACAAAGTCCCGAATTCTTACACCCAACCCAGCTACAACTGCACGGTTGTCTGAAACAATTTCTGGCAGGCCAAATCTTCTGAATAGACAGTCGGTGTTACTTGTTATGGGCCGTGGAAAACAAGATGATAAGAAGAAAGCGTATGTCTTCCTGACATATGCTCTAGGCGCTTCTAGGGTAGAACGTGTGCCCGATATAGAGTCGGCCAAAGAAATCCTTGATCAGCAAAAGGAGGCCGGCGTCACCAATGGTTGGGACTGGGTCTACGTGCATGGCTATGACGAGGACGCCGTTAGGTCTTTATTGCTCGGGGCCCCAGTGGCGAGTTCGAAGAAGGCACAGTCATCCCGGGGATCAAAGAAGCGCAAGAGAGACGAGCTCATGGGTTCCATTAATGGCAATGATGTTGGCTTGGATAAAAGTGTTCAAGTTGTGGGCAATGAGTTCGTCGTTCAGAGCTTAATATTGGGAAGGCTATTCGAAGCATAGTGCCTTCCCGTCTTTGTTTTTTTTTTTTTTTTCATCCCACCTGAGGTCAATGTCCTGGCCGTCTATCTGTCTTTGAAATGGTTGATGAAAGGCGCATATGGGGCGTATTGAATGTGAATCAGCCCCTAACACTATGTATACGGCGAAATATGGAAGATACCCCTTCTTTTTTGTTCTATTATTGTTCTGAGTAGCTGTGGTGTATTTTAAAGTTCCATATTCACACATCTGGATGCCTCAAAAGTGCTCAATACAACAACAGTATCTACATAAAATTGACATGGTTTAAAGGCATAATACAGTCAGGAAGGGATTGATAATTGCAGTCATCTTTCTATAATACAAAGCAACACCTTGGGAAACCGTCATATCGCCACACAAACAAAGGTAGATAAATAGAAAAACAATACATGTATCGATTAGCGACCACCCTTGGCCTTCTTCGAGCCCTTCTTCTTGTTCTTCAGACTCTTCATCTGGGCAGCCCGGTCAGCCCTAGCCTGTCTCTTTCTCCAGGCCATCCAGCGGTTCTTGCTATTGTACTCCTTGGCAGTAATACCAGCCTTCTCGGCGGCCCGACCAATCTGCCAGTTTGCCTCACGGTACATGTATCCGGGTCGTAGCTGGGAGCCAGTGCTGGCATCCTCGGCCCCGACGCTAGAGACCATTGTGCCTTCTTCAGTGACGGGGGCGACCAAATCGGACTGAGAAGGAGCCTCGGTGGATTCGAAAACTCGGTGAACAGCGACTCGGTTCAACTTTCGCCTAGTGGGTGCGTTTCGGGGTGTGGGTAGCTTTCCTTCCTTCTCGAAGCAAATACCGATGTACTTTCGGTCCGAGTGCCGTTCAGGGTCGAGGTAGTAGCGGACATAGCCAGCCTCGGTGGCATAGATGGTGTGATCGCGACCCATTGCACAGTTTTCGCCGGGGAACCATTTCGATCCACGCTGTCGGAAGATGATGCAGCCGGGGACGACGTACTCTCCGCCTGTTCTCTTCGCTCCGAGACGTTTTCCGGCTGGATCCCGGGAGTGTCTGTTTGCAGTACCTTGCGAGGCGTGAGAAGCATGTCGGACCTGGGAGAGAGAAAAGAGAGAGAGGAGCGAGGTGGTCGATTTGGAGATGGGAGTGGGCGCGGAGAGGGTTCGTTGGAGGACGGATTGCGGCCGGTAGAGCTGCTGCGAGGCGCGGAGGGAGGGAGTAAAGGATCTTTCCAACACCCGGAAGGGTGCCAATAGCCTAGGCTGTAACATATTCTTCCACTTTCAACCGACAATTCCCCTCAGTCCAGGCGATGAGGTTATGGCAACCTTTGACGATGAGAACAATTGAAGCCGAAAGGGAACTTTTTCGGCCGCTGTTGACGATCTTGGCGGATGGTCACGTGTCACCGCGATAGTTGGCTTCATCGTTGGAAACAAACACGACGACATCACTGATTTGCACAATTGGCAGTGCAACTCGGAAGACAATATTTGACCAGAAAAAGGCTGTCATTTGTTTCAATATGCATTTAACCTGGATCAAGTCCCTCTGGGCTCTCTTTTTAATGGTCTCTGTCGCGCAGGCCCAATTCCAGTTCTTCGAGCATATGTTCGGAGGCGGCAATCAACAGGAACAGCAGCGCCAGGCTCAGAATTCGCCCAGTGACAGCTCACGGTATCAGAGATCCTGGGAATCCTGTGAGTATTCACGTTTATTTCCAAACTCTATGCCTTGTAATCTCCAGAATTTTGGCTAATACGGCTGCCATAGCACAATGCAACAAATATCTATGCCCTGGAATCCTGGCTTGCGTCGATTTCCCTCATCACTGTCCTTGTCCGCATCCCGACGTGGAAGAAAAGGTTGAATTGGGCGAAGGAAGTGCCATCTGTGTGTCCAGGGGAGGATATAAAGAGGGCGAGGCTTCGCGGAAAATCGAATTGGCTCGGAAGGGTCTCCTGTAATGGAGTGTGACTTTCTCTCTTATTCCTTCTTTCCTTCTAAATGGAACGACTCATGGATTCTTTCTTGGGTATTGCACGTATATTCCTGACAGAAATGAGGAGTTGAAATGTTGTCGAAGCGTTACGGAGTATACCATAAAATGCTGTGTTATCAGATGAATTTATAGGTAGTTTCAATTTCCATCACTTCGAATTATTTAAGCATTATAATCTATAAGAATCGAAGCGAAATAGTCCCTTCTGGCTATACGTAAAGATGGCATTCCCATTGTTCAATGCTGATTCTTTATCTCCGCTTAACCCCGCGGCGAAGAACTTCGTCATGTCTGCCCGGCGCCGCCACTTGACGATCGTTCATCCATCAATCATTCTCAGTTGTCCTTTGCAGAATACTCAAACTCCCCATTAACATCATTTTATCTTTACAACATATAAAACTATTCCATAGATTTCTTAGGCTACATCTATCTTCCCATGTGGAGCGCAAGACTCCAACCACCGGCTCTCCGGTGGATTCGAGCTCCCGGTCGAGCTCTCTCCAGCTCGTTCACCAGAGGTCGAATCAGCCCTAGGGGTCCCCGTAATAGTATTCGAAGACCAGAGCGCATTGCGCCGAAACAAAGCGACACGGCACAACAGCAACAGCAACAGTCAGAATACCCGTCGCATCCGGAGACGAACAACCCCAGCAGTCCGAACTACGATCCCTCTCAGAACTCCCTCCTCGCTCCCGTTTATATACCAGAAGATCCAAATGCTGTGCTCAAGGAGACCCATCCAGCGATGGGTATATTGGCAAATTCAGGGTTGGTCGTACAGAGGCAATTGGAGTTGATGAATGTGATGATGTGAGTTATTTCTGCCAAATGATTGTCGGTTCATACACTGACATGGTTTTTCTTGTAGCGGTTTCGAACAAGCCAATAAGTATGTGATTATGGACGCGAATGGGAACCATGTTGGATACATGGCTGAGCAGGAGAAGAGCATTGCCAGTGTTATGGCTCGACAATGGTTCCGCACCCACCGAAGCTTTGTGACGCATGTATTTGATCGACATGAAAATGAAGTGCTCCGGGTAGGTTTATTCTTGATACTCGAGATAGGTGCATTGCGATGTTTAGTTGCTGACAACTTAGTTCCACCGCCCATTTTCATGGATCAACTCCCGTATTCGAGTGTACGACCCTCTCGACCTCGCCAGGAGTGCCTTTTCGTCATCAACCGCTCTGCAAGGAGTTTCTCGGGGATCTCTAGTTCAGGCTAATGGCGATTCAAACGCCAGAGTTTCGCCGATTGGATTCGACGAAATGCGCGTGATTGGAGAGGCCCAGCAACAGTGGGCTCCATTGCGACGGAAGTACAACCTTTTCAACTTTCATCACTCCCCGAACCCAGCGACAGAAATGGGGACAGAGTGGTTACCGCTTTCAGATTCTGGCTTGTCTGAGTCTCAGCAGATGCAGTTGACTCGGTCGCAGAAAGACGGCCAAAATCTTGGGGAATTCGCGCAGTTCGCCTACGTGGACGAGCCTTTCTTGTCGTGGGACTTTTCGCTTCGTTCAGCCAATAATCAACTGATCGGATCAGTAAATCGTGATTTTTCTGGCTTCGCTCGTGAGCTTTTCACGGATACTGGTGTTTATGCGCTGCGCATGGATTCCGCTGGTCTTGTCCCCGGGGAGACACCAACCGCACCTAATAATGCCGTTCCTGGCATGACGCTCGATCAACGTGCAGTGATGCTGGCCACTGCTGTCAGTGTTGACTTTGATTACTTTAGCCGCCACAGTGGCTCGGGAGGGTTCGGCTTCATGCCTATGTGGTTCCCTGGCATGGGCGGCGAAGCAGCAGCTGGTGGTGCCGGGGCCGTAGGCGAGGCTGCCGCAGGGACCGTTGGGAGGGCTGGGGCCGGTGGCATGACTGAAAGCATGACCGCTGGTGTTGCTGGCGCTGGTGCAATGGCAGGCTACGACGCGATGCACAGAGGAATGACCGGTGATAGCCCTCAGGTCCCACCGGTAGACCAACAACCACCACCAGCCCCAGGTCAACCTGATCCTTACCAGACTGGCTGGCCTGAGGATCGGATGGAAGATCCCTGGGGTCAGGGATCCAATGACCCATGGGGTGCAGAAGAACCGGGAGATGAAGGAGAAGGCGGAGGTGACGGTTTTGACTGGTTCTGATGCACTTGTCTAGGGTTGTTCTTACAGCGGATGTTGTTTTATGTACGATAAAAAGAGACTGGCGTTTCTATACCATAGACTCTGGGAACCCTACATTCAGTACTATATGTCATTTGAATAATTTTGTTGTCAATTTATGCCAATCTCGTGATGCTGCATAACTCACTATAAATAATGAGACACTCTCGCGGCCCGAACCCTCGGAAGTGGAAGAAACACAGTCTTGAACAGAGTTTCTTTCCTTCTCGCTTCTTTCATCCCAGTGGCGACATTTCATATTAACATTTCCGCTTCTCCTTTATCTTTCTTCAAAATATTCCGACCATCTATTCTGTCTTGCCCTAGAGGTCGACCATCAACAACCCCTCATCTCGCAGAGATTCAACTTCCCCGCCACATTCACCGCTCGGTTTTCTCCGCAACCATCATCAATCGCCGAGTCGATACGCCAACGTCATAAAGGAATTGGTACCGTTTCTTCTCTATACGCCATAAGAAGAAGATAAGGAAATCCAACATGTCGTCCGTCGCACAAAAGCGTCTTTTCCACGAGTACAAGAATCTGTCCACAAACCCACCTGACGGCATCACCGCCGGCCCAGTCACGGAAGATGACATGTACCATTGGGAAGCTCTCATCCAAGGACCTGAAGGCACACCGTTCGAAGGTGGCATATTCGCGGCCGAGCTCAAGTTTCCCAGAGATTATCCGTTGAGTCCTCCGACCATGAAGTTTGTTGGGGGTGGGGTGTGGCATCCTAATGGTGAGTTGTCTTTGATTTGGTTCTTTTTGGCACCATCCACCTTGTTGGGGTGTGTTGACTGACGAGTGTTTTGTTTGACTGCAGTCTATCCCAACGGAACAGTTTGTATCTCTATTCTTCACCCCCCCGGTGATGACCCGAACCACTACGAGCATGCGTCGGAGCGGTGGTCGCCTATTCAAAGCGTGGAAAAGATTCTGATTTCCGTCATGAGCATGTTGGCTGAGCCAAACGATGAGAGCCCGGCTAACGTCGAGGCGGCCAAGATGTGGAGAGAGCGGAGAAATGAATATGAGAAGAAGGTTCGCGATGAAGTTAGGAAGGGATTGGGCTTGTGAGATGATTTTACATGGGAGAGAAAATGTGCTGTTACAAAGCATAGCATAGCTTCATTGTCGTTGATCGACGATGGCACAAGCCTGGGTTATTGGCGTCTGTGGGACGTTTAGATTTCTCTTCTTTTCTTTTCTTTGTCCATTGTTATAGAATACAACTTTCACATCCATCCTTTCTTTCTCTCTTTTCAGGAGACTGTATACCACACTGACCTCAAGAGGGCCTATATATCATTCAATAAATTGGTTATTTTTCGATCAATCCACCCTTCAAGTCCTCCATTTCGATCATATACGATCTCAGTCTCTGCCTTCAAATTCAACATGAGCATCTGCTGCAACTCCACGCGCCATTCCTGCTCCGGTCCGTCCACTGCCAAAATAGGGCTGTTGTTCAACATGGCAACAATCTTCCTTCTGTCCCTGGTTGTCAGCCGAATGAGGGCATCGTCACCAAGAGGATCAGCACCTGCTACGACGTCTGATGTGCGAAGACCCAGCCAGTGTAAATTGGGAATGTTTAACTTTGCATTCTCGTGCGCATATGCCATGGAGCCGTATTTATATGTTGACATGATGGCCATTCCATCAGGGTCACTATCAACAAGAGCATAGAAACGCGGAGCAGGTCGCAAATGGAAACTTTTCTCGAACAGCAGACGAGCAAAGGCTCTTGTGCAAAGGTCCGGATAGCCTTTACCCTAGGAGTATTTGTTGGTCATTGGTCTCATGCTCCGGTCAAAGACAGACTCACGGTGATCAGGATTCCTTTTCCGACAGCAGCCCTAGTGTGATAGTTACTTCTTGCGAGTCGGTGGTAAACCGCCTGCTAACACATGAGTTCGAGTCGAGCGTCAAGAGATATATTCGTACCTCTTTTTCCAGTATCAAAACCCATTCAACTTCGGATATGTCAATTTTCTCGATTTCTTCTGCTCTTGGGATTAAGGAATCCTATTTGCCCCGTCAATTTATCAACGATAACGAACCCTAACCAGACAGGCTGACCTGTGTTGATAATCGGGCATCTAGTATTTCGTGTGATTTCATTTTCAAACAGTAGTATCCCGCAACGAGTCCTTTCGCAGCTGCTTCCTTTGGGTGGTTGTCTAGTTAGCCATCATCAACCCGTCCCATGGAGGTAATGCTTTACCACGTTCAGCGCTGTCCGATCCACCCCAATTGTGTGAGCAATGTCATCAACAACAGTATCAACCACTCTTTGCGAACCGAAGCAGGCCGGATCAGTGTAGTATATATCTCTTTGAATGATTTAGCAGTGAATGGTATCCGTGAATTATCCATAAACCTTTTGGAGATCACCAATCCTGTCTGAACGGCTTCAGCAATGGCTGCAAGGATCCGAAGTACGATAGCTATCACAACACCAGCTAACATTAGCAGCGTCTGGTATATCTAACTAGCATGTACACATACTAAACCTCCATGCTTCATGTGCGTCCTTTCCAGGCCAAGTGTAAGTCGTCTGAGTCTCTGTCTCAGTTGTCTCGAGGGCACCATTATCGGGGTTGATGAAGAAAGACGCTTGTTTGGATCGCCGTTTCAGGGTAATAAATGGATGACCTTCGGAGGATTTCAGCTCATCGAGAGCTGCCGCAAGTGTATCATCGATGTAATTCTGGACGAGTTTCTTGGGGGATTGTTGCCCAGGGTGACGTCTTGGATATTCCGAAGCCAGTGTAGAGTTTTCCGGTAAATCTGCCATGATAAGATATCGATGGAAATGTAAGGTGCTTTGACGGGTAGCTGGATGAGAGATATGAGAAGGTAGGGTGGCTTTCTGGGTGATGAGCCCAAGAAATTCCCAACTCGACTACCACAGGCTCAACAAGATTTTCCATTACACTTCTACTGGACACTTGATTCAGCGATGAGTTTTCTTGACTGATGACAGCTGATTCAATATCATTCTACAAAAGTCATTTTTATCTAGGCGAAGACTCGGGAGGACAACAGGTTTACCTGGCTAGTCAACAAAATCGATCTCGTATATTCAGAAGCCAACCCCAAAGACATGAAGATCGATGGTTCTAGAATGCGTATTCCCCCCCCAAAAAAAAAACGGCTACAGGCATCAGAATCATACATTATGCTGTACCCCATATGTACAACCGTTGAGATGGCAGGGAAGAGCAATAGACGTGCATAGTGCATATATAGACCTGGTCGTCTGGAAAGGCTTAAGTCAGCACTAGGCCCAACATCCATGAGTTATTGTATAGCAATTGCATGCATAGATCAGGCCAAAGATCCTTCAGCCTCCTAAGATCAAAATATAGATGGATTCTTTATTCTTGCAAAGTCGTGGGTGATAGTGATCGGTTGGCAGTTCTTATATTCCGCCGATCACTGCCCCTGGATGACTAAGCGTCCGGGGAAAGTTGTTCGAATCCAGGCATCTGCAATAAATTTTGTCTGTCGTGTGTTCTGAATACCTTTCGATATTTGTCCTTGGAGCGAATATAACGCCTGCTCACTGACAGTTGATATCTCCACACCGTATTCTTAGATAGATGATGGCGGGCGATCATATTGGACCGTGGAGAACGGACGCTCAAGGCCATCTGGCTTCCGATACCGAAGGAAATACCAAAACAGACTACTCACGGTGGAGGTTACTGGACGATTGTGGCCGTCAGACATGGCATTATCTTGAATCTGACGAGGAAAATCTAAAATGGCCTCAGTCAATCGCTGACAAGCATTTCCTTGGTCTTCCATTGGTAAATTTCTACCCCTGCAACTGTCGTGATGTTCCTAACTCCGTCTAGGGGCTTCCGGACCTGCCCACTCCCAAAACCCCATTGCAATGCGCAGAAAATGGCTTGGAGTTTTTCTCCAAATTGCAGCTCCCGCCTGGAAATTGGGCGTGCGAGTATGGTGGTCCGATGTTCTTGCTGCCAGGGCTTATCATCACCTACTATGTGACTAACACCCCTATTCCACCGGAGTATGCGACAGAGATCAAACGTTATCTCTTTGCTCGTCAGCACCCGGAGGATGGCGGCTGGGGCCTCCATATTGAGGCTCACAGTTCTGTCTTTGGCACATCGATGAACTACGTCACATTGCGTCTAGTCGGCGTCAGTGAGGATCATCCTCGTATGATCAAAGCCCGAGGACTTTTGCACAAGTTTGGCGGTGCGGTCTACGGGCCTCATTGGGCCAAGTTCTGGCTCAGTGTCCTTGGTGTAATGGAATGGGACTGTGTCAATCCTGTCCCTCCCGAACTCTGGTTTGTATTTCCCTTGTTCGATTACGTACCTTAAAGCGCTAACCAAGCTTAAGGCTGATTCCCGACTGGGTTCCCTTTGCCCCCTGGCGCTGGTGGATTCACATGCGCCAGGTATTCTTGCCAATGTCGTATCTTTGGTCTAAGAAGTTCACCCATCCATTGAATTCGCTCACCAAGCAGATTCGACAGGAGTTGTACACAGAACCATATGACTCGATCAACTTTTCAGCACACCGAAACTCTATCCACAAGGCGGATAATTACTACCCTAAAACCTCTCTGTTGAACCTGGCCAATCAGCTTATGGTTGGATTATGGATCCCATACTTCCGAGTATCCCCTGTAGTGAAGCGCGCGGAAGAATGGACCTGGGAATTGATTCAGATGGAGGACGAGAATACTGATTATGCTGGTTTGGGACCCGTCAGCAACCCAATGAATATGGTTGCTTGCTATCTCCATGATGGTCCAGATAGTTATTCAGTCCGCCGTCATCGTGAGCGTCTCCACGACTACATGTGGATGAAGAACGAGGGCATGTTGATGAATGGTACCAACGGTGTTCAGGTATGGGACACAGCATTTATCACGCAGGCTGTCGTTGTTGCTGGTTTTGCAGATGACCCCAAGTGGCGTCCAATGCTCACCAAGGCCTTGGAATTCCTTGAAGATCATCAACTGCGGGAAAATGTTCCAGAGCAAGAAAAGTGCTACCGCCAGCACCGAAAAGGCGCATGGCCATTCAGCAACAAGACGCAGGGATACACAGTTAGTGACTGCACGGCGGAAGGCTTGCGGTCCACCATCCAGCTTCAAGAGATGCACAACTACCCCCAGTTGATCTCTGTAGAGCGCTTGAAGGACAGTGTGGATTGTTTGCTGCTCATGCAGAATCCTTCCGGTGGTTTTACCGAGTACGAAACTACCCGTGGCTCTACGAAGCTCGAGTGGCTCAACGCTGCCGAGGTATTTGGTGGGATCATGATTGGTTACGACTACCCAGAGTGTACCACTGCCTCTGTTACTGCGCTTTCTCTATTCAGCAAGTTCTACCCCGACTACCGTGCTGCCGAAATCAAAGCTACTAAGGATAGGGCTGTGAGGTATATCAAGCGCGTGCAAAGATCGGATGGAAGCTGGTACGGAGCATGGGGTATCTGTTTCACCTATGCTGCAATGTTTGCCCTGGAAAGTTTAGCCAGTATTGGCGAGACCTACGAGACTAGCGACTATGCCCGCCGTGGCTGTGAGTTCCTCATCTCGAAGCAAAAGGAAGACGGAGGTTGGGGTGAATCCTACCTTAGCAGCGAAAAGCACGTCTATGTACAGCATGAAAAGTCACAAGTTACTCAGACTGCGTGGTCGTGTCTTGCGTTGATGGAGGCCGGATACCCAGACAAGGAGCCTCTGCAGAAGGCCATGAAGCTGCTGATGTCGCGACAGCAGCCCAATGGAGAGTGGTTGCAGGAATCCATTGAGGGTGTTTTTAATCAATCATGGTGCGTGCAAACTTTTGAGGTTCTATTATAAGAATCGCCGACTGACTTGAGCAGTATGATTTCGTATCCTAACTACAAATTCTACTGGCCCATTAGGGCGTTGGGTCTTTACAGCAGAAAGTTCGGCAATGAAGAGTTGGTATGAAGAAGTGCCTCCAACAACTTGTGACCCTGATGGTAGTTGGTAATTTTACTTTTCTTCTCAGATGATTGAGAAAAGGGCCTTAAAATGATATGGATATCCTTGGTTTTGCATCAAAGGGTGTTCTGATCTGGATTCTGGATGCGTCGAATGGTCTGGGAGTTCCTACTAATTTGTCTGTAACAATATGCTTTCATATACTTAATTATAAATCTGGGGGTAAACCTTCAAAGAATTGACAGATTTCTTCATTCCCTTCTGCTATTTTTATATTTTTATTTGAATTGAATTTACGATCGTCAGAGCTACCTGGTCACGTGGTATCCCCGCAGTCTCCAAAAAGAAGGTCATAGAACAATCCAAACAAGTCATTCGATGCTGCTTCAAAATAACTCAGACTAGGGTCTATCAAGTGGGCTTTCGAGAACACTTTTACCTCTCTCAAATCCAGCCGGTGTTTTTCTTGCTTATTCGGCATTCATAGGCCTTGCAGCACATTTCCTCCCGCTGCGGAGTACACTCACTACCAGGTTCTGAGAAATCACTTCAAGACTTGACGAAATGAACGCCGCAGCGCAGGGCGACAATGCCCTTGCCAATTCAGACTTCCCAAGCGCCATCCGGCACTTTACCCAAGCCCTGATTGAGCTCCCCCGCGCCCCAACCTACTACATCAAACGATCAACCGCGCACACCCGCCTCAAGCCCGCAAATGGAGGACCGAACTCGCACGCTGCTCTCCGCGATGCCGAAATTGCCCTTGCCCTTGCGCAGGAACGTGGGAAACGTGAAATAATCTTATCTGCCCAGATGAGACGTGGGGTGGCGCTGTTCCAGCTCGAGAGATATGGAGATGCGGGATTTGTGTTCGACACTATCAGGGCGAAGACTACTATGGCGGAGACTGAGGGTCAGGATAAATCTGAGAAGGTGAAAAACGCTATGGCTGGTGGGGGTTCTGCCTCCACGAAGAAGGGCTATGAGCAGGAGCTGCCTATCTGGACGTTGAAGTTGAAGGGGAAGTTGAACAAATTGGCTGAAGGGGATGAAAAGGCTGCTGTCAATGTCGTTGAATATCCTTTGGACACCAAGATACCGAGCGAGAAGGATCTCAAGAAGCAATTGGAGGCACTCAAGGCGGGAAATGCGGCAGGGATTTCGGAGGATGACAAGACACAAAGCCAGGCTGAGGTGGATGCTTCGGCTGAGAAAGCTTCGGAAAGTAAGGCTGGTGCTGGGAGTGCACCATCCGCTGCCCCATCTGCTGCTCCTGCGCCTGAAAAGGTCCGACATGAATGGTATCAATCGCACGACTCCGTTGTGGTGACACTATATGTCAAGGGAGTACAGAAGGACAAAGTGGACATTGATCTGAAGGGTGATTCAGTATGTTGGAAACTTCCTCTGTTTATAGAATACAAGCTAACACGACCAAAAGGTTGCTCTCCAATTCCCACTTCCATCTGGCGCAGACTACGACTTTACTCTTGACCCTCTGTTCGCCCCGGTTGACCCATCGTCCTCAAAGGTGTCCGTTATGTCTACGAAGATCGAAATTATGCTGCGTAAACAAACCTCAGGACAGAAATGGGGTGCACTGGAATCCTCATCGACCGACGTCAAGCTTGCAGACCGACAAGCCGTTACAGGTGCAACGCCCGCGCCTGATGGACCTTCTTACCCGACATCGTCTCGCCATGGAGCCAAAGACTGGGATAAGCTAGCCTCGACACTCACAGCGAAGAAATCCAAGGATTCCGAGAAGAAGGGCAAGGAGAAGAAAACCAACCAGGGAGAGGACGATGGAAACGAATCCGACGGCGCAGAATCCGTCGACTCTGATTATGGCGGTGGTGATCCTGTCGATGCATTTTTCAAGAAGCTGTACGCAGGAGCTGACCCGGACACCCGCCGCGCCATGATGAAGAGCTATGTTGAGAGCCAAGGAACCTCTCTGAGCACCAACTGGGGAGAGGTAGGCTCTGGGAAAGTGGAGCCTCGCCCTCCCAGTGAATAATTTGGATTGGAATAGGGATACTCGGATGATTTGGGGGGTAATCGTCAGCGGAGTTTATCGGTCGATTGCATCTAGCGGGTGTTTTTGCTCGGGGTGTAGTTTATCGTCTTTTAGTACTAATGATTCACGCAAGTTCCATGTATCTATCATGGGTTGAATTAGAACAAGATACCTTTTCAACGCGATTGAGATTTACGATTTCTGAATAACTGCAAATAATAGAAATGACAGGCTGCATCACCCATTCCATTTGGCCTCCGTGAAAACCCTGTGGACACCCAAATACACCGATTTCAAGGCCCAGGCAAGGCCTTGAGACTCTGAGATACTCATATTCAGTATATTCCACCTTCACACCATACAGCAATCAAGACTCACAGGCAATCGACACCCCGACCTATTCAAAGTTGATAGAGCTGTCTGGATTCTCAAACTTGACATAGACCGTCACCATAATCCCACTCGGAGAGTACATGGTCACCTGGCTGCCTAATTTAAGCCTGAACGAATTTTTGCCCTTTTGGGGATTGGACTTTTTGAAGATCTCCTCGTTGGCTAAGTTCATGGCAACCCCATCCACCAGGGCCGTCTGCGAGGAAAACGACACATCCACCGCCGTCACCTTGGGGTTTTCCTTGGTCTTATGATACAGACAAACAACTACAACACGTTTAAATACCCGATCACTGCCCCAAGCCTGGAGGTTCTGGATGAATGGTGGAGAGCCGTATCAAGCAAAGGCATTGGCTTCACTCGAATCACCCCGAAGTTTTACACCTTTACGGAAAAGAGAGTCCTGCCGCCGGTCACTACCACAAAGCATCTATGCTTCGCGCAAGGGCCGTTCTCGCTTCTGTATCCGAAACAAGGACAAGACGCTATATGGAAAGGTGACGAAAGGTGACGACCAGGTCGGGATCTTTGTCAACTCGATTTGCTCGCCTCGGCGTGCCTTTTTATTCGCAGGCCGGGGTGGTCAATCGGTTGTCAGTGACATTCAGACTCATTTTTGTTTAGTGATCTGAAAAGCGGCTTCATGGCCGAGGGTAATGGGGATGAATTTGCAGTAGTCAAACGTGACGACGGCGAGTTGCGGGAATTGGTCCAGTAGATGCCGGTGCATGACTCGGCATATGCTGCATTCTGGATCAGGGTCTCAGTTCTCAATAGCCTGCTACAGGGGCAATTCAGAGCTCTGTATCGTTGTTCTGGCATTATTACTGTTCATGTTAATTAATTATGGTGATGCATTGCACGGTTATATGTCTCAATCCTCATCATTAGCGCAGTCCTGCCATGAAAAACTCCCAAGTTCTGGCCGAGTGCATAAATACGATAGTGGAGAACTGCTCCCTAACATAGTGACGTGCAAAAATACATAGTACTAATATTGACTCAGCCAGCCTGGTATTTGCAGGTGAGGTGGTATGGACATCGAGAGTAAATTGTCATGATGGTATACTCATAAGTGCATATATAGACCAATAAGTATCCAGCCTATCCAATCTGCTCCAATGCTTGAATATAGGTGAAACTATATACATACTTTGTGATATTTCCTAGCTGGCAATTGCACTCCTATTATCCTTGTACAAGAAAAACTGAACAAAAATCACCATGTCAAGTAGCAGCGTCCCGAAACTCCCAATCAACCAGGATAGATTCACAAGGATATATTTCCCATATAGTGCCGCCGCTTCTCCAGGCTGGCAGTGCCCCGCATGCTTCTTGTGCAAGTCACCTTCGCATGCAGGCGAGTAAGCCAGAATAGAAAAGACGTATGTCAGGTTCCCGAGACATGCAAAGATGAAAAACAGCAATGAGACCCCCTCTGTGGACTTGCGTCGGAAATTGAGAAGAATTTGGGGCAAACGAGAGCCAAGGTAAAGGACAGCGCAGAGATAGCCGAATGTTTGGCCCGAGGCGCTAAATTCGATGCCTTTGTCGTCACTGTTGTCAGGTTGGTGCTTGCCTTTGGTCTGGCTGGCGTACCAGCCCAGAAAACCAGCAATACAAACGAGCACAATGGCAGACGTGTTGAAAATGACGGTTTGAGCGGTAGATATCCTTGCTGTAGGTCGAGTTTCCTTGGTGGTTGTGTCAACAAAAGGTGTTGCAGGCGACAAGTGTGTTCCATCTACGGACGGGTGAAGTATATCACGAATCGATGCCCCCCGAATGTCTTCTATGGCCCGGTGGATGAGATGACGAGGTAGATGTTGGCTGGCCACTCCGAGACTGATCCTGGACGTAGCTTTGGTGAGACTGGCCATCTTGCTTTGGGTGCAAAAGTGAAGTTCGCTCCGTTGATTTGGCAGCATTGTCTTCTACATCTTGTTGTGTGGGAGTCGCAGGAACAGACACTTCGTCTCGCAGGGTAAATCCCCGGTAGTAAAAACATTGGCCTAGGAGCACAATGTCGGCGAGTGTGTAGTATACAGCAAGGATGATCATAGTCGGCAAGACGCCTTGCAAGACGGATCCCAGGATATTGAAAATATCACCAGCCAGCCAGATGACGAGGAAAACAAGCGAGAGACCTTCGGCCGAGCCACGGCGGAAATTTTCAATGATTTGCGGAGAAAAAACGACGACCCAGCAAGCGATTGAGATGGATCTGTAGGATTAGCACAGTACTAAAATGAGCGAAGATGAAGCAGAAACTCACCCGCAGATCCCACTCAACGCTTCCAGGCCAACTTGGGGAAACATAATTCAAGAGGATGGATTGAGTTGGAATTTCTTCCAATTCAGCTTTTAGTTCAGATGTTTTGTATAAAATCTCCCTGATAGATAAGAAAAAACCAGGTTCAAGGGTGGTATAATGTGAGGTTGATAGTGGTGGATGAAGGATCTGCCAAATGACGTTCGGCGACGCTGGGAGATGACGTGCGGATCCGGGGAACCATGAATTGAGAGCATCTTTGGTCGTGGCTTGTATGTCTTATTTGCTGGATGATTATCATAAAATATTGCAACGGAGTATCAGGAACGAGACAACTTTCAAATAATCTTATAGATTTGCTGTTTGAAGCTATTCAAGTCTCATTTTACATGCAGCTAAGCTTGGCAGCAGCTTATGCCGATCTGCCCTAGGAGAATAAAAGCTTCCAGTTCGCACAGTTCAAGCATCCAATTCATGCCTTGATATATTCTTCTGGGTGTATCAGAGCTACATGCAGATAATAAAACTTGTCTTATAATAATATTTCTACATTCTTCCCTCAATAATGCCTGTCGATTTCATACAGCACAAGTCATGTGACTGCTGATTAATTGTGGAATGCTGATTTCTTTCGTCAACTCGACCTGAACTTATCAAGTTGCGACAAGTCTGAGACTGTCTCAATAATCCTCTTCTTTCTACCATCACTGACTAATGATGCGTCGTCAATGACGAAGCCAGCGATCCGAATCCCTTACACTGGCCTATTGCCCCCGCCGATAATTGCGCCCTCATCAGCAGGCACACAGTCTGGGGCTATCGAAGCGATTTCATCCTTTCTAACTGCCCCTCCATCTCCCTATCTACGTGGAGTCGATGTCGGGAGACACTCACAGACCGTCCTGTTAACAGGTGCTGGCATTTCGGTCGCATCTGGATTGTCCGACTATCGAGGCGAGAATGGCACCTACGTCACGAACAAGTCTTATCGACCGATATACTTCCATGAATTTGTGGCACGGCATGAGTCGCGTAAGAGATACTGGGCCCGCAGCTTTGTTGGATGGCCCGGGCTCCTGAAAGCGAAGCCGAATTCTACACATTGGGCAATCCGGGATCTTGGTGCAAAGGGATACATCAGTTCCGTGGTGACGCAGAATGTTGACTCATTTCATCATGTCGCCCATCCGGAGCTTCCCACCCTTGAACTCCATGGCTACCTGAGGTCTGTTATCTGTACTAGCTGTCGGAATCAATTCTCGCGAGCCGAATTCCAGAACTCGCTGAAGAAGCTGAATCCCGCGTGGGCGGAATTCTTGGCAAGAATGATTGACAGCGGGGCTCTTGACACGGATAATCCTCAGGAACAGCGGAAGAAAGGTCTGAAGCTCAACCCGGATGGCGATGTCGACCTTGCAGAGGCACCCTATTCCACGTTCAGGTATCCGTCCTGTCCAACATGTCTTGAGAAGCCTCCTCGACTCCGAGACGGCACACAGTCAAGGGTCGAAGTAGAGAATGATGGTGCATGGCTGCCCATTTCCGATGCCGGAATTCTAAAGCCTGCAGTCGTCATGTTTGGAGAAAACATTGACCCAGCCGTGAAAGAGGCGGCTGAGGAGGCGATTGATGACGCCGGCAGACTACTTGTCCTTGGTAGTAGTTTGGCAACATACTCCGCATGGCGACTGGTGGAAAGAGCTTATAAGAGAGGCATGCCCATTGGCATCATCAATGTTGGGGGTGTTCGAAATGAATCAGTCATTTTTGGGACTGTTGACCGGGACAGCAGTAATGTATCCGAGAATGTCCGGTGCAGTCTGAAATCCGAATCGATCCTGCCTCACATCGCATCACAGCTGCCATCGATATAGATAGATCTATGACATATTGCATTGCATATAAATACAAAGTACATGGTTTGTTCAAAATTCATGCCTAATGTTAATATACTAGGCTGAACATACCGGAATCCTGACTCATCTCTTCACATCTAACATAGTGGAAATTTAATTTAATACACATTTTACTCCGTACTCGTAGACGACGCCAATATAAATTAAAGGCAATGGATAAAAATAAATAGACGCCTCTTCTTCAATAAAGCAATAAAGTTCTAGACGCGCTGGTGGATAACCCAACCTCCACCGAACCGAAAGTTCGAAACGCTCGCAGGGGCCGCGCGGGGCTCAGATTTCAGATCCGGCGGGATCCATCGACATGGACAGTCGGAGCTTAAGAACATCAAGAGATCCTGTATTACAGCCTCACGCCCATTCGTCATCTCTGCAGGTTGCTTCTTCTCTTGTCGATCCTGGCTCGTTCCTTTTCAACCCGCGTACAAATCCCCCACCTCGACCTTTGTCAGCCTCGCAGCGAGGAGCATCGCAGACCATGGACAAGGCGCAACAACCCAGCTCGTTCCAGCAGCTGGAAAAGGTGTGTAGCTCTGTGTTATTTGCTCTTCAGAGACGAAAGAACCATGTCTAATTCTTATCTTATCGCTTCTAGCTCGGAGAAGGCACCTACGCTACCGTACGTCTCCAGCCCCTCTCGTTTTCTCCCCGTTGTTTTTCCCCCACTTGGCCGGTTCGCTGAGACAAATCATATATAGGTGTTCAAAGGACGGAATCGTCAGACCGGTGAACTAGTTGCTTTGAAAGAAATCCATCTCGATTCGGAGGAAGGGACACCGTCGACCGCCATCCGTGAGATCTCGTTGATGAAAGAGCTCAAACACGAGAGCATTGTCTCGCTTCACGATGTGATTCACACGGAGAACAAGCTGATGCTTGTTTTTGAATTTATGGATAAGGATCTGAAGAAATACATGGACACCCGGAGCGAGCGTGGGCAGCTGGATCCTGCTACGATCAAGTCGTTCATGCACCAGCTTCTCAAGGGTATTGCGTTCTGCCACGAGAACCGTGTTCTTCACCGCGATCTGAAGCCCCAGAACCTTTTGATCAACAAGAAGGGCCAGCTTAAGCTAGGAGATTTTGGTCTGGCCCGTGCCTTTGGTATTCCCGTCAACACCTTCTCGAATGAAGTCGTGACTCTGTGGTACCGAGCCCCGGACGTCCTCCTAGGAAGTCGGACATACAACACAAGTATCGACATCTGGTCCGCTGGTTGTATCATGGCGGAGATGTACACGGGGCGACCTTTGTTCCCCGGTACGACTAATGAGGACCAACTGCAGAAGATCTTCCGTCTCATGGGGACACCATCAGAGCGCTCATGGCCAGGTATCTCGCAGCTTCCGGAGTACAAGCCGAATTTCCACGTGTGGCCAACGCAGGACCTGGGGCTCATTCTCCCACAGATTGACCCCCTTGGTTTGGATTTGCTGAACCGCATGCTTCAGCTACGACCGGAGATGCGCATCAGTGCAGCCGATGCCCTGCAACACCCTTGGTTCCATGACCTCCCTCAACTACAGGCGCAGCTGCAGCAACAGCAACAACAACAGCAGCAGATGGCTGGTGCGTATGGAGGAATGGTGGCACCGCAGCAGGCATACTAGACCGCGATGCTTGTTCTTTGTCCTATCCGAAGAGCATGACGAGATGACGAGGTTCGGTTTTAGAATCGGGAGAGCATGGCGTTATACCCGAAGAAGGAATTCTAAATAATCATGGCTGATAAATTGCTTTTTGTTTTTGTTGTTGTCTTTTGGCTTGCATGATTTTCCCTTGTTTGATTTCAGTGAAGGGAGAGGCATTTCACTTGCCGTTGTGGATTCCACCCCTGCTTTTTGATGGGCCACATAAGCCATGAAAATTTTAGATGTACTCTTCAGTTGTATATTGTTTCGATTGTATTCACTGCATTGAGGATTACTGTCTCCAATTTCCACCCTGGAATCATCAGCATATACCAGACAGGTAAAATGTATACTTATACGGCTCTGCTATATTCCACAAATAATACGGGCTTATCTTCATTCAAATAGACGTACTTTTAAGAATTTAAGATCAAGGGATATCGATCAGCCATGTGGACAAAGAAAGTGCCTCGTGGGATGCATTCTTTGTTTGAGGTGACACAATCCGCATTGGCATCGCTTGTCTCGAGTCAGTGAATGAATGCTGCAGAATCCTATTAGTTCTTTGTCTCCTTCTGTCGGTATAGAATTATCCATCGAATTATGTTCAACCCAAGGGTTGTTTGACAATTATGTGATCCTTGTTCGCGGATTGGGTTCCTATCTAGGAATGCATCGTCCGTGGGGTATGTTGATTGCCTGATTGCTTCAACTTTGGCTTCAAGGATAGGGGTGTTTTATCGTTTTATCTGTGTTTCCATCGTGATAGTATAACACTCAATATTCTAAAATTCCAAATATATCTTTGCTGCAGTGTCGAATTTAAAAAGGAGAGAATAAGAAACGACAGGCTAGCGAAATGTATGTTGCATCCACACCACTCGTCTTCGTATTCCCTTGTCTGGATCGGCATCCCCGCAGATGTCACCCAAGGGTGTAGACGAATTTCTCCTACAGTCGCTTTTCAGGGTCTTTTGCTATTTGTTTCATCACTTTAAGATGCTACATCTCAAGCCTTTACCCCATCCATCTCTGTGATGCTGGTATCATCATTTAATATCCCCATTTAATGAAGGATATTTGACCTGTCGTTTCCTGTACAACAATCAACACCTGATACACTTCGAGTCTGCGAAACCTGGTCGCCTCTCAGTTCACCCTCTCTATCATGACGCCATGTCCCTGACAGAGCAGCAACTGTTTGCCATCTCGGCCACAGAGCGAGTCTGCTCTGCTGTCTCTTTGATCGGAACCGGTATCATTGTCGCCACTTTCATCGCATCAAGTTCCTTTCGCAAGCCCATCAACCGTCTAGTGTTTTACGCCTCCTGGGGAAACATCATGGCAAACATTGCGACTCTCATCTCCCAGTCGGGCATTCACCTCGGTACCAGTAGTTTTCTGTGTCAGTTTCAAGCGTTCTTGATTCAGTGGTCAGTTATTCGCTTTTTATTCAGTCGGCCATTGCATTCGACCCTAATCTTTGTTTGAGTAGGTTCATGCCTGCCGACGCCTTGTGGACTTTTGCCATGGCATGCAATGTCTACCTGACATTTTTTCACAAATACAACTCGGAGCAGCTGCGGCGATTGGAATGGAAGTACGTCGTGTGCTGCTACGGTCTGCCTTTTATACCTGCGTTTGTGTATTTCTTTATCGAAACCAGGGAAAGAGGTAGGATTTATGGCTCGGCTATAGTATGTCTGCTTCTAGAGGCCGTTTTATTGTATAAGGCGCTTACAATCTGGTAGCTTTGGTGTTGGGTTGCTCTATCATGGGACTATCTTCGAATCGCACTTTTCTACGGCCCGGTCTGGTTCATTATATTCCTAACCTTTGCCATATACGCCCGTGCTGGCCGGGTCATCTACCAGAAGCGACGCCAGCTTCGTGATATAGGTGGTCTTGATTCGTCGTTTGATGCCGAAACCGCACTCGAAATGTCTTTCTTCAAAACAACAGAGATCCAAGTAACGAGTGAGGCAGCGATCTGCTCCGCAAGACAGGGTGAAAGCGCCCACCGAGCGTCGCCAACATCTTCCAAATCGCCCTACGATCCGTACTCCATTACAATTGAAGCTGGGAGTGGTTATGAGAAGAACGATGGCGTTCCTAATGGACTCACGAAGAATGAACAGCCGGATTTACCTAGCCAGCGCCGCATTAGGACTTCTGAGGCCAACTCGGCTGCTTGGGCATATACCAAATACGCAATGCTCTTCTTCATCGCACTTCTCGTTACTTGGGTGAGTAGGCTTTTTTAATATGGAAAGAATAAAAACTAACCAATTGTCTAATCATAGGTTCCATCAACGGTTAACCGAGTATACGCTTTGGCCCGCCCCGACGCTTTCATATTCAGTCTAAACTATGCCTCGAGTTTTGTTCTGCCTCTTCAAGGCTTTTGGAATAGTATCATTTATGTCTCCATCTCATGGCCTGCATGCAAATCGCTTCTTTCCGACGTCAAAAGAAGATGTCAGAGAGTCGTTAGACTACGTCAAGATTTGAGGTCTCTCCCTCATCGCACCGCTACAGGAAGCAGGAAGAGGGGTTCGAAAAAGCCTTCTGGGTCATTTGGAAATGAAAGCACTCAGGAGTTGACTATCTAAATTATTTGTCAATAATCAATAATCTTGTGTTTGATTTCATAAGAGTTGATCCTTTCGTACATCCTAGCATTTGACGCCGGAAATACTTATTCTGCCACCTATTAGAGCCAGTAATATTATTCATCTAAATACAAAAGCAGAAAGAAACTAAAACAGTCAGGATAAATCAGCACCTGTAAATGGTGATGGTACCCCCAATTGATCTATACAAGTCATGTGACCCCGCGTCCATCCCAGCATGCTCCACCTGCTATATTGACCCAACACCACCACCATCACGAACCAACCTTCTCAGCACAACAATCAAGCCAACTACCACAATGGCCGAAAATAATACCACCACGCAAGATACCAACAACCCCAATCCCGAAAGACAAGCAGCCTCGCCTTCCCCTCCACCTCCAGCTCCCGTCCCCCTCACCCCTGGTCCGCGCGCGTCGCGTTTACACCAGGTCTTTGACCAAGCGTTGGCGCGGACACTGCGCGCCAACTCGTATGCGAATTTCTCAGGGTGCTTCCCGACGCCTGCGAAGCATGTGCCGGCGAGCTTGGAGTCGGTGTGGAGACAATTGAATGCTAAATTGGAGGAGAGTGCCAAAGCCGAGTTTGACGATATCGTTTATGAGAGGGATGTGGTGCGGCAGTTGAATGAGTTAGATCGGCTGGTGGGTGAAGCGAGATATAGGAGGGATAATGGACAAGGAGAGGGAAATATTGCGTATGTTTGACCCAGGGAGTTCAAATTTGGTTATATCTGTGCTATTGCTAACTCGACGATTTTAGTCCTCACACACTCGGCCCGGAGGAATTGTATAAGGCACATCTTACTCCATACCTGCAAGAGGCACAATCGACTGTGAACGCAAAGCTTCAGTCGACTGAGAATCAGAATGCGGAATTGGCGCAAGATATCCAGAGCCAGAGGATGGAAATCCAAAATTTACTGTCAAACCTCGAGTCTGTTGTGGCAGATCTCGATGGTGCCGCGGCCGCTGCAACACAATTCAGCAAAGAAAATGGTCTTCGCCAGGAGACAATGCAGATGGATGAGGAAGTCAAAGCCAGGCCAGATATTTAATGAGGCTGTTAGGGTACTTTTTGTTTTTTAATTCGACTAAAATTTTCTATTGGTGAGATGGATACGCCATCAGGATAGCAAAGTTTCCAAGTCAATGGGACTTGCCAATCCGTCATCCACCATCTCCTCCGCAACGGCCAACAATTCCTTTGGTGCGCCGACTTTGAGCTGTTCCAACTTGGTTTTCTGACCGTCAAAAGCTGCTGCCAAGGCTTCCTTGCAGGTTCCATCTCTTGCTTCTTCAGCGGCCCCATCTCGTTTTGCCAGAGCTGCAGCGCCTCGATAGTATGTCTGGGCGTTTCGAAGAAGTAATGCGCCGTTTTTTTGTGCCATGGCATACTCCCATGGAGCTGTACCTAGTCTCCACCTGTTCATCTCCGTGTCGCCTCTTGCGATGTGGATCTTGGGAAGGTTCTCAGCATCCGGGAGCTTGGAGGCTGCTGTCAAGGCCTCCAAAGCCACAGACAGGGACTGCCATCGCAACACCAGTGCTTTGCTAAACGCTTGAGGATCATTCGAGGGGGAAAGTCCGCGAGTGCCGAGTTCAACGATATGAGCGCGTCTGCTTTACTGCAAAGACCGTCTGGGTCAGCGGAAATGTTTAGGTCCGTCCCATAGGCTTGCGTGATTTCTCTGTGATAGGTTTCAACGTCGATTCGTCCACTCCGATATACCACCTCGCTCAAGGCGCATACGAATTTGGCGCGGGCCAAGGACGCTTCATATTGTCTGTCAGAACCCTCAACATACGCAGGAAGCCTTTTCTGGACGAGTTCGAAGGAATACTCTTCTACCCAGGTAACGCCGACTCCAGGGTCGTAGGTGAGCAGATTGCACAGAGTGGTTAAGGTTTCGAGCTGTGCTACGGCAGTATCCACCAAAGTTTCCTTGGTCACCGGCTCGACGACAGCAGCCCATTGCTCCTGTGGGTCTGAAGGCGTGGTGGACTCGCTGGTTTCTCCGGGCTTTTCTTCGGCTTGCTGCATTTCCTGCTGGTTCCCGACGTCTCCGGATTCCATCTGTTTGATCTGCTCTTGCATCTCGGTATACCGAAACTCTTGCAGAAGGAGACAACGCTGGAAGAGCTCTATGGCTTCTTGTAGATACTTGACAGCCTGGTCGAGCTGGTCGTCGGCTGGGCGTTTAGTGTCGTTGATTATTTCGGCCAAGCTGGTGAGGACTTGGGCCGTGTTGAAGAGGACGTCTGCATTCTCTTGCTCCAAAACCAAGGCATCTCTGTGAGATTGCAAAGCGACTTGCAGGATGTCCGGCAGCGGCGCAGGCAGCTGTGCAGCTAGTTTAGGATGTTGGGTGATTTCATATTGAACCCGAGCTCTACAATGTTTAGTTCATGTTGTTATTATTATGTATGGATACTGAACCATGACATACTTGTTATAAGCCAAATCAAAAGCTGCGGGGTGTTTCTTTAATCCTTCCTCGTAGGTGTTGATGGCGCGCATGAAAAAGCGCATGGATTTGGCAGCGTCACCGGCACGCCATTTTTCGCCGGCTTCTTCATGCTCGACGCCAACTGATTTGATTAGTATTGATATAGAAAATGGGTCGTAAATAAACCAACTTACCCGCTAGAAATTCATCTGCAGTTTGGGGAACTTGCTGTTCTTCGTCAGCGATTAATGTATGTATGTATGTATGTATATGCCACATGGAGAGAACCCCTACCTGCTGGGCGGCCTTTTTCTTGGACTTGTTGTTGTCCTTGAGAAACGTCTTTGACTTAGGCATTATGGGCTAATTAGCCTTGATTTGGCGAATTGACAGTTAAGGACCAAGCAGAGGTGAGGTGATGCTATCATCAGTCAGTCCATATGACTTGTGCAAATCTTTCATAGGGGATCGTCGTTTTGGCGGGGCTGCCGAGGGGCTGCCAAGACCGGGTTGGGTTGTTTCACCTGTTCACCTGTCGCCTACAATCGTAGTATTCCAGTAAGAGTTCAGAATGAAAAGTCGGTCAAGAATAATTGGATTCGAGATAGTTATGAAGTAAGTATGACTATTAGGTATTATGGAGTCCAGCAGCAGAATATGGAATATCCAAGCCATCAACTTTCCGGGGGTTGTGGTGGCTAAGGGATCATCTCCATCTTCCGCGCTGAACAAAGAAAACAAAAAAGTACTCCTCGAGCAGGCAATGATCAGCCCGCGACGTGGAAGGGTTTATTTTGGCTTCATCGAATGAATCCATATCAATCAGACCCAGTCACATATGAAGATGTGAATACTACAGGGGCCATACAGCCAGACAGACTAAGAGTCTCCATCCGGAATCACACGCCTCTGATAGGCCAGATGGAATCGATATCCATTGATCCGTGATTCAAGGTTACCTGCTAATGATGCTAATAATGATGCTATCCAAACTTTTTCGCCACTTCCTCGCGTGGCTCTCGCGGCACGTGGCAATCCCATGGATCCCTTGATTCCATCTCGGCCATCCTCAACAACCTTCTTCATATTATTCACTCTGTCGTCCATATTCAATTGAGCCATTGACGAAGCATTGCCATCTACAGCCATAATAATCATAATCTGTCTGTGGTGACCGACTCCAGCCATCTCCAGGGGCAAATCACTGCTTTGTATGACGCGCCCATCCAAACTTGAACCGGCCGATCCTTTCTTTTCTCAACTTCCCTCAACTTCTTCTCCTCTTCGTCTAGACGCCGTTGTGGCTCCCACTCGGATAGCCCCCCTTGTTATTATATTATTCCTCTCATTAATATTAGCATTTTCTACCGAGTCGATTCTGTCCTACTCTCCAGTCACTAGTCTAACGACGCCGTTGAAATACTTCCGTCGAAAAGATCATTATTCGGTCTCTGGCATCTCAACGGGATCAAAAAGAGCAAAGTAAGTTTCTCCGAATGACCATAAATCATGCTAATATACGAGTAAGATTAATATAAGCCTCTGATGCTGATAGTCATTATATCCTGCAGGCCATCACTTCATCACAGCCCCAAACAAGAACTAAAACTCCCACTTTCTGCCTCGGTGACCCACTCACTGTCACCCGCTTTCTCTTAGACTGTCTCTGCCTCTCCTGAATCCCGACGTGCATACCACAGTCTCCATCCCAGCGCTTCTATTTTTCTTCCCTTTCCCTCCTATTTGCTTTTTCCTCTCTGCATCTGGATTCAAATAACTCTCGCCATCCTCTTTGTTGCATCTCACCCATCACACCCGGTGCATTTCATTGTCTCAAGGTGCGTATTCTTCACGATCTCACTGACCCGCTACAGCCCTGTTTCGGATTTTACGGAGTCGCATGATCCAATTTCTGATTCATTACTGATAATCACCGCTGTCCCTTTCTTCCCCTCGCTTTTTTTGCTTGGGGGAAAAAGCATTCTAACCCATATTCTTTTCGCAGACTCATCAAGATAGTGTCCACCTACTATCCCTGAAACCAATCAATTAATCAATCCAAATCGATCTTCGACTTGTCGCAGCATACACGCGACAACCTCGCTCGATAAACCGCCTTCGTCCGCGATTATCATAACGAACATGGCCCGGCACACTTCGCTTGAGTCCGAGAGACCTATCATGGCTAACTCTGTAGGTTCATTCTACATCCTTCCTTCGCCGACACTTTCTGACTCCAATCTAGACTCGTGGCTCCAAGAGATTCTCCACGGTGAGCGGCAGCCCTTCGGTTGCTCCCTCCGAACGAAGCCTTCCCAGCGGTGATCCTCGTCTGGCCGAGGTCCACCACCTGCGTGACGGCCTGGAGCGTCTAGAAAACAAACCCCTTCAAAAGCAGCGCTTCGTCGCCACGGCCGAGAAAACCGATAACTTGAACAAACTGGCTCTGGGCGCTAAGTTGGATCGTGCGCTTGGCCGAAGAATGACGGGCCAGGACGCCGTCATGCGCAAACCAGTGCTGAACGAGAAAGCTGCGGCCGAGACCTCAGTTTAAGTGCCGCGAAGAAAATGCCTGAGCTCATGCGATAACTGATTGCTCTCACGTTTATAACTATATCTTAATTTCTTGTGGTTACGTTGCTATGTTCTATGGCTTCCCACTCATTCGCCCCCCCGTTTTTTTTTTTTTTTTTTTTTTGGTTTTATTTTCTCGTGGCGAATCCTATGAACGAGTTTGATACCTATCGGTTTGATGAGAAGATCACTCCTCACGTCTACTATCATACCCCTCTTCTACCGAGCCAACTGCTTATATGGCGTTTTGATTTTATGAGATACTCTTGGTTTTCAACTGGTTGTCAAGATTTTTTTTTAATGCATTCTTTTGATTTGTTCTGGTGCTGGGATAGTCATGTCTTTCGTCCACGCTACCGTATCGATCATCAAAACAATGTCGATAGATTGTGCGATCGAATCTCTCGATTTGGGGGGTTTTTTTCTATTGAATTGTACATACAGTCTATGCTCCTAGTGTATTGTACAGGAACCTATCCGTCCCAGCTGTTCTCGCTACCACTGTACCATATCAAACAATTGATCTTATCATTCTTTCTAGCCTGCAAATCACTTTGGACCCTTACTTCATACATGCATCTAAGACATAAGGGTAGAGCTATGATGTTATCTCGGGCCTTTTATAAGACCACTATCATCACGAGCCACCATTGACTCTCCACCAGTGACTGAAAGAGAATACCAGCATCCTTTACCCTCCTCTAACCCTCTATCCAGCACCACCTGTTCTTGCTGCCTGTCTCCATAGCAGAGATTCACTCTCAGTGGAACCCACCCTATCACCCTCTGGGCAGGCGGTGAGAAAAGCGCTAACAAACCGCCACACTGAAACCGCGACCCGAACGGCCTTGAATTCAGGGCGACCAGCAACTCTACATCCACCATCATCCATTGACCACCCATCTCCCTTTCGTGATCTCTCATATCTCTCAGTTTATTTCGCTTCTTCTTCAGGCTTATCGTCTACCCTTCTTCATCCCTATCTTCAGTTTTTTTTTTTTTTTTTCTCCCACAATCTTACCACTTTCCATCCTTGCTTTTCTTTGCCGGCCCTTCCTCGGGTTTCCCTTCGCGGATTTCATCTTGCAAATCGCACAGAGTCTTTCTCTGCCTCCCTTGCCCATTATTTCGACCACTCGACGCGAAACGCTTTGAACACGAAACCGTTTCATATTTTTTCTTTACCTTTATTTCTATCGCATCTTCAGGTTGTCAGTTTTTCTTTCTTTTTCCATTTAGCATTGTGAGTCCTCATCCTTTTCTCGCTTTCTCTCTCTCTCATCAACTTCTCACTACGAGATGTATGTAGACTTTGGCATTACACATACTGACAACTCACCTCATAGTCAAGCGACGGGGAAAAGTTCTTCTTAGATCTCCTATTTATTTTTCAGCACTGCATAGAAGCCTTCCATTGTTCTTATACCTTTCGACTCCGACTTTCGTTCGGCTATCTACTCATTTTCTCTCTTTACGACTTCAACCCCAATTTCATCCACAATGGCCGACACGACTCAAGCTCCTATGAACGGCAGCTTTCCTGCTCAGCCGTACCCCGACTCTTTTAACCATACTCCCGCTGCTATGAACAGCGCCGCCAACTTTCAGCCAGCACAGTCCTCTACGCCCACAAATGCCCCTCCCAGCGAGCCAAAGAACGGAATTTCCAAGGATGAAGTTGGCTGGTACTTTGTCGAGCAGTATTACACCAACATGAGCCGTAGCCCGGAGAAGTTGCATCTCTTCTACTCTCGGCGTTCGCAGTTTGTTGTTGGAACTGAGGCTGAGTCTGTGCCTGTCGCGGTGGGCCAAAAGGTGAGTCAATGTCTCTCGTTGTTCCTTTGCATTTCGGAGATGCTAATACTTTTCTTCCCTAGGCCATCAATGAAAAGATCAAGCAGCTCGATTTCCAGGACTGCAAGGTTCGTGTTTTGAACGTGGACTCTCAGGCTTCCTTCGAGAGCATCCTGGTCTCTGTCATTGGTGAGATCTCGAACAAGTCCGAGCCATCTCGCAAATTCGTCCAGACCTTTGTGCTGGCTGAGCAGCCCAATGGCTACTATGTCCTCAACGATATCTTCAGATACTTGGCTGATGAGGAGGAGGAAATCGTTAACGAGGAAGCTGCTCCCGCTGAGGCTCCGGCTGCTCCGGCTGAGGAGCAGATCGCTCAGGCCCCCGCGCAGCCCGCTGCCGAAGCAGCCCCTGCACCCGTCGAGTCGCAGGTGAACACTGAGGCTTCCGCGGCCAAGGTTGATGAGAAACTTGAGCAGGCTGAAACTAACGGCGAGGCCGCTCAGCCCAAGGAAGCTCCTGCTCCTGAGACCAACGGCGCTGCTCTTCCGGAGGCCGAGGCTGCTGCTGCTGAGCCGGCTGAAGCTGAGCCTAAGGCCGAGAAGCCTAAGAGCCCTGCACCAACCCCTGCTGCTCCGGTGCAGAAGGAAGCTCCTGCTCCCGAAAAGGAGACAGCTGCTCCTGCCAAGGCTCTTCCCAAGACCTGGGCTAACATTGCCTCCAAGTCCGCTGCTGCCGCTGCTGCCGCCGCCGCCGCGGCGCCTGCTGCGCCTGCTATCCCTGTTGCTGCCCCGAAGGCTGCTGCTCCCGCTGCTAGCTCGTCTCAGCCACCTGCTGCTGCTGCCCCCGAAGCTGCTACCCCAACCCAGGCAGCTCCTTCTAGCGATGCCGCTGGATGGCAAACTGCTGGCCATGACCACAAGAAGACGCAGTCCCGTGCCGGCGAGGAGCAGAACGTCCTTGCTTACATTAAGAACGTCAATGACAAGGTCGATGCGAGCTTGCTCAAGCAGACCCTGTCTCGCTTCGGTAAGCTCAAGTACTTTGACGTGAGCCGTCAGAAGGTATGTCTATTCCCGACAGTATACTTGTGTTAATAGAAGTCATGAAACTGATCAATTTTGCTTTCAGAACTGCGCCTTTGTTGAGTTCGCCGAGCCCTCTGGTTACACTGCAGCTGTTGCCGCCAACCCCCACCAGATCGGTACCGAACAGATCTTCGTTGAAGAGCGCCGTCCCCGTTCCAATGCCTTTGGTGGAAATGCCAATCTCGGTGCTAGCCGAGGCGGTGCTGGTCGTGGCCGTGGAGACCGTGCGGGCAGCCAGGGCCGTGGTGGCTTCCAGCGCGATGGAGGTCGTGGAGGCTTCCCTCAGCGCGGCCGTGGTAACGTCGCCCCCAAGGGCCGAAGCCAGCCTCAGACTGCTTAAAAAGGAGGCGAATCCAAAACGAAAAAAAGATTACAAAAACTACAAAAAAACATAAGAGAAGAAGAATGGTTTCATGACGCTCTATTTTCTCGTCAGATGATCCTCAACCCTTCATCCTGGGTCAAAAAAGCAGCATACGAATTATTGTTGTCTACGGCGATTCCAGGGCATGTATTACTCCCATTACTCATAATGACATGTGTTAAGTGACTTTACTTTGTCACGGTGCATCTTAGCGGTTGGAAAAGTTTCTTTCTTTTTCATTTTTAACTGGGCAGTTGCTTCTTGATTCCACCATTGGGTTTCATTTTCGTTTTATGACTTTTGTTTCTATCACTGTGTTGTCATGACCTTTTCTCTTCTTTTCTTACTATTTACTTGCCCCTCTAGCATAGCGAGCTTAACACGCCCGTATTATTTCTACTTCTCTTTTTTTTTTTTTTTTCTCTCTTTCTGCCTTTGCGGCCTATTTTATTTCTTTTACTATCCAAAGAATGTAAAAATGACTGACGGTTTCCTTTTTCTTGCTTTTTTTCTTCGCTTCTTCCTTTTCTTGCCACTTAGTGTGCATCTTCGTCTTTTCTTTTCAACTTGAATTGCGGCATGATTAATGATTCCTTACGCGGTTTGAAGGTGCGTCGGAATGGTTAGGTAGCGCCTAGTAATAATAGAGGATGAATCCCTGCACTCAGGCATTCAAAGTTTATTAACACAGAACCAAAAAGAGAGTATCTAAATTATACCGCATATTGACAAGCCTTTATGGGTAGTTAGATCTACGTAACTTGTTGAGAATTCCATATTCTCAGTAAACCATGGAAACTCTGTAAGGTACAGCATCCGTACATACCGTACACTTTGTTGGCCTCAAAGGTACCATGGTACAACCAGAAAGACTTTTTACAAGATAGGATGATCATCGATCCCATCAATTGTCCGGGAATTTCTTTATAGTACAAGGTCAATGCATTCGGACATTCTTCGTATCTTCTAGATGAGCCATCAAGTATCGTCTCCAATCTGATCTACTACAAGCTGGCGGAGAGGGAGGCGGAGAGAAACAGACCATTACGATACGGTACTGGTAATGAACGGCGGCTTCTGACTGGTCCCGCGTGATGGACAGAAGGCAATGGTGGAGCGGAACGTTCTAGATTGGATGCCTCAGGCAGGAAGAGGCGGTGGAATCGATGGAGATGGCATATTTTCAGGCTCAGATGAAGATGAAAGATGGGGATCCGTTTGGCAGAATGAGGATAGTGACTGGCTGGAAGGATCTAGAAGACTGGAATGGCCATATACTCCATAGAATCGCAGGCGATCTCAGGTAGAAGGCACTGGAAGATCTCACTGACAAGCCGGACACGGTCTAGCGCCAGGCGGAGAGACTGTGGAAGATGCTGGATTGCCGTAGAAACGCCGCACCGAATTTTGTGTCCCTCAGCAGAAAAAAGGCATTAAGTCCCGCCTGCGCTGCTCTTTTTCTCTTTCTCCTCTTCTCTCTCTCTTCTTCATCCTCTTCTCCTCTCCATCTTGAAAGTCTGCTTATTACAGGCAGCTTCTTTTATTTCATCCTCACTTTATCCTTTGTGATCCGTTTTTGACCTCTTTTTTTCCCATTTTTTCTTGTTACTTCTGTAAGTCAATTACCCCACCTTGGTATCTTCAGGAGCTTGGAATTTTCTTTTATGCAACCTTATCAGGAGGCGGAGAAGATTTTATCTTTGTCCCATCTCATCTCCTTCTTCTTATTCTAAAAAGAAAGAAGAAGAAAGGAAACTGGCATTGCGTTATTGGGCAATTCTTAGCTGTGGTCTCAATATTTCAGTTGCTAACAGAACTGTGACTCAGAATATACCTTCATCATGTCCGAGACCTTCGAGTTCCAGGCTGAGATCTCTCAGCTTCTCTCGCTGATCATTAACACCGTCTACTCCAACAAGGAGATCTTCCTGCGAGAACTCATCTCTAACGCCTCCGATGCTCTCGACAAGATCCGCTACGAGTCCCTGTCCGACCCCTCCAAGCTCGACTCCAACAAGGACCTGCGTATCGACATCATCCCCGATGCCGTTAACAAAACCTTGACCATCCGGGATACCGGTATTGGTATGACCAAGGCTGTAAGTTACCTCAATCGATGGAAGAAGTTTGTTTTCCAATAAGAATTTTCAGACTAATACATGATTCTCATAGGACTTGATCAACAACCTCGGTACCATTGCCCGCTCTGGTACCAAGCAGTTCATGGAGGCCCTCACCGCTGGTGCTGATATCTCCATGATCGGTCAGTTCGGTGTTGGTTTCTACTCTGCCTACCTTGTTGCCGACCGTGTCACCGTTGTCTCCAAGCACAACGATGACGAGCAGTACGTCTGGGAGTCTGCTGCCGGTGGTACCTTCACCCTCACCCAGGACACCGAGGGTGAGCAGCTCGGCCGTGGCTCCAAGATCGTCCTCCACCTGAAGGATGAGCAGGCCGACTACCTCCAGGAGAGCCGCATCAAGGAGGTTGTTCGCAAGCACTCCGAGTTCATCTCCTACCCCATCTACCTCCACGTCCTGAAGGAGACCGAGAAGGAGGTCCCTGATGAGGAGGCTGAGGAGAACAAGGAGGAGGACGAGGAGAAGAAGCCCAAGGTCGAGGAGGTCGACGATGAGGAGGAGAAGAAGGAAAAGAAGACCAAGACCGTCAAGGAGAGCAAGATTGAAGAGGAGGAGCTTAACAAGACCAAGCCCATCTGGACTCGCAACCCCTCCGACATCACCACCGAGGAGTACGCTGCCTTCTACAAGTCCCTCTCCAACGACTGGGAGGACCATCTTGCCGTCAAGCACTTCTCCGTCGAGGGTCAGCTTGAGTTCCGCGCCATCCTCTACATCCCCAAGCGCGCTCCCTTTGACCTCTTTGAGACCAAGAAGACCAAGAACAACATCAAGCTCTACGTCCGCCGTGTCTTCATTACCGATGACGCCACCGACCTCATCCCTGAGTGGCTCAGCTTCATCAAGGGTGTTGTCGACTCTGAGGACCTTCCCCTCAACCTGTCTCGTGAGACCCTGCAGCAGAACAAGATCATGAAGGTCATCAAGAAGAACATTGTCAAGAAGACCCTCGAGCTCTTCACTGAGATCGCCGAGGACCGTGAGCAGTTCGACAAGTTCTACTCTGCCTTCAGCAAGAACATCAAGCTCGGTATCCACGAGGATGCCCAGAACCGCCCCACCCTCGCGAAGCTGCTCCGCTACCAGTCCACCAAGACCGGTGACGAGACCACCTCTCTCGCCGACTACGTCACTCGCATGCCCGAGCACCAGAAGAACCTCTACTACATCACTGGCGAGTCCATCAAGGCTGTCTCCAAGTCTCCCTTCCTTGACACCCTCAAGCAGAAGAACTTCGAGGTTCTGTTCTTGGTTGACCCCATTGACGAGTACGCCTTCACTCAGCTGAAGGAGTTCGACGGCAAGAAGCTCGTCGACATCACCAAGGACTTCGAGCTTGAGGAGTCCGAGGAGGAGAAGGCCGAGCGCGAAAAGGAGGAGAAGGAGTACGAGGAGCTTGCCAAGAGCCTCAAGAACATCCTCGGCGAGAAGGTCGAGAAGGTTGTTGTCTCTCACAAGCTTAGCGGTGCCCCCTGCGCCATCCGTACCGGCCAGTTCGGTTGGTCCGCCAACATGGAGCGTATCATGAAGGCCCAGGCCCTCCGTGACACCTCCATGAGCTCTTACATGTCTTCCAAGAAGACCTTTGAGATCTCTCCCAAGTCCTCCATCGTCCAGGAGCTCAAGAAGAAGGTCGAGGCTGACGGCGAGAACGACCGCACCGTCAAGTCCATCACCCAGCTGCTCTTCGAGACCTCCCTCTTGGTCTCTGGATTCACTATCGAGGAGCCCGCCAGCTTCGCTGAGCGTATCCACAAGCTCGTTTCTCTCGGTCTGAACATCGACGAGGATACTGAGACCGCCGAGGAGAAGGCCGCCGAGGAGGCTGCCCCTGCCGCCGCCGCCGGTGAGAGCTCCATGGAGGAGGTTGACTAAATCATTTGATTTTCAGATGGAACGAAATAAATGTATTTTCCCTTTTGTTTTTTACGACCCTTGAAAGCTGTTCCAGCGGTTATTTGCGCATCAGGATTTAGTTCTTGAAACGACATATTCCGCTTATCATTTATCTTAATTGGAACGGTCTCAAATGTGACGATGTTGATTTCACCGCGGCGTTTTGAGCGTTTTACAACAACCAATTAACCCAACCTTGCTTTTCGCTTGTCATTTCTTTTCCTTCGGGGAAGATTTGAGGGTGTTTTTCGGAACTTTCCAGATAGTCGGGTAGATTTTCTGATCGAAAAGCTTCTTTCCATGTTCAATTCGTTTGCATCTTTCGTAGGCTGCCGTAACATCTCTCCAGAGTTTGTCTGGTCTTTGTAGTCCACTTGGATGCACCGTAATTACGGAGCTCTTGAGCTGTAAATTAGGTTGATTGATTTCATTGACGAAGCATTTCGTCATGCATCCTCATCCACTTTATGTAAGGCAAATGTGCTAGCTATTAAGAGGAGAAATACATAGCCATATAAACGACAAGATCAGTCCAGCCAAGCGCTTCAAGAACTCCCGTAGCCCAACATCCCAACTCCGGCATACATAAGAAAAGTTCGTTCGTGTACAAAATGTTGTTTGTGGAATGGGAAAGAAAGAACGAATGAATGGATAACGCCCAGCAATGACCGTCTCTAAGGGTATATGCATATACACCTTTTGACGCCAATCCAGAAAAAAAGCAGCAAAAAAAAAAAAAAAAAAAAAAAAAAAAATGAATGTATGGTAAATAGCATGCAGGTCCGTTTCTTTTCGTAACCAAAATTTTTCCAAAACATAACAGTCATCCTGCCTAATCACTGATGGCCACTCCAGTTGAAGTGCCATTCAGATAGACTTCGTGACGGTAGACCCCAGGTCTTTGCAAACCAGAGGGCCAGCCCTCCTACGACACCAAAGCTTCCAACAACTTGGACAATGGTCCATCCTCGTCGTTTAAGATCATCCGTCCACCAGACAACCCCCAGAGGGTCGTGTGAACTTAATCTCGCAAGATGATATTCTATTCCCTGTCCATCTTGGGCTCGAACCAAGAAGCCATCCCCCGTTTTCTCCGAGGGTGCTTGATGTGGTCTGCAGAAGCCCGGTGTCTGGGTAATCGGCACCAGGGATCCATCTACAACACACTCGCCCAGTCGCTCTGTGAGCCAAACCGCACGGTCCCCCCTTGTCATGGCCGCGTATCTTTCGCGTTCATTCTGAAGGCTTCGCTGCAAGTCTGATGCCCATTTGGCCAGATGTACCTGTGCAAGCTTCTCTTCGCTCTGGGTGTAGTCTGCAATGCGCGCTATAGTATAACTAGGGGAGCAACCGCTAGCAAGTGAAACAATGCCGTCGGAGGAGCACACCGATAGAAGAGGGGAACCTAATCCTGACATACTACTTTGGCTAAGAGACCGAGGGGCACTGTGTGTAGACTGTCGCCGCTGACGGGGGTGCTCCCGCTGCCTTTGAGCGAGCTTCTTCGCGGCAGAGTGGCGCATCCAGGCTAGGTTATCCCGATCAAACATTTTCTCGACCAAGAGACCTAGTTCGGATGGCACCAATGGTTGAACGTAGTCTGGGCTCATCAAAGTACTGGCGTCCATGACATCATCGTCACTGGAAGTTGCCGATGAAACTGCAAAGGGCAATCGAGGGTCAATCCCATCTATCCCGCCTGAGCCCAAGTCTCCAAACAGGAATGGTTTGATGGAGGCAGCCTGGGCATGCTTGTGAAAGGAGGCCTTGAGAGCGGCAACCTGACCAGGCAACAGGAGATCCGCTTTGGATATAACGGGGATGACATTTGTCAAATCACAAAGTTTCCGGATGCATTCAATATCAGTCGAAAGGGTATCTTTTTTTTTAAAAAAAAAAAAGAAAAGAAAAAAAGTGAGCATAGTTCTAGATGAAAACCTGCAACCAAGAGAATAGACTGCTTACCTTCAGAAATAAGATAGAGGATGGTATCTACTTGAGATCCGCCGTTCCCAGCAAGGAGGTTTTGGAAGTCAATGTTCAAGGAGTAGAGTGAATCTGTGGCACGGAGAAGCTGCTGGTGCATGTATTGAACTATAGTATCAGTCTGTCCAGCTCGACCGAGGGAGTTTGTCGGTGTGTCGACGAAGCAGAGGTTCCGTTCAAGAACAATATCACCCATGCTTTTCCTCCGGCGCAGTACCCGTGAATCTTCCAAATCTGACCACCACGGAGGGTAAGGTTTAGTACTAGCATAGGTCTCCGAAATGACTGTCGGCATGCCTTGGACCTGCGTAATTCGGGTCTGTGGGCGAGACCAGCGGCGTGGGCTCGAAGGAGCAGGAGAAGGGAAAGGATCAACATGCACAATATCTTCGCAAACCTGTACGATAGATTTTATTAGGGACGTTTTCCCAGAACCTATTCACTATCAGCAATTCTATGTCAATGACTCAGGCTAGATAATCGCTTACCGGATGCACCAGCAAGAAGCACTTTCAACCGGCCCATGCCTCTACCTCGTTCTGTAAAAGGTCTTCGACTTGGCATTCTGAGGCTAGGCATTATCAGTTGGGATTTATTGTCGGGGCCCAAGCCAGGGGCGTCCCGGGGCTCATCATCCTCTTCTCCCGAAGCGATGGCTTGGCTACTAAGGTCATCACCAATGGAGATGTCATCGAGGTTTTTCAATGATTGGTTTGAGATTGACTTTGGGCTGCTGGGGAGGGACGGATGGTCATCAGGGTTGCTGAGGTTGAAAGGAGTGAGCGGGCGGGATAAAGAAGGGTCGGAACGAGGTTGTACAGAGGCGGTATCTGTTTTGGAATTGAGCAGGTCAAATGGCCTGAGAGTCGATCTGCGTCGGATCGAGGGCAACGCTTCACTGTCTTCTTCGTGGCAGTCCTCGTGGGGGTGTTGGACACTGCTGGGGGGGAGCTTGTTGTCGGAAGGGGTGTCAGGCTGGCATTTGGATGCGACTAGAGTGGCTGGATGAGTGGCTTCATTGAGACTCTGGACCCCATAGGTGCTATCCTTCGAGATCTCGGAGTCATCCTGAGAAAGCTCATCCTCAGGATCATTATCATGGCTACTGCGGGTCAAAAAGAAAGTCGCGGGGGCGGTGTTGCGGGGATCGGTCCACTGCTGTTCGAAGGACGACTTGCGGGATCGATGAGAAACGACGTCAGGAACAGGTCTCATGGTGGTTGAATATAGCACTCTTCACTGAAACAAGGCATACGCGTCGGAGTATCTTGAAATGATGTAGGAAGGAAGGGGAAAAGAGCCATCACCAGCGAAAGGAAAAGGACATCTTAAAGGACGACATGCCTTCCATATCGCATGAGGTCAGGTCAGGTCATGTCACGTCACGTCATGTCATGGAGGGTCACAACCCCTCCTGTAACCCCGCATTATCTCAGTGGATATAGGCAAAAATACCGTATGACTGATACCACAATACATCTATCTACACAGGATTCAGACACGCCATTGGTTGTCTGTTATCACATAACACTTCCTAATTGGGAATGGTCCACACCGATCTCACCTGATCGACATTTTGTATAGACTGATGGACTGCCTGAGCAGAAAAGATCTATATAACTTCCATCGAGTTGTGGCTTTTTCTACTGCACATAGAAGGCCGGATGCTCGTAAGTATTCGATCCAGTTCCGAGGTACGTTCATGAATGGACACAGTTCTAGACCACCTCTGCCTTCTTTCAAAGCCATGCTCACCATGATAGCAACCAAGGAAATGGCAAGACACCATTTCGTTCGATGCACTTACTTGGAGCATACACTTAAGCATTATCTGTGTCTAGCTGTCATTTCAACGTTTCTTTGGCACAAGTCAATGCTTGACTTGTTCCTTCATAGAAGCACGTGTCCATCTACCATCCCCGTCGATTAAGAACCACGCCTATATAGAAGCCCTTGCGTCAAAGCAAGTCATAATCCTATTGAGCTTCTGACAGACCGACGATGTGGCTTACCGGCATGATTGATACACTTACTAGATCGACGCGGCAGTTATGAGATCCATATATGTACAGCAACTCTGGTCATGAACCACCGTGGGGTCCTACATTGAGAAGCCATTGAAATCCATACAACAGACTATAGCGTGCAAATTGCAATAACTCATTTTCTGGAAGACATCAAACCGTCTTTATTTCCGCCCTTCATTTAATGTAGTAGATCTAATATTTTAATAAAACATTACTATCTCTGTCGCTTTTCTTTATAAATATATAATATCTGAGAGGTAAATAGATTTGTAAAGAAAAGCGACAGAGATAGTAATGTTTTATTAAAATATTAGATCTACTACATTAAATGAAGGGCGGAAATAAAGACGGTTTGATGTCTTCCAGAAAATGAGTTATTGCAATTTGCACGCTATAGTCTGCCGTAAATCCAAGAGCACACACTTCGGGCTTCATTAGAGTCACTATTTATGTGGCCTGATTAACTTTTTTTTTTTTTTTTTCCCCGTAATAAGGATGCCAGGAAATGCCTACTTGGAGTAAGGAATAACAGCCATGTGGTTTGGAGGCTAACTTCACATTTTCACCGGATTCGCATCTGTGCTAATTCCCAATCAGTCGGCTAATGGCAAAAGTAACTGAATATCAGGCTTTATGCACATTGCGATAGCAGTCATATCAGACACTAGCTTCGGCTTGTACTCGGTCTCACCGGCATCTTCCTGCTGCATGCATACATACATACATACATACATACATACAAGCTTTGACTACACAACAGGACCAACAACCCTGTCGAGAAAAAGAAAGAATTAGCTACACCAGATTGACAAAAGGGGGATACTGCGCACATGACCATTCCGCGGTACCTCGCTTACCGGGCTGGAACCGGCACGACTAAGCAGAGGTCCGAGGACAGCTGGAGGTTGGAACCATTGAAAACACCGCCCATGGGACGGAGATAATTTGAATTCTCAACTTGCTCGTCTGAAACGGTACCTGAGAGGCTGAGCATCGTACTTTTGGTCGATGAGGGAGACCATCTAACTCATGACGAAGAACATCTAACTGGATGGATGTTAGTTAGTATGTAGTCGGTTCCGACTGAAGCACTAAGAAAGCGGGTAGCTTGTCGGTATTTAGTGACTTTTCTTGCATGAGAAAATACTCGAAACCTGCCGGAGTAGCGAATCGGAGATGAAGCAGCAGGACTGTAGTTGACGAATATGATATGAACTGCTGCAGCTAAAGCCAACTAACCATCTCGTGTTGGAGTAAGGGGGGGGCTATCGCCATGGATCATGGAAGGGGACTACTGTAGTATGCACTTCAGCATGTTACGGCTGTGTCGTCTTTCAGTTTCCGCCTCTGTAGATTCCTGCTAGGTAGAATCCTTTTTAATATCGCTTATATCCAGGCTAATTCAATGTGCTATCAGCCTTGATAACTAGGCGCTTTGCACAGTGATTCTTGAAGCGCAACTGGCACCTTGAAAAAAATCACAAACATCCTGGGGACTCTTGGGAACCCAGTAGTCGATGAATGCCAGTTATATCCATCGCAGGATGGTTTTCCCCTGGTAGATCCAGTCTCTATCGCCACCGCACGAGACTCGTCTGGACTGTTGACTGTGAAAACCCCTCCGAAGCTCCTCCGACAGTCTGTATTTTACAGCCAATCACATACCGCCCACGCGCTCCACCGTGAATCTTAATAGCAAATACCATACCTGTATGGTAAATTATACAACTTCAACCTCACCATCTGGAGAGTCGATGAATATAGACCTCATAGTGCAGTTCAAGCACGCCCTAGGGACACTAAGCTCGAGGGTGGGGATGCAGCAATATATGCTATCGCCATCGGCATGGACCTGGACGGTACAACATCCCATGCTATTTCCCATCCTCCTCTTCTCTTCCGGATTCTTTTCTTGCTACTCGTGGCTTGAGCTTAAGATTAATTAGCGGCGAGCCCCGACCAAGGTTGGATGGAGAAGATCATCACTTTGCGCACAGAAGAGATTCTTATTCTTCTGCTTTCTGTCTCAGTTTCATCGTCCTCCATAATCGCTGATCGGTTAACAAACTCTCTTTTTCTTTTCTGCCTCGACAGGAAACCTCCCCTCCATCAGCGTTCCTTTTGTCCCCTCGGGTCGGATTCATCATCCCAAGTGCCTCATCCTCAACATCTTCCCGACCTTCTTTCTCACCATCATCTCTCCTACCGACGAGGTCTTCCCCCTGCCATCTATTCCCCGTCTCTCCTCCGCCCTCTTTTATATGCCGTAATATCACTCAAATATTTCTCCGCTTTATCCACCATGGCCTCCAATCTCTCTTGCTGAGCCGTGCTCTCTCAATCGCCGTGTGACTGCGGCATCTTTGTCTTTCACTCATCACTCTGTCTCTTGGCTCCTTCGCTGTCTTTTCTTATTGCTACCTTCACTCGTTCTGGCCCCAATATCGGATTTGGGTTGAGCCACAAAAGAAACCAGGTTTTCTCCGGATTTCCGTTACGAAATCGCTGTCATGGAGCAAGAACCCTCGATGTCCTGGCCGGGCCAACTTCAGGAGGAGTCGATCATGACGAACCCCGGTGACGATGAGTTCACCAACTTTCTTGAGTTTGGAATGCAGTTTCCCGACCTCGAAGGGCACGGACCCGGCAACCATGAACGTCACCCTGCCAGTTCCCTTCCCAACACTGTTTCGTTGCCTCCTTCCACCGCGGCCGATCAAAACCAGATGGTCCATATGGATACTGAAGTCACTGCGCAACCCTCGCCCTACAATCGTATCATGGACAATATCTCCCTTGACCTCCACAGCCAGGGTCAGGCCCAACCGCCGTCTGGTCAAGTTCCCCCGTCGTACTCCAATGCCGCGATGACCCCCGGATTCTACGCCCAAGAATCTCTGCCACACCAACCTTTTCAGCATCCACAGCAACAGTCACAGGATCACTCACATCCGCCGTCGCATTACCAACCTCTCCCGCCACAATCAACAAGGCAGTATTGCCCCCAGGGTCAGCCAATGATTCCCCCGACACCCAACAGTATGGAGCTCCATGGAAATGCTGCCAGATACCCACAACGAGTGGACGAAAACCACGAGATGTACGATCGATACACTCGCATGAATGATGAACAGGTAGGCTCACCACCAATGGCTCTGATCAGAACCTCGTATGTATAGGTTTGGCTAATGCATGCGCCCGCACTGTTACAGATCCTCTACACACCTCTTATTTCTCCCGCTATGACTCCCTTGGAAACCCAATTTCGACTTCCTGAGTACACTATTCCCGGAGAGTACTTTACTCCCCTCACATCCCCGGCCCTCGAAGCCCAAAACTCCAACGCGAACAATTACCCCTTCCACTCGACCCAGCAGCAGGTGTCGGACGTCGGGTTTCTGCACTCACCCGTTGATAACGGTATCCCTGCGGCATCCACCCCAAATTCGCCGGGGATCATTCGTAAGCACCGTCGCCGGCCTTCAGCTACCTCTCGATTCGCTAGTCGAGCCAAGAAACAACAATCGCCCTCTGTGCGACCCCAGACACGAAAAAAGTCATTGTTGAACGTCAATTCGGATGAGGTACTCAATGGCCTCAGTCAGGACCAGAGTGGCTCCAAGCCACGTGCCAATGGTGGTAGCAGTCTACGATATGGAAGCAATGAGAGCTCTCAGGACTCTGTATCCCCTGAGCCGCTCTCGGAACCATTGATGCCTCCACCTGCTCTTCCCCAGTCACGGAAATCTCCCGCAATGGGTCCGCAGTCAACCCACTCGCAGGCCGGTGGGGCTGCAACACCTGCAATGTTGATGCGTATACAACGGTCGCAGCACGACCAAGACCCGACGGGCCAGTTTACAGGTCAAGCAAAACTTGTGCCAGGCGAGTCGCATGGCGAGTCGCATGACGACATCATGGAGGACGTCGTGCTCCCGGAGGCCGTGACGCCTACTTCACAGCTTTCTCGCCCCCTAGTCGCTCGTATCGAAACTGCCACTCCTGCTGATACCACCACTACCTCTGTTAAATCGGCCAGTGCTACTCCCTCTCTGGAACCCAAGTCCGCCCCGATTCTCGAACGGAACCCTAGTTCTATCGCCCCGAGTCCGCGCACAATCGCGATGCCTTCTCCTAGCGGTCCGGTTGGTAAGAAGTCTGACACACCCAAGATTGGTCCCATTGGCAGAAAACGACCGAGTTTGTCGCATGCCAGTCCTCAATTACGGCCTAAAATTAGTCCTAGTATCCAACCTCTAGTGCGTGGGGATGGTAAGTATCATAGTTAGCCCCCCCCAAACCCGACAAATGTATATACTAAAGATTCTTGCAGCTGGCAGCGGTGAAACGTCCGCACTTTATCTGGCATCCAAATCGAATTACCAGCACATCTTGGATGGCACCCTACTTCCCGGCGTCTCATATCCTGAAACCCTGGCCGAGAATCTCAGCTCCAAACGAACGAATCACAAGCTCGCAGAACAGGGGCGACGAAACCGGATTAATAACGCCCTCAAAGAAATTGAGACACTCATTCCTGTGGGGTTTGTCCAACTGAAAAATGCCAAAGAAGCTGCGGCGTGCAATGCAAGGGGTGGTGAGAAAGAAAAAGATAAGGCCGGGAACCAGGCAATCAGCAAGGCGAGCACTGTGGAAATGGCCATTGACTACATCAAGGCACTGAAAAAGGAGCTGGAAGAAACGCAGGGGAAGCTTGCGGCCGCTGAATCTCGACTGAGTGGGAAAGAAGGCGCGGCCAAGTCATCAAGCGCCGAAGGGAATACAGTGACCAAAAACACCGAAACGGAAGGTGTCAGTGGCAGTCCAAAGACAAATGACTCTACCTAATTTTGCGATTGAAATCTCGCAATTGAGAGTTTTGGATTGTTCTCAATATTCCTGGCAACATCGTTTACGCGACATGCTCTACGAAACGAAGATACGGCTTAGACGGGGTAGAGGAAAAAGTAATTTATGTGTTCGGGTGCCGGTTTAGATTTCATTTACGGAGGAAATTCTCGTCTTATTCATCTATCTATCCTATCTTCTTTACTTCGTTGTTCTTTATTTTTTATCCTTTCATGCCTTTTCTTATCCTCTTGGGCTTATGGTGGTGTTTGACATCGGATGTGGTGGTTCTTTTTTTGAAGCTTTCCTCTTGTTCGGGTTCAGCGTGGTATATTTTATCTTCATTTTCTGTACCTAGATATTGATCCATATCTCTTATTTTATACAGTTGTGGTGTATGGGCGGCTGTTGACAATTTGGGTATCTTCGTTTTAACTGATTTGATATCACCTGAAATAACAATTAAGAGACCAAATGCTTTGAATTTTGACTATACATAAATTGATATAGTATTCTAGGGCACCATGCTTTGTGGTTCATAAGTAGACATGGCAAATAGGATGTGAATAGATAGACAAAGCGATATTGTTATTAGATCCACGCTATTTTTGCTTCCCGTAAATTCGACTTTTTGTTTTCACCCTTTCCTGAAAACTATCGAGTAATAATAGTAATGGCTAGCCAAAATAAAACAAAATGCAATGCAAATGCGACTTTTCACTTCCTCTCTTTGTCTTGTTTTTACATTCCATCGCTCGTGACAGGATGGTATCAATAGTCTCTCATCACAGCGATCATTTCATCCAGCCGGGCCACTTCTCCCAAAAGAAGTGCCTCTTTGGCCTTCCACTGCTGCAGAACCTGCAACTCTCCTTCTGATAGATACCGCTCCTCATTACCCTTGACATCACTTCGCTCTGTTTTCTCTAGAAACTCTTTTAGTCGGTTCCGTTCGAACTTCAAGCGTTGCATGCATCGAGACATGGCCTTGTACGTATCTTCCAAAACGCTACTCCGGATGCGATCCGGGTCGTAGAACCAGAGATAGATGGTACGTGAGGGTTGACGCTGCGCATCCCGAGGCACTTCCTGCAGATCAACAAATCCACCTGCCTGCATGCTGGCCAGGACCTGTCGTAGGTCCTTGAAAGGTAAAAGACTGATCTCTTGAAGACGCTTCTCATCCAATTTGCCCTTGGCATGAAGAACTCGGATAACGCGCAGTGCTACATCGCCATATCGGGCTTCTATCATCCGCTCTAGCTCAAGATTGCGGAGCTGGCGGGCCAGATGACGAAATCGCACCGTCCAGTTGATCACACCACCGATGACAGCTTTAGACGTGAAATTGTATGGCGGTTGGGATAGAAGGCAAAGATGTTGGTCAACCTCATAGGTCCGACTAACCCCAGATGATAACCCGTTAGTGCCTTCGTGGCTACCATCATTGACGCTGTCTTCCAATGGCCGTTTCCCGCGTCTATTGGGTACCTGCGAGATGTCCATAGGGCCGATGGACCCCGCAAGATCCAACCGCGGGTCAACATCCTCGGCTACCTCATTTAGTTGGATTGGAACTGAGTACTTGTCATTCTCCTCCCCTTCGCGGGGTATCTCAGAACTTTCGTCGGTATCTCGACAGGTCACGGTTTGATACTCAATCCGTCGAAGCAGTGTGTCGTAAATTTGGGCCGTTGCAGGCGATGAATCTTGCTCAGCAAGCTCGATAAACCGGCGATTTCGGAGAGCAACGTCAAGTTTATCATAATTGACTCGAACAACCAATGCGGACTGAAACCAATGCCCTATTAGCTCCTCGTACACTATAACATTGAGAGAAACTCACCTCCATTGGAATCGTGTCGTTACCCATCTCGTCATCAGACCATTCATTCTCTTCCTCTTCATCCCCCTCGTCCCCATCGACAGCAGCGTAGTCTGCTCGGCCTTTCTTGTTGGGCGCTTCAACACCCCCGTCTCCAAATTTTCGTTTGGCACCCCGTGGAACTCCATTGAATCTCAAGCCGTGAGTAAGATCTCCATTCGTCCGTTCTCTGATCAAGTTTCGTGTTCCCTCTTTGACTGTTTCTTCAAATCTCTTGCCTTTCATAGCTTTCACATCAGACCTCGATTTTATCACTCTTTCTGCGTCCAAAATGTTGTCGGCGAGGCTCTGCATCTGAGCTTCCCGCACACGGATGATATAACCGTGGGCAGCTAGAGCTTTCAGGGTCGGGTGTAAAAGAGCCGATTGTTCAGAAGAGGCATGGTCATCATTGACCCCGTTGAGCTTCTCCTCCTGGTCCACCTGGTCCTCTTGCTCATCCTGTCCCTCCTGATCTGGATATTCTCCATTATCTCCATTATCCTCGTGTTCGCCGGTTTCTCCATGGTCATCGATAGCACCGTTGGTATTCAATTCTTGAGAACGAAGCTCTGGCAGGGTTTCAAGATGGCTGACTTGGGCGTGTCCGAGAAACATAATAGCCGACATTACCGTGGCAGCATACTTTCCCAATCGATCTTCAATAAACTCTAGGATCTTTCCGGTCCGGATTATGTAGTATGCAGACTGCAGGTTGGCTTCATAATAAGTGATGCCGTCATCGTAAGACGTGTAATGGTATACAAGATGGTGCTGGATCATGGCGGCGAGGCCATGATGGAGTTGGCGATCAGTGAGGCGGGTATAGAATTTCAGGCGTGGAAGGGGGAGGCGGTCATAGCGATTTAAGGTCGAGAAGATGCGCTGGAGATTTGAGATCGAAAATCAGTCCACAGATTCCATATAACAAACAGCATCTGAATGAAGCCTCTCTTTCGGGGAATCGCAAATTCGATCCGGGCATGATTCTATTGCTGTAGGAAAAATAATCGAAACTAGCAGAGCAAGCATACCCCAAACAATTCACCGAAATTGTCTTCAACTAGGAGCGCGCAAAGCTCCGCGGCATACTATGACGCTCAATATCAGCAAACGATGCGGGTAGCGGGGGAAGACCAGTCAGTCGCATACTTGGGATGTCATTGTCGGGCTTCTAGAGAATCACCCAGTTTCCAATTCTCTAGAAGAGAAATTGAGGTCACCGCGCAGTTCTCATGAGGGAAATAAAACGGTCAGAAATGGAAGTAAACTGCGTGATCAGGGAACCAAGCCGAAATGTCCCTCTTTGCTTCTGTCTCTTTTTCTCTTATCGCAAAGCCTCCGACAGATCACGTGTGTAACGATCACCTGATCTCACCTGACCCGGAGGACGAGGATAAGCCGGTTCCGCCCGCACTCGTCATTCTGGCCAATCAGCGCGCGAGTAATCAAGGCCCCGGCATCTTGAAGCTTTTCATCGTTTCCAAACCGCCCGACGCCAGACTTCTGCTCCCCCTCCTCCTATACCCCCAATTACTCTCAAGCCCTACGGCTTTTTGTTTCCCTCTCCTCCCCTTTCTGTCTCCCGCACATGCTATAATGCTGTCGCGGTCTACTTTCGCCCGAAATGCGCCCCGTGCGCTCCAGAAGCAGTGCTCTGCTGCCAGCGCCAGCAGCCGTCGAGGCATGGCCTCTGCTGTGACTCCGGGCCTCCAGTACGATGTCTCCGAGTCTTCTGGTCTGAAGATCGCCAACAGGGAAGTCTCGGGCCCTACAAGCACCCTGGCGCTGGTTGCAAAGGCTGGCTCCCGTTACCAGCCCTTCCCTGGCTTCTCCGACGTCCTCGAACACTTCGCCTTCAAGGTAGGTCCCCTATGACCCAATTGCTTTCTCTGTTCATCTCAAATGGTACGAGGGCTCGAATTCTGACCATTCACGCTCAATTGACAGTCTACACTCAAACGGTCGGCGTTGCGGATCACTCGGGAGGTTGAACTGCTGGGCGGTGAGGTTTCCTCGACACATTCGCGTGAGAACGTTGTCCTCAAGGCCAAGTTCCTCTCGAACGACCTCCCGTACTTCACGGAGCTTTTGGCGGAGGTTGCCTCTCAGACCAAGTTCCCAGGTAAGTCGACAGCATCGGCCCATCGGAGTCTATGGATCAGGTCTAATTCAGAGCTTCTTCTTTTGCAGCCCACGAATTGAATGAAGTCGTCTTCAAACTCTTCAAGATCAGACAAGCAGCTCTTGCTGCCAACCCAGAGAACGTGGCTCTTGATGCCGCTCACAGCCTAGCTTTCCACCGTGGTCTTGGTGACAGCGTTACTCCTTCCAACTATGTCCCAGTCGAGAAATACCTCTCCGCCGAGGCCCTCTCCGAGTACGCCCAGGAGGCCTACGCCAAGTCCAACATCGCCCTCGTCGGCAGCGGTCCCAACTCTGCGGACCTCTCCAAGTGGGCTGGTGAGTTCTTCAAGGAGGTCCCCAGCACCAGCACCTCCAGCCAGTACAAGGTTCTGCCCAAGTCTGCCTCGAAATACTTTGGCGGTGAGCAGCGTATCTCCTCCAAGGCCGGCAGCTCCGTCGTGATTGCCTTCCCTGGCTCCAGCTCCTTCGGCACCTCTGGCTACAAGCCTGAGGCTTCCGTCCTCGCTGCTCTCCTTGGTGGTGAGTCCACTATCAAGTGGACTCCCGGTTTCTCTCTTCTGTCCAAGGGCGGCCAGAGTTTCCCCCAGGCCCGTGCCTCGGCCCAGAACCAGACCTACTCTGATGCCGGTCTCTTCACCATTGCCGTTTCCGGAAAAGCCGAGCATGTTGCTGGTCTTAGCCAGCTCGCCGTCGACAACCTCAAGAAGACGGCCGCTGGTGAGATTGCTGGCGAGGAGATCAAGAAGGCCGTTGCCCTGGCCAAGTTCCGTGCCCTCGAGTCTGCCCAGAACCTCGAGACTGGCCTGGAGGCCACTGGCTCCGCCCTTGTCAACGGCAGCAAGCCTTACCAGATCGGTGAAATCGCTCAGGCTATTGACAACGTTACCGAGCAGCAGGTCAAGGATGTAAGTATCCCTATTTTATATGATAATAGGGAATGTATAGCTAATATATGAACAGGTCGCCAAGTCCTTCCTCTCCAGCAAGGCCTCCGTTGCCTCCGTTGGAGACCTCGTCCAGCTCCCGTACGGCGAGGAACTCGGCTTGACCGCTTAAATCCATGTATACAATACATACTAGACTGCCCTTGGGAAAAGCGTCACCTCCCCCTCGATTTTTTATGTGTCTAGATCAATATTTGCCGATATTTCCTTTATGATGTGGTTGTAGTTGCTTGACTGTGTAATACAATTGTACCCTATTCAATATGGTTCCATGTGCAATGCAAACTCTTAGGTTCTTGTTATGTATTCCCTGATTGAATTTCTGATAGCAAATACATGGTTATACCTATGGCAGTGTCTAGCCTGGTTCTAGCGGAACATGCCTAGAGAGAAGTACGGATGAAATACTAGTGGATCCCCTAAAGCTCCAACGAGGAAAAACAAAGTCGATAAGATCCAGAGAAAAGAAATATTGGTACAGGGGTAAGGCTATTGTTATTCGGGAATATGGTTAAAACTGTGTATGCTCTATAGATGTAATCGACCTCCTCTTTGGTACACATGGATAAGGTTTTGACAATTCAAATTTGTCTCTGCCGACTCCTACTATAATCTAATTGAATTGTTGATGAACGTTGATTTGACCATGAAAGAGCCTGGCTTTGATTCTGGCATAGTATAACTATTTCACAAGAATACAGTGTATTGGCACCATTATCAAGATTCTACTAAGAAATATGGGCATTGACCGTCAAGTTTACAGTGCATGATAGAGATAGCTTCATGTGATAGCAATCATCTTCTATGGGGCATCAAATATTAATCCTATCTATCATGTTTCACTCAAACTTCATGAATAGTATTGTTGTGGAGTAAATATACTCCGCACTTGGCCAGGCTAACTTCCAATGTTGTGCAATAAACGGAAAATTCAAAACATTCAGAAAATGATTTTTGAAATCATCGAGTCCCCGGGACTCGGCAATATTATTATTCAGTATTGTGTAATTATATCGAGTATTTGCATAACATGACAATGGTGACATACAACTCCAGTCCGATGCTACATCCCCTCAAGGATCGGCGAATGTCTGATCCCTACCTTCGGGGTATCTCATCCGATTCAAGGCCCGTACAATAGATACCAAAGGCCGAAGACCGGCTGTTTACATCATCCACCCAACTCAAAGACCGTGCATGGCAGAAGGGTATCTCAAACCTTCTCTAGTGCTTAGCGGTGACTTGGTCGCCCGTCAGTTTTTCGACTGTTTCCTTGGCCCTATTCGGTACAACGGAGACCCACAAGTTAGCCTACCTGTTTCCTCGGTTTCACATGGAGGGGAAGAGCTTTTGCGGGGACGTCATCCCCGTAAACGCATTTGCTTCACAAGGAAATCGGGGGAAGGGAGCAAACACTTACATGTCACCAAGAGCCACCATGCAGACGGTCTGCCAAATGCCCAGACCCACGCGAGGAGTAACGCCACGGTAAAGACCCTTGAGACCATTCGACTGGTAGATGTAATTGAAGGCCTTGCCGACAGTCAGGTTCTTAGGGCGGTTGGGGTCATTGGTCTTGCTCTGCATCTCAACACGAATGACCTCAATGGGCTGGTTCCAAGCAGAGAGACCACCACCCAGGCCGGAGGCCAAAATCTTCTCAAAGGCACCAAGCTTCTGGCCGTCTTCCTTACCAGTCACTTTACGGATCGCGGTTTCTGCCAATCGGGAAAGACCGAAACGGGAACCCCAGTTGGTAGTCTGGCGAATGGCAACGGCATTGACACCACGGTTGATACCACGAATACCCTCCTTCCGATAGATGTCCATAAAAGTTGCGAAAGTGCTGGGGGGCTTCACACCCTGTGCGGCCATCTTGTGCTTGGTAATCTCGACAGTCTTCATGCAGGTACAGAAGCCCATGGTCGCATAGGCCTGGGCGATACCACCGACCATACCTCCGGTGATACCAGCAAGGAAGTCGGGGGCGCCGAGAACCTTAGCACTGAACTCAGCCTCAGATGCGACGAAGAGGAGGACGGCTCCCTTAGTGGAGGCCTCAATCCAGGCCCAGGGAATGAGACCTTGATAGTCTACAGGGACGGACACCCCATGTTAGTTACCATTGTCCCACATATCTTGAAACCGGAGCACAAGGACACTTACAACCGAGGATCCCGCCACGCCCCCAAATCCGACCCATAGCACCAGCGAAGCTGTCGCCCCGGTTTGCAGCCATGGTTGTCTTGATCACTTCCAGCGGCTAAACAGCTGTTAGTAGGGAGAATATGCAAGTTGACCCGGATCATTTAGAAAAGTACCTGTCCCAACGATGTGACCTCGAACATGTTCAAACCAGCGCCAACTGTAGAGATAGTGGTCAGAACTGCATAACTCCCACGGGAAAATTACTAGCCAAGGGGCACCTACGCAGCAAGTTGCTGAACTTGACGGGCTTCTTCTCCAGCTTGGGCGCGGAGGCCGCCTCAGATGTAGTGGTAGACATCTCAAAGCCTTGGGGTATGCTGAAAGGGGCCCTGACCAAGGGATGTAGGGGGCTTCGTCGCTTAAGGGATCACGAAAATCGAGTGTTGCGTAAGCACGACCAGAACGATGATGTTCAGTCGAAGGGGCGATGGAGCTATGGGAGGTATTTGATGAAGGATGAAAGTGAACAGAGAAAGGGGTATGTGCTGGGAATAAATATGTCGGTAATGAAGAAGAGGAGAAATCCAGCGGACTAATAACAGGGCGAGCAATGGTCACAAAAGATAGATAGGTAGCTAGTAGCTGCAGGAAGAAGGGCGATGAAGTTCCGGAGACTATATTCCGGGCTCCGTACTGGTATCTACTTTGCAGTTCTCAGGCTGGATCGACAAAGCTGAACCCCAAACAAAGCGATTGGGGAGGCCCTAATCCCAATCGGGCGCTGGAGGGCGGCCCTGGGCACTATTCCGATTTCGGCCCGGCGGTGTATTATCTGGCTGCTGGATTGCTCCGTTGAGCGGGCGGAGCAAACCGGGCGGATCCCAACAAGGCGACGAGAATCCGCAACAAACCGAAAAAGAAAATAGGCAAAAACACAAAAAATAAAATAAAAAGAAAGAAAGAAAGAAAAGAAAAATAGGAAGAGGGAAAAAATGGTTGAGAGCATCGATCAACGGCTCTCCCGCACCAACGCCAATCGGAGGTTTTGATCGGAGCATAACGACAGCTCTGCTGCTCTTCCCAGACTGACCGCCTTAGCCGCGGACAGACATACATACATAGCACTAGGTATGTTTTGTTTTATGCTGATAGTTATTAAGCCCAGCTCACCTTGATCATTGGGTCGCAGTATGAGACTGAGACTACTCCAAGGAGTAATCCACTCGGACTGCTCCCAGGAGTGTTGATGTCACCCACCTAATGGTTACACCACAAGGGAACTACAGCTTAATTGTGGATATAATTATGACGAAAATGATGAAATCATTCATTTAGTTGGGATCGATATAACCCACCAAACACAGTACTCGATAAATGGGATAATTTGGATTTTAGTGAAAAAGAAATGTTTGACATGGAAGTGCTGTTACAAGGCCCGCTCGAACCAAGTCCTATCATACATTAATTGAACAAACCTGAACACGCAGCGCGTCCCAGTCTAGGTTTATTGGGGGGAAAAGGGGGAAAATAATACATATTGCTCTACTTGATCATAACAAATCCAACCCCCCAAAATTTCATATCAATCAAACTCGTTTAAAGCTTAGCGCCGACAAGCTTGGCGTAGGCCTCAGTGCTGAAAGACTTGGGGCGCTCGATGGGGGCACCGAGAGCACGGTCAATGATCAGCTGGGGCAGGACACCCAAGGCACGGGAGACACCGAACAGGACGGTGTAGTAGTTAGCCTCAGTCAGGCCATAGTACTGCAGAAGGACACCGGAGTGCTGCAAGGCAGGAGTCAGTATGAGTGGATTCAAGGGAGTAATATGGCAGGCTAAAACTTACAGCGTCGACATTGGGGAAGGGGTTCTTGGTCTTGCCGTGCTCGGTAAGGACACCAGGAGCGATCTTGTAGACCTGGCTGACCAGCTTGAACATGGGGTCTTCGGGCAGCTTGCGGAGAGCGAACTCGCGCTGCGAGACGTAACGGGGGTCAGTCTTACGGAGGACAGCGTGACCGTATCCGGGGACGACCTGGCCGGCGTTCAGGGTGGACCAAAGGTAGTCGGTGATGGCCTTGTCACTGAGGTCGTTGCCAATGGCGGTCTTCATCTTGGTGAGCCAGTTAAGGACCTCCTGGTTGGCCCTGTTAAGGTTTGTTAGCACGTCGATCAAAATGACAGCTCAATGGCAATATCAACTTACAATCCGTGGAGAGGACCAGCCAATCCGTTGAGACCAGCGGACAGAGAGAGCATGGGCGAGCTCAGAGCACTACCGACAAGGTGGGTAGTGTGGGCGCTGACGTTACCACCCTCGTGGTCGGAGTGGATGGTCAGGTACAGGCGCATCAACTCAACGAAGTCCTTGTTGTCGCCAAAGCCGAGCTGGTTAGCCAAGTTGAAGGAGTAGTCCTTGTCCTTCTGGACGGCGGCAACCTTGCCGTCCTTGAAAACATTGCGGTAGATCTTGGCGGCAATGGTGGGCAGCTTAGCAATGAGGTCCATGGAGTCCTCGAAGGTGTAGTTCCAGTAGTCCTTCTTGTTGATACCTTTGGCGTAGGCCTTGGCGAAGGCGGACTCGTGCTCAAGAGCAGTCACGGCCAGAGAGAACTGGGCCATTGGGTGGAGAGTGCTGGGGCATCGGTCGATGAGCTCCTCAATGAACTTGGGGAGATCAGAGCGAGCAGCCCACTCGGCAGACAGGTCGCGGACCTGCTGTTCGGAGGGAACCTCACCGGTCAACAACAACCAGAAGAGACCTTCGGGGGGGGGTTCCTGGCCACCGGGAGCCTTGGGGAGAAGCTCCTGGCATTCAGGAATGGTGCGGCCTCTGAAACGGATACCCTCCTCGGAGTCGAGGACGGAACCCTACACGGCGGGTTAGCTTAACAATCTCGCCATCGATCGTGAAGTTGTTATCACCCACCTCCCAAACGAGGGCCTTGATGCCACGGGCACCACCGTAGGCCTGATCAAGGGTAACCTCGCCAATGACCTTGTTGCCGTGCTCCCTGTACAGATTCACCGTGGTTAGCAATTATAGATTGTGGATAAAAAGACTCGCGGGATAGGATATGCATACTTTCTGAGCTTCTTGACCTTCTCAAGCTCAGCGGGGAGGTTGTCGGCGAAGGTCTCCTTCAAGGACTGGAGTTTGAATCGGCGTTAGCAATACATCCATCATTCATAAGATATGGGATGCAACGGGAACAACAACTGACCTTGGCCTTGCTGGAGTAGCAGCGCAAGCCATTCAAGGCAGCGGACTGCACAGCCGGCTTCGAGGCGATTGAGGTAGAGCGAAGAGCAGAGGTTCCGAGTCTCAAGGTGGAAGCCATCTTGAATCAAACGGCTGTGAATGTGAAGTGGGAAAGGATTGATGAAGGTTGGAGAGGAAAGGGGGTATAATGAGTAGAAGAGGTAAAAGAAGAAGTGTCCAACTTTTTCGGGGAGGCTCTCTTTTGCGGCCCCTTTTTTTCCATCTGGCCGTACCAATACAACCGGTACACACATAGTACGGTAACGCCCGGCAACGAAGCGAGGCAATGGCTCGAGCGTGTACCGTACGGTAACGCTAGCCCCAACGCGGCCGGTGTCCCGAGTTTTTCGGCGGTCGCTGAACTCCTGCTGTCTTGCATGCATGTTGCGATTGATTCCTTACCCGCCAAATTCCGTAACCACGTCGTGACCGCTTCTAATCCTCTGGTGGTTAAGAAGATAATAAAAGCCTAATGGATGATACATTTCTGCAGTGTATTCTATACAGCTCAACAGTTATCGTCCTATAGATTCATGCGATTATCGGTCTGACTGTGATGACGATCGTGTCGGGACGATCCAGTTTTGTTGCTATTAACTGCTACCTAGGTAGGCAATGACGTCGACACATTGCCCATCCTGGTTGGCCCGGGTTTGTGCCGCCTTCCGAACATTATTGTTTAATGCCATGGTGAATTTCAGATGTCGTTCTTATCTGATCAGGCTATTTACATCTTTCAAATCAATAGCCTTTAAAAAATCCCATGGTGCTGAGTATTCTTGTGGAACCAGGCGAGCATTCTCTTACAATACGCTCTCTAAATTGTACTTCCCCAGGGGGTACGCCAGCTGGGCCTGGTTACCTTATTCGACTCACCGAGTATCAAAATATCCAAATTCAGATACTCTGGCCTTTGTACCCCATACATTTCCATTTAGTAAAGTCAATGAGTTTTTCTTCATCTTCAACAACCTTGATCATGTCTACGTGGCGTCACCTTAATTTGAAACGGGTTGAAGCACAAAGCGGTTTCCTTTTGTCCTGGTGTACTCCGTAGCACCGAGGCAATCGCCCCCTGGGTTCTCGCGATATTTCGGATCATTTGAACTCTATTGGCATTGAGAGCTCTCACTCCGTACTATTATAATAGTACAGGTTCTAGAAACTCGAAACAAAAAGCGGAAGAAAAATCACTAATACTCCGCCCTACGTGTACGTTGACTGAGATATTGATGCTAACCAAATCGGGAAAGCAAAAAGGACATCATGAATCAACATCTTAATAATCGGCCTTCTAGATGATCGAGTATAAATTCGAGTCAAGACTAGTACCATTTCGTTTTATGCAGCCTGCGGTTTATGAAGCTGAAGAGGATAGCTGAGCCGTAGACTCGTGGGCTTTAATTTCACAGGCAGCTGCAGAAGAGAATCATGGCTGTTATATCTAAATCGAGGCGACCGAGGTATACCTCCATACCCTCTATAGGGGAGATACACGGGTTTTTCAATTCATAAAGGTATTGAACTAGCGCTAGGAATACTGTAAACTGGAGACTATACAGATAGCACCAGTCCTTTATCACATGACAAACGGCAAGAATCATTATTGAAACATCAAGAATATATATAGAGGAAGAGAGGAGGTAGATGCTATTCAAATAATTTACGGACATGGGATTTCAATTTTATTTTTTTTATTTTTTATTTATTTTTTTTTTATTTTATTTTTTTTTTTTTTTTTCAGATGCCAGACTAAGCAGAAGCCACAGCATATTGGGTCTCTTTGAGGCCATCAATACCTTCATAGCTACCTATTAAATGCCAACAGTCTTAGTCTGCTTTAAACGAATACTCATCATCTACAGAAAGGTGGCGATGTCTGGATAGAATAATGAAATTGAACTGATTCCTCTCTCTTGTTTTCGTTTATCTCTATTTACTTGTTTCTTTGTCTTGCTTCTTCAGCTGATAGTTTACTTTGAACATTATATCATGTAGGTAGAATTGTAACAGGGTTTAAACTCGATGCTATATTTGGCACTTTGTCTTGCACATTGTTGTTGTCTTCGTCTTCAGTTCGTTATTCTTTGATACTGTCGTTTCCCATGGCTTGTAAATATTTCCAGTCTCATCCTTATCGAATTCCTGAGTATATAGGCCTCAACGAACACCAGCTATTTGGCTATATAGCAGTGAAGTTCCATAAAGTTAGGTACTTGATCTAAAGGTAGAGTCTGTAATTCCCCACGAGGCAACTGGCCCCACCAATGGCTATCTAGATGTGCTTGATGTCTACCTGACTTGGCCTCCTCGATATGGATGCTATTTTAAATTCGTTTAAATAAGATTTATACCTATTACTAAACCAACACTACGCGACGATATGTAGTTAGTATCAAAAAAACTAGCTGTATTACCATATATGAATATCCATTCTGTAATTCCAATATGTTTGAGTTGGCAGTGCGCTGCTATAAGTAACAATCATATCTAACCGCAGCAGCAAAAATTTGCAGAGCATGACTCATGATTAGTATGTATCACTACCTGAGGGACTCTGAGCTGAAACAACTAGATATTCTTATTTAAAGGGACCCCAGTGGCACAAAAAGAAGTGACAAAAAGAAAAGGTGGACCGGTATGTAGGATTTCCTCTTCTAGACTAGCGCGGAGTTGGACCTTTTTTTTTTCTGCCCTTTATCACCTGACCTCCGGCCGTTGTCCCTTTCTTTCTCTCATTTCTCCCTCCGATCCTCGACAACCTCCATCATCCTCCTACCCATCCTCCTACCCTCTCTTCTTCCCACTACGGGTCATCTGTACACCGTAAAACCACCATTTTCATCGCTCTTTTTCGTCGTCTCTCTGCAGATATTTCATTTTAGGTCGTACCCTGTACTGATACTCGTTCGCGAGTCGCAAAGCTCTGGGCCACTATCGCTTGGCTGTAGGCGGAAGGAGCCCCCTTGGTCGCCAGAGTGTGCTCGTGGAGTCCGTAGTGGCACGACCACAGAATTCCGCTTAAGAATCTTCAACTCCTTGAGGACCAAGACACAAGAGATATTATTTTCTAGACAACATACTGGATCTCCCGGTAGAAGCGACTCGTTGGGAGTTGGGTACATTTCAGACACCTATTTAGTCCCTTTATTTGGGACGCTAAAAAAAAAAAGCTTGCTTCCATCAAAATTGCGCTTTCCAGTACTTGATTTGATTTTTATTCATACCAACTCAAACAGCCATGTCGTCGGCTGTAGCAGAACTGGATAATTATCTCCAGTCCATGCTGGCCCTTAAGCCACCAGGTGTCTCGGGATCAAAAATCAACAGTATTACATCGCTTTGCACTGCCAATGTTCAGGTATGATACTCTTCCTGAGTGGACTATGGGTTGTGAATCAAGCGGTTATGCTAACGTTTTGTCTTCATTCTCGCAGAACGAATCCGTCCTCATTCAAAAGATCTACACGCATTTCAAAAAGGCACCAGGCACACACAAGTTGGGCGTACTCTATGTCGTAGACTCTGTAACTCGACAGTGGGTAGATGCAGCGCGCAAGGCAGGCCAACCATCCGGTAGTGCTGCTCCTGATGGAACCTTCGCCGCTGGTGTTAACAGAGTGACCGAGCTGTTACCCGTCCTGATGACTGATATCATAAACAATGCTCCTGAAGATCAAAAGGTACGCTCTAGAAGAAATACGCAAAGAATCATCATATTATCACAGAACCTACGGGAATGCATAGGGCCAGTGAGACGCGGTGATCTCCAAATCTCACTAGGGCCTCTTATAAGATCACTTCTACGTATCTCCCGCTATATATCCCCCACATCCTGCATAGAAGCTGTCTATTTTGTGCTTTCCTAATCTCTCGTTGCGTTCTTTTGTGACGAATAGCTTAACTTACGTATTTGATCGTCTCTTGTATAGGAAAAAATCAGGAAACTGGTGGATATCTGGGAGCGTGGATACACCTTCCCTCCAGCCATGCTCACTTCCTTCAAGGAAAAATTAAACGCGCCTGCATCACACAGTAAGCTACCCCCTTGTACGACGATTATCACTTGTTACCCATATATCCGCGGGGCATAGTCCCTAGGATGGAAGGGTGGCCGTTGATGGCTGAAAGATTTGGGAAGCGGAATCTGATGTATCACTAGATGTTGAATCCACCACCCCAGAAGGGTCTCCAGCACCAAATTACATCCCACTCGGAGGTCCAGCACCCCAGCAGCAACAAGCAACAAATGGTGCCACCTCGACAACCCCTGCTCAATCCGCACCGGATACCTCCAGTATCTTGAAGGCTTTGGCAGACATGGCCAAGCAAAACACCGCCGCCCCAGCAGCTCCAGCAGTGCCTGCCCAGGCCAATCCTCTTAGTGCATTAAACCCACAGAGTACAGTCCCGCAGCCCGTGTCATCATCCGTAGACCAGGCTTCACACGCCCCGAACGGGCAGGCTGGTGTAAACCCTTATGCTGCTGGAGCTATGGCGACGCCGTTCGCGGCCCTGGGAGGTGTCACTCAAACCCCGGCGTTGGTTCAACCTCAGAGCCAGAGCCACACTCCTAACCCACTGGCTGCTGCGCAAAACCCATTGGCTGCATTACTGCCACAGGCGACTACAGCTCCCGCCCAACCAACTCCTACTGTAGCGCCAGATGCTCTGCAGCAACTGCAGCTACTGCAACTGCTAGCGGCACAGGGAATCCCGCAGGAACAGTGGGCCACAGCGCTGCAGATCCTCAGTCTTTCCAATGCCACCGGAATGGCATCCATGCCTGGACAGGCTCCCGGCTTTAATCTACCAGGTCAGAATGTCAACGCTTGGGGCCGCCCGGACTCTCAATCACGTGATATGGACCGGGACCGTGAAAGGGACTACATGCGTTCGCCCCCTGGTCAATATCGGCGCCGCTCCCGCTCCCCTGGCTGGGACAGACGTCGCGATGTGTCTCCTCCTCGTCGCCGCGATAGCCCCGTCTATGGCGAATACCATGGAGACTCACCAGGACGTAGGGGCGGAGATCCCCGCGATATGCGTGGCCGACGAGGCAATGACTATCGGCAACGCAGTCCTCCCGGTCGCAGACGTCGCTCTCCTAGTCCTCCTCGCAAGGACCCCAATTTGCCTCCACCTGGTCCGAAGTTTATTGAGTGGGATTACTCTATTGGTCAAGGAAACATCAAAGGTTCGTGTTCGTTTGTTTTCTCTACATACGGTTTACAAGTATGCTCATATTCGTGCTATAGTTTTGAGTAGGACTCTTTTCGTGGGCGGTGTCACGTAAGTTTTTACCAACAGCGGTTTTGATAACGTTTTTTGTTCTAACAGACTTGCAGGTCATCCGAAGCTCATTTGCGCTCACTATTCGGCAAGTTTGGACTTGTTCAAACCTGCATTGTCAACATTGACAAACGCCATGCTTTCATCAAAATGATCAGTCGCCAAGACGCAATTCTTGCCCGGGATGGAATGGAATCCCACAAATCTGGAGAGATGCAGCTCAGAGTAAGCCATTTCAATTTTGAGCATCCCGACTCATTTGAATCATCTAACAACTATTAGACTCGATGGGGTGTCGGATTTGGTCCCCGTGACTGCAGCGACTACCAGACGGGGATCAGTGTGATTCCTATCGAAAGACTTACTGAGGCCGACCGAAAGTGGATGCTCACTGCTGAATACGGTGGAACTGGGGGAAGGCCCATCGAAAGCGGTATGGTGGTGGAGGAGCCTGATATTGAAATCGGTGCCGGTGTGTCGTCGAAAGGTAAGTTTTCGATCCCTCTCGAGCCCTATTCAGATCATGATCGTGGCTAATCCTTTGTTAATAGCCATCAGCAGACGTATTGCAACCGACACGGGGGCAAGCGTGGACCTGTGTCCTCTCGCACCCAGCAAGATCGTTTCCGTCGCCCAGAGCGCGACAATAATCCAGGTCCTGGTATGGGTGGCCAGGCCGATCGCGATATGCCCAGTGTCAACAATGTCGGCGTGCCACCTGCAGTGCCTGGATTTGGCTTCTCATTTCCCGGGATGCCCATGTTCCCTCCTGGGTTCATGATGGGCGGAGCGCAGGCAGGGTCAAACACAGGCTCTGCACAACCACCACCCCCTGGTCAGGGCAGCTAAATTCGTTGCCCAAAAGTGCAACCCACGTAATGCATAAACTGGGATGGAACTGGACTCATATTCGCTGCCATTCTATCACGATTTTGTTTTGATATGGTTTCATCTCTTTTTTTTTTTTCTTTCTTTTCTTTTTCGTTGTACAAATTCACTTTCACACCGGGAACTCGGCGTTTCAGCTACCATGTCCCTGGGAGGGAATGTGGCATGCTTGTATCATGTTGGGAGGTCCGTCGGACAAAATGATTGATCTTGGTAATTCTCGCATACGCTGCTTTACATTCTTATCAACTCTATCTTCTTCCATGCACTACTTGCGATGGCGGCTGCTATTAATCCGCTACAGCACCTACTAGTGGCATGAAGACTTTCTCTCAGACCCATGTCTTCTTTGTATGGTTTTTTCTTTTCTTTCTCGATTTGCCTCTTCGAAATTGTTTCTCTTCACATTCTGTTTCTGTACTTGGTATCGGTTTCAGCTTGGCTGGTATTTCTGGGCGGTTTTTTGTTTTTGTCTGCATTCCCATCCAAAAAAAAAAAATAACCAGTCACTCAGAGCAATACCCTTTGCTCGGCTTTCCTCTTAGGCTTCGTTTTCTTTTTTGTGAATACATTCCACTTCTGATTCTCTTTCTGTCCTATCAAACGCTTAAGCTTCCCATTGTAGAAGAAATACAAAACCATCTTTAAAAGAGTTGGATATCGTGCGTTAAATTCGAGCCATAAATATTTCGTTTCTCATCGCTATCATAGGTTATTGAACCAAAAAAAAAAAAAAAAAAAAAAAAAAAACCCTAAGATGTCTACACAGTTCCATGTCCTCCTGTGTTGCGCCAGGCTAATAGGCCATCTCTTATAAATACTCATTCATCCTGCAATAATTGGATTTCGATTTTTTTTTTTTTTTTTTACCCTTTCCATCTTATCTTTGTGTACTCAGTCGTAGTTTAGCCGATGCAATGTCATTCTCTATATTCGATATGAGTGGTCTTTTAAACATTCAAAGCCTTTGCGGCCTTGAAGGACTGTTCGAAATCAGCAATAATATCGTCGATATGCTCGGTTCCGACGGAGATACGGATGCCATCTTCGGTGACACCCGAATCGAATTTCTCTTGTTCAGAAAGTTGTTCGTGGGTTGTCGACCAGGGGTGAATGGCAAGAGTCTTTGAATCGCCGACACTATAAATGATTAGTACGGTAATCTCCCGGCCCAGGCTAGAGCAAACACATAACATACTTTGCCAAGTTTGAAATCAGCTTAAAGCCATCAACAACCTGACTACCGGCAGCGGCCCCTCCCTTCACACCAAAAGACAAGACACCACCGAAGCCACGGGCCAAGAACCGCTTCGCTGTCTCGTGGCTGGGGTGGTTTTCCAGGCCAGGGTAGGAGACCCAAATGACGTTCTCGTTCTTTTGGAGCCAGTCCACGAGGGCAGTGGCGTTGCTCGCATGGCGTTCAGCACGCAAGCTCAAGGTCTCGAGGCCCAGCAGGAGCTGCTGCGCAGCGAATGGGTTGAGCGCAGTACCAAGATCACGAAGAATCTCAACACGGACACGGATAGCATACGAAACGGGCCCGAAGGTTTCCCAGAATCGCAGGCCGTGGTAGCCTTCTGATGGCTCGACAAATTGAGGAAATCGTGCTGCGTTCTTACCCCAGTCAAATTTCCCGCTGTCGATAACAACACCACCGATGGTGGTACCATGTCCACCAATCCACTTTGTTGCACTGTGTACGACAATGTCAGCGCCGTGCTCGATAGGACGGCAGAAATATCCACCAGCCCCAAAGGTGTTGTCAACCTGTGGAAGCGGGTTAGTTTATATAAATATTTCTTTTTCCCACTAGCGGCGAGAGAAAGATTGCGGGTTACTCACTACTAAGGGAACACCCTTTTCGTGGGCAACTTTAGCGATGGCCTCAAAGTCAGGCACATTGTAGCGAGGATTTCCGATACTTTCAACATAGACAGCCTTGGTACGATCATCGATGGCTGCAGCGATATCCTCGGGCCTTTCACCCGGGACAAACTTGGTAGTGATTCCCATTCGAGGGAAAAGGACCTTAAACTGATTGTATGTGCCACCATACAAGTTGGTTGTGGATATAATGTTGTCTCCGGCGTGGGCTAGGGCTGAGATGGCCATGAATTGAGCACCTTGTCCAGAAGAGGCTGCGACGGCCGCAACACCGCCTTCCAATGCAGCGATACGCTTTTCGAAGACGTCTACAGTGGGCTATTCAAAATGATGATGCAATTAGAGAGCGAGAGGTAGATGTTTCAAAGTTTCAAATGTTGTACTCACATTTCCAATTCGACTGTATATGTTTCCAAACTCTTTGAGACCAAAGAGCCGTGCTCCGTGTGCGGAGTCATTGAAGGCGTAAGACTAGATCAGCATATAAAGTCAGCTTGTGTTCATCAGGATGGGAGAGAACGAGATGGGACAGACAGTAGTGGCATATATAGGTACGGCGCGAGAGTTTGTTGCAGCATCGGGTTCATGGCTCGATGATGGTCAGCCCAAGCTCTCCTCACAGGTAGCGGGTACGTACCCAGCATGAAGCTGAAGAGTCTCGAAACGAAGGTCCTGCTGTTTGGAAGACATGATTGATGACTCCTGGGGGTTTTTGACTGGCGATTGATTCTGTGTTTATAAGAAATTACGGAAAGTTCTGGGCCTAGCGAGTAGCAGGCTGAGGACTGATGTGATTATAGAGGAAAGAAGAGAGAGTCAGTCGATAGAGGATAGAGAAGAAGAATGAGGAATGAGGTGAGAAATCAACAGCTCAGGGGAAAATAAGGGTGAAAGTCAATGGCGGAGGGGTTTTGGGATATAGAGGAGATGGCGTGATCGAACGTGCGGGGGTGGAAGAGCATCCTGAGGCATAAATTGTACAGGCTGGGTTTGTCTCGGTCACGCCAAGTAAAAGAAAATGAAGATGGTGATGAAGCCATTGAAGATGATAGTGATGATAATATATGATGCTTAGATCTGGCCGAGTATACATTCTGTGATATGCGGGGGTGGTGGGGTTATGGTTGAGAAGGAAATATATTTCGACATTAATACCTATGTACATACATGTGCAGCAACCCATCAAGTCTATTCATTCGAGTTGAATGACGAATGAATATAAATATAATACACATCAAAGACTCGAGATTGTTATGAATGCAATATGAGATAATAAGACAGACGCGACGGATTGACTGAATTATAGACAAACTAAGACAACTCGGCACTTCAAATTCATGTGAAGAGATCTTCGACATCTTTACTTCAATCATCCAAACAAGCCTTGTCAACATAATTAAACTATCGCAACACCATCCGAATATGGCCAGCTAGAAGGTCTCCACCCTTCATCCGGTCTTTGTTTTGCCTTCGCATCGACGCATCTTCGGTCTCCCGAGTGTTGCCTCATGGTTCTATGCCGAGGCTCGATCACAGGCTCAACACCACAACCGCCCTAATCTGGATTATAATTCAGGTAAAATGTAAGGAAATGACGCCAAAATGATCGTCTCGAGCAGGGAATACGAGCTACTCTCGGATAAAAGTCTGTAGATCCGCCCTGATTCTTTCATCTTCAGAGTATAAAAGGGTCAGGAGACTTTCTGCATATGGCGGTCAAATTGGTTTTTGTACTTCTTTCTGAATTTCTGAAGATCATAAAAAAGGGATAATATCAAAGCGATTATTCGGGTGATTGTCTTGCTTTCAGGTGTTTACTATCTGAATATTGTTCACTATTAATCTCTAATCTCTAATCCCTAATCTCTAATTCCAGGTTGAATCAAATCAACAAGCCAAGGTCAGTTGATTCCAAGTCATCCTCCACGTCACAAGCCAGGAACAATAATTTTGTCTCGTGGCTGTCAATCAATCGTCTCTTCTGCTCTTCAATCATCTGTCCTTCTTGTCATCCTTCTGGCTGACTTTGGCTAATAATAGTATCTTCCGGCTGATCCAGCTGTACCGACTACATCAGGCATCTTTATTCTTTGTATCGCCCATCTACTCGCATCCCACCAGTGTATTGCTCATTCTACCACCGAAAAGAGTGTCTTGGACAAAGAGATTTTTCAAAATAATATCATGTCCATCATGGCTTTCACTCTCCCTACCTATGCCAGGGCCACCCTGCGGGTGATACAGGCCATATTTGGCATCATCGTCCTTGGATTGACCGCATACAGTATGTCTCCCTGGCCCCTACACCAAACAAAGCTGCGCAGTTCCTGACACAGAACAGTGGTCAGCTTTTTCAACTTCAGCCCGACTGTCAACTTTATGCTCTTCAATGGCGTCTGGACACCCTTTTTTGCAGTTCCCTTCCTCGCCGTGGCGCCGATGTACTTCCCCAGCGTGGCACAGCGCATCGTTGTCCTGGCAGCTGAAGTAATCACCATGATCTTTTGGTTCGCGGGCTTTATTGCCTTGGCCACTCTCCTACCCTCGCCTCACTACTGCTACGATGCCTGCAACTCGGCACAGGCAGCCGTTGTATTCGGTGCATTGGAATGGTATGACAGCCTATACCGGGTCACCTCTGATGGAAGAAAGATAAGACTAACTGGGATGAAATAGGGCACTTTTTGCTGCAACTACTTGTATAGCTGTCATGGGCCTCCTGAGTTCCAAGGACAACAACAGTACCAAACCTGCTCCTCAGGCGCAGGCGCAGGCGGCAAACACAAATAACCCTGACGTGGAAATGACTGCCGCGGCCCCGTAGAGCTGCTCTGCTATAATTCCACACCGGTGGACGCCGTTTTAGCAGTTGGATATCAGACCTTTCTCTCATTCGATTTACCCCTGAAGTCATGCCCTCAGCCCTATTTATCTATAATAGTAAATTGGCGAGCATATCCTAAATCCGATACGAGCACGGTTAATTCAACATGGTGATGACCGATGACATGTGATGATTTGCTATATGTTGCTGTTTGATACCTAAACGAGATACCCGGTTCACGATGACATACTATACTAAATATTGATAATTCCGAGCATACGTCCGGAAGTATGTTGTTGCTTGCTCTTGTTTTCTTTTTGACACTCATTTATGTGCCTGTCTTAGACAGTCTAATATCATGAAAACGGATACCCCATATTCTACGACTACCCGAGATCCATTCAATGACTCATACAAAATACCAAGTGTTATTGATTCTATGAGTTTTGAAGCCGTGTCGAATTGAAGTATATGATTCATGATGTTTAATAAGAAACATTTGCCACTTCTTATCTTGAGTTTTGCTTTACTTGATTTCCCCACCGACTGAATGTAACGTGAAGAAATGGCATGACATGAAGACCCATTAATAATGACATTGGTCAGTATGGACAAAAAGGATGCAAGATATAATAGTAATATAGTAGTGCCTATCTATTTATCTATCTAATCACATAGTTATAAATAATACCAATGAATAAAATAGAGTGATGGATTCAATGCGGGACCATTTGGAAACATTCTAGAAAACCAACGCGTCGTGTTCTCCGACTGTATCCGTCGAGAAGAACAGAAATTTTCTGTGCCGCAGCCGGTTCGGTCACTTCCGACAGAGTTTTTTTCCTTTTTTTTTTTTTTTTTTCTTTTTTTGCCTCCACGATCAGATTGCTATTATTGTTATTATGAGGATTCGGATTCAATCCTTTATAATTTCTTGCCACGGTACTGTTAAATAGCAGCAGAATATATATTCTAGCAATAAAAATGCAATCAATTCCATAATATACATACAGTCGACTTGAGAAAAGAAAAAAAAAAAAGACTCCGCCATCCCAGCTCCATCTACGGCCCACATTGACCGCGATCATCGAACGGCGTTATTGCGAATGAGTAAAGACTCGCCCTTGGCGGGTGCCATCCGTGGATGATTTAATTCCTACCCAAGAGAACAACCCCAGTTTTGGTGGACACTCGAGGAAGAACTCGAAGGACCAAAAAAAAAAAAAAAATCAAATCATTACATATCCTTACATTGGCTCGGCAGCCAGCACGCCCTAAGGCCCAAAGGGAGGAGATAATCGTATAGTACAAGGTGCTATAACCCTGTTTGTTCTCTTCCCCTCTTCTTCTTTCTGCTATCGTTCTCTTTACATAATAGGGTGTTCTAATCGGATCGATCTATATGCATCTTGTCATAATCTTCCCACCATTCCATTGATTTGCTAGCCCATTGGCCCAGATAGTATTCAATTCCTCCAAGTCTTACGAGTACACAGACTGTGTCGATCCGTGTTCGATTTCTCCACAGCAAGAGAGGAGGAAGAGAGGGGGAGGAAAGCCTGCTGTAGTGCTTTCAGTTAGCAGAAGCAGTCCTACTGTTATCTAGGTGGTTGAGTCGCGTGTGGTGGAGTCGGCCGTGCTGACGTCGGGACGGACGCTGTCTTTCTCCTCTCGACTCTTCTTGAGATCGGCAATTGTCTTTGGACTTCAACTCCTAACACATTCGCCCATTCCTACATAACCAGTCTCCTCTACCTACAGCATCTGGGTTTACTCTCGAGGGTCGAACATGGACCCAAAGTACGAGACCACCAGTACTGCGCCAAAGGTTGCTGAAAAGGGCAACATGACAACCGAAGACCCCATCCAACTCAACCCCCATGCAAACTTCAACTCTCTGGATCCGAACGATGTGGACTGTGAGAAGCATGGAGCCAGTCGCGAATCCAATCCGCTGCCGGACCTGAAGCGGAAGCTCAAGAGCAGACATCTGCAGATGATTGCCATCGGTCAGTTTAAAAAATTTTCTTCCTTTGAAGGAAAGGGAAAGAGAACTTCTCAGAAGCAGGTTGCTAACTCTTCTCCAGGTGGTACAATCGGTACCGGTCTTTTTATCAGTAGCGGAACTGCTATTGCCCACGCGGGCCCCGTTGGTGCCCTCATCGCATACCTCTTCGTCGGCTCGATCGTCTACTCGGTAATGATCTCTCTGGGAGAGGTTGCGACGTATATCCCGATACCCGGAGCCTTTACATCATACGCTGCACGATTGGTCGACCCTAGCCTGGGTTTTGCGATGGGCTGGATTTATTGGTTCTCCTGGGCCAGCACCTTCGCATTGGAACTGACTGCGACTGGTCTGATCATTCAGTACTGGGATGAATCAATTAACATTGCCATCTTCATTGCAATTTTCTTGGTCGTGATCACTCTCCTTAACTTCTTACCTGTCAGCTTCTATGGCGAGATAGAGTTTTGGTTTTCCAGTATCAAAGTGCTCACAGTTGTTGGGTTTATGATCTTTGCTATTTGTGTTGATGCAGGTGTTAGCCACCAGGGCTACCTTGGATTCCGGTACTGGGTGCACCCAGGCGCCTTTGCCCCATATCTCCTTGATGATTCAGACCCAAGGGCTAAGTTTGTTGGCTTTTGGGCTGTTCTTATCCAGGCTGGATTCTCCTACCAGGGCACAGAACTAGTCGGCATTGCGGCAGGTGAAACCGAAAATCCCCGCAAGACGGTCCCGTCAGCAATCCGCAAGACTTTCTACCGTATCTTGTTTTTCTTTGTCTTGACCATCTTCTTTATTGGCATTGTGGTGCCTTACACCAACGAGGACCTCCTTTCTGATGGCAACGACGCCAATTCCTCGCCATTCGTCATTGCGGCAAAACTGGCAGGTGTCAAAGTGCTCCCCAGTATCATCAATGCGGTCTTGTTGACGGTAGTGCTCTCGGCAGCTAACTCTAACGTGTACAGCGGTAGCCGTATCCTGATCGGTTTGGCGCAAGAAGGGTTTGCTCCCCGTTGGTTCAAGAAGACGACCAAGGGTGGAGTGCCATACTTCAGTGTTGCGTTTACTGCAATGTTTGGCCTGCTTGGGTTCATGAATGTGTCCAATGCGGGTAGCACCGTGTTCAACTGGTTGCTCAACATCTCCGGTGTCGCGGGCTTCATCACCTGGGGCTCATTGAATGCCTGCCACCTGGCCTTTATGCGGGCTCTCAAGGCTCGCGACATCTCTCGCGATCTTCTTCCGTACAAAGCCATGTGGCAACCGTGGTATGCCTGGTACGGGCTGTTCTTCAACGTCCTGATCGTTTTGACCCAGGGGTTCACTTCCTTCATCCCGACATTCAGCGTGACGGACTTTTTCATCGCTTACCTCAGTTTGATACTTTTCGTGGTTCTCTACATCGGCCACAAGATCATTTTCCGACCAGCATTTGTCCACCCGCTTGAGGCAGATCTCGACACTGGCCGTATTCCGTATGAAGATAATGAATCATGGGAAACCTCGACTCCACAAACAGCGTGGTACGAGAAGGCCTGGCGCTGGATGAAGAGATAAGCAGATTTCCGCCTACCTTTCTGCCTAACTTTTTAATTTCTCAAATGCCCCGATAGGGTAAGCATATAGATAATCTGCATGGGTTGAATTAGTTTGAAGGGATGTTATGAACCTTTTATATAGCACGTGATTTGAAATTGCAGCATGTGGCACGGAGTTTGGTTTCTTTTTTCTTCATCTTTTGTCTTCTATTCTTGACAATAAATATTACATCTCCCTTTCCAAGAAAATTTCCCAAGGAATCCAATGAAGTGATCGCCTAGACACCATTTTCAAAAGGTATCTACAGTTGGTGGTTGTTGGCTGAAGCTAGAACGCCACCCAGTCATCGGGATATAAACGGTTCATGTGGCATAATCTTCACATGAAACCCGCCCGTACAGTAGATCGACAGTTCAACCCCCAAAGCTTACAGTCTCTGGATGTATCATTTGTTGGGAAGAAGCATGTGAAGACATGGGGATTACTAGGGGCCAACTTTTGATGCTGGCCGGGCGCATTCTATGCCATGGATATTATGGATCACAAGGAAATCCTCTGGACAAACAGGGTTGACCCCCTGCAGATGCACGTCATTTCTGATAAACTTGGTCTGTACGCCATCTGACAGTTTGTCGAAAAGGTATTTTCCTAGATTTTCTTGTCTCTTATATTAGCCATACTATTACTGCCCCGTCAATACCACCAGCAAGTCCCTGATTCTGGGGAAGGAGTCCAAGTGTCCAACCGCATGGAGAAGATATGGAGTATTTTATGGTTTCATCCTCCAACTAACCCGAACTAAAAGTGGTTCCCCGATGCATCTCTGCGCCAATAATTGAACCATGTATGTCTGCAACTTTACCCAAAAAGCACCCCAAATCCGGCCTCGGTCTGTCCAAAGATGCTAGTACTGCATATCCTTAGCTTGTATGGAGTTGGAGCTATCACGAGGTTTTGACCTTACCTCCTGATCCCTCCTCCCCTCCACCCCGCAGTCTGCAAATTGATCCCGGAAATCCTGGGGATAAATAAATTTGTAACTTATTCATAGTCCATATTGTAGACATTAGACACACATGCAGGATCACTGCCTAGATGGTAGGAATAATAATAACAACAGTAATAACAGTAACGTGGTTGGAGGTTTCGCGGTCTGCCGAGGTTCGTTGATTGTTGACTGTGCCTGGTCGGCCCGGCAGGAAAGAATAATGAGTTGACCTGCTTGCAGCACTTCTTCGCCTCCCGGGTTAATCTCCATTTGGGGTTATTGCTTTCCTGCACTTCTTATTCTTCTTGTCCTGCTCCATCATTCTTTTTCTGTTCAGCTCTTTTTTCTTCTATCTGGCCCGTGGACCTTTTTCTCGGCCTGATAGGTACTCGTCTCTTTTTTCATCCTTGATTAAAATTGGAATGCTGTGCATCTGAACCTGTCTATCTTTACCTACCGTTGTACTTTTTTCCTTTCCTTTCCTTTTCTTTTCTAACCCCCTCTGATTTCAGGATTCGTGACAACTGTATGTTTCTCCTATCGTTTCCCCAGTGGCTTTTCCTGTTGATATATATCCTTACTGTCTATAGAATAACCCGCGCGCTATGTTTTTCTCACAACCTCCGACCCATATCGCTCGTGCGAACGAGCTTAAAGAAGAGCCTCCCAAGGGTACTCCCTATTGTGTTGGCTTGTCAGGGACTGAGAAATCGGGCCGGAGTAGAGTATATCGGGTTTGGAATTCGCAGAAAGAGCTTATGAAAACACTGGATCCCGAAGTATGCTGTACCTGAACCTTTGTCCCGCCTCCGGTACTGACGTCTCTTGTCTTCCAGGTCACCACGGCCCACGATATATTTGAGTCCAGCGTCAAGCGACACCCCAAAAACCATTGTCTCGGATGGCGTCCGTATAACCCGACGACCAAGACTTGGGGTCTGTACCAGTGGATGGACTACCAGACGGTCCAAAAGCGACGCACGGAATTTGGTGCTGGCTTGGTGGAGCTGCACAACAAGCATGGATGCGGCCGCCCTGGTCCTTATGGAGTTGGTCTCTGGTGTCAGAACCGACCGGAGTGGCAGATCACCGGTATGTAGTACTCGGGAGTGGAAGATGGAATCTTACCCATTTTCGCGTTTCTGGGCGACTACTAATTCGTTGCCTGCAGACCTCGCATGCATGTCCCAGTCCTTGTATTCCGTCTCGATCTACGATGTCCTTGCGTCGGACGCTACAGAGTACATAATTAACCACGCCGAACTGAGTTGCGTCGTTACCTCTTTGCCGCATATTCCCACCCTGCTCAAGCTCAAGCCCGCGTTGCCCAATTTGAAAATCATTGTCAGTATGGATCCTTTGGATGGCGGTGAGCCGGCCGGTCAGTCGAAACGTGCTCTTTTGGAATCTGTCGCTGCTGGACTTGATGTTGCCATCTACTCGATGGACCAGGTTGAAGAGTTGGGAGCGTCATCAAATCGACCTTGCAATCCCCCTCACCTTCGAGCGTCATCACCATCAACTACACATCCGGCACCACAGGTCCTCCAAAGGGTGTGGTGTTGACCCACGAGAATGCAGTCGCGGCGACTTGTGGTGGTCTCATCAATGTCCAGTATACATCAGGCGATACCATGCTCTCATATCTTCCACTGGCCCATATCTTCGCTCGCATGACGGAACACACCGCTTTTTGGGCTGGTGCTCGGATTGGTTATTTCCATGGAAACATCCTAGAGTTGGTTGATGATCTGAAACTGCTAAAGCCTACTGGGTTTATGTCAGTCCCTCGTCTCTACAGCCGTTTTGGAAATGCCATTCGTGCTGCTACTGTTGAGCAGCCGGGCTTCAAGGGTGCCCTTTCAAAGCACATTATTGCGACCAAGACAGCCAATTTGAAAGATAAATCCACCGTGAAGCATGCGGTCTACGATCGAATCTGGGCTAAAAAGGTTGCCGCTGCACTGGGTTTGGAACGGGCCAAGTCCTTGGTTTCGGGCTCCGCGCCCCTTGACCCTTCGCTGCACAATTTCCTGAGAGTTGTTCTTGGGGTTGATGTGTACCAGGGCTACGGATTGACGGAGACATATGCCATGGCCACCGTGCAGTCCTCCAAGGATCTCACTGCTGGTAACTGTGGTCGCCTTGCCCCTTGCACGGAAGCCTGTCTGGAGTCCATTCCAGACATGGAGTACTCGGTCAATGACAGCCCCTTCCCACGAGGTGAATTGTTGCTTCGTGGCACCAATGTTTTCCAGGAGTATTTCAAGAACCCCGAGGAGACCAGTAAAGCGATGACCGAGGATGGATGGTTCCGTACTGGTGATGTCTGCACAGTGGATAATATGGGCCGTTTCATCATCATCGATCGCAGGAAGAACGTTCTCAAGCTGGCCCAGGGAGAGTACATCTCCCCAGAAAGGTTGGAAGGCGTTTATCTGTCGGAGCTGGGTTACTTCGCCCAGGGCTATATCCATGGTGACAGCGTCCAGACATTCCTGGTGGCTATCTTTGGTGTCCAGCCTGACATGTTTGCTCCGTTTGCTAGCAAGGTCCTTGGCCAGACCATCAGTCCGACGGATATAGACGCCATCAAGGCGGCAGCTAGTGATGACAAGATTCGCAAAGCTGTCTTGAAGGATCTTGAACGGGTGGCACGCAAGCACAAACTTGCAGGGTACGAGAAGGTCAAGAACTGTTCCATCATGGTTGAGCCGTTCACAGTTGAGAACAACCTGTTGACTCCAACGTAAGTGCTTTCTTTCTAACTTTTCCAAAATATTTGGAGTGTATCGCTCGTTGGACTGGCATTGCTAACTCTTGAATAGATTGAAATTGAAGCGTCCTCCCACCACAAAGAAGTACCGCCAACTCCTCGATGACCTTTATGCTCAGGCCGTCGAAGAAGAGTCTGCCCCCAAGGCCAAGCTATAGATTAGCTCCTTCGTTTCTTGTACAGATTTACTTCGGCCATTGATTCTTTTTTTTTTTTTTTTCTTTGTTTTATGGGTTTTTTGCACTTGGTGGGACAGTGGAAGCTGCCCTCAAGTTGTGTACATACGATTAGGAACTCCCAAAGCGTGTAAGACCTGGGAGAATTCCCCTCCCTCAAAGAGTAGAGTATTATTAACAATATATTTATATGATTATTGCATTTGTAGCATATACCGGTTATCGATTATCAGTTTATGCTAAGTAAACATCTCTGTTTCCTTGCCCGCCGCCCCCCCTCTTTTCCCTTTTCGTATGTGCGTTATCCCACCCACCTTCAACCTGTTGAATTCTTCCAAACACCCAATCTCCTTCCCTTCTTGGTCAAAACTCCCTGGAACTTGTTGAATTTCGTTCAATCTGGGTTCCGTTTCTTCTCCCCCAAGTAAGTTTACGGAGCCATCTACGAACTTCACAAACGGCATGGCCTCTTCTTCCTACCTTGAGGATTTCCAGGAAAATACCGTTCACTACATCAGCGATGATGAATCTCTTTCTGATATCTTGGAAAAGCCAATCGCCACACCTCCTGCGTCAGATTGGAGTGACCTTTCCATCCACGACGGTGCCGGATCTGATGAAGGGGATACCTTCAAATATGAATGTACTGAATGTCGAATTGTTTGCGCCAACATTGCAGAGCTGTGCTCTCATCTTTTGAAGGAAAACTCAACGCATGTCGTATGCCCAGATTGTTTGAAGGAGTTCTATGGAAGCAGGGAGGAAAAGGAAGAAAAGAAGAAGGCGCATCTAATCGAGGTCAGTAGATAAATACCCCCCCAACCGTCTTTTTTATATATTGATCCGAATTCTTTCTAATTACTTCTGGTCAAGCAGCACGGAGAGCAGAAAAAGCGGGATTTCCACAGCGATTCACAGGGCCAGAACGATCGTCTGCAAAATAATGTCTCTTCATCAACTACACCCGCTGGTGTCATCTACGAGACCAAAAGTGATGAACAAGATGATGCTAAAGCAACAGCTTTGATGTCTGATAAGCTGCCGGGTGGAATTGAACCTTTTGGGACGAGTGGTCACGAAAATGGGAGCATCTCAACGACTCAGAATGAGGAATTACATACCAAGGGCAACAGATTCCCAAGAGATGACGAGGATCATACAGTCAGCGAGGGTGCTTACGATGCGGACAATAGCATGTCATCGAGTGATGAGTCTGATGAGAATACTGAGCACAGTACCGGGGCCACGGCAAGTCAACCAGGAACAAATACCACCAATCGACAGCAATCTACTAGAAGAAAAAGCCTTACTTGCTTTCCTTATTACCACTGGGAGCCGGACACTTATTATGCGCAGCTCAGCAATCTCAACGTCGAGAGACTGAAGCGCGAAAGAAAGCAGGAGATGATGTGGTTGAGGGATTTCGAGGGCACTTGAATTGAAATAGTCTTTGCATCATGAATGATGGGTGGAAGCCATGGGACTTCATACACGTCTAAGAGGTTAATAGATTCAAATTCAGGTGTAGCTTCTGTGGGAATTGAGCGGAAATCGACAAGACTATAAGAGAAACAAAGAATTAGATCCAAGCGAAGATCATGGAATAGCTGAGCCCAAAGTATGTTTAGGTTATTAGGGCTAATTAGGTGCAGAGTATAATTATGAGGGTGCCAGAAATAGAAAAGAGAAAGAACTCCCGATAATCATTATACTGTCAGCTTTGATCCAATATCTTGTGCCCATGCAGCAATTATCATGATATTTTTGACTGTTATGCAGGTACAGGTTGTTTGTATGTATGCACTAGATACGTACTCGTACGCTATGGCAGATGCTTGGCACTCTCCTAGCTTCGGCGTGCTAGTACTTCTCTCTCCAGTCTCACCTAGCGGAAGAACCCTTTCAGCAAACAAACAACCACAACTTCAATCGATCAATCCCTTGGTGGTCTCCAGTACTGTATCTGATAATAATTCAATTGGCATTACCCATATTTTCACCATGCTCTTGCCCCGACTATCTCTCTCCTCCCTCCTCTTCTCTCTCCTCGCAGCCACTACCGCAACAGCTGCCTCTTCCTCCCTCACCATCACTATCCCGCCATCCAACATTCTCCCCAATCCAAACGCCCTCCTCGCTGGCACCCATGCGACTCTCACGTCCCTTCCTTCCTCAGACCAGGAGAAGCATAATCATCCCCTGACCGCTCCGCTCACCCAATCCGCGACCTTCGTCTTCCGCCATCTCCCTGTGAAACTCGCCCAGCCCGAGTCCTACTTGCTAGATATTCGGTCAGCAGAGTACATCTTCGCCCCATATCGTGTCGATATCTCGGCGGAAGGTATCGTGCTGGGTGTATGGGAGACTTTCCGGGGGAATACATGGGAGAATCGCGGGGCAGAGAAGTTCGTTGTCGACGTTGCGGCCAAGAAGAAGTCGACAGATGTAACAGTAGAGGCCAAAGTGCTGGCCAGACGGGGATTCTATGAGGAACGAGCTAAATGTGAGACCCGTGTTCCCCCCCCACCCTTTTGACACGACCGAATTGCTAGCCTTGCATTGTGACGGATGCTAACGAGAATAATGGTGGATTCATAGTCTCACCCCTTTCGTTGTTTAAAAACCCGATGATTTTGCTTGCTGTTGTGGCTCTGGGATTCACTTTCGGGATGCCAAAACTCATGGAAAATAGTATGTTTACTTCACTTGATATCTAGAGGAAAATCGTCGTCTAATCTAGGTTCTTTCCCCTCTAGTGGATCCTGAATTCCGCGAGGAATTCGAGAAGCAGTCTCGCTCATCCCCAATTTCTGGCGCAAGCCGACAGGCCATGGGTGGCGGAGGTGCTGCAAACTTCGACTTGGCCGGATGGATGGCTGGTACAGCAGCACCCGGGTCAGTAGCAGGTGCAGATACGTCTGCCCAGAGTGCAGCAAGTGGCAGGGAAAGCAGTGGTGCCACACGGAGAAGGGGTTAGATATGGCAGTTTTCAAGATACACATTACCAGGAACCGCTTATACATTAACGATATGCTTTGAATTAACCCACACAATATATCGCGCAGAACTCCAAGCAAAGACCCAAGACAGAATTATGAACATCCATAATGGAAAGCCACAAGATACATAAGATATAGCCACACAAGTCTCATCCAGAGCTGAAGTCGTGTTAAGTCATAACACATAAATCAATTAACAGATGAAGCAACCAAAGGTCCTTCCACATCCCTCAATAATACTACCACCCACTTCCACACTAGAAGTCACCACCACCAAAATCATCAAATCCACCGTCATCGTACCCACCATCATCGGGTGGTGGACCGTCATAGTCATGGTGATCACCAAAGTCTTCAACCGCGTCTGCTAGCAGCATACCGCCTAGGAGACCACCTCCGACACCCAGTGCTGCAGCTCCTGCGGTTCCCATGCCATGTTTTCTTTGCGGCTGTTGTTGTTGTGCTGCACCATAGTAACCACCCTGGGCTGGGTACCCGGAATATCCATATCCTGCTTGGGGCGAAGGGTAACCACTATAGCCTGGTTGGTAGCCATATTGTTGTGGTTGTGGTTGTGGTGGTGGCGGTGGCGGTCTGCCATAGCCTGCATTACTGTTGCTCGAATGCTTGCCCATCAGCCTGCCTAATAGGCCTCTGCTACCACGCTGCTGCTGGTCTGCTTGAGGGTTTTGTGATACCGGCCTCTGTGGCGATGAATACCCCCTAGCTGCGGCCTGGAGCTTCCACTATAATATTCCGCATTTGCACCACGATTGGCAGGACTATGTCGGCCAGACTGGGCGTCTTCCTCCGCTTGTAGTTGCGCTGCTAGCCGGGCATCGCTTTCAATAGTGTCTTCGACACGGGTCTGGTTGTACGGATTATTTGAGCCCATAGCTTTTTTGTCACCAGATCCAGCAAATCCAGATGGATTGACTGGTCCAGATTCAGTGTATGATGGTGGTGGTCCACTTGGTGGTTCATGGGCTTCCTGAGCTGGTCCCTCGGGACGTTCCCATTGTGAGTTACCAGTGCGCAAGTTTATGAAGAACCTTTTTTCAGAATAGTCAGTACTTGCTTGTGGTCGATTCTTCATATAAAAATGAGGACAAAACTTCACTTACCATTGATTATATCGGTCATCAAATTGGGCCTTCCACCCTTCCGGAACGGAGGGCGGCGGGGGGCCAGGAGGCGGGGCAAATGACATCGGCGATTGGGTAAAATCCTTGCAGAGGAAAGAAAAAATAATAAAAGAGGGAAGGCTGGGTGATCAGGCAGGCTTCTTGATAAAATTTGATAATCTTGAAGCTGAAAAGATAATATGAAAAGGGAAAAGAAGAATGCCTCTGCCTAAGAAACACTGAATATATACAAACCGGTATGCCTCTACTAGTGTCTACCATTATCAAGATCGTCCCAATAATAATGGTGGCGTAATCACAGGTGAGTGCAGTGCCCCCATGGCGGTGCATGAACCACTCAATGTGATTGGCTCAATTTCTCGGATAGTCGGCATTTGAGCCACAGCGGAATGCGGTTTGAATAATGACATCATTGGATGGATTAAAATCTTAATAGCCATCTTTCTTAGTCCTTACTATTATTACTATGGAGAATCTAGAAACTTTTATAAGCTGCTATTTATTAGGGTGCTTAGGGTAGGTTTTGGGTTTGTTAGACTTTATAGATGGGGGAGAAAAAAAAGAAAAAAGAAAAGAAAAGAAACGAGGGACGAGGGTGAAATTTACTTAGCATCAACTATAAATCTCACCTCGCCAGTTGGCCAGTGTGCAAGATATTCTTATATTGCTACCTCTTCCTCCAAAGTTGATGGATAAATGATTAAATTTAAAGCCATGATAATAACCATTTCCCATCAACCTTTGAGTGCTTGCTATTTACAAGGCGGTGATCTGCTGACATCCGCTACCCAAAATTCACGTGTGACGCTCATAGATGTATGCAAAACTGATCAACAATCATCAAATCCACCCAAGGATATTTCAACAGTAGTGTGGCATATGCGGCATGCGGCAGCATTCAGCAAAGCCGAGGTTGGAGTTTAGACATCAATCAGCATTGTCCAAATTTGGATCAATATTGCCGCTTTCTGGCCACCAAAAATCATCATCCAGTAATGTTTTTAGGTCAGATAAATTGATTGGGTTTGATTGAACAGGGCCGGAAGTGCCTGCTGTGTCTGCCTTGCTTGGTGGAACGGCATCATGCTCTGTATCAGTGTCCAATGTCAGGTCTATGACCTCAGGTTCTACACAGGTAATGATTGGCCTCGAGGCCTGTGTTTTTGTAAACCGTCGCTTGACATGATCTGTCAAAAGTGACGACATGGGACTATCCTCGTCGTCACTGCAGAGATCGATGACATTGCCACTCGGGGAAGCTATTTTGCAAGGAATCACAGTTTCCCCCCTTTTCCTTTTTTGGCTTTTTGTTGCTGGTTGCGACTTCGGGCGAGCCGAACTTGTGCCTCTATATCTCTCCGAGATGGCATATCCAGCTCTGCTCGATCTTTCTCATGAATATCAAGTTGGCGTATCTGATATTCCCTCTTCATATCAGTCCCCGCTAGTTTATCTGAAGGAGTATCTTTAGGGCGAGCCCAGGCAGCAAAGGGACCCCTGTAATGAGGTCCTTTACCAACCCCAAAAACAGGGTGCCGTGTGAGTTGTCCGGATGACAGTAATCTATTTGCTGTTTTGACACCAGACTCAGAGTCTGATTCAGCCTCATGGCAAGACTCATCTGCACGCTCGAAATTCATGTTCCAGTCTTCAGTGTTCGTCCATGGATCTGAGGATAACACATGGACTCCTCCAGCGGCATCCCCAATAAGGAGTTTAGACTTATCTTGACAAAAGGAGCCACACATGATTTCTTCCTGAAAGCTTATCATGTCTTTAACATGCACATCTTCAGGAGATCGGAGGACATTCCATCTCTTCACAACCCCATCTGAGGCGCCACTATAAAACTGATCAACACCATCGCCCCAGAGAGCCATCCTTACGCCGACATCCGCTTGTTCTCTGGGCAGGTTCTCATCTATCTGGTTAAGAGGGGTGTCGTGTTCAAGTTTGTGAAGAATAGTATCAGGTTTGCGATAATCCCAAACATATGTGATGCCATCAGTACAGCTAGCAGTCACATAGTTCGAGTTTGTTGGACAGAATGTTACATCGTTGATGTCCAGTGCAGGACAATCATATTCGATGAAACTCATTTTAGATCCAAGCGGGTCATATAGACGGACAACAGACCTGGCACCTGTAGATCGACTGTGGACTGTAGAGCTTGCTGTTGCGAAAACTGGCAATGACGGATGCCACTGGATATCAAATATATTTTGAGAATTTGGTGTCAGTTGTTCAGGAGTCACTGATGATTCATTGACCTTCCACAGTGCAAGAAGACCATTTTGCGGCACACCATCTTCCTTATCCGACATTCCTGCTACCAACACATCCTTTGTCGCTGTGATAGTCCCCCATGCTAATGAAGTTGGCACAAACTCGATGCCTTTACCATGTCGATGCCTTTTTGGTAGTTCAAGAGGGCAGTACTCCGACATCTCAATGTCCCATAACCCGATTGAGTTGGTGCCAGTGGCCAAAATATTTTGGTCAAAGTTTGAGCGAGCCATAACCTGCACCTTGGACGTATGCTCCAGAGTCTTGAAGCAAAATGCACTATTGCCACGAGGTTTAGAAATATCCCACAACTTGACTGTTTTATCATAGCTTGCAGTAAAGAGTGTATTATCGAACCATTGCATAGCAGTAACACTCATAAATAAGCGAGGGTCAGTGATATTTTGATGGAATGCAACAGTTGGAGTGGGCCGAGCGATGGAATGATCAGGAAGCTCCCTTAGTGAATTGTTTGTTAAGTTACCAAGCAATAGATTGTTGCCTCGGTTGTATAGCATATTGTGCTCATCACACTGGGCAGTAGCCCCTGCTGCGAATCTGGTACCATCAGGTGACCAAGCCATAACGATCACATCATTTGATGCGCCCTTCCAAGATTTGGATATATTGAAATCCTGTGTTAAAGAGGCACGTAGCTTTCGGCCAACATCTAGCCCTAATTCGCGACCCTGGAGGAGCCTGTTAAGGGTGCTAGACCTTTGTAATTCCCTGCAGGGTAAGATGTTTCCCCCATTCGCATTGACGCTCCGGGCAGCCTGTGGTCTTGGACGGGGCGATGATTCTTTAACATGATCTTGGCGAGATTTTGTTGCGCTTTTGGTAGAGTATCCCATGCTACTGTCACTGTTTTCTCTGTCCGAATCAGGATCACCGATATCTAACTTCTTGTAATAATTCGTTGGCCCTGTTCTTGACCGGCCGGAGCGTCGTGTTGTTGGAGTTCTTGACATCTCTCCTGTCGGTGATTTAGACTTTGAAGAATGTGAAGACGATAGGTCTCGTTCGGCATGTGGAGTTACTAATGCCTGCTGGTTTGGGCTTTCCGTGGAACGCATTGAACTGTTCCTGCTAGTGGGCAAAATGACAGCTACCCTATGGGAAGGCCCTTCTGGTATCTCAAATGAAGATGATCTAGCAGACTGTGGAGGTTCTCTCTGATGTTGTGAAAGTGATCTTCTTGGTGGCCTATGTGAATTGATGGCAGCACCTAGATTACAGCCTTCTGCTTCAGACCTTTGAGATTCCTGAGATGGATTTCCCATAAACTGTTTGAGCAGGAGCTGTGCCTGATAGTTGATGTATGTATCCTCTGAATCACATCGTGAACGACCTGACGTGTACTGGTGTGCATGCATCTCAGACCTGAAACCCTGGCCTTTCAAACCAGAAAATCTTTGGGGCATCATAAGCAGCAGAGAAATATGAGATGTTCTGGAATCTAGTGGTTACTAGAATATGTTTCCTTTCTGATGTATTAATGAGAGCACCGGGCGTCTAAACTCCGACTGCAACTGAATATCAGTGTCTGGTAAAGTTGAAGTAAGGGAGATTACTGACTGAATTAGGGCTCTAATTTATATAAATTTTAAACGACGTGTTGGCACTGAATCTTATGACTGACGTTGACTTGGCAAAGCATTCAGTGCAGTCGTTTAGGACAGTAATATGAAAGATCCTGAGAAGTGAACAGTCGTTGAAGGCATTAATTAAACCAAATAGATGAAATGAAAAGCAAGAGCGCTGGTAATAGGTATCAGAGATGAGAAGTGAATAGCTAGATAGGAGCAAGTGCTATGGTGAGGGAATCAAAGGCACCTTACTCTCAAGTGTTCCCTGGAGAAGGAACATAATATCCCAACTTCCATGAAGCCGCACTTTGCAAGAGACGCGTTGACGCGAATCTTGCCTGTCTGAAGTGATTTTTACTCTAAATGGAAGGCGGTCAGCTCCAACAATGGGGTTTATTATATAAGCCCGCTTTAACTAGTTAGTTAACTAGTTAACTAACTATATTTAGTTGGTTATACGGAGTAGTTAGTAGAGCAGTACTTTGAGCGGGAGGTCATCTACATTCTTCACATGTCTGTAAATATACCCGGAAAAGGAAATATGATCACTGGGGAATTCAAGTACTTTGATGAAGCCAAAGAAAGTATTATAAGAAAAAGATGATATCATATGACTTAAACCCCTTCATATATATTATCACACACTGGAACTCTTATTTTACCCACAGACAACAGGGTAAGCAAAATAACAAATGTCCTTTAGCAGAAAAGCCTTTGGGATGTTGTGACGTCTGTTATAATTATGAAGAGTGAATAAGTTCTGATTACATGGTGCTTCATATAGCATGCCCGATATGTTAGGAGTGGATGATTACAGTATTCCATCAAGACAATTCGAATTGAGATAGTCAAAGGCTTTGAACTTCTTCAATTAGCCTTGAAGAATTTGTTTTTAGAAGAACAATTTCACGAGTAAACATGTTGATTACTTTGAGACCGTGCGTCCTCTTTTTCGAGCCGAAACCATCATGTCATAAAGAACGTCCTTGAAAGCGAACAAGAACGCCGCGGTAATTGCACTCTGGGTCACTTTCGGTCCAATGCCTACATACGCAAATATGATGAGTCTAGGTCGCATAATAGTCGCTTGACGGATTCATCTTACCTTTGTAAAGTCCCATATATCCCTCTTCTTTGATAATTCTCTTCAAGCTTCCGTTCAAACTTTCCTTGGGACCATCCTTGCTAGCAACGTGCATCCGACTTTTGATCGTGATATAAGGGTATGTGATGGAGGTCGCCAATATCTTGCCTAGGGCACCAAGGTAGAAAGCATCTTTGGGAGTCACACGCCTACGGCGTTCCAAAACATTCTTCAACTGCTCGAAAATGGTATATTGAAGAATGGGGTTTATCACCAGGATCAATGCCGGTAGAACGCCGGCAAAGAGTGCCTTGGGCCCCTCTTGATGGAGCAGGTCCATCAGAGTGCTAATTGTTGATGGCTGTGTTTTCTTAGCCGTCGTGCTGGGCAGCGTTTGCTCCTCGGGCTCGGATTTGCGAGCCGTCATCCTGGTGTTAATCACCCAAATGGGATTGGTGATCATGACCGTTGCACTTCCAGCGATGGCTCCAGCAATCATTGATTCAACTGCCGTGAGCTTCTTTGAAACGCGACCTGCATTGGCAGCTGCTTTCTCGAAGGCTGCCCGAGTCCACTCATACCAATAGTAATATACGAAATTGGTGACGCTAATACCAAATACAGCGGACTCAAGACCGGAGTAGAGTCCTGTGATTCCCTCCCGCTGAACAATACGGCGGACGGCATCGGAGGTCGTGGAATGGGCTCGTTTGGACTCGACCTGTGCTCTGGTTGATAAAGTTATAAGAGGATAGCTGTAACCAAATGACTATTAGCGACTTTATTCGGGATGGAATTAAGTAATATGCGCACGTTAGAACCATCGAGAGAATACCACCCCCGGCACCGGCCAATGCATGCGCTATATTGTCGCTTTGTTGGGCGGCTGCTGATGCTGCAGTCGCCTTCTTCTGCGCTTCGACTCTGGATTGAGACATGAGGGCGATGAAAATAGATAAGCAAGGGGTCGAGCTGGAGGACCGGATGGATGTAGATGTTCGATGTTACTTCAAATTGGGAGATTGAGTAAGTATGAGGACTGGCAAAATGGTCTTCATGAAACCGCTAAAGGACCCTACCGTGAAGGAAAGAACAAAAGCAAGTGGATATCCAACAATGTTGAGTAAAACGATGGAAATGGAGAAAAGGAGAATACGGGGATGACCAGAGTTAATTTCGACTATTTGTGAGCAAGGCTCGATAATGATTCGGCTTGAATAATGGAGAAATAAAGGACGATTTGATTTCCATGACGTTTGCCGAAACCTGTGCCTCGGCTGATGAACCCCCCCCTCCCCGAAAGTACCTAATATGTACAGGTCAACAGGCGCAGTCTCCACGATTCGCATCGATGATCATACTGAAGCATTTCAGAAAGATTGTAGCACTCTTTCAATATACTTGGCTATCTGAAGTATGTTACTCTCATGTCTACTATTACTCTATACCTTACTACCGGGGCATCAACAATGCCTGTGGGTAGCGCGAGGTCGGTCGTCATTTCCTTTGTTTATCCACGGTTCACAAAAAAAAAAAAAGAAAGAAAGAAAGAAAGAAAGAAAGAAAGAAAGAAAGAAAGAAAGAAAGAAAGAAAGAAAGAAAGGGGTATAAAGCCGATACAAGGCCGAGGCTAGCTTCAAGTACCTAGGAATTCAGTTTGCTCATGCGCTTCATGCAGCAACATGTTCACCTCATAGGTAGCTGGTAAGCCCTTGCTATCACTTTCGTGTTGCATGTGAAAACCAAGAGCAACTTCCCTTCATAGAGAGGGGTGTATGATTATTAAAACAACACATTCTTCCACCACTACTCCAGGGGTAGAGGGGAAAGAAAGAAATAAGATAGATAAACAAGCACCACATTATACTAATCTTAAAACCTCTTTCTAATGCAGTATATGCCTACACCTTAGGACAGTATTAAGGATTTGAGATGTAAGTTATAGGATTCACAAGCTGATATAATAGCACGAGATAAAAAATCCTCCCCAGACATTCTTTGAGTTCTTTCCATTAACCCATTTCACAAAATACGCAAGGAATCCAACCTACAAAAGATAAGGATAATATGAGAAGGAAAGCAATGTAGAGATGCGACAGGAAAAGGGGGGAAATGATAAAAAGGAAAAAGAAGCACCAGCAGTAATCACATTAGGAGATAAAACAGAAAAGGACAAAGCGCAAGTTGTCTAAAGCATGGTGAAAGAAAAAGAATAGAAAGGATTCCCGGCAGCCGTCTCCCAACGATAGAAATAATAGGTGGCCTTAACCAGTATTGTTCAACTCATGCTGGATTTTAGTAGGCAGTTCAACAGGCCTGGTCACCATGACCTTGCCAATGGGGATTTCTATTCACGAGGCATAAATTTCGCCAAGAAGCATAGCATATCACACCACAGGTCGAAATAAGTTCATCTAGCAGCAACCGCCTGCGGATCCAGATTGAACGCCCTGGCCCTGACCGACCTGCACAGTCGGCTTGTTGTTGACTGTTGCGGTTCCCATACGCTCTTTGATCTGTCTTGCCATGGTCAAGAAAGCCTGCTCAACATTAGAGGCGTTCTTGGCGGAGGTTTCAAGGAAGGGGATTCCGAGGCTATCAGCAAATTCCTAAATTGCAAAAAGCGCAAGTCAGCATCCAGGTTGATCTCAGCCCAGACAGGGGACAGCAGCACAAGTGCGCACCTTTGCCACGGTGTATTCCACAACTTTCTTGTCCTCCATATCGCTCTTGTTGCCAACAAGCAGTTTGTTCACACCCTCAGTTGCATAGCGGTCAATTTCTTGGAGCCACTGCTTAACATTGTTGAATGAGTCCATGTCGGTCACATCATACACAACGCAGATACCATGAGCTCCACGGTAGTAGGATGATGTTATGGTACGGAAACGTTCCTGGCCTGCAGTGTCCCACTAAACCTCTTGTTAGTTGTGTAAATCTACCTGTATGTGGAAGTCGTCCATACAATTTGAAGTTTCACGGTCTTGCCATCCAGCTCAATAGTGCGGATTTTCTGCCATGGAACTAATTAGCACCAGAAATCGAATGATTTCTTTTGATGATAGAACAATGGCAGTCACGTACAAAGTCCACACCGATGGTGGAAATGTAGCTTTCTGTGTAGGTATCATCGGCAAATCGAAGCAGCAGACAGGACTTTCCAACACCAGAATCTCCAATAAGCAAGAGCTTGAAGAGGTAGTCGTATCTAAATCAAAGGTTAGAATGACAAAAGATAGTCGCTTGTCGTTTATCTCCGCCGAAGGAATGGGGGTCGAGAGGTGGAGCTACTCTGATGATCGCCAGTACAGTTAGAAATCTCGAGTCGTCAAACAATAAGAGTATGGAGAGATATAAGGAAGAAGAAACTCCTTGATGGAATAAGAAAAAGGGACATATGGCGCACACTGGTGAACCATGTCCAGGGCGGAGGTAAACTGAAGACTTACCACTCGGGATTCATGATGAATAGAATGGGGATGTCTATTTGACTGGAGCAATAACGTCGTTCAAGTAGGAGGATGAAGGGGAGAAGAAGAAGCTAGACTACAAGGAGATGGAAGGGGGAAACAGTGGCAGTTAACTGATGTAAGTGTTGCCTGGTTTATTTGATGAACTTGAGCGGCGACTAGAAATGGCGGTTGCGTTGCTGAGTGCAGGAGAGCAGGCGAGCCCAGCGTGCAGGTTCCCTAGTCGGGGTCCGTCTGTGACCGTTTCACGTTCGCCCCCAGACCCAAGCCCCGTTCAAGCCTAGCGCTTCGACAGAGGTTAAACTTTCACCTAACGCACTCCTTGGTACTGTTCTATCTATCCATGTACGTACCTAATTTATTACAGATCTTCTTCTGGAGCCGATCGAGTTGACTGCGATTGTATGGTTGGTTTTTATGATACCTAGACTAAGTTCTACCTTAGCCTTACATACAACTACAACTTGCAGACTTTTACTATGTTCATAGAAGATACATAGCCATTCCTCCAAGTGCACATGTCTCGGGCCCCGTGCATACAACACCTCGTGCAAAACTATGTAGCGGTAACTGGCGTCTTACGGAGTACTCAGGTGATCTACACTCATGACCTCCATGACATATTACTCTTGGAGATGGTCGAAATCCGATGCAGAAAAGCAAAGAGCTACCTAAATATCATTGAATCAAGTCATAGTAACTCTTCCAGCATATGAAACTATTCAGTAAATATTCACCTGCGTGACTGGAAACTGAAAATTACGATCAAGCGTAGCCGTGAGCTTGAAGCCATTCCAGAACCAGCTTCTCATCCCGTTCCTTATAACGTGCATTGGTCCGGATGCAATCCGACACGATAACCAGCGCGCGGTCATAAGAACTTGTGTCCTTGCCCTGGAAAAATGAAGCGATCTCAACCCCAACCTGCTGGTCAGCGAACTTCGAAAGACCCATTCGCACGAAACGCTCGAAGACCACATTGTTTGTAGACAATCGAGCCTCAACGGTACTCCAGTTGTTCTTAAGATATTCCCACAGGAGATGCCGAACCGTGGAGTTTGCAGCCAGGGAGACTGCGCCGGTGTGCGTATCCTGTATGGCCACTTTGTCTGAAAAGACGAAATCCAGATATTCATTCACAAGACCAGCATCTTTGGTGCGGCCAAGGGCGGCCAAGCATATCTCCTTGCCATCAACAGAATCAGTCTTGAGATATTCCTCTTTGACAGCGTCGTACTCCTTGCGACCACCTTCCGAAATAGCGATTCCAAAAATTGCCGAACGCAGGTTGGTGTGTACGGCAGATTTATCTTTGCCAGTAGCCCACAGCTCGAAGCGTCGTTTGGCTTCGGAGATTATGCTGAAATGTCGCGTCAGTAGGATTATTTACATATTATATGAAAAGCGGGGATAAACTTGCCTCTCATGGCTTGAAACGCCAGCCATCGAAATCAATAGCTTTCGAAGCTGCACATTAAGATAACCTTCTTCAGGTTTAAACTCCCAGCCGATCTTCTCAGCAGCGGGACCTGCCAATTCGCGGGTAAACTTCTTCAGACTAGTAGCCACCGATTCGCTTTTAGAAAAGACGGAGCGTAGATTTGCAACGGACGAAGAAATCTGAGACCAGACCCTATTAGAGTGAGCCGTTAGAATGGCTGCTGAGGATTTTGGGGGAAAAGTTTAAAAAAAACAAAACTAACAAATAATTCTGTTCGCCCTTGAAACCCTCCAAGAGAGCCAATAATGCAGCGGATGTTCCTTCACCGGACACAGCAAGAGCAGCAGCGTCTCCAATAAGACCAATCTTATCCTCGGTACTCAACAAATCAAGGGATTGGCCAAGTTTCGCTAAGCGATCAGCGGGATAGTTAGTCCGATAAAAACCTGAGAAATCTTTATTAATCTTGTAAAAAGAATCCTGGCCGACACCGCTGACAGTATCAGATTTTGAGACGAGTGCACGCGAGTTGACTTCTGTTGCATTCGTGCCTGGTTTTATGCCCAGTGGGATCCACCATGTTGTTTCATCCTCTTCGGGTTTTGCATCCCCTGTTGACAAGAACCTATTTTGGCGAATGCTGATTTGCCCAGGCTCCTCCGCGACAGTAACGACAGGAAAGCCGATTTTTCGAATCCAGGGATCCTTCACCACATTCATTAAACGATAGGATATTATATCGGGTTACCTCTTGACTCACCATGAAACTATTGACGTCCTGGTTCGAAGCTTTGCTGAGAGCGGACCAAAGATCATTAGTAGTGGCATTTCCTGAAAGATCAGCGACAATTCTTTTAAGCTAACTATTTTCCAGGGATAATCTTACCATATGCGTGGGTTTTCAGATACTGAGCCACACCGCGGAGGAATGTTTCACGACCAAGATGATCACTCAACATACGAATCACCGAGCTTCCCTTGAGATAGCTTATATGGTCGAAAATCTGGTCAACCTCTAGAGCATTTTTGACTGGTACTTCAATAGGATGAGATGCTCGCAACGAGTCGAGCTGGAACGCTTGTTGGACACCTTCAGCCTATGCAATGGTCAACCTCTTTCTAAGAAAATTCATAATTACCTCGGGCTTTGCGTACAACAAACTGAGACCATATATCCCATTCTGTTCCAGTCAGATTGTCTATAATAGTTACTCATGCAGTAAGGCGGATACGTACCAGGATAGAAATGATCAACAGCAAGCCAACCGACCCAGGTTGCGAATCCCTCATTCAGCCAAAGTTCGTTCCACCAATCCATCGTCACAAGATTGCCAAACCATTGATGGGCCAGTTCTAGAATTCAGTGTAAGACAAGCAATCGCACCTGCTGGGCATTTGAAAGTTAAACTAACCATGTGCGACAACATACGCGATGCGATTTTTATATCTGGTATCCGATTTGCCCTCGTCAAACAAGACAGCGGTTGTCCGGTACGTTACAAGACCCCAATTCTCCATAGCACCCATGGCCTAATTTAAAAGAGGGGGAAAGTAAGTCAAACATCCAATTACCCAGGAACGAGAACGTATATCACTTACAAATTCATGAACAGCAAGTAAATCTGCCTTGGGCAGGGGATACTCGACTTCAAAAACTTCCGAGAAGTAGTCGACTGTGCGATGAGCACATTCTAAGGCAAAGCGAGCTTGTTCTTTGAGACCTTTCGTGGTGTACACACGAACGGGAATACTCTTGCCCTTGTACTTGCGCTGTGTCATTGCCTCAACATAATCGAAGTCACCAACCGCCCACGCAAGGAGCTACATAATTTTCACTGGTTAGTCTCATAGAAAGATATTAATATAGATCTGGGAGCATAAGCTGACATAAGTACTCATCACCGGAGTTCTCTCAAACGATACAAATTTGAGACCTGGTTCGCTTCCCTGTCTTTCGGACTTGATAGGCATGTTGCTAAGAGCAGTTTGTCCTTGGGGGACTTCAATCTCGAAGTCAAATGTAGCTTTCAGATTCGGCTCATCGAAACATGGGAAAGCTCTCCGTGCGTCACAGGACTCGAATTGGGTACTCAGCATGTAGTGGAAGTCGCCCTCCTTGGGGGTGTCCGGAGATGGCTCTGCCACAGGCTTATACTTTGACCGGTAGAATCCCGTCATAGCATTGTTCATAGTTCCAGTGAAGCTGATAAAGAGTACGGTATCCGAGGGTGTGATTTCTTGCGGGAACTTAAAAGCCACCCGCTCTGATTTCTTGTCATAGGTTATCTCAGAAGCCTTGGCCAATTTAGTTCCTGTGCATGTATCATCAGTGAGCTGAATGGCCATGGAAAAGATACAAAGAGATATCTAATAATTGGGGCTGCGCTCAAAGACTGACCATCAGTCCCAAATATCTCGGCATCTTGAACCTCAATTTCCTTTGAATTCAGCACGATTTCCGCCGTTGGGCGGCTAATCTTTGTATCTATCTTAAGGATGCCCTTGTAACCCCAGGAGCCACCAAGCTGTAAGTCAAAGAGAGAAACATTATAATGAAGCGGTTTGGCCCTGTTCTTGGTTAGCCATGCTCATGTAGTTCTATGTGGACTAAACACCTCTTGGGGGGCAATAATGACTTACGCATCTGGAAGAATTTCCCTGTCTTTAGATGCCATTGTGTGTGCTTCAGCGGAACAATGTCTTACAAGAGAGTGTGGTACACCAGGTTTGAAAGAATGAAAAGGAAATGCGCGTGGAGAGTGAGAGCAGAACGGAGAGCGGGAGCGTGAGGAAGTGAAGGAGGGGGAGGGGCGGAGGAAGGAGACTGGCCAGACGGAACGATAGACTGGATGACACCGGTTTGCTTGAGCAGTTACGCCAACGCATCTGGTTGACGCGATGGACCTTCTCCCCCACATTTGTTGGATGCTTTGTCCTCCCACGGTTATCCTCGGATCATCTAATGATGAAATTGACTGGACAGAGCTTCCCAAACTAAGGAACAAAGATAAACAGATAGCAGGATGATGTAATATTAGGGATAGAGAAAATGAAAAAAAAAAAAAAAAACTAAAAACTAAAAACTACGCTGTAATCCGTTACGGAGTACTTGGGGAAGCTCTACACTACCTATCTTACCCAACCTATTTAACGTAGGTAGTTAGGTACGGTACATAAATACTGAAACTTACGGAGCTCGGAGCTAGGTAGGTAGGTTGGACTGCGAGTAAGGAAGGTACTCCGTACTCCGTGGTTACATAAGGTACATACCTGCCCAGATAAATACTAAGTGGAAACTCCGTAACTTTAAAAGTGATTTTGACCATCAATCATACATATCGCCCCGCATACAGCTCTCCTCGCTCCTCCACGAAAATGGCCGATTCCGATGATGAATATATGGGGGAAATTACGGATGAGGAAGACATTAATACTTTGCAAGGGTCTCGAGGGGGCCACCTGTTTCCCGCTCAAAAAGGAGGAAACAACGTGGAGGTGCGGAATGGGAGGTCTCAAGAACTTGGGAGACGTTAGTCGAGGGCGCAGACGGCACGATCAGCTCTACAGTTGAAGGGCTTCTCGAAGCTGGAAAAAGAAAGAGGTGAGCTTGGTCAGAGAATGAAACTTGCTCCTACCGTGCCTTTAGAACCAAGGATGATGGCAGATATAGGATCGTGATGCTGAGCTGAAGGCTTGTTGCAGACTTCTTAGAGACACAACTCCACTGCAGCGTGGCATAATCCGACATTTGATTCTTATCCTAGATCTCTCACAATCCATGTTGGAGAAAGATCTACGTCCAACCCGATACCTTCTTACTCTTCGATATGCCCAAGAATTTGTGAGGGAGTTTTTTGAGCAGAATCCTATCTCTCAACTGGGTGTCCTTGGTCTAAGTGATGGCTTGGCAATCAGAATAAGTGATATGAGCGGCAATCCCACCGAACACATTAGTGCCATACAAGCACTCAGAACCCAGGACCCAAAGGGTCTACCAAGTTTGCAAAATGGACTTGAAATGGCTCGTGGTGCCCTCTTGTGAGTCTTATAATGATATACAAACTGTATCATTGAGGGAAATTAACTCATGCCCCAACAGTCATACTCCAAGCCACGGCACGCGAGAAGTCCTTATCATTTTCGGTTCCCTCCTTTCCTCTGATCCGGGTGACATTCATCAAACAATAACCACCCTCATTAATGATAAAATACGAGTTGGGATTGTTGGCCTTGCTGCTCAGGTCGCAATATGCCGTGAGCTCTGTGCCAAAACCAATGGCGGTGATGACACCGCCTATGGGGTGGCGCTAAATGAGCAACATTTTCGTGAATTAATGATGGATGTAACCACGCCACCAGTTACATACTCCCAAAAACAATCTGCAAGCTCCCTATTGATGATGGGATTTCCATCTCGTACGGTTGAGACCTGTCCCTCTCTTTGCGCCTGCCATTCGAACCCTTCTTGCGGGGGGTATTTATGCTCACGTTGCAGCAGCAAAGTCTGTGGTCTTCCTGCTGAATGTCCTTCCTGTGGCCTCACATTGATTCTTTCAACCCATCTCGCTCGGTCTTACCATCATTTATTTCCACTAATGAATTGGGTAGAGGTTCCATGGCAGCGTGCCTCGCGAAGCTCTGCATGCTTTGCCTGCGGTATTGCATTTCCTCCCGTCCCTCCCAAGGAGCAATGGCAAATAACAGAGAACCATGCCAGGGGAATTAGCGTGAGCAGTCGATATGAATGCACTGTGTGTGAACATCATTTCTGTATTGATTGCGACCTCTTTGCTCATGAAATTGTGCATAATTGCCCTGGCTGTCAAAGCAAAAACACACTGCCACTAAAAATTAATTCTGCTAAGAGCCCTACAGGTGCAGACCAAATGGATACTACAGCGTAGCTTTTGCTGTCTTTTTCTTTTGAGGGTGAAATTATTCATATAAATAGGTACTGCATGGTTTGGCGTTGGTTAGACTTATGGTAATAATGTTTCTTTTTAAAAATAGTATTAGGTAGAAGAGGTAGACAGCACTCCTGTGGGCAAGTATGAGTTCGAATTTTCCCCTCAATAGGAGACCTCATATTAGACAACGGAATGGCTAATCTGGTTGATGACTTCATACTGATTGTTGTGTTTACTCTAGCTCCAAGCCCAGAGGGAACTAGTAATTCGTGAGCCAGTCTTTATAGTTACAATCGTACGCGGAATTTCAAGTTATGGCTCTCAAGAATGCCCTAAAATGTGACCTGCTCAAACGAGATAAGTGGGGGTCAATACCCAACTTGATTGTCTTGTTTAGTGGATGATCGTAAATCAGTATTGAATAAGTCACTACCACAGACCAAAGCCTCTTCAATAAAAATCAGAATATGGGCAGAAATTTTTGAATACGCGAGCACAAATTTATTAATGATCAGTACAAAGGTAACATTAATACAGTGTAGACTCAATGCCACCTTGAAGGTAAATGAGTGAATACAGAGTACTAGCTCCATTTGGATACGTCACTTTACGTCTCCATGAACCTCGGCTATTACTACTCCTGTACGGAGTCGTTGCACTGCTAGCCACATTGAGTCCTCGAAAAGACCATAGGTCTCGTCTATAAGCAAAATACTTGACCGAGAACAGGTGCTTCAGAAAGCTTTTACTCCTGGCCTAACAGAAGTTTGATATTCACACGAAAGCCCATGAAGCCCACCCATCATGAACGATCTCTCTTCGACTCGACCGTCAAATCAAGCCACGATGGTAGACTCGGCTGGCAAAGAGCGTCATATGAAATACTCTCCATCAGAAAGTGATATTTTTGGCAGACTCCAGTCATACCCTTTCATTACAGATCCTGAATTTGCGAACGGCCTTTCGATAATCCTCGGTCACCCAAACACCCCCGCATCTGAAGCCGAGATCAATAGAGAGGATGATCTAGTTTTGCAAGCAAAATGCTTCTATTTCTCACGGTGTGTGGCTTTCGTTATGCTAGCAGCAAGATGCTGATGCAATTTCATATTGATAGTTATGTTGCAATACATACTAATGCTCATTGTTGTTCTCCTGTAGAAAACAGAAGCTCACGACGCCGCTTAATTTCGCGGCATATAAGTCCTGGAGTGCATCGAATACGCAAGAAGAGCCGCCGTACTTGAAAGAAAGCAGTGCAGATGGGTTGCCTCAACCGGGTATATCTGCGCCGGCCACCGAGCCATCTCTGTCTAGACCAAATGTCCTTGAAAGCCATGCTCCATCATACGTACCGGAACCTACTTATCCATCTTCTTTTGCGCATATTGTTGAGCTCATTACCACGGGGCAACCGATACCTGGAATTCAGCAAATACCGAACACCGTACTTACAGGCCATGACATCTCAAGTGCAAAACCGAGGAGACTAAAGCCGTGGGAAAAGGAATGTGACGATGCAGACAGATTGTTGGGGAGTGATATATGAGGGATGTGAGTTACCATGAGTGTCAGTGGAAATAGAGCTTTGAACAGGTAAAGGACTTGGAGAAATTGTGCCTATGGTAGAGCACCGACGAAGATAGTTCCAAGAAAAATATCATGCGCCCTCTTGCCTAAATCATTCTGGAATTTATTTCAGACAAAAGCGTACTATTACAACTTACACTACATTAGATAAAGAGCGATACAGCAAGGGCTCATTTTCTGGCTAAAGCCAAGGAGCAACAAAAACAGAAAATTCGCAAACATGACGCATAAAAATGACCGAGTTGGCGCCTGGCAGGTTTTTTTTTTTTTTTTTTCCCTCTCTTTTGCTGCAGACCAAAGTTCTAGCGTAGTATCACATACTTATTAACTTTCCTATACCCTTGTGAAATATCAACGATCTTCAAAGCAAATCCTTGCTTCAGAGAATGAAACGAAATTCTGGTGGGCCGATACAAAAAGGATGAATCTGTTGAATGTTGAAGAGAGAGCACGGTGCACCAATGAAGTAGCATAAATGGAGGTGGAGATGCGAAGGACTGCGCAACTGATATGAGGTCAATACCTCTTGGCTAAGGACATCCAAAGGAATCCTAGGATGGGAAACAAAGTGAATATAAAATTTTGGATTCCTGGCTGCATACGGAGCTCTCCGTCCTTGACTGGTTTCGATTGACAGCGGTTTTTATCGAATCTCGATGTTGATACATTCAGCGGAATGGTGGGTAATTCGGGTTCCATTGATTTCCGCGACTAAAACGTCCTCCAGACTGGCTCGCCAACTGGAATCTGTCATCACTGAAATTGTTGAAACGACCAATTTGCATGCCAGCCCCTGGTCCAGGACGGGTAGCATAGGATGGGTTGCAACATAGCATAGCTACTCGGGAGCCGAACTTAGAACCACGTAGAGAAACCATGTGCTTTCTTCAGGTTCATTAGCACTTCTTGCCTTCCAAGCTCAGGTATACGAAAAACTGTACCGGATGTGACTTGCAACTAATTCTCTCTGATGAGGCGCCGCGTTCATTAAAACCCATTGGATAAGGTAATTTCCATACTGATCACCCGCGACTATAGGATTTAGAATTGATATCGTACAGGGACGACAAGGTGCTTTTCTTACTGTCAATCAATGGCATCCTTGGTCTGTCGGCACGGCCAGTACACACTCGAGCGAGGTAACGATCCAGGAATTCAGCCCCCCTATCTTAAGGCATTTTTCCACGATCTTTGAAGCAAACTGGTCCATACTGTAGTCAACAGACCAGAGAATGATATGCTCAATTGCGCGGCTTTTATCGTGAGGGGCGCCATGTTCACAGATATGCTGGACACACCAGTTCCCAAATTGGCCATGAGCAAGAACGTCGATCTTCGCTTGCACCTCTTCGATTGCTGGGCGCTGTATAGCTGTTAGCAAGACTTCATAGGTTCATGCCAAAATAATTTAACATGGAGAACCATTAAACTGGATGTCTCGAGGCACATAAGCTCATTCCTCCCGGAGGGAATTTTATACAGATGTTTTGGCAGAAGGGAATTCGTCACCTTTTCGTCCTCTACGCAATTCTCAAAGATGTTCTGAACCACCAGGCTTCCTGTCTCCCCCAGGGCGACTTCATGCCACATTCCACGCAACGCTTCGTTTACCTTTGCCATGATCTGTGGGGGTTCACCACTCCAACGCAGTTCGAAAAGCTTTTGCCACACGTGACAAGCATATCTGTGAATCACGGTCTCTGGGATTCTCCGTAAAAGTTCATGAACCATAACAGCTTTATGCTCTTCGGGAACACAATCGAAAGCTTTCTGTATTACATGGCACCCAAAGGGGTCCATGCTAAGGCTCAATGTGTTACCTTTTACTGCGTTCGCGATAGCAACAACCTGCTCGGAAGTTCCATGCTCGAAGCAACGCTGGACTAAGAAGTTGCCAAACCGATTAACCATGAGAGGGTACGCTTGGTTTACAATGGCCTCAATGATATCGTATTTTTGCTCGGCTGTTCCAACTTTGAGCTTTTGTTGTAGAAAAATGGAAGCTTGTTGATCATTGTTGCAGACAATCTTGTCCACAATATATTTCCAATCGCATGAGACATTTTTGTCTAGAAGTCGACGGTAATTAAGCGGCTCAAGAGGTGAAATGTATGTTTGGATGGCATTTCCACCGACCTAGATATATACGTATCTATATGAGCAGAGACGTACAGGATGTGTGCGAATATAGCTTACCGATGAAGTGGACCAAGGTATCCCGTTTGTGTTAGTCGTGGTAAATTCAGTTGCCGTCGGGGATAATGGTGCTCCGACAGGCCGTGGATGGTATGCAGGAATCGGATACAGCCCTACCTGTTGGTAAGTGTTGCAAGTCCTATTTGCAGGTGATCTAGGGACGGCGCTTGCGGGAGGGCTAGCGGCAAAAGTGCCCCAGGGGGAATTCTGTATTGGGAAGCAGGACCCAGCACGGTTCACTTGAGTAATAGAACGGCGTGGCCCAATGCCCGGTCCTTCGAGGTATCGAGCCTGCTCCCCGGTGCAGCGTGCGTCAAAGTTACCGGCACTTGAGGAAGGGCCCGAAAGCACTCGTTGAGACTGAAAAGAACCATTACCTGGGAAGCTAGGGTTTGTAGCTGGACCGCCCCAGAATCTGCTTGGATCTTGACCAATTGAACCGCTAGGTAGTGGTAAAGAATCGCCATAAGCTTTTTCAGGAAGCGGATTGATTCCCATACCAAAACCCTGCTGAGCATGGGGGGCCAGAACCCTCGAGCTCGGTTATAAGCCCCAGCAGATAGAGCATCGGAGATATCTGACTGTGAGTCATCTTGCCCATTCCATGTATCCTGAAACTGACTGAGAGTGCGATTTGACGTATTGAAAGCGTCCTGTAAATGACTGATGGTCTGCTCGGTAACCTCGCGTCCGTTGAAGTCAGCTTCAGATGGGGGTCCAAGGGCTTGGTCGAGGGTATGTTTGATCACCCGCGTTTGTGCTAATTCTTGCTCTTGGATGGCAATCTTGGAATTGGCGGCAAGTAACTCCTGTTTCAAACGCAGAAACTCGGTGGTATCGACATTTTTGGCATCACGCTGAGTGGCATCTAGTAGAGCAGAATCCTGGAGCGACTCAGTTGCAAGAGTCAGTGGCGCCATGGTAGACGACCCATCGGTCTCCGTATGAGCCGTTGAGATGGCATTATTTCCCGCCAGAATATGCTTTTGTTTTTCCAGCAGAACCTGCTGCTCAGAAAGCTTTGTGAGGATCTCCTGGTTTGCAGAAGGCCTCGCGCTAGAAGCTTGGGGCTTGGGTGAAAGCTTGGCTAGTATTTTTTCCATCTCAGAATGACCGACGGCGGTGATAGAGTTTGAATGCTCCAACTTCTGCTTCTAGGCTTGTGAGACAGCAGGCACTTTAGATATTCAGAAAGAAACCTGACCTTATTTGACGGTGTATCTTCATATTCACTAACAGGGGGTTGGGAGTTTCCAAGTTTAGAAGATACAAGTGGATCTGGAGAGCTGTTGGGGGTGTTTAAATGCTTATGTCCCTATACGCAATTCCGAATATATGTTAGAAGAATATGCATCTTTCCAAAAAGTCTTTCGAATGAATGTTTCAAAGCTGGAAGTTATCGACTTACTAATGCTTCGCGTCCAAAGCCTTGGGCGTGCATCTCGCAGTCCCCATCATTGGAAAAAAACTCCCCTTCAGGATGCTTGCGGCCAATTGTAGGGGACCCAGTAGAAAGAAAAGACATTTTGTCCAGTTGATAATAACTATGTTGAGTATCTGTCAATGTGGTAGTAAAGCAAGATAATTTAAGGAGAAATTATTGCAAGAAAAAGAGAGAGAAACAATGAAGTAGCTGAAAGCGCGTGTTGAAAAGACAGCACACTTCACAAAATCCAAATGTTTTCACATGCAATGACAAGCTGACAATGGAGCATATACTTGCGAGATGACTGTAAGTGTGGAGATAGGCTTTTTATCTTTGTGTTGGGAACAAGAAATGAGATAGATGGCAGTATCTAAAACAGAAGAGATCAAAGGACTGTCAAGAAACTTTTGAAAGGAGGGGAGGGGGGGATAGATTTGGGAAAGCAGGGGTGGCTTAGGGAGTGACGATTAGAAGAGGAAAGGATGGGACGAAGGGTAGAGAAGGAAAGACTGGGGTTGAGAAAGTCGCATCTGCTAGAGGGAGAAGGACTGCCAACAACCAGTCTGGGTAGTATCCCCCACTATGTAGAACTCATGCCAATGGCGAGGATAATAAAAGTAATATAACAGTAAGATAGAGACTAGATTAGAAACATCTATCTAGAGGTGTTTGGTTAATATATCTTCCAAATCATACACATGTGAGCATACTTACATAGAAGTTATTATTGTACCAGAAGAATTAATGAATTGTTGATCTATTGCCACCAGTTCTGTCTGCCTTGAGATCTTGGCTGATATAAAATCCAAATGATATCTGCCAAATTTTGTCAAAGTGGCCAGCACCATGCAACCCAGCGTGGCCTTTCCAACGACAACTGTCACTCAGAATTAAAAATTCAGGTTGCCCAACACCAGTAAGGATGAATACAAGGCGTGCCGCATGTTCGAGGCCAGATATACCTGCACCCCATATAACAAGATCCAGTCGCTCATCCTCTAGTGGGCGGAGGAACAATGCCCCCAAGCCATTTTCATATTTATAATGATATTCACGGCACTTCTGCTTGAGAGGCATGTCAATTTCAGTTTCTTGACCGGAGTTATTATGGGTGCAATCTTTAAACAGGATCATATGGCCACCAGCACGCGGATCGGAAACTCTGTATGCTGTGAAGAAGGTAAATCGTCTCCCACGGCAACAGTCATGACATTCCCAATACCGGTGTCATTATTTCCGTTATGGAATGGGTTGTATGTGAAGTTATGCTTTGAGGTCAATTGAGAATCAGCTGCGAAATATCGAAGAAGATTGCGGCTGATCTGGAGCGCTACATGGTCAACACCTTTCGAGCACGTGCAAATCGAAAAGGTCCCATTAGAACGTAGAATCGCATCCATCCACCCCAGTTGACGACCGTATCTCTGATGAATGTTTTGCCATCTCGCTTCATTCGAGGATGTCCATCTACCTGAAGCATCGACCAGATACCACGTATCTTCGCGCCGATTCGGATCAACTTCAAATGAATCACCTGTATGATTAAACGCCAAAGCAACAGGCAATTTGATCCAAGAATTAGCAGAAATGTAAAACCGATATATGTTCTGTGGTTTTATATACCAAACTCCGTTTTCCCAAGTTTCTGGTGATTTTCATTTGGCCATTGATATCGGGAGATTGTAACTGGTCGACAATTATCCCATTTTTGGGCCCCATGCTTCCAGAGGACGGGATGGTTATGGTAAAATCAACGGGGAAATTTGTTGGACACGGGGATCGAGTAGTTTCTTCATAAAATTTTAACAAAGAGGGAGTTGTCAGGACTCCTTCAAACCAATGGTCCTTTCCAAGCAATTCGTCATATTCGGACGGCCATCGGGTTTGTCCTAGAAGTTCATGCATGAGGCGAGAATGATAGACCCCAACATTATCATCATCGGAGCCGTGCTGCTGAAATATGGGTATACCAACAGGGTTACTTAATAATAGTTCGTGTTTAAAACTAGATCTTGATCTTTCAAGTATAGATGCGATCAACGGTTCAGAGTCCTGCCACATAGAATATGGCACATAGTCTGTGCTCTTTCTATCAACATCCTTGGTTTTCAAATGGCCCTAATTAGACGTACTTTGGATTGATGAATACCCCGACACAGGTGCTGCGGCAATAATATTATCGGGATAATGAGTGGTTAGATACCACGCCCCTTGACCTATATCTTTTAGCAGGTGGAAGTGTGGATGTAGAAGTAGCACTCAAATTCGGCACATCCATACCACCATTTGAATGACCAACAACAACCCAACTGTCTAGCGACATTTTTGAGCCTTTCCAATTGACATGTTCTATCCAGTCTGTAATCGCAGCCACAGCTGCCATGGCATCAAGAGTGCCCCAATTATCTATATTGATGGTGAGCATTCTCTGATGCATATTAATCATGAGGAAAATATTGTTTGTTTTGATAGAATTATGTGAAACAGAGGAGCTACACAACAAGAAAATCCGTAGAACTCACGCCAGTCATCAGCATTCCAGGGAGTGGCACCGCTTGGAAACAAAACCCATGCACAAATGCCATAGGCGTCATTTAACATCTCACGGGCTTGTATACTATCTGCATCAAGCCCTGCTCCATGAAGGCCGATTAGAACGGGGTTGAGACCAAGATTATCTGTGCAGACGGGATCCAACGGGGGAGGGCGTAAAATGGCGTAGGACACTATCTGTGCAGGATGAATAATGTGAATTTTGAGCATCTGACGATGACCTTTCCTCGAGTTTTATCTGGAAGGATTGTGTTCTGAGTATTTCTTCTTCCTTTTTATGGGCTTTGTACATAATATACAGAGAATTCGGCCTGTAATGGAGTGCCAAGGGTGATGTTGAAATAATGGGTCTGGCTTGGTAAGGAGACACATGAAACGGCCTCCTGACGGCCAAATTATGCTGCTGAGCCTATAAATTTTGTTAACGGTATTGATTTCGTCGCGAAATAATTGCCACGGCATTCATGGGAGTGCTAACATCAGGCAAGCTCACAGAAAGTATCTCGACCCAGTCGGCCATATTGTTCTGTATATGAACTGATACCCATGGGCTCCCAAGCCTCCCTTGTGTAAATTCTGATATCACAAGGCTCGTCTCATCAATATCGATCAATGCATCGCGTGTCTCTGCCTCAATCACCACTTCAATTGTAGGTTTTTCGAGCGCTCCAAGCACTCGAACATCCCGAATCAGCCGCAAATCAATCACATGAAATCCTAGCGAGAGATATAAAATGAAAGGCACTTTGTGATAGGTGTAATAATCACCTCCAAAGTAACGTGTGCCGCCGACTGAGAACTCTAGCAAACTGTCTTTGAAAAGAGCAATTGTTTGCCCATTTGGTTTGTCCACTCTCAAGAATCCGCGCGCTCAGGCTTGATACTGCAGAGCAGACCATCCATATATGGATTGCAGAAAGCCCCAATTGATCTCTGGGAAACTCACTTTCAATATAGCCTTCGTCTGTCCTGATGGAGAGCTGAGTACATCAGCCTGAATTCGACGCCATTTCACGGTTCCATTAGCAGCAAGTGCACAGTTAAATGTTGCCTTCTCATCATATGCCAAATTGCCAAATCCACCTTGATACTCCAAAAGATCTGCACCCCAGGAAGCTTCTGTTTGAACACCTCAGTGTTAAAATGTACCATAATGGGGCCTCGGAGAGTAAGCTTGCCTCGCGTTCCAGATTTAAAAGGGCCAAGGATTTGCCATTCGTCCGAGAATGAAATACCACTCAGGTCCGGTTGCTTTCGAACAGCCCCGCGGATTTGAACAAAAGAATTATCGTTAAGTGTATTTGTGTAATGCAGAAATAATATAACTTTTCTTCCAAAAAAAAAATAAAATAAAATAAAATAAAATTCTAAATGTAGACTGTAAATTGTTAGAAAACCTGCAACTATGCTATAGTTCAAATGCCTCGTCAGGGCTAGATAGAAGTAATTTAATACATACGAGATAATAGTGCCAGCACAAAATAAGTACCTTGATAACTTTGGAGGGTTGTCAACCCACGTGATACCCGTGCAATAAACACCATCCGAATGTATCTCCGTACGGAGTGCCAAGACAAGTATTTCCTATGATCTACAATCGATTCTATTTTTCTAGACCTTATTTCCTAGGTATTTGCCATTTAACAAGAATTCGCATATAGGTAAAAATGTTTGTATGGATAAATGAGGTCATAGGCGAAACCCCTGAGACCCGAGTAAAAGATTCCATGTCCCCACATAATGTAGTTTAGGTCTGTACTCCATACTCCGTATTTATGTAATTATTTTCAGTCTCCGCGTTGTGTTAACTACCATCACTGATATTTTAAACTGATGTCATTATTGTCATCTTTCTTTGAGTTATAAATAATAAGCAGCACCTCTATACTAGTTGTGGAGTAAGTACATAGTAATACCAGATATATCAGACAGCATGCAACCAAGGCGGCGTTCTCCACGGATGTCATCCCGCTGCGTGTCCTTCATTCTTAATGTTCATTCGCCAGAGAAGATTCGTCATCGAGGAGACCGCAAACGTATGTACCTCCCACCTACCTAGTACCCAGTACCTACTACCAAATCCTCCACCTCTCCGTCCAGCTTCGCGGTCTCCTCCAGAAAAGAAAAAAACTCATTGAAAAACTGGCTAGAGGACATTTAGAGATTTCTCTTGAATTTCCATCGATCGGCCTAGGCAACTGGGCGGGTACTGTATGTATACCGATTTTTTCAACCCCCTCTTGAACTATCTCTAGATGTGAGCTGACCGGTGTCATTGAATGGGCGTAGAAACCCAACCCCGAAACATGACTACAACCATTGTGACAGGCACCGGGCGACGTTCCTCAGTACGACAATCAGAACCGCAGCAATCAATGTCTAGCCCTGTTGATAAGTTTCCACCGTATTGCGATGAACTATACGACACAGCAACAGAATTGAGGGACCCTCCAAATTCCACGATCAAATATTTGCCAAATGATACCTGGGAGCCTCGAAAGGCAGGCCCTTTTCCTCGAGACCATACAAATGGGTCTGTCAGGAATTCAAAACATAGACCGCGAAAGAGTATCAGCGAGGCTATCAGCACAATTAGGACTCGCAACGCGAGCGTGAGTGCCAACGCGCAGGAATTGGCGCAAGCCCTCAGGGCTCCAGTATCTTATCGACTGATAGTAAGGCCACTTGATGAGAATGTTCAAGCTTTGGTTCTGTGGCTCATTAATTCCTACTCAGGTTCTCTGTCTCATTTGGTATACAACCTCTGCTGTTACAAATACCTCGTCGAAATCTATACTGAATGCACTTCCTATGCCGATTACCCTTACAATTGTACAATTTGCTTTTGTGTCTATATGGTGTTTGCTCCTAGCGTATCTTTCAACCGCATTTCCCTGGCTCAGAAGAAACGTACCAGCTCTGAAAAATGGCATCCGCTACCCAACTCGCGATGTTATCACGACTGCTCTGCCTTTGGCAGTATTTCAGCTAGCTGGTCACATACTTAGCTCCATGGCTACCTCTCAGATACCGGTGTCTTTAGTTCATACCATCAAGGGACTCTCGCCACTTTTTACAGTCCTGGCATACCGTGTGCTTTTTCGCATAAGGTATGCCAAAGC